>CM019830.1:109535037-111021174 GCA_009763385.1 Coix lacryma-jobi var. lacryma-jobi | reverse complement strand
CGGTGAGGTTGCGTCGAGGCAACGCTACCAGTTGTGCGGGCGTGGCCGTCGGATCAGCATCTACTCTGAGTTGGTCCAGAATAACCTTAGGGTTTAGCTGGTTCACTCTGTAAATAATTAGGGGTAGAGTGGGAATTAGAATTAGGATAAGTAGGGGGAGACACCCACCTCCCAAAGTATCTCAGTCATTTTTGCTCTTTGTCTTCTAGGGTTTTCCTGCTCTCCCTATTCCCTGCTATAGCCAACTGAGATCCACAGAGAAGACAATCATACCTCTGTGTTCGTGTGATTTTGAGGATGTGAGACCGTAATCTCACTATTGTAGCATGTGGTAGCCACACGGTTGCAAATTCATGGTTGTGATTCGTGTTTGTTGTTGTTGTTCGCGGGTTGCTTTTCTCCATGATTTTCCCGTTGATCGATCTCTCTACTCGTTGGGTCTTTTGCAAATCCGTTTGAACTGAGTTGTTATAGATCGTGAGGCACTTCTTTCCACCGAAGGGTTTCACCTCTAACCTCACGAGCTAGTAGATCGGTCGATTTTTTGGTTCAGATCACATTTTTGTCTCCCTTGCACCGAATTCTTCCAATTCACCAATTTGGAGTTAGGTTCGAGTCATGACCTCCTTGGGATAGCTCACTAACCTCCTTGGAACTCCTCATACCAAGTCTAAGCCTTAGTGCTTTTGATTCGGAGGAGATCGGGTTGAATTCGCGGAAGGTCTGTGCTGTTTCGGGGGCATCGGACGCTCTGTTTGTGAGCATCGGACGCTGAGTTCATACCATCGGACGCGTCCGGTGCCACGTGTCAGTTTCTGACATTTTGAAGGAGCATCGGACACTCTGTTGTCCATCGGACGCATCCGGAGGGAAAGCTTCGGACGCTGGAGGTTCACTGTTCACAGCATCCGATGCCAGTCCAGTAAGGTTCCAGTAAGGGTTGTTTCGCATCGGACGCGTCCGGTGCTAGGCCATCGGACGCTGTCAGTGTCCGATGCACGTTGTTCTGCGCTGTTTCGTCCGTAGTTTGTTCGTGCGATCTCGGATTTGATTTTGGGTTTTTGCCTTGGGTTTCTAGAGTCATATAGTGTCCCGTTGTGCTTCTAGGAAGCATCCACCCTACATCTAGGGTCGTGGACTCTATCGAGCTCTAGGTTTACTCTTGGGGTGATTCTCGGGACAGTGGCAACAAGTTTCTGAAAACACTACAAGAATTCTTGGTTTGTGTGACGAACGCAAACTGTCATATAAAGAACAAAAACTGTCATAAAAAGTACTTTATGACAAAAATAGAGTCGTCATGCGGGTCGTAACAAAAGGACCGTCATAAAAAGTATTATGACGAAATTACAAACCATCGTCATAAAATATTTATGATGGTCACTTGACAATCGTCACATAATGTTACTTTTAGTGATGAAAATAATCGTCATATAACCGCAGTCAACGTGTCACGTAATGTGTAAGTCATCACAAATGGTACGTGAGAGGACAAGTTATTATGACGATAGGCAACGTCAAATATTGTGAGGCCCAAGTCCAGGCCCATAATATGAGCCTGCTCGAGTCCAGGTTCATATTATGGGCCAACTCAATTGAAACAATAATAATAAACAATATAACCAATCCATAATATCATAATAATTGTACAAAGGCCCATGTTTTAGAATACATATTTCCATACAAAAGTACAACAAAGACATGAATACAAAATGATCCAGCCAACTAAACAAATTCTAGCACCTAGCGCCAAGTTCCAGCCAGTGCCCAGCGCCAAGTTCCTACACCAAACAAGTTCTATTCAATAGCCAACAGGTGGCGCCAAGTTCCTGCTACACCAAACATATTCCTGCGAACAATCAATGGTTATATCTAAATTTTAATGAAAAACACAAACAATGAAGAGACTATTGATCCAGGAAAAATGTTCTATGCAAATCCTATCTAAAAGAATCACAATTTTCACTTACTGGCATTAACACATGTAACACCAAAGTAGTTTCTTAAAGCTAATGAAAAATCTGCAGTATCATATTTTCAGTTGCTAGTAAGATATTGAGATAGGTACTGGTCATGGCTTGCACTATTAAATAATTAGATATAAGGCAGATTGAAGCATAGTCAGAGTATATCTTTTCTGTAGTAAATGATGTCTCACATAATCACACAACCTATTTGAAAAGCACAGGTTCTTCCTCAATCTAAATTTCTATACAATATCTATCATAAGATACCTCATGAGTAGTTATACTTGAACCAATAAAGATAGGTATTGACTAATACAACATCCCAACAAACTAAGCGCTATGTACAGCAGGTTACTGGTTCGCCTGTGCCATGAACCGAAGGGATGCCTAAAAGTTACCTTTCAAAGTCTGGAGCGGAAGGCAGCAAAGACAGACCCTTTGGTGCACCTAAAAGTGGCCTAAAAAAATCAGAAACCACAGATTGTGAGCAAGGGAAATGGAGGACTAAACTAAGTTATTTAATTTTAAGGTATAGAGATGTCAACACAGATCTGTGAGGCACATAGAGGAACTATCACTATAAAAATCAATTAAGATAACAAAATATTTAGAAAGAGGAAAAATTTTAGGTGTTAAATCAAATATTGCATAACTAATTTAGTTTATTAAAAATACACTAATAAAAAAATTATAGATTCCATCGAAAGGATTAGTATAGTCTATTAAAAATAGACTAATAAAAACAAATTACATATTTTGGTATAAATGAGCAGCAAACAGCTTCAGAACCGAGGTCCCGAGAGGAAGGACTACCCCAGACCCCCAGTAGAGGACCAGTATAGTTAGAATTCAATGATGATATATTCATAGAGACATAGAGTTGAAACACTATTGCTTGCAAAAAAAAATTGACAACAACTATTGCTTGCATTGAACTCCTCCAAGTTTTTCTACTATTTATCTGTGGCAGTGCAACACATTTACAATTGCCGCTAGTAGCAATAGAGGTAAATTACCACTTTCTACCGAAAGAGTAGTATATATATAGCAAAGCTACAGCCAAACTATACAGTTGTCTATCCTATATATCTCCCCAATTTCACCCTTCTCCCTATCACTTGAATGGCTGGCGATGATGTCATTGCTTCATTCCTCTTCATTCATATAAAGCTACACTGCCTGGTAGATATGCCTCTCGGCTGCTGCTCCAACCCCACAAAAAAAAATGAGAGCTGGCTTACATCTTTTCTATGAGTGAAAAGATGTACATGAGTGTTGCTGGCTTACATCTGCAGGGACTGCAGGTCATGTACATTGTGAATCAGGGCTTCAACATGAGTGCTGTTGATTCTTGCTTCCTGAGCAGGTACAATTAGCTTGGCTCTCCTTTAGCACCTTCAATAAACACGTAGCAGAAAGAAAGTCTCATACTCTGTTTCAGAGTGTGTATGTTGTGCTAACTGATGAGTCCACTTGCTATATAGAAGGAATAGTTACTGATTTACCTGTTCATATTAGAGGTTCATACGTTCCTACTGATTTCATAATACTAGATATGAGAAATAGGAAAGATGTGCCTCTAATCTTAGGTAGACCCTTCTTGAACACTGTTGATGCTTGCATATATGTGGGGAGTGGTAAAATGCAAATGACATTAGGAGGGAGGAAGGAAATATTCTCCTTTTCCCGTGGTTCTGCATATGCCGCTAACATGCAGGAAGCAAAACACGTTCGTACCAAGAAGAGGCGCCCAAGAACAAGATGGAACAGAAAGAAAGAACCACCTCCTCCTGAGTTGTGTGATTCACATGACAAGGGAGAGGTGCCAAAAGAAGAAGAACCCGATGAAGTACCTAAAGAAGAAGCACCCAAGGAAGAAGATCTACCCAATAAGGATGAAATTCCATGGATCTAAGGTATGGATTTACTTTTTAAATTTCCCTTCAAATTTCCCTTTTTCAAATAAATAACATATGTGATGCATGTAACTAAAAAATATAATTAAAAAAAATCACTAGTTATCATTAGTTATATGCATAGGTATATGTTAACTTAGCTAAAATAATAAAATATCATAATAGGATAGTTTCCCTTTTTACAATATTAGATAGTTTCCTTTTAATAAAATGAGAACAAGAGCTTCGACCGAGAAAGATGAAGACCCTTCACCAAGCAAGAAGCCAGCTTGACGGAGATCCTCGTGCCAATAAGGACTCTTTATGTTCGATTCTTAAATTCTATATCTTTTGAATATTATATGCTTGCCTAAGTAACCATTCCATGAATAAAATTGATAAAATCAGCTTAAACAAGTTGAAACCTAAATAAGATTTGAAATATGTCATGCAAATGCTATTGTTATGGTTTGAATAACTGGTCTTATCTAAGTTGTAGCTTTTGTGGGTTGCACATGCTTTAACTGAAATCATGCTTAGTGAATAAAGTTAGTAAGAAATGGAGTAATTATTTAAACTTGCTAAGGTGAAATTAGGACCTAATCTGGAGGATTTCTTTTAAAAATCCTGAAAACCTTGCTAAAAGTTCCTCCTAGATTTTATCCCATCCCACCACTAGCCAAATATTTGTTAGTCAAAACCACAAAGAGCTTTATTTGTGTTGAGCTTTGTTAGACCTCATAGATCTTAGTAGAGAAGCTTATCATATCTTTTGAATCAAGATACACACACCCACTATATTGCTTACTATCCACTCTGGAAGTTTGCAACCACCAAATAAATTGCTCATTCTCTACACTGGAGATATGCAATACCTTGCCAAACGTCCCATTGCTAGCCTTATGCTATTCCTACACTGGGAATAAGCATTTCTCTCTTTTCTCCCTTTTTCACTTCTAAAATCCTTTCCTATAGATATCTGGGGAAGTCTAGAGCTAAAAAAAGAGAGAGATATAAAAAAAAGATGAGCAAAGTAGCTCAAGAAAGGACTATGTGCTAAAAAAAGTGAGCAAAGTAGCCCAAGAGATGACTATGTCCTAAGAAAATGTGAGGACACATCTTTTTGTCTACTCACTATGTATCCAAAAAAAAGAGAAGAGAGAGAGAGAATTATCATTAGCTCTAGACCCCAGAAATTAACTAGGAAGGATTATGAAAAATCTCTCTATACACTTCCACATAACCACACATGCACATCTTGATCAATTTTTATGATTTGTTGCTCCTTATGATCTGAGTGTCTAGCTTAGCAATAAACATTAGGCAATTTGCTCATGATTCTTAGCCTACCTATAACTCCACATATCATTCTTTAGAAATAGGAGAGGCTACATTTTGGCCTAAGTGAGGATTTAAACACCATTGAGTGACTGAGTGAATCTTGAAGGACTTAAGCAAGTTTTTATCTTTTGAAAACCCTAAAAAACCTCCAGACAGAATCCTAGTCAAACCTAAGCAAGATAAAAGTTTCCTATCTACTGTTTTATTTCACTCTTGCATGTTTGAAGTGAAAAGCTATAAGCCCCACATTGCTATGATTAATGATATATACTAAGTTATTTCTCACTATACAATATGCACTTGTATACATCTTAAGTTGCTATCTATTTCATGCTCAATGCTTAAACTGCATTGTTGCTCGAGGACGAGCAACAGGTTAGCTTGGGGGAGCTTGTTGGTGGTCCTTAAACACCTGTTTTACCATCAACATTTTACCCTAAAATCCACCAAAAAGGCATGAAATGTAGTCAAATAGGTTTCAAACTAACCGAATTCCACATGTCCATAGATTTTGATTTGAATGCAGGATTTGAACCAAATTTGGATATTTGAACCACCAGAGGCCAAGCCCACTCCTAGGTGGCGCCCGCCACTTGAGCTGGCCCAACTTTCCCCCCTGCCACGTCACTGATCCGTGTGACCACCCCAGGGCCAAATCTTGGCCCTTGGTCACTAGGTCAGTGGCATCAGAGGGCTCAGGAGAGAAGTGGCGTGGATCATGACCGAATGACGGTTATCTGGACATGCAACCGACCTTGGAACCGCCTCTCTAGAGCTCCTGGATGCCGTTGAAGCAATGGCGGTGCATCCAACGGTGAGGGAGGTGGCGGCCGCCACCTAGGGCTAGCGCCCGCCACTAGGGTTTGCCCTAGGTCGGTTGGCTGCCCCCTATAAGTACCCCCCTCACTCCACAAGACTATAAATACCCCCTTGGTGACACAACACACAACAACAACAACAACAACAACAACAACAACAACAACAACAAGCGAAGCCAAGGAAGCAAAGCAAGCAAGAGAAGCAAGTGAGAGCTTAGGCTAGTAGGTTAGCTAGTAGAGAGAGTATAGCTCTAGTGCCCTCGCTACAGCGCAGCTCTTAGTTTAGCACAGCTCAGCCCTGACCAGTAGTATAGTAGCGTAGAACTTGCTAGGAGAGAAGCGGGTGCGAGTGACTGGCATCGGAGGTCGGTTGATTTCCCGGCGTCTCTGGTCTAGTTTGCTCTCTTGTATCTCAGGTACATTTATCTTAGTATTACTTTAGTATTACTTTCAGTATTACTTTGAGTATTACTTTATCAAGTACCTTGAGTGTGACCTAGCTATCCTACAGTTCAATTCACTTAGCCATAGTAGTTAATCTCTAGTGTGCTTAGTGATTGATCTTTGCCAATAGGTTGCTTAGTTAGTTTAGTGTTTATCTTATTAAGTCAAGTACTTGCTCTGACGTCCGCAAGGGTGTCTCTTTTCAAAGCTAGGGTAGAGATAGTTAGAATATAATTAAGCGTGGTGCTTAGTTATAGACTTACCTTCAGATACGGCTGGACCCCCGGATAGCTGTGGTAGCAAGCAGGTGGTGACAGCCCTGTGCGCCTTGAATTCCACCACACAGTTGGCCCAGTTTAACAGTAAGGCTCGTTGTGCTAGCGTTCAAATTAAGTCAGTGGTAAAGGCTAGTACGCCTCGGTACTTGACAAGATAGGAATAAAACTATACTTAACTTAGTTGCTCTATTGACATTTGCCTGTCTTGCTTCGTAGTTATCTTGCCTCGTAGTTATCTTGCTTCGTAGTTATCTAGGAGTAGTTATTAGTTATTAGTTTGTTATCTTAGTTATCTTTAGTTTCCCTTATCTACCTATCCATCCACCTTACCTTACCATCCATTTCATCCTTACCTATCCACCCATATATTCTTTCTAGCCTTTCATCCCCTCTCTTCCCTTCTCTCCTTTTCCCTTTTCTCTTTTCCTCGACTCTCATCCCCTCCTTGACTTGACTCATACACCACCCTAACCTTCCCTTGGGATCAAATAAATTGACACCTGGTACTCCCAGGCGAAGTGCTACTACGATAGTTCTGTGTGCTTGCAGAATCTCCTCTTGGTAGATTGCAATCTCTCTAGCTAGCTCCTACTAGTGTCAGGATTGACAACCCCATTTGACATTAGTAGAAAGCTGCTTTAGCTTCACTCCTTTAGGTATAGTGACCGGACTTGCTACAAGCACTTCTGATGCCGTTGCCGGGAATAGATTCCATAGTCTACTCCTAGTAACGACATTAGCAAGTGCCAACAAGCATTTCTGGGCCGTTACCAGGGATAGTTGCCTAGCTCTATCTTTAGTGAAGCTAAGAACTACCAACAAAGCTGTGGACCAGAAGGAGTACCGGAGTATGATCGGGTCGCTGCTCTACCTGACGGCGACACGCCCGGACATCTAGTTCGTGGTGTGTCTTTGCGCGCGCTTTCAGGCCTCGCCGCGCACCTCTCACCATCAGGCGGTCAAGCGCATTATGAGGTACGTTCGTTTCACACCTGAGTTCAGGATTTGGTATTCAGCTTCCTCCACCCTCTCCCTTTGCGGTTTTTCTGATGCCGATTTTGCTAGTTGCCGACTTGAGCGCAAGTCCACTTCTAGGACTTGTCAGTTTTTAGGTTCTTCTCTTGTATCTTGGTCTTCTCGCAAGCAGTCTAGTGTCACTCAGTCTACCACAGAGGCTGAATATGTTGCAGCAGCTAGCTGTTGTTCTCAGTTGCTTTGGATGATGGCCACTTTGCGTGATTTTGCGGATACATGGGTGTATGCCGAGTCTTGTGTGATGAGTGATTGTCAACAGGTTTGATCGCATGTTCTTTGGCTTGTGTTGTGCAGGTGTCGAGCACGGAGATAGTGATCGAGGGCAAGGTGAAGGTCAAGTAGAGACGTGCCGTGCTGACGGACCAGGAGCGGTGAAGGGCGGACGTGAGGCTTGGACTAAGGGACCGATGGCTTGAGGATCAGCTGTGGTGGCTGACAGCCTAGGATAGCGATGAGCGGAGACTTGCGGGGCACGGTGTTGCTCGGGTCGAGGACCTAGGGACACGTGTCGGTGAACGGGGTGCACGGGCGGTGCATCCCCTCTACAGAGCCGGTTTGGTGGTTGAGCCATAGAAAAAACACCGGGTGGACGGTTTCCAGGTTTGGGCCACAAAACCTGGGCGCTGGAGGGTTTCTGAGTTTGGGCCACAAAACTCTGGCGACGGACGTCGGGTTTCCCGATTTCGGCCACAAAAACCGGGGGGCGGAGTCCGGGAAAAGGACAAGCAGAGCAGTGGCGGCACGTGGCGGCAATCGGTGAGGTTGCGTCGAGGCAACGCTACCAGTTGTGCGGGCGTGGCCGTCGGATCAGCATCTTCTTCGGGTTGGTCCAGGATAGCCTTAGGGTTTGGCTGGGTCGCTCTGTAAATACTTAGGGGTAGAGTGGGAATTACAATTAGGATAAGTAGGGGGAGGCACCCACCACCCAAACTATCTCAGTCATTTGCTCTTTCACTCCTAGGGTTTTCCTGCTGTTCCATTCCCTGCTGTAGCGAATTGAGATCCACAGAGAAGACAATCATACCTCTATGTTCATGAGATTTTGAGGAAGTGAGACCGTAATCTCACTATTGTAGCGTGTGGTAGCCACACGGTTGCAAATTCATGGTTGTGATTCGCGTTTTCTTCGTGTTCTTCGCGGGTTGCTTTTCTCCACGTTTTTCCCGTTGATCGATCTCTCTACTTGGTACGTCTTTTGCAAATCCGTTTGAACCAAGTTGTTCTAGATTGTGAAGCTCTTCTTTCCACCGAAGGAAATCAACTCTAACCTCACGAGCTAGTAGATCGGTCAATTTTTGTTTCGGATCAAGTTTTGCTCCTTTATCCCGAATTTCTTCTAATTCACCGATTTGGAGTTAGGTTCGAGCCATGATTCCTTTAGGATAGCTCACTAACCACCTTGGAACTCCTCATACCAAGTCTAAGCCTTAGTGCTTTTGATTCGGAGGAGATCGGGTGATTTTCGCGGAAGAACAGCACAGAATCGGGACCATCGGACGCTTTGTTCTTGAGCATCGGACGCTGGTTCATACCATCGGACGCGTCCGATGCCACGTGTCATCTGACAGTGAGTTTTAAGGAGCATCGGACGCTGACCATCGGAGCGTCCGTTGCCATCGGATGCACCGGAGGCCAAGCATCGGATGCTAGGGTTTCCCTATAGCAGCGTCCGATGCCTGTCCAGTAAGGTTCCAGAAAGGTTCTGTTTGCATCGGACGCGTCCGGTGCTTGGTCATCGGACGCTGCCAGCGTCCGATGCACCCTATTGTGCACTGTTTCATCTGCCGTTTGTTCGTGCGACCTCAGATTTGGTTTTGGGTTTTTGCCTTGAGTCTCTAGAGACGTGTAGTGTCCCTCTATGCTTCTTGGAAGCATCCACCCTACATCTAGGGTCGTGGACATTATTTAAGCTCTAGGTCTGCTCTTGGGGTGATTCTCGGGATAGTGGCTACAAGTTTCTGGTAGGAAATTTTGGAAGCTCCCGTTCACCCCCCTCTGGTCGCTTTCTGGTAACACTCTCGGTCCTTCAATTGGTATCGGAGCAGGTTAAGGATCTTTCACCTTAGCCGGTTCTAGATCCACAGAAGGCGACATGGATCGCGGCGTGGGCAAACCACCGTTTTTGGATAGGACGAACTATGCGTATTGGAAGATACGCATGTCGGCCTATCTCCAGAGCATGGGCTCTTCTGTTTGGGAGATTTGCAACAAGGACGATTACATTGTCCTGGCTGCTCGTGTTACTCAGCTTCAGATGGATGAGCACGATGCCAATAGCCAAGCGCGTAACGCTCTTTTCTCCTGTCTGAGCATGATCGAGTTTGATCGCGTCTCTCACCTCCCCACGGCTCGTGAGATTTGGGTGACCCTCATGCGCTTCCATGAGGGAACCACTCAAGTCAAATCCCATCTCTATGAGTTGCACAAGCAGGAGTATGACAACTTTAGACATATGCCTAGCGAGAGAATAGAGAGTTTATTCTCTCGCTTTCAGGTCATTGTCAACAAGATGAGAGCGAACAAGGAGCTATTGCCTTTCGACGATCATGAGAGAGCTTTGAAGCTTTTGCATACTCTCGATCGGTCGGTGTGGGACTCAAAGGTCCAGGCGATCATCGAATCGTCTAACTATGAGACCCTCACATGCGACGAGCTCTTCAGTATGCTCAAGTCTAGTGAGATTGACGCCATATTGAGGGCTTCTTATGAAAATCCTTCTGGCCCGACTATGGCTTTGGTTTCTAGCTTTTCTGCTAACCCCTCTGGAGGATTTGCACTCTCTTCACTTCTTTCCGTCACAGAGGAGCAGCTGGAGTCTTTAGGGGATGATGAGTTGGCTTTGCTTGCCAACCGGTTCTCACGGTTTCACAACAACCGCATGAACCGCTGCCGCGGAGGAGGACGCTCAGGATGCTTTGAGTGTGGCTGTGACAGAACCGACCAATTTATACCAGATTATGCACCGAACCTCCTTTTTCACAGAGATTAACGAATACTTAAGCTCGTACAAACCCGGTAGTCCAAAAATCTCGAAGGATTTCAAATATTCAACAATAGCCAAGATCGTAATAGATTAGCGTACATGTCCACAAGGTACATTCAGTTCGCACATAGTTCAAATACATCAGAGTTCAACATTATTACAAACCATAGTTTGGAATTCGCAGCGGAAGCAACATAGTTTTAAAACATAAGTTCACAGGTTCACAATACGGCGCCATTGCCTCATCAGTCCACAAAAGCATCAGGTGAGGATAAGAGGTGACCATGCCCATGGTCTATTCTTCACCCGTAACGGGGTACAGGCAGTTCTCACAGTAGCCATAGAAGCACTGTCCATCTGCAACAACAAGGGATAAAACCCTAAGTACAAGAAGGTACTCAGCTAGACTTACCCATCACAAACCAGAAATAAAGTGACACCAAGGAGTATGCAAGGCTGTATCAGGGTTTGGCCATACTTACCTTTTGCATAAAAGCATTTTATTATTAAATAATCATCATTAGAGTATTAGCAGTCAATTTATGTGATCAACCTGATTAACTAGATTTGCACCTGATCTAAAGCAATCACTTGGCTAATTAATCAAGCAAGAGTGACTATTTCATCAATAGCCTTTCAGAATTCAGTATCATAACCATCTTTAATTTCCATAATTTACTACGGTAACACATGCCCAGTCAAGTTACTCACTGTGTAGGAGCAATGACGATTATAATCGATTTCTACCAGCTGGGGATAAAGATGTCTCACACTCGCCCGATCACACCTTGCCAGGTAGCCGTCGACGGCCACTTCAGGAAATTCGAGAACACAACGCGCAGGACGGCCATGGGCCCTTCTACACCGGGGGTTATCTCAATGCCAGGTCGCTCAAGCTATAACTGCCCACGGTCATGCCAGGTCAATCAGGCCCCGCCTGTCCACGGACCATGCCAGGTTGCTCAGAATAGTTGCCCACGGTACATATAAGGCCCTGGGTGTTAGGCATCAACATCTCCATCACCGGCTCGAATAGCCTTACTCGGCTTCACGGGAGGTACTCGGACCTACTTCGTTAAGTGATCGACGCGTTCAAAATGACTGAGGTGTGCCTTCGTCGGGTCCTAATCCACACAGACGAGAGACTACCAGCACACAGGACCCGTGTCCTGCTGCTCCTACATCCCGCCCGGTCTCAGTTTAATTATAACATGGTTATCTCCATGATAGCACAAGGCTAGTCATGACCAGTATCCACCTATATGTGGGAGATAGAAAATCACCCGACTTTTACCGGTCTAAGCAGAGCTAAGCATTTAAACGAGCCTAGACCTAGCAGGGATATCAAGATAATAATTACTGCTGGACAAGGATAAGTAAATAATGCATCAACGGTGTCATTCAACTCCTATAACTTAATGCAACAACACATCAGGTTAATTTGGTAATTAATTTGCAAACCATAGGAGTGGGATGCTCCTTGGCTTGCCTCTTTCGAAGTCGGAGGGTCGATGGTCGCGGCACTCAGGTAAGTTCTCGACGTCTCCTTCTTTGGTCCTCTCGTCCAGGGTCTCCTCCGGACTCGGCTCCTCCGGCAGCTGCGGGTTGTGGGCCTCCACTACCGACCCTGTATGATGCATATCATGTATGAATAAATGGAATGCACATGGGATGCATTGGCGATGCAACATAGAACAAGCAATTCAGGAGATAAACACATGTCATCTACTTCATTTTCTTCAAGAAGGTAGTCAACATCATCCTATTATTACTTAGCCATTTGCTATCACTTAATCATTTAATTAAGCCTAGAACAGCAACCCTTAGATAACAACTTCAGCAAAATCTACAGAAATTACTGGAAGCTGGCAACATGCAATCTAGTCCCTTGTCTAAATTTCAAGCCATTTGGACTTAAACTCTACTCTCTATGAAAAAGACAAATATTACCATGAAAAGGTGCTTTGAACTACACACCCTAGTAAAAAGTGTCAAACAACAGATTTCTCATTTTTCTACTGAACTTCTTAGTAGAAGAGCAATCTACAAAAATTACTAGGTTCATATTCTTCATATTTTAATTACTACAATTAAACAAGAAAACAACATTTAATCATTTTAATTGCCACTGCCAAAATATTTCACAGAACATCCCCATGTTATATTTTTCCCAGAAACTACTAATCAACACAAACTTAACAAAACAAGAATCACATTTTTATGAGCAATACACAGTTTATTATGCATTTAACATGATATCAGCTTAAACACAAATTAAATATTGCTGCATATAAAATTATCACAAACTGGACATATCATATTTTTACTAGGTAGATCTCAGCAAGGCAAACCTAACAAAATTTGTTTCACATTTATGGGACTAACAGAACTCAAGTTATGAATTAAACAAACTATATAAGCATTTCTGAAAACTATTTAAACAAAAACCCTAAAAACCTCTCGGCCTAAACTACTATGCACACCCGGTGCTACTGCACCCGAGCGACTGAAAACTGGGACCCACGGTCAAACCGACCCCACTTGTCACACACACAGAACAGGGGAGGTCGTTGACCACGGCGAAGCTCGCCGACGGCGACCTCTCCGGCGAAACCATCACCACCATTCTACTCCTCTCCTCCTTCCACATCGATCGGTGCTAGTCACCGACCCGGCGGTGCAACGGACAGAGCTCGGCGGCAGGAATGGCAGCCATGGCAGCGCGGTCCTCCCTACGCCGGCCGATTCCGTCCACACCGAAGCAAACTAACTCAAGATTCCTACTCCTCAGACCTCCACGGACCTAGCGCGAGGCTTGGAAGCTAGGGTTTCCACCCTGAACAAACTAGACCATGGCCATGCCATCCACAGCGACCATGGCGAGCGGCGAACGGTGGCGTACCGCGGTCACCGAACCCTAATCGGCTAAACCAACTCCCCCTTCTTCTTCCACGAGCCTCACCGACCCTCAAACGTGAGCTAGAGCGGAAGGATTCGCACGAAGGGAGGGCCGACCACGGCAGACCGAGCTCGGCGGTCATGGCGGCCATGGCAGGAACTCACCCCGTGGCTTTGTTAGGGTGTGTAGTTCAAAGCACCTTTTCATGGTAATATTTGTCTTTTTCATGGAGGATAGAGTTTAAGTCCAAATGGGTTGAAATTTGGACAGGGGACTAGATTGCATGATGTTAACTTCCAGTAATTTTTGTAGATTTTTCTGAAGTTGTCTATGATGGGTTGCTGTTATAGGCTTGATAAAATGGGTTTATTTCAGCAAGTAATTAAAGGAGAGTAAATTAATTAAGTAAATGCTTGCTGTGGTAATTGTAAATCCTAACCAGTTAATTAGGAAGGTTAATTGGTTGGTTGGATGTTAAGGTCTTTTGTAATCACTAGGTTGATGTGGACTACCTTGTTGAAGAGAACGCAGTAGATGACATGTGTTTATCTCCTGAGTTATCTTAGTAGATGACATGTGCTTATCTCCTGAGTTATCTTGTGTTGTGTTGCATCACCAATGCATTCCATGTGCATTCATTTTTCTCATACGTGTTATTCATCATACATGATCGGTAGTGGAGGTCCTGAACCCGCCACCGGAGGAGCCGTGTCCGGAGGAGACCCCGGACGAGAGGACCCAAGAAGGAGACGTCGAGGACCTGCCTGAGTGTCGCGACCATCGACCCTCCGACTTTGAACAAGGCAAGCCCCGGAGCATCCCACTCCTACGGTTTGCAATTACAATTCTAAACTTAACATGATATGTTTGTTGCATTAGGTCATAGGAGTTCAGTGATACCGTTGCTGCATTAATTACTTATCCTTGTCCACCTGCAATTATTGTCTTAATATCCGTGATAAGTCTAGGCTCGTTTATGCTTAGCTTGCTTAGACCGGTAAAAGTCTGGTGATGACCTGTCTCCCGCATATAGGTGGATACTGATCATGACTAGCCTCGTGCTATCACGGAGATAACTATGTGATAATTAATTTGAGACCGGGCGGGATGTAGGAGCAGCAGGGCATGGGTTCTGTGTGCTAGTAGTCTCCTGTCTGTGTCGATTAGGACTCGACGAAGGCACACCTCAGTCATTTTGAATGCGTCAATCACTTAATGGAGCAGGTGCGGGTACCTCCCGTGAAGCCGAGTAAGGTTATTCGAGCCGGTGATGGAGATGTTGACGCCTAACATCTAGGGCCTTATATGTACCATGGGCAACTACTCTGAGCAACCTGGCATGGTCCGTGGACAGGCAGGGCCTGATTGACCTCGCATGACCGTGGGCAGTTATAGCTTGAGCGACCAGGCATTGAGATAACCCCCGGTGTAGAAGGGCCCATGACCATCCCGCGTGTTGGGTTCTCGAAACTCCTGAATTGGTCGCCGACGGCTGCCTGGCAAGGTGTGATCGGGCGACTGTGCGACATTTTTATTCCCAGCTGGTAGAAATCGATTATAATCTCTATCGCTCCTGGACAGTGAGTAACTTGACTGGGCATGTGTTACCGTAGTAACTTATAGAACTAAAGATGGTTATGATGTTTAATCTGAAAGTCTATTGATGAAATAGTCACTCTTGCTTGATTAATTAGCCAAGTGATTGTTCTAGATCATGTGCAAATCTAGTCAATCAGGTTGATTACATAAAATTGACTGCTAATACTCTAATGATGATTATTTAATAATGAAAATACTTTTATGCAAAAGGTAAGTATGGCCAACCCCAGATACAACCTTGCATACTCCTTGGTGTCTCTTTATTTCTGGTTTATGACGAGTAAGTCTAGCTGAGTACCTTCTCATACTCAGGGTTTTATCCCTTGTTGTTGCAGATGGGCAGTGCTTCTATGGCTATTGCGAGAACTATCTGTACCCCGTCGCGGGCGATGATTAGACCATGGGCATGGTCGTCTCTTATCCTCTCCTGATGCTTTTGTGGACTGATCAGGCAATGGCACCGTATTGTGAACTATGAACTTATGTTTAAAACTATGTTGCTTCCGCTTTTCAATTCCGAACTATGGTTTGTAATAACTGTTGAACTCTGATGTATTTTGAACTATGTGCGAACTGAACGTACCTTGTGGACATGTACGCTAATCTATTACGATCTTGGCTAAAAGTTGAATGATTTGAAATCCTTCGAGATTTCCGGACTGCCGGGTTTGTACGAGCTTACGTACCTGTCATTCTCTGTGAAAGCGGGGGTTCGGTGCTTAATCTGGTATAAATTGGTCGGTTCTGTCACAGCCCCCCCCGGTTTTGAGGCCGAAACCAGGAAACCAGGCATTTTAGTCCATCCCCCAGTTTTGAGACCGAAACCGAGAAACCCGACGTCCGTCGCCTGAGTTTTGTGGCCCAAACTCAGAAACCCGTCAGCGCCCAGGTTTTGAGGCCCAAACCTGGAAACCTTCCTCAGCCCGAGTTTTGTGGCCCAAACTCGGCATACCCGCAGCACCCAGGTTTTGTGGCCCAAACCTGGAAACCATCCACCGGTGGTTTTTCTGTGGCTCAACCACCAAACGGACGCTGTAGAGGGGATGCACCGCCCGTGCACCCCGTCCACCGACACATGTCCCTAGGTCCTCGACCCGAGCAACACTGTGTCCCGCAAGTCTCCGCTCGTCGTTGTCCCAGGCTGTCAGCCACCACAGCTAATCCTCAGGCCACCGGTCCCTCAGTCCAAGCCTCACGTCCGCCCTCACCGCTCCCGGTCCATCGGCACGACACGTCTCTACTTGACCTTCACCTTGCCTTTGATCACTGTCTCCGTGCTCGACACCTGCACAACACAAGCCAAAGAACATGCGCATCAAACCCGTTGACATTCACTCATCACTCGAGACTCGGCATACACCCATGTATCCGCAATCTCCCCCTTGATGAGTGTGTTGTCAACTACACACACAAATCATAATGAAATAGAAGAATGAAGAGGAAGGAGAGAGAACTCGACCAAATGACCCAAAAGCATAGCAAAGCCGAAGAAGGTCAAGTGGAAAGAGCAAGACAACTTGGTCCCCAAAGATATGGGCAACGGCTCGACGCAACCAAGCAAAGCAAAGCTAGCCCTCAAGAAGAGGTAGAACAGGCTCAACACCGCTAACAGGAAAGCTCGAAATCAACTGTTACCAGCTCAAGAACAGAAGAGCTTGATACCAATTGAAACTCAAGAACAAAAGAGCTCGATACCAAATGAGGAGCTGGAAACTGTCCGCTAGTCCCTCAAGAAAGAGGCAAAGGCTCAACACAACTAGCTGTCAAAAACGCTCCATACCAATCGAACTGAAAAACATTTGCTAGTTCCTCAAGAAAGAGGTAAAGGCTCAACAGAACTAGCAAAAACGCTCCAAACGAATTGGAAAATTCAAAAACTCATCAAACGAGCAAACTCCCCCTCAAATAGTGCATACGACCAGGACATCTCCCCCTTAGTTGATCTTATGATTTGAGAGAATTTCTCCCCCTTAGTTGAAAATGCAACATCAAGCAAATTTCTCCCCCTTCCAAAATGCATATGAGTCAGAAATGCATGTTAGCAGCTTCAGGAATATAGTCAATAGAATGAAAAGATGCTCTACATAGTTCTGATCCGATAACTCAACAACATCCACAACAAGCAAGCAAAAGCTCAAACTGATCACCAAATACGAAATATGAACATATGAGCAAAGTGAGCTGTTTTAGCCAAAAAAGTATTCACCATCAAAATAGCACTTAACATGTATAGACAGGAAGTCAAACAAGTGCTAAGCATGTATACAAGGTGAACTACCCCTAGCAAAGTTCAATCATCACGCTACAGAATGAAACATACACTTGTGATTTCAGATTTTAATCGGAGTTGCAGCGGTGAAATTACACAAGTTTAGAATTCAGCATGTGATTGTGAGAGGTTGAAAGCTTGTCATTGCCTAACTTTTCAACCGAGCTAAGCATATGCATATGCAATCAGAAGCTTAAAGCATCGGTTTCGGTCATACACTACACGGCTCAAGTTTAACTTAATGTGCAATGAGAAACAGTCTCGTACCGTGATGTGTTGACAAGCAATCCCATCTCGATCTTTTCAATTCACTTAAAACTTGGTTCAATTTTATTGACAGAATATGAACATACCAAGCAAGTGAATGACTCAGAACTAGAGACATAGCAACCTAGCATATATGAAAAGCACGAGTGAATTCAACACATCCTACACATGCTAGTTGCATATCTCAATGGTGAACAGTTTCAAGTTTTATATTCATTAAGAAGGTTCACCATTCAAAAATACCTCAGCTCACAACATGTATCAGTGATGAGCAAGAGCATAAGCTACAAGCATCATCATAAAGCATCGGAGTAAACTAGATAGAGCATAATCACATTCTAAAGATTATATACATTAAGCTAAGAAAGTAAAGATGCATGATGAAAAGCAAAACTAACCTATCAGAAATAAAAACAAAACGAAAGAAAAGAGTCAGTCTATGATACAAGAACCAAAATGTTTCCCCCATCTAAAAGGGGAAACACACACCAAGCTCACCTCTCAACCGATTAAAGGTTGATTGGTCCAAAGGCTTGGTGAAAATATCAGCCAACTGATGATGAGTATCGACTTGGCGAAGGTCGATATCACCCTTCTCAACATGGTCTCGCAAGAAATGAAAGCGCACATCAATGTGTTTGGTCTTAGAATGCAGCACGGTGTTCTTAGTAATGCTAATCGCACTCGTGTTGTCGCAAAGTAAAGGCACGCGAGAAAAGCTCAGACCAAAATCACGCAAAGTGGCCATCATCCAAAGCAACTGAGAACAGCAGCTAGCCGCAGCAACATATTCAGCCTTTGTGGTAGACTGAGCGACACTAGACTGCTTGCGAGAAGACCAAGATACAAGAGAAGAACCAATAAACTGACAAGTCCCAGAAGTGGACTTGCGCTCAACTCGGCAACCAGCAAAATCGGCATCAGAAAAACCACAAAGGGAGAGGGTGGAGGAAGCTGAATACCAAATCCCAAACTCAGGTGTGTAGCGAAGGTACCTCATAATGCGCTTGACCGCCTGACGGTGAGAAGTGCGCTGCGACGCCTGAAAGCGCGCACACAGACACACCGCGAACTGGATGTCCGGGCGTGTCGCCGTCAGGTAGAGCAGCGACCCGATCATACTTCGGTATTCCTTCTGGTCCACAGCTTCTCCGTCCTTGTCCGCATCCAGGGCCGTCGTGGTCGACATGGGTGTTGGAAGAGGCTTGGCCTCACCCATATCGAACTTCTTCAGCAAGTCTTTGGTGTACTTGCCCTGGTGCACAAACGTCCCTTCTCAGGATTGCTTAATTTGCAATCCGAGAAAGAAAGTCAGCTCGCCCATCATACTCATCTCGAACTCCCTGCTCACAAGATCTGCAAACCTGGCAACCAAAGCATGAGAAGAACCACCGAAAATGATATAATCCACGTAAATCTGGACCAAGAGAGTGTCTTTGCCTTGCTTGAGGAGAAAAAGCGTTTTATCCACACATGCCATTTTAAAACCCTTAGCAAGCAAAAAGGTTTTCAACCTATTATACTAGGCTCTAGGGGCTTGTTTCAAACCATATAAAGCTTTGTGGAGTTTAAAAACATGGTTTGGAAACTTGGGATTTTCAAAACTGGGGGGTTGTTCGACATACACCTCTTCTTCTATGTAGCCGTTTAAGAAGGCACTCTTGACATCCATTTGAAAAAGTTTGAACCCTTTGGATGCAGCAAAAGCCAAGAGTATCCTAATAGCCTCCAAACGAGCTACAGGAGCAAAAGTCTCCTCATAGTCTATCCCCTCCTTCTGACTATAACCCTTGGCTACAAGTCTGGCCTTGTTCCTCACAATGTGGCCATCCTCTCCTTGTTTGTTTTTAAAAACCCATTTGTCCCAATAGGATTACAGTCTGGAGGTGGTGGAACTAAAACCCAAACCCGATTTCTTTCAAAATTTTCTAACTCCTCATGCATGGCATTGACCCAATCCGGATCCATCAAAGCGTGTCCAACATCTCGGGGTTCAAAATCAGCAATAAATGCAGAATGAGCAAAGTGAGAGATTTGTTCTGACCTGGACCGAGTGACAGGTTCGTCGATGCTGTCGATCATCTGTTGAGGCGGGTGTTGGCACTGAATGTGTCGTGGCGCCTCCCGAGCTGAAGATACGTCCACCTCAACAGCAGCTGGTGCCTCCCCGGGTACAAACGGTACAGCCCGAGGCGGTGGATCCCACGGCCCCTAAGTCAAAGAAGAGGGATCGGGGCCGTGAGTCATAGTAGAAGCCGCTCCTTGCGGCACAGTAGGTGGAGGAGGTGCTGGATCATCCATCCCTTCAGCACCCTCGTCCTCATCATCAAAAAGAGGCTCACCAACCTCATGATCACCTGCAAGCTCAAAACGAGAAGAAGGACAAACCATGGTCTTGTCGAAGGTGACATCGGATGTCTCCATGACTCGGTTAGTATCAAGGTTAAGTACACGATATGCACGAGTATGAGTGCCATAACCCAAAAATACACCATCAGAAGAACGAGACTCAAATTTGTCCAAGTTGCCTTTCTTAAGTATAAAACAGTGGCAACCAAAAACTCTAAAGTAACTCACTTTGGGCTATCTTCCAAAACGCAACTCATAAGAAGTCTTTTTCAAGAAAGCTCGGAGAAAAATGCGATTGGAAATATAGCATGCAGTGTTCATAGCTTCGGCCCAATATCGCCTAGGAGTCCTATGCTCATCGAGCATCGTCCTGGCCATCTCTACGAGGGTCCGATTCTTCCTCTCTACAACACCATTTTATGGCGGTGTGTAGGGGGAAGAAAACTGATGCTCCAAACCCAAAGAGTAACAAAACTTCTCAAAATCCAAATTCTTGAATTCGGAACCATTATCACTACGAATAGCTCGCATCGAGTTCGTAGGGAACTCGTTATGAAGACGCTAAATCATATTGCAAGCAAAAGAGAAAGTCTTAGTCTTCTCAGACAAAACGAAGACCCACAAATATCTCGAAAGATCGTCAACAACAACCAATACATACCACTTCCCCCAACCGAGCTCACCCGAGCCGGACCAACAAGATCCATGTGTAAAAGCTCTCCAGGGCGCTTAGTCATGATCTGAGTCACTGGATGGTGGGGAGTGGCAACCATCTTCCCATGCCTACAAGAATGGCAAACAAGGTCCTTCTCCATGGACAACTTGGGCAATCCTCGGATTAGGCCAAGTGAGCTAAGCCTTGAAAGCAAGTCGAAGCTCAGGTGACCGAGTCTCCTATGCCACTTCCAAAGATTAGAGGAGGAAGGACCAGCCACAAGACAACGAGAAAATCCAAATGACTTTGAGAAATTCGCACGAAAGACTTTTCCAAAGGGCAAAATCATACAAACAAGATTGCCCTGAGGATCTAAAATACGACTGAGATTCGGTTTAAAATGAATCTCATAGTCATCATCAAAAAGTTGCGAAACAGAAAGAAGATTAAAATGCAAGTTAGAAACAAGAGCAACATCACGAAACACAAAGTGCTCATTAACTCGCATCGACCCATGAGACAACACTTTACCTTTGCTATTGTCGCCGAAGGTGATAAACTCCTTTCCGGCAACAGGGCTAAGACTGGAGAACCACTTGGCGTTTCCGGTCATGTGCCTCGAGCAACCGGAATCCACCAACCAAATGTCCTCCAATCGTTTTACCTACATCAATAAAAAGACATAGGGTGAGCATACGGTCCAACACTGGGGTGAGTAAAATAGGAAGAATACCATTGTTGGGCCGGTTGCTCAAAAAACGGTTAGTAGAAAAACCATTCCTAGCACGCCTACGGGGAAAGCGATCACCACGCATAGGAAAACGTGGTTCGCTAAGGGAAGAGCGTTCATCGCGATGCTCAAAACGTGGCGGGGGAAAACGCTCAACAAAGCCACCGCCACGGGGTCCGTATCCTACAAAGTCAGGACCCCATCAGGCAACACCTCCCTGACGCCTAGGACCTTGAGGCATTGGACCTCTAGGCCTAGCAACTCTCCTCTGAACATTCGGCACATGTACATCATGTAAAGGATGGTACATGTCCGCATTGTTCATCTCCCTGACACGGCGCTCCTCTCTCTTGCACCGAAAGCAAAACTCACTCAAGTGTCCATCTCTCCCACAGTGCTCACAATGGTACATCACCGCTCTCATAGGGGGTTGTTGGTACTCACGGTAGTGGGTGTGGATCATCTTGCCCTTCTGTGGCATAAGCTCCTCCTAGATAGGTGGCATTGTGTCTAGCTTGTTTTTCAGGTGGTTGGATTTGGGATGCCACATTTGTTTCATGGGTGGAGCTCTCGGAGGTTCCTCATACACTCCGTCCTTGGTGTTAGGCTTGAGAGGCTCTTTGGGTGGTATCATGGTAAGCTTGGGAGTAGTGGTGGAGTTGGGCTTCTCACTCGAGTTAAGACCACTCGACTCTCCAATCTTGCCAAAAGAAGAAGCATCAACGCCCTGAGCAAAATCTACACCAGGACCTCCAGCAGCACGCTTGAACTGAGAGATCATCATCCCAAGCTGCGGCTCACCACAAGACACCCATGACAAGATGGTCCGAAGGTATGTGTTTTCCTCCTCTATTTGCATCTTGTCATGCTTCACATTCGCAATATCCATCTCCAAACCCTCGCACAAAGCACACCTAATCACACAAGTGCTACCCGAGCTGGCCTTCTCAAGAGACACAATCTTGGCATTCTTCTCTGCCAACTCGGATTGCAAGCCTGCATAAGACTTGCACGCACCCAACAACGCGGGTCTAGCCCGGAGCTCATCCACCTCTCCAACCAAAACAGCATACTTACCTCTCAAGGTGAGAAGGTCAGTCATGTGCTTGGTGCACATCTCGCACTCACTCTCATCGGAGACTACAACGGTGGAATTAGCAAACTCAAGCTCCCTCACCGTGTCCTCCCACTTCTGCCTAAACTCCTTCCTCTCTTTTGATGCACGTCTCAACAACTTGTCTTGACTAAGCAAAGTAGCAGTAAGTTTTCCTACTTCTACAGAGAGTTCCTCAGGAGTCTGTGATACCTGCGAGGAGTCGTCGTCGTCGTCATTCTGAGGGATGCACAGGATTAACAGCAATCAGGAGATAAGCACATGTCATCTACTGCATTCTGTTTAACAAGGTAGTCAACATCATCCTAATGTTTATAAAAGACTTTAACATCTAACCAACCACTTAATCCTTCATAATCAACTTGTTAAGATGTTTAACCACCACAGCAAGACCTACTTAATGAATTTATTTTCCTCTAATTACTTGCTGAAATAAATCCATTTGACCATACCTATAATAGCAACCCATCCTAGACAGCTTCAGAAAAATCTACAAAAATTACCCTAGATCAACATCATGTAAAACAGACCACTGTTAAAAGATTAGGCCATTTGGATCTAAACATTGTCCCCTATGAAAAAGACAAATACTATGGTGAAAAGGTGCTTTGAACTACACATCCTAACAGAAAGTGTTAAACAACAAATTTCATATTTTTCCTCTAAACTTCTTAGCACAAGAACAGCCTACAAAAATTATCAGGTTCATATTCCTCATATTTTAATTACTACAATTTTTACAAGAAAACAGCATTTAACCATTTTAATTGTTACTGCAAAAGTATTTTACAAAACAACTTCATATTATATTTTTCCCTGAAACTACTTATCTACACAAACCTAACAAAACTGGAATCACATTTTTCTGACCTATACAAAATTAGTTATGCATTTTGCAAGTTAACAGCAAATTCCCAACTTAAATTAATCTACACATAAAAGTATCACCAAAAATGCATTTAATATTTTTAACAGATAGATCTATTCATTCTTAACACAACAAAATTTGTTTCATAGGATTTGGACTTAAAATGATCCTTGTATGAATTTTTGAACCTTTTAAACTATTTCTGCAAAACTCATTTTAAAGAAAACCCAACCTAAAACGCTACGGACACCCGGAGAAAGGCACCGCAGACACAAGCAAAAATGCTTCACGCACCCGGCTATCCCGAGCGCTAGCGCACCCAGCAAACCAAACCACATCGTTTTCTATATTTAATCCGATCGATGTGTTGGTATTTACACCTGCCCAACCCCCGCGCAAGCGCAGGGGAGTAGCGAGGGAGACCAACTGTCCAAATGAAAGGCGAAGGTGAAATAAAAGATAGGAAAAAACTATTTTCTTCGTCCTTACACTGTTCACCCCCCTGCTATTTATAGGGAATACCAGGAGGCACTGACCAATTTACAAAAGGGGACAAGAAAGATTCCCTGGAGCTATACAACGGAAGGGCAGAATCGTACAAACACAGATAGTGCGAAAACCCTAACTCTTCTTTCCCCTGGCCGCCGCCGTCGGACCCGCGCACCCCCTCGCGGGGACGTGGGACTCAGCCTTGTGTCTATGGAAACATCGCTGTTGTGGCGAAGGCCTGCATCCGCTTGCTGTCCGTTAAGTTCCGCGTTTCCGACATGTAGAGGCTAGAAAATGACCCGAGAGTCAAGTTAGCGGTGAGGGTTTTCCGAAGGCCGTTGAGAGCGCGAGGGTAATTTCTCCGTGTCAGCTTGCGTGACGTCACTGTCGAGGGTTTCTTCCCCCAACATTAGCCCCTCGATGGCTTGGATCAAGCAGCGGTCCTTGGGCCCAAGCAGCGTCTCTTGCTGGGAAAAGAGAAGTGGCCCTCGACAGCGATGCCCGCGACTGCTTGTGGGCCGGGCCGTCAAGTTTGCCTTTGTTGTATTAAGGTCTTTTTCGATTTTTGTGTCGCATTTTTGGGAATTGTGTTGATTCTTTGGATCCGGCTGCTCACCCTTTGCCTATAAATAGATGGGGTAGGTGAGCTTGTCATACTTATGTCATCCTTTCGCTGTAGCCATCCTGCTGCTGTTGTTTTCTTGTTACGAATGTTTCTGGTTTTTAGTTCCTGCGAAGGTTTCTACGAAGGTTTGGTGATTTTGACATGGCCAGGTCCAAGCAAACTGCGCGTCTTGCGTCCCCATCTTCCATGGGCGATGGGGTGACCTTCAAGTTTGGCCTTAGTCGTGTTTGTGACTCGAATCTGGCGTCCTACGTCAGGCGAGGTTGGATTGACGAGGGGAAAGTGAGGGCTAGCGGTGGAGAGACTATTCCGAGTCCGAGGGCTGATGAAGTTGTTGTTTTTGAAGAGTTCTTTGAAGCTGGTCTGCGTTTTCCTGTGACTTCCTTTGTAACTTCGGTCCTCCAGCATTTTAACTTGAAGTTCCATCAGCTCACGCCTTCTTGCTTCATGAAGCTCTCTATTTTTGTTTGGGCCTGTCGATCTCAGGGGATTGCTCCGCATGTCGAGGGTTTCGTGCGGACTCATCGTGTTCATATGCAACCTCATAAATTTGTTGATGGCGAGGGTAACACCAGTTTGGGTCAGTTTGCTGTGTGTAAATTTTGTCATTGTACTGGCTCGAAACTTCCAGTGCAAGCTCAGAAGAATAAGTTGACGAGCGGGTGGCAGGAGCACTGGTTTTATTATATGCTTAGCGGTGCTGCACAGCTCTGTGGCGAGCTTCCGTCTCTTGGTGATGTGTCAGCCGAAGCTTCGATGACTGGAGAGGCGCATGCTACTGTTGACTGCCTGTGGTTGATTGCTCACTCTCAGTGTGCTCGTGACTTGGTGGAAGAGTATTGTTGTGCTAAGGTTTTGCCCCTTAGTCGAAAACAGTCTTGGTTCGAGGTTGAGGATGATTCAAAGTATGAGACGAGGGGTTTGAAGAAACCAAAGTTAGATTTGAATAAGATCTGGGAGACTACGCTTAAAAAGTTTCCCAATCGTAAAGGCGACGTCGAAGCTGTTCTGAAAAGGGTTCAGCAGAAAGTTGAAAATCTTGTTGGAAAGCTTTCAACATTGGAGGTTAAGGCCATTCATAGCGCGATAGGGAGCTTGGGTAGAGTCAACAGACTTTTTGACATGTTTGGTGTCCCGTATCCTGACTGGCCGGCACCTTCAAGTGAAGATGCGCCAAAGAAGAGGAAACATTCATCCACGGGGGAAAAGATTTTGCTGCAGTGTCTAAGAGGGGTCGTGGTCGAGGCCGCATGAGCGTTTGCGGAGGTCGAACGAAAACATTGGCGACTAAAGTCGTTGTTGCGTCGGCCGCCGCCGGCGCGTTGTCTTCTTCAGCTTTGGTAATGGTTGCTGGTGGTCGAGGCGTCACTAAGGTAGGTTCTCGTGCACCGCGTGTTGGTGGGATTGCGGCTCTTATTCAGATCTCCGATGATGAGGTTGCCTCCGATGAGGAGGGGAGAGATGAGGAGAAAGTTGCCGAGAAGGGGGAGAGCTCCGAGGGGAGTTCATCTGGCGATGATTCTGATACCTCCGGAAGCGACTCTGGAGTAGGAGAAGGGGTCTCTGGTGAAGATAGGCGTGGAAAGAATGTTGCTTCGCCCTCTGTTGAGGTGATGGTCTCGGCTGATATGGATGAAGCACTTCGAAGCTTCGAAGCTTACAGTCCCGAGTTTGGGTCGGTTCCAGAGTTTGCTGGTTTCCATATTTGGGTAGATGGTTTTGAGGCTTCTGGAGACCATGAAATTGAGCGAACTCCAGGCAAGAGGCCATATGGCGAGGCAAGCCGTTCCAGTCTCTCTTATTTTGCGAAAAAATTGGTGTTTCAGACCCGACGACGGAGCTGTTTACAAGTCCCGACCTTCGGGCGTGACATTTGCAGTGCGCACCAGAAGAAAGGCGTTTTCTTGGCCGGATTTTTGGTCGTATCTGTGTGCCAGAGGCTGAGCTTCGCATGGACAACCAGCCTTTGGGCGATATACTGGATGACGTCGATGTCAAGCTAGCGGAGCTGATGCTCTTAAATCGCTCGGCTCGGCGGAGGACTGGTTATAACCATGATTATCTAAGTGGCCGGGTAGATGAGCTTGAGAAAGAAAATGAGAAGCTTTGTTGGTCTTTGGAAAGTAAAGAGATTGAGCTCAAAGGTGCAATGGAGAAAGTTTCAAAATCCCGTGAAGAAGCACAAGAGGTTGCAAACCATAATGTTAACTTGGTTTCGGCTAGCTGAGAGAAAGACAAGGCATTGGCCTCGGTGAATAGCCGAATAAATGACTTGACCTCGGAAATGGCTTTCCAAATAGAGTCATGGTAGGAAAGCATGGAGAAGATAAAAGTTAAGCTCGATAGGTGCTTGACCAAGGCTGGCGGTTTGGCCGGAGAGCCGCTCCCTGCTGTTAGTGCTGAGGCTTTTGGTGATTGGCTTTCCGTTGAGCTTGATGTTTTCAAATCATTGGTTGAGAATGCGGCCGACTTTGGTGGTTACGCGGGAGCTTTGGCCATGGCCAGTACACTCCGACAGGCGGATTGTGACCACCTTCGTAAAATTAAAAGGCCGAGTCACGTTTTTCCAACGGTCGATGTGGTTCGTGCGTTGAAGGTCGATGATTCTGAAGTTCGCAATTGCGTGATGCGTTTCTTGCGGAGGTTTTAGATAGCCAACGGAGGTCGTGCTCTGGCATTTGAGGAGGCCGCCGAGGCAACCCGTCAGGCAAGGAAAACGCACAGTTTATTGTTTTGCTTGTGTGTTGTTTATGTTGATTTTGTTTTAAGTTGTTGAAGCTATTTTTAATTGATGTGGGGTTTTTGCAGGCTCGAAAAGATGCACTACCTTCGCCATCGGTGAATGATGAGACTCCGGGGTGTTCCAAGACTGCGCCTGCGCAGAGCTCTGCGGAGGTTCCGCCGACCGATGTGGCCTCTACGGTCGATCATGCTCTCACTGCTGAAGAGGTTGTTGTCGAAGAACCGTCCGTGGTCAAAGCGCCCGTTGTTGATCGGTCTGCGGCAGGGACTTCGGCGACTGGCCAAGCCAAAGCAGAGAGATCCAAAGTTCCCGATCAGGTGTGAGGGGAGGAGTAATACTGTAGGGTTTTTTTATGGATTTTGTGAGGAAAAGAGAGGTGTTAAGGACTAAGTCTTTGTTTGGTTGTTTGACAATGCAGGTTCCTGATGGAACCGTGCTTGAGGCATTAGATGTGACGCCCCTTATGTTAAATTATCAAGATATTTTTATAACTGGAGAATCATGGGCTCAAGCCAAACTCAAACATCCTTCGTTGTCCTTCGATCATTTCTGGTGGTCTAAGGTGCGAAGGTACGATCTTAAAAATAGTCGATCAAGCTATTTTTGGTGTCATGCTGACTACACGGATCGGTAGGCTGCGCGTGTTTTGTTTGGTTCTTCGCAAACTCCCGTTGATTATGATATAGACGAGAATACGGCTTTGGATTTCTTGTTTGGGCGTAGCAACCTTGATATGGACTCAGATGGTTCTCTTGTGATTCCGAAGGAGGAGCCTTTAGAGGGTAACGAGATAGATCGTAGATATATGTATAGAGCGAGGGTATTGCCCGGGGAGTTGCCGATTGTCCCTGCGGCTCCATTGTTGTGGGGGGCTATTGTTCCGATAGATGTTGAAGTTGAAAGGAATTGCGAAGGTTCTGATGATGATTTGTCAATAGTAATTGGCGAGGATAGATTGTAACTAAAACACTTTTTAATTTTTGTGCCAGACTGTTGAGGGTTTGTACTTATGAGACTTTGTAAATATGTTATGTTTTAAAGTGGTTTGCTTTTAAGCATTTGGGAGAGTTGTTTGGAAAAACCAGCGATGCCCCCTGCCTTTTCTAGCGAGGTTCGCTTTTTCAAGTTTTACGAGAGGTGTTTGGAAAAAACAGCGAAGCCCCTTGCCTTTTTGAGCGAGGCTCGCTTTTTCTCGTTTTACGAGAGTTGTTTGGAAAAATAGCGACGCCCCCTGCATTTTTCAGCGAGGCTCGCTTTTTCTCATTTTGTGAGAGATGTTTGGAAAAAACAGCGACGCCCACTACCTTTTTGAGCGAGGCTCACTTTTTCGAAGAGAGGATAACTTCCCACTTCTTGTCTTGATGTCTTGGACTATGATGATTGTAGGCATAGGTTGTCTCATATGAGGTAAGTTGCATCCTGTTTGTCATCAGTGCCCAAGGAAGACTCAAAGCTAGGCTAGCACCATTTGTGATCTGAGAGTAGGTTAGTGTGTGTATGGTTTGGGTTTTGGATCTTCAATGTTCAGACCAAACCATGGATGAACAAAATCTCTCTCCTGCATAATGTTAGTGGACATATACCCGAAGGATTGAAAGAATTCGAAGCATGGGTTGTTATGCGGATACATGGGTGTATGCCGGGTCTCTGAGTGATGAGTGATTGTCAACTGGGATGATGCACATGTTCTTTGGCTTGTGTTGTGCAGGTGTCGAGCACGGATGCAGTGATCGAAGGCGAGGTGAAGGTCAAGTAGAGACGTGCCGTGCCGATGGACCGGGAGTGGCGAAGGGCGGACGTGAGGCTTGGACTGAGGGACCAGAGGCCCGAGGATCAGCTGTGGTGGCTGGCAGCCTGTGACGACTACAAGTGAAGACTTGCGGTCATGTGTTGCCTGAGTCGTGGACTTGGGGACACGTGTCGATGGATGGGGTGCACGGGAGGTGCTTCCCATCTACGACGTCGGTTTGGTGGTAGAGCCAGGGAAAAACCATCGGATGGACGGTTTCCTGGTTTGGGCCTCAAAACCTGGGCGTGGACGGTTTCCGAGTTTGACCACAAAACTCGGGCTGAAGGTTTCCGAGTTTGGCCACAAAACTCGGGCTGAGGACAGTTTCCAGGTTTGGGCCTCAAAACCTTGGCTCTGAGGGTTTGCTGAGTTTGGCCTCAAAACTCAGATGCTGGTGGGCTGGTTTCCCGGTTTGGGCCTCAAAACCGGGGGTTGGCTGGAAAAGGCTGGCTTCTCGGTTTGGGCCACAAAACCGGGGGTGCAGAGCGGTGGCGGCACGTGGCGGCAATCTGGAGGTTGCGTCGAGGCAACGCTTCGAGTTGTGCGGGCGTGGCCGTCGGATACACCTACCACCGAGTTGGTCCAGAATAACCCTAGGGTTTAGCTGGTTCGCTTTGTAATTAGAATAGTAAGGGGTAGAGTAGGAATTAGACTTAGGTTAGAATTAGGATAAGTAGTAGGGAGACACCCTCCTCCCCTTTATCTCAGTCATTTGCTCTTCCAGTCTTAGGGTTTTCCTGCTCTCCCATTCCCTGCTGAAGATAGCTGAGATCCGCAGAGAGACTTGCCTCTGTGTACTGTTGATTTTGAGGAAGTGAGGCCGTAACCTCACCGTTGTAGCGTGTGTTTGCGCTATGGCTGCAGATCGATGTGGTGATTCGCGTTTTGGTTCGTGTTCTTCGCGTTCTTCGTTTCTCCACGATCTTCCCGTCACTCGATCTCCCTCTCTAGTGCGTCTTTGCAAAATCCGTTTGAATCAACTTGTTCGTATTTGAAAGGAGATCATTTCCACTGAAGGATTTCATCTAACTTTTTACAAACAAGTAGATCGGGTTGATTTCGTTTTCGTGGCACATTTTCCGTTCATCCTCCTTCCCTTTTGATTTCCCGGTGATTTGGTTGATTTGAGCGGATGATTTCTTGGGGATAGTCTCCTAACTACCCCGTGATCATCTTCTCCAAGTTTGGGAACTTGGGATTTTGATTTGGATCGGATTTGGAGAGATTTGGAGACAAGGCGACCAAAATCGCCCTCTCTGCAAGGTCGCAGACAGTCCGCGCCTGGGACCGCGGACAGTCCGGGCATCGGGGGAGAGCCTGACCAGTGGCTGCGTCCCTCAGCTGCCCTAGCGGATTTTGACCGGCGGACTGTCCGCAGTTGTAATCCGCGGACAGTCCGGGAACGTCCAGGGACTTTGCAGCAACACTGCTGTTTTGTGTTTTCTGCCGGCGGACAGTCCCCTAGTGAACCGTGGACAGTCCGACGGTATCGCGGATAGTCCGGGACCCCAGGGCCGGACAGTCCGGGAATTGCGTGAAGCTTCCGGCTTGGTGCGTTTGCTCTCACGGCTTGTTCGCTTGGTTTCCGGACTTCTCGTTTGGCCTTGTAGTTGACCAAGGAACCTCTCTAGGTATCTTTGCTACTTGTTAGCATCAGTATTTGGGGACTTCCTGACGTAGCCGTCTATCTACATTAGGGACTTGGTTTTTGGGGTCGTGTTCGAGCCGGAGTTTTTGGAGTTTGGTGTGCTATCTCTTTGTGGTGCACCACTGTGATCCTAGGGATCATCCACACTCTTCCAAGGGTCGTGAGCATCAAGGTTTCGGTCGCCGTTTCTCGGGGTTGATTTTGGGACATTTGGCCAAAGTTTCGAGAGAAATTTTTGAGCTCTCATTCACTCCCCCTCTGGTCGCCTTGCTAGTGCTTTCTCGGTCCTTCATGTTATCAATAACTTATGTATTTTGCATCTATGCTAATAAAAAGATATTTTTAGGATTACTTTAGCATAGACTAGTATGTGTTTGCTGCATGTTTCAAGGCAAAAGATAACTTGCAGTAGAAGACAAAATAATAAACTTTTGATACTCACAGTTCTTTCATCCATGATGAATGAGCTGAGTCTTCATTGTGCAAAGTTGTTGAAGTTCATGTGTACGCCTTGCTTCATCTCCGGTGTGAGTTCATCTCAGGACTTTCCCAAATTGATATTGAAAGTTTCCTACAGGGGTTAGTCCAACAAAATATCCAACATCCACTATAGCATACTGTCGGCTCAAAAACCAACTTAGACACCACGTCTAATTTGATTTGAGAGGGCATTCTAACCTAAGCGTGCTTAAATTAAAAGGCCTTTGAAAGCAAGATCACCCACTCCTAAACTAGGCACCATGCTTCATTTAAGAGATGTATGAAAGTACTTCAAACCTAAACATATACTATAGCAAATAAAGGTAACATGAAAGCATTATAGAGATTTACTCAAATGGTGATGAAAGAGCATGATGAGCATATCTTAAAGATAGGGACAACCAACATAGCAACATGGTAAGAGATGTTCTTACGAAGTGTATCCCCCAAACTTGGATTTTGCAAAAAATCAAGATTGCATGAATGTAATTCAATGATACATGATGATTGGTTGGACATACCTTGCGTTTGTTGTTCCTTCATTCTTTTCTGCTCCAGACCTAGGAAGGTTAGTGACAAAATACCTGAAGGAATATTTTCATAATTATATTTCTATGCTCATTACAAGGACAGTGCAGTAGAAAGGTAGGCATAGCTAATAACCAGGTATTATGATGGGGTGTAAGGATTCTACTGGTTAAAGCTTGTGCTCGTGGGGTAGTGATAGATAAGAGTGGAATTCAAAAATAACATTCATAAGAATGAAAACAAAAATAATGAAAGGACTGGGAAAAAAGGAAAAGATAAAAGTATGATTACAAGGTTAAACTAAGACTTAAGTTGATCTACCGTTCCCCGGCAACGGCGCCAGAAATGCTTGTTGACACTTACTAACGTCGCTACCAAGAGTAGAGATAAACTCTATCCCCGGCAACGGCGCCTGAAATGCTTGTTGGTATAAATTAACGCACACTCTACTTTATCCGCAAGCGCACAGATAAGATCTACCGATGTAGCACTTCACCGGAGTAACCCAGTTTTAATATTGAACCCAAAGGAATGAATAGTGTTAAGTCTTAAAGTCTAACCCCTGTGTAACTAACAAGGACGGAGAATCAGTCCGAAAACCAAGCTGAAAAGACGGGAGAGCAAACGCACTAAACCGGAGGCTTCACCAGGGTCCCGGACTGTCCAGACTGCAGGTCCCGGACTGTCCGCGGGTACTGCGGACTGTCCGCGAGGAAGGCCCGGACTGTCCGCCGGCAAAATCCTCGAAACTGCAAGTCTGCTGAAGTTCCCTAGACACTTCCCGGACTGTCCGCGAAAACCAATGGCGAACTGTCCGCGGCTCAAAAAGAACTCATCCGTATGAGCTGCGCAGCCACGGACTCGGCTGGAGCCCGACCCCCGGACTGTCCGCGCCCCCAGCAGCGGACTGTCCGCGGATGAACAGAGAGGGCGATTTCAGTCGCCCCTCTCCCAAATCTCCCCAAATTCGATCCAAATCAAAATCCCTTGATCCCAAACTTGGAGAGGATGATCACGAGATAGTTAGGAGACTATCCCCAAGAAATCATCCGCTCAAATCGACTCAATCAACGGGAAATTGAAGGGGAAAGTGTATGAATCGAAAAAGCGCCACGAAAATAAAATCAACCCGATCTACTTGTTCATGAGGAGTTAGATGAATTCCTTTGGACGAAATGACCTCCTCACTGTAAAGAACAAGATGATTCAAACGGATTTCACAAAGATGCAGTATAGAGAGAGATCGAGCAACGGGAAAAACATGGAGAAACGAAGAACGCGAAGAACACGAACCAAAACGCGAATCAACACATCGATCTGCAACCGTGTGGCTACCACACGCTACAACAGTGAGGTTACGGCCTCACTTCCTCAAAATCTCCAGTACACAGAGGTATGGTTCTCTGCGGATCTCAGCTAGCTACAGCAGGGGATTGGGAGAGCACGAAACCCTAGAAGCAAAGAGCAAATGATTGAGATACAGATGGGAGGAGGGTGTCTCCCTCTACTTATCCTAATTCTAATTCCTACTCTACCCCTCTCTAATTACAGAGCGAACCAGCTAAACCCTAGGGTTATTCTGGACCAACTCAAGGTAGGTGGTGATCAGACGGCCACGCCCGCACAACTCGTAGCGTTGCCTCGACGCAACCTCCCGATTGTCGCCACGTGCCGCCACCGCTCTGCACCCGCAGTTTTGTGGCCAAAACTGGGAAACCAGGCTCCAAGTCCATACCCTGGTTTTGAGGCCGAAACCAGGAAACCCGCCAGCACCCAGGTTTTGAGGCCCAAACCTGGAAACCATCCTCAGCCCGAGTTTTGTGGCCCAAACTCGGCAAACCCGCAACACCCAGGTTTTGTGGCCCAAACCTGGAAACCGTCCACCCGAGTTTTGCGGCCCAAACTCGGAAACAGTCTGCCCGGTGGTTTTTCTGTGGCTCAACCACCAAATTGGAGCTGAAGAGGGGATGCACCGCCCGTGCACCCCGTCCACCGACACGTCTCCCCAGGTCCTCAACCCGAGCAAGACCGTGCCCCGCAAGTCTCCGCTCGTCGCTGTCCCAGGCTGTCAGCCACCACAGCTGATCCTCAGGCCACCGGTCCCTCAGTCCAAGCCTCACGTCCGCCCTTCACCGCTCCCGGTCCGTCGGCACGGCACGTCTCTACTTGACCTTCACCTTGCCCTCGATCATTGTCTCCGTGCTCGACACCTGCACAACACAAGCCAAAGAACATGCGATCAAACCCGTTGACAATCACTCATCACTCCGAGACTCGGCATACACCCATGTATCCGCAGGATAACCCAAGAAGCCATCCATCTTCGTCTCTTTCCCTTTTCTCTCCTAGGAAAAGCAAAGCAATGGTTCTTGTTAACACTGGATTTTGGTCAACATTGAGAAGATGACAGGTGGACCCAACGAGCAGTGAGAAGAGCATTCGGCAGACGGCCAAGCGGTCGGTTAATTACTCTGCTACTTTCATTTGAGTCAGGCCTGGTGGAATATAATGCCCTCGAACAGCTTCGGTGAACATCCTCCAAGTGACAGGAACATTGGCAGGATAGGTGGTGCGGTGATGGCCCCACCAAATCCCTGCTGGCCCCTACAGCTGATGCGCGGCATATTCGGCTTTGAGCTCCTCTGTGAGCCTGAGCAAGCGAAACGTCTGTTCCAAAGTATGCAACCATTCATTTGCCTCTAAAGGTTCAGTAGCTTCCTTGAAGATGGCTGGTTTAGTATCCAAGAAATCCTTGAAAGAACTATACTGATTTGGTTCCGGGCGCGGGTGGCCGTGCGCCAAATTCTCTCGCAGCAAGGCTTCAATGTTGCGCTGGCTTCCCAGAAATTGGGTGAAAAGCTGCTCGGGAGTGGCTGGTGGAGGAGGTGGTGGATTGCGGTTATCCCTGGGGTCCTCATTTCCACCACTACCGCCAGCTCAACTACGGGTTGTCGTCATCTGCACATACGATGGCAAGTGATCATTAGGCGAAGTTGCAATCATTGTATAGAACAATAAATCATACCCGCTGAAATTATTCAAAAAAACAGATTCACCAAACAATCACAGAGGCATAATAAATTTCAATCCACATCGCATCATCACATAATAAGATCGCTCAATACATATCATGCAAAAGCCAACACAAACATCCATAGTTTTGCCCATACATATGGGACTTCCCAAAGGTCTCGCACCACAAGCACATAAGTTTACCATTCATGCTTACATCCATCCCATAACAAAAGCAAAAGATCGGGCTTAACAACCTACACAAAAGATCACTAAGCTTTAAGCATACGATCCGATCTACTCTCTAGGGATGTCGCCATCGTCATCATCATCACTAGACACATCTGAAGAACCACTAGAAGAACTACGCGGGTCCGGATCATCCTGAGGAAAGATGGGGTTCCTCTCATTCTCCCTGCAGTGGATCTCCTCATGCAAGCGATCATTATAATCCTGCAGGTGGTGAAGTTGCAGCTCCAGGTCTCCCACTTGCAACCTCAGCAGCCTGTTCTCCTCCGAAGCACATATGCCCTCAAGGCAAACACCTCGAAGTGACTACTCGGTCTCCCTCATGATCAAGGCTAAGAAGGTAGCAGACTCTTGCTGAATGCGGAGCTGATTGACAGTCTCTTGCCCTCTCTGAAGCGCCTGGTCCCTCTCTATTGTCATGCGTGCCAACTCTGCAGTGAGGCGGTCTACCTCGGCGGTATGCTCCTGCTGCCTCTGATGCTATGCAGCCATCTCCTCACTAAGAATGTGGTCCAACTGATCATAGCTACGTGATAGACATCCGTAGGTAGCCATGAGTGCAGCCATGGCACTCCCAGCTGGTCAAGCGAACTGGCCTCAAGAACGGCGGCTCATGGCTGACGCCACACTGACTGATACGGATCCGCTGTCGGGAAGATACTGGCTGTAGCCTGGGCAACCACCTCCGGATGGTCCTCCATAATGTTCCGGAGAATGGTGTAAGCAACTCTGTTAGCTCCATCCCAGGGGGTCCTCCCCTGCAATGCGAACACCGGCGGCACCAGACGTGATCTTGCTCATCACGGCTAGGCACATCAACCTCCACCGTGTACATATGGCGATCCTCAGACATCTGCACGCGGTTCCAGTCGTACTGTGGCTCCTGGCCCTCCTGGTATCCCACCAAGTGCAATACCCTCCAAAGGATGGTAGGCATGCTGAACTCATCTAAGAAGTCCTCCGACCCCTCAGCAGTACACGGTCCCAGCATGTAATTAGGCCTTTTGCCTCCGGTTGACTTACGAGCCGTGCGCTTGGTACGTGCCATCTGTAGAAGTTTATCCACACATATTTTCATTAGTTTGAGAACAACTTTTATTAAGAAAACAGGACGGATATCACAAGGAAGGAAGTAAGATTAATGTAAGGTTATATGATCATGATGCATGCACGTAACATACGTCCTCACTGTCTAACAATCTAACGGCTAGACGGTGGCATACACGTTCACACATAGCGTTAACTAGACGTACTATACGTTCGCAAGTTAGTATACCTGCAGAAAATCATTTCAGCCCTGCCCACAGTATGAATATCATGCATTGCTGAAATTAAATCTAATACCAACTTAGGTGCATACCCGGTATACACGTAAGCAGTATATGCACCCATCAGAATAATATTACTCCCACAATTAAGTACCTTCACATATACTTGTGTGTAACAAGTATACATTCCGATACCAATCTAGAACACCCCTAGATCGGCGGTTGTCCGACCATGCTCTCACTTACCTTACACTACCCATTTCTTAGATCTACCCGCAATTAAATACCTTCGCTTGTACTCGTGTGCATACGGGTATAGGCTCCAGTACCAAACTAGCTCTCTCCTAGACCAACGGTTGTTTGGTCATGCACTCACAACTCCCTGATTACCTTGGCGTAGAGGCAAACTGATCCATACATTACTATCCCGAAGAATAGCATCCATACAATTCCTTATTGCCATATGGACGACAGTATAACAGAAATGGAAATATGATGCATAACCCCTCCAAGTCAGTACTTTAATAGCCACCAAAGCTCCTATCTGGGCATAAGGACTTGACCAATGGCACACCTTAATCTTTATCAATAAGATTTTTCAGATCCTATTATAGCTATAAGTTTTGGCAAATAAAATTCCGATTTGAAAATACGGTTTTTCAAATGCACCTATGAACAGTAATGCTAACCATGCTCCGATGCCAGCTGTGACAGAACCAACCAATTTATACCAGATTAAGCACCGAACCCCCGCATTCACAGAGAATGACAGGTACTTAAGCTCGTACAAACCCGGTAGTCCAAAAATCTCGAAGGATATCAAATCATTCAACTTTTAACCAAGATCGTAATAGATTAGCGTACATGTCCACAAGGTACGTTCAGTTCGCACATAGTTCAAAATACATCGGAGTTGAACAGTTATTACAAACCATAGTTCGGAATTCAAAAGCGGAAGCAACATAGTTTTAAACATAAGTTCATAGTTCACAATACGGTGCCATTGCCTGATCAGTCCACAAAAGCATCAGGAGGGGATAAGAGATGACCATGCCCATGGTCTAATCATCGCCCGTGACGGGGTACAGACAGTTCTCGCAATAGCCATAGAAGCACTGCCCATCTGCAACAACAAGGGATAAAACCCTGAGTACGAGAAGGTACTCAGCTAGACTTACCCGTCATAAACTCGAAATAAAGTGACACCAAGGACTATGCAAGGTTGTATCTGGTGTTTGTCATACTTACCTTTTGCATAAAAGCATTTTCATTATTAAATAATCATCATTAGAGTATTAGCAGTTAATTTTATGTAATCAACCTGATTATGCTGACGGAGTCCATCGGACGGAGCAGGGAGATCGCCGACGAGGGACGCACGACGTCGGCCTACGGCCGGGGCCTGCTGGCCATGCTGCTCTCCGAGATGGAGAAGAAGAAGAAGCAGGACGGCGCAGCGGCGGCGGGACGGCAGGCGGAGCAGCAGTTCAGCTACGACCTGCAGCTGGTGGTTGACGAGTGCAAGACCTTCTTCGCGGGGCACGACACGTTGGCGCTGCTGCTCACCTGGGCGCTAATGCTGCTCGCCACGCACCCGGAGTGGCACGAGAGGGCCCGGGCCGAGGTCGCCCGAGTCTGAGGCGACGGCCCGCCATCGTACGACGACCTGTCCAAGCTCACCGTGGTACGTATACGCCGGTGAGCGCCGGTGATGTTTGGCATTGCCTTGTTCTAATTCAAACATCGTCGATCGTCCGTACTCTTCGATCTGCTTGCAGCTGCAGATGATCATCCACGAGACGCTGCGTCTTTACCCGCTGGCGACGCTGCTGCCCCGGATGGTGTTCGAGGACATCCACCTCACCGGCGGCGTCCACCTGCCGCGCGGCCTGTCGGTGTGGATCCCGGTGCTGGTGTAACACCTCTGGTGTTTAATCTGTAATTAACCTGACATGTCATTATTATTAGTCATTAATCATTTTTGCCTTGTATTTATGTTTGCTTAGTACTTGTGTAGCAATCTCTTTTCAAAAACCCTAAAGCCCAAATCTTCCTATAAGGGCAAAAATGGTAATTTCAACTCTGTGCCTAGTCTTGTGTATTTCTTGTTCAGTTTAGTGTCTTGAAGCTTTGTTGTGTTGTTCAAAAATCAAAATCAAAAATCAGATTTCAAAATCCCTTTGAAAAACCCTAAATTCCAAACCCTGGTTTTTACCCCTCTTTTAATAAGTTAAAAACTATTCAAAATTTCGACTTGGTCCAAAAAGCAAAGTTGTAGATCTTGTCAAGAGGAACAACTTTGGTATTTACAGATTTTCTCAGCCGAGCCTCGAGCCTCGACGTCGAGCCCGCTCTGACTCGAGCTCTGTGCTCTTTTCCTTTTCAGAAATATGAATAGTCTTGTTATTTCATCTTTTTGTATGATTTTCTGTATTGCTCTAAAAATTCTGAAAATTTTACAGTTGAGTCTTTATACAATGTAGTATTTTATAAAAATTTGAAACTTGACTTTTCTGCAAGAATTGGAAAATGTAAAATCCCTCTTTTAATTAATAAATGGATGGTTTTGGATTTTTAGAAAATCATTTATAACTCCAAAAATCATGAGATAAATTTTTGTGAGCTTCCTATGCCATGTTTAGTCTCTGGTGAAATTTTGAAGTCTTTTGGAACAAGTTGATTTTTGAGCCTTTATTTTAATTGTTAAATAGTGTCGTTTGTTAATTGATGTCTGATTTTATTTGAGCACCTTAATGACCTCCAAAAATTATGAAATTTGTTTTGCCATCTATCTACACCATAATGAACTTATGTGATTAATTTGGTAATTTTTAGAGCAACTGCATAAAATGACCTTTTTAAATAATTAAGAAAAAAAACAGAAAAGGTGATTAAGGTTCATGTTGTATGCCCTGTGTTGCATTGTTCATACTAGCATACTCATGAGCAAGCACCATTGCATTCGTATAGTCACCGAAGAAGGCGTGAAGATCGAGGCAGCCGCCGACGAACCTGTCCCTGAGGCTACCCCGAGCTCCGACAACTGCCCTGCCGCCCTCGAGCCTGCCCTTCAAGGCAAGCCCCGGTGCATTTAACCCCTTTCCTTGGATTTATAAAATGTTTTCCTTAAATGCTTTTGAGTTAAATTATTGCATTAGGTTTATAGGAGTTGTGTGCTATCCTAATTGATGCACTATCCACCTTGACCACTGATACACTCGATACCTGCTTTTCAAAAGTATTTGAAAAATGCTTAGCAATGCTTATTGAATTAGACTTTGCAATAAAATGCCATTTTCAAAAGTGTGATCACTTAAAGAACACTTATGGGCATTTGGCTTTACTCCTTGCCTGTTGGCTAAGTATTTCATCCATACCTAGTCAACAGCGAGGAGAGGTTGTCCGAGCGTACGGTGCCGTCATGTTGTAGTCCGGGACTCAACAGTTGACACCGACTGGGACAGGGTTGAAAAACCGACAGGACCTGTACTCTTGGGTTAGAGTCCCGAGGTGCTTGTCGCTGACGGAAAAACTTTAGGGACCATCCGTATGGGGGCCTGCTGGTCAAGACTTGTAACTATTCACATACTTCGGAAAGCTCTGGCTCCGAGGAATCCTTTATTGGACCGACAACCGCGCACTGGGAGTGGAGAGATGGCGGAAGTAGCATGTACCCACGTGGTCGTCGTACCTGGATAGGAGTGGTGTACTGTACTTCCGGGTGGCGTAGGACCGGGTCCAATTTTGGAGGAATCGTGGTAGACGAGTTGGCATATGCAAGCTTGGGTGCTACATATGCAGTGTGGATAGGGATCCTTTAGCTGAGTATTATTTATCCGGATTAACGTTGCTCCTCGGTTATGGAGACTTGGTCCACTGACTGTCAACGGAGAGTGGTTCTCAACTAGGAATGTTTTGAAATGTAAAATGAATCATGAACGATGAAGAATTGAGGAATGCTGAATCTTTCCAAAATAAAATAAGGTTTACAAAAAATGCTTTTCTGCAAAATACTTGATCTTGCTTAAACCTTACCTTGACTACCCTAAGCCTCTCATTCCTGAGTCTTCTCCCTTTTTCTTAGTCGGGTAAGTCTTGTTGAGTACCCCAGTACTCAGGGTTTGTTACCCATGCTGCAGGTATGACAGAGTCCCCGATGTGTCTTGCACTCTACTGCGTGACCATCGTCCAGGAAGAGGCCGATGAGGCCGAAGAAAAGTTGTACACCCTCGGGCTGGGTGATTATAAGTATCTTTGTTGTTCTCCACTATGTTGCCTATGTCTATCTCTATTATCAGAACTTGGTTTGTAATAACTGCACCTTAATTTCTATTTGGAGCCCTGCTTTGTAAAACTATTGTTATTTAAGTCTTCCGCTCTTTATTCCGATGTTATTTGTAAAAGTATGCAATGCTGTAACCGAATTGTGAGATGATCCTGCGGACATTGGGCACTGATGTAGCCCGGTGGCGAACAGGTCTTAACCATATGGAACATGGGTTCGGCTGTCAGAGGTTGATAGGGACACGTGGGCCATGAGATTAGGGCCGTTCCGTCACAGAGTGGTATCGGAGCATCTCACTTTAACGTTGCAGTGTTCGTTTTTGCGAAAACTTCAAAAGACCTTTTGAGTCCAAACAAACTAAACTTGAGTATTTTGAGTCCAAATTGCTTCTCTCATCTTGTCTCTCATATGGCAACACTAGCTAGTGGAACAACATATTTTAAGCCCTATGTACCTTATTTATTTATTGCATTGCTTTGTTCCGTAGGAACGATTCATACATCATGTCATAATCACTTAAGTTAACATCCTCTCTAAGTTCGTTGGGGTAGTATGCCTTTACCTGTTCTTGCTAGCCTTTCTCATCCATCTAATCTTGTCCAGACATGGCCCGTATCAAGCTGACTGCCCGCAAGTCGACTGGACCGCATGGTGTGCCACGCCACCAGCTGGCACCTCGCGTTGGAGAAGAGACTACCGAATCTTCCAATGGTTGTCGCTTTCCCCGCCGCACCCGTAAGAACCTGAAGGAGGAGATCAAGGATCTGAAGGCTGAGCTGAAGAACTTGGAGCATGACTTCTACCACTCACGCCTGGAGTTTTATGAGGCACGAGCTTCCCTGGAGCAGGCCAACCGGAACACGGTTCGCGCTATCGAGCAGCGCAATGATGCTTGGATCCGCGAGGACGTCACCAGAGCCGAGCTCCACGGACTGCAGCAGTACACAGCTCAGATTGAACAGTTCAATGATATGCTTCATGAGGAAGTGCATCAGCTGTACGATCAACTCCACCCCTTGGTACCCCCGGTTATGGAAGACCCTGAGGACGGAGTAGTGGAAGAACCCGATGTGGAACAAGAGCCAGATGTGGACGAAGAAATTGAACCTGCTGAGGACGTCCACGCTGAAGACGAGGACGAGGAGGAAGAGCCTGAGCTCATCCTCGAAGAAGACGACGACGAAGAAATGATCATCATCGATGAGGACTAGACCCGTCTTTAGGAGATGGAGATCCCGTGTGTCTGTACCACCTGCTTACCTAAAACCTTAGTCTAGGTTTGGGAGCGTTAGTCTGTCTTTTGTTAAGTCAGTCTGTATCTTTCTTTTCGTACCTTTTTTCCCTTATCGGTGAGTTGTGTCTGTCAGAAATCTTTATCAATCTATCAGTCTTTGTATCCGAAGAAGCTATCAGTCTGTTGATTTCAGAACCCTATCTATGAATGCTAAGTTCCAAGTTGCTTAACAGATGCCTGTGAACACTCGCACTGGAGCTGGAGGTTCTGATGATGCCAACCTTCCAAACCCTCCACCTGTTCCTGCTACCCTGGCAGATGCCATTGCAGCCTTGGCAGCCGCTGCTAACCTGATGGCTCAAAATCAGGGGCAGCAGAACAATGGTCACCGTGGTCGTCACGACATCAACCGTGAGACTACATATGTGGATTTCACCGAGACCCGTCCACCAGTTTTCACCAAAGCAGATGAACCCCTGGAAGCTGATGACTGGCTCCGCACTATGGAGCAAAAGTTCAGTCTTCTCCGCTGTACCGACATCCAGAAGCCCCGGTTCGCTTCCCAGCAGCTTCGTGGTCCAGCAAGCGCTTGGTATGCCAACCTGTTGGCTGCCCAGCCAGAAGGTCATCAGTTGACCTGGGAAGAGTTCCGCACCGCTTTCCGTGCACATCACATCCCTTCGGGATTAATGAAGATGAAGCTTGATCAGTTTCTGGCACTGCAGCAGAAGGACTCCACAGTGATGCAGTATGTGGGTCAGTTCAACCATCTTAGCCAGTATGCCTCAGAGTATGTCAACACAGATGAAAAGACGAGGGATTGTTTCCTTAGAGGTCTGCATCCTAAGATCCGCAGAAGTCTGTCCAATAACCTGACCGGTTCGTATCATGATGCTGTTGACCGGGCTGTCGCTTTTGAAGAGAGCAACCGTCAGTATCAAGAGGAAAAGAAGAAGAAGAAAGCAGGATCCAGCAGTTTCTCTGGCGGTCACAAACGCCAGAGGATCATATACCACCCCAGTCACCACCAAAATCGCCTACCTTACCCCAACCAGCAAGTGGTCGTCCGTACCGCGGCCACCACCCATAATGCCAACCAGCAGAGTGCCACACAACCGAACGCCCCAGGTGTTCGTATCACCACTCCACAAACAGCCTACAACCATCCCTGCTACAACTGCGGCCAGCTTGGTCACTGGTCTCGTGAGTGCCCAAAGCCCAAGAGGTATGCCCAGAATACTCAGAAGAATCCTGGAGGATCTCAGCAGCAACAGCACCGTGCACAGCAGCAGCATGTTCAGAAAGGCAAGATTGTCAAGAAGCACGGGCAAGTCTACTACACCACTGTCGGCGACATCCCAGAAGGAGAGCCCGTCATGATCGGTAGGTTTCCTGTTGCCAATCATCATGCAGTTGTGTTGTTTGATTCTGGTGCATCGCATTCCTTCATCAGTCGTACTTTTGTCATCAAGCATGAGATATCAATTGAGGATTTGAAAGAAAGTTTCTGCATATTTTCGCCTGGAGGGCATATAAGTACTAAGGAAGTGGTTCGCAGTATACCAGTAATGTTGGGGGAACATGTATTTCCTACCACCATGATAGTGCTACGTGATCAGGAGATAGATGTCATTTTAGGCATGAATTGGATGTGTCAGTATAAAGCCATGATCGACATCCTGAATAGAGTTGTGAGAGTGGACATTCCCAACAGTACCTCCAAACTCCTTCTCCAACTCCCAATGCCTCAAAAACCAGCAGCCACACTTTTGAACACCGCCTATGTTCTGGAAACCAGAGACATCCCCGTGGTCTGTGAATTCCCTGATGTTTTTCCAGAGGACTTACCTGGTCTGCCTCCTGACCGTGATGTTGAGTTTGCCATAGAGCTAAAGCCTAGGACTGCTCCTATATCCCGCAGAGCTTATCAAATGCCTCCCAGAGAGTTGGCAGAGCTAAAAATCCAATTACAAGATTTGTTGGACAAGGGTTTCATTCGCCCAAGCTCGTCTCCTTGGGGCTGTCCTGCAATCTTTGTAAAGAAGAAAGACAAGACTCTCAGAATGTGCATTGATTATCGCCCACTCAATGAGGTCACCATCAAAAATAAATATCCCTTGCCTCGTATTGACCTTCTCTTTGACCAGTTAGCTGGAGCCAAAGTATTCTCCAAGATCGATCTCAGATCTGGCTACCACCAAATAAAGATTCGTCCTGAAGATATTCCTAAAACAGCTTTCACCACCAGATACGGCCTATATGAGTACTTGGTCATGTCCTTCGGTTTGACCAATGCCCCTGCTCATTTCATGTACCTCATGAACTCTGTGTTCATGCCAGAGCTTGATAAATTCGTGGTCGTGTTCATTGACGACATCCTTGTCTACTCAAAAACCCCTGAAGATCATGCCGAACATCTTCGTATCGTTCTATCCCGTCTCAGAGAACATCAGTTGTATGCCAAGTTCAGTAAATGTGAGTTCTGGTTAGATCAGATACAGTTTCTTGGTCATGTCCTATCCGTTGAAGGTGTGTCAGTTGACCCTGGTAAAGTGGCAGACATTCTGGATTGGAAGCCACCTACCACTGTTCACCAAGTCCGCAGCTTTATGGGAATGGCCGGATATTATCATCGATTCATTCCGGATTTCTCAAGAATCGCCAAGCCTATCACTGAGTTAGTAAAGAATTCTGTGAAGTTTGTCTGGTCACCAGCCTGTGAGCAAGCCTTTCAAACTCTGAAGAAACTGTTAACTACATCACCAGTGCTAGCCCAGCCGGACATAGAGAAGCCCTTTGATGTCTACTGTGATGCATCTGGTACTGGTTTGGGCTGTGTTTTGATGCAGGAAGGTCGAGTGATCGCATATGCCTCCCGACAGCTTAAGCGACATGAAGAAAATTATCCAACCCATGATCTTGAGTTAGCAGCAGTGGTGCATGCCTTAAAGATCTGGCGTCATTATCTGTTGGGCAGTACCTGTAATGTGTACACTGATCACAAAAGCCTGAAGTATATCTTCACTCAAGAAGAGCTGAATATGAGACAGAGAAGATGGCTTGAGTTAATTAAGGACTATGATCTTGAAGTGCATTACCATCCGGGTAAGGCGCATGTGGTTGCCGATGCGCTCAGTCGCAAGTCATATTGCAACTGTCTGATGATGAAACCCTATGATTCTTCTTTGTGTTATGAGCTGGAAAGGTTAAATATTGAAATGATTCCACAAGGAACTCTGAATAATATCAGAATAGAAACCCCTATCAAAGAGCAGATCATCGCTGCACAGAAAGATAACTCTGGAATCAAGCACATCATCGAAAAGGTCCAATCCGGAAAGGCTGATTGTTTCAGGATTGATGATACAGGAGTAGTATGGTGTAAGAATCGGTTAGTAGTTCCTAAAGTGCCTGAGTTAAGAAAGTTAATCCTTGATGAAGCACACTTGACTAGATTCTCCATCCACCCCGGCAGCAACAAGATGTACCAGGACTTGAAGCAAAGGTTCTGGTGGACAAAGATGAAGATTGAGATCGCCCGGTATGTCGCTCAGTGTGATACTTGCCAGAAAGTCAAAGCCGTGCACATGAGGCCCGGAGGAGAATTGCAACCTTTACCTGTACCTGCTTGGAAATGGGACGATATCAGTATGGATTTTATCAATGGACTACCAAAGACACCAAAAGGTTTTGATTCCATCTGGGTGATCGTGGATCGCCTCACTAAGAAAGCTCATTTCCTGCCAGTCAAAACCAGCTACACCGTCCCCACATATGCCACTTTGTACAAGAACCACATAGTGAAACTCCATGGCATACCCAAGACCATTGTCTCTGATCGTGGTACTCAGTTTGTCGCAAAGTTCTGGAAAGCGTTCCATACCTCACTTGGAACCAAGCTCTTGCATAGTACGACATATCATCCGCAAACAAGATGGACAAACTGAGCGAGTGAACCAAGTGCTAGAGGATATGTTGAGAGCCTGCGTGCTCACCTTCGCAGATACTTGGGATAACTGTTTGCCCTTGGCAGAATTCTCATATAATAACAGTTACCAAGAGAGCATCAAAATGGCACCCTTTGAAGCACTGTACGGTCGCCGTTGTCGTACACCTCTCAGTTGGTCTGAACTTGGAGAAAGAGAATTTTTTGGAGTTGACCTAGTGAAAGATATGGAAGAAAAAGTCAAGCAAATACAAGAGAATATGAAAATTGCGCAATCTCGACAGAAGAGCTATGCCGACAAAAGACGTCGACCTCTGAAGTTTCAAATTGGAGATTATGTGTACCTGAAAGTCTCACCCACCAAAGGAGTCACTCGTTTTGGAGTTAAAGGGAAGTTAGCGCCTCGCTATATTGGTCCCTTTGAGATTCTGGAATGTTGTGGCAAGGTAGCTTATAAGCTAAGGATGCCCGATCATCTTTCAGCAGTTCATAATGTGTTTCACGTCTCCCAACTCAAGAAGTGTCTCCGAGTGCCCGAACATGTGGTAGATGTTGAAGGTGTTGAGTTAGAACCTGATCTGTCATACTCTGAGTATCCAGTTCATGTGTTGGATTACAAGGACCGTGTTACCCGGAGGACCACCACAAGATGGTACAAGATCCAATGGAACCAACACTCTGAAGAAGAAGCCACTTGGGAATCCGAAGACTTCTTAGCAAAGAGCTATCCCGTTTTTCTCGATACTCTGTAGATATAAGGTTTTACCCTTGTCCTTTTTAAGACGCAGAATCTCGGGGTGAGATTTCTTTTAGGGGGGAAGGTTGTAACACCTCTGGTGTTTAATCTGTAATTAACCTAACATGTCATCATCATTAGTCATTAATCATTCTTGCCTTGCATTTATCTTTGCTTAGTACTTGTGTAGCAATCTCTTTTCAAAAACCCTAAAGCCCAAATCTTCCTATAAGGGCAAAAATGGTCATTTCAACTCTGTGCCTAGTCTTGTGTATTTCTTTTTCAGTTTAGTGTCTTGAAGCTTTGTTGTGTTGTTCAAAAATCAAAATCAAAAATCAGATTTCAAAATCCCTTTGAAAAACCCTAAATTCCAAACCCTGGTTTTTACCCCTCTTTTAATAAGTTAAAAACTATTCAAAATTTGGACTTGGTCCAAAAAGCAAACTTGTAGATATTGTCAAGAGGAACAACTTTGGTATTTACAAATTTTCAAGTTTCTATATAAAATCAAAAGTAATTTTGAAATTATTCAAATCTTAAAAGTGTTCCCTTTTCTGTTTTTGAATATAATTCAAAAACTGTTTGGAATTTGAAAATGTTCTTATTGACAAAGATGTAGATCTTCTTTTTCTGCACAACTTTGGTATTCTGAGTTTTTCCCGTGCAGTTCAAGTTTTGGGAGTAATTTGCAAAATACAGAAAGTCAAACCCTAGACCTAGCCCTGTTCATCTCCTACCTAGAGTCAGAGCAGAGCAGGGAGGGGGCCCGGCCATGGCCGCTCGCCGGAGCTGCGTGCGCCACGCGCCTGGCAGCCGCACGCCCGCCCCCGACTTGTCGCCTGTGACCGCGCCATCATTCTGCCCCCGCACGCGCAAGCGCTGACCTCCGCCCCCGTCCCCCACTGCTCCCCGACGTCGCCGCCGCGTGGCCGTCGCCGGCAAGCACGCCGCCCGGGTCCCAAACTGATTTCCGTCCCTTCTTCATTATGAGATCGATAGCAAGCGCCACGGGCATTCTTATCCACCCCCGCGCGCTCCCTAACGGCCCCTGGCCGCGGCTATAAAAGGCCCGCCGGCCGGCCGGAGCTCCGCACTCACCCCACCACCGTCGCCAGCTCACTCCAGAGTCTACGCCGCTCCACCACCTAGCCCAGAAGCTCCGCCTTGAGCTCGCGAAGCTTCCCAGCCCCTCAATTTTACCTCCGCCGCCTCCAATCGCCCGGCGTAACCCCATCTTCCCAAACTCCGGCGAAACACCGGTGAGCTCGGGTTCGGGAAATCCCCACTCTCCAGCCATGATCATTTTTCTCTGACCCCTGCTTCATCTTCCTTGCCTTCTTGCGCCCCTAACCGGCTACTGGTGGCCGTGCCTGGTGTACAGGGTCGCCGGATCGCCGGAGTGCCGCCGCGGTCGTCTCCTTCCTCGAGCCGCACCCTCGACCGTATCGAGCCCCAAGCCTCGGGCGAATCGCACTACCCTCGAGCGCGTTCCCGAGCCACACCCTCGAGCACATCCTCGAACCCCGCCCCTCGAAGCAGCCGAGTCTAGCCTCAGCCTCGGGCGAATCGCAACTTCCACCGAGCCCCAAGCCTCGAGTGAGCCGAGGCCACCCTCGAGAGGCTAGCCGCAAGACAACCCGCCGAGGCCTCGCCGTCGAGCCCTCTTATCCATCCGCCTCGCCGAGCCTTGCCTCTGACTCTCGGTGAGCCCAGCCTCTGTTTTCTCAGCCGAGCCTCGAGCCTCGACGTCGAGCCCGCTCCGACTCGAGCTCAGTGCTCTTTTCCTTTTCAGAAATATGAATAGTCTTGTTATTTCATCTTTTTGTATGATTTTCTGTATTGCTCTAAAAATTCTGAAAATTTTACAGTTGAGTCTTTATACTATGTAGTATTTTATAAAAATATGAAACTTGACTTTTCTGCAAGAATTTGAAAATGTAAAATCCCTCTTTTAATTAATAAATGGATGGTTTTGGATTTTTAGAAAATCATTTATAACTCCAAAAATCATGAGATAAATTTTTGTGAGCTTCCTATGCGATGTTTAGTCTCTGGTGAAATTTTGAAGTCTTTTGGAACAAGTTGATTTTTGAGCCTTTATTTTAATTGTTAAATAGTGCCGTTTGTTAATTGATGTCTGATTTTATTTGAGCACCTTAATGACCTCCAAAAATTATGAAATTTGTTTTGCCATCTATCTACACCATAATGAACTTATGTGATTAATTTGGTAATTTTTGGAGCAGCTGCATAAAATGACCTTTTTAAATAATTAAGAAAAAAACAGAAAAGGTGATTAAGGTTCATGTTGTATGCCCTGTGTTGCATTGTTCATACTAGCATACTCATTAGCATGCATCATTGCATTCGTATAGTCACCGAAGAAGGCGTCAAGATCGAGGCAGCCGCCGACGAACCTGTCCCTGAGGCTACCCCGAGCTCCGACAACTGCCCTGCCGCCCTCGAGCCTGCCCTCTTTGCTCTTCAAGGCAAGCCCCGGTGCATTTAACCCCTTTCCTTGAATTTATAAAATGTTTTCCTTAAATGCTTTTGAGTTAAATTATTGCATTAGGTTTATAGGAGTTGTGTGCTATCCTAATTGATGCACTATCCACCTTGACCACTGATACACCCGATACCTGCTTTTCAAAAGTATTTGAAAAATGCTTAGCAATGCTTATTGAATTAGACTTTGCAATAAAATGCCATTTTCAAAAGTGTGATCACTTAAAGAACATTTATGGGCATTTGGCTTTACTCCCTGCCTGTTGGCTAAGTATCTGATCCATACCTAGTCAACAGCGAGGAGAGGTTGTCCGAGCGTACGGTGCCGTCATGTTGTAGTCCGGGACTCAACAGTTGACACCGACCGGGACAGGGTTGAAAAACCGACAGGACCTGTACTCTTGGGTTAGAGTCCCGAGGTGCTTGTCGCTGACGGAAAAACTTTAGGGACCATCCGTATGGGGGCCTGCTGGTCAAGACTTGTAACTATTCACATACTTCGGAAAGCTCTGGCTCCGAGGAATCCTTTATTGGACCGACAACCGCGCACTGGGAGTGGAGAGATGGCGGAAGTAGCATGTACCCACATGGTCGTCGTACCTGGATAGAAGTGGTGTACTGTACTTCCGGGTGGCGTAGGACCGGGTCCAATCTTAGAGGAATCGTGGTAGACGAGTTGGCATATGCAAGCTTGGGTGCTACATATACAGTGTGGAGAGGGATCCTCAGCTGAGTATTATTTATCCGGATTAACGTTGCTCCTCGGTTATGGAGACTTGGTCCACTGACTGTCAACGGAGAGTGGTTCTCAACTAGGAATGTTTTGAAATGTAAAATGAATCATGAACGATGAAGAATTGAGGAATGCTGAATCTTTCCAAAATAAAATAAGGTATACAAAAAATGCTTTTCTGCAAAATACTTGATCTTGCTTAAACCTTACCTTGACTACCCTAAGCCTCTCATTCCTGAGTCTTCTCCCTTTTTCTTAGTCGGGTAAGTCTTGTTGAGTACCCCAGTACTCAGGGTTTGTTACCCATGCTGCAGGTATGACAGAGTCCCCGATGTGTCTTGCACCCTGCTGCGTGACCATCGTCCAGGAAGAGGCCGATGAGGCCGAAGAATAGTTGTACACCCTCGGGCTGGGTGATTATAAGTATCTTTGTTGTTCTCCACTATGTTGCCTATGTCTATCTCTATTATCAGAACTTGGTTTGTAATAACTGCACCTTAATTTCTATTTGGAACCCTGCTTTGTAAAACTATTGTTATTTAAGTCTTCTGCTCTTTATTCCGATGTTATTTGTAAAAGTATGCAATGCTGTAACCGAATTGTGAGATGATCCTGCGGACATTGGGCACTGATGTAGCCCGGTGGCGAACAAGTCTTAACCACATGGAACATGGGTTCGGCTGTCAGAGGTTGACAGGGACACGTGGGCCATGAGATTAGGGCCGTTCCGTCATAGCTGGCCATCCACCACGATGAGTCCATCTGGGGCCCCGACGCGCACGAGTTCAAGCCAGAGCGGCTCGCGGCGGGCCGGCGCCCGGCGTTCCTGCCGTTCGCGTCGGGCCCGCGCAACTGCGTCGGCCAGGCGTATGCGCTCGTCGAGGCCAAGGTCGTGCTCGCCATGCTGCTGTCCCACTTCCGCATCGCCATCTCCGACGACTACCCACTACTCCAAAAAGGCTCTGTAAGTACGAGACACTTTTCACTGTAGGGGCGGCTGATGTTGGAGCCGCCCTTACAGTGGCGTATTGGTGCCCATCGTTACCAGCCGCCCCTACAAAAACACTATAGGGGCGGTTGGTGATTGAACCGCCCTTACAGTAGTGCACTGTAAGGGCGGTTTAATCACCAGCCGCCCTTACAGTGGCACATCACTGTAGGGGCGGCTGGTGATTGAGCCGCCCCTACAGTGCTCCACAGTAGGGGTGGCTGGTGATTGAGCCGCCCCTACAGTGCTCCACTGTAGGGGCGGCTCAATCACCAGCCGCCCCTACAGTGGACATCCAAATAAAGCCTACAATCACCCTTCTTTCACCATGGGACACACTTTTCTACCCGAGAAAAAAACGTTAGGAGGTCTTGGGCTCCTCCTGCAGTGGGATCATTTGAAAGGGCGGCTCAATGACCAACCGACCTTACAGTGGGTTCTTTCATAAATCTCACTTAAACCCTATAAGAGATGTCTCCGCTTATAAAGTATCTACGATGCCACTTTGTTGAAATCATTTCATATTTTTAACTGGAGTTTAGGCGGTCAAGACATGTCACCACACCAAATTTTAGGATTTTTTGAAAAACAATTGAATTAATGATTTTTTTAAAGTTTCAGGAATTTTAAAGCCCGACAGCTCGCAGTTAAAATTTGGGATACTAAATGACCTCTAGTGAGGAATTATTGAGTGCCAAAGTTGTAGGTAGCAACATCATGCACATCTTTTGTATAGGCCACCCCTTCATTTGGCGCATTTTTATATGGTCAAAAATTTGAAATTCAAATTTTGAGAGAGTTTTGTGCTGCTAAGGGATTTAAAAATGGTCCTTATGAAAAGTTTTAAATACCAAAGTTGAAGAGGATAATATGATCTATAACTTTTGTTTTGGTCATTCCATCATTTGACTCTATCATAGCACACACTGTCCACATCTACTCTAATTTTTCACAAATCTCACTTAAACCTATAAGAGATGTGCCCACTTGTCAAGCATCTACAATGTCACTATGTTGAAATAATTTCATATTTTTTCCTGGAGTTTAGGAGTCCAAAACATGTCACCACACCAAATTTTAGGATTTTTTGAAAAACTATTGAATTACTGTTTTTTTTAAAGTTCTAGGAATTTTAGAGCCCGACAGCTCGCAGATGAAATTTGGGACACTAAATTACCTCTAGTGAGGAAGTGTTGAGTACCAAAGTTGTAGGTAGCAACATCATACACATCTTTTGTATAGGCCATCCCACTTCAAATTTTGAGAGAGTTTTGTGCCGCTAAGGGATTTAAATGTGGCCTTTATGAAAAAATTTTAAATATCAAAGTTGAAGGGAATAACATGATCTACATCTTTTGTTTTGAACATTCCTTCATTTGACGCTGTCATAGCACACACTGTCCACATCTACTCTAATTTTTCATAAATCTCACTTAAACCTTATAAGAGATGTGCCCACTCATGAAGCATCTATAATGTCACTACGTTGAAATCATTTCATATTTTTTCCTGGAGTTTAGAAGTCGAAAACGTGTCACCACACCAAAGTTTAGGATTTTGTGAAAAACTATTGAATTACTGCATTTTTTTAAGTTCTAGGAATTTTAAAGCTTGACAGCTCGCATTTGAAATTTGGGACACTAAATTACGTCTAGTGAGGAAGTGTTGAGTACCAAAGTTGTAGGTAGCAACATCATACACATCTTTTGTATAGGCTATCCCTTCATTTGGTGCATTTTTATTTGGTCAAAGATTTAAAATTCAAATTTTGAGAGAGTTTTGTGCCGCTAAGGGATTTAAATGTGGCTCTTATGAAAACATTTTAAATACCAAAGTTGAAGGGAATAACATGATCTACAACTTTTGTTTTGGTCATTCTTTCATTTGACGCTGTCATAGCACACACTGTCCACATCTACTCTAATTTTTCATAAATCTCACTTAAACCCAATAATAGATGTGCCCACTTGTGAAGCATGTACAATGTCACTACGTTGAAATCATTTCATATTTTTTCCTGGAGTTTAGGAGTCCAAAACATGTTACCACACCAAAGTTTAAGATTTTTTGAAAAACTATTGAATTACTGATTTGTTTTTAAGTTCTAGGAATTTTAAAGTCCGACAGCTCGCAGATGAAATTTGGGACACTAAATTACCTCTAGTGAGGAAGTGTTGAGTACCAAAGTTAGGTAGCAACATCATGCACATCTTTTGTATAGGCCATCCCTTCATTTGGCGCTTTTTTATATGGTCAAAGATTTAAAATTCAAATTTTGATAGAGTTTTGTGCCGCTAAGGGATTTAAATGTGGCCCTTATGAAAACGTTTTAAATATGAAAGTTTAAGGGAATAACATGATCTACAACTTTTATTTTGGTCATTCCTTCATTTGACGCTGTCATAGCACACACTGTCCACATCTACTCTAATTTTTTATAAATCTCACTTAAACCCTATGAGAGATATGCCCACTTGTGAAGCATCTACAATGTCACTACGTTGAAATTATTTCATATTTTTTTCGTGAAGTTTAGGAGTCCAAAACATGTCACCACACCAAAGTTTAGGATTTTGTGAAAAACTATTGAATTACTGATTTTTTTTTAAGTTCTAGGAGTTTTAAAGCCCGACAGCTCGCAGATGAAATTTGGGACACTAAATTACCACAAAACCATATTTGCTTCGTCCCCGCTAGGCTAATCCCATCCAAATGTACGAGACACAGGTGAGCAAACCTCCATGGACGTGTTCTTGATTCCGTTCATCAGTTAATCTGCTTGGTTGCGGAGGCCATCAACAAAACTTGAGATGAGCAGCAACAAAATCTGTTTTTTTAATGCATGAGATGGTTTATTACTGTTCTTTCACATCATATTTTTTTTTTTGGTTTCTGAAGGGATGAGGTGCGCCTGGCCAAATGCAGATGAGATTAACCACCACACCACGCAAGAGTATTGCAAATCTGTTCCATCCACCAGATGCTGTGTCTCTGCCAGTGATGCATCCAATTGATTGTGCTGGAGTTACAACAAGAAGATGATTGACCATGTTGGGCACAACTTTCAGATTGTTGTGTGATGTGTGTGTATATATATATATGTTGTAATGTGTTGTGGTTTGAATTATATAAATATTTATTTATTTTTGCTAAAAAATGCACTGTAGGGGCGGCTCTAGATTGAACCGCCCCTACAGGAATACACTGTAGGGGCGGCTCAATCTAGAGCCGCCTCTACAGTGACATCCACTATAAGGGCGGCTGGTGATTGAACCGCCTCTACAGTGACATCCACTATAATGTGCAATGAGAAACAGTCTCGATACCGTGATGTGTTGACAAGCAATCCCATCTCGATCTTTTCAATTCACTTTAAGACTTGGTTCAATTTTAAACAGAATATGAATAAACCAAGCAAGTGAATGACTCAGAACTAGAGACATAGCAACCTAGCATATATGAAAAGCACGAGTGAATTCAACACATTCTACACATGCTAGTTGCATAACTCAATGGTGAACATTTTCAGGTTTTATATTCATTAAGCAAATTCAACATTTCAAAAATAGCTCAGCTCACAACATGTATCAGTAATCAGAAAGAGCATAAGCTGCAAGCATCATCATAAAGCATCGGAGCATACTACATAGAGCATAGTCACATTCTAAAGATTATATACAGGAAGCTCAGAATATAAAAGCATATGCTGAAATGCAAAAGACTAAACTAAAAGAAAACAAGACAAATGAAAAAGAGTCAGTCTATGATACAAGAACCAAAATGTTTCCCCCATCTAAAAGGGGAAACACACACCAAGCTCACCTCTCAACCGATTAAAGGTTGATTGGTGCAAAGGCTTCGTGAAAATATCAGCCAACTGATGATGAGTATCGACATGGAGAAGGTCGATATCACCCTTCTCATAATGGTCTCGCAAGAAATGAAAGGGCACATCAATGTGTTTGGTCTTCGAGTGAAGCACAAGGTTCTTAGCAAAGCTAATAGCATTCGTGCTGTCACAAAGCAAAGGCACGCGAGTAAAGCTCAGACCAAAATCACGCAAAGTGGCCATCATCCAAAGCAACTGAGAACAGCAGCTAGCCGCAACAACATATTCAGCCTCTGTGGTAGACTGAGCGACACTAGACTACTTGTGAGAAGACCAAGATACAAGAGAAGAACCAATAAACTGGCAAGTCCCAGAAGTGGACTTGCGCTCAACTCGACAACCAGCAAAATCGGCATCGGAATAACCGCAAAGGGAGAGGGTGGAGGAAGCTGAATACCAAATCCCAAGCTCAGGTGTGAAACAAAGGTACCTCATAATGCACTTCACCGCCTGACGGTGAGAAGTGCGCGGCGACGCCTGAAAGCGCGCGCACAGATACACAGCGAACTGGATGTCCGGGCGTGTCGCCGTCAGGTAGAGCAGCGACCCGATCATGCTTCGGTACTCCTTCTGGTCCACAGCTTCTCCATCCTTGTGCGCATCCAGGGCCATCGTGGTCGACATGGGTGTTAGAAGAGGCTTGGCCTCCCTCATATCGATCCTTTTCAGCAAGTCCTTGGTGTACTTGCCCTGGTGCACAAACGTCCCTTCTCGGGATTGCTTAATTTGCAATCTGAGAAAGAAAGTCAGCTCGCCCATCATACTCATCTCGAACTCCCTGCTCATAGTATCTGCAAACTTGGCAACCAAAGCGTGAGAAGAACCACCGAAAATGATATCATCCACGTAAATCTGGACCAAGAGAGTATCTTTGCCTTGCTTGAGGAGAAAGAGCGTTTTATCCACACATCCCATTTTAAAACCCTTAGCTAGCAAAAAGGTTTTCAACCTATCATACCAGGCTCTAGGGGCTTGTTTCAAACCATACAAAGCTTTGTGGAGTTTAAAAACATGGTTTGGAAACTTGGGATTTTCAAAACCGGGGCGTTGCTGAACATACACCTCTTTTTCTATGTAGCCGTTTAAGAAGGCACTCTTGACATCCATTTGAAAAAGTTTGAAACCTTTGGATGCAACAAAAGCCAAGAGTATCCTAATAGCCTCCAAACGAGCTACAGGAGCAAAAGTCTCCTCATAGTCTATCCCCTCCTTCTGACTATAACCCTTGGCCACAAGTCTCGCTTTGTTCCTCACAATGTGGACATCCTCTCCTTGTTTGTTTTTGAAAACTCATTTTGTCCCAATAGGATTACAGTCTGGAGGAGGTGGAACTAAAACCCAAACCCGATTTCTCTCAAAATTTTCTAACTCCTCATGCATGGCATTGACCCAAAGCGTGTCCAACATCTCGGGGTTCAAAATCAGCAACAAATGCAGAATGAGCAAAGTGAGAGATTTTTTGTGACCTGGACCGAGTGACACGTTCGTCAATGCTACCGATCATCTGCTAAGGGGGGTGCTGGCGCTGGATGTGTCGTGGCGCCTCCCGTGCTGAAGTGATCTCCCCCTCAACAGCAGCTGGTGCCTCCCTGGGTACAAAAGGTACCGCTCGGGGTGGCGGATCCCACGGCTCCCAAACCAAACCACCTCAAGAACAAGCTAGACACAATGCCACCTATCCAAGAGGAGCTTTTGCCACAGAAGGGCAAAGTGATCCACACCCACTACCGTGAGTACCAACAACCCCCTATGAGAGCGGTGAGGTACCATTGTGAGCACTGTGGGAGAGATGGACACTTTAGTGAGTTTTGTTTTAGGCGCAAGAGAGTGGAGCGTCGTGCCAAGGAGATGGGCAATACGGACATGTATCACCCTTCCCATGATGTGCATGTGCTGAATGCTCCAAGGAGAGCTGCTAGGCCTAGAGGTACAGTGCCTCAAGGTCCTAGGCATCAAGGAGGAGTTTCCCGACGGGGTCCTGACTTTGCAGGATATGGACCCCGTGGCGGAGGCTTTGTTGAGCGTTTCCCTCCACCGCATTTTGAGTATCACGATGGACGCTCTTTCCTTAGCGGACCATGTTTTCCTATGCGTGGTGATCGCTTTCCCCGTAGGCGTGCTAGGAATGGTTTTTATACTGACCGTTCTTTTGAGCAGCCGGCCCAACACTGGTACTCTTCCTATTTCACTAACCCCAGTGTTGGACCGTATGCTCACCCTTTGTCTTTTTATTGATGTAGGTAAAATGATTGGAGGACATTTAGTTGGTGGATTCCGGTTGCTCGAGACACATGACCGGAAACGCCAAGTGGTTCTCCAGTCTTAGCCCTGTTGCCGAAAAGGAGTTTATCACCTTTGGCGACAATAGTAAAGGTAAAGTGTTGTCTCGAGGGTCGGTGCGAGTTAATGAGCACTTTGTGTTGCGTGATGTTGCTCTTGTTTCTAACTTGCATTTTAACCTTCTTTCTGTTTCGCAACTTTTCGATGATGGCTATGAGATTCGTTTTAAACCGAATCTCAGTCGTATTTTAGATCCTCAGGGCAATCTTGTATGTTTGATTTCGCCCTTTGGGAAAGTCTTTCGGGCGAATTTCTCGGAGTCGTTTGGATTTTCTCGCTGTCTTGTGGCTGGTCCTTCCTCCTCTGATCTTTGGAAGTGGCATAGGAGACTCGGTCACCTGAGCTTCGACTTGCTTGCAAGGCTTAGCTCACTTGGCCTAATCTGAGGATTGCCCAAGTTGTCCATGGAAAAGGACCTTGTTTGCCATTCTTGTAGACATGGGAAGATGGTTGCCGCTCCCCACCATCCAGTGACTCAGGTCATGACTTCGCACCCTGGAGAGCTTTTACACATGGATCTTGTTGGTCCGGCTCGGGTGAGCTCGGTTGGGGGTAAGTGGTATGTTTTGGTTGCTGTTGACGATTTTTTGAGATATTCGTGGGTCTTCTTTTTGACTGAGAAGACTGAGACTTTCTCTTTTGCTCGCAATCTGATTTTGCATCTTCAGAACGAGTTCCCTATGAACTCGATGCGAGCTATTCGTAGTGATAATGGTTCCAAATTCAAGAATTCGGATTTTGAGAAGTTTTGTGACTCTTTGGGTTTAGAGCATCAGTTTTCTTCCCCCTACACACTGCCACAAAATGGTGTTGTAGAGAGGAAGAATCGGACCCTTGTAGAGATGGCCTGGACGATGCTCGATGAGCATAGGTCTCCTAGGCGGTATTCAGCCGAAGATATGAACACTGCATGCTATATTTCCAATCGCATTTTTCTCCGAGCTTTCTTGAAAAAGACTTCTTATGAGTTGCATTTTGGAAGACAGCCCAAAGTGAGTTACTTTAGAGTTTTTAGTTGCCACTGTTTTATACTAAAGAAAGGCAACCTGGACAAATTTGAGTCTCGTTCTTCTGACAGTGTATTTTTGGGTTATGGGACTCACACTCAAGTTTATCGTGTACTTAACCTTGATACTTACCGAGTCATGGAGACATCTGATGTCACCTTCAACGAGACCATGGTTTGTCCTTCTCGTTTTGAGCGTGCAGGTGATCATGAGGTCGGTGAACCTCTTTTTGATGATGAGGACGAGGATGCTGAAGGCATGGGTGACCCAGCATGACCTCCACCTGTTGTGCCGCAAAGAGCGGCTTCTACTACGACTCACGGCCCCGACACGTCTTCTTCCTGGGGGCCGTGGGATCCGCCACCCTGAGCGGTACCTTTTGTACCCGGGGAGGCACCAGCTGCTGTTGAGGGGGAGATCACGTCTGCTCGGGAGGCGCCACGACATATCCAGCGCCAACACCCACCTCAATAGATGATCGGCAACATCGACGAACGTGTCACTTGGTCCAGGTCACAGCATATCTCTCACTTTGCTCATTCTGCATTTGTTGCTGATTTTGAACCCCGAGATGTTGGACACGCTTTGACGGATCCCGATTGGGTCAATGCCATGCATGAGGAGTTAGAAAATTTTGAGCGAAATTGGGTTTGGGTTCTAGTTCCACCTCCTCCAGACTGTAAACCTATTGGAACAAAATGGGTATTTAAAAACAAACAAGGAGAGGATGGCCACATTGTGAGGAACAAAGCTAGACTTGTGGCCAAGGGTTATAGTCAGAAGGAGGGGATAGACTATGAGGAGACTTTTGCTCCTATAGCTCGTTTGGAGGCTATTAGGATACTCTTGGCTTTTGCTGCATCCAAAGGTTTCAAACTTTTTCAAATGGATGTCAAGAGTGCCTTCTTAAACGGCTACATAGAAGAAGTTTATGTTGAACAACCCCCCGGTTTTGAAAATCCCAAGTTTCCAAACCATGTTTTTAAACTCCGCAAAGCTTTATATGGTTTGAAACAAGCCCCTAGAGCCTGGTATGATAGGTTGAAAACCTTTTTGCTAGCTAAGGCTTTTAAAATGGGATGTGTGGATAAAACGCTCTTTCTCCTCAAGCAAGGTAAAGACACTCTCTTGGTCCAGATTTACGTGGATGGTATCATTTTCGGTGGTTCTTCTCATGCTTTGGTTGCCAAGTTTGAAGATTTAATGAGCAGGGAGTTCGAGATGAGCATGATGGGCGAGCTGACTTTCTTTCTCGGATTGCAAATTAAGCAATCCCGAGAAGGGACGTTTGTGCACCAGGGCAAGTACACCAAAGACTTGCTGAAGGGATTCGATATGGGTGAGGCCAAGCCTCATCCAACACCCATGTCGACCACGACAGCCCTGGATGCGCACAAGGATGGAGAAGCTGTGGACCAGAAGGTGTACTGGAGTATGATTGTGTCGCTGCTCTACCTGACGGCGACACGCTGTGTCTGTGTGCGCGGTGTGTCTGTGTGCGCGCTTTCAGGCGTCGCCGTGCACTTCTCACCGTCAGGCGGTGAAGCGCATTTTCAGGTACCATCGTTTCACACCTGAGTTCAGGATTTGGTATTCAGCTTCTTCCACCCTCTCCCTTTGCGGTTTTTCTCATGTCGATTTTGCTGGTTGCCGTTTGGAGCTCAAGTCCACTTCTGGGACTTGCCAGTTTATTGGTTCTTCTCTTGTATCTTGGTCTTCTCGCAAGCAGTCTAGTGTCGCTCAGTCTACCACAGATGCTGAATATGTTGCTGCGGCTAGCTCCTATTCTCAGTTGCTTTGGATGATGGCCACTTTGCGTGATTTTGGTCTGAGCTTTTCTCGCGTGCCTTTGCTTTGTGACAGCACGAGTGCTATTAGCGTTGCTAAGAACCCCGTGCTGCACCCTAAGACCAAACACATTGATGTGCGCTTTTATTTTCTGCGAGACCATGTTGAGAAGGGTGATATCGACCTTCGCCATGTCGATACTCATCATCAGTTGGCAGATATTTTCACCAAGCCTTTGGACCAATCAACCTTTAATCGGTTGAGAGGTGAGCTTGGTGTGTGTTTCCCCTTTTAGATGGGGGAAACATTTTGGATCTTGTATCATAGACTGACTATTTTTCGTTTGTCTTGTTTTCTTTTGCATTTTAGCATACGCTTTTACACTCTGAGCTTCATGTATATAATCTTTAGAATGTGACTATGCTCTGTTTCGTATGCTCCGATGCTTATGATGATGCTTCTAGCTTATGCTCTTTCTAATCACTAATACATGTTGTGAGCTGAGCTATTTTTGAATGGTGAATCTGCTTAATGAACAAAAAACTTGAAAATGTTCACCATTGAGATATGCAACTAGCATGTGTAGGATGTGTTGAATTCACTTGTGCTTTTCATATATGCTAGGTTGCTATGTCTCTAGTTCTGAGTCATTCACTTGCTTGGTTTGATCATATTCTGTCAATAAAATTGAACCAAGTCTTTAGTGAATTGAAAAGATTGAGATGGGATTGCTTGTCAACACATCACGGTATCGAGACTGTTTCTCATTGCACTTTGAGTTAAACTTGAGCCGTGTAGTGTAAGACCGAAACCGACGCTTTAAGCGTCTGATTGCTTTTGCATAGGCTTAGCTCGGTTGAAAAGTTAGGCTATGACAAGCTTTCAACCTCTCGCAATCACATGTTGAACTTTAAACTTGTGTAATTTCACCGCTGCAACTTCGATTATAATCTAAAATCACAAGTGTATGTTTCATTCTATAGCATGATGATTGAACTTTGCTTGGGGTAGTTCACCTTGTATACATGCTTAGCACTTTCCTGAGTTCCTGTCTATACATGTTCAGTGCTATTTTGATGGTGAATCTCCTGTTTGGCCAAAATTACTCACCTTGCTCATATGTTCATGTAACACCCCTGGTGTTAAGCAGTAATTAAAATCCTAATTAATATGATTAGTATGCATAATCATTTGGCATCATGGCATAAAGCATTTCATGTTTAAAGCATAGTTGTGATGCTTTACATGCTTTAATATAAGTGTTGCATAAATCTTGTGTGATGCTTTCATAGGTAATGTATGATGTGGTTAGGTGTCACATAATATGACAAGGGTGAGTAAAAACTCTTGTTTTAATAGCTCTTTTTATTTCCTTTTCTATAAGTCAAAAAGTAAGTCAAATTTTAAAGTGATATGAAAAGCAAAGTTGAAGCTCTTGTGGAGAGGCACAACTTTGGTATTCAAAGTTTTCAAAGTTTCTGTACAAAAGTTTGAATAAATTTGAAATCTTTCAAACCCTAAAGTTTACCCCTAAACTAGATTTCAAAAACTAAAAAGAATTAGACTTTGGACCTTTAATCAAAGTTGTAGATAGGTTTAAAATAAACAACTTTTACTAAGATAGATTTTCATGTTACTAAAGAAAATTGAAGTAATTTGGAAAACAAGTTTGATTTAGTTTCAAATTGAAAATCAATTTCCAAACCTAGTTTTATCCCCTTTTGTGTAGTTTCAAAATTATGCACAATTTGGATATATGACCAAAAACAAAGTTTTAGATAATTTTATAAGGAACAACTTTTATATTGGTGAAATTTGAAGTTGTTCAGAAAATTCAAAAGTAATTTTGAAATTCAGTTTGGTCCAAATTTGAATTTGAACTCTATTTCAAAATCCAGGCAGAACTTGAATTTGATTCTTTAAGCAAGTTTGTAAAGCACAAAATTTGGAGCAACTTTTGTTTTGGGAGTTTTTGCAGCACACTACAAATATCTAGAGAAAAAGAAAAGGGGGAAGTTTGCCTTGCTACAGTAACCGGAGGGGAAAAACAGAGCAGATGCTCTGCATCTGCCGCCGCCATCGCGCCGTGGCCGTTCGGTCGGCCGTAGGCGCGCGCCGCGCGTCCACCCATGTCACCAAGTTCAAGCAGGAGCTGGCGAGCATGCCATCACCACCTATACCGCGAGCCCTCGTCGCCATCTCCATCTTTCCCTCTCCTCTGTTTCTTCTGGTAAGAGCAGAGCCTGCGGCCGCCGCATGCCCGCCGAGGCCGTTCGCCGCCGCTGCTTTGCCTCGACCCGCTCCACCCCGCTAGCAACCTCGCCTCGCCTTTGCGCTCCTCAAGAGCTAGCTTGAGCAAGCTCTGGCCGTCGGTAGCCATTGCACCACCCTCTTCTTCCTCGCGGCCGGTAAAGGCGCCGCCGCGTCCGCCTTGCCTTGGCCAGCCATCTCCCGAGAATTCCAACTCCTCCTAGCCATTGTCCGAGCTTCGACTTGTCTCGCTGGTAGAGATCGACCCGCAGCTGAGGTCTCTACCGCATCAGAGCATCTAGACCACCGTTGCCGAGCCAGGTCAAGCCGCCGCCGTCGCCATGTTCGTCGACCAGCAGTCCCACCACGTCCCCGACCTCTCTCTCGTGCGCATGGTGTCGTGGGTGAGACCCTTAAGTTTTCCGAGTGAGCTCCCGAGTCTCTACTGCCTCCTCCTCGCCGGACCGCCGCTGCGCCCTGGCTGCAGCTGCCGCCAAGCCGCCATAGCTGCTTCCCTGCTAGCCTTGGTACCCCAGCCGCTCAACCAACCGCCTGAGAAGATGCGCCGAGTCCCGTAGGTCACGTCGGTGCTCCTTGTTTCGCCGGGAAGGCCGCCGCCGGCGAGTTACGCCGTTGACCCGCCGTCGGGTTTGTCTAGTCAAGGCCGGGTCGGTCAGGTTGACCCGGTCCCGCTTATCAGAGATGGGGAGTAGGGTAAGTGAGTGTGAGAAAAGTATTGCCCGGTTTAATCTTTTTCAGAAAATGATTTATATGCTAACTTTTGTTTATTTCATAGGTAATTCTCTGGTGCTCCAAAATTTGTGAGATAAATTTTGTTGTAATCCTTGTGATATGTTCTATCAAATAAAAATATGAAACTTGATGTTTGAATAAATTTTGGTGGTGATTTAAATATGTCATTTAATTAATAAATGCACTTGATTTCACACTTGTTGGTTATGGCTGCTGGACCAGTGTTAGTTCAGTGGTGGTTTCCATCAAGAATTTCATGTTTTCTGTGAATAAGTTGTATAGAGAAGTTATAGCCAACTTCTATATCCAGCTTGTCCTAAACTTTTATGATTTTAGGCCTGCTAGATTAGGAGTTATGGTTTTTATAAGTCAACAGGTCAGATCTGCCTACCTTTTGGACAGATCTGAGGTTTTGTGCTGTTTGAGCCTTTTAGGTTGTAAATCACCTGTTGGAGACAATAGGAAAGTTTTAGAGTTTTTCATAAGCTTTCTAGATTGTCAAGGATCACCCTTTTTGGTAACCTAGAGCTCCAGTTATAGATGTTGGAAGTTGGGTAAGCAAATCTGTCCTAGTTCTGGACAGCGATGTTTATCCAAGTTAGTTGACCTAGTTGCCTATAGAATCCACCTTGGGTGATATTAGAAAGTTTGTAGACAATTTGATAAGCTTTTCAAATTGTCTAGGATCACCCCTTTTGGATCTTGGTAGCTCTGGTTATGGCTTGATTAGCATAGAGCATGTAATCTGTCCAATGTTTGGGCAGCAGGTTTTACATCTTGTGTGACTTTGAGTTATTGTTTGAAGACCATGGGACACCTCTCATCTTGTGCTCCTATGGCTTGAGTGATGTTTTAATGAACCTTAGCCATCCTTAGTTATCTTCCTAAAGGTGCTTGGTGGAAGTTGTATGTGTAGCTAGAAACTCTAGTTGGTGGGTTGCAAGTTGGTTTTGTTGGTTTGTAACTTTACCGCGAAGGAAAGTTGTACTCGACTTTTCTTAAGTTTGTTTAACTTCTGTTATGCATTTGAATTGTCCTGCCCTTTAGTATGCATCCCATAGCATCATACTAAGCATACATCATTTATCTACGTGTAGTATCTGAGAGTGTTGGAGTCGTGTTGATCAAGCTTTGGTGATCACCCTTGTCGAACAAGCCTCGGAAGGAGATTCTTGTTGGACAAGCTTCATCGAGAAGACTTAACTTCTAGATGAAGGAACTAACCTTTGTGGATCATTCTTGGATCCTATCTTCCCTGCAACAAAGGCAAGCCCCGGTTGATTTAACCATTTCCTTGGATTTACAATTACACATACTTTCGATAACCTGATGCATTGGATGTTTATCAAACAAATGCTTTAAACCTGTTGATGCATGATCAACCTTGTTATCGATATATCATTCCATGACACCTGCTTATTGCAAATGATAGAAATGCTTAGCCTAGCTTTATGAAGCTTTTGATAAACGTTTTCAATACTTATCATTTTGGAATGATAATGGGAAAGAATGATGGTTAAGTCCAGACGGGCACATGCATCGAACCTTGGGTTGGTGTAGGGTGACCCGGATGTGTCGGATTAGGGTTAACCGTTGTTGGCCTGCTAGATTGAGAAACTGTGAAGTACCGATCATATGCTACGGTAAGCCCTACCTTGGTGGTTCTTAAAAAAGAATGGCTACTCGCGCACTGGGAGTGGAGAGATGGCGGGAGTACTAGCTACCCTCGTGGGTTAAAGTCCCGGATTGGAGGTGTACAAGTACTCTCAGGTGGCGCGGACCCGGTCTTGTTTGGAGGATCCGAGGTTGGGGTTGATATATGTGTGATCAAGGATCTACATATATCGTATGATCGTGGAAAACTCCCAGATCTGGTTTAATCGGTTCGAATCGTCGTGCTCCTCGGTTAAGGAGACTCAATCTTTCGACCCGCATCGTAGAATAAAATGGAACTTGTTTAAGAAAGAATGATAATGATCTTTCACTCGTGTTCACTTTCAGTTCTTACCAAGTACTTAAATGATTAAGTAAAATTTGGATCTAGGATTACTTTAGTAAGCTTTTATGCAAATGAAAAGTATTGTTGAGCCTACCCAAACTAGCATACCTGTTCCTTCTCCTTTCTTGTCGGGTAAGCCTTGTTGAGTACCTTTGTACTCAGGGTTTGTTAATCCCCTATTGCAGGTTTCTTAACAGGTGTTGTCGATCAAGATCATGTCAGTGGGCTTGGCGTGATCTGGTTACTTCTTCTCCAACTTAGGTACTCCGCCTAAGTGTGGTTCTGTAATACTATTCTACTTCCGCAATACCAGTTATGTTTAAGTAAAAAGTAACTTGTTCATGGTTTTGTAAAGTTCATATCTCTTGCTTCCGCACTCCGATCGTATTTTGTATCAAATGTGGTAATGCTATAATTGTTTCACCTAAAGACAAGACGATCCTGTACTCGTGGATGATTCGGGGTTCTCTCGGGGACACCCGACAGTTCTTTCCTGTGATGTGGTACATGTGCACAGTCATTAAAGCTCGGCGAGATGATGACGTGTGCGGGTGGGCCACATTGCCGGGAGGTTCTGCCACAGTTCATATTTCGTATTTAGTGATCAGTTTGAGCCTTTGCTAGCTTCATGTGATTTTGTTGAGTCATCGGATCAGAACTGTGTAGAGCATCTTTGCATTCTCTTGATTATATTCGTGAAGCTGCTAACTTACTTTTTGACTCATACGCATTTTGGAAAGGAAGAAACTTGACTTGTTGGCATTTTTGATGGTGCATTTTCTCTAAAGGGGAGATTTTTGATCAAGGGGGAGCACGTTTGCTTGATGGTGCATTTCTTCTTGATGGTGCATTTTCAACTAAGGGGGAGAATTTTGACAAATCATGTGTTCTCCAAAAGTTTAACTAAGGGGGAGAAAATATTGCAAATCATGTGCTTTCTAGTTGAACTAAGGGGAAGTCCTTCTGGTTGTGTTGCACTATTTGAGGGGGGCTTGCTTCTTTTGCTTCTTGTTGACCGTAAGGTTTTGGTATCGAGCTTTCTCTGCTAGTTGTGTTGAGCCTCTGTGCCTCTGTCTTGAGGGACTAGCATTTGCTTCGATTTCTCAATTGGTATCTGCTAGCGGTGTTGAGCCTGTTCTACCTCTTCTTGAGGGCTAGCTTTGCTTTGCTTGGTTGCATCGAGCCGTTGCCCATGTCTTTGGGGACCAAGTTGTCTTGCTCTTTCCACTTGACCTTCGTCGGCTTTGCTATGCTTTTGGGTCATTTGGTCGAGTTCTCTCTACTCCTTCTTCCTTCCTTCTTCTTTCATTATGATTTGTGTGAGTAGTTGACAATGCACCCATCAACGGGGAGATTGCGGATACATGGGTGTATGCCGAGTCTCGAGTGATGAGTGATTGTCAACGGGTTTGATCGCATGTTCTTTGGCTTGTGTTGTGCAGGTGTCGAGCACGGAGACACTGATCGAGGGCAAGGTGAAGGTCAAGTAGAGACGTGCCGTGCCGACGGACCGGGAGCGGTGAAGGGCGGACGTGAGGCTTGGACTGAGGGACCGGTGGCCTGAGGATCAGCTGTGGTGGCTGACAGCCTGGGACAGCGACGAGCGGAGACTTGCGGGACATGGTGTTGCTCGGGTCGAGGACCTGGGGACACGTGTCGGTGGACGGGGTGCATGGGTGGTGCATCCCCTCTACAGCTCCGGTTTGGTGGTTGAGCCACAGAAAAACCACCGGGTGGACGGTTTCCGAGTTTGGGCCACAAAACTCGGGCGGACGGTTTCTAGGTTTGGGCCACAAAACCTGGGTGCTGACGGTTTCCGAGTTTGGGCCACAAAACTCGGGCTGAGGACGGTTTCCAGGTTTGGGCCTCAAAACCTGGGTGCTGGCGGGTTTCTGAGTTTGCGCCACAAAACTCAGGCGATGGGCGGCTGGTTTCCCGGTTTGGGCCACAAAACCAGGGGATGGACTTGAAGGCCTGGTTTCCCGGTTTCGGCCACAAAACCGGGGGGGCGGAGTCCGGGAAAAGGACAAGCAGAACGGTGGCGGCACGTGGCTGCAATCGGTGAGGTTGCGTCGAGGCAACGCTACCAGTTGTGCGGGCGTGGCCGTCGGATCAGCATCTACCACGAGTTGGTCCAGGATAGCCTTAGGGTTTGGCTGGGTCGCTATGTAAATAACTAGGGGTAGAGTGGGAATTAGAATTAGGATAAGTAGGAGGAGACACCCACCTCCCAAACTATCTCAGTCATTTGCTCTTTTGCTTCTAGGGTTTCCAGCTCTCCCATTCCCTGCTGTAGCGAACCTGAGATCCACAGAGAAGAGAACAATACATCTGTGCCCGTGAGATTTTTGAGGAAGTGAGACCGTAATCTCACTATTGTAGCGTGTGGTAGCCACACGGTTGCAAATTTGTGGTTGTGATTCGCGTTTTGTTCTTGCTCTTCGCAGGTTGCTTTTCTCCACGTTTTTCCCGTTGATCGATCTCCCTATTTGGTGCATCATTTGCAAATCCGTTTGAACCAAGTTGTTCTAGATCGTGAGGCACTACTTTCCATCGAAGGATTTCTTCTCTAACCTCACGAGCTAGTAGATCGGTTGATTTTTGTTTCGGGTCAAGTTTTTCTCCCCTCTCCCGAATTTCTTCGATTCATCAATTCAGAGATAGGTTCGAGCCATGATCTCCTAGAGATAGCTCACTATCCTCCTTGTGACTCATCTCACCAAGTTTGATTCCTAGAGGATTTGTTTTGGGTGAGATCTAGTCGAATCGGTGGACGAACAGCTGTTTTTCAGGGTGACCGGACGCTCGGCTCGGGCTGACCGGACGCTGGGAGTGAGTTCGGTCATTGAACAATACTTCGTTCAGTTTTGAGGCTTGACCGGACGCTTCACTCTGTGCTTGACCGGACACGCTCCTTACACTGTTCATTGGTTTTGACTCGTGTGACCGGACGCACTGTGAGTGACCAGACGCGTCGTACACTGTGAGTCCGGTCATTTACAGAGAGCTCCCAAATCAGTTTTGAGCTGACCGGACGCGTCCGGTGCTCTGTGACCGGACGCAGGCAGAGTCCGGTCAGTACTGTTCTGCATGTTTTCGTCCGCAGTTTGTTTGTCCGACTTTCGATTTGAGATCCGCTTGTTGCGTTGGATTCCTGACTTTGTGCTCTACAGAAATCAGGCTTCTCGCTTTACAGAATAGCTTGAATCCCCCTCGCGTTGCTCGGGGGAGGTTGAGGTTACCCAAAGTTCATCCTGTCACTAGTTGACCTGCGTGAACTTGGGCGAGGGAATTTTTGTGGTGTCCCGCTGTGTTCCTACGGAACATCCACCCATTCTCTTGGGTCGTGGACATCACGCGCATCGGTTTTGCTCTTGGGGTTGATTTTCGGGACAGAGGCTTAAAGTTTCTGAAAGGAAATTTAAAGCTCCCATTCACCCCCCCCTCTGGTCGCTTTCTGGTTGCACTCTCGGTCCTTCACAACAATAGCAAGATCTACAAGTCAAACACATGAACATGTTGTTTGGGAATCCATCTACATCACAAGCCAGCCTAGAGAGACAATTTCATTGTCTAGATGTGTTTCACAATCAAAGGGAGGAAGGCGAAACCCAACATCAAACATATTGATCTCCTACCCACCACTTTGATCAATACAAACCACTAGATGCTATCCCAGTCGAGAAGAAGAATATGATCCACCACTCATTCTTGGAAGATCATTCTTGAACACCATCAATGTTATCATCTTTGCCGGACCTGGAGAAGTCAACTTTTGGATCTTTCGCTGCATCTTCAACATCTACATCACTTATGAGCAGCCAAAGAGAACCAAGAGAAGACATCGAAGGGAGAACCAACTGCTAAGAATTGAGGAGGGCATCATGAAGGATGAAGCCACTGCACCACAAGAGTTAGAAGATGGAGAGATAGTACCTGAGCCAGCAAATCAAGAAGAACAGTCGGTAATATCTCCATCATCTAGACACTGTTGAGAGAACAAATCTCAGTTGTGACATTAAAAGGCAAAGACTATCATAGAGGCACTCGAGTAGCAGCTCTAAATTCAAGTCTCTTGTCAACCCAATAATTAAAGGGAAAACAAGAAAGGTTGACAAGAGAAGAATGCAGAACTGTCCCTACAACCTCATAGTACAGAATTAATACAAGAAAGAGAGAGGATCCTAGTCAGCATACTCGAGGAACATTACGCCTTCACTGATAAGTCGACACAAGAGAAGGAAGGTTGATACCTCTAAAGATGATTCCACTGTGATCTTCCTCCTCTCAATCACACTATGAGACAAACAAGAGAAGACAAACCATTCATAAACAACAAGCTAGCTAGACAAGAGAAGCTTCCACAAGATGGTTCGACACATCACTCTTCAATCACAAAGTAACATTTCAAGATAAGTAACCATCACTTTAAAAGCTTCTTCTTGATTCTAGTATGAACATAAATAAAGAACTAAACATGTTTAAGTTGCACCTCACTTGATCCAACCTAATCAACTCAACATATTCAGTCCTTTGATCTTTGTTCATAGCTTTACTCTCTTGAATCTCACTGTCTTGACTTAATGAGCTAAAATGTTATGCATCTAACCTTTGGAAGATGATATATCTCAATTATGAAAAAATCGACACTTTATGCATAGATTATCCTTCCTTGGGTTAAGTAATTTGATTTGTTAAATATTTTAAGATGCTACTTTTATGCTCATCCTCTGATCCTATCACTCATGCTAAGATTGAATAGAACACATAAACAACAAGTTTGTCTTGTGCAATGTGCCTAAGGTTAGAGGGGAATAAACAAAACTTTTGGTTCTGTTGGTGTTTTTTCTACCAACAGAGCCCGTGCACTTGATCTCTACCTTGTCTTTATGAACAGGACACACTCTTGAGCAAACATGGAGAAGTTTATCACTCTCAAGTTCTACAGAGTCAAGGTCCTAGATCCACAAGAACATGCACACTGAGCAAGATGCTGTCAGCTTCCATAATTAACGCTTCACTTCAAACTGCTGGACGAACGAAGAACATGAGTGACACCATATCTAGAGGCATAAACAAGAAGGAATGATGAAAGACGTCGTAGTCAGAATTAGAGGTCATGAAGTCCCCACAGACTTCTTGATCCTCGACATGAGAAGACGATGATATCCACCTCTTCCTAGGAAGACCATTCCTCTATGCTACAAGTGCAATCATCTACAAGAGAAAATTCATTTTCACTTTCCTGGAGAAAAGGCATCATGCAACTTCATCAACTACATACCCAATGAAGCACCCTAGGAAAATAGAAGTGAAAGACGCCGCTCTCAAAGGCAAAGAAGACAAGCTATCAAGAATAGAGAAGCCAATCACAAAGAAGGAGCTATTGGCACTGTCCGAGAAAAGAAAGGAGAGAAACCTCAAGATAGTGAACCACAAGAAGTGAAGACTCAGACCAAGAAAGTATGGAAGAAAATGTCTGCACCTAAGCGGTACAATCAATAACAACTTTCCGAACGTCTGACATACCTTGGGAGGTCTGAACCAAAGGAATGTCCGGTTCGTCGGACCTAAATATCCGAACCTTCGCCAAAAGCTAAAACCGGTAGTTATCCTCATATTTACTTTCCTGCATATTTCTCGGTTATTTATTGCATCATCATATTTAATTCACAAACATTTCTGCATTGCATTAGAATGCAAAATAAAAATAATTTATTTATTGCATTTCATCGTGAACTATGAAGCCCCATGTGAATAATTCTATGGTGTGTAAAAAACCCACAGGAATGTTAACCGTGGTGGCATAAAAAAATAAAAAAATATATGTATACATTCATCCTGTTGCATTTTTCTCTTGCATTATAAAGATATTAAAATACAAAAATATTGAGAAAGAGATCTTACTAAAATTCTGGACAACTAAGGCTTGAGTGGCCAACCGCTAATACTTAATTTGTTCCATAAGTTTTGTTGTCTATTTGAGTTTCACAGGATTTAAAAGGCCAAGAAAAGCTGACAAGCAAGTGAATGCTCCATCCACTGTTGGATCACTGTCTCAACAAACATCAACATCAATCAGAGCTCTAATAGAGGAAGGACATATCCACTGCCATTCTGCTACATTGCAAGATCGAGTGACTACGTCAACATTCAGCTTGGGGGAAGGCACCCCCATGTATCCACGTAAGTATCTTTATCCTCTTAAGTTTTTTATAAATAAATTCAAAACACCAAAAATATGTGAGCACATGAAGGCTCACCCTTAAAAAAGAAAAGAACAAAAATATGTGAGCACATGAAGGCTCACCATTAATTAAAAAAGACAAAAATATATGGGCACATGAAGGCTCAATGCTATTAAGGGAACCAACTTGGGGGAGACGCACCCCTGTTATCTTCGCGATTCAGGTATGGTTTTATTATCATTACTAGTTAAGTGCCCGTGCTTTGCCACGGCTATGTAACGTACAGGAAAACTGATGTACGGGCTCCCGTGCGTTGCTACGGCTATGTATCATACAGGAAAACTGATGTACGGGCTAGATGCTGCGTGATAGAGAGGGTACGTTGAATTCATAATTTTAAATATTGGTGTAAGCAGAGAAACTATAATATTTTTTCTTTAAACAACAACCAACGTGTCTCACTCGTTAACCTACAACCATAATCAACAGGTTACAATAATATTATAATATATACATCTAATCAACATGTCAATAAGTCATAACTACTTGCCTCTCATTTCTATTTTACTTCCTCAGTCACCTGAAATTCAGATAGATACATGTCTATTCAAAAAATACATAAATGTAAAAACATAACAGTTCTACAAAACAGAAGACAATACCTTATCATTAAGTGAGAACCTCCTTGTAGACAATATTTTTCGTGTATTTACTATTTATGTTTGTCCTCTTTTTTTATCCTTCTCATCACTGGGCGGGATGGCAAGGATCTTAATGTTCGATCTGGCAGTGGCTCTGGATAGCGCAACATATAACTGACCATGTGAGAATACCGGTTTAGGCAAATACACACCAACATTAGGGATAGTCTGTCCCTGTGCCTTGTTAATTGTCAGGGCAAAACTGAGTCTAATAGGAAACTGCTTCCTCTTGAACTTGAATGGGAACATCTCATCATCCGAGGGGCATATCAGAATCCGTGGTAAGAAGATTCGTTTTTCGGCATGGTCTCCAACCATAATTTTTGCATCTATGGTGTTTCTTTGGAACCCTCGAACCACCAATCTAGTTCCATTACAAAGTCCAGCCGTAGGGTCAATGTTCCTTAGTAAAATGACCGGGCACCCAATCTTGAGTTTTAACACATGTGGAGGGAGACCGCTGGGGTTCAAAGTGTTGAGGAACTCAGATGGGTAGTAGTTGTTTGGATCATCCATTGCACTGTCAAAGCTATGGTACACCATCTCATCCCCTTGAAAACGGCATATCATCTTCATGTTAATCGTATCAACCCAGTCGTTCCATAGTGATAATATTGCTCGTGATGTGATGTAATGCTTGTTCGACATATTGGCATTGAGGGCAGGAAATATGCAGTCGATTAGCGTATCTAGATCACTGTCTTCACCATTATGTGGTATGCATATATCATTAGGAAGCTGGATTTCACCATCACTATTAGCCTCCTTGCGGATACATGGGTGTATGCCGAGTCTCTGAGTGATAAGTGATTGCCAACGGGTTTGATCGCATGTTCTCTGGCTTGTGTTGTGCAGGTGTCGAGCACGGAGACAGTAATCGAGGGCAAGGTGAAGGTCAAGTTGAGACGTGCCGTGCCGATGGACTGGGTGCGATGAAGGATGGGCGTGCCGTGCGGCGGACGTGCCATGCCGATGGATCGAGCAGTGAAGGGTGGACATGAGGCTTGGACTGAGGGACCGGAGTGCCTGAGGATCAGCTGTGGTGGTTGGCAGCCTGGGACAGCGACGAGCGGAGACTTGCGGGGCACGGTGTTGCTCGGGTCGAGGACCTGGGGACACGTGTCGGTGGACGGGGTGCACGGGCGGTGCATCCCCTCTACGACGTCGGTTTGGTGGTAGAGCCAGGGAAAAACCATCGATGGACGGTTTCCAGGTTTGGGCCTCAAAACTTGGGTGTGGACGGTTTCCGAGTTTGGCCACAAAACTCGGGCTGAGGGTTTCCGAGTTTGGCCACAAAACTTGGGCTGAGGACAGTTTCCAGGTTTGGGCCTCAAAACCTGGGCACGGATGGTTTGCTGAGTTTGGCCTCAAAACGTAGACGCTGGTGGGCTGGTTTCCCGGTTTGGGCCTCAAAACCGGGGGATAGCTGGAAAAGGCTGGTTTCCCGGTTTGGGCCACAAAACCGGGGGTGCAGAGCGAGGGCGGCACGTGGCGGCAATCGGAAGGTTGCGTGGAGGCAACGCGGACGACTTGTGCGGGCGTGGCCGTCGGATCTACCTACCACTTGAGTTGGTCCAGAATAACCTTAGGGTTTAGCTGGTTCGCTCTGTAATTAGAATAGAGAGGGGTAGAGTAGGAAATAGACTTAGTCTAGAATAGGATAAGTAGTCAGGGGAGACACCCTCCTCCCGCATCTCAGTCATTTGCTCTTTCGCACTTAGGGTTTCTTGCTCTCCCATCCCCTGCTGTAGCCTGCTGAGATCCGCAGAGAGACTTGACTCTGTGTACTGGTGATTTTGAGGAAAGGAGGCCGTAACCTCCTTGTCGTAGCGTGTGTTTGCGCTTCGGCTGCAAGATCGTGGTTGTGATTCGCGTTTCATTGGTGTTCTTCGCGGAATCCTTTTTCTCCACGTTCTTCCCGTCGCTTGATCTCTTTGGTTGGTTCATCTTTTGCAAAACCATTTGAACCAAGTTGTTCTAGATCATGAGGTACTTCTTTCCACCGAAGGAATTAACCTCTAACCTCACGATCTAGAAGATCGATCGATTTTTGTTTTGGATCGTGTTTTTGCTTCCTTGTCCCGAAATTTCTTGATTCACCGATTTGGAGTTAGGTTCGAGCCATGATCTCTTAGAGATAGCTCACTAACATCCTTGTGACCCCTCAGATCGAATCCCAGGCCTAGAGCTTTTTGATTCGGAGGAAATCGGGTTGAATCATCAAAGAACCGCACAGTTTTCGGGGGCATCGGACGCTGACACGGGAGCATCGGACGCTAGGGTTCTAAGCATCGGACGCTCCGGTGACGCGTGTCACTTTCTGAGCGTTTGTAGTGGCATCGGACGCTAGGCATCGGACGCGTCCGTTGCCCATCGGACGCGCCGGAGCCAAAGCATCGGACGCTGGTTGTTCACTGTTCACAGCGTCCGATGGTGGAACAGTAAGGTTCCCGAGAGGCAGTTTTCGCATGGGACGCGTCCGGTGGTCTGGCATCGGACGCAGGCAGCATCCGATGCTACTGTTTTCACACGGTTTTGTCCGCGGTTCGCTCGTTCTTTGACGGAATTGATTTCTGTCTTTTGCGTTGGCTTTCTAGAGTTGTCTAGTGTCCCGTTGTGCTTCTTGGAAGCATCCACCCTACACCTAGGGTCGTGGACATTTGCAAGCTCAAGGGTTTGCTTCTGGGGTTTATTCTTGGGACAGTGGCTACTAGTTTCCGTAAGGAAAATTTGAAGCTCCCATTCACCCCCCCTATGGTCGCTTTCTGAGTGCTTCTCGGTCCTTCAATTGGTATCGGAGCGGGTTAAGGATCTTCCACCTTAGCCGGTTCCAGATCCACTGAAGGCGACATGGATCGCGGCGTGGGCAAACCGCCGTTCTTTGATGGGATGAACTATGCGTATTAGAAGATACGCATGTCGGCCTATCTGCAGAGTTTGGGTGCTTCTATTTGGGATATTTGCAACTCTGCTGATTACGTGGTCTTGGCTGCTCGTGTCACTCAGCAATAGATCGATGAGCACGATGCCAATAGCCGAGCCCGTAATGCTCTCTTTTCTTGTTTGAGCATGGGTGAGTTTGATCGTGTTTCTCACCTCGCTACGGCTCGGGAGATCTGGGACACCCTCATGCGTTTCCATGAGGGCACCTCTCAAGTCAAAACCCAACTCTACGAGTCGTTCAAGCGTGAGTATGAGAACTTTCGACATCAGCCTGGCGAGAGCATAGAAAGTTTATTCGCTCGCTTTCAGGTGATTGTCAACAGGATGAGGGCTAACAAGGAGCAGTTGCCTTTTGACGATCATGAGCGTGCTTTGAAGCTTTTGCACACTCTTGATCGATCTGTGTGGGATTCCAAGGTTCAGGCGATCATCGAATCGCCTAACTATGAGACCCTCACATGCGATGAGCTCTTTAGTAAGCTCAAGTCCAGTGAGATTGACGCCATGTCGAGGGCTTCTTATGCGAATCCTTCTGGCCCGACTATGGCTTTGGTTTCTGGCTCTTCCGCTAACCCCTCTGCTGGCTTTGCTCTCTCTTCACTCTTTTCTGTCACAGAGGACCAGCTTGAATCGTTGGGGGATGACGAGTTGGCAATGCTCGCCAACCGGTTCTCGCGGTTCCACAACAACCGCATGAACCGTCGCCGCGGAGGAGGACGCTCAGGATGCTATGAGTGTGGCGACCCCGAACACTTCATCGCCAACTGCCCCAAGAAGAAGCATTCATCTAGGAAGGGCGATCATGGGCACAAGTATGACTCCGGCAAGCGCAAGTAGAAGTATGTCCCCGCGAGGCACAAGCGGAGGAGCGGCTTCGACAAGGAGTACATCAAGAAGAAGTACTTGGAGAAGGCCCAAGCTGAGCAGTGTGCGTTCTTCGCCACGCTCAGCGACGTCGACGGCTCGGATAACGACTCCGCTTGCTCAAGCGATGACAAGTCCGAGAAGAAGAAGAGGATCGAGGACAAGCTGAACGGCCTCTGCTTCTTCGCCGACGACGACGGCTTTTGCACCATGGCGCTTGGTGATGAGGTCGACGGCAAACTGGAGCACACCCCTCAGGACGACGACGACGACGACATCTCCCAGGTATCCCTCACCCACGACGAGCTTTCTGCTGAGGTTGAGAAGCTTACTGCTGCGCTCCTTAGTCAGGACAAGTTGCTTAGGCGTGCCGCTAGAGAGCGCAAGGAGTATAGGCAGAAGTGGGAGGACACGGTGAGAGAGCTTGAGTTTGCCAAGTCCACCGTGGTCGTGTCGGAAGAGGTTGAGTGTGAGATGTGCACCACGCACATGACTGACCTTCTCACTTTGAGAGGTAAGTATGCTGCGTTGGTAGGAGAGGTGGATGAGCTGAAGGCTAGACCTTCTCTGTTAGGTGCGTGCAAGACTTGTCCTGTCTTGCAATCTGAGTTGGCAGAGAAGAATGCCAAGATTGTGTCTCTTGAGGAGGCCAACTCATGTAGCACTAGTGTGGCTAGGTGCGCTTTGTGTGAGGGTTTGGAGATGGAGATTGCGAATGTCAAGCATGAGAAGATGCAAACCGAGGAGGAAAACACATACCTTCGGACCATCTTGTCATGGGTCTCTTGTAGTGAGCCGCAGCTCGGGATGATGATCTCCCAATTTAAGCGAGCTGCTGGAGGTTCTGGTGTAGGTCTTGCTCAGGGTGTTGATCTTTCTGCCTTTGGGAAGATTGGAGAGTCGAGTGGTCTGAATCCTAGTGAGAAGCCCAACTCCACCACTACTCCCAAACTTGCCAAGCTTCCACCCAAAGAGCCTGCCAAGCCTACCACCAAGGATGGGGTGTTTGAGGAACCCCCGAGAGCTCCACCCAGGAATCAAGTATGGGCACCTAAGCCAAACCACCTCAAGAACAAACTTGACACAATGCTACCCATTCAGGAGGAGTGCTTGCCACAGAAGGGCAAAGTGATCCACACCCACAGTCATGAGTACCAACAAACCCCTTTGCGTGCGGTGAGGTATCATTGTGATTTCTGTGGGAGAGATGGACACTTGAGCGAGTTCTGCTTTAAGCGCAAGAGAGAGGCGCGCCGTGCTAGGGAAATGAACAACCCGGACATGTACCATCCTTTTCATGATGTACATGCGCCGAATGTTCAGAGGAGAGCACCGAGACGTACTGCTTGGCCTAGAGGCGCAGTGCCTCAAGTTGTTAGGCCTAGGCCTCGTAGAGAGCGTGCCCGGCGGGAGCCTGCAGTTGCAGGTTTTGGACCCCGTGATGGAGGCTTTGTAGTTGAGCGCTATCCCCCACCGCAGTTTGAGTATCGCGGTGAGCGCTTCTTCCCTAGCAGACCACGTTTTCCTGTGCGTGGTGATCGCTACCCCCGTAGACAGTCTAGGAATGGTTATTCTGCTAACCGTTCTTTTGAGCAGCCGGCCCAACACTGGTATTCTCCTTACTTCACTAACCCCAGTGTTGGACCGTATGCTCACCCCATGTCTTTTTATTGATGTAGGTAAAACGGTTGGAGGACATTTGGTTGGTGGATTCCGGTTGCTCGAGGCACATGACCGGAAACGCCAAGTGGTTCTCCAGCCTTAGCCCTGTTGCCGGAAAGGAGTACATAACCTTCGGCGACAATAGTAAAGGTAAGGTGTTGTCTCGCGGATCGGTGCGGGTTAATGAGCACTTTGTGTTGCGCGATGTTGCTCTTGTTTCTAACCTGCATTTTAACTTGCTTTCTGTTTCGCAACTTTTTGATGATGACTACGAGATTCGTTTTAAACCGAACCTTAGTCGCATCTTAGATCCTCAAGGCTATCTTGTATGTCTGATTTCGCCCTTTGGGAAAGTCTTTCGTGCGAATTTCTCGGAGTCGTTTGGTTCTTCTCGCTGTCTTTTGGCTAGTCCTTCTTCCTCCGATCTTTGGAAGTGGCATAGGAGGCTCGGTCATTTAAGCTTCGACTTGCTTGCAAGACTTAGCTCACTTGGCCTAATCCGAGGATTGCCCAAGCTTTCGATGGAGAAGGATCTAGTTTGCCATTCTTGTAGACATGGGAAGATGGTTGCCGCTCCCCACCATCCAGTGACTAAGGTCATGACCTCGCACCCTGGAGAGCTTTTACATATGGACCTTGTTGGTCTGGCTCGGGTGAGCTCGGTTGGTGGCAAGTGGTATGTTTTGGTTGTTGTTGATGACTTTTCGAGGTATTCGTGGGTCTTCTTTTTGACTGAGAAGACTGAGACTTTCTCCTTCGCTCGCAATCTAATTTTGCGTCTTCAGAACGAGTTCCCTTTGAACTCGATGCGAGCTGTTAGAAGTGATAATGGTTCCGAATTCAAAAATTCGGATTTTGAGAAGTTTTGTAACCGCTTTGGTTTGAAGCATCAGTTTTCTTCCCCCTACACACCGCCCCAAAATGGTGTTGTAGAGAGGAAGAATCGGACCCTTGTTGAGATGGTCAGGACGATGCTCGATGAGCATAGGACTCCCAGGCGCTATTGGGCCGAAGCTATGAACACTGCATGCTACATTTCAAATCGCATTTTTCTGAGAGCCTTTTTGAAGAAGACTTCTTATGAGTTGCGTTTTGGTCGCCAGCCCAAGGTGAGTTATTTTAGAGTCTTCGGTTGCCACTGTTTTATTTTGAAAAAGGGGAACCTGGACAAGTTTGAGTCTCGATCTTCTGACGGGGTATTTTTGGGTTATGGGACTCACACGAGAGCATATCGTGTACTTAATCTTGATACTAACCGAGTCATGGAGACATCAGATGTCACCTTCGACGAGACTCTTGATTCTCCTTCTTCTCGTTTTGAGCGTGCAGGTGATCATGAGGTTGGAGAGCCTCTTTTTGATGACGAGGACGAGGGTGCTGAAGGTATGAATGATCTAGCACCCCCTCCACCTGCCGCGCCGCAAAGAGCGGCCTTGACGATGACTCACGGCCCCGACATCTCTTCTTCCTGGGGGCCGTGGGATCCTCCACCTCGTGCGGTACCTTTTGTACCCGGGGTGGAACCAGCTGCTGATGAGGGGGAGGTCACTTCATCCCGGGAGGCGCCACGACACATCCAGCGCCAGCACCCCCCTCAGCAGATGATCGGCGATATCGGCGAGCGAGTCACTCGCTCCAGGTCACAACACATCTCTCACTTCGCTCACTCTGCTTTTGTTGCTAATTTTGAGCCCCGAGATGTTGGACACGCTTTGACGGATCCGGATTGGGTCAATGCCATGCATGAGGAGTTAGAAAACTTTGAGAGAAATCGGGTTTGGGTTCTAGTTCCACCTCCACCTGACTGTAAGCCTATTGGGACAAAATGAGTTTTCAAAAACAAGCAAGGAGAGGATGGCCACGTTGTTAGAAACAAGGCCCGGCTTGTAGCGAAAGGATATAGTCAGAAGGAGGGGATAGATTATGAGGAGACGTTTGCTCCTGTAGCTCGTTTGGAGGCTATTAGGATACCCTTGGCTTTTGCTGCATCCAAAGGTTTCAAACTGTTTCAAATGGATGTCAAGAGTGCCTTCTTAAACGGCTACATAGAGGAGGAGGTTTATGTTGAGCAACCCCCCGGTTTTGAAAATCCCAAGTTTCCAAACCATGTCTTTAAACTTCACAAAGCTTTATATGGTTTGAAACAAGCCCCTAGAGCCTGGTATGATAGGTTAAAAACCTTTTTGCTTGCTAAGGGTTTTAAAATGGGATGTGTAGACAAGACGCTCTTTCTCCTCCGGCAAGGCAAAGACACGCTCTTGGTCCAGATTTACGTGGATGATATCATTTTCGTTGGTTCTTCTCACGCTTTGGTTGCCAAGTTTGCAGATACTATGAGCAGGGAGTTTGAGATGAGCATGATGGGCGAGCTGACATTCTTTCTCGGGTTGCAAATTAAGCAATCCCGGGAGGGGACGTTTGTGCACCAGGGCAAGTACACGAAGGACTTGCTGAAGCGGTTCAATATGGGTGAGGCCAAGCCTCTTCCAACACCCATGTCGACGACGACTGCCCTGGATGCGGATGTGGATGGAGAAGCAGTGGACCAGAAGGAGTACCGCAGTATGATCGGGTCGCTACTCTACCTGACGGCGACACGCCCGGACACTCAGTTCGCGGTGTGTCTGTGCGCGCGTTTTCAGGCGTCGCCGCGCACTTCTCACCGTCAGGCGGTGAAGCGCATCTTCAGGTACCTTCGTTTCACACCTGAGTTCGGGATTTGGTATTCTGCTTCCTCCACCCTCTCACTTTGCGGTTATTCCGATGCCGATTTTGCTGGTTGTCGCATTGAGCGCAAGTCCACTTCTGGGACTTGCCAATTTATTGGATCTTCTCTTGTTTCGTGGTCTTCTCGCAAGCAGTCTAGTGTCGCCCAGTCTACCACGGAGGCTGAGTATGTTGCTGCGGCTAGCTGCTGTTCCCAGTTACTCTGGATGATGGCCACTTTGCGTGATTTTGGTTTGAGTTTTTCTCGAGTGCCTTTGCTTTGTGACAGCACGAGTGCTATTAGCGTTGCTAAGAACCCCGTGCTTCACTCGAAAACCAAACACATTGATGTGCGCTTTCATTTCTTGCGAGACCACCAGGAGAAGGGTGATATCGACCTTCGCCATGTCGATACTCATCACCAACTGGCTGATATTTTCACCAAGCCTTTAGACGAATCAACCTTTAATAGGTTAAGGGGTGAGCTTGGTGTGGGTTTCCCCTTTTAGATGGGGGAAGCATTTTGAGTTGTATCCTAGTCTAACTCTTTTACTTAGATCTTCTTTTCTGTTGCTTTTTTAGCATACGCATTTACATGCTGAGCTTCATGTTTATAATCACTAGAATGTAACTATGCTCTATGTAGTATGCTCCGATGCTTATGTTGATGCTTGTAGCTTATGCTCTTTCTGATCACTAGTACATGTTGTGAGCCGAGCTATTTTGAAATGGTGAATTTGCTTAATAATTTCAAATCTGAAAATGTTCACCATTGAGATATGCAACTAGCATGTGTAGGATGTGTTGAGTCCATTCATGCTTTTCATATATGCTAGGTTGCTATGTCTCTAGTTCTGAGTCATTCACTTGCTTGGTCTGTTCATATCATGTTTAAAATTTGAACCAAGTCTTAGTGAATTGAAAAGATCGAGATGGGATTGCTTGTCAACACCTCACGGCATCGAGACTGTTTCTCATTGCACTTTGAGTTAAACTTGAGCCGTGTAGTGTATGACCGAAACCGTAGCTTTAAGCTTCTGATTGCTTCGGCATAGGCTTCGCTCGGTTGAAAAGTTAGGCAAAGACAAGCTTTCAACCTCTCGCAATCACATGCAAATAATTGAACTTGTGAACTTTCACCGCTGCAACTCCGATATAAAACTGAAATCACAAGTATATGCTTCATTCCTATGCATGATGATTGAACTTTGCTAGGGGCAGTTCACCCTGTATACATGTTTAGCACTTGTTTGGATTCCTGTCTATACATGTGTAGTGCTATTTTGATGGTGACTATCTTTTTGGCTAAAAACCGCTCACTTGCTCATATGCTTCATATTTTGTATCTGTGATCAGTTTGAGCCTTCGCTATTTGAGTGCTTAGTTGTGTCATTGGAGCTATACCGACTAGAGCATTTTTGCACTCTTTTGACTATATGCCTGAAGCTGCTAACTTGCATTTCTAACTTCATATGCATTTTGGAAGGGGGAGCTGTGTTGGCTCAAGAGAAGACTTTATGCTTGATAAGTGCATTTTCAACTAAGGGGGAGAGTTTTTGCAAATCATATGTCTCCTGGAATTCAACTAAGGGGGGACCTTTTGCTAAGGGGGAGTCCCGGGTTGCTTGCACGTGTCGAGGGGAGTTTTGCTAGTTGTGTTGAGCCGTTGCCTCTGTCTTGAGGGACCAGCAACATTTTCCTCATTTGGCGTTGAGGTTGATTTTGATTGGTTCGGAGACCTTTCGGTTGTTTTTCAATTGGTTCGGAGTGGTTTTCGTGCTAGTTGTGTTGAGCCTCTGTGCCTCTATCTTGAGGGACTAGCATTTTGCCATTTTTAGCTCTGATTTCCAATTGGTATTTTCCTAGCGGTGTTGAGCCTATTCTACCTCTTCTTGAGGGCTAGCTTTGCTTTGCTTGGTTGCGTCGAGCCGTTGCCCATGTCTTTGGGGACCAAGTTTTCGCTTCTTCCACTTGACCTTCTTCGGCTTTGCTATGCTTTTGGGTCATTTGGTCGAGTTCTCTTCTTCTCCTTCTTCTTTCTTTTCTCTTCCTCTCATTATGATTTGTGTGAGTAGTTGACAATGCACTCATCAAGGGGGAGATTGCGGATACATGGGTGTATGCCGAGTCTCAGAACCTCCCCCGATGCGTAGCAAGTATTCCGCAAACCATGGGTCACTCTTTGCCCTCATGTTGCACACCAGTTTGAGATGTCGCATGGAATCCGAAAGGTATGACATCCGCAGCGAGGCATCGACTATTTGAGCCCTGGACCCTTTCCTAACAACTGGGAGAACCTGCCTGAAATCTCCTCCAAACACGATAGTCTTCCCCCCAAAAGGAAGGTTAGGACAATCCATGATATCACGAAGGCTATTGTCTAGTGCCTCGACACCTTGCCTCTTCATCATCACCACCTCATCCCAAATAATAAGGGATGCGGTCCGAAGCAGCTTGCCGGTTCCACTTTCTTTTGTGAAGGTGCAAAAGGCCTTATCTTCAAGGGTGAGGGGAACCTTCAAGCGCGAGTGGGCCGTTCTGCCACCAGGCAATATTGAGGCTGCAACACCAGATGTTGTTGCCACAATAATCTTGTTTTGATTGCGTATAGTCGCAAGCAGGGATTTGTATAGATAAGTCATTCCGGTACCACCAGGTCCATCCACAAAGAACACACGCCCATGCTCACTATCAACGGCAGCCATAATCTCATTGTAAGCAGCCTGCTGCTCCTCGTTAAGGGTATTTGATAGTTCCAAGTCATCAACGCTAACTCCAACGTTAGCTTCCTCAAAAATATCTCTAGGAATATCCCTAGACGGATCATATGTGCCGTCGATACAAGGAAGCGGGTATTCCTTTATGTCCATGTTCATTGATTTTAACAAGTTCTGAATATCTATGAGGACCGTCTGTTCCACTGCGAAGCTTGACTAGTTCTTGCACTTGTAATCCTCTGACATTGCCTCCTTGTGCTTTTCCCAGAGTTCTAACACATCACTTGGCTCACAAAATACCAAGATTGTTGCAAAAAGCCTCCGTAGTGCACATGGCATCATCCACTGAGTAGCTTCAGCAAGGGACTCATGCAATGTGTCGTCTCCTTCAATAAGGCCCCTTTTTCTGCAGCTTCACGAAAAGTCGGTAGGAGTCTGCCAGAAACTATCTTTAGATCAGTGAAGGAGGTTGCACCAGCAACATGGTTTAGAAGAACCCTAAGATAGTAACACTCCCCTTCGGCCGGATTAGCACATACAACTCTTCCGATCTGTCTTATCCAATTCTTTTGTGCCCTCCTAACCCATGTTTTATCTCGTGGGTCCCACTTATAGTACTCAGGAAAGTCCCGATACAGTATACCACGAGCATGTTCAGACGTGTTGTTCTTCTCAAAGTAGGCTGTAAGCATTGACCTTTCAACACCTAGACGATTAAGCACCCGTCGAACACCCTCACGCCGATTGAATGACACCATGTGCATGCCAGGAAGATGTAGTTGCAAGGACAACACCGAAGGAGACCTATCACTTATATCAAAACCATATATCCTCCATAAGGCTTCCGGAGGAGTTACCCATCTAGCATCCCTATACAATTTGATCTCGTCAATGTTTTCTTCACTGTCCTCGTTGCCAGCTGCTCTCACAGCAACAGACGCGCGGTCATGACCCTTGTGAATATACTTAAACAAATACTTGACGGCCTTGATGCTCCCACATGCCTCAACATTGATGTGGCAATTAAATAGGCGTAGGAGATACGGGTTGTAAGGCACGACCCATCTGTTGTCAAGGTCATGCCCAAGAACCTTTTCTTTTCTACCATCATCACGTCATCTATAAACTGGGTACGAATCCTTGCCCTGCAATGTGGCATCACAGAAAGGTCACGGGTAATGGTTCTTGCATGATCTACGACCCTTTGTGCATGGGCAATTGCGATTAAGATCTCCACAAGGGCCATGCATCATATGCTTTGTGACCATTTTATACAGTTCTGGATACTTCTTTTTGTTTGGGAGCTCAGCTGAGATGAGAAGGTCATACTGCTCGGGGCACGTGATCTTGTACTTTCTCTCCATGATTAGCAGAAAATGTGCGTGTGGTAGACCCCTGTTCTGAAACTCTACAACATACACGTGTGTGTGAACCTTTCCGAGGATACCCTTTTTTAGCAACTTATCCTTAAGCTCTTCTAGTTTTGCCCTAAATACCCGATCATCAAGATCTGGACGATCTTGAGCTGTTTGTCCAGGGTACAACTCACGCGTGATCTCATCCCACTTTGGATTACATGTCATAGTTAGGAAGATGTCTGGTTTTCCAAACCTTCGCACCAGTGCCATGGCATCCAAGTACCTACGCCTCATGTCCCTTGGGCCTCCGATAAACGATGTAGGCATCACCGTCCGCTTTCCAATAGCTTCGGTTCTACCCTCACCAGCATGCAAGCTATCAACCAATCCTTGGTAGAGGTCGGCCCTAATCTCTGTTTGATGATTGCATATGTAATCCAATCAAGAACCCTCAATTTTCATGTACGTGTCCACCACAAACTGTTGGAAAAGACGCTGGCCAAAAAGTATGGGATTAAAGATTCCTGGTCGTATCTGTAACTTGTAGCAGTAGTAGTCACGCACGGAAACACATAAATTTCCCGAAGATTCTACAAAAAACACTATAGTATTAGAGTTGTTTATATATAGGATAACAGTTTGGTATACATGAAAATAATAAGGAGATTAACAAACCTGTTTCCTCCTCTTCTGTACCACTACGAGCCTTACGCAGGGCACGAGCCGCATTGACTTCCTCCATAGTGACATCTTTCTTTGGGATATCCATATGCCATCCAAGCTCACCGTTAGGGAAAAAGAGTGGGTATGAAAGAGCGTCATAGCATCCATGATATGATCGGATTCCATGCCTACTCCTATCTTTCCCATGCAAGACAACACTGTTCTGAAACTGACCAAGGAGTTCACTACCCTCGACCCAAACAGCAGCCACCTCGTTAGCCATCGGTACGTTGTATGTACTTTGGTCCAATCATTGATCAAGGTTAAGTTCAATATGATAGTCCTCGAGATCTTCAGCCTGCCCTATTCTTCGAAATTTTTGTGAGTACGGGTTGTTACGAAGGATGGCCACCAGTCTATCTATGACTTCTCTATCTTTTTCGTATTTTTCTTCACGACACCTTCGGTAGCGGTACTCAAGGCTAGGATCGTCATCATAGAAGTAAAGCTCAAGATGCCTAGGCTCCACTCCATTTTCTCTCCCAAATGACCTTATGTTGTGATACATCATGCCATGTGCACGGAAGGTATATATGTCGGTGTTCCTCATGTTAGCAGTAGCACTATCGAGGCGACAACAGAGTTAAGTGAAAGAGAAGTGTCCATTGAAAAACCTAATATTCTGGCGAAAGTGCTTAGCATCCGCGTCGGTGGTGCTCGTATAAAGCCTCATGAGCTAGTCTGGTACAACTGGTTCACTTAGCTTGATCTTTCCACTATGGCAACAGAACCTAGGTGGTTCTTTTGGAAACCTCTTCGCACCACAGTGGTGGCAATTAGGGACAGGTTGTAGCATGTGTGTCTCCGTAGGCATGTTACTGTAGACCTTTTCGTAAGGGTCAGGTATTCCAGGGTTAGAAGCTGTGTCGTCCTCAGGAGTATCACTTTGTATATCATCATCTGATTCCTCTAATGAAATGACATCGGAGCACAAAATAAAGGTTAGATATTGGAGTAGATGTTTAGAAAGGTATACAGTATTTGGTAACTTACCTTGCCCAGCAAATATGTATCCCTCATCCTCTTCCTCATCATCTTCAAATATGTCTCCCTCATCATCATCATCATCATCATCATCTAATAGCATCATATATACTTGAGTTAGTAGAACTATGAGTTAAAAAAGGAGTTCAAATAGTTTGTGGAATGTTAGAAAATAGTGTAAATTACCACTATCATCAAATAGTGGTGTCATTGGTGCGGCTGTTGTAGGCTGAAGGCTAGGTCGTGCCCTTTCTGATAATCATGTAATGACCATGGTTGAGTTAGGTATAATATGATAGTATAGTGGGATCATGAGGTACCAGTAATTACCGTTGTTGGTTATGACTGATTCAGGCAAGGGTGTGTTATCATTTAGGTGTGTTTTGGACATGCATTCACAATCATCAAATAGTGGTGTCGTCGGTGTAGCAGATGTAACTTGAATGTTGGGCCCTATCATTTCTGTTAATCCCAAAATGATCATGGATTGGTTAGGTATAATATGGTATATAGATCAACTTAATGGGATAATGAGGCACCGACATTTACCATTGTTGGCCACGGTTGATTTAGGCAAGGGTGTGTCAACATCAACTTGATCTTCTACCATGTAGTCACCATTATTGTGAGATGCCTTTGTGTTTCAACCGATGCGACGTTCAAATATCGTGTTACGACGGGTTAACAACAAATGTCTTTGTCCAAATGAAACACGTGCTCTATGTGTAGGCGGTATGTCATTGGATCGATCATCACTGACCTCCTCATGAGGTATAGAAATATGACTTGGTGTTGAACCAGACTCTGGCATAACCCAATCATTGGGGTTCGTCGTGGATCCATAAGCTCCCACAGTGGGCCACACAACCTCAGGAGTATACAATGGGTTCTCCATGGCAATAGACTCTGGGTGTAGGTTGTGCTGCCGTCTCTTTAAATTTTCTGTCAGATATTTTCAATGTCTCCTTACGCTTGGGTTGACTATTATATAGCGTTTGACGCTCACGTCTTTCTTCTCTTTGTTCGGGCGTCATATTTTTGTACCTCTCACTAAAATAGGTACTTCGTGATGCACTTTTCACACAAGTTTTGTCAACATGAGGAGTAGGGTTATCTGCCAAATCAGTAGTGCTCTCCTTTTCCTTCCTTATAGTCTCCATTCTTGGTTCATCTATCAATGTAATCATATAAATGCAACCGTTAGCTATATTGAGTCATATAACATTATAATTATGAAAGACCTACAAAATTTCAGCATCTTTAATAATTACATGATAACCGAGTGGACATGCTCTCATCAACATTATTACAAGTTTGATAGGAATCATTCCTATGTAGCCAATCATCTATTTCAACAAGCTCAATGTTTTCCTTATTTGATGCAACGCCGTCATCTACAAAATAGTTGTGCATTGCACATTACACATACATGAGAAATAAACATGCTAATTAAATTCCTACATGCATATAGAACTCAATATGTTAGATTCATTACAATTTGTAGATTCAATAACATGTTGCTTTTTTTATGATAGGATTCACGACGCCTTTTATAAATTGCATTCTTCTTTTCCTAAGACATTGCATGCCATCGAGCTCTATCCCTTTCTCTCTTTCGTTCTTTATCATCAACTGCAGTTAATTTTCAAATAATATAAACTCAACACATACATAACATACATATATATATAATGTAATATTTGATAGGATGTTGCACTATATTACCTTGTTTGGAGATGTTAGTCTTGTCTCCTAATGGTGCACGAGAACGATTATTTTCCATTGTAGAAATCTGTAATAGATAGAACCGTATACAAACATGTCAAACATGTATGTGAGCTTTGTTTTATAAAAGCACATATTACTGTTATGTCTAACAAAACAAAACACCCATAGTTAATCTCTACTCTCTATCTTTACATCTTTACAATAAAAATAGGTAAATGCCCGTGCGTTGCAACGGGAAAAAACATTTTTAGCATGATGTTTGCAATATTATTATTACATGAATCTCCATAGAAGATGGACAATTAGAGTACGAATAGCAAAATTAACATAGAAATGAGGTATCGTTAAAGATACTCTGGTTCCTTGCTTTGAGAATGGACTCACGGCTTGACACTACCTTGATGATGCATACATACAGAGCTGTGAAGATAGGCAATTATATTCAATTAAGAAGAAATGGTGATGGGCACTGAAAGCGTGCAAAAGTGATAAATTACTTGCAAAGTTGAACTTTTTTCAGTAACTGGCCCTTTCCGTTCAAAACGATCATTACCTCTCACCATTAGCTGCTCCCACAATCAATCAACAAATCAGTGAATAGTGAGGATGGATATTGTGCTATACAGATACAGATGAACACCATTTGCATTAAAAAGATCTTAATTAGATTGTACTAACTAACAACAAAAGGCCAAAATTCAATCACAAATTAAGGTGCCAGCTTTAGCAAGAATCTTTTTTTTTTGCGGGAAGCTTTAGCAAGAATCTGAGCATAGATGTAGAGACCAACAGCAACCCACAGGGAAGCAGACACGACAATGTACATGCAGTGATATAGTCCTCTGGCCAGTGGCACTACAATGTGTTCCCTCCTAGTGGCAGGGCACATACTTATTTCCTAAATGATAGCTAATTATTCTACAATGATAGTAGCATTACCATGTAAACTAAAGATTAGCATCCATAATTATCTTAGGTATTGTGCATGGTTGATAATAAGAAACAAAAAATCTTGTGATTGCTAGATATGTAAGCTCGGCAACCTAATGTAAAAAATAAGATGATACTTACACGAAGAAGCACAAGCAATGCATGAACTGAGATCTTCAACTAAGTCATTGCAAGAAAAACTAATGTGAAAATTTAGTGTTGGCGTCTCTATGGGTATTTAATCCAACACCAACCAGATGAATGGGAGAACACATGGATGGGCATATAGTTTAATGTCAATGAACTGAACTGATAAAGAAACTGAGTTGAACCTATTGATCACAATGTCAAATCAACTTCTTGTGTAAGGACATGCATTGCCTTATGTTCCAAATTTATGAAGAGGAGAACCTGAAAATAACAACAGCAGGTCCCAACACCGAAATGTAGACAACATAAGGCAACTGTGTGAAGATACAGGGCTAAAACATCTAGGCAACACTGAAATGCAAATAGCAGAATTCTATTGCACATTGCATTAAGGATGTGCTTCCTATGCTGTTACAGTTTCACCTGTTTGGAAAGTTGTAATCAAATAGATAGCTCATTTGGTCTAAGGAAACAGGCCACAAGCAATAGTAATAATAATCAATAAAAAGTGACAGTGGGCCTTACTCTTAATATTGTTGTTTTCTAAAGCTAAAGACATAAAGAAAAGATGATATTTATCTAAATTTGGCAATCAAAAAGTTACTGGGTTCATGAAATTGTCAGTGAACAGAAGCATATCGAAAAGACAAGCTAACCTGATATAACCAACTGTAATAGCAGCAGTACTGAATAAAAGGCAACAAATACCAAAGGTCTGTTTTGTTAAGTTTGTCTGGATTATATCTTTTGAAGATAAGAAAACCTATCAAATTATCTCATATGATTAGACTCATACGAAGCAAAGTTGCCAGGAGGCGAAACCATTAATTACATTTTGCTAGAATGAAGCAGTCAGGTAATCCCCTAAAACAAACAAAAGTAGGATGGAGCAAACGAATAATCCATATGGTTGCAGGCCACCACAACAAGATCTACGCCACAGTTAAAAAGAAATTTTGACAAGAAGTAAATATCCTCACTAGTAGAAAAAATATCTAAATAAATACAAATGAGCTCAACCAATTTGTGTCTGTAATAGTGAGATATCATCAGAACTTTATATTCTTGTGACCAAAAGAAATAGTGTGGGTATATGAAATCACATTACCACTTCAAAAGTAATTAGATTAGATCTGAATACAAATAACCAATTAGCTTAAATTAGGGTTGGGTTCTCGATTTCGCACAGCATGAAGGGTTGGCACACCTGGTGGTAGCAGTAAGCGAGTGTGTAGGAGGCATTGGAGAAGTTGGGGTCCACCGAGATGTGGGCAGTTCGTGGAGGCGGCGGAGCATCCCGTGGCATCGAGGCGGCGGCACGTATGGCGCGTCCGGCAGCGGCACGTCCGGGTTGACAAAGCGATGTCGCTTCCGACAGCGGCCGCCCATCCTACAGCGGCGGTGTCGAGGCGCAGCACGTACATCGCGTGGGGCGGTCGGGACAGGCAGTTCGACGACAACGGCATGGAGTCTGGCAGCGGTCCGTGCAATTTGGCAGCACGTGTGATGGTGGAGTACAGTCGTGATTAAGGAGTCGGGAGGGGAGGGGAGGGGAGGCCGGAGGGGATAGGAAGGTGGAAGAAGAAGTGTCGTGATTATAGGATACGCCAGGTGGGGAGTCACGCGGCGCGGTTTGACTGGAAGCCGAGAGCGGTGGGCAGGTATCGAGGGAGGAAAGGGGAGTCGCAGTGGGTGAAAAAAATATCACGGGAGTGACGGGAGTGAGGCGGGTTTCACCTCGCTGTGGACGATTGTTTTTGCGGTCTTTTAGTTGTAGAGAATATTGATAAGACAATCGTCCACACGGCTAATCCCCTCGCCTTCCCGCGCGATAGCTGGGCCCGGTGATCTCGCGTGCGTTTTTGTTCAACGGCCCGGCTCCGTGAGATGGGGCAGTCCACGGCGTGAGTGAAGAAAGGAATTGCCCACCCAGCCGATCCAGCATCATCGAGCACCATGGAGGCGGAGTTAGCGGCGCACACTTCACTTCTCCCTCCTTTTAGATCCATCGCCATCCTTCGCACCACGACCCTCAGACCCAAGCGATGCCACACACCGTGCTCGCGTGGCTCCGTTAGGCAGTCGGATCGATGTCGTCAACAGCCAGATCGATGTCGTGGCCGCCTCCCTGACAAGCCGTATGTGTTCATCTCCTGACTCTCTCTCTTCTGATACATTTCGAAGACCAAGGCCATGAGTCCGTGAATGGCGGCGGTGGTGGCGAGACCCTAAGATCGACTTCTGTGTCGAGGCGGTTTACAGACGACCCGGGCGACCTACTATGGTGCACACGCACGGTGCTGCAGCCTGGGGCATGCAGTGCAATGGTCGCCATGTTCTAATGTCTGGAACTCTCCACCTAGCAAGGAAGCAATAAAGAGAGATAACAAAGATTCAGCTCCAACGAGCCAACGAAAAGAAAAGCTAAGCACTTCGCCATGGTGTTGGAGATCATGATCGTGATCCCATAATATGTTAGCTACCGAGAAATTAATCACTTCCTTCCATTTCAGGTGATTGCAGGTCACCAAAAATATTTAGGCTTTCAAAAATTTTACAGTATATCGGTTCCTTCTTGGCTCTGTAACTCTGTTACCTATTGCTCTTCGAGAGGCATAATCTCCTTAAAATGCTTAGATCCTGGCCTTCTGGAGAATGTTTCTTATTTGCATTTCATCTACCATGATTCTGACAGTCGTAAAAACTGAAACAACTATTATGCTAGCTATTCTGTTGGCGAGAACAGTAGTTATTCAGAGCAAGATGGCTATTTTTATGACAAGTTATTACTTTAATAGCAGTGAATTATCTATGGATGTTGCTGAAAATAGGTCATTTAACTATATGTGTAGATAAAGCATAGCTTGTGCTACAAATGCTCTAAGTAAAGTCGTATTTGCAAGCTCAAAATTACAGTCTTGATGTTAGACTTTAGATATCCCTTATTTCTACCATTTTCACCATGTATTTTTATGCTGAAATATGCAGCCTGCAAACAGTTAGTGCATGTTGCTTTCCTTCTACAATCAAACAAGCTTATCTTTCATGCAGATAATGTGAAGGACCGAGAATGCAGTAGCAAGGCGACCAGAGGGGGGGGTTGAATGGGAGCCAATCAAATTTCTCTCGAAACTTTGGCCAAATGTCCCAAAATCAACCCCGAGAAGCAACGACCAAAACCGTGATGCTCACGACCCTTGGAAGAGGGTGGATGATCTCTAGGATCACAGCGGAGCACCACAAAGCGAGAGCAAGCCAAACACCAAAAGCTCCGGCTCAAGTTCGTCCATTGAAAACCGACTCCCGAACGTAGATTGGGGGCTACGTCGAGAAATCTCCAAATACCAATGCTAACAAGTAGCAAAGATACTTAGAAATGTTTCTTGGTTAACTATAGGGCCAAACGAGAAGTCTGAAAACGAAGCGGAAAAGCCGGGAGGCCAAATGCACTGAAAAACACCCTTCAGCAGGGTCCCGGACTGTCTGGCCTCCCAGTCCCGGACTGTCCGCGGCAAGGGTGGACTGTCCGCGATCACCTGGCGGACTGTCCGCCGGCCAGAACTCGAAAACAGCAAAGTTGCTGAAGTGTCTCTGGACACTCGCGGACTGTCCGCGGTCAGCAACGGCGGACTGTCCGCCGGTCAAACAAAAACAGCACAGCCGAGCCGCGCGACCACGAACTCGGTCGGAGCCCGACGCGCGGACTGTCCGCGGTATGACTGGCGGACTGTCCGCAAACTCACAGAAAGGGCGATTTTGGTCGCCCGAAATCCAAATCTTCTCCAAATCGATCCAAACCAAAATCCCTTGATCCCAAACTTGGAGAGGATGATCACAAGGTAGTTGGGAGACTATCCCCAAGAAATCATCCGCTCAAATCAACTCAATCAACGGGAAATCGAAGGGGAAGGTGTATGAACCGAAAAAGCGCCACAAAAACGAAATCGTCCCGATCTACTTGTTCATGAGGAGTTAGATGAATTCCTTCGGTGAAGATGACCTCCTCAATGAAAAGAACAAGATGATTCAAATGGATTTCGCAAAGACGCACTAGAGAGGGAGATCGAGCGACGGGAAAAACGCGGAGAAACAAGAACGCGAAGAACACGAACCAAAACGCGAATCAACACATCGATCTGCAACCGTGTGGCTGCCACACGCTACAACAGTGAGGTTACGGCCTCACTTCCTCAAAATCTCAAGTACACAGAGGTATGGTTCTCTATGGATCTCAGTAGCTACAGCAGGGGATTGAGAGAGCAGGAAACCCTAAGATGGAAAGAGCAAATGACTGAGATGAAATGGGGAGGTGGGTGTCTCCCCCTACTTATCCTAATTGTAACTATTCCTAATTCCCACTCTACCCCTAACTAATTACAGAGCGAACCAGCTAAACCCTAGGGTTATTCTGGACCAACTCGAAGATAGTTGTGATCCGACGGCCACGCCCGCACAACTTGTAGCGTTGCCTCGACGCAACCTCCCGATTGCCGCCACGTGCCGCCCTCGCTCTGCACCCCCAGTTGTGTGGCCGAAACCGGGAAACCGGGCTTTTCACGCCATCCCCCGGTTTTGTGGCCCAAACCGGGAAACCAGCCTCCAAGTCCATCCCCTGGTTTTGTGGCCGAAACCAGGAAACTTGCCAGCACCCAGGTTTTGAGGCCCAAACCTGGAAACCGTCCTCAGCCCGAGTTTTGTGGCCCAAACTCGGAAACCCGCCGCACGCCCAGGTTTTGTGGCCCAAACCTGGAAACCGAGCACTCGAGTTTTGTGGCCCAAACTCGGAAACCGTCCACCCGGTGGTTTTTCTCTGGCTGAACCACCAAACCGGAGCTGTAGAGGGGATGCATCGCCCGAGCACCCCGTCCACTGACATGTGTCCCCAGGTCCTCGACCCGAGCACACCGTGCCCCGCAAGTCTCCGCTCGTCGCTGTCCCAGGCTGTCAGCCACCACAGCTGATCCTCAGGCCACTGGTCCCTCAGTCCAAGCCTCACGTCCGCCCTTCACCGCTCCCGGTCCATCGGCACAGCACGTCTCTACTTGACCTTCACCTTGCCCTCGATCACTGTCTCCGTGCTCGACACCTACACAACACAAGCCAAAGAACCTGCGATCAAACCCGTTGACATTCACTCATCACTCAGAGACTCGGCATAGACCGATGTATCCGCAATCTCCCCCTTGATGAGTGCATTGTCAACTACTCACACAAATCATAATGAAATAAGAAGGAAGGAAGAAGGAGAAGAGAGAACTCGACCAAATGACCCAAAAGCATAGCAAAGCCGAAGAAGGTCAAGTGGAGGAAGCGAAACAACTTGGTCCCCAAAGACATGGGCAACAGCTCGACGCAACCAAGCAAAGCAAAGCTAGCCCTCAAGAAGAGGTAGAACAAGCTCAACACCGTTAGCAAGAAAAGGTTCGACACCAAATGAAAGACTCCACAAAAAGAGCTCGATACCAAATGACATCAAACGAAAAATCGAAGCAAATGCTAGTCCCTCAAGATAGAGGCACAGAGGCTCGACACAACTAGCAAAGAAAAATCGCTCCGAACCAAACGCACTCCGAACCAATCGAAATCAAATGCCCTGAAAAATGTTTGCTAGTTCCTCAAGAAAGAGGCAAAGGCTCAACACAACTAGCAAACTCCCCCTCAAAAAGTGCACGCAACTAGGAAAACTCCCCCTTAGTTGAACATATGGGAAGCATATGATTTGCAATATTTTCTCCCCCTTAGTTAAATGTTCGGAGAACACACCCCCTTAGTTGAAAATGCACTTATCAAGTGAAGACAACATCAGGCAAACAAGCAACGTTCTGCCCCTTCCAAAATGCATGAGTCAAAATGCAAGTTAGTCAAAAGAATGCAAAGATGCTCTAAACAGTATAACTCCAATGACACAACTAAGCACTCATATAGCAAAGGCTCAAACTGATTACAGAATACGAAATATGAACATATGAGCAAGGTGAGCAGTTTTGAGTCAAAAGATAGTCTCCATCAAAATAGCACTACACATGTATAGACAGGAATCCGAACAAATGCTAAACATGTATACAAGGTGAACTACCCCTAGCAAAGTTCAATCATCATGCTTAAGAATGAAACATACACTTGTGATTTCAGTTTTAGATCGGAGTTGCAGCGGTGAAATTACACAAGTTCAAATTCAGCATGTGATTGCGAGAGGTTGAAAGCTTGTCATTGCCTAACTTTTCAACCGAGCGAAGCCTATGCCAAAGCAATTAGAAGCTTAAAGCTACGGTTTTGGTCATACACTACACGGCTCAAGTTTAACTCAAAGTGCAGTGAGAAACAGTCTCGATACCGTAGATGTGTTGACAAGCAATCCCATCTCGATCTTTTCAATTCACTTAAAGACTTGGTTCAATTTTAAACAAGATATGAACAGACCAAGCAAGTGAATGACTCAGAACTAGAGACATAGCAACCTAGCATATATGAAAAGCACAAGTGAACTCAACATATCCTACACATGCTAGTTGCATATCTCAATGGTGAACATTTTCAGTTTTAAGTTCATTAATCAATTCACCATTCAAAAATAGCTCAGCTCACAACATGTACTAGTGATCAGAAAGAGCATAAGCTACAAGCATCAACATAAGCATCGGAGCATACTAAACAGAGCATAGTTACATTCTAATGATTATATACATGAAGCTCAGAATGTAAATGCGTATGCTGAAATGCAAAAGAAAATAAAGACCAATGAAAAAGAATCAGTCTATCATACAAGAACCAAAATGTTTCCCCCATCTAAAAAGGGAAACACACACCAAGCTCACCCCTCAACCGGTTAAAGGTTGATTCGTCTAAAGGCTTGGTGAAAATATCAGCCAACTGATGATGAGTATCGACATGGCGAAGGTCGATATCACCCTTCTCCTGGTGGTCACGCAAAAAATGAAAGCGCACATCAATGTGTTTGGTCTTCGAGTGAAGCACGGGGTTCTTAGCAACGCTAATAGCACTCGTGTTGTCACAAAGCAAGGGAACACGAGTAAAGCTCAGACCAAAATCACGCAAAGTGGCCATCATCCAAAGCAACTGAGAACAGCAGGTAGCCGCAACAACATATTCAGCCTCTGTGGTAGACTGAGCGACACTAGACTGCTTGCGAGAAGACCACGATATAAGAGAAGAACCAATAAACTGGCAAGTCCCAGAAGTGGACTTGCGCTCAATACGGCAACCAGCAAAATCGGCATCGGAATAACCACAAAGGGATAGGGTGGAGGAAGCAGAATACCAAATCCCAAACTCAGGTGTGAAACGAAGGTACCTGAAAATGCGCTTCACCGCCTGACGGTGAGAAGTGCGCGGCGACGCCTGAAAGCGCGCGCAAAGATAGACCACGAACTGGATGTCCGGGCGTGTCGCCTTCAGGTAGAGCAACGACCTGATCATGCTTCGATACTCCTTCTGGTCTACTGCTTCTCCATCCTTGTCCGCATCCAGGGCAGTCGTCGTCGACATGGGTGTTGGAAGAGGCTTGGCCTCACCCATATCGAACCGCTTCAGCAAGTCCTTGGTATACTTGCCCTGGTGCACAAACGTCTCCTCTCGGGATTGCTTAATTTGCAACCCGAGAAAGAATGTCAACTCGCCCATCATGCTCATCTCGAACTCCCTGCTCATAATGTCTGCAAACTTGGCAACCAAAGCGTGAGAAGAACCACCGAAAATGATATCATCCACGTAAATCTGGACCAAGAGAGTGTCTTTGCCTTACCTGAGGAGAAAGAGCGTTTTGTCCACACATCTCATTTTAAAACCCTTAGCAAGCAAAAAGGTTTTCAACCTATCATACCAGGCTCTAGGGGCTTGTTTCAAACCATATAAAGCTTTGTGAAGTTTAAAAACAAGGTTCGGAAACTTGGGATTTTCAAAACCGGGGGGTTGCTCAACATACACTTCCTCTTCTATGTAGCCGTTTAAAAAGGCACTCTTGACATCCATTTGAAAAAGTTTGAAACCTTTGGATGCAGCAAAAGCCAAGAGTATCCTAATAGCCTCCAAACGAGCTACAGGAGCAAAAGTCTCCTCATAGTCTATCCCCTCCTTCTGACTATAACCATTCGCTACAAGTCTGGCCTTGTTCCTCACAATGTGGCCATCCTCTCCTTGTTTGTTTTTGAAAACCCATTTTGTCCCAATAGGATTACAGTCGGGAGGAGGTGGAACTAGAACCCAAACCCGATTTCGCTCAAAATTTTCTAACTCCTCATGCATGGCATTGACCCAATCGGGATCCGTCAAAGCGTGACCAACATCTCGAGGTTCAAAATCAGCAACAAAAGCAGAATGAGCAAATTGAGAAATGTGCTGTGACCTGGACCGAGTGACACGTTTGTCGATGCTGCCGATCATCTGCTGAGGGGGGTGCTGGTGCTGGATGTGTCATGGCGCCTCCCGAGCTGAAGTAGCCTCCCCTTCAACAGCAGCTGGTGCCTCCCCGGGTACAAAAGGTATCGCTCGGGGTGGCGGATCCCACGGCCCCCCAGGGAGAGGAGGTACCGGGGCTGTGAGTCGTCGTAGTAGCCGCTCTTTGCGGCACAGCAGGTGGAGGCGATGCTGGGTCACCCATGCCTTCAGCATCCTCATCCTCATCATCGAAAAGAGGCTCACCAACCTCATGATCACCTGCACGCTCAAAACCAGAAGAAGGACAAACCATGGTCTCGTCGAAGGTGACATCAGATGTCTCCATGACTCGGTTAGTATCAAGGTTAAGTACACGATATGCGCGAGTGTGAGTGCCATAACCCAAAAATACACCGTCAGAAGAACGAGACTCAAATTTGTCCAGGTTGCCTTTCTTCAATATAAAACAATGGCAACCGAAGACTCTAAATAACTCACCTTGGGCTGTCTACCAAAACGCAACTCATAAGAGGTCTTCTTCAAGAAGGCTCTCAGAAAAATGCGATTTGAAATGTAGCATGCAGTGTTCATAGCTTCGGCCCAATATCGCCTAGGAGTCCTATGCTCATCAAGCATCGTCCTGGCCATCTCTACAAGGGTCCGATTCTTCCTCTCTACAACACCATTTTGGGGCGGTGTGTAGGGAGAAGAAAACTGATGCTCCAAACCCAAAGAGTTACAAAACTTCTCAAAATCCGAATTCTTTTATTCGGAACCATTATCACTTCTAATAGCTCGCATCGAGTTCATAGGGAACTCGTTCTGAAGACGCAAAATCAGATTACGAGCAAATGAGAAAGTCTCAGTCTTCTCAGTCAAAAAGAAGACCCACGAATATCTCGAAAAATTGTCGACAACAACCAAAACATACCACTTCCCCCCAACTGAGCTCACCCGAGCCGGACCAACAAGGTCCATGTGTAAAAGTTCTCCAGGGTGTTGTGTCATGACCTTAGTCACTGGATGGTGGGGAGCGGCAACCATCTTTCCATGTCTACAAGAATGGCAAACAAGGTCCTTCTCCATCGACAACTTGGGCAATCCTCGGATTAGGCCAAGTGAGCTAAGTCTTGCAAGCAAGTCGAAGCTTAAGTGACCGAGCCTCCTATGCCACTTCCAAAGATGAGAGGAGGAAGGATTAGCCAAAAGACAGCGGGAAATACCAAACGACTCCGAGAAATTCGCGCGAAAGACTTTCCCAAAGGGCGAAATCAAGCAAACAAGATTGCCCTGAGGATCTAAAATACGACTGAGATTCGGTTGAAAACGAATCTCAAAGTCATCAACAAAAAGTTGCGAAATAGAAAGAAGGTTAAAATGCAGGTTAGAAACAAGAGCAACATCGCGCAACACAAAGTGCTCATTAACCCGCACGGACCCACGAGACAACACCTTACCTTTACTATTGTCACCGATGGTGATAAACTCCTTTCCGGCAACAGGGCTAAGGCTAGAGAACCACTTGGCGTTTCCGGTCATGTGTCTCGAGCAACCGGAATCCACCAACCAAACGTCCTCCAACCGTTTTACCTACATCAATAAAAAGACATAGGGTGAGCATACAGTCCAACACTGGGGTTAGTGAAGTAAGGAGAATACCAGTGTTGGGCCTGCTGCTCAAAAGAACGGTCAGTGTAAAAACCATTCCTAGCCTGCCTACGGGGGTAGCGATCACTACACACAGGAAAACGTGGTCCGCTAAGGAACGAGCGTCCATCGCGATAGTCAAAACGCGGTGGGGGAAAACGCTCAACAAAGCCTCCGCCACGGGGTCCGTATCCTGCAAAGGCAGGACCCCGTCGGGCACCTCCTCCCTGACGCCTAGGACCTTGAGGTGTTGCACCTCTAGGCCTAGCAGCTCTCCTCGGAGCTCTCCTCTGAACATTCGGCACATGTACATCATGGAAAGGTTGGTACATGTCCGGATTGTTCATCTCCTGGGCACGGCGCTCCTCTCTCTTGCGCCGATAGCAAAACTCACCCAAGTGTCCATCTCTCCCACAGTACTCACAATGGTACCTCACCGCTCTCTAAGGGGGTTGTTGGTACTCACGGTTGTGGGTTTGGATCACTTTGCCCTTCTGTGACATAAGCTCCTCCTGGATAGGTGGCATTGTGTCCAGCTTGTTTTTGAGGTGGTTGGGTTTGGGTGCCCACTGCTGGTTCTTGGGTGGAGCTCGTGGAGGTTCTTCAAACACCCCATCCTTGGTGGTAGGCTTGACAGGCTCTTTGGGTGGAAGCTTGGTAAGTTTGGGAGTAGTGGTGGAGTTGGGCTTCTCACATGGGTTCAGACCACTCGACTCTCCAATCTTCCCAAAAGCAGAAAATCAACACCCGGAGCAAAACCTACACCAGGACCTCCAGCAGCTCGCTTGAATTGGGAGATCATCATCCCAAGCTGCGGCTCATTGCAAGAAACTCATGACAAGATGGTCCGAAGGTATGTCTTTTCCTCCTGGGTTTGCATCTTGGCATGCTTCACATTGGCAATCTCCATCTCCAAACCCTCACACAAGGCACACCTAGTCACACAAGTGCTTCCCGAGCTGGCCTTCTCAAGAGACTCAATCTTGGCATTCTTCTCTGCCAACTTGGTTTGCAAGACAGGACAAGTCTTGCACGCACCTAACAACATGGGCCTAGCCCGGAGCTCATCCACCTCTCCAACCAAAGCAGCATACTTACCTCTCAAAGTGAGAAGGTCAGTCATGTGCTTGGTGCACATCTCGCACTCACTCTCCTCAGATACGACCACGGTGGACCGAGCAAACTCAAGCTCCTTCACCGTGTCCTCCCACTTCTGCCTAAACTCCTTGTGCTCTCTAGCAGCACGCCTAAGCAGCTTATCTTGACTAAGAAGCGCGACAGTAAGCTTATCAACCTCAGCAGAAAGCTCATCATGGGTCATAGATACCTGGGAGGTGTCGTCGTCGACGTCGTCGTCCCGAGGGGTGTGCTCCAGCTTGCCGTCGACCTCATCACCATCGCCATGGTGCAGAAGCCCTCGTCATCGGCGAAGAAGCAAAGTCCGTTCAGCTCGTCCTCGATCCCCTTCTTCTTCCCGGACTCGTCATCGCTTGAGCAAGCGGAGTCGTCATCCGAGCCGTTGACGTCGCTGAGCGTGGCGAAGAACGCGCGCTGCTCAGCTTGGGCCTTCTCCAAGTACTTCTTCTTGATATACTCCTTGTCGAAGCCGCCCCTCCGCTTGTGCCTCGGGGGGACGTGCTTGTCCTTGCGCTTGACGCAGTTGTACTTGTGCCCATGATCGCCCTTCCCAGATGAGTGCTTCTTCTTGGGACAGTTGGCGATGAAGTGGTCGGGGTCGCCGCACTCGAAACAACCCGAGCGTCCTCCTCCGCGGCGACGGTTCATGCGGTTGTTGTGAAACCTCGAGAATCGGTTGGCAAGCAAGGCCAACTCGTCATCCCCCAAAGACTCCAGCTAGTCCTCTGTGACAGAAAAGAGTGAGGAGAGTGCAAAGCCACCAGAGGGGTTAGCAGAAGAGCCAGAAACCAAAGCCATAGTCGGGCCAGAAGGATTCTCATAAGAAGCCCTCGACATGGCGTCAACCTCACTAGATTTGAGCTTACTAAAGAGCTCGTCGCAAGTGAGGGTCTCATAGTTAGACGATTCAATGATCGCCTGGACCTTTGAGTCCCACACCGACCAATCGAGAGTATGCAAAAGCTTCAAAGCCCTCTCATGATCGTCGAAAGGCAACAGCTCCTTGTTAGCTCGCATCTTGTTGACAATCACCTGAAAGCGAGCGAATAAACTCTCTATGCTCTCGCCAGGCATATGTCGAAAGTTCTCATACTCCCGCTTGTGCGACTCGTAGAGATGGGATTTGAATTGAGTGGTGCCCTCATGGAAGCGCATGAGGGTAGCCCAAATCTCACGAGTCGTGGGGAGGTGAGAAACGCGATCAAACTCAGACATGCTTAGACAGGAGAACAAGGCGTTACGCGCCTGGCTATTGGCCTCGTGCTCATCGATCTGAAGCTGAGAGACACGAGCAGCCAGAACAACGTAATCCTCCTTGTTGCAAATCTCCCAAACAGAAGAGCCCATGCTCTGGAGATAGGTCGACATGCGTATCTTCCAATACGCATAGTTCGTCCCATCAAAGAACGGTGGTTTTTCCCACGCCGCGATCCATGTCGCCTTTGGTGGATCTGGAACCGGCTAAGGTGGAAGATCCTTAACCCGCTCTGATACCAATTGAAGGACCGAGAATGCAGTAGCAAGGCGACCAGAGGGGGGGGGGGTGAATGGGAGCCAATCAAATTTCTCTCGAAACTTTGGCCAAATGCCCCAAAATCAACCCCGAGAAGCAACGACCGAAACCGTGATGCTCACGACCCTTGGAATAGGGTGGATGATCCGTAGGATCACAGCGGAGCACCACAAAGCGAGAGCAAGCCAAACACCAAAAGCTCCGGCTCAAGTTCGTCCCTTGAAAACCGACTCCCGAACATAGATTGGGGGCTACGTCGAGAAATCTCCAAATACCAATGCTAACAAGTAGCAAAGATACTTAGAAATGTTTCTTGGTTAACTATAGGGCCAAACGAGAAGTCCAAAAACCAAGCGGAAAAGCCGGGAGGCCAAATGCACTGAAAAACACCCTTCAACAGGGTCCCGGACTGTCCGGCCTCCCAGTCCCGGACTGTCCGCGGCAAGGGTGGACTGTCCGCCGGCCAGAACTCGAAAACAGCAAAGTTCCTCAAATGTCTCTGGACACTCGCGGACTGTCCGCGGTCAGCAACGGCGGACTGTCCGCCGGTCAAACAAAAACAGCACAGCCGAGCCGCGCGACCACGAACTCGGTCGGAGCCCGACGCGCGGACTGTCCGCGGTATGAGTGGCGGACTATCCGCGAACTCACAGAAAGGGCAATTTTGGTCGCCCGAAATCCAAATCTTCTCCAAATTGATCCAAACCAAAATCCCTTGATCCCAAACTTGGAGAGGATGATCAGGAGGTAGTTGGGAGACTATCCCCAAGAAATCATCCGCTCAAATCAACTCAATCAACGGGAAATCGAAGGGGAAGGTGTATGAACCGAAAAAGCGCCACGAAAACGAAATTGTCCCGATCTACTTGTTCATGAGGAGTTAGATGAATTCCTTCAGTCAAGATGACCTCCTCAATGAAAAGAACAAGATGATTCAAACGGATTTCGCAAAGACGCACTAGAGAGGGAGATCGAGCGACGGGAAAAACGCGGAGAAACAAGAACTCGAAGAACACGAACCAAAACGCGAATCAACACATCGATCTGCAACCGTGTGGCTACCACACGCTACAACAGTGAGGTTACGGCCTCACTTCCTCAAAATCTCAAGTACACAGAGGTATGGTTCTCTGTGGATCTCAGTAGCTACAGCAGGGGATTGGGAGAGCAGGAAACCCTAAGACGGAAAGAGCAAATGACTGAGATAAAATGGGGAGGTGGCTGTCTCCCCCTACTTATCCTAATTCTAACTATTCCTAATTCCCACTCTACCCCTAACTCGGAAACCGTCCACCCGGTGGTTTTTCTCTGGCTGAACCACCAAACCGGAGCTGTAGAGGGGATGCACCGCCCGTGCACCCCGTCCACCGACACGTGTCCCCAGGTCCTCGACCCGAGCACACCGTGCCCCGCAAGTCTCCGCTCGTCGCTGTCCCAGGCTGTCAGCCACCACAGCTGATCCTCAGGCCATCGGTCCCTCAGTCCAAGCCTCACGTCCGCCCTTCACCGCTCCCAGTCCATCGGCACGGCACGTCTCTACTTGACCTTCACCTTGCCCTCGATCACTGTCTCCGTGCTCGACACCTACACAACACAAGCCAAAGAACCTGCGATCAAACCCGTTGACAATCACTCATCACTCAGAGACTCGGCATACACCCATGTATCTGCATAATGCAACAGGGATCAATTCTCAGTTTCTTAGGACACCTCGCTGTTTTACCATGAGTTTGCTTCAGTTCCAACTGGTTTGAGTTTATAATTCATACGAGTTCAGTCTGTTTGGATCTCTATGGTACTGAGAAAGATCGATTACCATACTACTGATAGTTCTGAAATATTTTGTTCTATTACTCCTACTTGCAGTCAAGCAACAAAGGGATCAATTCTCAGTTTCTTTAGCACACTAAAAATTGATATATGAGATAGTCCTTTGGATCACCTTCACCAGCAGGTTTAGAGGCAGAAACCCTAGGGATGAGGGAAGGTGCGAACCTGGATCTGTCGCTGCTCTTGACCTCGACGGCGATCCCTGGATCCGTGCGCCGCCGTGGTAGGAGGCCGGCGGGTTGGGGGCGCGGACGTCCGGCGGCGGCTCCGTGCGACTCCGTGCGGGTTGGGGGCGCGGCCGTCCAGCGCCGCTCGGTCGGCGCGGGCGGTCGGCGGCAGATCTGGCGGGGGCCGGCATGATAGGGGCGCGGACGATGGCGATCCTCGATCTGTGCGCCGCCGTGGGAGGAGGCCGGCAGGTTGGGGGAGCGGACGTCCAACGGAGGCTCCGTGCGGGTTGGGGCAACAGCTTGGCGGCGTGGCCGTTAGGCGCCGCTCGATCGGTGCGGGCGGACGGCGAGGACCGGTGCCTTGGGGGCGGTGGAGCGCGGAGGGAGGCGGTGGAGTGCCGAAGGGGGAGGGCGGCGGTGGCCGCGCGGAGGACACCGAGGACTTTTTTTTGACAAAGCCGAGCGTGGTGAGTGGTGGGGAGTCGGACGGGAGCCAGGGAGTTGGGTGTGTTTCACCTCGCCGCTGTGAACGATTGCTTTTCCTTTCTTTTAGTTGTAAAGACTACTACTACTACTATTATTAGCTTTTATCGTAAAGTGTGTTAGATTAAATAAATAAAATAGTGTGTCTAGTTTGTTTTAAGAAGTTGATGACCAAAGAAGAACCTGCTCTCTCTAATCTTTTGCATGGAAATGATGAATAGTTGCTCTATCTAATTTCTTTCAAGTACCTAGGCTTTAAAGCATGAGTTCTCCTAATTAATAATGATGCCTTAAAATAAAATTAAATACATGGTTGGCAAATACTTAATCTAAGGTCTAGGTAATTGGGATATGACATGTGATGATCTAAGCTGCTATTATCTTGTTCTAAACAACACTAAAGTTCCGGAGATTTCAAAATATGAATATGACTAATAATTGCATTGAGTTAAATTAAGCTTTGTTGACCCTGTGAGATGTTATCTATCCATTGAATTGAGATCACTTACACATTTCATCCATCTTCAACATAAATGCTCATAATTATCTGTTGTTATACCCTCTGAAGTTTGTTAGAAACATGTGGCTATGAAAAAAAAGAGAGAAAAGAAAAAAAAAAAGAAAAAAAAGAGATCCGAGGAATTAAAAAGGGACAAGTGTCCGAAACCTTAAAAAGATAGATCCCGAGGAAATAAAAAGGGACAAGTGTCCGGAACCTCGAAGAAAAAAAATGTCAAAAAAAATGGGCACGTGCCCGACAGTAGAATTAGCCTGATAGCCATATGTCTCTGATAGACAGAAGAGAGTGCATATATTCAAAAGAGCATTCGACTCCATTTTTCCATACACATGCACTTCTTGATTCAATGGTTGGTTGACTTTCTCTTTGGATCCATTGTTTAATTTGACAACATATGTATTAATGCTTTTGAAAATCAATTAAAACTCCGGGATGAAGGTGAATTGAAGGAACTAGAGACATAGTGCTTGATTTGATCGTTCAATCTCTCAATTATTTAAGATCTAAGGTAAGAGTAATAAGCCCCATGAAGAATAACATGATATGTTTCGGAGAATTTTTGTTTAACGGCAAGTATACTTGTTGGAAGTGAAGATATTGTAGCAACTCCTGATCCATTGATAAGTTTTGGTTTTGCTAAGGGACTAGCAAAGGGTAAGCTTGGGGGAATTGTTAACACTGGTTATCTATCAAAATTAAAGGATAAATAAATATGAAAAGGGCATGAATTCAATCACCAACAAAGGTTTAGGGTTTTAATTGACAATATTCCACGAGTTTTGGTGAATTATGATTCTGCAGGGACTAAACTAGGAAACCAGCGCTGATTGCTTCCCCTAGAAGGAAACCGACGGGAGATAACACAACCGCTAAGTCAGGAAGACTCCAGAAGGATCTAGAGGACACGAGAGGACACCACGAGGCGGGGCACCGCGAGAGGCCGCCAGGTGGGACCGGTCGGTCCCACCCTTAGACTGACCGGTCTCCCACCAGGCCCGCTGGACTCCGTCTTCTGGAAGCTTCCTCCACCGCCTTTGAGGATGCATCTCAACCCTACGTGAAGTCGGTTTGATCTAACGACCGTGGTTGATCCCTCAGGGCTATATAAACAGGCCCCCAGACCCCAGGGCAGAACATGTCCCTCTTCAGAAAAGACTACGCCTCATTTAGAAACCCTAGAAGAGACTTCAAGAGCCAGCTATCAAGTAGAAGACTAGATACCCCTCTAGTTAGGTTTAGAACCTAGTCTTATACTAAAACTAGAAGAGAGAGAGAGAGAGAGGAAGAGATCAAGAAGGAGCTCCGGCCTATCGGATCAACTTCTTCATCTTGTACCTGTGGATTCAAGTTCATCTTCAACTTGCTTCAGCGATTGTTTCTGTAATCAACGTCTGTATTTAAGTTTGAGCCATTGTTCTTATTATTCTTAAGGTTTATGACTGTCTTTTGAGTACTCTAATTGTAGATGCACTAGAGTTAGAGTAGTTCGATAGTGTAAGCGTGGTGCTTAGACTTGATAGCTCATAAATGCCTCCTATAACGCCGGTAGTAGTGGTTGTTCGCAAGGGTGACTCTTATAGCCTTGTTGATTCTTCTATAGTCCACTTACCCGTGTGTAGGCTCGGTAGGATTATACATTTGCATAAAAGACTCATACTGTGTTTGTGACCTTTTATGGCAACTTCCCCACTAAGAATAATATAAACATATCACTCTTGAATTGGAATTAGACAGCCTTAGTGATCCCCTCTATACTTCTAGATTCTTTGTCCTTGTTAGCTACTCAGGGGTTAGGCTTAAGGACTTAACACTATCTGTTCCTTTGGGTTTGATATTAAAACTGGGTTACTCCGGTGAAGTGCTACATCGGTAGATCTTATCTGTGCGCTTGCGGATAAAGTAGAGTGTGCGTTAATTTAGACCAACATCCTCCCAAATCCGATTCAAATCAAAATCCCTTGTTCCCAAACTTGGAGAAGATGATCACGAGGTAGTTAGGAGACTATATCCAAGAAATCATCCACTCAAATCAACTAAATCAACGAGAAATCGAAGGGGAAGGTGTATGAACCAAAAAGGCGCCACGAAACTTGAATCGACCCGATCTACTTGTTCGTGAGGAGTTAGATGAATTCCTTCGGTGGAAATGATCTCCTCACATCAAAGAACAAGTTGGTTCAAGTGGATTCGAAAAAGACGCAGCATAGAGGGAGATCGAGTGACGGGAAAATCGTGGAGAAACGAAGAACGCGAAGAACAAATTCAAAATGCGAATTCGAACCACGAATTGCAACTGTGTGGCTACCACATGAGACAATAGTGAGATTACGGTCTCACTTCTTCAAAATCTCGAGAACACAGAGGTATGATTCCGTCTCTGCGGATCTCAGTAGCTACAGCAGGGAATGGGAGAGAGGAAACCCTAGAATGAAAATAGTAAATGACTGAGATAGTTTGGGAGGTGGGTGTCTCCCCCTGCTTATCCTAATTCTAGTTTCCACTCTACCCCTAATAAATACAGAGCGAACCAGCTAAACCCTAGGGTTATTCTGGACCAACTCGAATTAGGTAGTGATCCGACGGCCACGCCCGCACAACTGGTAGCTTCGCCTTGATGGTTTGGGCCTCAAAACCTGGACGCTGGCGGGTTTCTGAGTTTGGGCCCCAAAACTCATGCGATGGACGACAGGTTTCCCGGTTTCAGCCTCAAAACCGGGGGTTGGTCATGAAGATAGGTTTCCCGGTTTCGGCCTCAAAACCGAGGGGAGGTTCGTGAAAAGGACGAGCGGCGCAGTGGCGGCACGTGGCAGAAATCGGTGAGGTCGCGTCGAGGCGAAGCTACCAGTTGTGCGGGTGTGGCCGTCGGATCACCATCTACTTCGAGCTGGTCCAAAATAACCTTATGGTTTAGCTGGTTCGCTCTCTGTATCATTAGGGGTAGAGTGGGAATAGGATTAGGATAAGTAGCTATTTTGATTCTAGGGCTTCCTCTCTCCCATTCTCTGTTGTAGCTACTGAGATCCGCAGAGACAGCAATCATACCTCTGTGTTCGTGAGATTTTGAGGAAGTGAGACTGTAATCTCACTATTGTTTCGTGTGGTAGCCACATGGTTGCAATTCATGGTTTTGATTCGCGTTTTGAACTTGTTCTTCGCGTTCTTCGTTTCTCCATGATTTTCCCGTCACTCGATCTCCTTCTACGCTGCGTCTTTTTCGAATCCACTTGAATCAACTTGTTCTATGAAGTAAGGAGAACATTTCCACCGAAGGAATTCATCTCTACCCTCACGAACAAGTAGATCGGGTCGATTCAAGTTTCATGGCGCTTTTTCGGTTCATACACCTTCCCTTTGGATTTCCCAGAGTTTGAGTCGATTTGAGCGGATGATTTCTTGGGGATAGTGTCCTAACTATCTTGTGATCATCTTCTCCAAGTTTGAGATTGTGGGATTTTGATTTGGATCAGATTTGGGAAGATTTGGGTGAAGGGCGACCGAAATCGCCCTCTCTGAGCACTCGCGGACAGTCCGCGCATCGGGACTTGGCCAGATCAGTGGCCGCGAGTCTCGGCTGTTTGAGTTTAGGTTGACAGGCGAACAGTCCGCCGTTGCATCTCACGGACAGTCCGAGACTGTCCAGAGCTGTTTCAGCAGCAGTGCTATTTTGCTCTTTCGGCCGGCGCACAGTCCGCCACTGGTTCCCGGACAGTCCGCCGTTTCGCAGACAGTCCGCGGTCGGAACCCCGGACAGTCCGGGACTCGGCTGTGTGCTGATTTTTATGTGTTTGCTCTCCCGGCCTTTCCGCTTGGTTTTCAAACTTCTTGTTTGGCCCTAGAGTTAACCAAGGAACCTCTCTAGGTATCTTTGCTACTTGTTAGCATAGGTATTTGGAGTTTTCCCGATGTAGCCCTCCATCTACGTTCGGGAGTCGGTTTTTGGGGTTGAACTCAAGGCGGAGCTTTTGGTGTTTGGCTTGCTCTCATTTGGTGGTGCCTCGCTGTGATCCTAGGGATCATCAATCCTCTTCCAAGGGTCGTGGGCATCATGTTTCAGTCGAAGCTTTTGGGGGTTGATTTTCGGGACAAAGACCAAAGTTTAGAAAGAAATTTTTAGGCTTCCATTCACCCCCCCTAGTTGCCTTGCTTTAGCATTTTTGGTCCTTCAATTGGTATCGGAGCGGATTAAGGATCTTTCACCTTAGCCGGTTCTAGATCCACAGAAGGCGACATGGATCGCGACGTGGGCAAACCGCCGTTTTTCGATGGGACAAACTATGCGTATTGGAAGGTACGCATGTCGGCCTATCTTCAGAGCATGGGTGCTTCTGTCTGGGATATTTGCAACAAGGCCGATTACGTGGTTTTGGCTGCTCGTGCTACTCAGCTGCAGATCGATGAGCATGATGCCAATACCCGAGCCCGTAATGCTCTTTTCACCTGTTTGAGCATGTCTGAGTTTGATCGCGTTTCTCATCTCACCACGGCTTGGGAGATTTGGGGTACTGTCATGCGCTTTCATGAGGGCACCACTCAAGTCAAAACCCGTCTCTACGAGTCGCATAAGCGTGAGTATGAGAACTTTCGACACATGCCTAGCGAGAGCATACAGAGTTTATGAGAACATATATGATGAATGATTGACATTGATGAGGAAGGTTTGAGGCTTTTCCCGGTTGAGTCATTATTTGCTATGCGCTTAATGTCTATGACTAACCGGTGGCTTGGAGTTGTGGCGTGTTACATGTGTTGGTGTGCGTGTGCAACATGTGTCTCTTGGCTGTGTTGATGTGCAGGTGTTGAGCTCGGAGACAGTGGTCGATGGCGAGGTGAAGGTCAAGTAGTGACGTGCCGTGCCGACGGACCAGGAGCGGTGAAGGATGGGTGTGCCGTGCGGCGGACGTGCCATGCCGATGGACCCAGAGTGGTGAAGGGCTGACATGAGGCTTGGACCGAAGGACCGAGAGGCCGGAGGACAAGGTGTGGTAGCTGGCACTTGGCATCGACGAGTAGGAGCACATGGGGATGTGCGATGCATCGGCCGAGTCGGGAGGAAGACGATGGCATCGTGGCACTTTGCGGGAGGTTGGACACGGGCTTGCGTGCGGTGCAAGTGCCGTCAGCCTAGTCAAGAAGGAAGGCAAAGGCGTTGTGCCCAGCATGGAGGCTAGACATGCATCGGCATCAGTGCCGGTGGTCGGGGTGTCCGAACCACATCCCGTCTTCGGTGCGGGTTCGATAGCTAAGCCTCAAAAAGCTACCCTCGATGGTTTCCGAGTTTGGGCCCCAAAACTCGGGGTGGCCGGTTTCCGAGTTTGGGCCTCAAAACTCGGGGTGGACGGTTTCCCAGGTTTGGGCCTCAAAACCTGGGCTGGCGGGTTTACCGGTTTGGGCCTCAAAACCGGGTGGAGGTTCCTATGCGGAACGGTCGACGCGTAGCGGCGTGGAGAGGCAGCGCGGCGGCGAAGCTATCCACGAGGAAGGCGCGGTGGTCGACGGTGATGGCACGTGGCAGCATCGTGGAGCTTGCGTCGAGGCAAAGCAAAGGATGAGAAGGCGCGTGGCCGTCGGATGGAAACTGCCAGAGTTGGACGGTTTTACCCCTAGGGGGTATTTGGGTTAGTACTTCATGTTAGGGCGTTTGTGTCATTTGGACATGCGCCTATATATAGATGAAGGGGCTGTGTTGGACAGTTGAATCCTTGGACGGTGTCTCTCTCATTTTGTGCTTGTGAGAGAAGGCTAGGGTTAGAGGAGAGTTGGCTCTTGTTCTTGAGCTTTTTGTGAAGGACCGAGAGTGCTACCAGAAAGCGACCAGAGGGGGGTGAATAGGAGCTTCAAATTTTCCTTTCGGAAACTTGTCGCCACTGTCCCGAGAATCAACCCTAAGACCAAACCCTAGAGCTTGCAAGTGTCCACGACCCTAGAGGTAGAGTGGATGCTTCCAAGAAGCACAGCGAGACACTACACAACTCTAGAAAAGCAACGCAAAAGCCGGAAATCAGAACCGACAACGGACGAACAAACTGCGAACCAAACAGCGCAGAATAGCACTGACTGGACTCTGGCCTGCGTCCGGTCAGTGAGCACCGGACGCGTCCGGTCAGAGAAAACTCGCTCGGGAACCTTACTGAAATGGACCAGACTCTGGTGGACAGTGCGTCCGGTCAACAAGCTGAGCGTTCGGTCTCAAGGACAAAAACTGTGAACAGTGTGACAGTCGAGTCCGGTCACTGAGCAGAGGGAGCGTCCGGTCAGTCACAGAAAAGCTTCGCGTGACATTCAACCACCAGACGCGTCCGGTCAATGTGGTGCCAGCGTCCGGTCACCCCGACTCAGCACCGTTCGTCCACCGATTCAACTCGATCTCACCCAAAATGAAACCTCTAGGGTTCAAACTTGGTGAGATGATTCCCAAGGAGGATAGTGAGCTACTCCTAGGAGATCATGGCTCGAACCTATCTCCAAATCGATGAATCAATCAAATTCGGGGGAAGGGAGAAAAACTTGACCTGAAACGAAAATCGACTGATCTACTAGCTCGTGAGGTTAGGGGAGAATTCCTTTGGTGGAAAGAAGTGCCTCACGATCTAGAACATCTTGGTTCAAACAGATTTGCAAAAGATGCACCGAGAAAAGAGATCGATCGACGTGAAAAACGTGGAAAAAAGCAACCCGCGAAGAACAAGAACAAAACGCGAATCACAACCACGAAATTGCAACCGTGTGGCTACCACGTGCTACAATAGTGAGATTACAGTCTCACTTCCTCAAAATCTCACGGGCACAGAGGTATGCTTGTCTACTCTGTGGATCTCAGTGCGCTACAGCAGAGAATAGGGAGAGCAGGAAACCCTAGGTGGAAAATAGCAAATGACTGAGATAGTTTGGGAGGTGGGTGTCTCCCCCTACTTATCCTAATTCTAATTCCCACTCTACCCCTATGTATTTACAGAGCGACCCAGCCAAACCCTAAGGCTATCCTGGACCAACCCGAAGATGACGCTGATCCGACGGCCACGCCCGCACAACTAGTAGCGTTGCCTCGACGCAACCTCACAGATTGCCGCCATGTGCCGCCACTGCTCTGCTTGTCCTTTTCCCGGACTCCGTCCCCGGTTTTGTGGCCGAAACCGGGAAACCAGGCCTTCAAGTCCATCCCCCGGTTTTGTGGCCGAAACCAGGAAACCCGACGTCCGTCGCCTGAGTTTTGTGGCCCAAACTTAGAAACCCACCAGCGCCCAGGTTTTGAGGTGCAAACCTGGAAACCATCCTAAGCCCGAGTTTTGTGGCCTAAACTTGGCAAACCTGCAACGCCCAGGTTTTGTGGCCCAAACCTGGAAACCGTCCACCCGGTGGTTTTCTGTGGCTCAACCACCAAACTGAAGCTGTAGAGGGGATGCACCTGCGGATACATGGGTGTATGCCGAGTCTCGAGTGATGAGTGATTGTCAACGGGTTTGATCGCATGTTCTTTGGCTTGTGTTGTGCAGGTGTCGAGCACGGAGACAGTGATCGAGGGCAAGGTGAAGGTCAAGTAGAGACGTGCCGTGCAGATGGACGTGAGGCTTGGACTGAGGGACCGGTGGCTTGAGGATCAGCTGTGGTGGCTGGCATCCTGGGACAGCGACGAGCGAAGACTTGCGGGGCATGGTGTTGCCTGGGTCGAGGACCTGGGGACACGTGTCGGTGAACGGGGTGCACGGGCGGTGCATCCCCTCTATAGCTCCGGTTTGGTGGTTGAGCCATAGAAAAACCACCGGGTGGACGTTTCCAGGTTTGGGCCACAAAACCTGGGTGCTGCGGGTTTGCCGAGTTTGGGCCACAAAACTCGGGCTGAGGACGGTTTCCAGGTTTGGGCCTCAAAACCTGGGCGCTGGCGGGTTTCCTGGTTTCGGCCTCAAAACCAGGGGATGGACTTGGAGGCTGGTTTCCCGGTTTGGGCCTCAAAACCGGGGGTTGGCGTGAAAGCCTGGTTTCCCAGTTTCGGCCACAAAACTGGGGGTGCAGAGCGAGGGCGACACGTGGCGGCAATCGGGAGGTTACGTCGAGGCAACGCTACGAGTTGTGCGGGCGTGGCCGTCGGATCACCACCTACCATGAGTTGGTCCAGAATAACCCTAGGGTTTAGCTGGTTCGCTCTATAATTAGTTAGGGGTAGAGTGGGAATTAGGAATAAGTTAGAATTAGGATAAGTAGAGGGAGACACCCACCTCCCCATCTATCTCAGTCATTTTGCTATTCTGTCTTGGGGTTTCCTGCTCTCCCACATCCCTGCTGTAGCGAACCTGAGATCCACAAAGAAGAGACCAATACCTCTGTGCTTGTGAGATTTTTGAGGAAGTGAGGCCGTAACCTCACCATTGTAGCGTGTGGTAGCCACACGGTTGCAAATTTGTGGTTGTGATTCGCGTTTTGGTTGTGTTCTTCGCGGATTGCTTGTCTCCTCGTTTCTCCCATCGATCGATCTCTTTGCTCAGTGCATCTTTCGCAAATCCATTTGAATAGAGTTGTTCTAGATTGTGAGGCACTTCTTTCCACCGAAGGAATTCACCTCTAACCTCACGGTCTAGGAGATCGAGCGATTTTAGTTTTGGATCGATTTTTGCTCCTTAGTCCTGAATTCTTCCAATTCACCGATTTGGAGTTAGGTTTGAGCCATGATTCCGTCGGGATAGCTCACTAACATCCTTGGAACTCCTCATACCAAGTCTAGGCCTTAGTGCTTTTGATTCGGAGGAGATCGGGTGAATATCGCGGAAGAACAGTGCTGTTTCGGGACCATCGGACGCTGAACCTGGGAGCATCGGACGCTGAGTTCGTCACACCAGAGCGTCCGTTGCCACGTGTCACCTGACAGTGACTTTAAAGGAGCATCGGACGCTGACCATCGGAGCGTCCGTTGCCATCGGACGCGCCGGAGGTCGAGCATCGGACGCTACTGTTTCACTGTAGCAGCGTCCGATGGGTGTCCAGTAAGGTTTTCAAGGGGCACTATTTGCATCGGACGCGTCCGACGCTTGGGCATCGGACGCTGGTCAGCATCCGATGCAGGTATTTCTGCGCAGTTTCTTCCGCTGTTCGTCCGTCCGTTGTTGGTTTTGATTTCCGGCTTTTGCGTTGAGTTTCTTGAGTTGTGTAGTGTCTCGCTGTGCTTCTTGGAAGCATCCACCTTACATCTAGGGTCATAGACACTTACGAGCTCTAGGGTTTGCACTTAGGGGATGATCTTCGGGACAGTGGTGACAAGTTTCCGAAAGGAAAATTGAAGCTCCCATTCACCCGCCCTCTGGTCGCTTTCTGGTTGCATTCTCGGTCCTTCAATTGGTATCGGAGCGGGTTAAGGATCTTCCACCTTAGCCGGTTCTAGATCCACCGAAGGCGACATGGATCGCGGCGTGGGCAAACCGCCGTTTTTCGATGGGACCAACTATGCGTATTGGAAGATACGCATGTTGGCCTATCTAGTGAGCATGGGCTCTTCTATTTGGGAGATTTGCAACAAGGCAGATTACGTTGTCCTGGCTGCTCGTGTCTCTCAGCTTCAGATCGATGAGCACGAAGCCAATAGCCGGGCGCGTAACGCTTTGTTCTCCTGTTTGAGCATGTCTGAGTTTGATCGCGTTTCTCACCTCCCCACGGCTCGTGAGATTTGGGCGACCCTCATGCGCTTCCATGAGGGAACCACTCAAGTCAAATCCCGTCTCTACGAGTCGCACAAGCGGGAGTATGAGAACTTTTGACACATGCCTAGCGAGAGCATAGAGAGTTGATGAGAACATATATGATGAATGAAGATCAGTTGACTGAAAATCATGCAAAATAAAGCTAGCCCTCAAGAAGAGGTAGAACAGGCTCAACACCACTAGCGAGAAAGCTCGATACCAACTGAAAGTCCAACTCAAGATCAAAAGAGCTCGACACCAATTGAAAAGTTGAAAGGCATATGCTAGTCCCTCAAGAAAGAGGCAGAGGCTCAACACAACTAGCAAAAGCACTCCGTTCCAACTAAAAATCAAGCTCAAAAACTCAGGAACGAGCAGCAAACTCCTCCTCAAATAGTGCACACAACCAGGACGACTCCCCCTTAGTTCAACTACATGATTTGTCAATATTTTCTTCCCTTAGTAATATTTTCTCCCCTTAGTTAAACTTTGGAGAACACATGATTTGTCAATTTTCTCCCCCTTAGTTGAAAATGCACCATCAAGCAAAAGTGCCCCACTAAGCAAGTTTCTCCCCCTTGACAGAATATCTCCCTCTTCCAAAATGCATATGAGTCAAAATGCATGTTAGCAGCTTCAGGAATATAGTCAATAGAATAAAAAGATGCTCCACACAGTATAACTCCAATGACTCAACAACATCCATATAATGCTAGCAAAGGCTCAAACTGATCACCAAATACGAAATATGAACTTATGAGCAAAGTGAGCCGTTTTAGCCATTCAGAAAAGGTTGTTCACCACAAAATAGCACTTCACATGTATAGACAGGAAGACAAGCAAGTGCTAAACATGTATACAAGGTGAACGACCCCTAGCAAAGTTTAATCATCATGCTATAGAATGGAACATAGACTTGTGATTTCAAATTTTAATTGGAGTTGCAGCAGTGAAATTACACAAGTTCAGAATTCAGCATGTGATTGCGAGAGGTTGAAAGCTTGTCATTGCCTAACTTTTCAACCGAGCTAAGCCTATGCATATGCAATCAGAAGCTTAAAGCGTCGATTTTGGTCATACACTACACGGCTCAAGTTTAACTCAAGGTGCAATGAGAAACCATCTCGATACCATGTTGTGTCGACAAGCAGTCACATCTCGATCTTTTCAATTCACTTAAGACTTGGTTCAATTTTAAACAGAATATGAACAAACCAAGCAAGTAAACGACTCAGAACTAGAGACATAGCAACCTAGCATATATGAAAAGCATGAGTGAATTCAACACATCCTACACATGCTAGTTGCATATCTCAATGGTGAACAATTTCAAGTTTTATGTTCAGTAAGCAAGTTCAACATTTACAAAATAGCTCAGCTCACAACATGTATCAGTGATCAGAAAGAGCATAAGCTACAAGCATCATCAGATAGCATCGGAGCATACTAGATAAAGCATAATCACATTCTAAAGATTATATACATGAAGCTCAGAAGGTAAAGTTGCATGATGAAATGTAAAGTCTAAACTATCAGAAACGAAAACAAAGACAAACGAAAAAGAGTCAGTCTATGATACAAGAACCAAAATGTTTCCCCCATCTAAAAGGGGAAACACACACCAAGCTCACCTCTCAACCGATTAAAGGTTGATTGGTCCAAAGGCTTGGTGAAAATATCAGCCAACTGATGATGAGTATCGACATGGCGAAGGTCGATATCACCCTTCTCAACATGGTCTCGCAAAAAATGAAAGCGCACATCAATGTGTTTGGTCTTAGAATACAGCACGGGGTTCTTAGCACGCTAATCGCACTAGTGCTGTCGCAAAGTAAAGGCACACGAGAAAAGCTCAGACCAAAATCACGCAAAGTGGCCATCATCCAAAGCAACTGAGAACAATAGCTAGCCGCAGCAACATATTCAGCCTCTGTGGTAGACTGAGCGACACTAGACTGCTTGTGAGAAGACCAAGAAACAAGAGAAGAACCAATAAACTGGCAAGTCCCAGAAGTGGACTTGCGCTCAACTCGGCAACCAGCGAAATCGGCATCAGAAAAACCGCAAAGGGAGAGGGTGGAGGAAGCTGAATACCAAATCTCAAACTCAGGTGTGAAACGAAGGTACCTCATAATCCGCTTGACCGCCTGACGGTGAGAAGTGCGTGGCGATGCCTGAAAGCGCGCGCACAGACACACCGCGAACTGAATGTCCGGGCGTGTCGCCGTCAGGTAGAGCAGCGACCCGATCATACTCCGGTACTCCTTCTCGTCCCCAGCTTCTCCATCTACATCCGCATCCAGGGCCGTCGTGGTCGACATGGGTGTTGGAAGAGGCTTGGCCTCACCCTTATGGAACCTCTTCAGCAAGTCTTTGGTGTACTTGCCCTGGTGCACAAATGTTCCTTCTCGGGATTGCTTAATTTGCAATCCGAGAAAGAAAGTCAGCTCACCCATCATACTCATCTCGAACTCCCTGCTCATAAGATCTGCAAACTTAGCAACCAAAGTGTGAGAAGAACCACCGAAAATGATATTATCCACGTAAATCTGGACCAAGAGAGTGTCTTTGCCTTGCTTGAGGAAAAAAGCGTTTTATCCACACATCCCATTTTAAAACCCTTAGCAAGCAAAAAGGTTTTCAACCTATCATACCAGGCTCTAGGGGCTTGTTTCAAACCATATAAAGCTTTGTGAAGTTTAAAAACGTGGTTTGGAAAGTTGGGATTTTCAAAACCGGGGGGTTGTTCAACATACACCTCTTCTTCTATGTAGCCATTTAAGAAGGCACTCTTGACATCCATTTGAAAAAGTTTGACACCTTTGGATGCAGCAAAAGCCAAGAGTATCCTAATAGCCTCCAAACGAGCTATAGGAGCAAAAGTCTCCTCATAGTCTATCCCCTCCTTCTGTAACCCTTGGCTACAAGTCTGGCCTTGTTCCTCACAATGTGGCCATCCTCTCCTTGTTTGTTTTTGAAAACCCATTTTGTCCCAATAGAATTGCAGTCTAGAGGAGCTGGAACCAAAACCCAAACTCGATTTTGCTCTAAATTTTCTAACTCCTCATGCATGGCATTAACCCAATTAGGATCCGTCAAAGCCTGTCCAACATCTTGGGGTTCAAAATCAGCAACAAATGCAGAATGAGCAAAGTGAGAGATTTGTTGTGACCTGGACCGAGTGACACGTTCGTCGATGCTGCTGATCATCTGTTGAGGCGGGTGTTGGCGCTGAATGTGTCGTGGCGCCTCCCGAGCTGAAGATACCTGCCCCTCAACAGCAGCTGGTGCCTCCCCGGGTACAAAAGGTACAACCCGAGGCGGCGGATCCCACGGCCCCCAAGTAGTAGAGGAACAAGGGTCAGAGCCGTGAGTCGTAGTAGAGGCCGCTCCTTGCGGCACAGCAGGTGGAGGTTGGTGCTGGATCATCCATACCTTCAGCACCCTCTTCCTCGTTATCAAAAAGAGGCTCACCAACCTCATGATCACCTGCACGCTCAAAACGAGAAGAAGGACAAACCATGGTTTCGTCAAAGGTGACATCGGATGTCTCCATGACTCGGTTAGTATCAACGTTAAGTACACGATAAGCTCGAGTGTGCGTGCCATAACCCAAAAATACACCGTCAGAAGAACGAGACTCAAATTTGTCCAGGTTGCCTTTCTTCAGTATAAAACAGTGGTAACCAAAAACTCTAAAGTAACTCACTTTGGGCTGCCTTCCAAAACACAACTCATAAGAAGTCTTTTTCAAGAAAGCTTGGAGAAAAATGCGATTGGAAATATAGCACGCAGTGTTCATTGCCTTGGCCCAAAATCGCGTAGGAGTCCTATGTTCATCAAGCATCATCCTGGCCATCTCTACAAGGATCTGATTCTTCCTTTCTACAACACCATTCTGTGGCGGTGTGTAGGGGGAAGAAAACTGTTGCACCAAACCCAAAGAGTCACAAAACTTCTCAAAATCTGAATTCTTGAATTCGGAACCATTATCACTATGAATAGCTCACATCGAGTTCATAGGGAACTCGTTCTGAAGACGCAAAATCAGATTGCAAGCAAAAGAGAAAGTCTCAGTCTTCTCAGTCAAAAAGAAGACCCACGAATATCTCGAAAAATCGTCAACAACAACAAGCACATACCACTTCCCCCCAACCGAGCTCACCCGAGCCGGACCAACAAGCTCCATGTGCAAAAGCTCTCTAGGGCGCTGTGTCATGACCTGAGTCACTGGATGGTGGGGAGCGGCAACCATCTTCCCATGTCTACAAGAATGGCAAACAAGGTCCTTCTCCATGGACAACTTGGGCAATCCTCAGATTAGGCCAAGTGAGCTAACTCTTGCAAGCAAGTCGAAGCTCAGGTGACCGAGTCTCCTATGCCACTTCCAAAGATCAGAGGAGGAAGAACCAGCCACAAGATAGCGAGAAATTCCAAACGACTCCGAGAAATTCGCACGAAAAACTTTCCCAAAGGGCGAAATCAAACATACAAGATTGCCCCGAGGATCTAAAATACAACTGAGATTCGGTTTAAAACGAATCTCATAGTCATCATCAAAAAGTTGCAAAACAGAAAGAAGTTTAAAATGCAAGTTAGAAACAAGAGCAACATCACGCAACACAAAGTGCTCATTAACTCGCACCGACCCACGAGACAACACTTTACCTTTGCTATTGTCGCCGAATGTGATAAACTCCTTTTTGGCAACTGGACTAAGACTGGAGAACCACTTGGCGTTTTCGGTCATGTGCCTTGAGCAACCGGAATCCACCAACCAAATGTCCTCCAATCGTTTTACCTACATCAATAAAAAGACATAGGGTGAGCATACGGTCCAACACTGGGGTGAGTGAAATAGGAAGAATACCAGTGTTGGGCCGGCTGCTCAAAAGAATGGTTAGTAGAAAAACCATTCCTAGCACGCCTATGGGGAAAGCGATCACCATGCATCAGAAAACGTGGTCCGCTAAGGGAAGAGCGTCCATCGCGATACTCAAAACGCGGTGGAGGGAAATGCTCAACAAAGTCACCACCACGGGGTCCGTATCCTGCAAAGTCAGGACCCCGCCGGGCAACACCTCCCAGACGCCTAGGACCTTGAGGCGCTGCACCTCTAGGCCTAGCAGCTCTCCTCTGAACATTCGACACATGTTCATCATGGAAAGGATGGTACATGTCCGCATTGTTCATCTCCCTGGCACGGCGCTCCTCTCTCTTGTGCCTGAAGCAAAACTCCCTCAAGTGTCCTTCTCTCCCACAGTGCTCACAGTGGTACCTCACCGCTCTCATAGGGGGTTGTTGGTACTCACGGTAGTGGGTATGGATCACTTTGCCCTTCTGTGGCATAAGCTCCTCCTGGATAGGTGGCATTATGTCTAGCTTGTTTTTCAGGTGGTTGGGTTTGGGATGCCACACTTGTTTCTTGGGTGGAGCTCTCGGAGGTTCCTCAAACACTCCATCCTTGGTGTTAGGCTTGAGGGGTTCTTTGGGTGGAATCTTGGTAAGCTTGGGAGTAGTGGTGGAGTTTGGCTTCTCACTCGGGTTAAGACCACTCGACTCTCCAATCTTGCCAAAAGAAGAAGAATCAACACCCTGAGCAAAACCAACACCTGGACCTCCAGCAACACGCTTGAATTAGGAGATCATCATCCCAAGTTGCGGCTCACCACAAGACACCTATGACAAGATGGTCCGAAGGTATGTGTATTCCTCCTCGGTTTGCATCTTGTCATGCTTCACGTTCGCGATCTCCATCTCCAAACCCTCGCACAAGGCACACCTAGTCACACAAGTGCTACCCGAGCTGGCCTTCTTAAGAGACACAATCTTGACATTCTTCTCTGCCAACTCAGATTGCAAGCCTGCACAAGACTTGCACGCATCCAACAACACGGGTCTGGCCCAGAGCTCATCCACCTCTCCAACCAAAGCAGCATACTTACCTCTCAAGGTGAGAAGGTCAGTCATGTGCTTGGGGCACGACTCGCACTCACCCTCCTCAGAAACGACCACGGTAGACCTAGCAAACTCAAGCTCCTTCACCGTGTCCTCCCACTTCTGCCTAAACTCCTTGCGCTCTCTAGCTGCACGCCTAAGCAGCTTATCTTTACTAAGAAGCGCGGCAGTAAGTTTCTCGACCTCAGCAGAAAGCTCATCGGGGGTCTGAGATACCTGAGAGGTGTCATCGTCGTCGTCGTTCTGAGGGGTGTCCTCCAGCTGGCTATCGACCTCCTTGCCGAGGGCCGTGGTGCAAAAGCCCTCGTTGTCGGCGAAGAAGCAGAGGCCGTTCAGCTTGTCCTCAATCTTCTTCCTCTTCTCGGACTCTTCATCGCTTGAGCAAGCGGAGTCGTCATCTGAGTCATCCACATCGCTGAGCGTGGCAAAGAATGCACGCTGCTCAGCCTGGGCCTTCTCCAAGTACTTCTTCTTGATGTACTCCTTGTTGAAGCCGCCCTTCCGCTTGTGCTTCGCGGGGACGTACTTCTCCTTGCGCTTGCCGGAGTCGTACTTGGGCCCATGATCGCCCTTCCTAGATTGCTTGTTCTTCTTGGGATAGTTGGCGATGAAGTGGTCGGGGTCGCCGCACTTGAAACTGCGGATACTTGGGTGTATGCCGACTCTCGAGTGACGAGTGATTGTCAACGGGTTTGATCGCATGTTCTTTGGCTTGTGTTGTGCAGGTGTCGAGCACGGAGACAGTGATCGAGGGCAAGGTGAAGGTCAAGTAGAGACTTGCCGTGCCGACGGACCAGGAGCGGTGAAGGGCGGACGTGAGGCTTGGACTGAGGGACCGGTGGCCTGAGGATCAGCTGTGGTGGCTGATAGCCTGGGACAGCGACGAGCGAAGACTTGCGGGGCATGGTGTTGCTCGGGTGGAGGACCTGGGGACACGTGTCGGTGGATGGGGTGCACAGGCGGTGCATCCCCTCTACAGCGCCGGTTTGGTGGTTGAGCCACAGAAAAACCACCGGGTGGACGGTTTCCAGGTTTGGGCCTTAAAACCTAGGGGTGCTGCGGGTTCGCCGAGTTTGGGCCACAAAAACTCGGGCTGAGGACAGTTTCCAGGTTTGGGCCTCAAAACCTGGGCGCTGGCGGGTTTCTAAGTTTGCGCCACAAAACTCAGGCGATGGGCGGCTCGTTTCCCGGTTTGGGCCTCAAAACCGGGGGATGGACTTGAAGGCCTGGTTTCCCGGTTTCGGCCACAAAACCAGAGGCGGAGTCCGAGAAAAGGACAAGCAGAGCGGTGGCGGCACGTGGTGGCAATCGGTGAGGTTGCGTCGAGGCAGCGCTACTAGTTGTGCGAGCGTGGCCGTCGGATCACAACTATCTTCGAGTTGGTCCAGAATAACTCTAGGGTTTAGCTGGTTCGCTCTGTAATTAGTTAGGGGTAGAGTGGGAATTAGAATTAGGATAAGTAGAGGGAGACACCCACCTCTTATTCTATCTGAGTCATTTGCTCTTTTGCTTCTAGGGTTTCCTGCTCTCTCATTCCCTGCTGTAGCGAACTGAGATCCATAGAGAAGAGAACAATACCTCTGTGCCCGTGAGATTTTGAGGAAGTGAGACCGTAATCTCACTATTGTAGCGTGTGGTAGCCACACGGTTGCAAATTTGTGGTTCTGATTCGCATTTTGTTCGTGTTCTTCGCGGATTGCTTTTCTCCATGATTTTCTCGTCGTTCGATCTCTTTGCTCGGTGCGTCTTTTGCAAATCCGTTTAAACCAAGATGTTCTAGATCGTGAGGCACTTCTTTCCACCGAAGGAATTCACCTTTCACCTCACGAGCTAGTAGATCGATCGATTTTCGTTTCGGATCAAGTTTTTCTCCCTACCCCCGAAATTCTTTGATTCATCGATTTGGAGATAGGTTCAAGCCATGATCTCTTAGGGATAGCTCACTATCCTCCTTGTGACTCTTCTCACCAAGTTTGATCCCTAGAGGATTTGTTTTGGGCGAGATCGAGTCGAATCGGTCACTACTAGAGAACAGGCCTTTGGACGATCTTTCAATTGAGCTTTAGCCTCGGCAAAAAATTGCGTCCGGGGCTAAAGACCTTTAGTCCCGGTTGGTAACACCAACCGGGGCTAAAGGTGAATCTTTAGTCCCGGTTGGTATTATCAACCCGGACTAAAGGTCCTGAACCTTTAGTCCCGGTTGGTAATACCAACCGGGGCTAAAGGGTGAACCTTTAGCCCCGGTTGGTGTTACCAACCGGGACTAAAGGTCCTTTTAGCCCCGGTTGGTGTTACCAACCGGGGCTAAAGGCCCTTCCCGAGTGGATTCAAAAGGAAAACATCCAGAACTACATCACGTGAGTTGTGTAGCTCAGTTGGTAGGCGTGCCTGAGGCGAGAGGTGCTGAGTTCGAATCTCACAAATGCACATTTATTTTTCCTCGTCGGAGCCTTTAGCCCCGGTTGGGAAGGCCCGGGACTAAAGGTTGGGACCTTTAGTCCCGAATTGCTAGCCCCGGTTGGAAAACCGGGGCTAAAGCCCCTTCCCAACCGGGGCTAAAGGCCGATTCTGTAGTAGTGGGTGAACGAACAGTGAGCAGTCGGGGTGACCGGACGCTAGCACGATACTGACCGGACGCTGACCCAGTGCGTCCGGTGGTTGAATGTCGGGCGAAGATCTTTCTATGACTTGATCGGACGCTTGAGTGTTAACTGACCGGATGCTCCGACGTTACTGTTCATCAGTGTTTTTAGTGTTGACCGGATGCTCTGTTCACGACCGGACGCTCCTTGTTTGAGAGTCCGATCAAGAACAGTAAGGTTCCCGAGCATAATTTTTGAGACGGGACGCGTCCGGTGCTCACTGACCGGACGCTGGCCAGAGTCCGGTCAAGTGCTGTTCGCGCAGTTTCGTCCGCGGTTCGTTCGTTCATTGTCGGATTTGATTTTCGACTTTTATGTTGAGATTTTAGAGTCGTGTAGTGTCCCGTTGTGCTTCTTGGAAGCATCCACCCTACATCTAGGGTCGTGGACACTAACGAGCTCTAGGGTTTGCTCTAGGGGTTGATTTTAGGGACAGTGGCGACAAGTTTCCGAAAGGAAAATTGAAGCTCCCATTCACCCCACCTCTGGTCGCTTTCTGGAAGCACTCTCGGTCCTTCAATTGGTATCGGAGCAGGTTAAGGATCTTCCACCTTAGCCGGTTCCAGATCCACAGAAGGCGACATGGATCGTGGCGTGGGCAAACTGCCATTTTTTGATGGGACGAACTATGCGTATTGGAAGATACGCATGTCGGCCTATCTCCAGAGCATGGGCTCTTCTGTTTGGGAGATTTGCAACAAGGAGGATTATGTTGTCTTGGCTGCACGTGTCACTCAGCTTCAGATAGATGAGCACGATGCCAATAGCCGAGCGTGTAACGCTCTTTTCTCCTGTCTGAGCATGAACGAGTTTGATCGCGTTTCTCACCTCCCCACGGCTCATGAGATTTGGGCGACCCTCATGCGCTTCCATGAGGGAACCACTCAAGTCAAATCCTGTCTCTATGAGTCGCACAAGCGGGAGTATGAGAACTTTCGACATATGCCTGGCGAGAGCATAGAGTTTATTCGCTCGCTTTCAGGTCATTGTCAACAAGATGAGAGCGAACAAGGAGCTGTTGCCTTCCGACGATCATGAGAGAGCTTTGAAGCTTTTGCATACTCTCGATCGGTCGGTGTGGGACTCAAAGGTCCAGGCGATCATCGAATCATCTAACTATGAGACCCTCACTTGCGACGAGCTCTTTAGTAAGCTCAAGTCTAGTGAGATTGATGCCATGTCGAGGGCTTCTTATGAAAATCCTTCTGGCCCGACTATGGCTTTGGTTTCTGGCTCTTCTGCTAACACCTCTGGAGGTTTTGCACTCTCTTCACTCTTTGCTATCACAGAGGAACAGTTGGAGTCTTTGGGAGACGACGAGTTGGCTTTGCTTGCCAATCGGTTCTCGCGGTTCCACAACAACCGCATGAACCGTTGCCGCGGAGGAGGACGCTCAGGATGCTTTGAGTGCGGCGACCCCGACCACTTCATTGCCAACTGTCCCAAGAAGAACAAGCATTCTGAGAAGGGCGATCATGGGGACAAGTACGACTCCGGCAAGCGCAAGGAGAAGTACGTCCACGCGAAGCACAAGCGGAGGGGCGGCTTCGACAAGGAGTACATCAAGAAGAAGTACTTGGAGAAGGCCTAGGCTGAGCAGCGTGCTTTCTTCGTCACGCTCAGCGACGTCGATGGCTCGGATGACGACTCCGCTGGCTCAAGCGATGACGAGTCCGGGAAGAAGAAGAGGATCGAGGACCAGCTGAACAGACTTTGCTTCTTCGCCGACGACGAGGGTTTCTGCACCACGACCCTTGGTGATGAGGTCGATGGCAAGCTAGAGGACATCCCTCAGAACGACGACGACGACACCTCTCAGGTATCTCTGACCCATGACGAGCTTTCTGCTAAGGTCGAGAAGCTTACTGCCGCCTTGCTTAGTCAGGATAAGATGCTTAGGCGTGCCGCTAGAGAGTGCAAGGAGTTTAGGCAGAAGTGGGAGGACACGGTGAAGGAGCTTGAGTTTGCAAAGTCCACCGTGGTCGTGTCTGAGGAGGTTGAGTGTGAGATGTGCACCAAGCACATGACTGACCTTCTCACTTTGAGAAGTAAGTATGCTTCTTTGGTTGGAGAGGTGGATGAGCTCCGGCCTAGACCCTTGTTGTTGGGTGCGTGCAAGTCTTGTCCAGTCTTGCAAACCGAGTTGGCAGAGAAGAATGCCATGATTGAGTCTCTTGAGAAGGCCAGCTCAGGTAGCACTTGTGTGGCTAGGTGCGCTTTGTGCGAGGGTTTGGAGATGGAGATTGCCAATGTGAAGCATGGCAAGATGCAAACCGAGGAAGAAAACACTTACCTTCGGACCATCTTGTCATGGGTGTCTTGCAATGAGCCGCAGCTTGGGATGATGATCGCTCAGTTTAAGCGAGCTGCTGGAGGTCCAAGTGTTGGTTTTGCTCCGGGTGTGGATATTTCTTCTTTTGGGAAGATTGGGGAGTTGAGTGGTCTGAACCCATGTGAGAAGCCAAACTCCACCACTACTCCCAAACTTACCAAGCTTCCACCCAAAGAGCCCCTCAAGCCTAACACCAAGGACGGAGTGTTTGAGGAACCTCCGAAAGCTCCACCTAAGAACCAAGTGTGGCATCCGAAACCCAACCACCTGAAAAACAAGCTGGATACAATGCCACCTATCCATGAGGAGCTTATGCCACAGAAGGGCAAAGTGATCCAAACCCACAACCGTGAGTACCAACAACCCCCTATGAGAGCGGTGAGGTACCATTGTGAGCACTGTGGGAGAGATGGACACTTGAGTGAGTTCTGCTTTCGGCGCAAGAGAGAGGAGCGTCGTGCCAGGGAGATGAACAATGCGGACATGTACCATCCTTTCCATGATGTACATGTGCCGAATGTTCAGAGGAGAGCTTCGAGGAGAGCTGCTAGGCATAGAGGTCCAATGCCTCAAGGTCCTAGGCGTCAGGGAGCTGTTGCCCGACGGGGTCCTGACTTTGCAGGATACAGACCCCACGACGGAGGCTTTGTTGAGCGCTTCCCCCCACCGCGTTTTGAGTATCGCGATGGACGCTCTTTCCTTAGCGGACCACGTTTTCCTGTGCATGGTGATCGCTTTACCCCTAGGCGTGCTAGGAATGGTTTTTATACTGACCATTCTTTTGAGCAGCCGGCCCAACACTGGTACTCTTCCTACTTCACTAACCCTAGTGTTGGACCGTATGCTCACCCTATGTCTTTTTATTGATGTAGGTAAAACGATTGGAGGACATTTGGTTGGTGGATTCCGGTTGCTCGAGGCACATGACTGGAAACACCAAGTGGTTCTCCAGTCTTAGTCCTGTTGCCGGAAAGGAGTTTATCACCTTCGGCGACAATAGTAAAGGTAAAGTGTTGTCTCATGGGTCGGTGCGAGTTAATGAGCACTTTGTGTTGCGTGATGTTGCTCTTGTTTCTAACTTGCATTTTAACCTTCTTTCTGTTTCGCAACTTTTTGATGATGACTATGAGATTCGTTTTAAACCGAATCTCAGTCGTATTTTAGATCGTCAGGGCAATCTTGTATGTTTGATTTCGCCGTTTGGGAAAGTCTTTCGTGCGAATTTCTTGGAGTCGTTTTGATTTTCTCGCTGTCTTGTGGCTGGTCCTCCCTCCTCTGATCTTTGGAAGTGGCATAGGAGACTAGGTCACCTGAGCTTCGACTTGCTTGCAAGGCTTAGTTCACTTGAACTAATCCGAGGATTGCCTAAGTTGTCCATGGAGAAGGACCTTGTTTGCCATTCTTGTAGACATGGACCTTGTTGGTCCGCCTCGGGTGAGCTCGGTTGGGGGTAAGTGGTACATGCTTGTTGTTGTCAATGATTTTTCGAGATATTCGTGGGTCTTCAGAACGAGTTCCCTATGAACTCGATGCGAGTTATTCGTAGTGATAATGGTTCCGAGTTCAAGAATTCGGATTTTAAGAAGTTTTGTGTCTCTTTGGGTTTGGAGCATCAGTTTTCTTCCCCCTACACACCGCCACAAAATGGTGTTGTACAGAGGAAGAATCGGACCCTTGTAGAGATGGCCCGGACGATGCTCGATGAGCATTGGACTCCTAGGCGATATTGGGCCGGACACTGCATGCTATATTTCCAATCGCATTTTTCTCCGAGCTTTCTTGAAAAAGACTTCTTATGAGTTGCATTTTGGTAGACAGCCTAAAGTGAGTTACTTTAGAGTCTTCGGTTGCCACTGTTTTATATTGAAGAAAGACAACCTGGACAAATTTGAGTCTCGTTCTTCTGACCGTGTATTTTTGGGTTATGGCACTCACACTCGAGCTTATCGTGTACTTAACCTTGATACTAACCGAGTCATGGAGACATCTGATGTCACCTTCGACAAGACCATGGTTTGTCCTTCTTCTCGTTTTGAGCGTGCAGGTGATCATGAGGTTGGTGAGCCTCTTTTTGATGATGAGGACGAGGATGCTGAAGGCATGGGTGACCCAGCATCGCCTCCACATGCTGTGCTGCAAAGAGCGGCTTCTACTACGACTCACGGCCCTGACACTTCTTCCTCATGGGGGCCGTGGGATCCACCACCCCGAGCGGTACCTTTTGTACCTGGGGAGGCACCAGCTGCCGTTGAGGGGGAGGTCTCTTCAGCTCAGGAGGCGCCACGACATATTCAGCGCCAACACCCCCGTCAGCAGATGATCGGTAGCGTTGACGAACGTGTCACTCGGTCCAGGTCACAACAAATCTCTCACTTTGCTCATTCTGCATTTGTTGCTGATTTTGAACCCCGAGATGTTGGACACGCTTTGACGGATCCGGATTGGGTCAATGCCATGCATGAGGAGTTAGAAAATTTTGAGCGAAATCGGGTTTGGGTTTTGGTTCTACCTCCTCCAGACTGTAATCCTATTGGGACAAAATGGGTTTTCAAAAACAAACAAGGAGAGGATGGCCACATTGTGAGGAACAAAGCGAGACTTATGGCCAAGGGTTATAGTCAGAAGGAGGGGATAGACTATGAGGAGACTTTTGCTCCTGTAGCTCATTTGGAGGCTATTAGGATACTCTTGGCTTTTGCTACATCCAAAGGTGTCAAACTTTTTCAAATGGAGGTGTATGTTGGACAACCCCCTGGTTTTGAAAATCCCAAGTTTCCAAACCATGTTTTTAAACTCCACAAATCTTTATATGGTTTGAAACAGGCCCCTAGAGCTTGGTATGATAGGTTGAAGACCTTTTTGCTTGCTAAGGGTTTTAAAATGGGATGTGTGGATAAAACGCTCTTTCTCCTCAAGGAAGGCAAGGACACTCTCTTGGTCCAGATTTACGTGAATGATATCATTTTCAGTGGTTCTTCTCACGCTTTGGTTGCCAAGTTTGCAGATACTATGAGCAGGGAGTTCGAGATGAGTATGATGGGTGAGTTGACATTCTTTCTCGGGTTGCAAATTAAGTAATCCCGAGAGGGTACGTTTGTGCACCAGGGCAAGTACACCAAAGACTTACTGAAGAGATTCGATATGGGTGAGGCCAAGCCTCTTCCAACACCCATGTCGACCACGACGGCCCTGGATGCGGACAAGGATGGAGAAGCTGTGGACCAGAAGGAGTACCGAAGCATGATTGGGTCGCTGCTCTACCTGACGGCGACACGCCCGTACATCCAGTTCGCGGTGTGTCTGTGCGCACGCTTTCAGGCGTCGCCGTGCACTTCTCACCGTTAGGCGGTCAAGCGCATTATGAGGTACCTTCATTTCACACCTGAGTTTGGGATTTGGTATTCAGCTTCCTCCACCCTCTCCCTTTGCCGTTATTCTGATGCCGATTTTGCTGGTTGTCGAGTTGAGCGCAAGTCCACTTCAGCAGTCTAGTTCTCAGTTGCTTTGGATGATGGCCACTTTGCGTGATTTTGGTCTGAGCTTTTCTCGCGTGCCTTTGCTTTGTGACAGCAAGAGTGCTATTAGCGTTGCTAAGAACCCCGTGCTTCACTCGAAGACCAAACACATTGATGTGCGCTTTCATTTTTTGCGAGACCATTATGAGAAGGGTTATATCGACCTTTGCCATGTCGATACTCATCATCAGTTGGCTGATATTTTCACCAAGCCTTTGGACCAATCAACCTTTAATCGGTTGAGAGGTGAGCTTGGTGTGTGTTTCCCCTTTTAGATGGGGGAAACATTTTGGTTCTTGTATCATAGACTGACTCTTTTTCGTTTGTCTTTGTTTTCGTTTCTGATAGTTTAGACTTTACATTTCATCATGCATCTTTACCTTCTGAGCTTCATGTATATAATCTTTAGAATGTGATTATGCTTTATCTAGTATGCTCCGATGCTATCTGATGATGCTTGTAGCTTATGCTCTTTCTGATCACTGATACATGTTGTGAGCTGAGCTATTTTGTAAATGTTGAACTTGCTTACTGAACATTTTGAGCTTCATGTATATAATGTTTAGAATGTGACTATGCTCTATGTAGTATGCTCCGATGCTTATGATGATGCTTGTAGCTTATGCTCTTTCTGATCACTAGTACATGTTGTGAGCTGAGCTATTTTTAAATGGTGAATCTGCCTAACAAACATAAAACTTGAAAATGTTCACCATTGAGATATGCAACTAGCATGTGTAGGATGTGTTGAATTCACTCGTGCTTTTCATATATGCTAGGTTGTTATGTCTCTAGTTCTGAGTCATTCACTTGCTTGGTATGTTCATATTCTGTTTAAAATCTGAACCAAGTTTTTAAGTTAATTGAAAAGATCGAGATGGGATTGCTTGTCAACGCATCACGGTATCGAGACTGTTTCTCATTGCACTTTGAGTTAAACTGGAGCCGTGTAGTGTATGACCGAAACCGATGCTTTAAGCTTCTGATTGCATTTGCATAGGCTTCGCTCGGTTGAAAAGTTAGGCAATGACAAGCTTTCAACCTGTCGCAATCACATGCTAAAATTCTAAACTTGTGAAATTTCACCGCTGCAACTCCAATTGAAATTCGAAATCACAAGTGTATGTTTCATTCTATAGCATGATGATTGAACTTTGCTAGGGGTAGTTCACCTTGTATACATGTTTAGCACTTGTTTGGGATTCCTGTCTATATATGCTTAGTGCTATTTTAATGGTGAATACTCTTTTGGCTATAAACTGCTCACTTTGCTCTCATGTTCATATTTCATATTTGGTGATCATCTTGAGCCTTTGCTGACATGTATTCTTCTTGTTGTGTCATTGGAGTTATACTGTGTAGAGCATCCTTACACTCTCTTGACTATATTCCTGAAGCTACTAACTTGCATTTTGACTCATATGCATTTTGGAAGGGGAGGAAAACTGCTTGATGGCATTTTTGATGGTGCATTTTCTAAGGGGGAGTGCATTCTTTGCTTGATGGTGCATTTTCAACTAAGGGGGAGAAATTTGACAAATCATGAGTGCCCTCCTGTGTTCAACTAAGGGGCTTTCAAATCTTGTGCTTTCCGAGTTGAACCAAGGGGGAGTTTTCCTAGTTATGTGCACTATTCGAGGGGGAGTTTGCCGCTTCCTGTTGGCCTTAAGGTTTGGTATCGAGCTTTCTCAGCTAGTTGTGTTGAGCCTCTGTGCCTCTGTCTTGAGGGACTAGCATTTGCTTCGATTTCTCAATTGGTATTTGCTAGCGGTGTTGAGCTTGTTCTACCTCTTCTTGAGGGCTAGCTTTGCTTTGCTTGGTTGCGTCGAGCCGTTGCCCATGTCTTTGGGGACCAAGTTGTCTTGCTTCTTCCACTTGACCTTCTTCGGCTTTGCTATGCTTTTGGGTCATTTGGTCGAGTTCTCTCTTCTCCTTCTTCCTTCTTCTATTCTATTATGATTTGTGTGTGTAGTTGACAATGCACTCATCAAGGGGGAGGTTGCGGATACATGGGTGTATGCTGAGTCTCGAGTGATGAGTGATTGTTAACGGGTTTGATTGCATGTTCCTTGGCTTGTGTTGTGCAGGTGTCGAGCACGGAGACAGTGATCGAGGGCAAGGTGAAGGTCAAGTAGAGACGTGTCGTGCCGACGGACCGGGAGTAGTGAAGGGCGGACGTGAGGCTTGGACTGAGAGATCGGTGGCCTGAGGATCAGCTGTGGTGGCTGACAGCCTGGGACAGCGACGAGCGGAGACTTGCGGGACATGGTGTTGCTTGGGTCGAGGACCTAGGGACACGTGTCGGTGGATGGGGGTGCACGGGCAGTGCATCCCCTCTACAGCTCCAGTTTGGTGGTTGAGCCACAGAAAAACCACCGGGTGGACGGTTTCCAGGTTTGGGCCTCAAAACCTCGGTGCTGCGGGTTTCCGAGTTTGGGCCACAAAACTTGGGCTGAGGACGGTTTCCAGGTTTGGGCCTCAAAACCTGGGCGCTAGCGGGTTTCTGAGTTTGCGCCACAAAACTCAGGCGATGGGTGGCTGGTTTCCCGGTTTGGGCCACAAAACCGGGGGATGGACTTGAAGGCCTGGTTTCCCGGTTTCAGCCACCAAACCGGGGGTGCGAAGTCCGGGAAAAGGACGAGCAGAGCGGAGGCGGCACGTGGCGGCAATCGGTGAGGTTGCGTCGAGGCAACGCTACCAGTTGTGCGGGCGTGGCCGTCGGATCACCACCTACCATGAGTTGGTCCAGAATAACCCTAGTGTTTAGCTGGTTCGCTCTGTAATTAGTGAGGGGTAGAGTAGGAATTAGAATTAGGATAAGTAGAGGGAGACACCCTCCTCCCATTCTATCTCAGTCATTTGCTCTTTGCTTCTAGGGTTTCCTGCTCTCCCAATCCCCTGCTGTAGCTACTGAGATCCGCAGAGAACCATACCTCTGTGTACTGGAGATTTTGAGGAAGTGAGGCCGTAATCTCACTGTTGTAGCATGTGGTAGCCACACGGTTGCAGATCGATGTGTTGATTCGCGTTTTGGTTCGTGTTCTTCGCGTTCTTCGTTTCTCCGTGTTTTTCCCGTCGCTCGAACTCTCTCTCTAGTGCGTCTTTTCAAAATCTACTTGAATCATCTTGTTCTTTGTAGTGAGGAGGTCATTTCGACCAAAGGAATTCATCTAACTCCTCACGAACAAGTAGATCGGGTCGATTTTGTTTTCGTGGTGCTTTTTCGGTTCATACACCTTCCCCTTCGATTTCCCGTTGATTGAGTTGATTTGAGCGGATGATTCCATGGGGATAGTCTCCTAACACCTCGTGATCATCCTCTCCAAGTTTGGGATCAAGGGATTTTGGTTTGAATCGATTTGGAGAAGATTTGGGTGAAGGGCGATCAAAATTGCCCTCACTGGACATCCGCGGACAGTCCGCCACCTGACCGGCGGACAGTCCGGGCGTCGGGGATCAGCCGAGTCAGTGGCTGTGTCCTTCGACCGATTTGCCTTTTCGTGATCGGCGGACAGTCCGCTGTTCAAAGTCACGGACAGTCCAGGAACGGTCCAGGGAACTTCAGCAGCTCTGCTGTTTTCGGTGTTTGGCCGGCGGACAGTCCGCCACAGGCTCGCGGACAGGCCGCAGTTAGCACAGACAGTCCGGGACCGTACCCGCGGATAGTTCGGGATCCCGCAGACTAGTGCTTTTCAGTGCATTTAGTCTCCCGGCTTTTCCGCTTGGTTTTCGGACTTCTCGTTTGGCCCTATAGTTAACCAAGAAACATTTCTAGATATCTTTGTTACTGGTTAGCATCGATATTTAGGGATCTCTCGACGTAGCCCTCAATCTACGTTCGGGACTTGGTTTTCAAGGGGCAAACTTGTGCCGGTGCTTTTGGCGATTGGTTTGCTATCGCTTTGTGGTGCCTCGCTGTGATCCTAGGGATCATCCACCCTCTTCCAAGGGTCGTGGGCATCACGGTTTCGGTCGTAGTTTCTTGGGGTTGATTTTGGGACAATAGGCCAAAGTTTCGAGAGAAATTTTGTTGGCTCCTATTCACCCCCCTCTGGTCGCCTTGCTAGTGCTTTCTCGGTCCTTCAGGAAGTGAGACCGTAATCTCACTATTGTAGCGTGTGGTAGCCACACAGTTGCAAATTCGTGGTTGTGATTTGCATTTTGTTCGTGTTCTTCGCGGATTGCTTTTCTCCATGATTTTCTCGTCGTTCGATCTCTTTGCTCGGTGCGTCTTTTGCAAATCCGTTTGAACCAAGATGTTCTAGATCGTGAGGCACTTCTTTCCACCGAAGGAATTCACCTTTCACCTCACGAGCTAGTAGATCGATCGATTTTCATTTCGGATCAAGTTTTTCTCCCTACCCCCGAAATTCTTTGATTCATCGATTTGGAGATAGGCTCGAGCCATGATCTCTTAGGGATAGCTCACTATCCTCCTTGTGACTCTTCTCACCATGTTTGACCCTAGAGGATTTGTTTTGGGTGAGATCGAGTCGAATCGGTGAACAAACAGTGAGCAGTCGGGGTGACCGGACACTGGCACGATACTGACCGAACGCTGACCCAGTGCGTCCGGTGGTTGAATGTCGGGCGAAGATCTTTCTGTGACTTGATCGGACGCTTGAGTGTTAACTGACCGGACGCTCCGACGTTACTGTTCATCAGCGTTTTTGGTGTTGACCGGACGCTCTGTTCACGACCGAACGCTCCTTGTTTAAGAGTCCAGTCTGGAACAGTAAGGTTCCCGAGCAGAATTTTTGAGACCGGACGCGTCTCGTGCTCACTGACATGACGCTGGCCAGAGTCCGGTCAAGTGCTGTTCGCGCAGTTTCGTCCGCGGTTCGTTCGTTCATTGTCGGATTCGATTTCTGGCTTTTGCGTTGAGATTTTAGAGTCGTGTAGTGTCCCGCTGTGCTTCATGGAAGCATCCACCCTACATCCAGGGTCGTGGACACTTACGAGCTCTAGGGTTTGCTCTAGGGGTTGATTTTAGGGACAGTGGCGACAAGATTCTGAAAGGAAAATTGAAGCTCCCATTCACCCCATCTTGTCGCTTTCTGGTAGCACTCTTGGTCCTTCAGAAACATCCCGAGCGTCCTCCTCCGCGGCGACGGTTCATGCGGTTGTTGGGAAACCGCGAGAACCGGTTGGCAAGCAAAGCCAACTCATCATCCCCCAAAGACTCTAGCTGCTCCTCTGTGACAAAAAGAAGTGAAGAGAGTGCAAATCCTCCAGAGGGGTTAGCAGAAGAGCCAGAAACCAAAGCCATAGTTGGGCCAGAAGGATTTTCATAAGAAGCCCTCGACATGGCGTCAATCTCACTAGACTTGAGCTTACTAAAGAGCTCGTCACAAGTGAGGGTCTCATAGTTGGACGATTCGACGATCGCCTGGACCTTTGAGTCCCACACTGACCGATCGAGAGCATGCAAAAGCTTCAAAGCCCTCTCATGACCGTCGAAAGGCAACAGCTCCTTGTTCGCTCTCATCTTGTTGACAATAACCTGAAAGCGAGCGAATAAACTTTCTATGCTCTCGCCAGGCATATGTCTAAAGTTCTCATACTCCCGCTTGTGCGACTCATAGAGACCGGATTTGACTTGAGTGGTTCCCTCATGGAAGCGCATGAGGGTCGCCCAAATCTTACGAGCTATGGGGAGGTGGGAAACGCGATCAAACTCGAACATGCTCAAATAGAAGAAAAGAGCATTACGCGCTCGGCTATTGGCATCGTGCTCATCTATCTAAAGCTGAGTAGCACGAGCATCCAAGACAACGTAATCGGCCTTGTTGCAAATCTCCCAAACAGAAGAGCCCATGCTCTGGAGATAGACCGACATGCGTATCTTCCAATACGCATAGTTCGTCCCATTGAAAAACAGCGGTTTGCCCATGCCGCGATCCATGTCGCCTTCTGTGGATCTAGAACCGGCTAAGGTGAAAGATCCTTAACCTGCTCTGATACCAATTCAAGGACCAAGAGTGCTACTAGAAAGCGACTAGAGGGGGTGAATGGGAGCTTCAAATTTTCCTTTTAGAAACTTGTCGCCACTGTCCCGAGAATCAACCCCAAGACCAAACCCTAGAGCTTGCAAGTGTCCATGACCCTAGGGGTAGGGTGGATGCTTCCAAGAAGCACAGCAAGACACTACACAACTCTAGAAAAGCAACGCAGAAGTCGGAAATCAGAACCGACAACGGACGAACAAACTGCGAACCAAACAGCGCAGAACAGCACTAACCGGACTCTGGCCAGCGTCCCGTCAGTGAGCACTGGACGCGTCCGGTCAGAGAAAACTCGCTCGGGAACCTTACTGGAATGGACCGGACTCTGGTGGACAGTGCGTCCGGTCAACAAGCTGAGCGTCCGGTCTCAAGGACAAAAACTGTGAACAGTGTGACAGTCGAGTCCTGTCACTGAGTAGAGGGAGCGTCCGGTCAGTCACAGAAAAGCTTCGTGTGACATTCAACCACCGGACGCGTCCGGTCAGTGTGGTGCCAGCGTCCGGTCACCCCGATTCAGCATCATTCATCCACCGATTCGACTTGATCTCACCCAAAACGAAACCTCTAGGGTTCAAACTTGGTGAGATGAGTCTCAAGGAGGATAGTGAGCTACTCCTAGGAGATCATGGCTTGAACCTATCTCCAAATCGATGAATCAATCAAATTCGGGGGAAGGGAGAAAAACTTGACCTGAAACGAAAATCGACCGATCTACTCCTTCGGTGGAAAGAAGTGCCTCATGATCTAGAACATCTTGGTTCAAACGGATTTGCAAAAGATCCACCGAGCAAAGAGATCGATCTACGGGAAAAACGTGGAGAAAAGCAACCCGCGAAGAACAAGAACAAAACGCGAATCACAACCACGAAATTGCAACCGTGTGGCTACCACACGCTACAATAGTGAGATTACGATCTCACTTCCTCAAAATCTCACGGGCACAGAGGTATGATTGTCTACTCTGTCGATCTCTGTTCGCTACAGCAGAGAATAGGAAGAGCAGGAAACCCTAGGTGGAAAATAGCAAATGACTGAGATAGTTTGGGAGGTGGGTGTCTCCCCCTACTTATCCTAATTCTAATTCCCATTCTACCCCTAAGTATTTACAAAGCGACCCAGCCAAACCCTAAGGCTATCCTGGACCAACCCGAAGATGACGCTGATCCGACGGCCACTCCCGCACAACTGGTAGCGTTGCCTCGATGCAACCTCACCAATTGCCGCCACGTGCCGCCACCACTCTGCATGTCCTTTCCTCGGACTTCGCCCCCGGGTTTGTGGCCGAAACTAGGAAACCAGGCCTTTAAGTAGATCCACCGGTTTTGTGGCCGAAACCGGGAAACCCGACGTCCGTCGCCTGAGTTTTGTGGCCCAAACTCAGAAACCCGCCAGCGCCCAGGTTTTGAGGCCCAAACCTGGAAACGGTCCTCAGCCCGAGTTTTGTGGCCCAAACTCGACAAACCCGCAGCGCCCAGGTTTTGTGGCCCAAACCTGGATACCGTACACCGGGTGGTTTTTCTGTGGCTCAACCACCAAACCAAAGCTGTAGAGGGGATGCACCGCCCGTGCACCTCGTCCACCGACACGTGTCCCTAGGTCCTCGACCTGAGCAACACCGTGCCCCACAAGTCTCCGCTCGTCGCTGTCCCAGGCTATCAGCCACCACAGCTGATCCCTAGGCCACCGGTCCCTCAGTCCAAGCCTCACGTCCGCCCTTCATCGCTCCCGGTCCATCGGCACGGCACGTCTCTACTTGACCTTCACCCTACCCTCGATCACTGTCTCTGTGCTCGACACGTGCACAACACAAGCCAAAGAACATGCGCATCAAACCTGTTGACAATCACTCATCACTCGAGACACGGCATACACCCATGTATCCGCATTTTGCCATCCAAGCTTTGTATTGCTAGGAGTGGCTTGTAGCCCGACACCGAGTGCTTAATCAATCATCCATTTCGCTGTATCCAAGGATCAAATTCGTGGTTTGAATTCGCGTTTGAATTTATTCTTTGCATTCTTTCTTTCTCCACGATTTTCCCGTCACTCGATCTCCCTCTATGCTGCGTCTTTTGTGATTCCGTTTGAATCAACTTGTTCTTTGAAGTGAGGAGAACATTTCCACCAAAGGAATTCATCTCTACCCTCACGAACAAGTAGATCGAGTCGATTCATGTTTCGTGGCGCTTTTTCTGTTCATACACCTTCCCTTTCGATTTCCCGTTGATTGAGTTGATTTGAGCGGATGATTTCTTGGGGATAGTCTCCTAACTATCTTGTGATCATCTTCTCCAAGTTTGGGATCAAGGGATTTTGATTTGGATCTATTTTGGGAAGATTTGGGAGAAGGGCGATCGAAATCACCCTCTCTGTAGGGTGGCGGACAGTCCGCCACTATAAGGGCGGACAGTCCGGGCATCGTCGGTGAGCCAGGACAGTTGTTGTGTTCTTCGGCTGTGTCACTTTTGATTGAACGGCGGACAGTCCGCAGTAGTAGGCGCGGACAGTCCACGAGTCACGCAGGGAGGGTCCAGCAGCGTTGCTGTTTTTGCAACTTAGCCGGCGGACAGTCCCGGAAGGAACCGCGGACAGTCCGCCCCTGGCGCGGACAGTCCAGGACCAGAAGTCCGGACAGTCCGGGAATCGGCTGTAGGTTGAGTTTTAGTGTGTTTGCTCTCCCGACTTTTCGGCTTCATTTCCGGACTTCTCGTTTGATCCTAGAGTTAACCAAGAAACCTCTCTAGGTATCTTTGCTACTTGTTAGCATAGGTATTTGGGGATTTCCCGACGTAGCCTTCCATCTACGTTCGGGAGTCGGTTTTTGGGCTTCAACTCAAGTTGGAGTTTTTGTCATTCGAGTTGTTCTAGTTGTGTGGTGCCTCGCTGTGATCCTAGGGATCATCCACCCTCTTTCCTAGGGTCGTAGGCATCGCGTTTGAGTCCGAAGCTTTTGGGGTTGATTTTGTTGGGACAGAGGCCGTAATTTTGAAAGAAATTTTTAGGCTCCCATTCACCCCCCTCTGGTCGCCTTGCTTTAGCATTTTCGGTCCTTCAATTGGTATCGGAGCCAGTTAAGGATCTCTCTACCTTAACCGGTTTCGGATCCGCGAAGGCGACCTTTTTGAGAGCAGTTGTGTTTCTGACTTTGCTTGTCGAGGTGTTGGGCTTGTGTTTTGGCTAACACTAATGGTGCTTTTGGAGATGGCACCAAGTTCTTCTTCCAGTGTGTCTTTGTCCTTAGGTTTGAGTCTTGGACATTAGACCGAGGATGACATTTTGGCAAGAAGGAGGAGTACGGCTCTTGAGGCGGAACACGAGGTGGATGCTTTGCTAGGCCTCCTAGGAGATGATGAGCATTCAACGAAGGATCATATAGCGAACTTGGCAAGGCCAAGAAAGGTATTCTTGCTGCTTGTCTTGGGATTCTATCCCAACAATTTGAAGCTTGCTGTGATGATAACATGAGACATGATGAGCTTTGTGATACCTTGCGTAGAAAGGTCAAGAAATTGAAATGCTCTATCACTAGGTTGAAATGTGGCCTTTTTCATTAGAAGTCTAGTACATCTTTACCTTGCACCTCTTGTAGTCACATGGTTAGGAAGAATGATGAGCTATGCTTTTCTCTTGCTAGCTTAAAGTCTGAAAATGAAATGCTGAAATCAAATGCTTCCATACCATGTCTTGTTTGTTTTGACTTGTGCAAGGATCTTGTTCGTGCTAAATCTGAAATAGCCTTGATAAGGTCAAAAGCTGTTGAACCATGTGGTTCTTGTGAGTCTTTGCTTGCTGAAATCAATAAATTAAAATTGACTCACACCACATGTGTAGATGAACTTGAGCATGCTAGGGCTAAAATTGTTGAACTAAATTCTAGGCCTTGAAACTCATGCTCTTTAAATAAATATGCTTGCCTTACTTCTTGTGCTATTCATGATTCTTTGCTTGATGTGAATGGTGATGTTTCTTCAACCGATTTCATGTGCACATCATGAATTGATTTAGAAACAGAAGTTTTGGCTTTAAAAGCTTTGCGCGATGATATGAGCCCCAAGTTGGTTGAGCACAATGATGTGAGTGCCAACCTTGAAAAAGAGATTGAACTCTTGCGTACCACATATGCTGAGTGCATTAGAGAGGAGATGGAAAATCTAAAAAATGCTCCATGTGGTACTTGTGATCGCCTCATGTTTGAGAATGAGGTTTTAGCCAAAAGATGCAAGAGTATTTGTGCTAAGTCTTTTGATTCATGCATATCTTGCAACTCCGATGTTGGTGTTTCCAAGTCTGCATCTTTGCAACCGGAGTTGAGTTCTTGTGTTGCGCGTGTGTCTTTTGACAATAGCACTTGTGCCAAGGTTTCGGATAGCTCTTTCATAGCTACTCCTAACCTTGTTGTTTCTTCGAGTGATGTCCAAAGGACTTCTTTTGACAAGGGTGCTTCTCACATTTTTGGGACTCATGCTCCCAATCCGGTTTTCCATTGCACCTTTTGCAAGAAGGATGGACAATCATTTGATTTTTGTTTCCGCCGTGTCAAACATGAGCGACGTATTCGAGCTAAGGCTTTTAGGAAGCCGCGTAGCCTTTCCCATGGCACGTGTGCTCCTAGTGCTGGCACCAAGTTGAATGTTGATGCTTCTTGTTCTAAGTCTCAAGGGACTTCTCACTTGTCGGAGAATGGTGTGCCTTCCGAAAGGCCTTTGTACCATTGCTCTTTTTGTGAGAAAGATGGGCATCAAGAAAGCTTTTGCTATCGGCATGCCAAACGCTTGCGCCAAGCTCGCTCTTCTAGGAAGATGGTGGTTCATAGCCCTTCCCATGGTATGGACGCTTGTGCTCCTAGTAAGAAGTCCCTCTTTGTTGATGGGTTTTATGACTCCTTTTCTAGTGGGTTGGGTCATGGTCGTGGACATGCTTCTAGTGCTTCTTGTGTTGGTCCACGTCATGCTTCTCATGGTGCATCTATTGGTTCTTCTACAAAAACCTTGGAAGATGTTTGCCTCTTTTCCCATGGTACGACTCGTTCTTCTCCTCGAGTAGTCCTTTTGAGGAATGCTTCCAAGGGTGTTTCAAAATTGCATTTGAACCAACATTTGCATCATGCTAACTCACAAGATAAGTTGAGTTTTGTGACCAAGTCTTGGGTTCCCAAGTACATGCTTGCTAACCCTTCGGGATCCAAGACTCGGGTTACTTTGTCCTCTTGTGTGTAGATACGAGGACACGGGGTGGTGAACATGCGCGAATGGAACTTGGTCTTTTAGATGTGATCAAGTTTTTGATGGTTCTCTGCATCCTGCTTAGTTTTGCCTCCAAAGAGGCTTTTGCTACTCGATGAGCTTTCTTATACACTCATACCTTGTACATTCATGTTCTATTTCTTGTGGTATGAGATGGACTATCATGTGCTCACTTGTATAGTTCTTGCATGTACATTTTCTTTTGTATCATGTTTTGTTTTAGTCTAGATTGTGCTATCTTGTATATAATGTCATGATAGCTTTCTGTACAGTTTTTAGTGGCTCTTCCACTTTTCATGCTAGTTTGTGATCCTCATGAACATTGTGCCATGTTTTACCTTAATTCTCCATGAGCTTGATTTGTAGTGGTAAGGTGTTCATTAGGTGTCATTTTTCCAGTTGCTAGTTTTGGTTAGCTACATGTATCCTGTTGATATGATTAGTTTGAGCACTAGCCTTTCCACAATTTTATCATGTTACATGCTTTTGGATCTATTGCTATCATTATCTTGCATTGTAGCATGTGTTGAGGTTTAGGCTGTGTTTGGGTTGATCATGTCTTTAGGTTGCATTTTGCTATACAATGCTTTATCCTATTGCATGGTAGTCTTGACTAGTTTGAGTTCAGATCTCCTTGTGGTATCGTTCATAGGTAGATCTCTTTTTGTTGAGAGTTCACCTTATGCTTATTATGTGACTAACCGTTTTCGTGGAGACCTTGAGGTCACACTAGACGAGACAATGCCTTGTGTTTTCTTCTGCTTTTGAGTGTGCAGGAGAACAGGAGCCTGGAGAGAGCATTTCGGCTCACGGACCCGATCCCGCTTCTTCCATGACTTGGGGTTCCGTTCAAGCAGGTCTCCAGTGAGCACTAGTTGCACCTGTGGGAGCGACAGCATCAGGCGAGGGGGAGACGACTTCGGCAAGGCAGGCGCCCCAGAGATTTCAGTAGATTCAGGTGTCCCCTCGGGTATCACACCAGCAGACGGTCAAGCGCTTCATGAGGTACCTCCGACACACTTCTGAGTTCGGTTTTTCGTACTCTTCTTCTTCGACCTCTTTCTGCTGTGTGGTCTTTCCGATGTGGATTTTGCTGGCTGTCGCTTGATCGTTTCTTGGCTCTTTACTTGTGAGTTTGTTGTATGTTTCCCTTTTAGTTGGGGAAGCATTTTGCTCGTTGTATCTTAGTTGGACTTCTCCGATACCCTTTTGCTTTGGGTTTTCCTTTTTAGGCTAGTTTTGCTTAATTTTAGATATACTAGCTTTTGCATGCATTTCATCATGCATTTTAGTGCATCTTAGAGCTTCATGTTTAGAGCAATGAGAATGAAATTATGCTCTTTTTGGTATGCCCTGTTTATTCATGATGATGCTTGTAGCTTAGGCTGTTTTTGATCACTTGATACATGTTATGAGCTAAGCTGTTTTTGCAAATGGTGAACTTGATTAATTAACTATGAAACCTATAATTTGTTCACCATTGAGATTGGCAACTAGCATGGGTAGGATGTGTTGAGATCACTTGTGCTATCTTCTATATGCTAGGTTGCTATGTCTCTTGCACTAAGTCATTCACTTGATTGGATTGTTCATATTTACCTTGTGCTTAAAATTTGATCCAAGTCTAAGTGAAATGAAAAGATCGAGATGGGATTGCATGTGTCAGCACATCATGGTATCGAGACTGTTTCTCATTGCACTTTTGAGTTAAACTTGAGCCGTGTAGTGTAAGACCGAAACCGGTGCTTTAAGCTTCTGATTGCTTTTGTTGCATAGGCTTAGCCCGGTTGAAAAGTTAGGCAATGACCATGCTTTCAACCTCTCGCAATCACATGCTTTAATATGAACTTGTGTTAATACCGCTGCAATCTCCGATAAAATTTGAAAATAACACAAGTTTATGCTTCATTCTATGGCATGATGATTGAACTTTGCTAGGGGTAGTTCACCTTTTATACTCGAGTTAGCACTTGGTTGATTTCCTGTCTATTCATGCTAAGTGCTATTTTAGTGGTGAACTGCTTTTGAATGGCTTAAAACTGCTCATATGCTTAATTGTTCATATTTCGTATTTATTTGATCAGTTTGAGCCTTTGCTAGCATTTGTATTGGTTGCTAAAGTTTCAGGGCAGCACCCTTTTAAGCATCTTTTCATTCTGATTGCTATACACTTGAAGCTGTTGCATTGGGCATATCATGCATTTTTAGCTTAGTGTACATATCCCCCAGCTCCGACACTCTTTGTGGTCATTTTCAATGTCTTTCACTACCCCCATATGTTTTTGGTTAATGTCGACTTTGTGGAAAAATGTTAAAACCCCTCAGCATGTTCCCTTTTGTCAAGGGGGAGAAGTTGTTTGCAAGGGGGAGTTTGTGTGTTGGCACAAAGGGGAGAGTCATGCATTTTGGGGAGAGCTTTGAGCTAGGGGGAGTTTAGCTCTTTTATGTTCTTCTTCAATTGGTATAGCTCTTTTATGTGTTTCAATTGGTATCCTTCATAGTGAGCTTTGTTGCATAGCATTTGTGTATAGGCTTGCTTTTAGGGGGAGTTGTTTTGTTTTGCAGCTTCTCCGCGTGCTCCGAGTGTTTGTGCTCCATTTGATTTTGAGCTTCTTTTTGTGTTTTCTCAGTTGGTATCGAGCCTGCTAGTCGTGTTGAGCCGTTTTGCCTCTGTCTTGAGGGACTAGCAGTTTTTGCTTGGTATTTTCGATTAGTATGGAGCCTCCAGCTAGTTGTGTCGAGGCTCAGTATCTCTGTCTTGAGGAACTAGCTGTTTTCACCAATTTCTGGCTGTTTGTGATTGGTATCGAGTTTACTGCTAGTTGTGTTGAGCCTCTGTGCCTCTATCTTGAGGGACTAGTAGTTTTGCATTCTTATGCGTTGATTCAGCCTCAATTGGTATCGAGCTTTGAGCTAGTGGTGTTGAGCCTTTTTCTGCCTCTTCTTGAGGGCTAGCTCATTATCGACTTGGTTGCGTCGAGCCGTTGCCCATGTCTTTGGGAACCATGTCTTTCGCTCTGTGTGATCGAGTTTTGCTCTTTGTTGAGTTGTTGCTCCGATCCTTTACTTGGTTGTGTTGAGCCGTTGCCCATGTCTTTGGGGACCAAGTTTTCGGTTTTGGTATCTCAAACCATCTCTTGTGCCTAGTTTTTGTCAATTCAATCATCAAGGGGGAGAAATTTTGAAACCCAAGTGGATAAGAACTTTCCAAGTCGATAAGAACCTTGGTTTCTTTTGTGATGATTGTTTGACAATTTATTTGAGATTGGTTTTTGAGTACCTTTTGGGATTCATGAAACTCTTGTTTCTCTTGACTTTTCGGTTGTGTGGAGGCTTTGCCCGCTTTTCCCATTTCTTTCGGGACCGAGAGCTTTTATTTGGAGTTTTCATGATCCTTCCTCATCTCAAGTGACCTTGTGTTTGCTTTTACTTGGCTTTTGGGCACTTGAATGAGGCTTGCCTTCAAACCCTTCCTTTGTGGTTTTAGTTTTAGTCAATGCATTCATCAAGGGGGAGATTGAGAACATATATGATGAATGATTGACATTGATGAGGAAGGTTTGAGGCTTTTCCCGGTTGAGTCATTATTTGCTATGCGCTTAATGTCTATGACTAACCGGTGGCGTTGAGTTGTGGCGTGTTACATGTGTTGGTGTGCATGTGCAACATGTGTCTCTTGGTTGTGTTGATGTGCAGGTGTTGAGCTCGGAGACAGTGGTCGATGGCGAGGTGAAGGTCAAGTAGTGATGTGCCGTGCCGACGGACCGGGAGCGGTGAAGGATGGGCGTGCCGTGCGGCGGACGCGCCATGCCGATGGACCCAGAGCGGTGAAGGGCGGACGTGAGGCTTGGACCGACGGACCGAGAGGCCGGAGGACCAGCTGTGGTAGCTGGCACTTGGCATCGGCGAGCAGGAGCACATGGGGATGTGCGATCCATCGGCCGAGTCGGGAGGAAGACGATGGCGTCGTGGTACTTGGCGGGAGGTCGGACACGGGCTTGCGTGCGGTGCAAGTGCCATCGGCCGAGTCAAGAAGGAAGGCGGAGGCGTTGTGCCCGGCGTGGAGGCTGGACATGCATCGGCATCGGTGCCGGTGGTCGGGGTGTGTGAACCACATCCCGTCTTCGGTGCGGGTTTGGTAGCTGAGCCTCAAAAAGCTACCCTCGATGGTTTCCGAGTTTGGGCCTCAAAACTTAGGGTGGCCGGTTTCCGAGTTTGGGCCTCAAAACTCGGGGTGGACGGTTTGCCAGGTTTGGGCCTCAAAACTTGGGCTGGCGGGTTTACTGGTTTGGGCCTCAAACCCGGGGGGAGGTTCCTATGCGGAACGGTCGACGCGTGGTGGCGTGGAGAGGCTGGCGCGGCGGCGAAGCTATCCACGAGGAAGGCGCGGTGGTCGACGGTGATGGCACGTGGCGACATCCTAGAGCTTGCGTCGAGGCGAAGCGAAGGATGAGAAGGCGTGTGGCCGCCGGATGGAAACTGCCAGAGTTGGACGGTTTTACCCCTAGGGGGTATTTGGGTTAGTACTTCATGTTAGGGCGTTTGTGTCATTTGGACGTGCGCCTATATATAGATGAAGGGCTTTGTTGGACAGTCGAATCCTTGGACGGTGTCTCTCTCATTTTGTGCTTGTGAGAGAATGCTAGTGTTAGAGGAGAGTTGGCTCTTGTTCTTGAGCTTTTTGCCATCCAAGCTTTGTATTGCTAGCAGTGGCTTGTAGCCCGACACCGAGTGCTTAATCAATCATCCATTTCGCTGAATCCAAGGATCAAATTTGTGGCTTCAATTCGCGTTTTGAATTTGTTCTTCGCGTTCTTCGTTTCTCCACGATTTTCCCATCACTCGATCTCCCTCTACACTGCGTCTTTTGTGATTCCATTTGAATCAACTTATTCTTTGAAGTGAGGAGAACATTTCCACTAAAGGAATTCATCTCTACCCTCACGAACAAGTAGATCGGGTCGATTCAAGTTTCGTGGGGCTTTTTCGGTTCATACACCTTCCCTTTCGATTTCCCATTGATTGAGTTGATTTGAGCAGATGATTTCTTGGGGATAGTCTCCTAACTACCTTATGATCATCTTCTCCAAGTTTGGGATCAAGGGATTTTGATTTGGATCAATTTTGGCAAGATTTGGGAGAAGTGCGATCGAAATCACCCTCTCTGCAGGGTGGCGGACAGTTCGCCACTATAAGGGCGGACAGTCCGGGCATCGGGGGCGAGCCAGGACAGTTGTTGTGTTCTTCGGCTGTGTCGCTTTTGATTGAATGGCGAACAATCCGCAGTAGTAGGCACGGACAGTTCGCGAGTCACGCAGGGAGGGTCCAGCAGCGTTGCTGTTTTTGCAACTTGGCCGGCGGACAGTCCGGGAAGGAACCGCGGACAGTCCGCCCGTGGCGCGGATAGTCCGGGACTAGAAGTCCGGACAGGCCGGGAATCGGCTGTAGGTTGAGTTTTAGTGCGTTTGCTCTCCCGACTTTTCAGCTTCATTTCCGGACTTCTCGTTTGCTCCTAGAGTTAACCAAGGAACCTCTCTAGGTATCTTTGCTACCTGTTAGCATAGGTATTTGGGGATTTCCCGACGTAGCCTTCCATCTACGTTCGGGAGTCTGTTTTTGGGCTTGAACTCAAGTATGAGTTTTTGGCATTCGAGTTGCTCTTGTTGTGTGGTGCCTCACTGTGATCCTAGGGATCATCCACCCTCTTTCCGAGGGTCATAGGCATCATGTTTGAGTCCGAAGCTTTTGGGGTTGATTTTGTTGGGACAGAGGCCGTAATTTCGAAAGAAATTTTTAGGCTCCCATTCACCCCCCCTCTGGTCGCCTTGCTTTAGCATTTTCGGTCCTTCAGTTTTTTCGCTCGCTTTCAGGTGATTGTCAACAAATGAGGGCTAACAAGGAGTTGTTGCCGTTTGACGATCATGAGAGGGCTCTAAAGCTTTTACATACTCACGCTTATGCGACTCATAGAGACGTGTTTTGGCTTGAGTGGTGCCCTCATGAAAACGCATGAGAGTAGCCCAAATCTCCCGAGCCGTGGTAAGATGAGAAATGCGATCAAACTCAGACATGCTCAAACAGGTGAAAAGAGCATTACGGGCTCGGTTATTGGCATCGTGCTCATCGATCTGCAGCTGAGTAGCACGAGCAGCCAGAGCCACATAATCGGCCTTGTTGCAAATATCCCATACAGAAGCACCCATGCTCTGAAGATAGGCCGACATGCGCATCTTCCAATACGCATAGTTCGTCCCATCGAAAAACAGCGGTTTGCCCATGCCGCGATCCATGTCGCCTTCTGTGGATTTGGAACCGGCTAAGGTGGAAGATCCATAACCCGCTCCTATACCAATTGAAGGACCGAGAAGGCAAAAGCAAGGCGACTAGAGGGGGGGGTGAATGGGAGCCTCAAAAATTTCTCTCGAAACTTTGGCCTTTGTCCCAAAAATCGACCCCCAAAAGCTTCGACCGAAACGTGATGCCCATGACCCTTGGAAGAGGGTGGATGATCCCTAGGATCACAACGAGGCACCACCAAGCAAGAGAGAACCAAACACCAAAACTCCGGCACAAGTTTGACCCTTAAAAACCAACTCCCGAAGTGGGAGGATACAGTGAAGGAGCTTGAGTTTGCAAAGTCCACCGTTGTTGTCACTGAGGAGGGCGAGTGTGAGATGTGCTCCAAGCACATGACTGACCTTCTCACTTTGAGGGGGAAGTATGTTGCTTTGGTTGGAGAGGTGGATGAGCTTAGGGCTAGACCTTCGTTGTTGGGTGCATGCAAGTCTTGTGCAGGCTTGCAATCCAAGTTGGCAGAGAAGAATGCCAAGATTGTGTCTCTTGAGAAGGCCAGCTCGGGTAGCACTTGTGTGTCTAGGTGTGCCTTGTGTGAGGGCTTGGAGATGGAGATAGCCAATGTGAAGCATGACAAGATGCAAACCGAGGAAGAAAACACATACCTTCGGACCATCTTATCATGGGTGTCTTGTGGTGAGCCGTAGCTTGGGATGATGATAGCCCAATTTAAGCGTGCTACTGGAGGTCCAGGTGTTGGCTTTGCTCAGGGTATGGAGTGTGCTTCCTCTTTTGGTAAGATTGCAGTGTCGAGTGGTCTTAATCCGAGTGAGAAGCCCAATGTAACAGAACCGACCAATTTATACCAGATTAAGCACCAAAACCTCTGATTTCGCAAAGATTATCATGTACCTAAGCTCGTACAAACCTGGTAGTCCGGAAATCTCGAAGGATTTCAAATCATTTCAATGTCAGCCAAGATCATAATAGTTCAGCGAACATGTTCACAAGTTACATCACAGTTTGCACATAGTTCAAATACATCGAAGTACGAAACAATATTACAAACCATAGTTTGGAAACAGTAGCAGAAGCAACATAGTTTTAGACATAAGTTTGGTTTGTTCTCAATACGGTGCCAACAACCTGATCAGTTCCACAAAAGCATCAGATAAGATAGAAACGACCATGCCCATGGTCTAGTCATCTCCCGTAACCGGGTACAGGCAGTTCTCAAACTAGCCAAAGAAACACCGTCCATCTGCAACAACAAGGGAATAAACCCTGAGTACATGAAGGTACTCAGCTAGACTTACCCGTCGTAAACCAGAAATAATGAGACACCAAGGATCATGTAGGCTATATGTGGGGTTGGCCATACACCATTTGCATGAAAGCTCTTTTGTAAATAAAACTTAACTTAGGGTGTTGGCAGTCACTTTTATAATTAACTCTACCTTACTAGGTTTGCACCTGAACTATAACAAGCACTTGACTACTTATTCAAGCAAGGGTGACTATTTCATCAATAGCCTTTCAGATTCCACACCATAACCATCTTTACTTCCATAAGTTCTATGGGTAATGATCTACAGTCAATTACTGATTATCCAGGAGCGATGGCGATTATAATCGATTCCTACCCAGCTGGGGATAAAATGTCGCACACTCGCCCGACACATCCGGCCATGGCAGTCGTAAGCTGCCACTCAGGAAAATCGAGAACACAACGCGTGGGACAGCCATGGGCCCTTCTAGACCGAGGGTTATCTCAGTGCCAGGTCGCTCAAGCTATAACTGCCCACGGTCATGCTAGCTCGATCAGGCCCTGCCTGCCCTCGAACCATCCCAGGTTGTTCAGAATAGTTGCCCACGCTCGAGGCCCTAGGTGTTAGGTGTCAACATCTCCGTCACCGGCTCGAATAACCTTACTCGGCTTCGCGGGAGGTACTCCGACCTATGAAGGACCAAGAGTGCTACCAGAAAGCGACCAGGGGGGTGAATGGGAGCTTCAAATTTTCCTTTTGGAAACTTGTTGCCACTGTCCCGAGAATCACCCCAAGAGCAAACCTAGAGCTTGCGAGTGTCCACGACCCTAGATGTATGGTGGATGCTTCCAAGAAGCACAATGAGACACTACACAACTCTAGAAACCCAACGCAAAAGTCGGAAATCAAAACCGACAATGGACGAACAAACCGCGGACGAAACAGCGCAAAACTGCTCTGACCGGACTCACTGGTGCGTCCGGTCCGTAGGCACTGGACGCGTCCGGTCGAGCAAAACCCAAAATGGGACCTCTCTGTTTGTGACCGGACTCACGGTCACTGAGCGTCCGGTCACACCTCGAGTGTCTGGTCAGTCAAGACAAAAACTGTGAACAATAGCACGAGTGAGTCCGGTGGATGACCTATAGAGCGTCCGGTCAAGTCAACAAAAATGAACCAGTCAAAACCTTCAACGACCGGACTCTGACTGAGCGTCTGGTCAGCCCGAAGTGAGCGTACGGTCACCCCGAAACTGAGCAGTTCATCCACCGATTCGACTCGATCTCACCCAAAACAAATCCTCTAGGGATCAAACTTGGTGGGAGGAGTCACAAGGAGGATAGTGAGCTATCTCTAAGAGATCATGGCTCGAACCTATCTCCAAATCGATGAATCGAAGAAATTCGGGGGAAGGGAGACAAAACCGATCCAAAAAGAAAATTGACCGATCTACTAGCTCGTGAGGTTAGAAGTGAATTCCTTCGGTGGAAAGAAGTGCCTCACGATCTAGAACATCTTGGTTCAAACAGATTTGCAAAAGACGCACCAAGTAGGGAGATAGATCAATGGGAAAAACATGGAGAAAAGCAACTTGCAAAGAACAAGAACAAAACGCGAATCACAACCACAAATTTGCAACCGTGTGGCTACCACACGCTACAATGGTGAGATTACGGTCTCACTTCCTCAAAATCTCACGGACACAGAGGTATGATTGTCTTCTCTGTGGATTTCAGTTCGCTACAGCAGGAAATGGGAGAGGAGGAAAACCTAGAAGCAAAAGAGCAAATGACTGAGATTATTTGGGAGGTTGGTGTCTCCCCCTACTTATCCTAATTCTAATTCCCACTCTACCCCTAAGTATTTACAGAGCGACCTAGCCAAACCCTAAGGCTATCCTGGACCAACCCGAAGATGATGCTAATCCGACGGCCACGCCCGCACAACTGGTAGCGTTGCCTCGACGCAACCTCACCGATTGCCGCCACGTGCCACCCCTGCTCCGCTTGTCCTTTTCCCGGACTCTGCCCCCGGTTTTGTGGCCGAAACCGGGAAACCAGGCCTTCAAGTCCATCCCCCGGTTTTGAGGTCCAAACCGGGAAACCAGCCGCCCATCGCCTGAGTTTTGTGGCGCAAACTCAGAAACCCGCCAACGCCTAGGTTTTGAGGCCCAAACCTGGAAACCGTCCTCAGCCTGAGTTTTGTGGCCCAAACTTGGCAAACCCGAAGCACCCAGGTTTTGAGGCCCAAACCTAGAAACCGTCCACCCGGTGGTTTTTCTGTGGCTCAACCACAAAACCGGAGCTATGGAGGGGATGCAACACGCGTGCACCCCGTCCACCGACACGTGTCCCCAGGTCCTCGACCCGAGCAACACCGTGCCCCGCATGTCTCCGCTCGTCGTGTCCCAGGCTGTCAGCCACCACAGCTGATCCTCAGGCCACCGGTCCCTCAGTCCAAGCCTCACGTCCGCCCTTCACCGCTCCCGGTCCGTCGGCACGACACGTCTCTACTTGACCTTCACCTTGCCCTCGATCACTGTCTCTGTGCTCGACACCTGCACAACACAAGCCAAAGAACATGCGCATCAAACCCGTTGACAATCACTCATCACACGAGACTCGGCATACAACCATGTATCCGCAATCTCCCCCTAGATGAGTGCATTGTCAACTACACACACAAATCATAATGAAATAGAAGAAGGAAGAAGGAAGGAGAGAGAACTCAACCAAATGACCCAAAAGCATAGCAAAGCCAAAGAAGGTCCAGTGGAAAGAGCAAGACAACTTGGTCCCCAAAGACATGGGCAACGGCTCGACGCAACCAAGCAAAGCAAAGCTAGCCCTCAAGAAGAGGTAGAACAGGCTCAACATCGCTAGCAAGAAAGCTCAAAACCAACTGTTACCAACATAAGAACAAAAGAGCTCGACACCAAATGAAAAGCCGAGAGGAAGTTGAAAGGCGAATGCTAGTCCCTCAAGAAAGAGGCAAAGGCTCAACACAACTAGCAAAAACGCTTCGTACCAACTGAAACCTTACGGTAAACAAGCACAAACTCCCCCTCAAATAGTGCATACAACCAGGAAAACTCCCCTTTAGTTCAACTCGGAAAATGATTTGCAAAACATCTCCCCCTTAGTTGATAATGCACTATCAAGCAAAAATGCACCACTAAGCAAGTTTCTTCCCTTCTTTTTTCTTAGAAAATGCACCATCAAATGTGCCAACAAGCAAATTTCTCCCCCTTCCAAAATGCATATGAGTCAAAATGCAAGTTAGCAGCTTCAGGAATATAGTCAATAGAATGCAAGGATGCTCTACAAAGTTCTGATCCGACGACTCAACAACATCCATAAAATGCTAGCAAAGGCTCAAACTGATCACCAAATACGAAATATGAACATATGAGCAAGGTAAGCAGTTTTAGCCAAAAAGGTATTCACCATCAAAAATAGCACTAAGCATGTATAGACAGGAAAATAGGCAAGTGCTAAGCATGGATACAAGGTGAACTACCCCTAGCAAAGTTCAATCATCATGCTTTAGAATGAAGCATACACTTGTGATTTCAAATTTTAAATCAGAGTTGCAGCGGTGAAATTACACAAATTCAAAAATTTAGCATGTGATTGCGAGAGGTTGAAAGCTTGTCATTGCCTAACTTTTCAACCGAGTTAAGCCTATGCAAAAGCAATCAGAAGCTTAAATCGTCGGTTTTGGTCATACACTATATGGCTCAAGTTTAACTCAAAGTGCAATGAGAAACAGTCTCGATACCGTGATGTGTTGACAAGCAATCCCATCTCGATCTTTTCAATTCGCTTAAAACTTGGTTCAGATTTTAAACAGAATATGAACATACCAAGCAAGTGAATGACTCAGAGCTAGAGACATAGCAACCTAGCATATATGAAAAGCACGAGTGAATTCAACACATCCTACACATGCTAGTTGCATATCTTAATGGTGAACATTTTCAAATTTTATGTTCATTAAGCAGGTTCACCATTCAAAAATAGCTCAGCTCACAACATGTATCAGTGATCAGAAAGAGCATAAGCTACAAGCATCAACATAAGTATCGGAGCATACTAGACAGAGCATAATCACATTCTAAAGGTTATATGCATGAAGCTCAGAAAATAAAGATGCATGATGAAAAATGCAAAGACTAACCTCCCAAGGATAAAAACAAAACGAAAGAAAAGAAGTCAGTCTATGATACAAGAACCAAAATGTTTTGCGGATACACGGGTGTATGTCAAGTCTCGAGTGATGAGTGATTGTCAACGGGTTTGATCGCATGTTCTTTGGCTTGTGTTGTACAGGTGTCGAGCACGGAGACAGTAATCGAGGGCAAGGTGAAGGTCAAGTAGAGGCGTGCCGTGCCGACGGACCGAGAGCGGTGAAGGGCGGACGTGAGGCTTGGACTGAGGGACCGGTGGCCTGAGGATTGCTATGGTGGCTGGCAGCCTGGGACAGCGGCGAGCGAAGACTTGCGGAGCATGGTATTGCTCGGGTTGAGGACCTGGGGACACGTGTCAGTGGACAGGGTGCACGGGCGGTGCATCCCCTCTACAGCTCCAGTTTGGTGGTTGAGCCACAGAAAAACCACCGGGTGGACGGTTTCCAGGTTTGGACCTCAAAACCTGGGTGTTGTGGGTTTGCCGAGTTTGGGCCACAAAACTCGGGCTGAGGACGATTTCCAGGTTTGGGCCTCAAAACCTAGGTGCTGGCGGGTTTCTGAGTTTGTGCCACAAAACTCAGGCGATGGGCGGCTGGTTTCCCGGTTTGGGCCACAAAACAGGGGGGTGGACTTGAAGGCCTGGTTTCCCGGTTTTGGCCACAAAACCGGGGGGCAGAGTCTGGGAAAAGGACAAGCGGAGCGGTGGCGGCACGTGGCGGCAATCGGTGAGGTTGCGTCGAGGCAACGCTACCAGTTGTGCGGGCGTGGCCATCGGATCAGCATCTACCACGAGTTGGTCCAGGATAGCCTTGGGATTTGGCTGGGTCGCTCTGTAAATAACTAGGGGTAGAGTGGGAATTAGAATTAGGATAAGTAGGGGGAGACACCCACCTCCCAAAATATCTTAGTCATTTGCTCTTTTGCTTCTAGGGTTTCCTGCTCTCCCATTCCCTGCTGTAGCGAACTGAGATCCACAGAGAAGAGAACAATACCTCTGTGCCCGTGATATTTTGAGGAAGTGAGACCGTAATCTCACTATTGTAGCGTGTGGTAGCCACACGGTTGCAAATTCGTGGTGGTGATTCGCGTTTTGTTTGTGTTCTTCGTGGGTTGTTTTTCTCCATCTTTTTCCCGGTGATCGATCTCTTTGCTCGGTGCGTCTTTTGCAAATCCATTTGAACTGAGTTGTTCTAGATCGTGAGGCACTTCTTTCCACTGAAGGAAATCACCTCTAACCTCACGAGCTAGTAGATCGGTCGATTTTCGTTTTGGATCACGTTTTGTCTCTCTTGCACCAAATTCTTCCAATTCACCGATTTGGAGTTAGGTTCGAGCCATGATCTCTTTGGGATAGCTCACTAACCTCCTTAGAACTCCTCATGCTAAGTCTAAGCCTTAGTGCTTTTGATTCGGAGGAGACCGAGTTGAATTCGCGGAAGAACAGTGCTGTTTCGTGACCATCGGACGCTCGGCTCGGTACCATCGGACGCTGGTTCATACCATCAGACACGTCCGGTGCCACGTGTCATATGACAGTGTTTTTAAAGGAGCATCGGACGCTGACCATCGGAGCGTCCGTTGCCATCGGACGCGCCGGGGGATGAGCATCGGACGCTAGGGTTTCACTGTAGCTGTGTTCGATGCTAGTCCAGTAAGGTTCCAGTGAGGGTCATTTTGCATCGGACGCGTCCAGTGCCTGGCCATCGGACGCTGCCAGCGTCCGATGCAGTGATTTTCTCACTGTTTCGTTCGCAGTTTGATTGTTCGTCTTCAGATTTGGTTTTGGGCTTTTGCGTTGGATTTGCGATCTTGTGCTCTACAGAAATCGGGCTTCCCGCTTTGCAAAATAGCCTGAACTGTTCTAGTTGACTTGCGCGAACTTGGGTAAGGAAATTTTTGTGGTGTCCCGCTATGTTCCTAGGGAACATCCACCCATTCTCTTGGGTCGTGGACATCACGCACATCGGTTTTTCTCTAGGGGTTGATTTTCTGGGACAGAGGCTATTAGTTTCTGAAAGGAAATTTTAAAGCTCCCATTCACCCCCCTCTGATCGCTTTCTGGTAGCACCCTCGGTCCTTCAATTGGTACCAGAGCGGGTTAAGGATCTTCCACCTTAGCCGGTTCCTGATCCACAGAAGGCGACATAGATCGCGGCGTGGGCAAACCGCCATTTTTCGATGGGACGAACTAGGCGTATTGGAAGATACGTATGTCGGCCTATCTTCAGAGCATGGGTGCTTCTGTTTGGGAGATTTGCAACAAGGAGGATTACGTTGTCTTGGCTGCTCGTGTCTCTCAGCTTCAGATTGATGAGCACGAAGCCAATAGCCGAGCGCATAACGCTCTTTTCTCCTGTTTGAGCATGTCCGAGTTTGATCGCGTTTCTCACCTCCCCACGGCTCGTGAGATTTGGGTGACCCTCATGCGCTTCCATGAGGGAACCACTCAAGTCAAATCCCGTCTCTACGAGTCGCACAAGCGGGAGTATGAGAACTTTCGACACATGCCTGGCGAGAGCATAGAAAGTTTATTCGCTCGCTTTCAAGTCATTGTCAACAAGATGAGAGCGAACAAGGAGCTGTTGCCTTTTGACGATCATGAGAGAGTTTTGAAGCTTTTGCATACTCTCGATCGGTCGGTGTGGGACTCAAAAGTCCAGGCGATCATCGAATCATCTAACTATGAGACCCTCACATGCGACGAGCTTTTTAGTAAGCTCAAGTCTAGTGAGATTGATGCCATGTCGAGGGCTTCTTATGAAAATCCTTCTGGCCCGACTATGGCTTTGGTCTGGCTCTTCTGCTAACCCCTCTGGAGGATTTGCACTCTCTTCACTTCTTTCTGTCACAGAGGAGCAGCTTGAGTCTTTGGGAGATGATGAGTTGGCTTTGCATGCCAACCGGTTCTCGCGATTCCACAACAACCGCATGAACCGTCACCACGGAGGAGGACACTCAGGATGCTTTGAGTGCGGCGACCCCGACCACTTCATCACCAACGGTCCCAAGAAGAACACGCAATCTGGGAAGGGCGATCATGGGCACAAGTACGACTCTGGGAAGCGCAAGGAGAAGTACGTCCCCGCGAAGCCGAAGCGGAAGGGCGGCTTCAACAAGGAGTACATCAAGAAGAAGTACTTGGAGAAGGCCCAGGCTGAGCAGCGTGCATTCTTTGCCACGCTCAGCGACGTCGACGACTCGGATGACGACTCCGCTGGCTCAAGCGATGATGACTCCACTTCTGCACCATGGCCCTTGGTGATGAGGTCGATGGCAAGCTGGAGGAGATCCCTCAGAACGACGACGACGACACCTCGTAGGTATCCTTAACCCACGACGAACTCTCTGCCGAAGTAGACAAGCTTACTGCCGCTTTGCTTAGCCAGGATAAGTTGCTTAGGCGTGCAGCTAGAGAGCGCAAGGAGTTTAGGCAAAAGTGGGAAGATACGGTGAAGGAGCTTGAGTTCGCTAGATCCACTGTAGTCGTGTCTGAAGAGGCTGAGTGTGAGATGTGCACCAAGCACATGACTGATCTTCTCACTTTGAGGAGTAAGTATGCTGCTTTGGTTGGAGAGGTGGATGAGCTCCGGGCTAGACCCGTGTTGTTGGGTGCCTGCAAGTCTTGTGCTGGCTTGCAAACCGAGTTGGCAGAGAAGATTGCCAAGATTGAGTCTCTGGAGAAGGCCAGCTCGGGTAGCACTTCTGTGTCTAGGTGCGCTTTGTGCGAGGGTTTGGAGATGGAGATTGCCAATGTGAAGCATGGCAAGATGCGAACCGAGGAAGCAAACACATACCTTCGGACCATCTTGTCATGGGTGTCTTGCAATGAGCCGCAGCTTGGGATGATGATCGCGCAGTTTAAGCGTGCTGCTTGAGGTCCAGGTGTAGGTTTTGCTCTGGGTGTTGATCTTTCTGCCTTTTGGAAGATTGGAGAGTCGAGTGGTCTAAACCCATGTGAGAAGCCCAACTCCACCACTACTCCCAAACTTACCAAGCTTCCACCCAAAGAGCCTCTCAAGCCTAACACCAAGGATGGGGTGTTTGAAGAACCTCCACGAGCTCCAACCAAGAACCAACAGTGGGCTCCCAAACCCAACCACCTGAAAAACAAGCTGGACACAATGCCACCTATTCAGGAGGAGCTTATGCTACAAAAAGGGAAGGTGATCCACACCCACTACCGTGAGTACCAACAACCCCCTATGAGAGCGGTGAGGTACCATTGTGAGCACTGTGGGAGAGATGGACACTTGAGTGAGTTTTGCTTTAGGCGCAAGAGAGAGGAGCGTCGTTCCAGGGAGATGAACAATCCGGACATGTACCATCCTTTCCATGATGTACATGTGCCGAATGTTCAGAGGAGAGCTACTAGGCCTAGAGGTGCAGTGCCTCAAGGTCCTAGGCATCAGGGAGGTGTTGCCCGACAGGGTCCTGACTTTGCACGATACGAACCCCGTGGCGGAGGCTTTGTTGAGCGTTTCCCTCCACCGCGTTTTGACTATCGCGATGGACGCTCTTTCCTTAGCGGACCACGTTTTCCTGTGTGTGGTGATCGCTTTCCCCGTAAGCGTGCTAGGAATGGTTTTTATACTGACCGTTCTTTTGAGCAGCCGGCCCAACACTGGTACTCGTCCTACTTCACTAACCCCAGTATTGCACCGTATGCTCACCCTATGTCTTTTTATTGATGTAGGTAAAACGATTGGAGGACATTTGGTTGGTGGATTCCGGTTGCTCGAGACACATGACCGGAAACGCCAAGTGGTTCTCCAGTCTTAGTCCTATTGCCGGAAAGGAGTTTATCACCTTCGGTGACAATAGTAAAGGTAAAGTGTTGTCTCATGGGTCGGTGTGAGTTAATGAGCACTTTGTGTTGCGTGATGTTGCTCTTGTTTCTAACTTGCATTTTAACCTTCTTTCTGTCTTGCAACTTTTTGATGATGACTATGAGATTCATTTTAAACCAAATCTCAGTCGCATTTTAGATCCTCAGGGCAATCTTGTATGTTTGATTTCGCCCTTTGGGAAAGTCTTTCGTGCGAATTTCTCGGAGTTGTTTGGGTTTTCTCGCTGTCTTATGGCTGGTCCTTCCTCCTCTGATCTTTGGAAGTGGCATAGGAGACTCGGTCACCTGAGCTTCGACTTGCTTGCAAGGCTTAGCTCTCTTGGCCTAATCCGAGGATTGCCCAAGTTGTCCATGGAAAAGGACCTTGTTTGCCATTCTTGTAGACATGGGAAGATGGTTGCCGCTCCCCACCATCCGGTGACTCAGGTCATGACTTCGCACCCTGGAGAGCTTTTACATATGGACCTTGTTGGTCCGGCTCGGGTGAGCTCGGTTGGGGGAAAGTGGTACGTGCTTGTTGTTGTCGACGATTTTTCGAGATATTCATGGGTTTTATTTTTGACTGAGAAGTCTGAGACTTTCTCTTTTGCTCGCAATTTGATTTTGCGTCTTCAGAATGAGTTCCCTATGAACTCGATGCGAGCTATTCGTAGTGATAATAGTTCCGAATTCAAGAATTCGGATTTTGAGAAGTTTTGTGACTCCTTGGGTTTGGAGCATCAGTTTTCTTCCCCCTACACACCGCCACAAAATGGTGTTGTAGAGAGGAAGAATCGGACCAATGTAGAGATGGCCAGGACGATGCTCGATGAGCATAGGACTCCTAGGCGATATTGGGCCGAGGCTATGAACACTGCATGCTATATTTCCAATCGCATTTTTCTCCGAGCTTTCTTGAAAAAAGACTTCTTATGAGTTGTGTTTTGGTAGACAGCCCAAAGTGAGTTACTTTCGAGTTTTTGGTTGCCACTGTTTTATACTTAAGAAAGGCAACCTGGACAAATTTGAGTCTCGTTCTTCTGACGGTGTATTTTTGGGTTATGGCACTCACACTCGCGCATATCGCGTACTTAACCTTGATACTAACTGAGTCATGGAGACATCCGATGCCACCTTCGACGAGACCATGGTTTGTCCTTCTTCTCGTTTTGAGCGTGCAGGTGATCATGAGGTTGGTGAACCTCTTTTCGATGATGAGGATGAGGATGCTGAAGGCATGGGTGACCCAGCATCACCTCCACCTGTTGTGCCGCAAAGAGCGGCTTCTACTACAACTCACGGCCCCGACCCTTCTTCCTCTATGACTTGGGGGCCGTGGGATCCGCCACCCCGAGCGGTACCTTTTGTACCCAGGGAGGCACCAGCTGCTGTTGAGGGGGAGGTCACTTCTTCTCGGGAGACGCCACGACACATCAAGCGCCAACACCCGCCTCAACAGATGATCGGCAGCATCGACGAACGTGTCACTCGGTCCAGATCACAACAAATCTCTCACTTTGCTCATTCTGCATTTGTTGCTGATTTTGAACCCCGAGATGTTGGACACGCTTTGACGGATCCGGATTGGGTCAATGCCATGCATGAGGAGTTAGAAAATTTTGAAAGAAATCGGGTTTGGGTTTGGGTTCCACCTCCTCCAGACTGTAATCCTATTGGGACAAAATGGGTTTTCAAAAACAAACAAGGAGAGGATGGCCACATTGTGAGGAACAAGGCCAGACTTGTAGCGAATGGTTATAGTCAGAAGGAGGGGATAGACTATGAGGAGACTTTTGCTCCTGTAGCTCGTTTGGAGGCTATTAGGATACTCTTGGCTTTTGCTGCATCCAAAGGGTTCAAACTTTTTCAAATGGATGTCAAGATTGCCTTCTTAAACGGCTACATACAACCCCCCGGTTTCAAAAATCCCAAGTTTCCAAACCATGTTTTTAAACTCCACAAAGCTTTATATGGTTTGAAACAAGCCCCTAGAGCGTGGTATGATAGATTGAAAACCTTTTTGCTTGCTAAGGGTTTAAAAATGGGATGTGTGGATAAAACGTTCTTTCTCCTCAAGAAAGGCAAAGACACTCTCTTGGTCCAGATTTACGTGGATGATATCATTTTCGGTGGTTCTTCTCACGCTTTGGTTGCCAAGTTTGCAGACATTATGAGCAGGGTGTTCGAGATGAGTATGATGGGTGAGCTGACTTTCTTTCTCGGATTGCAAATTAAGCAATCCCGAGAAGGGACGTTTGTGCACCAGGGCAAGTACACCAAAGACTTGCTGAAGAGGTTCGATATGGGTGAGGCCAAGCCTTTACCAACACCCATGTCGACCACGATGGCCTTGGATGCGGACAAGGATGGAGAAGTTGTGGACTAGAAGGAGTACCGAAGCATGATCGAGTCGCTGCTCTACCTGACGGCGACACGCCCGAACATCCAGTTCGCGGTGTGTTTGTGCGCGTGCTTTCAGGTGTCGCCGCGCACCTCTCACCGTCAGGCGGTCAAGCGCATTTTCAGGTACCTTCGTTTCACACCTGAGTTTGGGATTTGTTATTCAGCTTCCTCCACCCTCTCCCTTTGTGGTTATTCCGATGCCGATTTTGCTGGTTGCCGAGTTGAGCGCGAGTCCACTTCTGGGACTTGCCAGTTTATTGGTTCTTCTCTTGTATCGTGGTCTTCTCGCAAGCAGTCTAGTGTCGCTCAGTCTACCACAGAGGCTGAATATGTTGCTGCGGCTAGCTGCTGTTCTCAGTTGCTTTGGATGATGGCCACTTTGCATGATTTTGGTCTGAGCTTTTCTCGCGTGCCTTTGCTTTGTGACAGCACGAGTGCTATTAGCGTTTCTAAGAACCCCGTGCTTCACTCGAAGACCAAACACATTGATGTGCGCTTTCATTTTCTGCGAGACCACCATGAGAAGGGTGATATCGACCTTCGCCATGTCGATACTCATCATTAGTTGGCTGATATTTTCACCAAGCCTTTGGGTGAATCAACCTTTAATCGGTTGAGGGGTGAGCTTGGTGTGTGTTTCCCCTTTTAGATGAGAGAAACATTTTGATTCTTGTATCTTAGACTGACTATTTTTCGTTTGTCTTGTTTTCTTTTAGTTTAGTCTTTTGCATTTCAGCATACGCTTTTACATTCTGAGCTTCATGTATATAATCTTTATAATGTAACTATGCTCTATGTAGTATGCTCCGATGCTCTATGTTGATGCTTGTAGCTTATGCTCTTCCTGATCACTGATACATGTTGTGAGTTGAGCTATTTTTGAATGATGAACTTGCTTAACAAACATAAAATCTGAAACTGTTCACCATTGAGATATGCAACTAGCATGTGTAGGATGAGTTGAATTCACTCGTGCTTTTCATATATGCTAGGTTGCTATGTCTCTAGTTCTGAGTCATTCACTCGCTTGGTGTGTTCATATTCTGTCAATAAAATTGAACCAAGTTTTTAGTGAATTGAAAAGATCGAGATGGGATTGCTTGTCAACACATCACGGTATCAAGACTATTTCTCATTGCACTTTGAGTTAAACTTGAGCCGTGTAGTGTATGACCGAAACCGATGCTTTAAGCATCTGATTGCATATGCATAGGCTTAGCTCGGTTGAAAAGTTAGGCAATGACAAGCTTTCAACCTCTCGCAATCATTGCTAAATTTGAACTTGTGTAATTTCACCGCTGCAACTCCAATTTAACATTTGAAATCCCAAGTTTATGCTTCATTCTATAGCATGATGGTTGAACTTTGCCAGGGGTAGTTCACCTTGTATACATGTTTAGCACTTGTTCGGATTCCTGTCTATACATGCTTAGTGCTATTTTGGTGGTGAATACCTTTTTGGCTAAAAACTGCTCACCTTACTCTCATGTTCATATTTCGTGTTTAGTGATCAGTTTGAGCCTTTGCTAGCATTTTATGGATGTTGTTGAGTCATCGGACCAGAACTGTGTAGAGCATCTTTGCACTCTCTTGACTATATTCCTAAAGCTGCTAACTTGCATTTTGACTCATATGCACTCTGGAAGGGGGAGAACCTTTCTTGCTGGCACTTTTGATGGTGCATTTTCTAAGGGGGAGAACTGTGCTCGGTTGCTTAATGATGCTTTTACTTGATGATGCATTTTCAGCAAAGGGGGAGAAATTTGACAAATCATGTGCCCTCCCATGTTCAACTAAGGAGGAGATATTTCAAATCTTGTGCTTTCGTTTTCTTTCCGAGTTGAACCAAGGGGGAGTTTTTCCTAGTTGTGTGCACTATTCGAGGGGGAGTTTGTGATTGTAAGGTTTTCAATTGGTTCGGAGCGCTTCTGCTAGTTGTGTTGAGCCTCTGTGCCTCTTTCTTTAGGGACTAGCATTTGCTTCAATTTCTCAATTGGTTTCTGCTAGCGGTGTTGAGCCTGTTATACCTCTTCTTGAGGGCTAGCTTTGCTTTGCTTGGTTGCGTCGAGCCGTTGCCCATGTCCTTGGGGACCAAGTTGTTTTGCTCTTTCCACTTGACCTTCTTTGGCTTTGCTATGCTTTTGGGTCATTTGGCTGAGTTCTCTCTACTTCTTCTTCCTTCCTACTTCTATTTCATTATGATTTGTGTGTGTAGTTGACAATGCACTCATCAAGGGGGAGATTGCGGATACACGGGTGTATGCCGAGTCTCGAGTGATGAGTGATTGTCAATGGGTTTGATCGCATGTTCTTTGGCTTGTGTTGTGCAGGTGTCGAGCACGGAGACCGTGATCGAGGGCAAGGTGAAGGTGAAGTAGAGACGTGTCGTGCCGACGGACCGGGAGCGGTGAAGGGCGGACGTGAGGCTTGGACTGAGGGACCGGTGGCCTGAGGATCAGCTGTGGTGGCTGGCAGCCTGGGACAGCGGCGAGCGAAGACTTGCGGGGCATGGTGTTGCTCGGGTTGAGGACCTGGGGACACGTGTCGGTGGACGGGGTGCACGGGCGGTGCATCCCCTCTACAGCTCCGGTTTGGTGGCTGAGCCACAGAAAAACCACCGGGTGGACGGTTTCCAGGTTTGGACCTCAAAACCTGGGTGCTGCGGGTTTGCCGAGTTTGGGCCACAAAACTCGGGCTGAGGACGGTTTCCAGGTTTGGGCCTCAAAACCTGGGTGCTGGCGGGTTTCTGAGTTTGTGCCACAAAACTCAGGCGATGGGCGGCTGGCTTCCCGGTTTGGGCCACAAAACCGGGGGATGGACTTGAAGGCCTGGTTTCCTGGTTTCGGCCACAAAACCGGGGGGCGGAGTCCGGGAAAAGGACAAGCGGAGCGGTGGCGGCACGTGGCGGCAATCGGTGAGGTTAAGTCGTGGCAACGCTACCAGTTGTGCGGGAGTGGCCATCGGATCAGCATCTACCACGAGTTGGTCCAGGATAGCCTTATGGTTTGGTTGGGTCGCTCTGTAAATAACTAGGGGTAGAGTGGGAATTAGAATTAGGATAAGTAGGTGGAGACACCCACCTCCCAAAATATCTTAGTCATTTGCTCTTTTGCTTCTAAGGTTTCCTGCTCTCCCATTCCCTGCTCTAGCGAACTGAGATCCACAGAGAAGAGAACAATACCTCTGTGCCCGTGATATTTTGAGGAAGTGAGACCGTAATCTCACTATTGTAGCGTGTGGTAGCCACATGGTTGCAAATTCGTGGTGGTGATTCGCGTTTTGTTTGTGTTCTTCGCGGGTTGTTTTTCTCCATGTTTTTCCCGGTGATCGATCTCTTTGCTCGGTGCGTCTTTTGCAAATCCGTTTGAACTGAGTTGTTCTAGATCGTGAGGCACTTCTTTCCACCGAAGGAAATCACCTCTAACCTCACGAGCTAGTAGATCGGTCGATTTTCGTTTCGGATCACGTTTTGTCTCTCTTGCACCAAATTCTTCCAATTCACCAATTTGAAGTTAGGTTCGAGCCATGATCTCTTTGGGATAGCTCACTAACCTCCTTGGAACTCCTCATACTAAGTCTAAGCCTTAGTGCTTTTGATTCGGAGGAGATCGGGTTGAATTCGCGGAAGAACAGTGCTGTTTCGTGACCATCGAATGCTCGGCTCGGGACCATCGGACGCTGGTTCATACCATCGGACGCGTCTGGTGCCACGTGTCATCTTGCAGTGTTTTTAAAGGAGCATCGAACGCTGACCATCGAAGCATCCGTTGCCATCGGACACGCCGGGGGTTGAGCATCGGACGCTAGGGTTTCACTGTAGCTGCGTCCGATGCCAGTCCAGTAAGGTTCCAGTGAGGGTCATTTTGCAACGGACGCGTCCGGTGCCTGGCCATCGGACGCTGCCAGCATCCGATGCAGTGATTTTCTCACTATTTCATTCGCAGTTTGATTTTCTCACTGAATCCCCCTCGCGTTGCTCGGGGGAGGTTGAGGTTACCCAAAGCCCGTCCTGTCACTAGTTGACTTGCGCGAACTTGGGTAAGGAAAATTTTGTGGTGTCCCATTGTGTTCCTAGGGAACATCCACCCATTCTCTTGGGTCGTGGACATCACGCACATCGGTTTTTCTCTATGGGTTGATTTTCTGGGACAGAGGCTATTAGTTTCTGAAAGGAAATTTTAAAGCTCCCATTCACCCCCCTCTGGCCGCTTTCTGGTAGCACTCTCGGTCCTTCTTGTTTCCCCCATCTAAAAGGGGAAACACACACCAAGCTCACCTCTCAACCAATTAAAGGTTGATTGGTCCAAAGGCTTGGTGAAAATATCAGCCAACTGATGATGAGTATCGACATGGCGAAGGTCGATATCACCCTTCTCATAATGGTCTCGCAAAAAAAGAAAGCGCACATCGATGTGTTTGGTCTTAGAATGCAGCACAGGGTTCTTAGCAACGCTAATAGCACTCGTGCTATCACAAAGCAAAGGAACACGACAAAAGCTCAGACCAAAATCACACAAAGTGGCCATCATCCAAAGCAACTGAGAACAGCAGCTAGCCGCAGCAACATATTCAGCCTCTGTGGTAGACTGAGCGACACTAGACTGCTTGCGAGAAGACCAAGATACAAGAGAAGAACCAATAAACTGTCAAGTCCCAGAAGTGGACTTGCGCTCAACTCGGCAACCAGCAAAATCGGCATCGGAATAACCGCAAAGGAAGAGGGTGGAGGAAGCTGAATACCAAATCCCGAATTCAGGCATGAAACGAAGGTACCTCATAATGCGCTTGACCGCCTGACGGTAAGAAGTGCGCGGCGACGCCTGAAAGCGTGCGCACAGACACACCGCGAACTGAATGTTCGGGCGTGTCGCTGTCAGGTAGAGCAGCGACCCAATCATACTCCGGTACTCCTTCTGGTCCACAGCTTCTCCATCCACGTCTGCATCCAGGGCCGTCGTGGTCGACATGGGTGTTGGTAAAGGCTTGGCCTCACCCATATCGAACCTCTTCAGCATGTCTTTGGTGTACTTGCCTTGGTGCACAAATGTCCCTTCTCGGGATTGCTTAATTTGCAATCCGAGAAAGAAAGTCAGCCCACCCATCATACTCATCTCGAACTCCCTGCTCATAATGTCTGCAAACTTGGCAACCAAAGCGTGAGAAGAACCACCGAAAATGATATCATCCACGTAAATCTAGACCAAGAGAGTGTCTTTGCCTTTCTTGAGGAGAAAAAGCGTTTTATCCACACATCCCATTTTTAAACCCTTAGCAAGCAAAAAGGTTTTCAATCTATCATACCAGGCTCTAGGGGCTTGTTTAAAACCATATAAAGCTTTGTGGAGTTTAAAAACATGGTTTGGAAACTTGGGATTTTCGAAACCGGGGGGTTGTTCAACATACACCTCTTCTTCTATGTAGTCGTTTAAGAAGGCAATCTTGACATCCATTTGAAAAAGTTTGAACCCTTTGGATGCAGCAAATGCCAAGAGTATCCTAATAGCCTCCAAACGAGCTACAGGAGCAAAAGTCTCCTCATAGTCTATCCCCTCCTTCTGACTATAACCATTCGCTACAAGTCTGGCCTTGTTCCTCACAATGTGGCCATCCTCTCCTTGTTTGTTTTTGAAAACCCATTTTGTCCCAATAGGATTACAGTCTGGAGGAGGTGGAACCCAAACCCAAACCCGATTTCTTTCAAAATTTTCTAACTCCTCATGCATGGCATTGACCCAATCCGGATCCGTCAAAGCGTGTCCAACATCTCGGGGTTCAAAATCAGCAACAAATGCAGAATGAGCAAAGTGAGAGATTTGTTGTGACCTGGACTGAGTGACACGTTCGTCAATGCTGCCGATCATCTATTGAGGCGGGTGTTGGCGCTGAATGTGTCATGGCGCCTCCCAAGCAGAGGTGATCTCCCCCTCAACAGCAGCTGGTGCCTCCCCGGGTACAAAGGGTACCGCTCAAGGTGGCGGATCCCACGGCCCCCAAGTGGTAGAGGAAGATGGGTCGATGTCGTGAGTCGTAGTAGAAGCCGCTCCTTGCGGCACAGCAGGTGGAGGGGGTGCTGGATCATCCATACCTTCAGCACCCTCTTCCTCGTCATCAAAAAAGAGGCTCACCAACCTGATGATCACCTGCACGCTCAAAACGAGAAGGACAGACCATGGTCTCATCGAAGGTGACATCAGATGTCTCCATGACTCGGTTAGTATCAAGGTTAAGTACACGATAAGCTCGAGGGTGAGTGCCATTACCCAAAAATACACCATCAGAAGAACGAGACTGAAATTTGTCCAGGTTGCCTTCAATATAAAACAGTGGCAACCGAAGACTCTAAAGTAACTTACCTTGGGCTATCTTCCAAAACGCAACTCATAAGAAGTCTTTTTCAAGAAAGCTCGGAGAAAAATGCGATTGGAAATATAGCATGCAGTGTTCATAGCTTCGTCCCAAAAACGCCTAGGAGTCCTATGCTCATCAAGCATCATCCTGGCCATCTCCACAAGGGTCCGATTCTTCCTCTCTACAACACCATTTTGTGGCGGTGTGTAGGGGGAAGAAAACTGATGCTCCAAACCGAAAGAGTTACAAAACTTTTCAAAATCCGAATTCTTAAATTCAAAAACCATTATCACTTCGAGTAGCTCGCATCGAGTTCATAGGGAACTCGTTCTGAAGACGCAAAATCAGATTGCGAGCAAAAGAGAAGGTCTCAGTCTTCTCGGTCAAAAAGAAGACCCACGAATATCTCGAAAAATCATCGACAACAACAAGCACGTACCACTTCCCCCTGACCGAGCTCACCTGAGCCGGACCAACAAGGTCCATGTGTAAAAGCTCTCCAGGGCGCTGTGTCATGACCTGAGTCACTGGACGGTGGGGTGCGGCAACCATTTTCCCATGTCTACAAGAATGGCAAACAAGGTCCTTCTCCATGGACAACATGGGCAATCCTCGGATTAGGCCAAGAGAGCTAAGCCTTCCAAGAAAGTCGAAGCTCAGGTGACCGAGTCTCCTATGCCACTTCCAAAGATCAGAGGAGGAAGGACCAGCCACAAGACAGCGAGAAAATCCAAATGACTCCGAGAAATTCACACGAAAGACTTTCCCAAAGGGCGAAATCAAACATACAAGATTGCCCTGAGGATCTAAAATACGACTGAGATTCAGTTTAAAACGAATCTCATAGTCATCATCAAAAAGTTGCGAAACAGAAAGAAGGTTAAAATGCAAGTTAGAAACAAGAGCAACATCACGCAACACAAAGTGCTCATTAACTCGCACCGACCCACGAGACAACACTTTACCTTTGCTATTATCGCCGAAGGTGATAAACTCCTTTCTAGCAACAGGACTAAGACTGGAGAACCACTTGGCGTTTTCGGTCATGTGTCTCGAGCAAATGGAATCCACCAACCAAATGTTCTCCAATCGTTTTACCTACATCAATAAAAAGACATAGGGTGAGCATACGGTCCAACACTGGGGTTAGTGAAGTAGGAAGAGTACCAGTGTTGGGCCGGCTGCTCAAAAGAAAGGTCAGTATAAAAACCATTCCTAGCACGCCTATGGGGAAAGCGATCACCACGCACAGGAAAACGTGGTCCGCTAAGGAAAGAGCGTCCATCGCGATAGTCAAAACGCGGTGGAGGGAAACGCTCAACAAAGCCTCCACCACGGGGTCCGTATCCTGCAAAGTCAGGACCCCATCGGGCAACACCTCCCTGACGCCTAGGACCTTGAGGCACTGCACCTCTAGGCCTAGCAGCTCTCCTCTGAACATTCGACACATGTACATCATGGAAAGGATGGTACATGTCCGCATTGTCCATCTCCCTGGCACGGCGCTCCTCTCTCTTGCGCCGAAAGCAAAACTCACTCAAGTGTCCATCTCTCCCACAGTGCTCACAATGGTACCTCACCGCTCTCATAGGGGGTTGTTGGTACTCACGGTAGTGGGTGTGGATCACTTTGCCCTTCTGTGGCATAAGCTCCTCCTGGATAGGTGGCATTGTGTCTAGCTTGTGCTTGAGGTGGTTCGGTTTGGGAGCCCATTGCTGTTTCTTGGGTGGAGCTCTTGGAGGTTCATCAAACACTCCATCCTTGGTGTTAGGCTTGAGAGGCTCTTTGGGTGGAAGCTTGGTAAGCTTGGGAGTAGTGGTGGAATTCGGCTTCTCACTTGGGTTAAGACCACTCGACTCTCCAATCTTCCCAAAAGAAGAAACATCAACACCCGGAGCAAAACCTACACCTAGACCTCCAGCAGCACACTTAAACTGAGCGATCATCATCCCAAGCTGCGGCTCATTAGATGACACCCATGACAAGATGGTCCGAAGTTATGTGTTTTCCTCCTCGGTTTGCATCTTGCCATGCTTCACATTAGCGATCTCCATCTCCAAACCCTCGCACAAAGCACACCTAGACACACAAGTGCTACCCGAGATGGCCTTCTCAAGAGACTCAATCTTGGCATTCTTCTCTGCCAACTTGGTTTGCAAGCCTGCACAAGACTTGCATGCACCCAACAACACGGGTCTAGCCCGGAGCTCAACCACCTCTCCAACCAAAGCAGCATACTTACTCCTCAAAGTGAGAAGATCAGTCATGTGCTTGGTGCACATCTCACACTCTGCCTCCTCAGACACAGCCATGGTGGATCTAGCAAACACAAGCTCCTTCACCGTATCTTCCCACTTCTGCCTAAACTCCTTGCGCTATCTAGCTGCACGCCTAAGCAACTTATCCTGACTAAGCAAAGCTGCAGTAAGCTTATCAACTTTGGCAGAGAGTTCCTCAGGAGTTTGAGATACCTGTGAGGAGTCGTCATTGTCGTCCTGAGGGATTTCCTCCAGCTTGCCATCGACCTCATCACCAAGGGCCATGGTGCAGAAGCCCTCGTCGTTGGCGAAGAAGCAGAGGCCGTTCAGCTTGTCCTCGATCCTCTTCCTCTTCTCGGACTCGTCATCGCTTTAGTGTGCGGAGTCATCATCCGATTCATCGACGTCGCTGAGCGTGGCAAAGAAAGCACGCTGCTCAGCCTGGGCCTTGTCCAAGTACTTCTTCTTGATATACTCCTTGTTGAAGCCGCCCTTCCGCTTGCTCTTCGCGGGGACGTACTTCTCCTTGCGCTTCCCGGAGTCGTACTTGTGCCCAAGATTGCCCTTCCCAGATTGCTTGTTCTTCTTGGGAAAGTTGGCGATGAAGTGGTCGGGGTCGCCGCACTCAAAGCATCCTGAGCGTCCTCCTCCGTGGCGACGGTTCATGCGATTGTTGTGAAACCGCGAGAACCAGTTGGCAAGCAAAGCCAACTCGTCATCCCCCAAAGACTCCAACTGCTCCTCTGTGACAGAAAGAAGTGAAGAGAGTGCAAATCCACCAGAGGGGTTAGCAGAAGAGCCAGAAACCAAAGCCATAGTCGGGCCAGAAGGATTTTCATAAGAAGCCCTCGACATGGCATCAATCTCACTAGACTTGAGCTTACTAAAGAGCTCGTCGCATGTGAGGGTCTCATAGTTAGATGATTCGATGATCGCCTGTGTGACACCCTAGTGTCAAGCATTGCATTAGGAACTACATTTAGCTACTAAAATGCATAAGCAATGCATTGCATCATTTCATGTGCATGAAAGTGCTTTTGCCTTTTGTTTGTTTATTTGGATTTTGGTTTCTACTAGACTTGATTGCTTAAGTGGATCTCTGTCTTGGAAAATAATTCTATAAAATAGAGAATATTGAGTATAACACTTTTTATATTGACACCTTGACTTAGTTCCATATAGTTTATAAATTTAAAAATGTGAGAACAAAATGATTTATAACTCAAAATCTGGTTTTATTTCTGTGGAGACTGAGCAAATGATTTTTAGAAAATATGTCTTATATGAAAGTTGTAGAGAAAATTATTTTGAGCAACTTTTATTTTTGGGTCAAAGTCTAATTTTGAGTTTTTGAAACTGATTTGAAATGGTCAAAGTTTGAAAAAGAGTTAGAAAAAGAAAAGAAAAAACGATTTTTCTTCCGCGCCCAGCTTTCGCCCCAACCGGCATTTCCGGCCCAGGCCTGCGACCTCTCACCCGTGCCCCCTCCTGCGCGCGCCGCGTGCCGCGCCGCGCCGGTCAGCCGACCGCGCCGCGCCGCACGCCGGCCAAACCGTCGCGTGGCCGCTCCTCCCTGCCGCGCATCCGCTCCCGCCTCTCACCGCGCGATCTTCTCCCGCTCAGGCACGCAAGCAATCGCCCTCGCCCTCTCCCGTGCTGCCTCGCCTGCCGAGCCGCCTTGCCAACCGCACCCGCCTCTCGCCGCTCGCCGCGCCGGGCCCTGCCACGGCCGCTGGTCCGGCCGAGCCTGAACAAAACGGCAGCACCGTTCGCTCCCTCACTTCACTTGCCTTCGCCTGCTCTCGTCCGATCCCCCTCACTCGCTTCTCTGCACACGAACGGACCCGAGCGCCACCCTCACCACCGCAAAAGTCCCCTTCACCGTTTCGGCCTCGTCGGAGCTCCTCCATCTGATTCCCTCCGCGCACTGCTCCGCCTCGTCGTCGCACACACGGTGCGCGCGATCCCACCACCGGTCGACCTTCCCCGACACCGGAGCACGCCGTGCCCCCTTCGGCCGCCATTCGCCGCCGAGGAGCCCGCGTCACCGTTCCACATCGACCAAGCCTCCACCGAGCCCCTTCTTCGTCGTCGAGCTTCATCACACCAAAGCAATGTGAGAACACGCCTCCGCAAGGTCTCTACCGCTCCCTAACCCCCTCTTCTTCTCGACCGAGCACCGCCATGGTTCGCCATGGCCGCGCACGTGGTCGAGCTCCACCGGAGCTTCCGGAGCCAATCCAACCCGGTAGCCTTGCTCCTTAGGGTTCACTAAGCACAGCGCACACCTTGATTTGTCCGGCGACCGCCGGAGATGGCCTAGCCGAGCACCACCACCGCCATCACCCGCCCTTGCTCGCCGCCGGCAAGCTATGGCCGCCCGCTAGCCAAACCATCACCACCATTCGATCCGCCTCGCCGAGACGAACACGCCGAGCACCACCTCACCGCTGGTGACCTCGCCGCCGGCGAGAACCATGCGGTCAACTCCTTCCCCTGCTCTGCTCTCTCTAACCGCTGGGCCCTGTTGACCAGCTGGTCCCATGCGTCAGCCACCCTTGGTCCATGGACCGAGTCTGTGTAGTATGGGCCGGGAAAGTTCAAATGTTTTTCCTTTTTGTTTTATTTTCCAGGAAAGCTTGTTATTTTTGTGTAGCATGTTTTAATGGTCCAAATGAAGTGTTTTCAGTTTTGATAGCTTGTTTATGCATAGATCTGTCATAGAAAAATATGAAAGTATTTCTGGTGAGAATCTATATTACTGTTTTTATTTAATCCAGTTTATGTGCTTTTGCTTAGATAAATGGATTCATATGTTTTCTTTTTGAGTTAATTCATGGCAAAATTTGTGTAAGTTTCTTATCCTGTTATATGTCTGTGAAAAATATATAAGGCACTGTTTATGTAGAAAAAGTATCTGTTTAGGTTTAAATTCCTTTTTAGCTTTTTTCTTAGAATAATTGTTAAAATGACATGCATGTGAAAATAAAATATGAAAAAATTTATGTAGTCTCTGTGTGTTATGTTCCGATTAAGAAAAATGCTAAGTATGGGTTGTTTTATGGAAAAATGTGAAGTTGTTGTACAAATGTGCATTCCTGTGTTTTTCTTAGAAAATTCATGTAGAAAGGAATTTCATGTTTGTGTTCATGGAACTTTCTTGATAACTATGATATGTGAGATAGAATCTGGGAAAAATATGAAAATGAGTATGTCACCCTTTTCCAGTAGGGTGGTAGTTCAAACGATTTAATTTGGAGTAAATTTGTTTATTTTGTGTAGAGTTGTAAATTTATGCTTTGGCAGTTAATTTTCTGTAGTAGAGTGTCTATGAGTAGATAAAGCTAAGAAAAATATGAAATCTTCTGTTTGACACTTTTTGTGTGAAAAGTTAGTTCAAAGCACCTTTTGAGTAGTTTAATTCATCTTTTTGTATCTATTGTTCTGTATTTTATTTCCTGCTGAAATCTGGAAAGTAAGGTCCAGTAGTTATGAGCTACCTTCTGGAATTCTTGTAGAATTTTCTGAGTTTAGAAAAATGTACTTGCAGTTCAAACCTAAATTTCTTTTGAATTTCTAAATAGGAAAAGGTTAAAATAATGAATTGTTTTATGTGTTAAATGAGTGATTTTTCCTCAATGTCGAAAGTGGTTCAACAAGTTGGTTTTGTTGGTTTGCAAGAAATGTTTGCATTTTGACCGCCATATCTCACACGACACTTAAGTTATTCATTAATCACCGCATTGCAATAGGATCGACAGTCCCGGAGCCCGACCAGGAGCCGGAAGCAAGCGTGGAGTAGGAGATCCCAGAACTGCCTCGCACCAAGGAGGTCGACCCCGCGCCGGAAGCTAACCTGCCTGACTGCCCCGCTCACGAGGCCTCAGTCTTCTCTCAAGGCAAGCCCCGGAGCATTCTAAGTCTCCCAGTTTTTATAATTAAATTACTTGAGTCCTTTTATATTGTGATGCATTAGGTATAGGAGTTGATTGAATCCTAAACTACTGCATTACCATTCCTTGGTTATTGTTTATATCCGCCTTGTTATCCTGCTACTTATTTATAATATAGAATTGCTTAGTTTGCTTAATAAAAGTAGTTGTTAAAGATGTTCCCGTAATACCCCTGCTGGGTATTTACCGGATCACGGTTGGCTACATTTGCTATCGTGGAAAAAAACCTGAGTAGTAATGAAATACGGTCAACTGGAAGGCAAGGCATAAGTTTGCAAACTTGAGGCAGCTCGTCTGTTGGATCGTGTAGGTTGTATCGATGTTGGCCCTCGTTCCTTTTTGAACGCGCCCTTTTACTTAGGGATATGTCGGTGCTGTAATCATCGACCCCAAAGCCGGTTAGACGTTGTTCGGGCCGGTCTCAACCCGTGTCGCACCCTCTAGTATGGAAACACGATCTGCCTCAGAATGGCCATCGTATAGTTCCAATTGGGTGGTCCATGCTGTGAGCCGCGACGATTACCACCACGAACAAGCATCGAGCGGTTACCCAACGCATGGACCCGACGGGGAAAGTGTGGGTTGGTATTAAAGGTCTTTCACCAGCTAGTTTGGAATTCGATTCGAGTCGTCGTCTCCCCCGGTTAGTGGGAAACTATGGCGAGCTTCACCACGATACAACTCCATGTGTTGTTTAAAGGTTGAACTAAAATGTGGATAAGCCAGCTGGATATGGTTATATTATTGTTTGCTAGACTCAAGTGTATGTAATAGTTCAGGTGCAAATTTAGATTAAGATGTAGGTTTAAAACTTGGCTGCCCACCGACATCAGTAAATGTTCCTTCTCTTAAATTGAGCTTTTCGCAACAAAAGATCCCAGCTCCACAAAAAAGCCTTGCATACCCTTGGTGTCATTTATTTTCAGTTGGACGGGTAAGTCTAGCTGAGTACATTTCCGTACTCAGGGTTTATCCCGTTGTTACAGATGGCCAGGTCTACTACGGCTATTGTAAGCACTGTCTATACCCCGTGGAGGGTGACGAGGAGTAGGCCTAGGGCAGGGTCGTCCAGAAGCTTCTCCTTTTCTTTTGCTGGACTGAGACTACTAGTGGCACATTACTTGAAAAAGGAGGAGTGAGTTATCAAAACAATGTTTATTTGGACCACGTGTGTGGTGGTCGTGTTTCAAAACTTATTTCGTACTTTAAAACTCAGTATTGTAATAACTCTTTATGCTTCCGCACTCTGATGTTTAAATTCGGTTTCGATTATCAATGATGTATCCTTACGAATGTGGTACTTGAACAATGTGATCCTGTATGATGTATGATGTTTGAAATCCTTCGAGATTTCTGGACTACCGGGGTTATATGGGTTCAAGTATGAGTCGATGTCAGATGGATTTGACTAAGACGGCACTTGAGCTCTTATAATCAGGACGGTTCCGCCACAGCCGGTATCGGAGCATGGTTCAAGTTATTGCATCCGGAAGGAGCTATTTTCGAACTAAAATGGGTATTTCAAAACTACTTTCAAAACTATTTTCAATTACTAAGTGTGCCCAGTCTCGTCCTTAAGCCCTATACTAGGATTCAGGTGGCTTAACTGTTAACAGGGTTCAGGGATTTGCTTCATGCTAGATTTTTATTTGCTGGTCCATTCTCGAGGAAAAGAGAATGCGTCGATTGCGAAAACATGCATAAAATGATTTTTGTGAGATATGAGAGCATGACCGTCCAACCGTCGGTCTAGGGTGAGTGTTGTCATACTAGTATGTGCAAGTGACACACAAGCACATACAAGGGTATCAAATGTTGGGTATGTTTTCTGGATTGGTGCATGGTGTTTAGTGTTGGCTCCTATGAATTTTGTGCATATGGCCAATCCTCCGTTGTTTTATCATTGGGATATTGTTTTGGGCTGAAATGAATCTTCTGCAGGTACACTAACTATGCGATCGAGTAGAACGTATAGATAACGCATGAGAGATCGTTTTTGCCACCGACTAGAACGTTAGGACTTGCGAGTCATTGTTAGTGAGTGAGAACGTAAGTACGATCATGCATCATGTTTATATTCTTGCATTTACATTACCTCCCATTAATTAAAAGTTGTCTCTTTTTTTATAAAATTTGCCAACTTAATATCCGTCTCACGAGAGTTCGAAACCCTTTTGTTTCTACAGATGGCTCGGACTAAGTTGACAGCTCGCAAGGCCACCGGAGGTATAGGAGTTCCACGCCACCGCTTGGCCACCAAGTTGACCAAGAAGACGTTCTTGTCGTACTTCGGGCTGCCGACTATCCTATGGAGGATCCTGCAGGTAGTAGGATATGAGGACAGACAGGAGCCCAGGTACTCATGGCAGAAGGAGATATATGGACAGGATTCTTTGGTCATGGTGCAGATCAAGGTCAGGGCATTGCCTGCCAAGCCCCACTAGATAGGATGGACTGAGATCACCAGAGGCAGTTGTGCCAAGGATGGAGCTAACAGGGCCACGTATCTAGTGCTGAAGGACATCATCGCCCGTTTCCCCGCCGATCTTGCTAGTGCTATGGCAGGAGTGTTCCCTCTTGGATCACCTTTTCCATTGCACTGGAGGTACACTTTGGAGTCAGTTCTGACAGGGAGTCCCGAGGAGAGGTTCTACTACGAGACGTCTGCGATGAGCGCCACCAGAGCTTTGGTGGGTGGGTGTGAGAGTTTGGAGCGCAGTCTGGAGAGCGTGTCCTTTACCCTCACCGCCACCTACCAGAGCAAGAGGAAGCTGCAGGAGGAGTTTGACGCCGAGATAGCCCGTCTCAAGGAGAGGTTGCAGCAGGTCACTCTTGAGCGTGACGACGCCCGTGCCACAGCAGGAGCAGATAGCACCACCCGGACCGTTGCCGAGTAGATGTACCTGACCACAGCTTTCCAGCGGGATGAGGCCCACACCGCACTTGACCAGCTTAGAGAGGGTGCCCATCACCTGATACAGCAGGTACACGACCAGCAGGCCTACATCGACCAGCTTCACGAGGCGATTCACCAGATGCATCACCCGACACAGGAGGTCGCCGCCCCAGCAGCTGACGAGGCCCCTACAGACGAAGCACAGGAGCCCCAGGACGGAGTAGTCCTTGGTCCCGACGTTCCCCCGGAGGACGAGGCTCACGTTGACGAACCGATGATCGACGCTGACGTGGAGGACGCCGCATCCGCCGCTGGAGACGCCTGAGCGTTAGCTTCATAGGAGTCGTTTTCTTTTGTATAGCTTGAGCGTGCTCACTAGTGATGTAACCTGAACATGTGTTGGTTTTACATTTAAGTTGCATGATGACATGTATGGCTTTTGGACAAAGTCCAGACTTCGATCTGGCACCTTTTTATGGAAATCCGTCGTTTGCATGTCTAATTCCGAGCAATTATTCTGTGATGTTGTATGGAAATGAGTAATTATACTTGGTCGTGTGCTAAATTTTCGAATTATGTGCAGCACAGTATTTATTCATGATCATTATGACATCACCTGATGATTGGTTATTGATGGGATATGTAGATGACGGCACACACTCGCAGCCAGCGCGCACAGGGGTCAGGGCAGGAGGAGAATCTGCCACCACCCCCACCGCCGTCGATGACGCCGGAAGCGTTTTTCGGCCAATTTTTGGGCAGTCAGAGAAACATGGAAGAAATGCAGAGGCATATGGAGGCCACCCTCCGTAACATTGCCAACAACACTGCGCAGCAGCATCAGCAGCGCCAAGGCCCAGAGCCCAACCAGTATAGCTCCTACCATGACTTCTTGGACACTCGCCCCCCTGTGTTCAAGGAAGCCACCAAACCACTTGAAGCAGATGAATGGCTCAACTCCATCACCCAGAAGTTCCGCCTGCTTCGCTTGACTGAAGAGCTTAAGGCGGAGTATGCTGCCCACATGTTGGAAGGACCCGTAGGTTTATGGTGGGCCCAGTACCGTGCATCCCTACCTGCAAATGCACCGGTCACTTGGGACCAGTTCTCTACTGCTATGCGCAACCACTACATTCCCAATGGTTTGATGGAAATGAAAGTCACGGAGTTCATGAGGCTATCCCAGGGAACCAGGTCCATGTTAGAGTATCTACACAGCTTCAACAACCTATCTCGCTATGCCCCCCACTTTGTCAACACGGAAGCCAAGAAGATTGCTAGTTTCAAACGTGGCATGAATGCCACCATGCTTTCCAAGATGGGAAATAGTCACCGCACCACGTTCAGTGACTTTGTCAGTGACTGCCTGAATCAAGAGGCCAATGACAGCAGGCTGGCGACTGAGACTCGTCGTCGTGCGAACAAAGGAGGTTCGCCTCAGCAGAGGACCCCTTTTGGAGCACGTACCCCGTATCGCCTGCCTGTGGCTGGAGCAAGGTTCCATCCCCCGCAGAGGAAGATAACCACCAACCGTCCCCGCCCAGGTTTTCAGAAGCCCTACACCGCTCCCCTAATGCGGAACAAAGCAAAAGCAAGAAGTGCCGGAGGTCCCAAGACCCAATATGTGATTGGACCATGCTACAACTGTGGTCAGAACGAACACCTGTCATGCCAGTGCCCTCAGCCGAAGAAGCAGTACACCCAGCCCCGACCTCGCACCGACAATGTGCACTTCACCACTATTGAGTAAGTGCCAGATGGAGAACCTGTCATTGCTGGTACGTTTCTTGTTAATCAGTACCCTGCAGTTGTGTTGTTTGACTCTGGAGCATCGCATTCTTTCATAAGTGAGAATTTTGTTATAAGAAGTAACCTTGAGTTAGTAGAGTTGGATCGGGGATATCAGATAAGTTCCGCCGGTGCTATTCTCTCCGCCCGTAAAATGGCTAAGGGAGTGGAAATGACCTTTGGGGATAAGAAGGCCATAGTGGATCCCATAGTAATCCCTGGTCCGTGTTTGGACGTAATCTTGGGTATGGGTTGGATGAAACTCTGGAAGGTCAATATTGACATCGTAGAGCGAGTAGTTTCTATGGTTAGTCCCCGAAGTGGGTCTACTTTTTGGTTCAAGTTACCTCGAAACCCCCATGAGATAGGAGTGTTGTTCACCATCACGGCAAAGCTGATAGCTAAGATCCCCGTAGTATGTGAGTTTCCAGATGTCTTCCCGGATGAGTTGCCAGGACTGCCACCAGATCGGGATGTGGAGTTTGCTATAGAGTTGATCCCTGGAACGACACCAATTTCTCGGAGGCCGTATAGGCTGCCAGCTAACGAGCTAGCAGAGCTCAAGACTCAGTTGCAAGAGCTTTTGGATAAAGGTTTGATACGTCCTAGTTCGTCACCTTGGGGATGTCCCGCCATCTTTGTGAAAAAGAAGGACAAAACTTTAAGGATATGTGTGGACTACAGACCGCTGAATGCAGTAACTATAAAGAACAAGTATCCCTTACCCCGAATTGATGTCTTGTTTGATCAGTTATCAAAGGCAAAAGTGTTCTCTAAGATTGACTTGAGATCAGGTTACCATCAGATCAAGATCAAAAGAGAGGATGTACCAAAAACAGCCTTCTCTACCAGATATGGACTTCATGAATATCTAGTTATGTACTTTGGATTAACCAATGCCCCGACATACTTCATGTATCTGATGAATTATGTCTTTATGCCTGAGTTGGATAAGTTTGTTGTGGTATTCATTGATGACATCTTGGTATACTCTGAAAATGAGAAGGATCATGCTGAGCACTTACGAGTTGTTTTAACCCGGCTTCGAGAGCACAAGTTCTATGGTAAGTTTAGCAAGTGTGAGTTTTGGTTAAAGAAGGTACCTTTCCTTGGACACATCCTTTCAGAAGAAGGAATCTCTGTAGACCCTTCCAAAGTACAAGAGGTTAAGGATTGGAAAGCTCCTACCAATTGTGACGGAACGGCCCTAATCTCATGGCCCATGTGTCCCTGTCAACCTCTGACAGCCGAACCCATGTTCCATGTGATTAAGACCTGTTCGCCACCGGGCTACATCAGTGCCCAATGTCCGCAGGATCATCTCACAATTCGGTTACAGCATTGCATATTTTTACAAATAACATCGGAATAAAGAGCGGAAGACTTAAATAACAATAGTTTTACAAAGCAGGGTTCCAAATAGAAATTAAGGTGCAGTTATTACAAACCAAGTTCTGATAATAGAGATAGACATAGGCAACATAGTGGAGAACAACAAAGATACTTATAATCACCCAGCCCGAGGGTGTACAACTATTCTTCGGCCTCATCGGCCTCTTCCTGGACGATGGTCACGCAGCAGGGTGCAAGACACATCGGGGACTCTGTCATACCTGCAGCATGGGTAACAAACCCTGAGTACTGGGGTACTCAACAAGACTTACCCGACTAAGAAAAAGGGAGAAGACTCAGGAATGAGAGGCTTAGGGTAGTCAAGGTAAGGTTTAAGCAAGATCAAGTATTTTGCAGAAAAGCATTTTTGTAAACCTTATTTTATTTTGGAAAGATTCAACATTCCTCAATTCTTCATCGTTCATGATTCATTTTACATTTCAAAACATTCCTAGTTGAGAACCACTCTCCGTTGACAGTCAGTGGACCAAGTCTCCATAACCGAGGAGCAACGTTAATCCGGATAAATAATACTCAGCTGAGGATCCCTATCCACACTGCATATGTCGCACCCAAGCTTGCATATGCCAACTCGTCTACCACGATTCCTCCAAGATTGGACCCGGTCCTACGCCACCCGGAAGTACAGTACACCACTCCTATCCAGGTACGACGACCACGTGGGTACATGCTACTTCCGCCATCTCTCCACTCCCAGTGCGCGGTTGTCGGTCCAATAAAGGATTCCTCGGAGCCAGAGCTTTCCGAAGTTTGTGAATAGTTACAAGTCTTGACCAGCAGGCCCCCATACGGATGGTCCCTAAAGTTTTTCCGTCAGCAACAAGCACCTCGGGACTCTAACCCAAGAGTACAGGTCCTGTCGGTTTTTCAACCCTGTCCCGGTCGGTGTCAACTGTTGAGTCCCGGACTACAACATGACGGCACCGTACGCTCGGACAACCTCTCCTCGCTGTTGACTAGGTATGGATCAGATACTTAGCCAACAGGCAGGGAGTAAAGCCAAATGCCCATAAATGTTCTTTAAGTGATCACACTTTTGAAAATGGCATTTTATTGCAAAGTCTAATTCAATAAGCATTGCTAAGCATTTTTCAAATACTTTTGAAAAGCAGGAATCGGGTGTATCAGTGGTCAAGGTGGATAGTGCATCAATTAGGATAGCACACAACTCCTATAAACCTAATGCAATAATTTAACTCAAAAGCATTTAAGGAAAATATTTTATAAATCCAAGGAAAGGGGTTAAATGCACCGGGGCTTGCCTTGAAGAGCAAAGAGGGCAGGCTCGAGGGCGGCAGGGCAGTTGTCGGAGCTCGGGGTAGCCTCAAGGACAGGTTCGTCGGCGGCTGCCTCGATCTTGACGCCTTCTTCGGTGACTATACGAATGCAATGATGCATGCTCATGAGTATGCTAGTATGAACAATGCAACACAGGGCATACAACATGAACCTTAATCACCTTTTCTGTTTTTCTTAATTATTTAAAAAGGTCATTTTATGAAGTTGCTCCAAAAATTACCAAATTAATCACATAAGTTTATTATGGTGTAGATAGATGGCAAAACAAATTTCATAATTTTTGGAGGTCATTAAGGTGCTCAAATAAAATCAGACATTAATTAACAAAAAGCACTATTTAACAATTAAAGATAAATGCTCAAAAATCAACTTGTTCCAAACGACTTCAAAATTTCACCAGAGACTAAACATGGCATAGGAAGCTCACAAAAATTTATCTCATGATTTTTGGAGTTATAAATGATTTTCTAAAAATCCAAAACCATCCATTTATTAATTAAAAGAGGGATTTTACATTTTCAAATTCTTGCAGAAAAGTCAAGTTTCATATTTTTATAAAATACTACATAGTATAAAGACTCAACTGTAAAATTTTCAGAATTTTTAGAACAATACAGAAAATCATACAAAAAGATGAAATAACAAGACTATTCATATTTCTGAAAAAGAAAAGAGCACTGAGCTCGAGTCGGAGCGGGCTCGACGTCGAGGCTCGAGGCTCGGCTGAGACAACAGAGGCTGGGCTCACCGAGAGTCAGAGGCAAGGCTCGGCGAGGCGGGTGGATAAGAGGGCTCGACGGCGAGGCCTCGACAGGTTCTCTTGCGGCTAGCCTCTCGAGGGTGGCCTCGGCTCACTCGAGGCTTGGGGCTCGGTGGAAGTTGCGATTCGCCCGAGGCTGAGGCTAGACTCGGCTGCTTCGAGGGGCGGGGTTCGAGGATGTGTTCGAGGGTGTGGGAACGCGCTCGAGGGTAGTGCGATTCGCCCGAGGCTTGGGGCTCGATACGGTCGAGGGTGCGGCTCGAGGAAGGAGACGACCGCGGCGGCACTCCGGCGATCCGGCGACCCTGTACACCAGGCACGGCCACCAGTAGCCGGTTAGGGGCGCAAGAAGGCAAGGAAGATGAAGCAGGGGTCAGAGAAAAATGATCATGGCCGGAGAGTGGGGATTTCCCGAACCCGAGCTCACCGGTGTTTCGCCGGAGTTTGGGAAGATGGGGTTACGCCGGGCGATTGGAGGCGGCGGAGGTAAAATTGAGGGGCTGGGAAGCTTCGCGAGCTCAAGGCGGAGCTTCTGAGCTAGGTGGTGGAGCGGCGGAGACTCTGGAGTGAGCTGGCGACGGTGGTGGGGTGAGTGCGGAGCTCCGGCCGGCCGGCGGGCCTTTTATAGCCGCGGCCAGGGGCCGTCAGGGAGCGCGCGGGGGTGGATAAGAATGCCCGTGGCGCGTGCTATCAATCTCATGATAAAGAACGGACGGAAATCAGTTTGGGACCCGGGCGTCGTGCTTGCCGGCGACGGCCACGCGGCGGCGACGTCGGGGAGCAGTGGGGGACGGGGGCGGAGGACAGCGCTTGCGCGTGCGGGGGCAGAATGATGGCGCGGTCACAGGCGACAAGTCGGGGGCGGGCGTGCGGCTGCCAGGCGCGTGGCGCACGCAGCTCCGGCGAGCGGCCATGGCCGGCCCCCCTCCCTGCTCTGCTCTGACCCTAGGTAGGAGATGAACAGGGCTAGGTCTAGGGTTTGATTTTCTGTATTTTGTAAATTACTCCCAAAACTTGAACTACACGGGAAAAACTTAGAATACCAAAGTTGTGCAGAAAAAGGAGATCTACAACTTTGTCAATAAAAACATTTTCAAATTCCAAACAGTTTTTGAATTATATTCGAAAACAGAAAAGGGAACACTTTTAAGATTTGAATAATTTCAAAATTACTTTTGATTTTATATAGAAACTTGAAAATCTGTAAATACCAAAGTTGTTCCTCTTGACAAAATCTACAACTTTGCTTTTTGGACCAAGTCCAAATTTTGAATAGTTTTTAACTTATTAAAAGAGGGGTAAAAACCAGGGTTTGGAATTTAGGGTTTTTCAAAGGGATTTTGAAATCTGATTTTTGATTTTGATTTTTGAACAACACAACAAAGCTTCAAGACACTAAACTGAAAAAGAAATACACAAGACTAGGCACAGAGTTGAAATTACCATTTTTGCCCTTATAGGAAGATTTGGGCTTTAGGGTTTTTGAAAAGAGATTGCTACACAAGTACTAAGCAAACATAAATGCAAGGCAAGAATGATTAATGACTAATGATGATGACATGTCAGGTTAATTACAGATTAAACACCAGAGGTGTTACAACCTTCCCCCCTAAAAGAAATCTCGCTCCGAGATTCTGTGTCTTAAGAAGGACAAGGGAAAAACCTTATATCTACAGAGTATCGAGAAAGTCGGGATAGCTCTTTGCTAAGAAGTCTTCGGATTCCCATGTGGCTTCTTCTTCAGAGTGTTGGTTCCATTGGATCTTGTACCATCTTGTGGTGGTCCTCCGGGTAACACGATCTTTGTAATCCAACACACGAACTGGATATTCAGAATATGACAGATCGGGTTCTAACTCAACACCTTCAACATCTACCACATATTCGGGCACTCGGAGACACTTCTTGAGTTGGGAGACGTGAAACACATCATGAACTGCTGAAAGATGATCGGGCAACCTTAGCTTATAAGCTACCTTGCCACAACATTCCAGAATCTCAAAGGGACCAATATAGCGAGGCGCTAACTTCCCTTTAACTCCAAAACGAGTGACTCCTTTGGTGGGTGAGACTTTCAGGTACACATAATCTCCAATTTGAAACATCAGAGGTCGACGTCTTTTGTCGGCATAGCTCTTCTGTCGAGATTGCGCAATTTTCATATTCTCTTGTATTTGCTTGACTTTTTCTTCCATATCTTTCACTAGGTCAACTCCATAGAATTCTCTTTCTCCAGGTTCAGACCAATTGAGGGGTGTACGACATCGGCGACCGTACAGTGCTTCAAAGGGTGCCATTTTGATGCTCTCTTGGTAACTGTTATTATATGAGAATTCTGCCAAGGGCAAACAGTTATCCCAAGTATCTGCGAAGGTGAGCACGCAGGCTCTCAACATATCCTCTAGCACTTGGTTCACTCGCTCAGTTTGTCCATCTGTTTGCGGATGATATGCCGTACTATGCAAGAGCTTGGTTCCAAGTGAGGTATGGAACGCTTTCCAGAACTTTGCGACAAACTGAGTACCACGATTAGAGACAATGGTCTTGGGTATGCCATGGAGTTTCACTATGTGGTTCTTGTACAAAGTGGCATATGTGGGGACGGTGTAGCTGGTTTTGACTGGCAGGAAATGAGCTTGCTTAGTGAGGCGATCCACGATCACCCAGATGGAATCAAAACCTTTTGGTGTCTTTGGTTGTCCATTGATAAAATCCATACTGATATCGTCCCATTTCCAAGCAGGTACAGGTAAAGGTTGCAATTCTCCTCCGGGCCTCATGTGCACGGCTTTGACTTTCTGGCAAGTATCACACTGAGCGACATACCGGGCGATCTCAATCTTCATCTTTGTCCACCAGAACCTTTGCTTCAAGTCCTGGTACATCTTGTTGCTGCCGGGGTGGATGGAGAATCTAGTCAAGTGTGCTTCATCAAGGATTAACTTTCTTAACTCAGGCACTTTAGGAACTACTAACCGATTCTTAAACCATACTACTCCTGTATCATCAATCCTGAAACAATCAGCCTTTCCGGATTGGACCTTTTTGATGATGTGCTTGATTCCAGGGTTATCTTTTTGTGCAGCGATGATCTGCTCTTTGATAGGGGTTTCTATTCTGATATTATTCAGAGTTCCTTGTGGAATCATTTCAATATTTAACCTTTCCAGCTCATAACACAAAGAAGAATCATAGGGTTTCATCATCAGACAGTTGCAATATGACTTGCGACTGAGCGCATCGGCAACCACATTCGCCTTACCCGGATGGTAATGCACTTCAAGATCATAGTCCTTAATTAACTCAAGCCATCTTCTCTGTCTCATATTCAGCTCTTCTTGAGTGAAGATATACTTTAGGCTTTTGTGATCAGTGTACATATTACAGGTACTGCCCAACAGATAATGACGCCAGATCTTCAAGGCATGCACTACTGCTGCTAACTCGAGATCATGAGTTGGATAATTCTCTTCATGTCGCTTAAGCTGTCGGGAGGCATATGCGATCACTCGACCTTCTTGCATCAAAACACAGCCCAAACCAGTACCAGATGCATCACAGTAGACATCAAAGGGCTTCTCGATGTCCGGCTGGGCTAGCACTGGTGATGTAGTTAACAGTTTCTTCAGAGTTTGAAAGGCTTGCTCACAGGCTGGTGACCAGACAAACTTCACAGAATTCTTTACTAACTCAGTGATAGGCTTGGCGATTCTGGAGAAATCCGGAATGAATCGACGATAATATCGAGCCATTCCCATAAAGCTGCGGACTTGGTGAACAGTGGTAGGTGGCTTCCAATCCAGAATGTCTGCCACTTTACCAGGGTCAACTGACACACCTTCAGCGGATAGGACATGACCAGGAAACTGTATCTGATCTAACCAGAACTCACATTTACTGAACTTGGCATACAGCTGATGTTCTCTGAGACGGGATAGAATGATACGAAGATGTTCGGCATGATCTTCAGGGGTTTTTGAGTAGACAAGGATGTCATCAATGAACACGACCACGAATTTATCAAGCTCTGGCATGAACACAGAGTTCATGAGGTACATGAAATGAGCAGGGGCATTGGTCAAACCGAAGGACATGACCAAGTACTCATATAGGCCGTATCTGGTGGTGAAAGCTGTTTTAGGAATATCTTCAGGACGAATCTTTATTTGGTGGTAGCCAGATCTGAGATCGATCTTGGAGAATACTTTGGCTCCAGCTAACTGGTCAAAGAGAAGATCAATACGAGGCAAGGGATATTTATTTTTGATGGTGACCTCATTGAGTGGGCGATAATCAATGCACATTCTGAGAGTCTTGTCTTTCTTCTCTACAAAGATTGCAGGACAGCCCCAAGGAGACGAGCTTGGGCAAATGAAACCCTTGTCCAACAAATCTTGTAATTGGATTTTTAGCTCTGCCAACTCTCTAGGAGGCATTCGATAAGCTCTGCGGGATATAGGAGCAGTCCCAGGCTTTAGCTCTATGGCAAACTCAACATCACGGTCAAGAGGCAGACCAGGTAAGTCCTCTGGAAAAAACATCAGGGAATTCACAGACCACGGGGATGTCTCTGGTTTCCAAAACAAAGGCGGTGTTCAAAAGTGTGGCTGCTGGTTTTTGAGGCATTGGGAGTTGGAGAAGGAGTTTGGAGGTACTGTTGGGAATGTCCACTCTCACAACTCTATTCAGGATGTCGATCATGGCTTTATACTGACACATCCAATTCATGCCTAAAATGACATCTATCTCCTGATCACGTAGCACTATCATGGTGGTAGGAAATACATGTTCCCCCAACATTACTGGTATACTGCGAACCACTTCCTTAGTACTTATACGCCCTCCAGGCGAAAATATGGCAGAAACTTTCTTTCAAATCCTCAATTGATATCTCATGCTTGATGACAAAAGTACGACTGATCAAGGAATGCGATGCACCAGAATCAAACAACACAACTGCAGGATGATTGGCAACAGGAAACCTACCGATCATGACGGGCTCTCCTTCTGGGATGTCGCCGACAGTGGTGTAGTAGACTTGCCCGTGCTTCTTGACAAACTTGCCTTTCTGAACATGCTGCTGCTGTGCACGGTGCTGCTGCTGCTGAGATCCTCCAGGATTCTTCTGAGAATTCTGGGCATACCTCTTGGGCTTTGGGCACTCACGAGACCAGTGACCAAGCTGGCCGCAGTTGTAGCAGGGATGGTTGTAGGCTGTTTGTGGAGTGGTGATACGAACACCTGGGGTGTTCGGCTGTGTGGCACTCTGCTGGTTGGCATTATGGGTGGTGGCCGCGGTACGGACGGCCACTTGCTGGTTGGGGTAAGGTAGGCGATTTTGGTGGTGACTGGGGTGGTATATGATCCTCTGGCGCTTGTGACCGCCAGAGAAACTGCTGGATCCTGCTTTCTTCTTCTTCTTTTCCTCTTGATACTGACGGTTGCTCTCTTCAAAAGCGACAGCCCGGTCAACAGCATCATGATACGAACCGGTCAGGTTATTGGACAGACTTCTGCGGATCTTAGGATGCAGACCTCTAAGGAAACAATCCCTCTTCTTTTCATCTGTGTTGACATACTCTGAGGCATACTGGCTAAGATGGTTGAACTGACCCACGTACTGCATTACTGTGGAGTCCTTCTGCTGCAGTGCCAGAAACTGATCAAGCTTCATCTTCATTAATCCCGAAGGGATGTGATGTGCACGGAAAGCGGTGCGGAACTCTTCCCAGGTCAACTAATGACCTTCTGGCTGGGCAGCCAACAGGTTGGCATACCAAGCGCTTGCTGGACCACGAAGCTGCTGGGAAGCGAACCGGGGCTTCTGGATGTCGGTACAGCGGAGAAGACTGAACTTTTGCTCCATAGTGCGGAGCCAGTCATCAGCTTCTAGGGGTTCATCTGCTTTGGTGAAAACTGGTGGACGGGTCTCGGTGAAATCCACATATGTAGTCTCACGGTTGGTGTCGTGACGACCATGGTGACCATTGTTCTGCTGCCCCTGATTTTGAGCCATTAGGTTAGCAGCGGCTGCCAAGGCTGCAATGGCATCTGCCAGGGTAGCAGGAACAGGTGGAGGGTTTGGAAGGTTGGCATCATCAGAACCTCCAGCTCCAGTGCGAGTGTTCACAGGCATCTGTTAAGCAACTTGGAACTTAGCATTCATAGATAGGGTTCTGAAATCAACAGACTGATAGCTTCTTCTGATACAAAGACTGATAGATTGATAAAGATTTCTGACATACACAACTGACCGATAAGGGAAAAAAAGGTACGAAAAGAAAGATACAGACTGACTTAACAAAAGACAGACTAACGCTCCCAAACCTAGACTAAGGTTTTAGGTAAGCAGGTGGTACAGACACACGGGATCTCCATCTCCTAAAGACGGGTCTAGTCCTCATCGATGATGATCATTTCTTCGTCGTCGTCTTCTTCGAGGATGAGCTCAGGCTCTTCCTCCTCGTCCTCGTCTTCAGCGTGGACGTCCTCAGCAGGTTCAATTTCTTCGTCCACGTCTGGCTCTTGTTCCATATCGGGTTCTTCCACTACTCCGTCCTCAGGGTCTTCCATAACCGGGGGTACCAAGGGGTGGAGTAGATCATACAACTGATGCACTTCCTCATGAAGCATATCATTGAACTGTTCAATCTGAGCTGTGTACTGCTGCAGTCCGTGGAGCTCGGCTCTGGTGACGTCCTCGCGGATCCAAGTATCATTGCGCTGCTCGATAGCGCGAACCGTGTTCCGGTTGGCCTGCTCCAGGGAAGCTCGTGCCTCATAAAACTCCAGGCGTGAGTGGTAGAAGTCATGCTCCAAGTTCTTCAGCTCAGCCTTCAGATCCTTAATCTCCTCCTTCAGGTTCTTACGGGTGCGGCGGGGAAAGCGACGACCATTGGAAGATTCGGCAGTCTCTTCTCCAACGCGAGGTGCCAGCTGGTGGCGTGGCACACCATGCGATCCAGTCGACTTGCGGGCAGTCAGCTTGATACGGGCCATGTCTGAACAAGATTAGATGGATGAGAAAAGCTAGCAAGAACAGGTAAAGGCATACTACCCCAACGAACTTAGAGAGGATGTTAACTTAAGTGATTATGACATGATGCATGAATCGTTCCTACGGAACAAAGCAATGCAATAAATAAATAAGGTACATAGGGCTTAAAATATGTTGTTCCACTAGCTAGTGTTGTCATATGAGAGACAAGATGGGAGAAGCAATTTGGACTCAAAATAGTCAAGTTTAGTTTGTTTGGACTCAAAAGGTCTTTTGAAGTTTTCGCAAAAACGAACACTGCAACGTTAAAGTGAGATGCTCCGATACCACTCTGTGACGGAACGGCCCTAATCTCATGGCCCACGTGTCCCTGTCAACCTCTGACAGCCGAACCCATGTTCCATGTGATTAAGACCTGTTCGCCACCGGGCTACATCAGTGCCCAATGTCCGCAGGATCATCTCACAATTCGGTTACAGCATTGCATATTTTTACAAATAACATCGGAATAAAGAGCGGAAGACTTAAATAACAATAGTTTTACAAAGCAGGGTTCCAAATAGAAATTAAGGTGCAGTTATTACAAACCAAGTTCTGATAATAGAGATAGACATAGGCAACATAGTGGAGAACAACAAAGATACTTATAATCACCCAGCCCGAGGGTGTACAACTATTCTTCGGCCTCATCGGCCTCTTCCTGGACGATGGTCACGCAGCAGGGTGCAAGACACATCGGGGACTCTGTCATACCTGCAGCATGGGTAACAAACCCTGAGTACTGGGGTACTCAACAAGACTTACCCGACTAAGAAAAAGGGAGAAGACTCAGGAATGAGAGGCTTAGGGTAGTCAAGGTAAGGTTTAAGCAAGATCAAGTATTTTGCAGAAAAGCATTTTTGTAAACCTTATTTTATTTTGGAAAGATTCAGCATTCCTCAATTCTTCATCGTTCATGATTCATTTTACATTTCAAAACATTCCTAGTTGAGAACCACTCTCCGTTGACAGTCAGTGGACCAACTCTCCATAACCGAGGAGCAACGTTAATCCGGATAAATAATACTCAGCTGAGGATCCCTATCCACACTGCATATGTCGCACCCAAGCTTGCATATGCCAACTCGTCTACCACGATTCCTCCAAGATTGGACCCGGTCCTACGCCACCCGGAAGTACAGTACACCACTCCAATCCAGGTACGACGACCACGTGGGTACATGCTACTTCCGCCATCTCTCCACTCCCAGTGCGCGGTTGTCGGACCAATAAAGGATTCCTCGGAGCCAGAGCTTTCCGAAGTATGTGAATAGTTACAAGTCTTGACCAGCAGGCCCCCATACGGATGGTCCCTAAAGTTTTTCCGTTAGCAACAAGCACCTCGGGACTCTAACCCAAGAGTACAGGTCCTGTCGGTTTTTCAACCCTGTCCCGGTCGGTGTCAACTGTTGAGTCCCGGACTACAACATGACGGCACCGTACGCTCGGACAACCTCTCCTCGCTGTTGACTAGGTATGGATCAGATACTTAGCCAACAGGCAGGGAGTAAAGCCAAATGCCCATAAATGTTCTTTAAGTGATCACACTTTTGAAAATCGCATTTTATTGCAAAGTCTAATTCAATAAGCATTGCTAAGCATTTTTCAAATACTTTTGAAAAGCAGGTATCGGGTGTATCAGTGGTCAAGGTGGATAGTGCATCAATTAGGATAGCACACAACTCCTATAAACCTAATGCAATAATTTAACTCAAAAGCATTTAAATAAAACATTTTATAAATCCAAGGAAAGGGGTTAAATGCATCGGGGCTTGCCTTGAAGAGCAAAGAGGGCAGGCTCGAGGGCGGCAGGGCAGTTGTCGGAGCTCGGGGTAGCCTCAGGGACAGGTTCGTCGGTGGCTGCCTCGATCTTGACGCCTTCTTCGGTGACTATACGAATGCAATGATGCATGCTCATGAGTATGCTAGTATGAACAATGCAACACAGGGCATACAACATGAACCTTAATCACCTTTTCTGTTTTTCTTAATTATTTAAAAAGGTCATTTTATGAAGTTGCTCCAAAAATTACCAAATTAATCACATAAGTTCATTATGGTGTAGATAGATGGCAAAACAAATTTCATAATTTTTGGAAGTCATCAAGGTGCTCAAATAAAATCAGACATTAATTAACAAAAAGCACTATTTAACAATTAAAGATAAATGCTCAAAAATCAACTTGTTCCAAAAGACTTCAAAATTTCACCGGAGACTAAACATGGCATAGGAAGCTCACAAAAATTTATCTCATGGTTTTTGGAGTTATAAATGATTTTCTAAATATCCAAAACCATCCATTTATTAATTAAAAGAGGGATTTTACATTTTCAAATTCTTGCAGAAAAGTCAAGTTTCATATTTTTATAAAATACTACATAGTATAAAGACTCAACTGTAAAATTTTCAGAATTTTTAGAACAATACAGAAAATCATACAAAAAGATGAAATAACAAGACTATTCATATTTCTCAAAAAGAAAAGAGCACTGAGCTCGAGTCGGAGCGGGCTCGACGTCGAGGCTCGAGGCTCGGCTGAGACAACAGAGGCTAGGCTCACCGAGAGTCAGAGGCAAGGGTCGGCGAGGCGGGTGGATAAGAGGGCTCGACGGCGAGGCCTCGGCGGGTTCTCTTGCGGCTAGCCTCTCGAGGGTGGCCTCGGCTCACTCGAGGCTTGGGGCTCGGTGGAAGTTGCGATTCGCCCGAGGCTGAGGCTAGACTCGGCTGCTTCGAGGGGCGGGGTTCGAGGATGTGTTCGAGGGTGTGGCTCGGGAACGCGCTCGAGGGTAGTGCGATTCGCCCGAGGCTTGGGGCTCGATACGGTCGAGGGTGCGGCTCGAGGAAGGAGACGACCGCGGCGGCACTCCGGCGATCCGGCGACCCTGTACACCAGGCACGGCCACCAGTAGCCGATTAGGGGCGCAAGAAGGCAAGGAAGATGAAGCAGGGGTCAGAGAAAAATGATCATGGCCGGAGAGTGGGGATTTCCCGAACCCGAGCTCACCGGTGTTTCGCCGGAGTTTGGGAAGATGGGGTTACGCCGGGCGATTGGAGGCGGCGGAGGTAAAATTGAGGGGCTAGGAAGCTTCGCGAGCTCAAGGCGGAGCTTCTGGGCTAGGTGGTGGAGCGGCGGAGACTCTGAAGTGAGCTGGCGACGGTGGTGGGGTGAGTGCGGAGCTCCGGCCGGCCGGCGGGCCTTTTATAGCCGCGGCCAGGGGCCGTTAGGGAGCGCGCGGGGGTGGATAAGAATGCCCGTGGCGCGTGCTATCAATCTCATGATGAAGAACGGACGGAAATCAGTTTGGGACCCGGGCGTCGTGCTTGCCGGCGACGGCCACGCGGCGGCGACGTCGGGGAGCAGTGGGGGACGGGGGCGGAGGTCAGCGCTTGCGCGTGCGGGGGCAGAATGATGGCGCGGTCACAGGCGACAAGTCGGGGGCGGGCGTGCGGCTGCCAGGCGCGTGGCGCACGCAGCTCCGGCGAGCGGCCATGGCCGGGCCCCCTCCCTGCTCTGCTCTGACCCTAGGTAGGAGATGAACAGGACTAGGTCTAGGGTTTGATTTTCTGTATTTTGTAAATTACTCCCAAAACTTGAACTACACGGGAAAAACTCAGAATACCAAAGTTGTGCAGAAAAAGGAGATCTACAACTTTGTCAATAAGAACATTTTCAAATTCCAAACAGTTTTTGAATTATATTCGAAAACAGAAAGGGAACACTTTTAAGATTTGAATAATTTCAAAATTACTTTTGATTTTATATAGAAACTTGAAAATCTGTAAATACCAAAGTTGTTCCTCTTGACAAGATCTACAACTTTGCTTTTTGGACCAAGTCCAAATTTTGAATAGTTTTTAACTTATTAAAAGAGGGGTAAAAACCAGGGTTTGGAATTTAGGGTTTTTCAAAGGGATTTTGAAATCTGATTTTTGATTTTGATTTTTGAACAACACAACAAAGCTTCAAGACACTAAACTGAACAAGAAATACACAAGACTAGGCACAGAGTTGAAATTACCATTTTTGCCCTTATAGGAAGATTTGGGCTTTAGGGTTTTTGAAAAGAGATTGCTACACAAGTACTAAGCAAACATAAATGCAAGGCAAGAATGATTAATGACTAATGATGATGACATGTCAGGTTAATTACAGATTAAACACCAGAGGTGTTACACCAATGTTTTTGAGGTTCGTAGCTTTTTGGGGTTGGTCGGATATTACCGTCGGTTCATTCTGGATTTTTCTAGAATAGCCAAGCCTATGACTCGTTTGACATAGAAAAACAAGAAGTTCGAATGGACTCCAGATTGTAAAACAGCTTTCCGCACTCTGCGAACGTTGTTGACTTCCGCACCCGTCTTGGCTCAACCGAACTTGGAGGAACCTTTTGATGTGTTTTGTGACGCATCCAAGATCGGACTTGGATGTGTGCTCATGCAGAATGGGAGAGTTATCGCCTATGCTTCACGCCAGTTGAGACCGCATGAAGAGAATTACCCCACTCATGATTTGGAATTGGTCGCCGTAGTTCATGCACTCAAAATCTGGAGGCATTATCTTATGGGTAACCTATGTCATGTGTACACAGATCACAAAAGTCTGAAGTATATCTTCACCCAGCTAGAGTTAAATATGAGGCAGAGGAGATGGTTAGAGTTGATTAAGGATTACAACCTAGAAGTGCATTATCACCCCGGAAAAGCGAATGTCGTAGCAGATGCCTTGAGTCGCAAGACTCATTGCAACTCCCTACAACCACTGTTGGAAGATGGATTCAACCTTATGCACCCCGTTATGCTAAACAATATCACCTTACAGTGTACCCTGGAAAGTGATATCATTGAAGGACAAAAGACCGATGAAGAGATCTGCCAAATTAAGAAGAGGTTAGAAACCAGTAGTTCTTTGAACTTCAGAATAGATGAACAGGGAATTTTGTGGTATAATCAAAGGTTGGTTGTTCCCAAGAACACAGAGCTGAAAGAAAGAATTCTGAATGAAGCTCACAATTCAAAGTTGTCTATCCATCCAGGAAGCAGTAAGATGTACCAAGATCTGAGAACAAGGTATTGGTGGTCAAAGATGAAGAAGGAAGTTGCAGCTTATGTCGCAAGGTGCGATACTTGCTGCCGGGTAAATGCTATACACCTAAGACCTGCCGGATTGTTACAACCGTTGTCAATTCCAGAATGGAAATGGGAAGAGATTAGTATGGATTTCATCACAGGTCTTCCCACCACTCAAAAAGGACATGATTATATCTGGGTTATCATGGATCGGTTATCCAAAGTGGCTCACTTCATACCAGTCAAGACTACACATCGACCCCACCAGTTTGCAGATTTGTATATTTAGAACATCCTAAGGTTGCACGGAGTCCCCAAAAAGATTGTTTCTGATAGAGGATCCCAGTTCATAGCGCGTTTTTGGGAACAGTTGCACAAGGAGCTAGGGACTAATTTGGTAAGAAGTTCCGCTTATCATCCTCAAACTGCAGGACAAACAGAAAGAGTGAACCAAATTTTGGAAGATATCCTCAGAGCTTGTGTTCTATCCTCAGGAGAATCGTGGGAGAAATGGTTACCCCTCGCAGAGTTCTCATATAATAATAGCTACCAAGAAAGTATGAAGATGGCACCGTTTGAAGTTTTATATGGACGAAGATGCAGAACCCCGGTAAATTGGGTTGAATCAGGAGATCAAGGATTTTATGGGTCAAATTATGGAAAGGATGCTGAGCAGATTGTGCAAATAGTACAACAACATATCAAGGCAGCACAGTCCCGACAGAAAAATTATGCGGACACACGAAGGAGACCCTTGGAGTTTCAAGTAGGAGATTATGTTTATCTTAAAGTCTCACCCATGGGAAAGGTCCAACGATTTGGAATTAAGAAAAAGCTAGCGCCCCGATATGTGGGACCATATCAGATCATAGCTAAGAAGGGAGAAGTAGCCTATGAAGTGCAGTTACCCCGAGAGATGAGCACAGTCTTTCCCGTGTTTCATGTATCCCAGCTGAAGAAATGTCTTCGAGTTCCAGAACGAGAAGAGGTTCGAATCCTTGATGTCACTATCAGATCAAATCTGGAATACTATGAACAGCCTCAGGAAATACTATACTAGATACCAAGACTCGAGAGACTCGCAACGGAGAAGTGAAGACTACCCCACTTGGGAAACCGAGGAGTACTTGCGCGTAAACTACCCCACTTTTGTTAAGAAGTGGTACGTAACCCAAATCTCGGGACGAGATTTCTTTAAGGGGGCAAGGGCTGTGACACCCTAGTGTCAAGTTTTGCATTAGTAACTACATTTAGCTACTAAAATGCATAAGCAATGCATTGCATCATTTCATGTGCATGAAAGTGCTTTTGCCTTTTGTTTGTTTATTTGGATTTTGGTTTCTACTAGACTTGATTGCTTAAGTGGATTTGTGTCTTGGCAAATAATTCTATAAAATAGAGAATATTGAGTATAACACTTTTTATAATGACACCTTGACTTAGTTCCATATAGTTGATAAATTTAAAAATGTGAGAACACAATGATTTATAACTCAAAAACTGGTTTTATTTCTGTGGAGGCTGAGAAAATGATTTTCAGAAAATATATCTTATATGAAAGTTGTAGAGAAAACTATTTTGAGCAACTTTTATTTTTGGGTCAAAGTCTAATTTTGAGTTTTTGAAACTAATTTGAAATGGTCAAAGTTTCAAAAAGAGTTGGAAAAAGAAAAGGAAAAACGATGTTTCTTCCGCGCCCAGCTTTCGGCCCAACCGGCCTTTCCGACCCAGGCCCGTGCCCGCTCACCCGTGCTCCCTCCCGCGCCCGCGCGGGTCAGCCGACCGCGCCGCGCCGCACGCCGGCCAAACCGCCGCGTGGCCGCTCCTCCCTGCCGCGCATCCGCTCCCGCCTCTCACCGCGCGATCTTCTCCCGCTCGGGCACGCAAGCAATCGCCCTCGCCCTCTCCCGCGCTGCCTCGCCAGCCGAGCCGCCTTGCCAACCGCGCCCCCCTCTCGCCGCTCGCCGCGCTGGCCCCGCCACGGCCGCTAGTCCAGCCGAGCCTGAACAAAACGGCAGCGCCGTTCGCTCCCTCACTTCACTTGCCTTCGCCTGCTCTCGTCCGATCCCCCTCACTCCCTTCTCTGCACACGAACGGACCCGAGCGCCACCCTCGCCACCGCACGCCACCGCAAAAGTCCCCTTCACCGTTCCGGCCTCGTCGGAGCTCCTCCATCCGATTCCCTCCGCGCACTGCTCCGCCTCGTCGTCGCACACACGGTGCACGCGATCCCACCACCGGCCGACCCTCCCCGACACCGGAGCACGCTGTGCCCCCTTCGGCCGCCGTTCGCCGCCGAGGAGCCCGCGTCACCGTTCCACATCGACCAAGCCTCCGCCGAGCCCCTTCTTCCTCGTCGAGCTTCGTCACACCAAAGCAAGGTGAGAAGACGCCTCCGCAAGGTCTATACCGCTCCCTAACCCCCTCTTCTTCTCAATCGAGCACCGCCATGGTTCGCCATGGCCGCGCACGTGGTCGAGCTCCACCGAAGCTTCCCGAGCCAATCCAACCCGCTAGCCTTGCTCCTTAGGGTTCACTAAGCACAGCGCACACCTTGATTTGGCCGGCGACCGCCGGAGATGGCCTAGCCGAGCACCACCGCCGCCATCACCCGCCCTTGCTCGCCGCCGGCAAGCTATGGCCGCCCGCTAGCCAAACCATCACCACCATTCGATCCGCCTCGCCGAGGCGAACACGCCGAGCACCACCTCACCGCCGGTGACCTCGCCGCCGACGAGAACCACGCGGTCAACTCCTTCCCCTGCTCTGCTCTCTCTGACCGCTGGGCCCTGTTGACCAGCTGGTCCCACGCGTCAGCCACCCTTGGTCCATGGACCGAGTCTGTGTAGTATGGGCCGGGAAAGTTCAAATGTTTTTCCTTTTTATTTTATTTTTTAGGAAAGCTTGTTATTTTTGTGTAGCATGTTTTAATGGTCCAAATGAAGTGTTTTCAGTTTTGATAGCTTGTTTATGAATAGATCTGTCAAAGAAAAATATGAAAGTATTTTTGGTGAGAGTTTATATTACTGTTTTTATTTAATCCAGTTTATGTGCTTTTGCTTAGATAAATGGATTCATATGTTTTCTGTTTGAGTTAATTCATGGCAAAATTTGTGTAAGTTTATTATCCTGTTATGTGTCTGTGAAAAATATATGAGGCACTGTTTATGTAGAAAATGTAGAAAAAGTATCTGTTTAGGTTTAAATTCCATTTTAGCATTTTTCTTAGAATAATTGTTAAAATGACTTGCATGTGAAAATAAAATATGGGAAAATTTATGTAGTCTCTATGTGTTATGTTCCAGTTAAGAAAAATGCTAAACATGGGTTGTTATATGGAAAAATATGAAGTTGCTGTACAAATGTGCTTTCCTGTGTTTTCCTTAGAAAATTCATGTAGAAAGGAATATCATGTTTCTGTTCATGGAACTTTCTTGATAAGTATGATATGTGGGATAGAATCTGGGAAAATATGAAAATGAGTATGTCACCCTTTTCCAGTAGTGTGGTAGTTCAAATGGTTTAATTTGGAGTAAATTTGTTTATTTTGTGTAGAGTTGTAAATTTATGCTTTGGCAGTTAATTTTCTGTAGTAGAGTGGCTATGAGTAGATAAAGCTAAGAAAAATATGAAATCTTCTATTTGACACTTTTTGTGTGAAAAGTTAGTTCAAAGCACCTTTTGAGTAGTTTATTTCATCTTTTTTTATCTGTTGTTCTGTATTTTATTTCCTTCTGAAATCTGGACAGTAAAGTTCAGTAGGTATGAGCTACCTTCTGGAATTCTTGTGGATTTTTCCGAGTTCAGAAAAATATACTTGCAGTTCAAACCTAAATTTCTTTTGAATTTCTAAATAGGAAATGGTTAAAATAATGAATTGTTTTATGTTGTAAATGAGTGATTTTTCCTCAATGTGGAAAGTGGTTCAACAAGTTGGTTTTGTTGGTTTGCAAGAAATGTTTGCATTTTGACCGCCATATCTCACACGCCATATCTCACACCGCACTTAAGTTATTCATTAATCACCGCATTGCAATAGGATCGACAGTCCCGGAGCCCGACCAGGAGCCGAAAGCAAGCTTGGAGCAAGAGATCCCGGAACTGCCCCGCACCAAGGAGGTCGACCCCGCACCGGAAGCTAACCTGCCTGAGTGCCCCGCTCACGAGGCCTCAGTCTTCTCCCAAGGCAAGCCCCGGAGCATTTCAAGTCTCCCAGTTTTTATAATTAAATTACTTGAGTCCTTTTATATTGTGATGCATTAGGTATAGGAGTTGATTGAATCCTAAACTGCTGCATTACCATTCCTTGGTTATTGTTTATATCCGCCTTGTTATCCTGTTACTTATTTATAATATAGAATTGCTTAGTCTGCTTAATAAAAGTAGTTGTTAAGGATGTTCCCGTAATACCCCTAGTGGGTATTTACCGGATCACGGTTGGCTACATTTGCTATCGTGGAAAAGAACCTGAGTAGTAATGAAATATGGTCAACTGGAAGGCAAGGCACAAGTTTGGAAACTTGAGGCAGCTCGTCCGTTGGATCGTGTAGGTTTGTATCGATGTTTGCCCTCATTCATTTTTGAACGCGCCCTTTTACTTAGGGATATGCCGGTGCTGTAATCATCGACCCCAAAGCCGGTTAGACGCTGTTCGGGCCGGTCTCAACCCGTGTCGCACCCTCTAGTATGGAAACATGATCTGCCTCGGAATGGCCATCGTATAGTTCCAATTGGGTGGTCCGTGCTGTGAGCCACGACGATTACCACCACGAACAAGCATCGAGCGGTTACCCAATGCATGGACCCGACGGGAAAGTGTGGGTTGGTATTAAAGGTCTTTCACCAGCTGATTTGGAATTCGATTCGAGTCGCCATCTCCCCCGGTTAGTGGGAAACTATGGTGAGCTTCGCCATGATACAACTCCATGTGTTGTTTAAAGGTTCAACTAAAATGTGGATAAGCCAACTGGATATGGTTATATTATTGTTTGCTAGACTCAAGTGTATGTAATAGTTCAGGTGCAAATTTAGACTAAGAGGTAGGTTTAAAACTTGGCTGCCCACCGACATCAGTAAATGTTCCTTCTCTTAAATTGAGCTTTTCGCAACTAAAGATCCCAGCTCCACCAAAAAGCCTTGCATACCCTTGGTGTCATTTATTTTCAGTTGGACGGGTAAGTCTAGCTGAGTACATTCCCGTACTCAGGGTTTATCCCGTTGCTGCAGATGGCCAGGTCTACTACGGCTATTGTAAGCACTGTCTCTACCCCGTGGAGGGTGATGAGGAGTAGGCCCAGGGCAGGGTCGTCCAGAAGCTTCTCCTTTTCTTTTGCTGGACTGAGACTACTAGTGGCACATTACTTGAAAAAGGGGGACTGAGTTATCAAAACAATGTTTATTCGGACCACGTGTGTGTTGGTCGTATTTCAAAACTTATTTCAGTTTCCGTACTTTAAAACTCAGTATTGTAATAACTATTTATGCTTCTGCACTCTGATGTTTAAATTCGGTTTCGATTATCAATGATGTATCCTTACGAATGTGGTACTTGAACAATGTGATCCTGTATGATGTATGATGTTTGAAATCCTTCGACATTTCTGGACTACCGGGGTTATATGGTTTCAAGTATGAGTCGATGTCAGACGGATTTGACTAAGACGGTACTTGAGCTCTTATAATCAGGACGGTTCCGCCACAGCCTGGACCTTTGAGTCCCACACCGACCGATCGAGAGTATGCAAAAGCTTCAAAGCTCTCTCATGATCGTCGAAAGGCAACAGCTCCTTGTTCGCTCTCATCTTGTTGACAATGACCTGAAAGTGAGCGAATAAACTTTCTATGCTCTCGCCAGGCATGTGTTGAAAGTTCTCATACTCCCGCTTGTGTGACTCATAGAGATGAGATTTGACTTGTGTGGTTCCCTCATGGAAGCGCATGAGGGTCGCCCAAATCTCACGAGCCGTGGGGAGGTGAGAAACGGGATCAAACTCGGACATACTCAGACAGGGGAAAAGAGCGTTACGTGCTCGGCTATTGGCATCGTGCTCATCTATCTGAAGCTGAGTGACACGAGCAGCAAAGACAACGTAATCCTCCTTGTTGCAAATCTCCCAAACAGAAGCACCCATGCTCTGAAGATAGGCCAACATATGTATCTTCCAATACGCATAGTTCGTCCCATCAAAGAACGGCGGTTTGCCCACGCCGCGATCCATGTCGCCTTCTGTGGATCTGGAACCGGCTAAGGTGGAAGATCCTTAACCCGCTCCGATACCAATTGAAGGATCGAGAGTGCTACCAGAAAGCGACCAGAGGGGGGGTGAATGGGAGCTTCAAATTTTCCTATCGGAAACTTGTTGCCACTGTCCCGAGAATCACCCCAAGAGCAAACCTAGAGCTTGCGAGTCTCCACGACCCTAGATGTAGGGTGGATGCTTCCAAGAAGCACAGCGAGACACTACACAACTCTAGAAACCCAACGCAAATGTCGGAAATCAAAACCGACAATGGACGAACAAACCATGGACGAAACAGCACAAAACTGCTCTGACCGAACTCACTGGTGCGTCCGGTCCGTAGGCACCGGACACATCCGGTCCAGCAAAACCCAAAATGGGACCTCTCTGTTTGTGACCAGACTCACGGTCACTGAGCGTCCGGTCACACCTCGAGAATCCGGTCAGTCAAGACAAAAACTGTGAACAGTAGCACGAGTGAGTCCAGTGGATGACCTACAGAGCATCCGGTCAAGTCAACGAAAATGAACCGGTCAAAACCTTCAACGGCCGGACTCTGACCGAGCGTCCGGTCAGCCCGAAGTGAGCGTCCGGTCACCCCGAAACTGAGCAGTTCGTCCACGGATTCGACTCGATCTCACCCAAAACAAATCCTCTAGGGATCAAACTTGGTGGGAGGAGTCACAAGGAGGATAGTGAGCTATCTCTAAGAGATCATGGCTCAAACCTATCTCCAAATCGATGAATCGAAGAAATTTGGGGAAGGGAGACAAAACCGATCCAAATAGAAAATTGACCGATCTACTAGCTCGTGAGGTTAGAGGTGAATTCCTTCGATGCAAAGAAGTGCCTCATGATCTAGAACATCTTGGTTCAAACGGATTTGCAAAAGACACACCAAGTAGAGAGATCGATCAACGGGGAAAACGTGGAGAAAAGCAACTTGCAAAGAACAAGAACAAAACGTGAATCATAACCACGAATTTGCAACCGTGTGGCTACCACACGCTACAATGGTGAGATTACGGTCTCACTTCCTCAAAATCTCATGGACACAGAGGTATGATTGTCTTCTCTGTGGATCTCAGTTCGCTACAGCAGGAAATGGGAGAGGAGGAAACCCTAGAAGCAAAAGAGCAAATGACTGAGATTATTTGGGAGGTGGGTGTCTCCCCCTACTTATCCTAATTCTAATTCCCACTCTACCCCTAAGTATTTACAGAGCGACCCAGCCAAACCCTAAGGCTATCCTGGACTAACCTGAAGATGATGCTGATCCGACGGCCAGGCCCGCACAACTGGTAGCGTTGCCTCGATGCAACCTCACCGATTGCCGCCACGTGCCGCCCCCACTCCGCTTGTCCTTTTCCCGGACTCCGCCCCCGGTTTTGTGGCCGAAACCGGGAATCCAGGCCTTCAAGTCCATCACCCGGTTTTGAGGCCCAAACTGGGAAACCTGTGGATGCACCGTCCTGATTATAAGAGCTCAAGTACCGTCTTAGTCAAATCCGTCTGACATCGACTCATACTTGATCCCATATAACCCCGGTAGTCCAGAAATCTCGAAGGATTTCTATCATCGTACAACATACAGGATCACATTGTTCAAGAATTACATTCGCAAGAATACATCACAGATAAACGAAACCGGATTTAAAACATCAGAGTGCGAATTTCAGACAGAGTTATTACAATACCAAATTTAAAAGTACGGAAGCTTGAATAAGTTTGAAACATGACCACCACACATGTGGTCCAAATAAAACATTGTTTAATACTTCAACCCAACGCAACTCACTCCTCCTTTTTCAAGTAATGTGCCACTAGCAGTCTCAGACCAGCAAAAGAAAAGGGGAAGCTTCTGGATGACCCTGCCTTGGGCCTACTCCTCATCATGTTCCACCGGGTAGAGGCAGTGCTTACAATAGCCATAGTAGACCTGGCCATCTGCAACAACGGGACAAACCCCGAGTACGGGAATGTACTCAGCTAGACTTAGCCGTCCAACTGAAAATGAAGGACACCAAGGATATGCAAGGCCTTTTTGGTGGAGCTGGGATCCTTAGTTGCGAAAAGCTCAAAATTAAGATAAGGAGTATTAATGACATTGATGAGCTGTCAGCTTTTAGACCTTTCTCTTACTCTAGGTTTGCACCTGAACTAATACACACACTTGAGTCTAACAAGCAATAATATAACCATATCCAGTTGACTTATCCACATTTTAGTTGAACCGTTGAGATATCACATGGAGTTGTATCGTGGTGAAGCTCGCCATAGTTTCCCACTAACCGGGGGAGACGGCGACTCGAATCGAATTCCGAACCAGCTGGTGAAAGACCTTTAATACCAACCCACACTTTCCCCGTCGGGTCCATGCATTGGGCAACCGCTCGACGCTTGTTCGTTGTGGTAATCGTCGCGGCTCACAGCACGGACCACCCAATTGGAACTATACGATGGCCATTCCGAGGCAGATCGTGTTTCCATACTAGAGGGTGCGACACGGGTTGACATCGGCCCGAACAGCTTCTAACCGGCTTTGGGAACGATGATTACAGCACCGACGTATCCCTAAGTAAAAGGGCGCGTTCAAAAATGAACGAGGGCCAATATCGATAAAAACCTACACGATCCAACGGACGGACTGCCCCAAGTTTCCAAACTTGTGCTTTGCCTTCCAGTTGACCGTATTTTCATTACTACTCTGGTTCTTTTCCACGATAGCAAATATAGCCAATCGTGATCCGGTAAATACCCATCCGGGGTATTACGGAAACATGCTTAAATACTACTTTTATTGAGCAGGCTAAGCAATTCTACATATAAACACTAACAGGATAACAAGGCAGGTATAATCAATAATCAAGGAATGATAATGCAGCAAGTAGGATTCAATCAACTCCTATACCTAATGCATCACAATATAAAATACTCAATTAAATTAATTGTAAATACTGGGAGACTTAAAATGCTCCGGGGCTTGCCTTGAGTGAAAACCGAGGCCTCGTGGAAGGGGCACTCGGGCAAGTTAGTTTCCACCGCGGGGTCGACCTCCTCGGCCTGGGGCAGCTCCGGGATCTGCTGCTCGACTTTTGCCTCTTGCTCCTGATCGAGCTCCGGGAGTGTCGATCCTATTGCATGCGGCGAATGATAAATAAATAAATAAGCGGGGTGCGAGATGTGGTGGTATGAAAAGCAATATTTCTTGCAAACCAACAATACCAACTTGTTGAACCACTTTTGACATTGAGGTAAATACTTATTTATCTCATAAAACAAAATCCATTATTTCATCTATTTCTTATTTAATAATTCAAAAGAACTCAGGGTTGAACTACAAGTGTATTTTTCTGAACTCAGAAAAATCCAACAAAATTCCAGAAAGCACTTAACACCAACTGAATCTTACTAAACAATTTTTAGCAAGAAATAAAATACAGAACAACGACCACAAAAAGATGAATCACACTGCTCAAAAAGTGCTTTGAACTAACTTTTCACACAAAAAGTGTTAAACAACAGATTTCATAATTTTCCTAGCTTCATCTACTCATAAACATTCTACTGCAGAAAGTGCACAGCCAAAATATAAATATATCACCCTACACAAAATAAACAAATTTCATCCAAAACAACCCAATTGAACTACAACCCTACTGGAAAAGAGTGCTAAACTCATTTTCATAATTTTTCCAGATTTTACTCCACATTTCATACTTATCAAGAAAGTTCCATTAACAGAAACATTATATTACTTCTTACAAGAATTTGCAAAGAAAAACACAGAAAAGTACATTTATAAAGCAACTCCATATTTCTTCACATAACAATCCATGCTTACATTTTTTCTAACTGAAAAATTATACACAGAAACTGTATAAATTTTCCCATAATTTAATTTTATAGATAAAGCACCTTAACATTTATTCCAAGAAAATAGCTAAAAAGGACTTTAAACCATAACAGATAATTTTTCCACATAAACAGTGCCGCATACATTTTTCATAGATTCATATAATGATGAGAAACCTACACAAATTTTGCCATAACATATAAATTCATTTATTTCAACATAAGCACATAAACTGAATTAAATAAAAACAGTAAGAATAAACTTTCACCAAAAATACTTTCATATTTTTCCTGGATAGATCTACTCATGAACCAACTAACAAAATTAAAAGCACTCCATTTGGACCTTTAAATCGAGCTACACAAAAATAACAAGCGTTTCTAGAAAATAAAACAAAAAGGAAAAAAAACATTTGAATCTCCCGGCGCAACTCGCGCAGACTCGGTCCATAGACCGGATGAGACTGATGCGCTGGGCCCGCTGGTCAACGAGGCCCACCGGTCAGAGAGGGCGGAGCAGGGGAGAGGGTTGACCGCGGCTTGCTCGCCGACGGCGAGGTCGCCGGCGGTGGGACCGGGCTCATCGTGCTCCCCTTGACGAGGCGGACCTAGTGGTGGCGGTGGTTTGGCCAGTGCACGACCATAGCTCGCCGGCGACAAGCAATGGCGGATGAGGGTGGCGGTGGCGCAAGCCTAGGCCGGCTCCGGCGGTCGCCGGTGAAATCAACGTGCGCACCGTGCTCAGTGAACCTCAAGAAGCAAGATTCGGGGGTTGGTTTGGCTCGAGGAGCTCCGATGGAGCTTGGTCACGTGCGCGGCCATGGCGGACGGTGGCGGCGCTCGGTCGAGGAAGAAGAGGTGGGAGAGAGTGGTAGCGTTGAGGCTAGGTGGTGTTCTCACCTTGCCTTGACGTGAAAGGGCTCGACGGAGGAGAAGGGGCTCGGCGAAGGTTCGGTTGATGTGGAACGGCGACGCGGGCTCCGCGGCGGCGAGCGGTGGCCGTCGGAGGCACGGCGTGTTCCGGTGTCGGGGATGGTCGGCCGGTGGCAGGAGCGTGCGCACCACGTGTGCGACGATGAGGCGGAGCGGTGTGCGGAGGGAATCGGAGGGAGGTGCTCCGGCGAGGTCGGAACGGTGAAGGGGGTTGCGGTGGTGGTCTCGGCGGGGCTTGGTGCTCACTGCGAGCATTCGCGAGAGAGGGAGAGAGAGAGAGCGGGAGCGGCAGTGTGCAGAGTGGTGAGTGAGGGAGCGGTGAGAGGGTGGTGCGGGGTTTTGGCCATGGCCTAAGCCGGCCGGCGGTCGTGGCGTGCCACAGGCAGCGGCGCGGCGAGCGAGGGCAGCGCGGCAGGCGAGGCGGGCGCCGAGTGGCCAGGGGAGATTGTGTCGTGATCGCGGAGGCAACGATCGGGCGAGGAGTGGGCGAGGGAGATTTGCGCAGGCATCGCCGGCCACGTGGCGCGGATGCCGGCGTACGGCGCGGTGCCGGTCGCGCGCGGCGCGGCGCGGGCGAGCGCGCGGGCGGGCAGCGCACGGCGCGATGCGAGCGGGCTGGCGCGGGCTGGGCCGAAAGGCCACCTGGGCCGGAAGTGAGGGCGCCGGAAAAATCTTTCCTTTTTCTTTTTTTCCAAAAACTTTTCAAACTTTGATCATTCAAAAACAGTTTCAAAAACTCCAAACTAGGCTTTGACCCAAAAATAAAAGTTGCTCAAAATAATTTTCTCTACAACTTTCATATAAGACACTTTTTCAGAAAACCATTTTTACAACCTCCACAGAAAGAAAGCCAATTTTTAAGACATAAATCATTTTGTTTATCTCATTTTTATTTGCTAAACTATTTTGAACTAAATCAAGGTGTCAACAAGAAAAGTACTAGACTCATTATTCTCTATTTCATAAAACTATTTGCCAAGTCAGAAAGTCACTCAAACAACCAAGTCCAATAGAAATCCAAAATCCAATAAATAAGCAAAAGGCAAAAACACACTGATGCACATGAAATGATGCAATGCATTACTTATGTTCTTTAGTAGCTAATTGTGGTTCCTAATGCAGTGCTTCACACTAGGGTGTCACAAAAACAGCCGCCCATCGCATGAGTTTTGTGGTGCAAACTCCGAAACCCGCCAATGCCTAGGTTTTGAGGCCCAAACCTGGAAACCGTCCTCAGCCTGAGTTTTGTGGCCCAAACTCGGCAAATCCGAAGCACCCAGGTTTTAAGGCCCAAACCTAGAAACCGTCCACCCGGTGGTTTTTCTGTGGCTCAACCACCAAACTGGAGCTGAGGAGGGGATGCACCACCCGTGCACCCCGTCCACCGACACGTGTCCCTAGGTCCTCAACCCGAGCAACACCGTGCCCCGCAAGTCTCCGCTCGTCGCTGTCCCAGGCTGTCAGCCACCACAGCTGATCCTCAGGCCACCGGTCCCTCAGTCCAAGCCTCACGTCCGCCCTTCACCGCTCCCGGTCCGTCGGCACGACATGTCTCTACTTGACCTTCACCTTGCCCTCGATCACTGTCTCCGTGCTCAACACCTGCACAACACAAGCCAAAGAACATGCGCATCAAACCCGTTGACAATCACTCATCACATGAGACTCGGCATACACCCATGTATCCACAACCTACTCCGTTAAGTGCTTGACGCATTCAATTTGACTGAAGGGACATTTCCCGAAATGGGTCCTATGCGACACAGACGGGGGACTACTAGCACATAGAACCCATGTCCTGCTGCTCTTACATCCCATCCGGTCTCCAATTCATTAACATATGGTTATTCCACGATAGCACTAGGCTGATCATGATCGGTATCCACCTATACGGGGGGGGGACAGGAAATCACCCGACTTTTACCGATCTAAGCAAGGCTAAGCATATAACGAGCCTAAACCTAAACAGGGATATCAAGATAATATTTGCAGTGGACAAGCTGTAATAATAATGCATCAACGGTAGCAATCAATTCCTATAAACCTAATGCAACAATCATTATATCAGGTTAAATTGTAAACCATTTGCAAACCATAGGAGTTAAATGCTCTGGGGCTTGCCTCTTTCGAAGTCAGACGGGCGGTGGTCTTAGCACTCGGGCAGTTCTTCGGCGTCGGCCCCTTCGGTCTCTTCTGGCAAGGTCTCTTCCTGGCTCAGCTCTTCCTGCTGCGGCGGCTTTTGGGTCTCTTCTGCCGATCCTGTATGATGCATGAACGCGTATAAATAGAATGAATGCACATGGAATGCTTAGGTGATGCCACATGGTAACAACTATTCAGGAGATAAGCACATGTCATCTACTGCATTCTCTTCAACAAGGTAGTCAACATAATCCAGTTGACTCTGAATATCTTATCACCTAATAACCTATTTAACATTCCTAATCAGTCAATTAAGTCAATTAATCATCACAGCATTATCTACTAATTTATTTTATTCATCATCTACTTACTTGCCCAAATAACCTATTTAAAACATGCCTATAACAGTAACCCATCACAAATAGTTCCAGAAAAATCTACAAAAATTACTTCAGGTTAACAATGTGTAATCCAGCCCACTATCCAAATTTCAAATCATTTGGACTTAAACATTATTCTCTATGAAAAAGACAAACAGCATGGTGAAAAGGTGCTTTGAACTACACATCCTATCAAAAAGTGTCAAACAAATAAATTTCATATTTTTCCTCTGAACTTTTTAGTACAAGAGCAGTCTACAAAAATTATCAGGTTCGTATCATTTATATTTTAATTACTAAAAATCATACAAGAAAACAGCATTTAACCATTTTAAATGTTACTGGCAATATTTTTCACAGAACATCTTCACATTATATTTTTCCTAGAAACTAATCATCCATACAAATCTAACAAAATTAGAATCACATTTTTCTGAGCTACACAGAATTAGTTATGCATTTTCTAAGTTAATAGCCAAATCCTAAATTAATTTAAACTGCATACAAGAGTACCACAAATTATGCATTTAATATTTTTAACAGGTAGCTCTAATCATTTCCAACACAACAAAATTTGTTTCACATCATTTGAACGTAAAATGAGCCTTGCATGAATTTTAGAAGCCTTTATTCCATTTCTGCAAAAACTAGATTAAGAAAAACCTAACTAAAACGCTACGGACACCCTACTTCATGCACCAGCAGACACAGGGCAAAGCACTAAACGAACCCGGCTAACACAAGTGTTAGCGTACCCAGACTTTCCCCTTCTCTCTTTCACTCACTGCCAGCGGGTCCCGTAGGTCAAGCGACCCTACGTCATCCAGTCAACGGGCCCACGCGTGAGAGGCCGTGCCCACCCGCCGGAGTTGACCGGCGCTAGCTCGTCGGTGGCGAGGTCTCCGGCGCAACCATCTACACTGCTAGGTTCGCCTTCGCGAGGCAGACACGGTCGACCAATTCTCCCGACCAGGGGCTGACCGGAGCAAGCTTGACGGCGACCATGGCGGAGCGGCAGCGCTGCGAGACGTCGGCGAGGCTTCGCCCCGCTATCCCGAGGCTCGGCGACGCGAGCACTAGCTCAAGCCAACCCTAAGTGACCTACTAGGGCGACTATCGAGCCGTGCCGACCCCGGCATTGCTCAGTGCCATGCACGGCAGCGGTCCGCGGCGGACATGGCCATGGCACGTCTTGGTTCCGGCCGAAAGACGGCGAGAGAGAGGTCTCCATCTAACCCTAAGCAACTACGGTGATAGAGGAGGTGAGAACGGGGCTCGGTTGGAGGTGGTTTGGCCAAAGACGGTCGGGCCACGCTTCGGTCACGGCGGCGGCCATGGCGGGAGCCCGAGGTTGGCACACGACGTTCTGCCGGCTAGAGAGAAGAAGAGGGGAAACCAACCCATGCTGGTGAGAGAGAAGGTTAGGGCGGAGAGGTTGGCGGAAAGAATCGAGCGGCGGTGCTTCGAGTATTGAGCAATCGCTCGCCGGAGTTCGGCGAGCGGCGGCGGCGTTTGCGAACTGGAGAAGATGGAGCAGTGGGAGGCGAGTGAGTGAGTGAGCAACCGGTTACGAGCGCAAGCGGGGAGGAGGCAAAGCCGATGCATCACGCGGATGCAATGCACCTGGTCGCTTCCTGTCAGGCCGTTCCGACCGGGTGCGGCGGCGGCCAGGAATCGGCGGCCACGCGACGACGGGGCAGAGAGGGGACAGGGGGTTCCTGTCGGCTCGGCGGAAACCACGGGTGCGGCGAGCGGCGGTTTGCGCGGCAACGAGGCGGTCTCGCGGCGGCAACAGCGGTTTTGCCGGCGTACGGTGTGCGGGCGAGCGGCGCGCGCGTCTTGGGTATTTTAAACGCAAACAAAATAATCCGCAAGCGCACGGATACCGATGTAGCTTTCACCCGAGAGTATTCTAGGGTATCGATTTCCACGGAGAACGTGAAGTGTACTAGAAGAATTAAGAACGTCCAAGAAAAGAATGGTAATACGGTTAGAGAGAGATATAGGGTTTTGTAAGCGGGTCTATTAATTAAAGGCTCACTATACTTTACTTACTTCAGAGCAACAGTACCTTTCCAATTCTCGAAAAAGACTGGGAAAAGGGTAATCGGGAGAAGGCTGCCAAAAAGCTCTATGAAAACACCAATCCTAACGTGGTGGATTATAACAATCTACAAAGCTGTCACCCCTGTAGCTACCACAACTAACCAGAGGATTGGGCGCAAACTCAGGTAAACACTAGCTTAGACACCGCATCTACACTAATGATGACTACTCTAATTACCATGAATAACTAGAGCACTCAATACGAGCGGAGATCCAGTAAATAAAATAAAGTAAGAACTGAAATTAAATAAATAGTTAGAAGTGATAAGTGAAGAACGTGAAGATTACTCGAAGATGAACCAGATGCTGCACCATTACAATGTCGAGGAAGATCCGACAGATCCGGCTCCTCCTCAGCTCTCTCCTTCTCCTCTCTCTAATCCGATCTCTAATTACAACTAGATGAACTAGACAACTAGAACTAGAATTAGAAGAACTAGAAGAACTAGATCTAATTCTAGATGAACTAGAAGAGATTCATCTAGAGGGACCTCTACTTCTAATTGAAACCCTAGTTTCTGATGTGGAGATGAATAATGAAGATGGAGATGGCTCTTGGGGGCGCCCCTGGGGTCTCTTATATAGTCCTGGATGGATTAGGGGGCAAGGAATTGCCACGTCATCGATCCGCCTCACATTTATCGCCCACCGTTGGATCAAACCGACTTCAGGGACGGTGGAGATGCATCCTAGGAGGCGGTGGAAGAAGGTTCCAAAAGGCGGAGGCGAAACGGCCTCCATGGCCGACCGGTCGGTCATCGGGTGGGACCGGTCGGTCTGGCCCAGTGGACCCCCATGGCGGGCCGCCTCGTCACATCACCATTATCCTGGAGTTTTATGAATTTTCAGAAAAGATTAAAAACATATATTATCAAATTAAACAATGGATCCAAAGAGAAAGTCAATCATACCATAGAATCGAGAAGTGCATGTGTGTAGAAAATAGAGTCGGATGCTCTTTTGAAATATATCACTCTCTTTTGTTTATCAGAGACACATGGCTATCAGGCTAATTCTACTATCGGGCACGTTCCCATTTTTTCTGATATTCATATAATTTTTTTATTCTGCTTCCAATAAACTTTTGAGAGGATAGGAACAAATAATCATGAGCATTTATGTGGAGGATGGAATGTGTAAGTGATCTCAATTCAATAGCATGATAACTTCTCATAGGGTCAACAAAGCTTAATTTAACTCAATGCAATTATTAGACATATTTATATTGAGAAATCTCCGGAACTCCAGTGTTGTTTTGAACAAGATAATAGCAGCTCAGATCATCACATATCATATCTGTCAATTACCTAGACTCTGGATCAAGCATTTACTGCCCATATATTTAATTTCATTTTTAAGCATCATTATTAATCAGGAGAACTCATGCTTTAAAGGCTAGGTACTTGGAAGAAATTAGATAGAGCAACTATTCATCATTTCCACGTAAAAGATCAGAGAGAGAGTTCTTCTTTTATTATTAACTTCTTAAAACAAACTTAACACACTATTTATTTAACCTAACACACACTTATTATAAATAACTAAGATAGTGAATAAGACATACCTGGATTACGAAGATAACGGGGGTGCGTCTCCCCCAAGCCGGTTCCCTTAATAGCGTTGAGCCTTCATGTGCCCATATTTTTTTCTTTTTAACTAATGGTGAGCCTTCATGTGCCCACATTTTTTTATTTTATTTTATTTTATTTTATTTATGTATAGAAGGAAAACTTAAGAGGATAAGGTTACTTACTTAGATATACGAGAGTGCTTTCCCCCAACCTGAATGTTGACGTAGTCGTTCATTCTTGCCATGTAGCGAACTGGCAGTGGAAATGTACTTCCTATATCAGAGCTTTGATTGATGTTGATGGTTGTTGAAATAGTGCTCCTACAGTGGATATCCACTTGCTCGTCAGCTTTTCTTGGTCTTTCAATCCTGTGAAACTCAAATAGACAACAAGACTTGTGGAACAGATTAAGCGTTAGTGGTTGACCACTTAAGCCTTAGTTGTCCAGAGTTTCTGTAAGATCTCTTTCTCAATATTTTTGTATTTTTATTTTTATGATGCAATGACAGTCTAACAAAATGAATGCATTTTTATTTTTATGCCACCATGGTGAAATGAATACATTTTTATTTTTATGCCACCATGGTGAATATCCCTACGGGTTTTTACACACCATAGATTTATTCACATGGGGCTTTTAGGTTTTATGATGCAGTGTAATATTTTTATTTTTCTTTTTTTATGCAATACTAATATAGAGAAGGAAATATGCTATGGAGGAATAATGATGGGAAGTAAACATGCAAAAAGAGAAACTAATACGAAAAAGATAAATATGGATAACTACCGATTTTACCTTTCGACGAGGATTCAATGTTTTAAGTCCTCTGAACAGGACTTATCACCATGTTCATTCCTGAGGTGCATCATTTGATCTTGATAGGTAAACCTTGATAACTACACCTCTTGATATGGTGTCACTCATGTTCTTTGTTCGCCCAGCAATTTGATGTGAAGCATTAGTTGTGAAAGCTGGCAACATCTTGATTAGTGCACATCTTCTTGTAGATCTAGGACCTTAACTCTATAGAATTTGGGAGTTGACAAACTCCTCCATGTTTTGCTCAAGAGTGTGTCCTGCTCATAAAGACAAGGTAGAGATCAAGTGCACGGGCTCTGTTGGTGGAAAAACACCAACAGAACCAAAAGTTTTGTTCATTCCTCTCTAACCTTAGGCACAACGAGCAAGATAAACTTATTGTTTATGTGTTCTATTCAATCTTAACATGAGTGATAGGATCAAAAGATGAGCATGAAAGTAGCATCTTAACAGATCAAATTACTTAACCCAATGAAGGATAATCTATGCATAAAGTGTCAATATTTTCATGATTGTGATATATCATCTTCCAAAGGTTAGATGCATAACATTTTAGCTCATTGGTTAAGATAGTGAGATTTAAGAGAGTAAAGCTAGGAACAAAGAGTAAAGAACTGAACATGTTAAGTTGATTAGGTTGGATTAAGTGAGGTGCAACTTAAACATGTTTGGTTCTTTATGTATGAGCATACCAGAATCAAAGAGAAGCTTTTAAAGTGATGGTCACTTACCTTGAAATGTTGCTTTATCATTGAGGAGTGATTGTGTCAAACCACCTTGTGGAAGCTTCTCTTGTCTAGCTGGTTGCTGTTCATGAATAGCTTGTCTTCTCTTGCCTATCTCATAGTGAACCTGAGTGATGGGAGCGTGAGAGGAGGAAGGTATAGTAGGATCATCTTTAGAGGGATCAACCTTCCTCCTCTATGTGTCAACCTATCAGTGAAGGTGTGTTGTTCCTCCCACGATGGTCTTTATCTTCTAGTGACCCAGCTCAGACTTGTTCACCTACTTCCATGGAGTGAGTGCTTTGATTGTAGGTATTGTTTTGTGGCACTCATATTCTGTCTTGTTTTATGGATCTCATTTCTCCATGATCAGTGAGTTGTGTCTCCCTTGCGCAAGTTGTTAAAGTTCATGTGTCTTTTCATCTCCAGTGTGAGTTCATCTCAGGACTTTCCCAAATTGATATTGAATGTTTTCCTGCAGGGGTTAGTCCAACAAAATATCCAGCATCCACTATAGTATACTATTGGCTCAAAAATCAACCTAGACACCATGTCTAATTTGATCTAGGAAGGCATTTTAACCTAAGCACCATACTTAATTTAAAAACCTTTAGAGGTAAAATCAAGACACCTTTTAGCTCAAGAATCAAACCAGACACCATGTCTTACTTTAATTCATAAAAATAGTTTAAACTAAGCACCATGCCAAATTTAAAAGGTGTATGAGAATACTTCAAAACCAAAGCATATACTATAGCAAATGAGGGTAGTATTAAAGCATTAAAGAGATTTACTCAAATGGTAATGGGAGATCATGATTACTGTTGATGGTCCTTAAACACTTATTTTACCATCAACATTTTACCCAAAAATTCACTAAAAAGCATGAAAAGTAGTCAAATAGGTTTCAAACTAACCAAATTCCACATGTCCAAAGATTTTTATTTGAATGCAAGATTTGGACCAAATTTGGAGAATGGACCCACCAGGGGCCGAGCCCACTCACCAGGGCCCATTTGGGCCCTAGTGGGGTGGCACCCGCCACCCCTAGGTGGCTCCCGCCACCAAGAAGAGGCCCAAACTCTCCCCTGCCACGTCACTGATCCGTGTGACCAGCCCAGGGCCAAATATTAGCCCTTGGTCACTAGGTCGGTGGCTTCGGAGGGCTAAGAAGAGATGTCACGTGGATCATGACCTAATTGTCCATGTGACGGTTATTTGGACATGCAACCGACCTTGGAACCGCCTTGGAGGAGTCCCTGGAGACCGTAGGATCAATGATGATGCATCCAAGGGCCAGGGGGGTGGCGGCCGCCACCTAGGGCTGGCGCCTGCCACTAGGATTTGCCCTAGGTCGGTTGCCTGCCCCCTATAAGTACCCCCCTCACTCACTTGGGCTATAAATACCCCCCTGGAGGTGTCACTTCACTTGAAGCAAGGAAAGCAAGGAAGAAGCAAAGAAGAAAGCAAGGCTAAAGCTAGAGAGCTAATAGCTTAGGATGTAGCCAAGCTTAGGCAAGTAGGTAGCTAGTAGAGCAAGGCATCCTTGCCTCATTGCTCTCGCGGAAGCGCTGCTCAAGGCTTAGCTCAAGAGTAGAAGCGTGCGAGTGATCGGTCCTGGAGTTGGGAAGAGTCTTCCTTCATTTCCGGTTCAGGTTTTGCTCTTGTAACTTAAGCATTTTACTATATTCTAGTTCATCATTTCAAGTATTACTTTATTCTACTTGCTAGTATTGATTAGTATACTTGATTGATTGCTTGAGTACCTAGCTATCCTACATTTCAATTCACATAGCCATAGTAGTTAATCTCTAGTGTGCTTAGTGTTTGATCTTTGCCAATAGGTTGCTTAGTTAGTTTAGTGTTTATCTTATTAAGTCAAGTATTTGCTCTGACATCCATAAGGGTGTCTCTATTCTAGGCCAGGATAGAGATAGTTAGAATATAATTAGGCGTGGTGCTTAGTTATAGACTTACCTTCAGATATGGCTAGACCCCCAGATAGCTGTGGTAGCAAGCAGGTGGTGACAGCCCTATGCGCCTTGAATTCCACCACGTAGTTGGTCTAGTTTAACAGTAAGGCTCGTTGTGCTAGCGTTCAACCTAAGTGAGTGGTAAAGGCTAGTATGCCTCGGTACTTGACAAGATAGGAATAAAACTATACTTAACTTGGTTGCTTATTTGGCATTTGCCTATCTTGCTTCGTAGTTATCTAGGACTAGTTATTAATTATTAGTTAGATATATTAGTTATCCTTAGTTATTTTATTCCCCTATCTACCTGTCTATCCACCTTACCTTAACCATTCCATTCATCCTTACCTATCCACTCATAAATTCTTTCTAGCCTTTCATCTCCTCTCTTCTCTTCTCTCCTTTTCCCTTTCTTATTCTTCGACTCTCATCCCCTCCTTGACTCGACTCATACACCACCCTACCCTTCCTTTGGGATCAAATAAATCGACACCTGGTACTCCCAGGCGAAGTGCTACTATGATAGTTTTGTGCGCTTGCAGAATCTCCTCTAGGTAGATTGCAATCTCTCTAGCTAGCTCCTACTAGGGTCGGGATTGACAACCCCATTTGACATTAGTAGATAGCTGCTTTAGCTTCACTCCTTTAGGTATAGTGACTGGACTTGCTATAAGCATTTCTGGGCCCTTATCGTGGATAGTTGCCTAGCTCTATCTTTAGTGAAGTTAAGAACTACCAACAAGCATTTCTGGCGCCGTTACCGGGGATAGATTCCATAGTCTACTCCTAGTAACGACGTTAGCAAGTGTCAACAAGCATTTCTAGCGCCATTGCCGGGGAAGGCAATCGGTGTATCCTTCGAGTCTTTGTCGAATTTATCTTCGCTTAAGCTCCCGCTTAGCGAATCCCATCTTTCCCCATTCTTTCTTTCCATAGTCCTTCTTATCTTTTTCGTTCATCTTCTTCAACTTCTTTCTTTCTTATCTCGTTCTACCTTCACGATGGCCAACAAGACCATTCGTGAGTTTTCTGCTCCTTCTGCCGCCAATGTAGCGACAGGACCAGCCGTGATCGATGCCAACCTCAATTTCAAGTTGAAATCGGCTCTGATCACGATGGTCCAAGCTAGCCCGTTCTGTGGCAAAGCTCATGAGAATGCCAATGCTCACCTCCAACAATTTTTGGAGATTTGCGACATCTTCACCATTAAGGGGATAACCCAAGAAGCCATCCGTCTTCGTCTCTTTCCCTTTTCTCTTCTAGGAAAAGCGAAGCAATGGTTCTATACCAATCGCAACGCTGTAGACACATGGGACAAGTGTTCCAATGCTTTTCTAGCTAAATTCTTTCTGATGGGCAAGACGAATGCTCTTCGCAACAAAATCTCTAGCTTTACACAACAAGACAAGGAATCTATTCCCGAGGCTTGGGAGAGAATGCAAGAGTACGTCACTGCTTGTCCACACCATGGTATGGAGGACTGGCTGTTGATCCAGAACTTCTACCATGGCCTAACCCCACTCTCTAGAAGCCATTTGGATGCTGCCGCCAGCGATGCATTCTTTTCTTTGAATGTTGCAGATGCTAAGGCTCTCATAGAGAAGATGGTGTCGAACCAAGGATGGAATGACGAGAGACTGCAGCCCCGTAAGCGAGTTATGCATTCCCTTAAGGAGGCCGACATGATCGTGGCCAAGATGGACCTGCTGGCCAAGAAGCTGGACAGCTGTGAGAAGATGAGCCAACAAGAGAGTGTCCAATCTCTGGAATCCTACATGACTTGTGAAGTCTGTGGAGAAACCGAACATTCTGGGAACCACTACCCCGAGTTACATGAAGATTTGAACTTCATCAACAACAACAACAACAACAACAACAACAACGGTTTCCATCAACAAAATCAAGGATGGAATCGGTACTCCAACTCTCAAGGTAATAATTCATTCCCTCGCTCTAATTTCCAAAGTACTGATAATTTCTCGTTCTTAAAGAATCTAGTCTACTCTCAAGGTAGAACTACTAAATTTTTAAATAAGAAATTAATGTCAAATGATAAAATACTTGAGAACATAAATGCTAAATTGGAAGATTTCTCATCTGCTCTGAAAAATCAACTTAGCTTTAATAAGATGTTAGAAACCCAATTAGCTCAACTTGCTGCGATCATACCATCTTTTGAAACTGGCAAAATTCTAGCTAAACCTAACATGGAAACTGCAAATATGGTTGAAATAAAATATTTTAACTATTATGAAGATCAAACCATGACTGTTAAAAATGGTGATCCTGGTAGTCCCATAATTAGATGCTCAATCTTTGGTAAAGTCTTTAAAAATGCCATGTGTGATTTAGGATCGAGTGTGAACATTTTATCTAAGGATTTCTATGATAACTCGTTCTTTCCACCCATGTCATCCACATCTGCCTATGTCGTGCTAGCTGATCAATCAACATGCTATGTAGAAGGAATAGTCACTGATTTACCTGTTCATATTAGAGGTTCATATGTTCCTGCTGATTTCATAATACTAGATATGGGAAATAGGAAAGATGTGCCTCTAATCTTAGGTAGACCTTTCTTGAACACTGTTGATGCTTGCATATATGTGGGGAGTGGTAAAATGCAAATGACATTAGGAGGGAGGAAGGAAATATTCTCCTTTTCCCGTGGTCCCGCTGTTGACACTTATTGACTCTTATTATTAAAGGTCAATTAAGCATGAAAATGGATGAATATTTAAACTCCACCTTAGTATAGGGATTAAAACTAATGAATTCCACGAGTTTTGGTGAATTGTGAATCCACAGGGACTAAACCAGGAAACAGCCCTCGATTGCTTCCCCCAGAAGGAAACCGACGGGAGATAACGCATTCGCCAAGTCAGGAATTTTCCAGAAGACTCCAGAGATCACATAGAGACACCACGAGGAAGGGCACCCCGGTTGACTTCCAGGTGGGACCGACCGGTCCCCTGGGCCCACCGGTCGGTCCCCCCCTGGCTCCTCTGGCTTCCGTCTTCTGCAAGCTACTTCCACCGCCTTTGAGGATCAATCTCAGCCCTACGTGAAGTCGGTTTGATCTAACGGTCGCGGTTGATCCCTCAGGGCTATATAAACAGGCCCCTGAGCCCCAGGTCAGACAGAAGGTCCCTCTTTAGAAGACTACGCTTCAATTAGAAACCCTAGAAGAGACTTCAGGAGTTAGCTTTCAAGTAGAAGACTAGATACCCCTCTAGTAGGATTAGAACCTAGTCTTATTCTAGAACTAGAAGAGAGAGAGAGAGAGGAAGAGATCAAGAAGAAGCTCCGGCCTGTCGGATCAACTTCTTCATCTTGTACCTGTGATTCAAGTTCTTCATCGACTTGCTTCAACGATTGTTTCGGTAATCAACATCTATATTTAAGTTTGAGCCATTGTTCTTATTATTCTTAAGGTTTATGACTATCTTTTGAGTACTTTAACTCTAGTCGCTCTAGAGTTAGAGTAGTTGGATAGTATAAGCGTGGTGCTTAGACTTGATAACTCATATTTGCCTCCTATAACGCCGGTAGTAGTGGTTGTTCGCAAGGGTGACTCTTATAGCCTTGTTGATTCTTCTATAGTCCACTTACCCGTGTGTAGGCTCGGTAGGATTACACATTTGCATAAAAGATTTATACTCTGTTTGTGACCTTTTATGGCAACTTCCCCAATAAGAATAATATAAACATATCACTCTTAAGTTGGATTTAGATAACCTTAATAATCCCCTCAATACTTTTAGCTTCTCCGTCCTTGTTAGTTACTCAGGGGTTATACACTTGAGACTCATCGCTATCCGTTCCTTTGGGTTCGATATTAAAACTGGGTTACTTCGGTGAAGTGATACATCGGTGGATTTTATCTGTGCGCTTGCGGATAAAGTAGAGTGTGCATTAATTTATACCAACAAGCATTTCTGGCGCCGTTGCCGGGGAACGGTAGATCATTTTATGTCTGGAGTATAACCTTGTATTATACTTTTATACTTTATCTTTTACCTTTACTTTTATCTTTTATATCTTTTTATTGTTTTCACAATGGATTTCTCAGAGCCAAGCACTAGCTCCACGAATTCCATTCCACTGAACCTGTATACCTATCACACTGTCGTAGACTTAGAGTTACCCAAATCTGCTAAACCTATCCTTTCAGACAACTACGAGCTACGCCCATGTTTGATAGAAATGGTTAGGAATCAAACTTTTTCTGGCTTAGAAGACGAAAACCCACATATTCATTTAAATGAGTTTGAACAAACCTGTGCGTGCCTACATATCGCAGGCATGTCTGACGAAACCCTTAGATGGAAACTTTTTCCATTCTCCTTAGAGGGAAAAGCCAAAACATGGTACCTTCAAACTGCACCAAGTAAAAATGGGGATTGGAAAGAACTTTGCTCTAGCTTTTTCTTAGAATACTTCCCTGTCTCCAAAATTATTTGTCTTCGCTTAGAGATTTTGTCCTTCATCCAAGAGGATAATGAGTCTCTAATTGCAGCCTAGGAAAGATTCGATAATCTTGTCCGCTCTGGTCCAGCCTTATCTATTCCAGACCCTGTCTTGCTTCAACACTTTTATAATGGTCTGAATAGAAAAACTTCTAATTACCTTAACTTAGCTTCAAACGGATCATTCCTACATACCCCATCCTCCAAGTCAAGGGAAATGTTGCAAAACTTATCTCAAATCACTCCTACTCCTGAAGCTAAACCACAAGAACCACTAGAAGTAAAGCTAGAAGCTGATCCTATATCTATTCTTAATCATGAACAAACCTCAGCTTTAATTCCTAGTGAGAGGAAAACCTCAATCTTAGGAGACACCTTTAATTTCGAGGATGAGTACTTTACCAAACTTGGTAATACCTCGAAATATCACACAATTAGGAAACCACAAAATCAAAAATCATCTTTAGAAGAACTTACTGATAAGGTTTTCCTAAAAGAGACTACGAAGAATCTAATCTCTATAATAAGTCATGAATGGTTAGAAGAATCAGAGCTTTCTACTGATATAATACGCTTAAATTCACCTTCTACACACATTCAATGTCAAATCCATCAACAACCCTTCGAAGCTCTCTATAATCCTGTTGTGGGAATCAACATTATGTCTGAAACCTTTGCTCAAGATTTATTAAAACAAATGCCACTTACCCCAACACTTAAACTTTTATAAACCCCTTTAGGACATGTTATTCCTAGCTCAGGAATCATGTATGTCCTGCCTGTCACAGTAGATAACACTCCACTACACTTAAGCTTTTATATCTTTGATATTAAAGAGTTTAATTTGCTGATAGGCCAACCACTTAAGCAACTCATTCATGAAGGACAATTAGGGATCTTAAACTTCCATCTTGGAAAAAATCTTAAAGGAACCATACCTATCACTCACTCTGTAAATGCTAAGAATGAATCATGTCCCGAGACAGATCCTAAGGAAGAAATTAAGGAAGCATCCTTTGAAATAATAAATGAATCCGAATATGAAGAAGATGCTCAGTTCTTCACTGAGGAAGAAGATAACACACCTGATCCAGATCCTTTAGATTCCTTAGAAGAACCTCCTAAACCTCCCATAGAGTTAAAACCCTTACCTTCTGGGCTTCGATATGCTTTCTTGAATAATGATCCTGAATCTCCTGTAATTATAAATAATAATCTTACTCAGGAACAAACTTCGAGGTTGATCACTGTCTTAGAAAAGCATAAATCAGCCTTTGATTATTCACTCCATGATTTAAAGGGAATCAACTCCACTTTCTACACCCATCGCATTCCTACTGATCCTAACGTATCACCATCTAGAGAGCCACAACGCAGGCTTAATAATGCGATGAGAGAAGTAGTAAAGAAAGAGGTTTTGAAACTCTTACACGCCGGGATCATTTATCCTGTGTCACACAGTGAATGGGTAAGCCCTGTCCAAGTTGTGCCTAAAAAGGGAGGCATGACTGTAATAAAGAATGAGAAGAACAAATTAATTCCACAAAGAACTGTTACTGGTTGGAGAATGTGTATTGATTACAGAAAATTAAACAAGGCAACTATGAAAGATCACTTTCCGCTACCTTTCATAGATGAAATGTTAGAACGGTTAGTCAATCACTCTTTCTTTTGTTTTCTTGATGGATATTCTGGATATCACCAAATCCCAATCCATCCAGATGATCAAAGCAAAACCACTTTTACATGTCCATACAGAACTTATGCTTATCGCCGAATGTCTTTTGGATTATGTAATGCACCTGCTTCTTTTCAAAGGTGTATGATGTCTATATTTTCTGATATGATTGAAGAAATCATGGAAGTTTTCATGGATGACTTTTCTGTTCATGGAAAAACTTTTGATGATTGTCTTGAAAATTTAGACAAGGTTTTGCAAAGATGTGAAGAAAAGCACTTAGTCCTTAATTGGGAAAAATGTCATTTTATGGTTAAGGAAGGCATAGTGCTAGGTCACTTAGTATCTGAATGTGGAATTGAGGTAGACAACGCTAAAATTGAAGTAATTGAACGTTTGCCTCCACCGATTAATGTCAAAGGAATCCGAAGTTTTCTTGGTCATGCCGGTTTTTACCGTAGATTTATAAAAGATTTTTCTTACATTGCAAGACCACTTACAAATCTTTTGGCCAAAGATGTTCCTTTTGAATTTGATGATGCATGTTTAGAATCTTTTAACACTCTTATGAAAGCACTCACTTCTGCACCTATCATTCAACCTCCTGATTGGTCTCTACCTTTTGAGATCATGTGTGATGCAAGTGATTTTGCTGTAGGAGCTGTGTTAGGACAATATAAGGATAAAAAGCATCATGCAGTCGCTTATGCCAGCAAAACTTTAACTGGACCTCAACTTAATTATGCTACTACAAAAAAAGAACTTCTGGCTGTTGTTTTTGCTATAGACAAGTTTAGATCTTATTTAGTGGGATCAAAGGTAATTGTTTTTACTGATCATGCTGCATTAAAATACCTGCTCACTAAGAAAGATGCTAAGCCACGCTTGATAAGATGGGTTTTGCTACTCCAAGAATTTGACTTAGAAATAAAAGATAAGAAAGGAGTAGAAAACTTTGTAGCTGATCACTTGTCCAGAATGTATTTTGAAAATCCTCAGGAATTGCCTATAAATGACTCACTCAGGGATGACATGCTTTTTCAAGTCTCTAGATCTGACCCCTGGTATGCAGATATTGTCAATTTTATAGTTGCAGGTTATGTACCACCAGGGGCAAATAAGAAGAAGCTGATCTATGAGAGCAGGATCCACATATGGGATGATCCATATCTATTCAGAGTATGCTCTGATGGATTACTCAGAAGATGTGTGCCAGCTGAAGAAGGAATCAAGATCATTGAGCGCTGTCACTCTTCACCATATGGAGGACATTATGGGGCATTCTGAACACATGCAAAGATCTGGCAAAGTGGATTTTTCTGGCCAACTATGTACCAAGACACAAAAGACTTCGTCCGGAGGTGTGGATCATGTCAGAGGCACGGCAGCATCAACACCAGAGATGCCATGACACTCACTAACAACCTTCAGATTGAGCTCTTCGATGTCTGGGGAATTGATTACATGGGACCATTCCCTAAATCAAGGAATCATGAGTATATCCTAGTTGCTGTCGACTATGTCTCAAAATGGGTCGAAGCAGTGCCGTGCAAGTCTGCTAATGAAAGAAACTCTCAAAGGATGTTCGAGGAGATAATATTTCCAAGATTTGGAGTGCCAAGGATGGTAATTAGTGACGGAGGAACCTACTTCATTGATAAAGGCTTCCATAAATATCTAACAAATCATGGGATCCGTCACAATGTTGCCACTCCCTATCATCCTCAGACAAGTGGCCAAGCAGAAACATCAAACAAGCAAATCAAGAATATTCTGCATAAAACAGTTGACGAGATGGGAACACAATGGAAAGATAGACTACCTGAAGCACTGTGGGCTTACCGTACTGCCTACAAAACACCATTGGGGATGTCTCCATATCAACTCGTCTACGGAAAGACTTGTCACTTACCAGTAGAATTAGAATTCAAGGCTCACTGGGCAATCAAAAGATGGAACATGGACTTAGAAGCTGCCGAAGTCAAGAGGAAAATGCAACTCTCTGAACTAGATGAATGGCGCGAAAAAGCATATCACAATGCGAAGATTTACAAAGAGAGAACAAAGAGGTGGCATGACAAGAGAATAAAGAAGAAGAGCTTCACTCCTGGAGACAAGGTATTACTTTTTAATTCCAGGGTAAAATTGTTTGGGCATGGAAAACTACGAAGCAAATGGGAAGGACCTTTCACGGTAGTAGCCACTTCATCACATGGAGCCATTACACTTCAAAATGACGAAGGTACGCTATTCAAGGTAAATAGACAACGTCTTAAGATTTTTCTAGAACCTGAAAAGAGTCCTGAAGAGTTGGATGTCATCCAATTCTTCATTATCCCATAGATTTACACCATCGTCATTTTTTCGATAAGTTTGCACATTGGGGATATATTTTCTGGGATTAGGATCAAGTTTAAAGACACCACGAGCGACGGACCCGCGAGATCCCATAGGGAGGGACCGACCGGTCTCCTAGGGAGACCGACCAGTCTACCCTAGAGGCCGCTCGCCCTCTGCCTTCTTTCATTACGTGTCTCGACTCTTTCTTGTACCCATTCTGGTAACCTGATCCGCAGAATCGATAACTCCCGTAACGAACCTATCATGCCTATCATTCAAGCCTCCTCAGCTATAAAACCAGCCCCAGGCCTACCTCTAGATTCATTGCAGCCTCTCCCAGAAAACCAGCAGCAACAGAGCTCTCCTCCCACCAGCGCTAATGGCCTCCTATCCAAGGATCGACCTCAACAAGCCCGCTGACGACTCGATGGCTCTGGTCGTCACCGCGCCAAAGGACCTCGCCGCAACACCATCCAAGGAGATTGCTCTTGTTGACTCGCCTACACCCGTTGATACGATCCCGCCAGAAGAAACCTCGTCGCATCTGCAACAAGCTTTCTACGCTCAAGCGGTGCCGGCGAGAAGACTTTCGACTTTCTCCGTCACCAAAGAGATCCCGCTCCTTCCTCCTAGGCCCAATGAGACACTCGTCGTGCTCAAGACGAAAAGCATGGGGAACCCACTGTAGTAAAATACACATCTACAAATCCGCGCCCGTGCTTTGAGGGAGTTCGTGGTCACCCTGAGCAGATCAAGGTCACTCCACCAGTAACCAGGGCACCCAGCACTCCTAATATCGCGGCTAAGCGCAAGAGGACCACCCAGTTAGACCGCCTTGGGGACATAATTGAAGACCTTGAGAGAGATAATCTAGAGCCCAAGCAGAAATACGCCTCGCTAGCCAAGACTACAAAGAAGATGGCCTATACGATGCATGAACATGTAACTAAACACATTAGCTTAAAAGCTAAGGTCGTCAATGTAGCCTCTACGATAGAAAATCTTCTCAAGGGAGAGAAGTAGGAAATAGTTTGTCGATAGTTTGATAAGGCAATCGTGTTTGCATAGTCTCGTGGTTGAGTCATGTTTTGTTAAGAGTTTTTGTTTAGTTAAATTCAGTGTGTAATAAAAGTGCCTTAAATATCAATAAAGTTTTAGTTATCTTTTATATTGTTATTTGGATATATGTCTTGTCTCCACATGTTGTGATTAGCAGAAAATAGAAAATAAGTGTGGGGGAGAAAACGACAACAGAATTACCAAAAAACGGTCGTCAAAGCTACATGAAATAGAAGATAGCATTACCAAGATCACGCACCACGAAGCATGCCACGGTTGGGCCCTAAGCCCAACCGACCAGTTGGTTGTCCCCACCGGTCGGTTAGGGGTGGACCCCCCTTGCCTCCTCCTTCGTCCACGGTTCGGTACGTAATTGTTACACTCTATTTTTCGATGTTTAACTTCTGTTTAAATTAAAAACATATTTTCATCAATAATGCAGACTTTAATTAAAAAGGGAAGAAGTTTGGATAGACTCATACTCATAGAATCTCACAACACCTTTTCTGAAAAGACCTGTTTTGATATCTAAAGAAACCCATATTATCTAGAGTTGTTGTGAATTTATGATAGAAGAATAATGAGAACTCAATTCTTAAGGTATAAACATTGGAGAATTTTACTTGCAAAGTTAAAAAGAGATTAGCAGCACTTCTCCTTTGTAGTAAATAAGTTACCTACCAAAGACATCAATCAATTATTGTTTACTTTAATACTGAGTTCTTTGTTGAGAAATTTATTATGCTCTAAAGATCGAGATCCTTACAAGAAAGATTCACTCTTCCGAAGTAGTATTGTATTAGAGGCATGGGCTATGCAAAAGTATGAAATATGAGGAAAGAAAAATGGACAAGTGTCCGACATACCTCAAAAGAAAAGAAAAAAAAAGAGAGAAAGAAAAGTATTATAAAAATATGATAAAGAGAAAAAGAAGATAGCCCATGGTCCCTCTAATTGCAATATGCCAGTAAGAGTGACAAAGTTTAAAAAGATTAATGTCTTGATCTAAGAGTATAATATTTTTCTCCATTGACTTAGTAACATAAACTGCTTTACATAAATAAAATACTTTGGTAAGGAATTGAAGTGCTACAAAAGGAGAAGAAAAGCTATGACTTGTTTCAAAAATTCAAAAACTCCAATGTCTTATGCTGAAAGAAAAGGGTAATCTGTTTCAACTATTCTATTCTCCAACTTCTCAAGGATTTATGGTAAACACAGAAAAGTTTAATGTTTGATATCTTACGATCCAACCTTTTATCGAGAACGAGTAAAAGTCTAAGTGCGGGGGAGCTTGTTGACACTTATTAACTCTTATTATTAAAGGTCAATTAAGCATGAAAATGGATGAATATTTAAACTCCACCTTAGTATAGGGATTAAAACTAATGAATTCCATGAGTTTTGGTGAATTGTGAATCCGCAGGGACTAAACTAGGAAACAGCCCTCGATTGCTTCCCCCAGAAGGAAACCGACGGGAGATAACGCATTCGCCAAGTCAGGAATCTTCCAGAAGACTCCAGAGATCACATAGAGACAACATGAGGACGGGCACCCCGGTTGACTTCCAGGTGGGACCGACCGGTCCCCTAGGCCCACCGGTCGGTCCCCCCTGGCTCCTCTGGCTTCCGTCTTCTGCAAGCTACTTCCACTGCCTTTGAGGATCAATCTCAGCCCTACGTGAAGTCGGTTTGATCTAACGGTCGCGGTTGATCCCTCAGGGCTATATAAACAGGCCCCTGAGCCCCAGGTCAGACAGAAGGTCCCTCTTCAGAAGACTACGCTTCAATTAGAAACCCTAGAAGAGACTTCAGGAGTTAGCTTTCAAGTAGAAGACTAGATACCCCTCTAGTAGGATTAGAACCTAGTCTTATTCTAGAACTAGAAGAGAGAGAGAGAGAGGAAGAGATCAAGAAGAAGCTCCGGCCTGTCGGATCAACTTCTTCATCTTGTACCTGTGATTCAAGTTCTTCATCGACTTGCTTCAACGATTGTTTCGGTAATCAACATCTATATTTAAGTTTGAGCCATTGTTCTTATTACTCTTAAGGTTTATGACTCTCTTTTAAGTACTTTAATTCTAGTCGCTCTAGAGTTAGAGTAGTTGGATAGTATAAGCGTGGTGCTTAGACTTGATTACTCATATTTGCCTCCTATAACGCCGGTAGTAGTGGTTGTTCGCAAGGGTGACTCTTATAGCCTTGTTGATTTTTCTATAGTCCACTTACCCGTGTGTAGGCTCGGTAGGATTATACATTTGCATAAAAGATTCATACTCTGTTTATGACATTTTATGGCAACTTCCCCAATAAGAATAATATAAACATATCACTCTTAAGTTGGATTTAGATAACCTTAATAATCCCCTCAATACTTTTAGCTTCTCCGTCCTTGTTAGTTACTCAGGGGTTATACACTTGAGACTCATCGCTATCCGTTCCTTTGGGTTCGATATTAAAACTGGGTTACTCCGGTGAAGTGCTACATCGGTAGATTTTATCTATGCGTTTGCGGATAAAGTAGAGTGTGCATTAATTTATACCAACACCCGCATATGCTGCTAACATGCAGGAAGCAAAACCCGTTCGTACCAAGAAGAGGCGCCCAAGAACAAGGTGGAATAGAAAGAAAGAACCACCTTCTCCTGAGTTGTGTAATTCACATGACAAAGGAGAGGTGCCAAAAGAAGAAGAACCCGATGAAGTACTTAAAGAAGAAACACCCAAGGAAGAAGATCCACCCAATAAAGATGAAATTCCATGGATCTAAGGTATGGATTTACTTTTAAATTTCCCTTCAAATTTCCCTTTTCAAATAAATAACATGTCATGCATGTAACTAAAAAAATTAGTTATCATTAGTTATATGCATAAGTATATGTTAACATAGCTAGAATAATAAAATATCATAATAGGATAGTTTCCCTTTTTCACAACATTAGATAGTTTCCTTTTTAATAAAATAAGAACAAGAGCTCCGACCGAGAAAGATGAAGACCCTTCACCAAGCAAGAAGTCAGCTTTGGGGAGATCCTCGCGCTAATAAGGTATGTTTCAACCTTACTCTTTATGTTCAGTTCTTAAATTCTATATATTTTGAAAATTTTTGAATGTTATATGCTTGCCTAAGTAATTATCCCATGAATAAAAATGATAAAATCTGCTTAAAAATGTTTGAACCTGAATAAGAAATAAAATATGCCATGCAAATGCTATTGTTATAGTTACAATAACTAGTTTTATCTAAGTTGTAGCTTTTGTGGGTTGCACATGTTTTAACTAAAATCATGCTTAGTGAATAAAGTTAGTTAGAAATGGAGTAATTCTTTAAACTTGCTAAGGTGAAATGAGGACCAAATCTGGAGGATTTCTTTTAAAAATCATGAAAACCTTGCTAAAAGTTCCTCCTGGATTTTATCCCATCCAACCACTAGCCAAATATTTGTTAGTCAAAACCACAAAGAGCTTTGTTTGTGTTGAGTTTTGTTAGACCTCATAGATCTTAGTAGAGAAGCTTATCATTTCTTTTGATCAAGATACACACACCCACCATAAATTGCTTACTCTCCACTTTGGAAGTTTGCAACCACCAAATAAATTGCTCATTCTCTACACTGGAGATATGCAATACCTTGCCAAATGTTCCATTGCTAGCCTTATGCTATTCCTACACTGGGAATAAGCATTTCTCTCTCTTTCCCCTTTTCATTTCTAAAATCCTTTCCTATAGACAATCTAGGTAAATCTAGAGCTAAAAAAAAGAGAGAGATATGAAAAAAGGAAAAAAAGAAAGTGAGCAAAGTAGCTCAAGAGAGGACTATGTCCTAGAAAATGTGAGGACACATTTTTTGTCTACTCACTATGTATCGAGTAAAAAAAGGAGTTATCATTAGCTCTAGACCCCAGAAATTAACAAGGAAGGATTATGAAATGTCTATCTATACACTTCCACATAACCACACATACACATCTTGATCAATGTTTATGATTTGTTGCTCCTTATGATCTGAGTGTCTAGCTTAGCAATATACATTATGCAATTTGCTCCTGATTCTTAGCCTACCTATAACTCCACATATCATTCTTTAGAAATCGGAGAGGCTACATTTTTGCCTAAGTGAGGATTTAAACACCATTGAGTGATTGAGTGAATCTTGGAGGACTTAAGCAAGTTTTTATCTTTTGAAAACCTTAAAAAACCTCCAGATAGAATCCTAGTCAAACCTAAGCAATATAAAAGTTTCCTATATACTACTTTATTTCACTCATGCATGTTTGAAGTGAAAAGCTATAAGCCCCACATTGCTATGATTAATGATATACACTAAGTTATTTCTCACTATACAATATGCACTTGTATACATCTTAAGTTGCTATCTATTTCATGCTCAATGCTTAAACCGCATTGTTGCTCGAGGACGAGCAACAGGTTAGCTTGGGGGAGCTTGTTGATGGTCCTTAAACACTTATTTTACCATCAACATTTTACCCAAAAATTCAACAAAAAGGCATGAAAAGTAGTCAAATAGGTTTCAAACTAACCAAATTCCACATGTCCATAGATTTTTATTTGAATGCAAGATTTGGACGAAATTTGGAGAATGGACCCACCAGGGGTCGAGCCCACTCACCAGGGCCCATTTGGGCCCTAGTGGGGTGGCGCCCGCCACCAAGGAGAGGCCCAAACTCTCCCCTGCCACGTCATTGATCCGTATGACCACCCCAGGGCCAAATCTTAGCCCTTGGTCACTAGGTCGGTGGCATCGAAGGGCTAAGAAGAGATGTCACGTGGATCATGACCTAATTGCCCATGTGATGGTTATTTGGACATGCAATCGACCTTGGAACCGCTTTGGAGGATTCCCTGGAGACCGTAGGATCAATGACGGTGCATCCAAGGGCCAGGGGGTGGCGGCCACCACCTAGGGCTGGCGCCCGCCACTAGGGTCTGCCCTAGGTCGGTTGGCTGCCCCCTATAAGCACCCCCCTCACTCACTTGGGCTATAAATACCCCCTGGAGGTGTCACTTCACTTGAAGCAAGGAAGAAGCAAAGAAGAAAGCAAGGCTAAAGCTAGAGAGCTAATAGCTTAGGATGTAGCCAAGCTTAGGCAAGTAGGTAGCTAGTAGAGCAAGGCATCCTTGCCTCATTGCTCTCGCGGAAGCGCTGCTCAAGGCTTAGCTCAAGAGTAGAAGCATGCGAGTGATCGGTCCTGGAGTTGGGAAGAGTCTTCCTTCATATCCGGTTTAGGTTTTGCTCTTGTAACTCAAGCATTTTACTATATTCTAGTTCATCATTTCAAGTATTACTTTATTCTACTTGCTAGTATGGATTAGTATACTTGATTGATTGCTTGAGTACCTAGCTATCCTACATTTCAATTCACTTAGCCATAGTAGTTAATCTCTAGTGTGCTTAGTGTTTGATCATTGCCAATAAGTTGCTTAGTTAGTTTAGTGTATATCTTATTAAGTCAAGTATTTGCTCTGACGTCCGCAAGGGTGTCTCTATTCTAGGCTATGATAGAGATAGTTAGAATATAATTAGGCGTGGTGCTTAGTTATAGACTTACCTTTAGATACGGCTAGACCCCCGGATAGCTGTGGTAGCAAGCAGGTGGTGACAGCCCTGTGCGCCTTGAATTCCACCACGTAGTTGGTCTAGTTTAACAGTAAGGCTCATTGTGCTAGCGTTCAACCTAAGTCAGTGGTAAAGGCAAGTACGCCTCGGTACTTGACAAGATAGGAATAAAACTATACTTAACTTGGTTGCTTATTTGGCATTTGCCTATCTTGCTTGGTAGTTATCTAGGAGTAGTTATTAATTATTAGTTAGATATATTAGTTATCCTTAGTTATTTTATTCCCCTATCTACCTGTCTATCCACCTTACCTTAACCATTCCGTTCATCCTTACGTATCCACTCATAAATTCTTTCTAGCCTTTCATCTCCTCTCTTCTCTTCTCTCCTTTTCCCTTTCTTATTCTTCGACTCTCATCCCATCCTTCACTCGACTCATACACCACCCTAGCCATCCTTTGGGATCAAATAAATCGACACCTGGTACTCCCAGGCGAAGTGCTACTATGATAGTTTTGTGCGCATGCAGAATCTCCTCTAGGTAGATTGCAATCTCTCTAGCTAGCTCCTACTAGTGTCGAGATTGACAACCCCATTTGACATTAGTAGATAGCTGCTTTAGCTTCACTCCTTTAGGTATAGTGACTGGACTTGCTATAAGTATTTCTGGGCCACTACCGGGGATAGTTGCCTAGCTCTATCTTTAGTGAAGTTAAGAACTACCAACAAGCATTTCTGGCGCCGTTGCCGAGGATAGATTCCATAGTCTACTCCTAGTAACGACGTTAGCAAGTGTCAACAATTACTGTATAGCACATGAGCATGTCTTAAAGGTAGGGACAACCAACATAACAACATGGTAAGAGATGTTCTTACAAAGTGTATCCCCAAGCTTAGATTTGCAAAAATCAAGATTGGATGAATGTAATTCAATGTTGCATGATGATTAGTTGGACATACCTTGTGTTTGTCGTTCCTTCGAACTTTTTGCTCCAGACCTACAAAGGTTAGTGACAAGAATACCCGAAGGAATATTTTAACAATTATATCCCTATGCTCATTACACAAGGGCAGTGTAGCCGGAAGGTGAACACTGATCTGATAAGTGCTTGTTTTAGGACACTAAGCTTGTCTTTTGGGAAACCTTCATAATGAGATTTGGTGAAGTGGTTTCCCCTCCAACACCATCTTAAGAGCACAACGAGATCTACAAAATTTTTCATAAACATACGCATCTACAACCACCCTTTTGAAGTTTCTATAAACAGAAAGTGTGAGGGGGTTGAAAATCTCGAGTGTGGCAATGTTAGACAGACCACTTGAATCAGGAGATGTCTCATATGTGCATGGATTTAAAGAGGTGTTTATGAAGTAGCTTCCATGCTCTTTGATGTCATCTTCCTCAATTTCAGAGAAGAACACCGAAGGATGGGGTTCATCATTTTCTAAAGTGTGGGGTCTTTTCTCTAGAGAAAGTTCTGTGACAACCAAATTATTAGAAGGATTTGAAGGAATTTGAAATTTGGTTGTGTGTTTCTCCTCGTGTTGGTTGGGGTTAGGCTCGACTTCTTCTTCTGGGAATTCATCAAAAGTGCTAGTGTAAGGAGTGCTTTCAAGGATTTTCTCTAGGATGTCTCTTCCTTCACTAACAAGTTTATGTGAGAATGATCCTCCAGAAGCTAAATCGAGATGTAGAGCAGCCTCCTTGTTAAGACCACTATAAAAGTGATAGTGTAGGACATGGTCAGGCAAGGAAAGGTTTGGACCGGAATTGGTAAGACATGTAAATCTAGCCCAGGCTGCTCCTAGAGTCTCCTTCTCTTTTTGTTTGAATGTAAGAATTTTGATTCTAAGATCAGTGATTCAAAAAAGAGGGAAGAAGGCAAGACAAAAGTTGTCCCGAAGTTCATCCCAATTTCCATTTGTGCCCCTTACGGAATGATCATACCATTTTCTTGCTCTTCCCAAAAGGGAGAACGGGAATAGTTTCCATTTAATGGTCTCTTGTGTCATGCCAGCAATAGTCCGACAAGAACACAACTGCTCAAATAACCTAAGGTGAGTGTATGGATCTAGGTCTTCTGACCCAGAGAAGGATTTCTCCCGGACCATGGCTATAAGAGCAGGGCGAAGCTCATAGCCATCTGTATGAATGGGGTGTGATGATGGTGGAGGCTCCAACAAGTCGCCCTTTGGAGCAAAGAACTTATAGATAGGAGTGAAGTCCATGTGGTGATGGGGTGGTAAAAGAAAAAGGTGGTAAAAAGGGAAAAGAAAAGAAACGTGGACGACCTTGGCTCGATTCTAGAACAGCTACTGTTCCCCGGCAATGGCGCCAGAAAGCTTGTTGGGTATTTTAAACGCACACAGAATAATCCGCAAGCGCACGGATACCGATGTAGCTTTCACTCGAGAGTATTCCAGGGTATCGATTTCCATGGGGAACGTGAAGTGTACTAGAAGAATTAAGAACGTCCAAGAAAAGAATGGTAATGCGGTTAGAGAGAGATATAGGGTTTTCTAAGCGGGTCTATTAATTAAAGGCTCACTATACTTTACTTACTTTGGAGCAACAGTACCTTTCCGATTCTCAAAAAAGACTAGGAAAAGGGTAATCGGGAGAAGGCTGCCAAAAAGCTCTACGAAAACACCAATCCTAACGTGGTGGATTATAACAATCTACAAAGCTATCACCCCTGTAGCTACCACAACTAACTGGAGGATTGGACGCAAACTCAGGTAAACACTAGCCTAGACACTGCGTCTACACTAATGATTACTACTCTAATTACCATGAATAACTAGAGCACTCAATACGAGCGGAGATCCTGTAAATAAAATAAAGTAAGAACTGAAATTAAATAAATAGTTAGAAGTGATAAATGAAGAACCTGAAGATTATTTGAAGACGAACCAGATGCTACACCATTACAATGTCGAGGAAGATCCGACAGATCCGGCTCCTTCTCAGCTCTCCCCTTCTCTCTCTAATCCGATCTCTAATTACAACTAGATGAACTATACAACTAGAACTAGAACTAGATCTAATTCTAGATGAACTAGAAGAGATTCATCTAGAGGGACCTCTACTTCTAATTGAAACCCTAGTTTCTGATGTGGAGATGAATAATGAAGATGGAGATGGCTCTTGGGGGCACCCCTGGGGTCTCTTATATAGTCCTGGATGGAGTAGGGGGCAAGGAATTGCCACGTCATTGATCCTGTCACATTTATCGCCCACTGTTGGATCAAACCGACTTCAGGGACGGTGGAGATGCATCCTAGGAAGGCGGTGGAAGAAGGTTCCAGAAGGTGGAGGCGAAACAGCCTCCGTGGCCGACCGGTCGGTCATGGGGTGGGACAGGTCGGTCTGGCCCAGTGGGCCCTGTGGCGGGCCGCCTCGTGGTGTCTTCTGGTGTCTTCTAGATCCTTCTTTTGCAGATTTCGTTACGAAATTAATATCTTTTCATCCGGGACTCCGAATATAGCAAATGGTATGTCCGTTTCGATCGTCTCAACGAGCTCTTCGCAATGGTGCACTCCAATTCATCACTTGAGGTACTTTTATATGGTAAAAACATGGATGTCCTACAAAACTAGTGAGAGCACAAAAACTCGTGGAACTTGTTAGTTTCAAACCCTACAACTATGCTTTGTAATTCATTTAGTGTCATTTCATGCAATAGTTGATGGTATAATATTGAGTATAAGGACCGTCAACAGCGCGCGGAGGAGGGAGAAGGGAGGCTGACAGGTGGGGTCCACGGGGTTTAAACTAAAGAGGTTTTTGCTAATTTCTTTGCTGCTCCATAACTCCCAAACTAAGCCGAATTAGGAAAAGGTCCTAAAAGCAAAGTTGCTTAGAATTTTGCAAGGAACAATTCATATTTAAGGCTCAAGTCCAAATTCTGCTTAGAAAAAGAATTTTACTCCTAGCCCATTTTTCTAAATGCAAGAAATAACATTTAAGTGACTTTTTCTGAAAAAGTGCTTTTAAGCAAAGTTGTTCCTTTCATGAAGATATACAACTTTGGTTTAAGGCACTTGGTCAGAAAAACAAAGCAAAATATAGCTATACTTGAAACTAGGCAAGGACTTAAATAAACATACACACAAATGCACATGAAATGATGACATGCCATGCTCATGCTATGTCAAGTTATGCATTTAGGGTTGCTTAATACCTAGGGTGTTACACCCAACTCCATGTTGACGGTAGTTATAGCATAAAAATACATATCAAAATATCGTCAACAGGCTCGGAAATAGAGAAGAATGATATGACATAGACATGTTTTATCAATAAAAGGTTCCACTTGTACTCTTAGTATTTGATTCGCAGGTATAACAGAATAAGAAGGAAATGGACACCTGGACCCACCCAAGGTGGGGTCGGCCGACCCCACCATGGGAGCTCCTCGGGCATGGTGATGTGGCATTATCCAAGTGAAGCTTCACCAAGCTACTTTCCACCATCAGATCAGACATGTGTCTGCATTCAACGGTGAAAGATGAGAAGCACATGGGTCCATGGGCCCACACAAGAAAGCAAATGCAACCAACATAAGACACCATGCTCCATGACATGTGGGGACATCAGGGGACACAAGTTGGTGGGCCAGCCCTGTCATAGGGGGGTCGGCCGACCCCCCCTTGGTGGGCCCTGGCTACACTGTTCAGCCTGGTGACATCAGCTCCTTCTAGAAGCAAAGTGGTGGGCCCACTTGTCATTGGCTAGGGTCGGCCGACCCTAGTGTGAACCCCATCCAATGTCGGTTGTTCGCACATGTTTCACACGTGAAGAAATCAAGGCCATCCATCCGTGGCGGTTACAATGATGGTGGATCCAAGGGATGAGAGATGGGGAGCACGTGGATCGATGACGTGGCGCGGAGTAGCCCCTACTCCACCTTCCCCTATAAATAGAGGCTTCATCCACCCTTTCAAGACATGGTTCATTAGAGGATTCACTTCATATGAGATACAATTGTTAGCCTTCTAGTTGTAGTGTAGTCTAGTGTGGGAGTTAGAGTGAGTCGAGCAAGCTCGGGGTCTCCGGAGTCGTCTTCTGGGAGTCTGGTATTGCTCTTGTATCTTTCTCTTTTCCAGAATTATTTATAATATATATATTCTTCTTTTGCATTTCAAAGTGTTATCTTTTGTGCAATATTATTCTTGCAATAGTATTGTAGTGCTCTAGTTAGTCTTGTAGTAGTTACATATTAGATTGTGATCCTTACACAAACATCTTGGTTGTTTATCATCGCCCGTAAAACGGTGCTTTAGTTAATCGTATATTAGCTAGAGTAATAAGGATTAGCATAAGCGTGGTGCTTAGGCTAAGACATATCTTTGGTTGCCGCTGGCTTGCACGGACAGTAGGGGCGCATGGGCAAAAGGTGACAGATTTTGCCTCGCTACCTAGATCCCCTCACATGAACTCAGGCTAGTTTTTAAAAGGTAAGGCGTCCATAAGCCAAATATCCGCTTGAGTACTGGGTTAGGTGAACAACCTTCTATCGCTTTACTCTCTCGTTTATCCATAGCAACCAAGGTGAAGGTAATCAATCCTAGTTGTATCTACTATTTGGTTATTTAGAACACGGGAGTGGATTAAGAAATTCAAAGGAACCTTTCTCACTCGTTGTCCTCCCACCTAGCTATAATACACTAGTTATCTTTAATTATCTCAATTAATTATCCTGAATCATCACCTTCCTTTACCCTTCGTTTATCACCCTCTACAATAGTTGTAGCTATATTAAGATAGGATTTCTTTCTTATTAGTCTTTCTAGTCATCGCTTCCTTTGGGATAAAATAAATACGATACCTTGGAATACTCCCGGGTGAAGTGCTACATCGGTAATTTCTGTGCGCTTGCGGAATTATCCAATAGTCATTAGTTTTACCAACAAGCATTTCTGGCGCCGTTGACGGGGATAGATTAAAACTCTGTTCTCAGTAGCGACGCTAAGAAATACCAACACTCCACCACTACTCCCAAACTAACCAAGATTCCACCCAAAGAGCCTTTTAAGCCTAACACCAAGGATGGGGTGTTAGTTGAACCTACAAGAGCTCCACCCAAGAATGATGGACCAGGATGTCAGAGATATCATCAGTCGATGATTACTATGACTAATCCCGGATGGCACGGGAGATCCGAAGACTTGTTACGGAGTGTACTTGGATTAGGACTCTCAGTTGTAACTTAGCCGAGTTATTAAAGGAAGTCTTGTAATTAGAATAGGACTCCACTGATGTAACCGGCTAGGACTCGGTCTGCGCTAAGGCTTACCTGAATATATAAGGGGAGCCGGGCGCAGGCTCCAAATCATCGAACATTGAATCATAATCATACACAAGGCACACGCCGCCCTGGACGTAAGGTATTACGCTATTTAGCGGCCTGAACCAGTATAAATCGCTGTCCCTGTGTACTCGCCGAGTCCTACGAACGCCGATCCCCACCGAACAAATCGTCTGAGATTACTCAAGACGAGTTGCCGGTTAACAAACACTGACAGCTGACGCGCCAGGTAGGGGCTTTCGGCGATTCAACGACCAAGAGCCCGGCGAACCACGACAACATGTTCTCAGCGGGATCAATTTTCGTTTTTGGCTCGTGGACTTGCATCGCGGATGATCTAGGAAAGCTACACAGATAGCTTCCCATCAGAACCGCAAGCCACACCAAAGATGGAACATCTCGCTCAGAACCTAGCAAATCTAGCAATCCAAGACCCATAGGATCCCGAGGACCATCCAAAGGCATCCGACTCCTACTCGAAGTCGAATTCTGAAGAGAAGGACCCGAACACCAGCTATGGCATCACCTTCGGACTGCGGAACTCTGCCGACAACTTTCAAGACCTGATTGATGCAAAATTCAAAGAGTATCAACAGATACCTTTGACAGGAGCTCAACAAGGACTCGTTTTCAGCTTTACCAAGGAGGGTAACATTGTCCATTGGCCAATTCAGTCCGCCCCGGCTAGACTGGTTGGCACAATTGACCAGCAACATCCATACCAACACAGACATCAGCTCCCCTTTGAGGAACACGACACCTCAACGGACCTAATCTCCAGCACTTCTACCCTGGAGTCGGCAACACCAAGATCATCAAACCAAGGCTACACTCGTGAAGTTTTCATGGAGGGGCATCAGTCATCTTTGCGACCACCAACCCAACCAGATGTCTTTCAAGACGATGAAACTCTGAGTATGATATCTGACAACGACCCGAAAGGACCCGGAGAAACCGAGTCCCTAAAGGCTGAGAGAATCTGAAAAAATCAAACTAAAGAAGCCCGCAGGAGGCCAGCAAATCACCGCAAGGAAGCTGTAGACCGCTACAACGTATGACTAGAAGAGTACAACACTCGGAGACGTCTGGAAGCAGAGGCGGAGCGTCAAGCTCGCACTGAAGAGAATCACTCCCAGGATGATCATAACAGATGACGCCCCGATTGCTCTCGCAACCTTGAACCCGAGTTCATGAGGGTCGCCGGCCATAAAGTCTTCCAGACCCCCTATCAAATCATCCTGGCCCTAGCTACAGAGATGGGGGCCAAACCCAACCGCACCCCCGATGAGGAGCGACGACTGGTCATGCTTCAGACTACCGTGCTTCAACTCCGAGGACGGAATCTTGAGTCCCTAGCTGATGAGCAAGCTTCATCTCACCCAAGCCAGAGGCGGCCTGTTCAAGAGCGACTCGGTCGGATCCCAGTAAGGAGTCGTCTAGGCCAACGAGTACCTGATCAAGCTGAGGGAGGGGCCGAATCTTCGTACAAAGGAATCGCAGTTGCAGCATCCGACATAGTCGATCGTTTCCCCTGCTTTTCCCAAAGGCTTCGAACAGTCTCGTTCCCGCGAAAATTCAAACCCGGGAACTATTCAAAGTACGACAGGAAGACAGAACCTAAACGGTGGCTCAGGCTGTATGCTCAAGCAGTCGAGTTAGCTGGTGGAAGCAATGACGTCAAAGCACTCTACCTCCCAATGGCTTTAGAGACAATGCCGCTCACGTGGTTCGATAGGCTTAAACCCGAGCCCATCGACTCCTGGGAACAACTTCATCGTATCTTCATTGAAAACTTTGCGGGTGTCCCAGAGAGATCAGATCCCTGGACTAAGCTCAGAACCTGTAAGCAACAGAAAAATGAATCAATGCGAGAGTACTATAGGCGTTTCTCAGAGATCCGCTCCACAGTATCCGACATCACAGACAGAGAAGTAATTGACCTCTTTGGCAACGACATTTGCAAAAGGTACAATTACAAAGACTTCATCAAGCAGGACTCAACCACCGCTGACGAGTTCCATCGGGCTGTAAACTCCATGATGGCGACAGAAGAACGCACACAGGAGCGTTTCCCCGATAGAAACACGCAAGGTGATCAAGGGAACAACCAGAGGGGCAACCAGGCACCACAGCAAAACACCCGGAAAAGGGCAGGAGACAATACTGTTGCTGCCATGGAGCCTCAGAAGAAGGGAAACAAGCCATTCACCTTTGATGACTTACTCGATGGACCGTGCCCCTTCCATCCAAAAGGCGGACATCATGCAAGGCACTGCCGACAGCTCAAGGAGCGAGGCTTGAACTCTGACTTCAACAAAAACAAGAAAGACAAAGGCAAGAAGACAGCTGAAGATCCTCATCAAGACGCCGGTGGTTTTCAGCACCCCAAAGGAACCATCAACGTCATCTTCAGGGGAGTAACTACCAATGATAGCAAGAGGCTCCAGAAGCTTTCCCTACGAGAGATCATGTCTACTGAACCAGCGACACCCAAATATCTCGACTGGTCCGAGCACTCGATTAATTTCTCCAGAGCAGACCAATGGACCAGCGTCTCCAATGCAGGGCATTACCCGCTAGTCTTGGATCCCACGGTCGCTGGATATACATTGGGTAGAGTACTCATCGATGGCGGGGCAGGACTCAATGTCATCTTTGCAAGCACCCTACGCAAGATGAATCTAGATCTTGCAACTCAGCTCACACCATCAACCGCTCTTTTCTACAGCATAGTACCCGGAAAAGCGGTTGTACCACTCAGAAGGATCATACTACCCATCACTTTTGGAACTCCGATCAACTACCGAACGGAGTACATCAATTTTGAGGTAGCCGATTTCGAATCATCGTATCACGCCATATTTGGGTGACCTGCTATTGCCAAGTTTATGGCAGTACCCCACTACCGGTACCTCTTGTTGAAGATGTTGGGTCCTAAAGGAATCTTAACCTTCAGAGGCGACTTGAAGCGGTCATTTGATTGTGACACAGAGGCTGTCCAAATTGCTGAAAAAGCTCAACTCGCCCTAGAAGTGCAAGAACTCGCTCAGATGGTGCATAATACTAAGCCTGGAGATTTACAAATCCCAACCAAGAAGGCGGGTACTATCCAACCATCAGCAGAAGTCTCTACAAAAACCATCGACCTGGAAACCGGTGATCCGTCAAAGACAGCGGTTATCAGTGCTCACTTATCTGGAGAATAGGAATTCACTCTCACCAAGTTCCTTAGAGCAAACAAAGACATATTTGCTTGGAAACCGGCGGATATGCCGGGAGACCCAAGGAACTTGGCTGAGCACAAATTGGAGTTAAAAGAAGGCTCTAGACCTATCAAGCAAAGATTACGACGGTTCTCACCAGAGAAGAAAGAGGCAATCAAGAAGGAAATAGCCAAACTACTCGCGGCTAGATTCATCAGAGAAATCCTTCACCCCGAGTGGTTAGCTAACCCAGTGCTAGTCAAAAAGAAGAAGTCTGCTGAGTGGCGCATGTGTGTCAACTACATGGACCTCAACAGACACTGCCCTAAGGATCCTTTTAGATTACCAAGGATAGATCAAATAGTTGATGCCACCGCAGGCTCCGCCCTCTTATCCTTCCTGGATTGCTACTCCGGGTACCATCAGATTGCTCTTAAAGAGGAAGACCAACCCAAGACATCGTTCATCACTCCTTTTGGAGCATACTATTACAAAACTATGTCCTTTGGGCTGAAGAACGCGGGAGCTACTTATCAACGCGCTATCTAAGATTGTCTGGGTGATCAGATTGGCCATAACGCAGAAGCTTATGTCGGTGATGTGGTCATAAAGACAAAAGATCCGACTACCCTCATATCAGACCTTGAGGAAACCTTCAACCGACTACGCGTGTATCAATGGAGACTCAATCCAACCAAATGCGTTTTCGGAGTACCCTCAGGACAGTTACCCGGATTCCTTGTTAGCCATAGAGGCATCGAGGCTAGTCAAAAGCAGATCACAGCTATCATCAACATGAAGCCGCCTGCCTCTGTCAGAGATGTTCAGAAACTCACTGGGTGCATGGCCGCATTAAATCGATTTATCTCACGGTTAGGAGAAAAGGGACTCCCTTTCTTTAAACTGCTTAAAGCCGGCGATAAATTCCGGTGGACGGAAGAAGCGGACAGGGCTTTTGAACAACTCAAAGGATACCTTACTAAGTCACCAATACTGACGCCGCTGGAACCCAGGGAACCGATGATGCTGTATATTGCAGCTACCACACACGTTGTGAGCACAACAATCGTAGTGGAGCGCAAAGACGACAAGCACATCTACCACACCCAACGACCAGTTTACTACATCAGCGAGGTACTCTCCGACTCGAAGGTCAGGTACCCGCAAGTACAGAAACTGCTCTATGCACTACTCATATCCTCAAGAAAGCTACGACATTACTTCGAAGCTCATGAGATCACGGTAGTCACGGATTTTCTCTTACGAGAAATCCTTCACGATCGTGATGCTACCGGAAGAATCTCTAAGTGGGCAGCTGAATTAGGAGCACTCAACATCAAGTTCACTCCCAGGAAAGCTATCAAATCTCAGGCTCTAGCTGATTTCGTCGCCGAGTGGACAGAAATACAGCAGATCCAAGACAGCGCTATTCCTGATCATTGGAAGATGTACTTTGATGGGTCCTTAAAACTCGGAGGAGCAGGAGCCGGAGTCCTTCTTGTATCACCCGCTGGCGAACAGCTCAAATACGTTCTGCAAATATTATGGCCAGCTACCAACAATGAAGCAGAATATGAAGCATTACTTCACGGACTCAAACTAGTTGTCACATTGGGCATTAAGCGACTCCTAGTCTATGGCGATTCCTCCGTGGTAATTCACCAAGTCAATAAGGACTGGAACTGCACCAAAGAAACCAAGAACGCCTATTGTGCTGAAGTTCGCAAACTGGAAAAACACTTTTCAGGACTGGAACTCATCCATGTTACCCGTGATCTCAACGTAGCAACAGATATTCTCGCAAAATTGGGTTCTAACAGAGCACAGGTTCCCAGTGGTACCTTCGTACATGAGTTATCAAAACCTTCAATCCAAGAGAAGGAAGAGGTTGAGCCAGCACCTTCCACCCAGGTCCTATCTTTAGCACCCGACTGGACACAAGTCTTCATTGACTACTTGAAAGAGCATAAACTGCCAAATGACAAAATTGCCGCAGAGCAAGTCACCACACGCAGCAAAAACTATGTTCTAGTCGTTGACAGGTTATATCGACGTGGAGCTTCATTAGGAGTCCTCCTCAAATGCATTTCACCAGAAGAAGGCAGGGAAATCTTAAATGAAGTACACTCTAGGTGTTTTGGTAACCATGCAGCTTCAAGGACACTAGTCGGAAAAATCGTCAGATCAGGGTACTACTGGCCCTCAGCCTTGAAAGACGCAGAAGACTTAGTCTGTCGCTGTCAATCATGCCAGTTCTTTGCCAAGCAGCAGCACGTACCCGCACATGAATTAATCTGTATCCCTCCATCATGGCCCTTTTCATGCTGGGGACTCGACATGGTGGGTCCTCTCAAGCGTGCCCCATGCGGATTCGAATACATCTACGTCGCAATTGACAAATTCACAAAGTGGATCGAGTATACGCCCCTGGTCAAGTTCAATGCATCCAAGTCAGTACAATTCATGCAGAGCATCTTTCACCGCTTTGGGATGCCGCATAGAATCATCACCGATCTTGGGTCCCCCTTCACGGCTATTGAATTCAAGTCATGGGCCAGCGACTGCGGAATCAAGATAGACTATGCATCAGTAGCTCATCCACAATCCAACGGCCAAGTTGAACGAGCTAACGCCCTGATTCTTGCCGGGTTAAAACCAAGGCTATTTGACCTTATAAAAGATCACGGCGGAAAGTGGGTTGAAGAATTGCCTAAGGTAGTCTGGGGGCTACGAACACAACGAGTCGGGCAACAGGCCAAACTCCTTTCTTCCTGGTATATGGCACTGAAGCAATCCTCCCGGCTGACTTAATCTGGAACTCCCCACGAACAGAGAAGTACAACGAAGGCGAAGCTGACGACACCAGACGGTTAGAAGTCGACAGCCTCGAAGAAGCCCGATTAACCGCACCCTTTCAGTCAGCAAGGTACCTTCAAGGGATGAGGCGCTACTACGATAGGAACGTCCATCACCGCACCTTCCAAGTAGGCGATATGGTGTTAAGGAAAATTCAGAACACCACAGGACGCCACATGCTCATGAGTCCATGGGAAGGTCCCTACATTGTATCCAAAGTAACAAGACCCGGGTCATTTGAGCTAGTCACTGAAGATGGATCTCCATTGCCAAATTCATGGAATATTGAGCACTTGAAGAAATTCCATACTTAAGGCCTACGCTACAATTATGACCCAGGGCAATTGTACTTATTAGTCGGATATTAATAAAGTTTGGAGTTCATCAGAAACAAAGAACTTTACAAGTTATCCAGGCTCTTTTTTCTGTACCTCATTACAACTAATTAGTCAAATAAAAGTCTCTGCAATAGCAGAGCTCACCACCAACTAATATTTAATATTACTCAGATGGATTGGTTCAGCGGTAACCATACTCGAGTTACGAGCTTCGAGCTCAATACAACTCACAAGGTAGTACGGCTTAACACCCGGCTATCAGCCTATAGTGAATATGGAATCTACCATAGTGGATACCAGTTCCTATAAGGCGTAACAAGGTGGGATGGTACTCACCCTGTTACATATATAATCGACAGAGGTCCACCAACCTTCGCACCTATGCTGCGATCATCAAGAGGATATGATCCACCCAGAAGGAACCAACGTTACGGTCCTTCAAGAGGTGCCTGATCAGAATTATCCCTTGAACAAGGTTACTAAGAGTAGTACTCGGGCAAGACTCAGTTTCTCTACACAATCGCTAGAGAAATAAAGTCGTATGACCCACACTAAGGTGCTAAGAGAGCACTCGGCTAGACTCGTCTAATCAAACGCCTGGTCATACATCCACACCAAACAAAGCTAACCCATTGTCGAAGGAATTCCTCGCAATACGGAGTTGATCATATATGAAATCCATGAGATTCAAAAGTAACCAATATTTTTGAAATTCCATAATAATTGTTTTCAGGAGATACAAACCATGCTCAAGAGACTAAGGAGACTAGACTACTCTACAAGATCTAAAATCTGCGAGTACTCCTCCGCTGCGCTCTTCACCTCCTCTTGCATCGCCGCGAGATCTTCAATGCCTCTGCCTTCAGGAAGCGTCATTAGAGCTGCCAAATCGAAGGACGACAGATGTAGCCGCAGCGTTGCCATCAGACCCTGCACCACGAAAGTCGACATATCTTTGATGTATTGAGCCAGCCGCCTAGGTGCAGCCTTGGCCCGGTCAATCAAAGTCTCCTCGACTCCTGCTGGTGCCGGAATCATGTTCAGGAGGGGCTCGACAGCTTGCTCCAAGGCCTTCAAGGAAGCTTGCGACTCCTTCCTAGACTTCAAAGCCTGCAGAAGGTCCCAGCCTGCTTCCGGTTGAAAGCGTTCTGCCACCCAGAAGCCAGCTTATTTGCATCTACATAAATACCAGCCGGTTATCATACCATTAGAAAAACAATATGGAACAGACTTGCACAAGAACTTCAAGTTTACCTTCCAGCTGCTTTTTAGAAGCCTTCTTCAGCTCCTTAATCTTCTGCTTTGTGGAGGTGGCCTTGGCTATAAGTTCAACCTCACGGCCGTTAGCAGCATCACGCTCCGCCACCACTTCCTTAAGGTTGCCTTGCAGTTCATTGATGCGGTTATGCAGAACCTAGGTGGCCACCTTCTGACTAATCTGATCCTGAGCAATGTAGTCCCGGAGCTCTTGGTTCTCACGGGACTTCTCCTGGTGAATCCGGGCGACCTGGTCCGTAACCTTGAAGTCAAAGGCCTACATCAAAGTAGTATTCTGAGTACTCGGATACGACTACAGTACAACAAAGGGAAAGTGAGAGCCTTACCTCAACAAATTGGTGAAGAGCTTCAACAGGAGCCTTCACCTGATCGCTCAGCTCCTTCAGACGAGTGAGGTCCTGATTATACCCGAACACATCAAGAGGACTCGGGCACATCTACGGACCCTCCCTGTTGACGAGTCGAAGCTTTGTTGACACTTGCTAACGTCGCTACCAAGAGTAGAGATAAACTCTATCCCCGCCAACGGCGCCAGAAAAACTCGGGTGGCACGCAGAAGAAACCGCAAGCGCACGGCTGTCAGTTGTAGCTTTTCACCTCAGAGTATTCTGGGGTATCGAATCCACGAGGAACGCGAAGTGATTTTGAGAAAACTAGGGGGGTAAGGAAATCTAGGATAGATGAAGGGAACGAGCACTATCTACTGGGGTAGATCCTAGCTCTATTAGACTTATAGTGATTTAAGTTCTTTACTAGTGTACTGTGGGCGTACTAGCCTTTACCACTGACTTAGGTTGAACGCTAGCACAACGAGCCCTACTGTTAAACTAGACCAACTACGTGGGGGAATTCAAGGCGCACAGGGCTGTCACCACCTGCTTGCTACCACAGCTATCCGGGGGCCTAGCCGTATTCACTGGCAATATATAGCCTAAGTACCACACTTAATCTATATATAACTACTACTAGCCTTGTACTAGAACTAGAGCACTTGAAACTAATATCAAGCAATGAAACAAACACACAAGTACTGAAAATAAATACTTGAAGATAAAATAGATACTAAGTTACCAAAGTTGAAGCTCAGAGCAGAGCGAAGCAGAGGTCTCCGACAACTCCGGAACTCTCCAGGCTTCTACTCTTCTCCTCTCCAGCTCCTCTTCTAGTGAGGCACTCACACTCTCTCTAATCTCTCTAGCATAGCAAGTGTGCTACTCTAACTAAATGGTGAAGACTAATGTGTGTTGCTCCTCGAATGAGAGCTCTAGGGGCCTATTTATAGTGCTAGGAAGCTAGGGGGGGTACTTATAGAGTGAAGGGGAGGTCGATTAGGGTTTAGGGGGTGGCGCCCGCCAACAAACCCTGGCGCCCGCCACCTCTCTGCCGTCCATTGCAACCACCATTCATCCAACGGTCCTCACTTGCTCTCCTAAGTCAGTTTGAGGGCCGGTTAGGGTTTAGACACGTGTCCAAAGCCCACTATCCATGTGATACTCTTCTTAGCCCTTGGATCAAACCGCCTTAGTGTGCAATGGCCAGGATTTGAGCTTGAGGTGACTCCCACGGATCGATGACGTGGCTTGGGCCACTTTTGGCATGAGTGACATGGCGGCCGCCAGTAATAGGTGGCGGCCGCCACCTTGCTTAGGCCCAAATGGGCCAGTGTGGCTTGGCCTTGCTCCTAGTACTCTTGTTTGGCCCAAATTCCATCATTTCCTGCATTAAGATAAGAAACTATGCACATGTGGAAATAAGTTAGTTATAAACCAAATCTTCTACTTTTTATGTTGTTTTACCTTGGTTTTGGGTGAAATATTGATGGTGGAATGATGCTTTAAGCACCATCAACAAGCTCCCCCACACTAACCTCTTGCTCGTCCCGAGCAAGCATGGACTTTAAGAATTGAAACAATTTTATTGAACTAAGCATTCACACAAGATGTTCAACTACCTATACTCATGTTAGTAACCTTTCCAAGTGGCTAATAAATCATACCTATGGCGGTTGAAAGATAGAATAGCTTCCAAATAAGAAAAACACACTTTCCTCTTTTACATACCTTGGGGTTTCAGGATATTTTGAAAAAGAAAATCATGGTTCATTGAATCTCTCTTTAAATCTCAAGGCACTCATGGTGTATATCCTCACTTTATGGCAAAAGAAATGCCAGAGTCTATCCTATGGTTTATGTGGAGTTTATAGGGAAAGGAAGGAATGTAAGGCACTTCTATCTCTCTTTTATTGCTAAGTCAAGTTTAGGATCATGGGAGAGTATAGTCATGCACTAGCCAAGGTATAAGGTGGACAAACTCAACTCCTTTGTTCTTTTTTAGACTCTTTTCTTACCAAGGATCATGGCTATATGCATCTTTCTCTCTCTCTGTTTTTTTTGAATACTTGGACACTTGTCCCTTTTTTTAGAGCATTTGCTCTTTCTCTTTTTTTTGAATACTTGGACACTTGTCCTTTTTATAGCATTTGCTCTTTTTTTAGATACCATATAGCCATGTCCTTTGAAGGAACGAGAAAATTTACTCAATTCTTTTAGAACAAAATTTTGGAGGAGAACTACATGAGTATACTCTCAGTGTGAGAGTTGTCTCAAAAAGGCATGGTTTGCCTTGGCTTTTAGAGCATGACTAAACTCTTCTACCTAGATCAACTATTCTTGACAAAGCTCAAAGATTGATTTAGAAGGCTTTATAGGTTGTTCTCCTATACTCTAATATTTTGGCTCCGGTAGGTGGATAGGAAAGAAAGATCATGAACCATGGTGATTTTGGTTTTCAAAATAAAAACTCCTAAGGTTGTAGCAGAGTACTAATGCAATTTCAATTACTACTTCTATATCTTATCAAACAACAACCTAGGTTGATTTCCCTATCAAAATGAGTATGGCTACTATACATGAATAAAAGGTAGAATAACATGTCGTGTAAACACTCAATTCAAAAGAAATTGTTTCAGCATTTTTATTTCCTAGCTGCATTTTTAGTTCAAACCGAGACATCCAGTGATCCAAATTGTACAGAATTTAAAACATAGGTTTAGGGATTCACCTGGGGTGTTTCGGTGCAGAGTGGCCTGGCGACCGCCATGGGCTTTGCCCCAAACGGCTTGCAAACAGCGTGTTGGCTACCATGCTAAGTTCAGGTTACAGCTTTGAACATTTTCATCACATTTTAGAGAGGTGTTTAGAGAGGGGATTTCCCCCACACTAGAAGTTTTGGTACTTTTTATTTTTAAAATGAACAAACTTGATGAAGGGAAAAAAATAATAAGGGTGTCTTTTTATTCATTATATAAAAATTTCCTAAACAAAAGTTCTAAATTGAAAATTAAACAAACTAAAATTTAAATTAAGCAAACTAAAATTTAAACTTAAACAAACTAAAAATCTAACTAGACACCCTAAATCTAATCTAATCTAATGAAGGAGCCTCGTAGAGATCCTCGAAGCCCGTCTCTTTGAAGAGACGCTTGATCTTCGAGGTGCAGCCCTTGCGGAGGATGGTGAACTGATCCTCCATGTCCATTCGCCACAGGGCTATCTCTGTGACTTGATCCTCTAAGGCGCTTTTCTCCTTGCGCAGCTTTTTCACCTCGGCGGTGAGTTTTTCGAGGGTTAACCCCTCCTCACCATCGTTGTGTTCCAACTCGCCGGGGACTCCTGCCGGCGCCGGGCTGAGACGGCGGCGCACGGATGGCGCGGAGAGCGACCCATTGGAGTCATGAGTGCTCGCCTCGCGCTCACGCAGCCTCTTCTCATATTGCCCATCGGGCATTCTCACGCCGTACACCTCCAGTTTAGCCCTCTTAGGATTAGGGCTGTAACTGCGGGTGCGGCTATCCGAGCCAAAGCTGACCAGGGATTTCGCCCTTGATGGAGTGGGCGTTTCATCACCCCTGGCCTTGATGGCCGGAGACTTCCTCGGGGTGATCTCCCCCGTGGTCGGCCTGGTGGGTGTCCTCAATTTCTTCTCGGGTGGCGCCACTAGAGGAGGATGAAGACGGAGCGGAGACGAGGCCAGGGGGCGTTTCACCCCTGGCGGCCGCCCAGTAGGGGTGGCGCCCGCCACTGGAGTGGTGGCTGGTGCCTTCCCTACACCCTCCGATGGTGTCCCCTTGACATAAGTGCCGTCAGACAGCACCATTGCTAAAGGAGGTACGTCAAGTACCTCCATGTCGTCGTCGATCAAAGATCGGATGATGGCTTTGGTGGAGGACGAGATGGATCCTTGAGGGTTATAGGACTCGGATTTCCGTGGAGACGACATGGTTTTGGAGGAGGCTTGGCTGGACTTCGTGAGTGGATGGAGGAAGAAGAAGGAGTTCTTCTTTTAAGAAGGGGGGGAAGTGGAGGGATAAGCCTTAGATGAACTAACACATCCTCATCTCCTCCTTCTTTCACTCTCCCGAGCTTGGGGTTAGTTGCCACGTGGAGGGGGGCCTCTAAACAACCGCCTACCGTGGCGGGCGCCAGGGTTTGGTGGCGGCCGCCAGTAGAGAGTGGCGGCCGCCACTCCTCCTTCGTCGGGCATCGTGCGGGAGAAGTTAAGCCTCCTAATATTCAAAGTTCTGAGGTCGAAATGGCTTGGTTGGGCCTAAAGAGGCCTTTCTCGGGGTTTTGGATGGACTAGCTGCATGAAATGGACAAGGGGTAAATTGGGTCCATCCATTAATTGTCATGGGCTTGAGCTACTTCAAAGTTAATTATATCAATTTCGTTTGGCTCATTTTTATCAAAGTCATAGAATATTTTTAATCTTTGTCCTTTGACATTGAAGATTTGTCCATCGTCACTTTCTAATGTGACGGCTCCATGGGAAGAGGTTGCAACAACCTTGAAGGGTCCTTCTCATTTGCTTCGAAGTTTACCATGTCCGAAAAGTCGAACACGGGAGTTAAAGAGTAAAACTTTGTCTCCTACTTTGAACTCTTTCTTTTTGATCCGTTTATCGTGCCATCTCTTAGTCTTCTCTTTATAGAGCTTGGCACTATGATAGGCTTTCTCTCGCCATTCTTCTAGTTCAGAAATTTGCATCTTCCTATTTTGGCCAGCTTGGTCAAGGTCCATGTTCCATTTCTTAATGGCCCAATGAGCTTTGAACTCAAGCTCAACAGGAAGATGACAAGTTTTCCCATAAACTAATTGGTATGGGGACATTCCAATCGGGGTCTTATAGGTGGTCCGATAGGCCCACAGAGCTTCGGGTAACTTATGTTTCCATCCCTTTCCCATTTCTTCTACCGTCTTTTGCAAGATATTCTTTATTTGTCTATTGGACGTTTCGGCCTGTCCACTTGTCTGGGGGTGGTATGTAGTGGCTACATTATGTTGGACTCCTTGACTAGCTAAGAAATGTCGGAAGCTCTTATCTATGAGATGAGGGCCTCCGTCACTAATGACTAGTCTAGGAACTCCAAAACGAGGAAAGATGTTTTCTTTGAACATTTTCTTTGAATGTTTAGCATCTACTGCTCGACAGGGTATGGCTTCTACCCATTTCGAGACATAATCCACAACCACAAGAATGTACTCGGCGTCATAGGATTTAGGAAAGGGGCCCATGAAATCTATACCCCAAACATCGAACAACTCAACTTGGAGATTGTTCACGAGAGGCATAGCATCTCGGGCATTAATGTTACCATGCTTTTGGCAACGAGGACAACGTCTCACAAAATTCTTTGTGTCCTCATACATGGATGGCCAATAAAAACCACTTTGCCATATTTTAGCATGTGTCCGAAAGGCTCCATAGTGTCCTCCATATTCGGCGGAGTGACATCTATCTATGATTTTTGTTGCTTCTTCTATGGGGACACATTTTCTCAAGAGTCCATCTGCACATACCTTATAGAGATATGGTTCATCCCATAGGTGCGTTCTGCTTTGATATAGCAGTTTCTTTTTATTCTCCCCCGGCGGGACATACCCGACGACTATAAAATTCACGATGTTTGCATACCAAGGGTTGGTATACGTGACTTTTAAAAGGGTATCATCGCGAAGGAAGTCATTTATTGGGAGATTGTCCGAATTATTGACTTGTAGTCTAGACAAGTGATCAGCTACTGAATTCTCTACTCCTTTCTTGTCTCTTATTTCCAGGTCAAATTCTTGAAGGAGAAGGATCCAGCGGATCAACCTTGGCTTAGCATCTTTCTTAGTGAAGAGATATTTCAGAGCAGAGTGATCGGTATAACCGATCACCTTAGCTCCCACTAAGTAAGATCTAAACTTGTCTATGGCAAAGACTACAGCCAAAAGTTCCTTTTCTGTGGTTGCATAGTTTAGCTGGGGGCCAGTCAGGGTCTTACTAACATAAGAAATAGCATAATGCTTCTTATCTTTAGTTTGACCAAGGATGGCTCCCACAGCATAATCACTAGCATCACACATGATTTCGAATGGCACATTCCAATCTCGGGGTTGGATGATTGGTGCTGAAGTTAGAGCCTTTTTTCAAAATATTGAAGGCTTGTAGACAATCCTCGTCAAATTTGAACAGGACGTCTTTTGCTAACAGGCTCGTTAAGGGTCTAGCGACTTGTGAGAAATCCTTAATAAACCTTCTATAAAAGCCGGCATGGCCCAAGAAGCTTCGGATTTCTTTCACATTAGTGGGTGGTGGCAATTGTTCAATTACATCGATTTTGAGTTTGTCCACTTCTATCCCATGTTCTGAAATTCGATGGCCTAGGACAATTCCTTCCCGCACCATGAAGTGACACTTTTCCCAGTTAAGAACTAGGTCTTTCTCCTCACAGCGTTGGAGGACTTTGTCTAAATTGGCTAGGCAATCGTCAAAGGTTTTCCCATAGACTGAGAAGTCATCCATGAATACCTCCATGATTTGTTCAATCATGTCGGAAAAGATGGACATCATACACCGTTGGAAAGATGCCAGTGCATTGCAAAGTCCAAAGGACATGCGTCTATAGGCATAAGTTCCATATGGGCATGTGAAAGTGGTCTTACTTTGGTCATCTGGATGGATTGGGATCTGGTGATAACCAGGATATCCATCCAGGAAGCAAAAGAAGGAATGGTTTGCCAATCTCTCTAGCATCTCATCTATAAAAGGAAGTGGGAAATGGTCTTTCTTTGTGGCTTTATTCAGCTTCCTATAGTCTATACACATTCTCCATCCAGTGACAGTACGTTGAGGGATTAACTCATTTTTCTCATTCTTAATGACTGTCATACCTCCTTTCTTTGGAACTACTTGCACGGGACTTACCCATTCACTATAAGGAACTGGATAAATAATTTCCGCGTGCAAGAGTTTCAGAACCTCCTTTTTCACGACTTCACGCATAGCGTTATTAAGTCGTCTTTGGGGCTCTCTTGAAGAAGGTATCTCAGGATCGAGAGGGATACGATGGGTGCAGAGATTTGGACTAATTCCCTTCAAATCTTGAAGTGAATAGCCTAAGACAGATTGGTGTTTTTCTAAGACAAGGGTCAACCTACGGACTTCCTCTTCAGATAGCTTACTGCTAATGATTACGGGAGTCTCGGGGTTATTGTTTAGAAAAATGTATCTCAGGCCTTCAGGCAGAGGTTTTAGCTCTATGGAAGGTCGAGATGGCTTTTCCGATTCGTCTAAGCAAAATGGTTCATCTGTCTCGGCTTCTTCTTTGACAAAGAACTCAGAATCTTCTTCAAAATCAGGCTGAGCCAACTCATAAAGGGTAGAGGTTCTAGCTTGATCGAGAAGATCTGGTTCTGGTGGTTGTTCGACAATAGAATTTAGTGCACGAACGAAAGGTACTGAGTACTCTTTTCCACCGATTTGAGCATTAAAGTGCTCTTGATATGGTCCTTGCAAGGCAAGTATGGACCAAGGTTGTCCTAAGAAGACATCAAAATGGACTACATTGAAAATGTAGAAATCTAAAACCATGTCCGCTCCATCTACTTGGATGGGGACCATCTTTAGGATTCCTTCACTTTCCAAGATGTCACCATTTGGGTCTCTTAAACACTGTTTAGTCGGTTGTCGTTGAAGGTCGGGGAATGTTCTGGATACGTAATTACTAGCAAGAACATTAATTCCCATGACAGGGTCGTAAAAGGCAAAGGCTCTTTCTCCCCTAATTCGACAATCTATTATGCTAGGTGCTTTATCTATGCGAGGGATGTTTTCTGATACTTCGACTTCCATTGTCCATTCATGACTCATGACAGCTGAAAGTTCCAAAAGACGCTCTCGGCTATAGATTTCATCAGAAGACTTAGGAAGTGGTTTGTCAGATGGGAGAGCTTGAACGGAGTAGTTCATAGCATTTCCGTAATCCTCAAACACATCATCCTCTATCTTGCCCAAAAATTCCGGAAGAATTTCTCTCCCAGATGTGGACGGAATAGGCTCCGCTAAATCCAACGAGCTAGACTCGGGATCTTCTTGTTGTTCTACGGTCAAAACTTGAGTTTCTACGACTTCTTCCTCAGGGATTTCATTGGAAACTCCAGTATAAGGAGTATTCTCGAGAATTCTATCAAGAACCTCCTTTCCACCTCGTGGAGAAAGATGAAGAAATGCTCCACCTGACGAATGATCAAGGTGAAGGGCGCTCTCTTTCTCTAAACCGACATAAAAATGCTGAAGGAGCACTGGATCGGGTATGGCTAAATTGGGTCCTAAATTGATTAAACCAATAAAACGGTCCCAAGCCTCCCCTAATGTCTCCTTATCATTTTGTCTAAAGGTCAACACTTCTACTCGTAGTCGTACCACTCGGTGGATAGGGAAATACGTCAAGATAAACTTGGTCCATAAAGTTCCCCAGTCTCCTCTGGCACTTCCCACGGTTCGAGCATGCCATGTTTTAGCTGCTCCCGTCAAAGTGAACGGAAACAGCTTCCACTTGACAGTGTCAGGTGAAATGCCCGAAATGTTCCAGCATGCACAGACTTGCTCAAACTCACGTAGATGTGTGTAGGGATTTTCTGATCCCGTAAACATGCTTTCCTGAACTTTGTTAATAAAGTCAGGGCGCAATTCGTAACTATCGGCATATATTGGTTGTGATGATAAATGTGGCTCTAATCGCGAACTCTTAGGAGCTGCGAATTGTAAGATAGATTGATTCTCCATGTGAAGAGGGTAAAGATGATCCTAACTCTAGTCTCAAAAATCAGCTATCGTTCCCCGGCAACGGCGCCAGAAAAGCTTGTTGACACTTGCTAACGTCGCTACCAAGAGTAGAGATAAACTCTATCCCCGGCAACGGCGCCAGAAAATCTCGGGTGGCACGCAGAAGAAACCGCAAGCGCACGGCTGTCAGTTGTAGCTTTTCACCTCAGAGTATTCCGGGGTATCGAATCCACGAGGAACGCGAAGTGATTTTGAGAAAACTAGGGGGGTAAGATATCTAGGATAGATGAAGGGAACAGGCACTATCTACTGGGGTAGATCCTAGCTCTATTAGACTTATAGTGATTTAAGTTCTTTACTAGTGTACTATGGGCGTACTAGCCTTTACCACTGACTTAGGTTGAACGCTAGCACAACGAGCCCTACTGTTAAACTAGACCAACTACGTAGTGGAATTCAAGGCGCACAGGGCTGTCACCACCTGCTTGCTACCACAGCTATCCGGGGGCCTAGCCGTATTCACTAGCAATATATAGCGTAAGTACCACACTTAATCTATATATAACTACTACCAGCCCTGTACTAGAACTAGAGCACTTGAAACTAATATCAAGCAATGAAACAAACACACAAGTACTGAAAATAAATACTTGAAGATAAAATAGATACTAAGTTACCAAAGTTGAAGCGCAGAGTAGAGCGAAGCAGAGGTCTCCGACAACTCCGGAATTCTCCAGGATTCTACTCTTCTCCTCTCCAACTCCTCTTCTAGTGAGGCACTCACACTCTCTAATCTCTCTAGCATAGCAAGTGTGCTACTCTAACAATATGGTGAAGACGAATGTGTGTTGCTCCTCGAATGAGAGCTCTAGGGGCCTATTTGTAGTGCTAGGAAGCTAGGGGGGTACTTATAGAGTGAAGGGGAGGTCGGTTAGGGTTTAGGGGGTGGCGCCCGCCACCAAACCCTGGCGCCCGCCACCTCTCTGCCGTCCATTGCAACCGCCATTCATCCAACGGTCCTCACTTGCTCTCCTAAGTCGGTTTGAGGGCCGGTTACGGTTTTGACACGTGTCCAAAGCCCACTATCCATGTGATACTCTTCTTAGCCCTTGGATCAAACCGCCTTAGTGTGCAATGGCCAGGATTTGAGCTTGAGGTGACTCCCACGGATCGATGACGTGGCTTGGGCCACTTTTGGCACGAGTGACATGGCGGCCGCCAGTAATAGGTGGCGGCCGCCACCTTGCTCAGGCCTAAATGGGCCAGTGTGGCTTGGCCTTGCTCCTGGTACTCTTGTTTGGCCCAAATTCCATCATTTCCTGCATTAAGATAAGAAACTATGCACATGTGGAAATAGGTTAGTTATAAACCAAATCTTCTACTTTTTATGTTGTTTTATCTTGGTTTTGGGTGAAATGTTGATGGTGAAATGATGCTTTAAGCACCATCAACAAGCTTCCGCATGGATATCTGTCAAGACCATCTCCATGGTTGGTTCATCCGGCTGTCGTGTGCGGAAAAACCAGTCATTGAACACTCGGTCAAACTCTAACTGAGCAGGAGAACGAAAGATGGAGAATGTCACACCAACCTGAGGCAATGGGAGAACATCTGCATCAGGTGCCGCATCGGCCTATGACTTGGACGGAGAGGAGCCAGGCAGCGGATCTACCTGGCTAAAAGTCGGCAGAATGCTAGAATCATCCTTGTTCAGCGTCTTCGACTCCTCTACCGCCTAGGCATCAGGGACGGCACTTGGGGCCGCTGCAGCCAGCTTCGTTTTCCTACAAACAGACGAGTACCCATGTTAGTACCAGAAATCTGTGAGCACTCTACAAGTACAAAGCCGAAACTTACTTTACAAGCTTCAACGGCTTCAACAACTTCAAGAGAGGCTGCTTTAGAAGCGGGTCTGAAGCCGGAGTTTCTGAAGGGACCATGCCACTCGAAGCCCCTTGGGTAGTTCCAGCATCTGGTACATACACATATATAAGACAAGGGTTTATCAAAATCCTACTACAGAAAGACTATAGAGTACTCGGGTTTTCCCCTTACCAGGAGCACCCAGATTACAGTGCTTTTCAGCCAATTCTTGAGATAAAAGAACTCTGCGACATGCACGGCGATTACCAGTGCGGGCTCTCTTGGGGACGGGTCCTCCGGCTTCCCGCTAAGGAGTCGGCGATCTCTTCCGGCTACTCTCTACCTCCGGGTCTAGGAGCACGACATCAGAGTCAGTCGAATCTGTGTCAAGCCAATCAAGATCGGCAGGAGAGCTTGGTTTGTTTGGAAGGTCCTCACTTCGGATAGGACCCTCCAAGGCTATGCCTCCGCCTTCTTCAGTTGCCGGAGGGAGAGGTGGACAGTCATTGTTGTCCCACCCTTGGGGGATAGGACCCTACACAAGCAAATCCAGTCAAGTCAGAAAGATGTTTGCTATGAATCTCGATGAAACCTCAAATTAACTACCTACCTGACGAGGAGGATTAACGGCCGAGAAGGTTCTCATCACCGGAGCAAGATGTTCACGGCTTTTAAGCAGCCGGTTCACTCTCCATAAGACCTCACAATCTGCCAATTGCTCGACGGCATGACGACCTGGATCATTCTTTCCAAGGTACTCAAAGCCAAAGTTGGCCCGTTGTTGAAGAGGATGGATGCACCGCGCCACGAAGTCTTGGACGACGGTATACCCGGTCAATCCAGTGAGTACCAACCCTTCTATCATATCAAGGAGGGGTTGGATCCTCTCTACTTCATCAGCTGTGATCTTCTCCTTCCATTCACGGCACTTCCGCGGCGGCCATCCATCGTGGCGACGAAGAGCCGGGGGTGGGTTACCCATGTAGAACCACCCGGCAGCCTAGTCTTTCACGGAATCCGACAACTCGACAGTTATATATTGACTAGCTACTTCTAATCTAACCTGGATGCTAGCCCCTCCAACTACTTCGACGCTAGCATCACTGGGTTGACATTTAACCCAAAAGAAATAGTGGAAAAGAGTAAAAGAGGGACAAATTCCCAGAAAAGCTTCGCACAGATGAGTGAAGATTGCAATATGAAGAACTGCATTAGGAGTAATATGGTTCAGAGTCAAACCATAATAATGCAGCAGTCCACGAAGGAAATCAGAAGCAGGAAGCCCCAATCCCCGCTCCACGAAGGATTTGAACATCACTATCTTCGTGGTGTTGGGGGCAGGAGCGCGATGGTCGGTGGGTACCATCCAGCCATCAAGTGGCTAAGCTCGCAGCAATCCTTGTTGTGCCAAGAACACCAGCTCCGACAAGAGGGTGTCTAGTTTCTTCCATGCCAGGACATCGGTTGGCGGGTTTGGGTGGCATGGATTTCCGGTAGTGGTAATCCTAGCCTTCTTCTTCTCCGCAGCAGTCTGCCTCTTGGGACCCATGTTGGTGACGAGAGATTTTCTGCGCATTAACTATAGATTTGCTAAGGGTTTTTTGGCTCTGAAGACAATGGCTTGATGAAAGCGTGAGGAAAATACAAGCCCGGCGGTGGCTTATTATAGATCTGTTTCGGCAACCGTTCATCTCTCGCAGACGGCGTTAAGAAACTGTTCAAAACCCTAACGGCTGGGAGAATGTTGCAGACGGCGTAAGCTACACAGACAAGTTCCTTCTTTCACAAGATTCATTTAGTACTCGAAAATCAAGAAAAAGGACTCGGAAAATATTCCAAGTACCCGGATATTCATTATTATTACTCAGAATTACAACAGAGATGCATGGAAACATCTTGAGATACAGCAATTACCAGAACAAGTACAATCATGGTGTAAAACGCTACTCTAGTGTAATCAAGGTACAGAGCCTTGGTGCTTACCGCACCAAGGACAGGGTTCAGTGAGACGCAGTAAAGCAGACACAGAACCTTGGGTAGACACTATCAACTCAGTGCATCCTGTTGACGCTCACTAATACTCAAAATTAACCATCAACTATTGCATGAAATTACACTAAATGAATCACAAAGCATAGTTGTAGGGTTTGAAACTAACAAGTTCCACGAGTTTTCGTGCTTTCACTTGTTTTGTAGGACATCCATGTTTTTACCATATAAAAGCATCTCAAGTGATGAATTGGAGTGCACCATTGCGAAGATCTCGTCGAGACGATCGAAACGGACATATCATTGCTATATTCGGAGTCCCGGATGAAAAGATATTAATTTTGAAGCGAAATCTGCAAAAGAAGGATCTAGAAGACACCAGAAGACACCACGAGGCGGGCCACCACATGGTCCCACTGGGCCAGACCGACCAGTCCCACCCAGGGACCGACCGGTCGGCCACAGAGGCCATTTCGCCTCCGCCTTCTGGAACCTTCTTCCACCGCCTCCTAGGATGCATCTCCACCGTCCCTGAAGTCGGTTTGATCCAACGGTGGGCGGTACATGGCGATTCCTTGCCTCCTACTCCACCTCAGGCTATATAAGTAGCCCCAGACCCCCCTCTCCATCATCATCAGATCTCAAGTCATTAGAAGAGGAGGAGGATCAATCAGAAGCCCTAATTTCCTTAGAGCCACATCAACTTAGGCATAGCTAGATAGAATTAGAATTAGAAGAGGCAAGCTTCGCTTGGATTCTGGATCTAGTCGCGAGAAGGCTCGGTAAACCCAAGATCTTCTCTCTTGTATCAACAATATGGATCTAATTATGTTTCTAGTTCATCATTGTTCTTCTAGTTCTTCATTGTTCTTCATTGTTCATGTTCTAGTTCATCTTCTAGTTCTAGTTCATCGTCTAGTTCATCTTCTAGTTCTTAATCTAGTTCTAGTTTGTGTTCTAGTTCATACTCTAGTTCATCTATGTGTTCTAGTTCATCATATTGTTCATCATTGTGTGCAAGTTCATAGTCTAGTTCATAATAGTTTAGATATAATTGATATGACTGCTTGTAGTATGCTTTGATTATATATTTGGCATAGATAGATTATCATCATGTTTATACTCATGTTCGTATAGCGCTCATCTTAATGATCATTGGGTGGGTGATAGATGTTGTGTAGGCATGGTGCCTATACACTATTTATCTGTGAATGCGTCCTATGTTCCGGATAGAGTTGTAGATCGCGGGTGTGACAGGCCTGTTGTGTCCTTTGTATTCCACCTCCCGAATGTAGTGTTCAGTATGGCTTAGTTAACTCATGGTTTAGGGGTTACTTTGTTTGGCACCTTTACTATGGAGTTGCCTCTTGAATATGAATATGGGATAACCTAGCCAATGATTGCCAAATATAATTGCACTAATCAATGTATATTATGACTTATAATTAGAATAACTCAGGAATACTTCTTTATAATGTCTATTCTAATTCGCATGCCTTGTCTAAGTTGAAATGCTCTAAGGACTATCATAGATTGATCTTTTATCATTTTTAGTGTACCTCATTATTGTGATTGATCCCTGTTTAAGATAAAGGAGTGTGTTCTTGCTTTATTCTCAATTCTCCTATCACATGTGTAGAGTAGCTCTTGTCCTATTTATCTCACTTCATTCCTAGTGCTAAATATAAATAATGATACTTGGAACATCTCTGGGTAAAATGCTGCTACAACATGTGTATTTATCTGTGCGCTTGCGGGTAAATATTTATCTTTAGAGTCAGTGCTATGATATAATCACATTGCTAGTTTCATGTTGGGGATGACAACTTGACGTTAAGTGATGCTAGTAGTGTCCCGTACACTTCTTAGTGCCTTCACTAGGTTATTGTTTATAAAGTATATCTTAGAGTGATTCCATTAAGGAGTGTCTACAAGCATTTTTGGCGCCGCTGCCGGGGAATGAATGAGTAATTAAGGACGGTAGCTAGAATACATTTTCAACATCGGAGAACTCTTACACATGTGATAATTGAGATATATTATTCACCCTTTATCCAAACAGGCCCACCCTGGCTCTTGTATAGTTTTGATCTTATGCAGGGTGAGGTGTATGACTGGTTTTGAACTTTTGACAAACTACGTTGCAGGTCCAGAGCTTTGCTCAAGCCTCAAGATCCATTCAACCAATTTGTTAGGAATCAACCAGATAAGGTATAGACAATTGTTGTCACTTTGACTTTCCGACAAACTCCCACAAGGATCGAAGAAGGTCAACGTTACAAGTTTTCAAGCACGTGACGAGTGACGACACCAGACGTTGTACCACTCACAATTCCATTGTGAGTCATGGTAAGTTTAATTGAGGTGAATTAGTCTTGCTCATGGACTTTAAATTGATGAGTAGTTATCTTATTAAATCCTTTGCATATCATCACACATTCACTCCATTTAGTTTATGCTCTCTCATACATATTTAATTTTTATCACTTCCATCCACTCATGTTATGTGCATCTAAAAAGAAAAGAAATATATATATATATACTACTCACCTTGATCACACTCTTTCGTCTCCATTAAAGTGAATCTCTGTAGTGCTTTCATGCCACTGTTATTTACTATAGTATGCTTAAGGTTTGGAGTATGTTCATACAACTTTTAAATTAAGCATGGTGCTTAGTCTAGGAGTGTTGATCTTACTTTCAAAGGCTTTTTAAATTAAGCGTGGTGCTTAGGTTAAAATGCTTTCCTAGATTAAATTAGACATGGCGTCTAGTTTGATTTTTGAACCAAGAGTATGCTCTAGTAGATATCGGTTATTTTGTTGGACTAACCCCTGTAGAAATCTCTCAATATCAAAATGGGGAAGGCAAGAGATGAACTCACACTGGGATGAAGCAAGGCATAGGACGTGCTCCAACAACTTCACACAAAAGACATGGCTCATTCATCACGGAACTGTAAGTATCAAATAATATTCACTTTGTCTTTTGCTATAAGCTACTTTGCCTTGAGCCATGAAACAATACAGCCACCAAGTTGTCTATGAACTATGATGAATCATGTCTATGCTAAAACAATTCCAAATCCATTAGCATAGATAAGGATTATAAATTTAACAGTGGACAACCTGTTTTTCAACTTTATATATTCCCTCGGGTATGTGTCCATTAAAGAAAGGTCTTGCTCAACGAACCTAAAACTGCGAGCCCTCGCCGAGAGGTCAATCGGTAGTTATCTTATGACTTTTTAAATTTAGAATCTTGTCTTAATTTACAAAAAAAAAATTAAAATAAATAAATAAATAATTATGTTCTTAGGACTAGTTCCCTTCGGGTATTCTTGTCACTAACCACTGCAGGGTTAACAATGTCCGAGAACATGAGAGTTGCAAATACAACGCGAGGGATGCTTCAACATTCACACTTACCTTTGTCTAAGTGTGGGGAGGAAGGCTAGCTCTTCCAAAAATTCTACAACCATGCTCATCCTCCCAATCAAGAAGCTGTCAACATCCCGACACACTGGTTTGCAATCTCTCTACTCACTGTTACTTTGTCTCTTTAAGTTTGAATTGTATTACAAATTTTAAGCTTAAAAATCAAACTTAAGACACAAAATAAAATTAATCCTTTAGAGAAGAAGTAATGGTGAACAATGAAGGTAAATAAAATATGGGATACAAGTTCTATGCTAATTAAAATGCCAAGATTAACTTCTCTATAGCATAGAAAGTGACTTTAGCTCTATGAAAACACTACACTTGTTATTACTTGTATATCCCTTCGGGTATGTGTTGTCCACTAATGCTTTCAGGAATAAAATGATAAGTGGAGCAATAAGTCCAAACATAATTCATGAGGAGAGAGAAAAAGGATAGCTTAGAGGTTGAGGAAGATAAAGTGCAACACAGGAGACAAGATGTTCAGGAACAAGCTCAAGATACAAGGAGAAGCTTCAAACAAAAGGAAGGGGTCATGATAGATCATCTATCCCTCATCACATGGCGCCACTATGTTTCAATGATGAAGGTAATATTTTAAGGTAAGTGATCATTCTCTACAAAAGCTTTCCCTTGGTTTTGCCCTACACTTAAATAAAAAAAATTAAAATATTTGAGTTGTAACTTTAAATGTTTAATCTAAAAAAAACTCAACATGCTTTGTTCTTTGAGTATCACTCTTTTAATCACTTAGTCTTGAACAACTCAACCCTCGTTGTCAAATTCATGCTCACTCTTCTGATTTCATCACCCATGTTTTAAGAATGAAACAATGCACAAAATACCAATCTTATCATATTAAATGTGCCTAAGGTTAGAGTAGAGTAAATGAAGTCTTGGTTCTATTGGTGTTTTCTCACCAGCAGAACTTATGCACTTGATCTCTGCCTTAGTTTTGCAAGTAGGACACACTGTACAAAGAGTGGTCTCCCAAAGTTTCATGAATTCTAGAAGATGTTGCTAGCTTACAGTATTAATGCTTCACTTTAAAATGTTGGTTTGATATTTACCTTCTATTTTCTTGATACATATGTGATAAAACAATTATTGCACCATCATTGACTCACATACATAAATGGAAATCCAAAACTCTGTTGCTTTGTGCTTGAAAGAAATAAATCAAGACTCTTAAATAATTAAGGTGTAGTTTTTAACTAAACTTTAATCTATTCCACGAGCTTTGTTGTCTATCTGAGTTTCAACAGAAGATAGGAATTCCACTATGATGCCGACGAAGTCTTCGTCCACTCAAGAGCCAATCATCAATGGTTATAGCTCAAGAGAAGTGATGAACATCTATGTTGTCAAGGATTCAAAGTAAATGACCATACCAACATCCATTAAAGAATATGAAGAGCAGCGAACCAAAGGAGACAAGTCCACCAGCCACTTGAAGAAGAAAGAGAGTTCTACTGAAGTGCAACTAAGGTCTTCACCACAAGGATCTGCTAATGCACCCAAGGAAGAATAAAGAGCGTGCAAGAAGTCTTGTTCGATAGACTATAAACATCGAATCCTTGCCGGAAGGTAACTCGGTAGTTATCCATATTTCTTTAGCAATAAATTAAGTACTGCATAATCATATCATTTTACTTCTAGTTGCATATTTACTTTTTAGCAAATTATATCTGCATGAGAAAAAAATATATGAAAAACTTTAAGACCCATGAGAACAGTTTAGTGGTGTGTTAAAACCCATAAATGTATTCTCTGGGGAGGCATAAAAAAATAATAATACATCTACATATTAATTTCTGCATTGCATTAGAAAAGGAAACAAAAATATTGCATTTGTTACACTACAACATAAACCATGCAGCCCCATGTGAATAATTCTATGATGTGTAAAACCCACAGGAATATTCACCGTGGTGGCATAAAATATATATATATAATAATATAATAATACTAAAAATAAATATGCATACATCTTGTTGCATTTTTCTTGCATCGTAAAAAAAATTAAAATATAAAGAAAGATATCTTACTGAAATTCCAGACAACTAAGGCTTGAGTGGCCAACCGCTAATGCTTAATCTGTTCCACAAGTTTTGTTGTCTATTTGAGTTTCACAGGATTTGAAAGGCCAAGAAAAGCTGACGAACAAGTGAATGCTCCATCCACTATTGGAGCACTGTCTCAACAAATATCAACATCAATCAAAGCTCCAATAGAGGAAGGACATATCCACTTCCAGTCTGCTATACTGCAAAGTGACTACGTCAACATCCAGCTTGGGGGAAGGCACCCCCATGTATCCACGTAAGTATCTCTATCCTCTTAAGTTTTTCATTCTATAAATAAATTCAAAACACCAAAAATATGTGGGCACATGAAGGCTCACCATTAATTAAAAAAAAGAGAGACAAAAATATGTGGGCACATGAAGGCTCACCATTAAATCTAAAAAGAGACACTATAGAGAACTGCTGAATTTTGCCTTAGTGAAAAGGAAGAACATAAATGATCTTAAGAGCTTTAGGCAACTAGATAAAGGGAAATAATATTTATCACTAACACTTAATCAAGTTCCACTAGTTGTGTTGTCTATTTTTAAGTTCAGCAGGAAATGAAGAAGAGAGGGACTTAAGCCACTGCTGATGGTCTACTCATCTTCTGGGGAAAAGATCACGTCAAGATCCAGCTTGGGGGAGAGCACCCTCAGTTGTCACGATAAGTATGGTACCACGACTATTTTTATTTACTATTAGTTCGTTTTAGCTAGATCCAGGTCAATATATATAAAAACCCATAAAAAGATAAATAACTATTATAAAACAAAATAAATATAGTATATAATGAATAAATGCCTAAGTTGATATGAACTTAATTTTGCTCATGATGAAAATGATGAATAGTTGCTCTGTCGTAATCCCTCTTAAATACCTATTGTTCAAACTTAAATTTTCTTGAGTTTTAGACAAAGTTGTTCTGAATAAACTCTGAACCTGAAACCTATGGATGGCAAATGCTTGATCAAAAGTCTAGATAATTGTGAGATAAGATATAAAAGTTTGAGCTGCTGTTTATCTAATTCCTAGAGATACTAGAGTTCTGGAGATTTACACTTTGAAAAGATTAAAGATACATGATGAGATCCTGTATGACATAACATGAATTCCTACCCAGAGCCATTAATATGATCTTAAGATAAAGCTACTTGCTTTGTTCTAAGTTTTTAGTTATGGTTGAGAAATTTATCATGCTCTAGAGATCAAGAATGTTTTATTAAAAGATTCACTCTTCCGAAGTAGTATTGTGTTAGAGGCATGGGCTATGCAAAAGTATAAAAGGAGGAAATAAAAAGGGACAAGTGTCCGACTACCTCAAAAGAAAAGAAAAAGAGTTATGATAAAAATATGAAAGAGAAAAAGAAAGATAGCACATGGTCCCTCTAATTACAGTATGCCAGCAATAGATGACAAATTTCAAAGGTTCTAAGTTCTTGATCTATGAGTATGACATCTTTCTCTATAGGTTTGAACTTTGACTTGGCAAGATATGCTTTTCACTTCTTAAAGCTCCAGATATATATACATAGAAGGAAGGAAAATGCACCAGTAAGGAATCATAAAATATAAAAGAGCGATTTGAGAGTGTCATACAGTGGAATCTCTGATCTTTATTTTGAAAATATATAAAAAAACTCTAGAATGAAGGTTGATCAAAGAGTTAGAGATACAGTGCTTAACTTGATTGTTCTATCTTTCAATTGTTTAAAGATTCAGGTGAAGGCAAAAGCTCCATAGTTAAAGGTAATATGAGAAAGTCAGAATAGTTAACTCTAATCCAAGGGAAGATTTTTTTTGTTTGAACATATGTACCATTGAGATGTGAAAGCATAGTAGCAATTCCTGATTCATCATGACTATTTGCTAAGGGACTAGCAAAAGGTAAGCTTGGGGGAACTTGTTGATGCTCACTAATACTCAAAATTAACCATCAACTATTGCATGAAATTACACTAAATGAATCACAAAGCATAGTTGTAGGGTTTGAAACTAACAAGTTCCACGAGTTTTGGTGCTTTCACTTGTTTTGTAGGACATCCATGTTTTTACCATATAAAAGCATCTCAAGTGATGAATTGGAGTGCACCATTGCGAAGAGCTCGTCGAGACGATCGAAACGGACATATCATTTGCTATATTCGGAGTCCCGGATGAAAAGATATTAATTTCGAAGCAAAATCTGCAAAAGAAGGATCTAGAAGACACCAGAAGACACCACGAGGCGGGCCACCACATGGGCCCATTGGGCCAGACCGACCTGTCCCACCCAGGGACCGACCGGTCGGCCACAGAGGCCGTTTCGCCTCCGCCTTCTGGAACCTTCTTCCACCGCCTCCTAGGATGCATCTCCACCGTCCCTGAAGTCGGTTTGATCCAACGGTGGGCGGTACATGGCGATTCCTTGCCCCCTACTCCACCTCGGGCTATATAAGCAGCCCCCGACCCCCCTCTCCATCATCATCAGATCTCAAGTCATTAGAAGAGGAGGATCAATCAGAAGCCCTAATTTCCTTAGAGCCACATCAACTTAGGCATAGCTAGATAGAATTAGAATTAGAAGAGGCAAGCTTCGCTTGGATTCTAGATCTAGTCGCGAGAAGGCTCGGTAAACCCAAGATCTTCTCTCTTGTATCAACATTATGGATCTAATTATGTTTCTAGTTCATAATTGTTCTTCTAGTTCTTCATTGTTCATGTTCTAGTTCATCTTCTAGTTCTAGTTCATCGTCTAGTTCATCTTCTAGTTCTTAATCTAGTTCTAGTTTGTGTTCTAGTTCATACTCTAGTTCATCTATGTGTTCTAGTTCATCATATTGTTCATCATTGTGTGCTAGTTCATAGTCTAGTTCATAATAGTTTAGATATAATTGATATGACTAAGACATTAATTACTATATTCTTAATTATACTGCTTATAGTATGCTTTGATTATATATTTGGCATAGATAGATTATCATCATGTTTATACTCATGTTCGTATAGCGCTCATCTTAATGATCATTGGGTGGGTGATAGATGTTGTGTAGGCATGGTGCCTATACACTATTTATCTGCGAATGCATCCTATGTTCCGGATAGAGTGGTAGATCGCGGGTGTGACAGACCTGTTGAGTCCTTTGTATTCCACCTCCCGAATGTAGTGTTCAGTATGGCTTAGTTAACTCATGGTTTAGGGGTTACTTTGTTTGGCACCTTTACAATGGAGTTGCCTCTTGAATATGAATATGGGATAACCTAGCCAATGATTGTCAAATATAATTGCACTAATCAATGTATATTATGACTTATAATTAGAATAACTCAGGAATACTTCTTTATAATGTCTATTCTAATTCGCATGCCTTGTCTAAGTTGAAATGCTCTAAGGACTATCATAGATTGATCTTTTATCATTTTTAGTGTACCTCATTATTGTGATTGATCCCTGTTTAAGATAAAGGAGTGTGTTCTTGCTTTATTCTCAATTCTCCTATCACATGTGTAGAGTAACTCTTGTCCTATTTATCTCACTTCATTCCTAGTGCTAAATATAAATAACGATACTTGGAACATCTCTGGGTAAAATGCTGCTACAACGGGTGTATTTATCTGTGCGCTTGCGGGTAAATATTTATCTTTAGAGTCAGTGCTATGATATAATCACATTGCTAGTTTCATGTTGGGGATGACAACTTGACGTTAACTGATGCTAGTAGTGTCCCATACACTTCTTAGTGCCTTCACTAGGTTATTGTTTATGAAGTCTATCTTAGAGTGATTCCATTAAGGAGTGCAACACATCCCAAGGTGGGTCTCAGGCACCGCCCCAGTGCTCAAGGAACCTGGGGGAAGACCATCACCCTCGCCGTCTTTTGAAAACCTGTGACTCTGAGGTTATCTACGAGTGGTAGTCACAAGAGTTCTTCTAGGCGCACCTCTGTATCCCTCTGCTCGCGACCACATGGAAACCACCCTGGCAGATGGTCCCTTCACAAGAGTTCTTCTGGGCACCTTATGATTCTATAGAAGGAAGACACCCAGGGGCTCGACCATCTCTGCTACCGCTACTACAGAGCTCATGGGACTAAGAGAATTTCTACACTCCTACAGGATATGAACTCTTTGCTTCCCAGGCAGGGTATTTATAGGCGGTTTCTTCTTGGTCTATGGACATGGTTCATCAACAAGAGTGATCGCTGGAGCAATAATTCAACCAATGTACTATGGTGCATGTGAAGCATGGCATGGGTAACAGAGTTGATTCTCACACGCACCTCAAGACAAAGATGACAAAGTTTGCAGTTGCAGAAAATGACAAACATCATTATTACACACAGCTGGAACAGTCACCAGTCAATTATTGCTGGACTCATGGTAATTTTTATTCAGTGGGGGGTGATACGGGATGTTTGTTGAAAACATTACCCACCTGAAGCTGAGTATTTATTACTTGGACGGTCTAAGCAACAAATTAGTGTCATGGTCCGACTCCTCAAGACCTTAATAGATTACCTGATCGTATATTTCTGAAGATCCCAATCACCGACTACTATAGTACTCGGACCTCAGGCTCGGGGGCTGCAGGGTATAATCTATAAAGGAAATGTTTTTTCTGATTCAAGAATTACTCGGAAAAGGCTCAAAAAGATCCTCAAAGTTATTGTAAATAACAAGAGGCTCGGGGGCTACACCCTATGGGTGCCCTTTTTGAGAAAAGCGCACGCCATGGAAATTCTTTAACTTCGGAGCACTTCAGAATTTCTCAAGACATTACTCAGAGATTCTCAAGGAGAAGCTGGCAGATAACGTCGTGAAGAAATGATGAAGAGCTCGGGGGCTTGACGGACCAGGATGTCAGAGATATCATTAGTCGATGATTACTCCGACTAATCCTGGACGGCACGGGAGATCCGAAGACTTGTTACGGAGTGTACTTGGATTAGGACTCTCAGTTGTAACTTAGCCGAGTTATTAAAGGAAGTCTTGTAATTAGAATAGGACTCCACTGATGTAACCGGCTAGGACTCGGTCTGCGCTAAGGCTTACCCGGATATATAAGGGGAGCCGGGCGCAGGCTCCAAATCATCGAACATTGAATCATAATCATACACAAGGCACATGCCGCACTGGACGTAAGGTATTACGCTATTTAGCGGCCTGAACCAGTATAAATCGCTATCCCTGTGTACTCACCGAGTCCTACGAACGCCGATCCCCACCGAACAAATCGTCTAAGATTACTCAAGACGAGTTGCCGATTAACAAACACCGACAAAGAAACAAACATGGGCTCCAAAACCAAACCACCTCAAGAACAAGCTAGACACCATGCCACCTATCCAAGAGGAGCTCATGCCACAAAAAGGCAAAGTGATCCACACCCACTACCGTGAGTACCAACAACCCCCTATGAGAGCGGTGAGGTACCATTGTGAGCATTGTGGGAGAGATGAACACTTGAGGGAGTTTTGCTTTCGGCGCAAGAGAGAGGAGCCCCGTGTGTTGACACTCCTTAATGGAATCACCCTAAGAATGAGCCACATAAAATAATAATCTAGTGAAGGCACTAAAGAGTGTACGGGACACTACTAACTTCACTTAACATTAAGTTGTCATCCCCAACATGAAGCTAGCAATGTAATTATATCAGGGCACTGGATTTAAAGATAGATATTTTCCCGCAAGCGCACAGATAAATACACCCATTGTAGAAGCATTTCACCCAAGCTAGTCTCAGATATCGTTCTTTATATTTAGCCTAGAGACTAAGCAATTCAAAGTATGATGGTATTATACTAATGAGGACTTAACAGCATTAAATATGACACACACTTATAATAAAGACTGATAACACACTTATTACTCTAAACAGGGATCAGATTACAGAGGAAATGATAATGATGATGATAAATGATAAATGATAACAAAGATCAGATCAATCAAAGATAATCCTAGAACAATACTACCTAGCAAGTGATAATTAGAACAGATATTAATAAGAAACATTCCTAAGTTATTCTAATTACAAGTCATAGCATACATTGATTAGTGCAACATATTTGGCAATCATTGGCTAGGTCACATCATATTTATAATCAAGAGGCAACTCCATAGTAAAGGTTTCAAATAGAGTAACCCCTAAACCATGAGTTAACTGAGCCATACTGAACACTACATTCGGGAGGTGGAATACAAAGGACTCAACAATAATATCACACCCGCGATCTACCACTCTATCCGGAACATAGGACGCATTCACAGATAAATAGTGTATAGGCACCACGCCTACACAGCATATATCACCCACCCGTTGTACTTTAAGATGAGCACTATATGAACATGAGTATAAACATAAAGATGTACTATCTATGCCAAATATATAATCAAAGCATACTATAAGCAATATAATTAACAATATATTAGTTGATGTCTTAGTCATATCAATTGTATTGCTATCTAGAGCATAAGGATGAACAATAAGGTGAATTAGATCATCGAGAGGAACTAAAGTACGAACTAGAACATGAACTAGAACAGGATTATGAACTAGAAGATGAACTAGATGATGAACATGAACTAGACGATGAACTAGAACATAAACAATGATGAACAATGATGAACTAGAAGAGCAATTATGAAATAGATCCATAATGTTAATACAAGAGAGAAGATCTTGGGTTTACCGAGCCTTCTCGTGACTAGATTAGGAATCCAAGCAAAGCTTGCCTCCTCTAATCCTATTCTGTCTAACTATTCTAGGTGGATGTAGTTATAGGGCTTCCGATTGATCTCCCTCTCTGGCGATTCTGATGATGATTTCATGAATGTAATGCCTGATGTCTGATCTGATGATCTAGAGAGGGGGTCAGGGGCTGTTTATATAGCCCTGGGTGATGAACCATGGCCGTTAGATCAAACTGACTTAAGGTACGGCTAAGATGCATCCTAGAGGTCGGTGGTAGAACATTCCAGAAGATAGAGTCCAGCGAGCCCCGGGGAGGACCGGTCGGTCCCATGGTGGGACCGGTCGGTACCACCTGGCATGGTCTCGCGGTGCCTGGCCTCCTGGTGTCTTCTGGTGTCCTCTGGAGTCTTCTAGAATAATCCTGATGCGTCGGTTCGGTGATCTCCCGTCGGTTTCCTTCTGTGGGAAGCTATCGGTGTTGATTTCCTGGTTTAGTCCTTGCAGAATCATAGTTCACCAAAACTCGTGGAATATTGTCAATCAAAACCCTAAACCTTTGTTGGTGATCAAATTCTTGCCCTTTTCATATTTATTTATCTTTTAATTATGATAGATAACCAGTGTCAACAATTCCCCCAAGCTTACCTTTTGCTAGTCCCTTAGCAAATAGTCATGATGAATTAGGAATTGCTACTATGCTTTCACACCTCAAAGGTACATATGTTCATACAAAAATCTTCCCTTGGTTTAGAGTTAACTATTCTGACTTTCTCATATTACCTTTAACTATGGAGCTTTTGCCTTCACCTGGGTCTTTAAACAATTGAAAGATAGATCAATCAAGTTAAGCACTGTATCTCTAACTCTTTGATCAACCTTCATTCTTGAGTTTTTATATATTTTCACAAATAAAAATCAGAGATTCCACTGGATGACACTCTCAAATCGCTCTTTTATATTTTATGATTCCTCACTGATGCGTTTTCCTTCCTTCTATGGATATATATATCTAGAGCTTTTAAAAAGTGAAAAGCATAGCTTACCAAGTCAAAGTTCAAAGTTAGGGAGAAAGATGTCATACTCATAGATCAAGAACTTAGAACATTTGAAATTTGTCATCTCTTGCTGGCATATTGTAATTAGAGGGACCATGGGCTATCATTCTTTTTTTTTCTTCATATTTTTATCATAACTCTTTTTCTTTTGAGGTAGTCGGACACTTGTCCCTTTTTATTTCCTCCTTTTATACTTTTGCATAGTCCCATGCCTCTCTAACACAATAATACTTCGGAAGAGTGAATCTTTTAATAAAACATTCTTGATCTCTAGAGCATGATAAATTTCTCAACCATAACTAAAAACTTAGAACAAAGCAAGTAGCCTTATCTTAAGATCATTTAATGGCTCTGGGTAGGAACTTATGTTATGTCATACATGATCTCATCATGTGTTTTTAATCTTTTGAAAGTGTAAATCACCAGAACTCTAGTACCTCTAGGAATTAGATAAACAACAACTCAAACCTTTTTATTTCACATCTCACAATTATCTAGACTTTAGATCAAGCATTTGCAATCTAGAGGTTTCAGGTTTAGAGTTTATTCAGAATAGCTTTGTCTAAAACTCAAGAAAATTTAAGTTTAAACACTAGGTACTTAAAAGGAATTACGGCAGAGCAATTGTTCATCATTTTCGTCATGAGCAAAATTAAGTTTATATCCACCTACACATTTATTCATTATATAATATCTTTATTTGGTTTTGTGATAGTTATTCATCTTTTTAGGGGTTTCTATATTTATTAACCTGATCTAACTAAACCGAACTAATAGTAATAAAAAGTCGTGACACTTATCGTGATAACTGAGGGTGCCTTCCCCCAAGCTGGATCTTGACGTGGTCTTTTTCTCTACAAGATGAGTAGACTGTTAGTAGTTTCTTGAGTCCTCTTCTTCTCTTCCTGCTGAATTCAAAGATAGACAACACAACTAGTGGAACTTGATTAAGCGTTAGTGATAGATATTCCTCCATTTGTCTAGTTGTCTTAAAAACTCTTAAGATTATTTATGTTTGTGACAGAACCGACCAATTTATACCAGATTAAGCACTGAACCCCCGCTTTCACAAAGATTGACCGGCACTTAAGCTCGTACAAACCCAGTAGTCCGGAAATCTCGAAGGATTTCAAACATTCAACTTTAGCCAAGATCGTAATAGATTAGCGTACATGTCCACAAGGTACATTCAGTTCGCACATGGTTCAAAATACATCGAAGTTCAACAGTTATTACAAACCATCATTTCGGAATTCAAGTGGAAGCAACATAGTTTTGAAACATAAGTTCATAGTTCACCATACGGTGCCATTGCCTGATCAGTCCACAAAAGCATCAGGAGAGGATAAGAGATGACCATGCCCACGGTCTATTCATCACCCGCGACGGGGTAAAGGCAGTTCTCGCAATAGCCATAGAAGCATTGCCCATCTGCAACAACAAGGGATAAATCCCTGAGTATAAGAAGGTACTCAGCTAGACTTACCCGTCATAAACCAGAAATAAGGTGACACCAAGGAGTATGCAAGGCTATATCTGGGTTGGCCATACTTACCTTTTTGCATAAAACCATTCTTACCCTTAAGTAATCATCATTAGAGCATTAGCAGACAATTTTAAATAATCAACCTGGTTAACTAGATTTGAACCTGAGCTAGAGCAATCACTTGGCTAATTAATCAAGCAAAAGTGACTATTTCATCAATAGCCTTTCAGGTTCAGTACCATAACCATCATTAATTCCATAAGTTACTACGGAAACACATGCCCAGTCAAGTTACTCACTGTCCAGGAGCGATCGCGATTATAATCGATTCCTACCAGGTGGGGATAAAATGTCGCACACTCGCCCGATCACACCTTGCCAGGTAGCCGTCAGCGGCCACTTAAGGAAATTCGAGAACACAACGCGCGGGACGGTCATGGGCCCTTCTACACCGGGGGTTATCTCAATGCCAGGTCACTCAAGCTATAACTGCCCACAATCATGTCAGGTCAATCAGGCCCTGCCTGTCCACGGACCATGCCAGGTTGCTTAGAATAGTTGCCCACGGTACATATAAGGCCCTGGGTGTTAGGCGTCAACATCTCCATCACCGGCTCGAATAGCCTTACTCGGCTTCACGGGAGGTACTCCGACCTACTCCGTTAAGTGATTGAAGCGTTCAAAATGACTGAGGTGTGCCTTCGTCGGGTCCTAATCGACACAGACGGGAGACTACTAGCACACCAAACCCATGTCCTGCTGCTCCTACATCCCGCGCGGTCTTAAATTAATTACCATATGGTTATTTCCATGATAGCACCAGGTTAGTCATGATCAGTATCCACCTATATGCGGGAGACAGGTAATCACCCGACTTTTACCGGTCTAAGCAGGCTAAGCATAATGAGCCTAGACTTAACAGGGATATCAAGATAATAATTGTAGGTGGACAAGGATAAGTAAGTAATGCATCAATGGTATCACTCAACTCATATAACCTAATGCAACAAACATATTAGGTCAATTTTGTAATTGTATTTGCAAACCATAGGAGTGGGATGCTCCGGGGCATGCCTCTTTCGAAGTCGGAGGGTCGATGATCGCGGCACTCAGGTAGGTCCTCGACGTCTCCTTCTTTGGTCCTCTCATTCTGGGTTTCCTCCGGGCACGGCTCCTCCGGTGGCTGCGGGTTCTGGACCTCCACTACCGATCCTGTATGATGCATAACACGTATGAATACAAATGAATGCACATGGGATGCATTGGTGATGCAACATAGAACAAGATAACTCAGGAGATAAGCACATGTCATCTACTTCATTTTCTTCAACAAGGTAGTCAACATCATCCGATTATTACTTAACCACTTGCTACCACTTAATCATTTTATTTAGCTTAGAACAGCAACCCTGAGATAACAACTTCAGAAAAATCTACAGAAATTACTGGAAGTTGACAGCATGCAATCTAGTCCCCTGTTTAAATTGCAAACCATTTGGACTTAAATTCTATCCTCTATAAAAAAGACAAACATTAACATGAAAAGGTGCTTTGAACTGCACACCCTAGCAAAAAGTGTCAAACAACAAATTTTCCATTTTTCCACTGAACTTCTTAGCACAAGAGCAGTGTATAAAAGTTCTCAGCCTCATATTCTTCATATTTTAATTACTACAAATTATACAATTAAACAACATTTAATCCATTAAATGGCTACTGCCAAAATATTTCACAGAACAACCTCATATTATATTTTTCCCATAAACTATTTATCAACACAAACCAAAAAAAATAAGAATCATATTTTTCTGAGCAGCACACAATTTATTATGCATTTAATAAGATTTTAGCCTAAACATAAATTAAATATAACTGCACATAAATTTATCACCAACTGGACATATTATATTTTTCATGCATAGAACTCATCAAAACAAACTTAACAGAAATTATTTCATCTTTTTAGCATTTACAGAATTCAAGATATGAATTAAACAAACTCTACAAGTATTTCTGAAAACTATTTAAACAAAACCCTTAACATCTCTTCGGCCTAAACTGCTACACGCACCCACACTACTGCACTCAAGCCACTGACCAGCGGGCCCCCGAGTCAACCCAGCCCCAGCTGTCATCTACACAGAAGCAGGGGATGGTTTGACCGTGGCGGAGCTCGCCGGCGGCAACCTCTCCGGCGAAACCACCACCACCATTCTACTCCTCTTCACCTTCTGCACCCGATGGCACCACTAACTTGCCAGCGCATGCACGGATCGAGCTCGCCGACGCAAATGGCGGCCACGGCGGCGCGGACTCGCCACGCCGGCCGGCTCCGACCACGACGAGCTAAACCGACTCCCGAATCCTACTCCTCCGACCTTCCCGGACCTAGTGCAAGGCTTGGAAGCTAGGGTTTCCACTCCGAACAACCACGACCACGACCATGCCATCCCCGGCGACCATGGCGAGCGGCGGACGGCGGCATACCGCGGTCACCAAACCCTAATCGACTAAACCATAACCCCTACCCCTTCCGCGAGCCTCACTAACCCTCAAACGTGAGCTAGAGCGGAAGGATTCGCACAGAGGGAGGGCCGACCACGGCGGACCGAGCACGACGGTCATGGCGGCCATGGCGGGAACTCACCCCGTGGCTTACCTAGGCGTTTTCGGCGAGCGCTAGCTAGAGCAGGCGATGCAGGAGGTGAAGGCGAGGCTGGCTAGGTGGTCGGGTAAGCGGTGAGGCGGCGGGACGGCGGTGAACTCCGGTGGCACTCGGTGTTTTCCCCCCTCTCCGCCTGAGCAACGGCGAGAGCAAGAGGAGGCAGACAGAGCGGAGGGAGCGCCTTCTGGCAGTGCGGGGGCGAGCTGGCGGCCTTGTGCTCGCCACGCCATGCGCGGACGCGGGCTCGCCAGGCGTCGGGCGCCACGCGGCGTCCAAGCTCTGCGCGCGGTCGGCCACTCCTCCGGCAGATTCAAACTGAATCGACTGATTCAGTCGCTAATGGCCGACTGACGGCCGGATTTCGAACGCGATTAACTCGCTAACCACTCGATGAAACGACACACCGATTGATCCTTTGGTTAGAGCTATGTGCCGACTACAACTTTGGTTATAAGATCAAGCTTTGGTTCGGCCTGGATTGCTCTCAAGAAAACTCCAAAGATCACCAGGCGAAACTGTTTCGGCAGTTAGGACTTAGAAGAATTTTCTAAGTCAAAACCCCTCCTTTTTTGCCTTGTGGGTCTTAAAACACCATGTTAACCCCATTTTCATGAGTTGGACCAAAAACACTTTTTGTTCTACTCTAAATTCTACACACTTTTGGTTTAGGGCCCACAGCCATGCAAAGCTTCTATCAAGGAGGTCTTAGTTAGTCAAACAAAAGGGCTCCTAAGGTTCTATTAAGGCAACTAGGGTTAGAGACTTGGTTAGGCACAATGACCAACATAAACCTAGCTTCATTTTGACTCCTTAACAGGGTTCAACTACTTAGGAAACTCAAACAGTCCAAAAACAAGTCAAACAGGCATCACACCAAACACAACATTAAAAGCCAACACATGAAATGACACTTTACAAAAAGAATGCAACATGTGATGATGATGCTTTATGCTCATGAGATGCCAAGTTATGCATTTAGGGTTGCTTAACACCAGAGGTGTTACAGCCCTCCCCTCCTTAAATGAATCTCATCCCGAGATTTAAGTTACTAACCATTTCTTATAAAAGTGTGGATACACCTCCTTTAGATAGTCTTCCGTTTCCCAAGTGGCATCTCGGTCATCATGTTCACTCCAAGATACTTTATATTGCTGGACTATTCTCCCGCGAGTTATGCTTTCTTTTTCGTCAAGCACCCAACATGGCTTCACTGAGTAGGTAAGATCAGATAGCAGCTTGATATTGGCTGGTTGTACCTCTTCTTCTGGTACTCGAAGACATTTCTTCAATTGCGACACATGGAATATAGGGAATATAGCCTTTAAATGTTCAGGTAGTTGTAGCTGATAAGCTAGTTCTCCCCTCCTTTCCACAATCCTGTACGGTCCTACAAACCTTGGCGCTAACTTCCTTTTTACGCCGAAGCGTCTGACACCTTTCATGGGTGACACTTTCAGATACACATAATCACCTTCGTTGAATTCAAGCGGTTTCCTCCTCTTGTCTGCATAGCTCTTTTGTTGGGACTGCACAGCTGCCATATGTTGTTGAATTATTCTAACTTGTTCTTCTGCTTCGTTAACAAAATCAAATCTGTAGTAACGACGTTCGCCTGGTTCGACCCAATTCACCGGTGTCCTGCACCTTCTACCATAAAGGGCTTCAAAAGGTGCCATCTGTATGCTTTCTTGATAACTATAGTTATATGCAAATTCAGCTAAAGGTAACCATTTTTCCCAAGATCCTTTTGCTGAAATCACACAGGCTCTCAACATGTCTTCCAAAACTTGATTCACTCTTTCAGTTTGTCCTGATGTTTGGGGATGATATGCATAGCTACGGATTAGCTTTGTGCCTAATTCCTTTTGCAGTTTCTCCCAAAATGGTGCAGTAAACTGCGATCCATGATTCGAAACTATGACCTTGGGTATACCATGTAGTCGAACAATTTGGTTGATATAAATCTCCGCATAGTCCGGTGCTCGATAACAGGTTTTAACTGGTATGAAATGAGCAGTCTTGGTGAGACAATCAACTATCACCCAAATTGAGTCATTTCCTTTCTGGATGGTTGGCAAACCAGTGATGAAATCCATACTCACTTCTTCCCATTTCCACTCGGGTATTGATAACGGTTGAAGTGTTCCGGCTGGCTTCAGGTGAATAGCTTTCACTCGACAACACGTGTCGCATCTGGCTACATAAGCGGCAATTTCTTTCTTCATTTTGGTCCACCAAAATCTTGGTCGCAAATCTTGATACATCTTAGTGCTTCCAGGATGAATAGATAACTTGGATAAATGAGCTTCATCCATGATTCGATTTTTGAGCTCTCTGTTTTTGGGTACTACTAAGCGCTTGTCAAACCATAAAACTCCTTTGTCATCAATCCGAAAATGTTTCACTGGTTCAGTTGCGGTTTTCATCCTTTCCTTGATATGATAAATTCCCTTGTCTGTTTTCTACCCTTCAAGAATCTGATTAACTAGGGTGCCTTGCAGCTTGATGTTGTGCTGAATTACAGGGTGTACGAGACTAAACTCGTCTTCTAGTCGTAACCTCAAATTATTGCAGTGTGATTTCTGGCTCAAAGCGTCGGCAACCACATTTGCCTTTCCTGGATGATAATGTACCTGCAGATTGTAATCCTTGATTAGTTCAAGCCATCTTCTCTGCCTCATATTCAGTTCAGGTTGAGTGAAGATGTACTTGAGACTCTTATGATCGGTGTACATATTACAGACGTTACCAAGCAGATATTGTCTCCAGATTTTTAGAGCGTGCACCACAGCGGCTAACTCCAAATCATGTGTAGGATAGTTTATCTCATGTTTCCTTAATTGGCATGAAGCATAAGCAATTACTCTGCCTTCTTGCATAAGGACACAACCTAAACCAACTTTCAATGCATCACAAAAGACATCAAAAGGTTTCTCAATATCCGGTTGAGCTAAGACAGGAGCAGTGGTCAATAGTTCCCACAGAGTACGGAAAGCTTTTTCACACTCCTCTGTCCATTCAAACTTTTGGTCCTTCTGGAGCAAGCTTGTCATTGGTTTTGCAATCTTGGAAAAGTCGGGAATGAATTAGCGATAATACCCCGCCAATCCAAGAAAACTTCGAATTTCACCAACCGATGTAGGAGCTTTCCAATCCATCACTTCTTGCACCTTACTGGGGTCCACAGAAATTCCTTCTTCTGATAGAATATGACCAAGAAAATGCACCTTGTTCAACCAAAACTCACATTTGCTAAACTTCGCATAAAGCTTATGTTCTCGGAGCCTCGTCAAAACAATCCTCAAATGTTCTGCATGATCATCCGGGTTCTCAGAGTATACTAGAATGTCATCAATGAACACCACTACAAACTTATCCAATTCTGGCATGAATACTGAATTCATCAAACTCATGAAGTATGTTGGAGCATTTGTCAATCCAAAGGACATGACAAGATACTCGTATAGCCCATATCTGGTTGAGAAAGCAGTCTTTGGGATATCTTGTGGCCAAATCCTAATCTGGTGGTAACCTGACCTCAAATCAATCTTGGAAAACACCTTGGCTCTGGATAACTGGTCAAACAGAATATCTATCCGTGGTAACGGATACTTGTTCTTGACAGTCACGGCATTGAGCGGCCGATAATCCACACACATCCGTAACGACTTATCCTTCTTCTTAACAAACAGTGCTGGACATCCCCATTCAGATATACTAGGTTGAATGAATCCTTTATCCAAAAGTTCCTTAATCTGAACCTTGAGTTCAGCTAACTCATTGAGCGACATACGGTAGGGTCTTCTAGAGATTGGTGCGGTTCCAGGTAACAATTCAATTGCAAACTCCACTGCCCGCTTGGGCGGTAATCCCGGTAGTTCATCTGGAAAGACATCTGGGAAATCTCAGACAACTGGAATCTTAGACAGGTCTTCTATAGACAAAGTGCAAGATAAATCAACGAAGTCAGCACCCCGAGGAAGAGAGATGCGTAGCTTCGTATTTGTCCTTCCATCAGATAAGGTAAGAGTCCTATTTGCAGTGTCTAACACCGCATTCCACATACTCATCCAACTCATACCTAGGACTACATCCATACTTAGTCCTGGCAGAACTACTAAATTAGCTCCAAATTTGTGCCCTCCAATGTCGATGGTCACATTACAAACCATCTGCCTAGATAACACACTACTCCCCACGGAGCTTACGCGAAACCCATAATCCATTTCAGACACCTCTTGATTATGCTTTTGTGCAAATGCTTTGCTCATGAATGAATGTGATGATCCAGTATCAAACAAAACAACGACAGGATGATGGTTAACAAGACACATACCAGCGGTCACAGGCTCTCTGGCATGAGCCTCTTCAGCAGTCATGTTGTGCAGACGTGCGGGGTAGTTAGCTTGTTGCTTCTTTGGGTGAGGACAATACCTTGCGAAGTGTCCCTCTTGGTTGCAATTGAAACAGGGTCCCCGAACCAAAGGTTTCCCTCCTGTTGCACTGCGCTGACCTCCACGAGCTTGGGTAGCAGCTATCTTGTATGGCCTTTGATTGCGCTGAGCTTGCGGTTGGCCTTTCTTCTACGGCGGCCTGAAACGTGCCCCTGGCGCTGGTGGTCGATACTGGGAACGTTGAGCTGGTGGTCCCCTAGGTTGAGATGGTCCTGAATCAAAAGTTCTCTTCCGGGCCTTACTTGTAGCATGCTTATTGTTGTGATTCTCTTGGATCAAGCAATCACTAATAAAGTCATTGAAGACGGTACGAGAAGATGTACCCACTGACTTTCCCATTTTGGTGTTCAAGCCTCTTTTGAAACTAGCAATCTTTTCGGCATCTGTGTCCACGAAGTCTGGAGCATAACAAGACAAAGAGTTGAACAAATGATGGTACTCAGTGACAGACCGAGTCCCCTGCGTTAAGCTCATGAACTCTGCCACTTTCATCTGAGTCAGGCCTGGCAGAATATAATGCCCTCGAATAGCTTCGGTGAACATCCTCCAAGTGACAGGAACGTTGGTAGGATAGGTGGTGCGGTGATGCCCCCACCAAATCCCGGCTGGCCCCTGCAGCTGATGCGCGGCATACTCGACATTGAGCTCCTCTGTGAGCCTGAGCAATCGAAACTTCTGTTCCAAGGTATGCAACCATTCGTCTGCCTCTAAAGGTTCAGTAGCTTCCTTGAAGATGGGTGGTTTAGTATCCAAGAAATCCTTGAAAGAACTATATTGATTTGGCTTAGGACGCTGATGGCCGTGCGCCAAATTCTCTTGTAGCAAGGCTTCAATGTTGCACTGGCTTCCCAAAAATTGAGCAAAGAGTTGCTCGGCCATGGGTGGTGGAGGAGGTGGTGGATTGCAGTTATCCCTGGTGTCCTCATTTCCACCACTACTGGAATTATTCGGAAAACGAATTCACCAAACCATCACAGAGGCATAATAAATTTCAATCCACATCGCATCATCACATAATAAGATCGCTCAATACATAATACACAAAAGCCAACACAAACATCCATAGTTTTGCCCATACATATGGGACTTTCCAAGGTCTCACACCATGTGCACATAAGTTCACTACTCATGCTTACACCCAGCCCATAACAAAAGCAAAAGATCGGGCTTATCAACAAACACAAAAGATCACCAAGCTCTAAGCATACGATCTGAACTACTCTCTAGGGACGTCGCCATCATCGTCATCATCACTAGACACATCCGAAGAACCACTAGAAGAGCTACGCGGGTCCGGATCCTCCTGAGAAAAGATGGGGTTCCTCTCATTTTCCCAGCGGTGGATCTCCTCATGCAAGCGGTCATTGTAATCTTGCAGGTGGTGAAGTTAACGTTGCAGCTCTAGGTCTCCCACTCGCAACCTCAGCAGCCTGTTCTCTTCTGAAGCGCGTATGCCCTCAAGGCAAACACCTCGAAGTGACTCCTCGGTCCCCCTCATGATCAAGGCCAAGAAGGTAGCAGACTCCTGCTGAATGCTGAGCTGATGAGCGGTCTGCTGCTCTCTCTGAAGCGCCTGGTCCCTCTCTACTGTCATGTGTGCCAACTCTGCGGTGAGGCGGTCTACCTCAGCGGTATGTTCCTGCTGCCTCCGGTGCTGTGCAGCCATCTCCTCACTAAGAATGTGGTCCAACTGATCATAGCTACGGGATAAACATCCATAGGTAGCCATGAGTGCAGCCATAGCACTCCCGGCTGGTCCGGCACAATGCTCCCTCTCAAGCGAACTGGCCTCGAGTACGGCGGCTCCTGGCTGATGCCATACTGACTGATAGGGATCTGCTGTTGGGAAAATACTGGTTGTAGCCTAGGCAACCACTTCCGGATGGTCCTCCATAATGTCCCGGAGAACGGTGTAAGCAACTCTGTTACCTCCATCCCATGGGGTTCTCCCCTGCAACGCGAACACTCGACGACACCAAATGTGATCCTGCTCATCACGGCTAGGCACATCAACCTCCACCGTGTACATATGACGATCCTCAGAAATCTGCACGCGGTGCCAGTCGTACTGTGGCTCCTGGCCCTCCTAGTAACCCACCAAGTGCAACACCCTCCAAAGGATGGTAGGCATGCCGAACTCATCTAAGAAGTCCTCCGACCCCTCAGCAGTCCATGGTCCCAGCATGTAATTAGGCCTTTTGCCTCCGGTCGACTTACGAGCTGTGCGCTTGGTACGTGCCATCTGTAAGAAGTTTATCCACACATATTTTCATTAGTTTGAGAACAACTTTTATTAAGAAAACAAGACGAATAACATAAGGAAGGAAGCAAGATTAATGCAAAGTTTTATGATCATGATGCATGTGCGTAACATACGTCCTCACTATCTAACAATCTAACGGCTAGACGGTGGCATACACGTTCACTCATAGCGTTAACTAGACGTACTATACGGTCGCAAGTTAGTGTACCTGCAGAAGATCATTTCAGCCCTGCCCACAGTATGAATATCATGCATTGCTGAAATTAAATCTAATACTAACTTAGGTGCACACCCAGTATACACGTAAGTAGTATATGCACCCATCAGAATAATATTACTCCCACAATTAAGTACCTTCACATATACTTGTGTATAACAAGTATACATTCCAATACCAATCTAGCACACCCCTAGATCGGCGATTGTCCGACCATGCTCTCACTTACCTTACACTACCCATTTTTTACATCTACCCGCAATTAAATACCTTCGCTTGTACTCGTGTGCATACAGGTACAGGCTCCAGTACCAAACCATCTCTCCCCTAGACCAACGGTTGTTTGGTCATGCACTCACAACTCCCTGATTACCTTGGCGTAGAGGCAAACTGATCCATACATTACTATCTCGAAGAATAGCATCCATACAATTCCCCATTGCCGTATGGACGACAGTATAACAGAAATAGAAATATGATGCATAAACCCCTCCAAGTCAGAACTTTAATAGCCACCTAAGCACTTATCTGGGCATAAGGACTTGATCAAAAGCACACCTTAATCTTTATCAATAAGATTTTCAGATCCTATTATAGCTCTAAGTTTTGGCAAATAAAATTCTGATTTGAAAATACGGTTTTTCAAATACACTTATGAATAGTAATGCTAACCATGCTCCGATACCAGCTGTGACAGAACCGACCAATTTATACCAGATTAAGCACCGAACCCCCGCTTTCACAGAGATTGACCGGTACTTAAGCTCGTACAAACCCGGTAGTCCGGAAATCTCGAAGGATTTCAAACATTCAACTTTAGCCAAGATCGTAATAGATTAGCGTACATGTCCACAAGGTACATTCAGTTCGCACATAGTTCAAATTACATCGGAGTTCTACAGTTATTACAAACCATCGTTTCGGAATTCAAGCGGAAGCAACATAGTTTTGAAACATAAGTTCATAGTTCACAATATGGTGCCATTGCCTGATCAGTCTACAAAAGCATCAGGAGAGGATAAGAGATGACCATGCCCACGGTCTATTCATCACCCGTGACGGGGTAAAGGCAGTTCTCGCAATAGCCATAGAAGCACTGCCCATCTGCAACAACAAGGGATAAAACCCTGAGTATAAGAAGGTACTCAGCTAGACTTACTCGTCATAAACCAGAAATAAGGTGACACCAAGGAGTATGCAAGGCTATATCTGGGTTGGACATACTTACCTTTTTGCACAAAACCATTTTTACCCTTAAGTAATCATCATTAGAGCATTAGCAGTCAATTTTAAATAATCAACATGGTTAACTAGATTTGCACCTGAGCTAGAGCAATCACTTGGCTAATTAATCAAGCAAAAGTGACTATTTCATCAATAGCCTTCCAGGTTCAGTACCATAACCATCATTAATTCCATAAGTTACTACGGTAACACATGCCCAGTCAAGTTACTCACTGTCCAGGAGCGATGGCGATTATAATCGGTTCCTACCAGCTGGGGATAAAATGTCGCACACTCGCCCGATCACACCTTGTCAGGTAGCCGTCGGCGGCCACTTTAGGAAATTCGAGAACACAACACGCGGGACGGTCATGGGCCCTTCTACACCGAGGGTTATCTCAATGTCAGGTCGCTCAAGCTATAACTGCCCACGGTCATGCTAGGTCAATCAGGCCCTGCCTGTCCACGGACCATTCCAGGTTGCTCAGAATAGTTGCCCACGGTACATATAAGGCCCTGGGTGTTAGGCGTCAACATCTCCATCACCGGCTCGAATAGCCTTACTCGGCTTCACGGGAGGTACTCCGACCTACTCTGTTAAGTGATTGACGCGTTCAAAATGACTGAGGTGTGCCTTCGTCGGGTCCTAATCGACACAGATGGGAGACTACTATCACACAGAACCCATGTCCTGCTGGTCCTACATCCCGCCCGGTCTCAAATTAATTACCATTTGGTTATTTCCATGATAGCACCAGGCTAGTCATGATCAGTATCCACCTATATGCGAGAGACAGGTAATCACCCGACTTTTATCGGTCTAAGCAGGCTAAGCATAACGAGCCTAGACTTAATTGGGATATCAAGATAGTAATTGCAGGTGGACAAGGATAAGTAAGTAATGCATCAACGGTATCACTCAACTCCTATAACGTAATACAATAAACATATCAGGTTAATTTTTTCATTGTATTTGCAAACCATAGGAGTGGGATGCTCCGGGGCTTGCCTCTTTCGAAGTCGGAGGGTCGATGATCGCGGCACTCAGGTAGGTCCTCGACGTCTCCTTCTTCGGTCCTCTCGTCCTGGGTTTCCTCCGGGCACGGCTCCTCCGGTGGCTGCGGGTTATGGACCTCCACTACCGATCCTGTATGATGCATAACACGTATGAATACAAATGAATGCACATACTATGCATTGGTGATGCAACATAGAACAAGATAACTCAGGAGATAAGCACATGTCATCTACTTCATTTTCTTCAACAAGGTAGTCAACATCATCTGATTATTACTTAACCACTTGCTACCACTTAATTATTTTATTTAGCTTAGAACAGCAACCCTCAGATAACAACTTCAGAAAAATCTACAGAAATTACTGGAAGTTGACAGCATGCAATCTAGTCCCCTGCCAAATTTCAAACCATTTGGACTTAAACTCTATCCTCTATGAAAAAGACAAACATTAACATGAAAAGGTGCTTTGAACTACACACCCTAGCAAAAAGTGTCAAACAACAGATTTCCCATTTTTCCACTGAACTTCTTAGCATAAGAGCAGTGTATAAAAATTCTCAGACTCATATTCTTCATATTTTAATTACTACAAATTATACAAGAAAACAACATTTAATCCATTTAATGGCTACTGCCAAAATATTTCACATAATAACCTCATATTATATTTTTCCCAAAAACTATTTATCAACACAAACCTAACCAAAGAAGAATCACATTTTTCTGAGCAGCACACAATTTATTATGCATTTAACAACATTTCAGCCTAAACATAAATTAAATATAACTACACATAAATTTATCACCAACTGGACATATTTTATTTTTCATGCATAGAACTCATCAAAACAAACTTAACTGAACTTATTTCACCTTTTTATCATTTACAGAATTCAAGATATGAAACTGTACAAGCATTTCTGAAAACTATTTAAACAAAACCCTTAAAAACTCTTCGGCCTAAACTGCTACACGCACCCACACTACTGCACCCAAGCCACTGATCACGACCACGACCACGACTATGCCATCCCCGGTGACCATGGCAAGCGGCGGACGGCGGCGTACCGCGGTCACCAAACCCTAATCGACTAAACCATCACCCCCTACCCCTTCCGCGAGCCTCACTGACCCTCAAACGTGAGCTAGAGCGGAAGGATTCGCACGGAGGGAGGACCGACCACGGCGGACCGAGCTCGGCAGTCATGGCGGCCATGGCGGGAACTCACCCCGTGGCTTACCTAGGCGTTTTTGGCGAGCGCTAGCTAGAGCAGGCGATGCAGGAGGTGAAGACGAGGCTGGCTGGGTGGTCGGGTGAGCGGTGAGGCGGCGGGGACGGCGGTGAACTCCGGTGGCGCTCGGTGTTTTCCCCCCTCTCCGCCCGAGCAACGGCGAGAGCAAGAGGAGGCAGACAGAGCGGAGGGAGTGGCTTCTGGCTGTGCAGGGGCGAGCTGGCGGCCTTGTGCTCGCCACGCCGCGCGCGGACACGGGCTCGCTAGGCGTCGGGCGCCACGCGGCGTCCAAGCTCTGCGCGCGGTCGGCCACTCCTCCGGCTGATTCAAACTGAATCGACTGATTCAGTCGCTAATGGCCGACTGACGGCCGGATTTCGAACGCGATTAACTCGCTAACCACTCGATGAAACGACACACCGATTGATCCTTTGGTTAGAGCTATGTGCCGACTACAACTTTGGTTATAAGATCAAGCTTTGGTTTGGCCTGGATTGCTCTCAAGAAAGCTCCAAAGATCACCAGGCAAAACTGTTTCGGCAGTTAGGACTTAGAAGAATTTTCTAAGTCAAAACCCCTCCTTTTCTGCCTTGTGGGTCTTAAAACACCATTGTAACCCCATTTTCATGAGCTAGCCCAAAAACACTTTTTGTTCTACTCTAAATTCTACACACTTTTGGTTTAGGGCCCACAGCCATGCAAAGCTTCTATCAAGGAGGTCTTAGTTAGTCAAACAAAAGGGCTCCTAAGGCTCTATTAAGGCAACTAGGGTTAGAGACTTGGTTAGCCATAATGACCAACAAAAACCTAGCTTCATTTTGACTCCTTAATAGGGTTCAACTACTTAGGAAACTCAAACAGTCCAAAAACAAGTCAAACAGGCATCACACCAAACACAACATTAAAAGCCAACACATGAAATGACACTTTACAAAAAGAATGCAACATGTGATGATGATGCTTTATGCTCATGAGATGTCAAGTTATGCATTTAGGGTTGCTTAACACCAGAGGTGTTACAATGTTCTCCCTTTCCACTAAACAGATTTTCAGCAGTGTTTCATAGTGTCTTGTTTTTGGATTTTTCTTTTTATGGATGTATGCAATGCAGAAGTAAATATGCAAATGTATATTATATATATTATATTTATTTTTTATGCCTCCACAGAAAGTGTAATACTTTCATGGGGCTTAGAGTTTTTCATATTTTTATTTTGTTTTCTAGTGCAGATATAAATGCTAAGAAGTAAATATGATACTAATAGTAAAATGATTATGCTAAATCTACTAATTATGCAATAATGAATTTAATGCTAATGAATATGGATAACTACCGAGTTACCTATTGGCGAGGATTCGACGCTTATAGTCTATCGAACAAGACTCCTTGTATGCTCTTTATTCTTCCATGGGTACATCGGCAGATCCTGAGGAGGACCTCGATGATTGTACGTCAGTAGAACTCTCTTTCTTTTTCCACACTTGTCTGACTGGTGGACTTGTCTCTTTTACTTCATCGTCCTTTATTTCCTTTAATGGGATGGCTTCACTCCTGGTGACTTCTCCTTCATAGTCAGCCCATCCATCCTTGATTGGTCGATTCTTGTTGCGTTGGGATGTGCGGCGCCTCCTCCTTGAGTGGTTCTTCTTTTCCTGTACATTAGTGGCATAGCTATTAAAGTAACAACGTACCTTCTCTCTTGGGAACTGGAAGTGAATCTCTCCAGATCTCATGTAGATGATGGCGCCAGTGGTGTTGAGGAAGGGTCTTCCTAGGATGATGTGAATATCCTCTTCTCTTCCCATATCTAGTACTATGAAGTCGGTGGGAACATAGTGGTCTTCAATTTGGATCATCACGTCCTTTACTATTCCCTCCGGAAATCGATAACTTTGGTCCGCCAGCTGCAGCTACACATATGTTTGATACATAGGTCTATTTTTATATAAGTATTCATATGTTACCTTAGACATTATGTTAACACTTGAACCGATGTCGCATAACGTCTTGTGGAATGTACTTCCCTCGATCTTGCAATCGATGGTGGGTACGCCTGGGTCGTCTCTCTTGGCGAGGTATGGTGATGGAAGAAGGTGGTCATATTCTGTTTGGACAGAGATGACCATCCACACTGTGTCTTGATGCGGTTGTGTAGCCTTGTTCTTCCTCCTTCTGTTCCTATTCTTCTTCTTTGATGATATAGCATTTGTGTCTTCGTAGGGCATCTAAGGGTGGACATGGGCAGTGAGTGCACGTCTCTTGAAGCTGAATCTTTCTTTGTTACCTGTGATTGTGAAACAGATCTTGGAGCTGTCCGCGTAGATGATGGCTTTGGTTGAGCTTAGGAACGGGCGTCCAAGAATAATGGGTGCTCTATTGTCTCCACCTGTTTCGACGATCATAAAGTCTACACACACATATGAGCGTCCCACTCATATATAGACATCTTCTAGAATTCCCAATGGGTAGCACAGTGTCTGATCTGCAAGCTGCAATCACATACTTGTATATAACAGAGGTGCACCATGAATTTGTTCGTATATTACCTTTGGCATAATGTTGACGCTTGCTCCAAGGTCTCAGACTGCTTCTTAAAAACTGTCAGGTCCAATGTGGATTGGAATGACAGGTCTTCCTGGATCTCCTTTCTTTGGGGCAATGGAGTCATCCTTCCATTCCCTCGATGGTCTAGGTATGAGATGTCCTGCATCATAAATATCTACAAGATTTGCAGTCTCTAGCTCTTTCGGACTTCCGGGAATCTTACCTTTTTCAGCCATAGGGACTGAAGCTGCTAATTGAGATAACTGAGATTCTATCATCTTATTAAAGCTGTGTTGATTCTTTATGTCAGAAGTAAAGCTATCCATTCTAGTATTAATATTTTCAAGCAGTTTATCATTGGAAGCTATCTTCTTAGACATATTATCAATAATCTTATTTTGATTAGATATCATCTCCCTCAAAGGTGGTTGGTTAAATGTATTACCTTGGTAGTTACCTGAGTAGTTACCTGAGTAATTGGGCCTTGATTGCTGGTTCCATCCTTCAGCTTGTTGAGGACGATAATTGGTGTTGTTGTTGATGTACTTTGCATCCTCTTGAATCTCAGGGCAGTTGCTCCCTGAATGACCAGTGCCTCCACACTCTTCACATGTCATGCGAGATTTGTAGATTTGCTTGACGTCTTCTTTCTTGGGAGTGTGTTCATCGAACTTTGAAGGACCGAAAGTGCTAACAGAAAGCGACCAGAGGGGGGTGAATGGGAGCTTCAAATTTCTTTTCAGAAACTTGTTACCACTGTCCCGAGAATCACCCCAAAAGCAAACCTAGAGCTTAAATAGTGTCCACGACTGACGGACCAGGATGTCAGAGATATCATCCATCGATGATTACTCTGACTAATCCAGGATGGCTTTAGAGATCCGAAGACTTGTAACGAAGTGTACTTGGATTAGGACTCTAATTTGTAACTTAGCCGAGTTGTAAAAAGGAGTCTCATAATCAGAATATGACTCTACCTTTGTAACCGGCTAGGACTCGAACTGTGCTGAGGCTTTCCCGGATATATAAGGGGAGCCGGGCACAGGTCCTAGATCATTGAACATTGAATCATAATCATACACAAGGCACACGCCACACTGGACGTAAGGTATTACGCTATTTAGCGGCCTGAACCAGTATAAATCGCTGTCTTTGTGTACTCGCCGAGTCCTATGAACGCCGATCCCCACCGAACAAATCATCTGAGATTACTCAAGATGAGTTGCCGGTTAACAAACACCGACAGCTGGCGCGCCAGGTAGGGGCTTTCGGCGATTCAGCGACCAAGAACCCAGCGAACCATGACAACATGTTCTCGGCGGGATCAATTTTCGTTTTTAGCTCGTGGACTTGCATCGCGGATCATCAAGGAAAGCTACATAGTCGACTCGACACTGAATCGAAGCTGCAAGCCACGCCAAAGATGGACCTCCTCGCTCAGAACCTGGCAAATCTGCAAATCCAAGACCCGCAGCATCCCGAGGACAGTCCAAAGGTATCCGACTCCTACTCGAATTCAAAGTCTGAAGACAAGAACCCGGATGCCAGCCTTGGCATCTCCTTTGGGCTGCGGAATTCTGCTAAAAGCTTTCTAGACCTGATTGATGCCAAATTCAAAGAGTATCAACAGATACCTTTGACGGGAGCAAAGCAAGGACTCATTTTCAGCTCTACCAAGGAGGGTAACATTGTCCATTGGCCAATCCAGCTTGCTCCGGCTAGACTGGTTGGCACAATTGACCAACAACATCCGTATCAGCACGAACATCAGCTCCCCTTTGAGGAGCATGACTCCTCAACAGAACTAATCTCCAGTACTTCTACCTTGGAGTCAGTTACACCGGGATCATCAAACCAGGGCTACACTCGTGAAGTCTTCATGGCGGGGCATCAGTCATCTCTACGACCTCCAACCCCACCAGATGTCTTTCAAGACGATGAAACTCTGAGTATGATTTCAGACAATGATCTAGAAGGACCTGGAGAAACTGAGTCCCTAAAAGCTGAAAGAATCCGAAGGAATCAAGCTAAAGAAGCCCGCAGGAGGCGGGCCAATCATCGCAAGGAAGCTGTGGATCGCTACAATATACGACTAGAAGAGTATAACACCCGGAGGCGTCTGGAAGCAGAGGCAGAGCGTCAAGCTCGCACTGAAGAAAATCACTCCCAGGATGATCTCAACAGATGGCGCCCTGATTGTTCTCGCAACCTTGAACCCGAGTTCATGAGGGTCGCCGGCCATAAAGTCTTCCAGACTCCCTATCAAAACATACTAGCTCTAGCTACGGAGATGGGAGCTAAGACCAATCGCACCCCTGATGAAGAGCGACGACTGGTCATGCTTCAGACTACCGCACTCCAACTATGGGGGCGGAATCTTGAATCCCTAGCTGATGAGCAAGCTTCATCTCATCCGAACCAGAGGCGGCCGGTTCAAGAGCGACTCGGTCGTATCCCAGCAAGAAGCCGCCTAGGCCACCGCATTCCCGATCAAGCTGAAGGAGGAGCCGAATCTTCATACAGAGGAGTTGCAGTTGCAGCATTCGACGCAGTTGATCGCTTCCCCTACTTTTCCCAAAGGCTTCGAGCAGTCTCGTTCCCACGGAAATTCAAACTCGGGAACTACTCAAAGTACGATCGGAAGACAGAACCTAAACGGTGGCTCAGGCTCTATGCTCAAGCAGTCAAGCTAGCTGGTGGAAGTAATGACGTCAAAGCACTCTACCTTCCAATGGCTCTAGAGACAATGCCGCTTGCTTGGTTCGATAGACTTAAACCCGAGTCCGTCGACTCCTGGGAACAACTACATCGTATCTTCGTTGAAAACTTTGCTGGTGTCCCAGAGAGATCAGATCCCCGGACTAAGCTCAGAACCTGCAAGCAGCAGAAAAACGAATCAATGCGCGAATACTATAGGCGATTCTCAGAAATCCGCTCTACAGTTTCTGACATCACAGACAGAAAAGTAATTGACCTCTTCGGCAACGGCATTTGCAAAAGGTACAATTACAAAGATTTCATCAAGCAGGACCTGACCACCGCGGACGAGTTCCATCGGGCTGTAAACTCCATGATGGCGACAGAAGAACGAACACAGGAGCGTTTCCCCGATAGAAACACGCAAGGTGATCGAGGGAACAACCAGAGAGGTAACCAGGCACCACAGAAAAATACCCGGAAAAGGGCAGGAGACAATACTGTTGCTGCCATGGAACCTCGGAAGAAGGGAAACAAGCCATACACCTTTGATGACTTACTCGATGGGCCCTGCCCCTTCCACCCGAAAGGTGGAGATCAAGCAAGCACTGCCGACAGCTCAAGGAGCGAGGCTTGAATTCCGACTTCAATAAGAACAAGAAAGATAAGGGCAAGAAGACAGCTGAAGATCCCCAGCAAGATGCCGGTGGTTTCCAGCACCCCAAAGGAACTATCAACGTCATCTTCGGGGGAGTTACCACCAGCGATAACAAGAGGCTCCAAAAGCTTTCCCTGCGAGAGATCATGTCTACAGAACCAGCGACGCCCAAATATCTCGACTGGTCCGAGCATCCAATCAATTTCTCCAGAGCAGATCAATGGACTAGTGTTTCCAATGTAGGGCACTACCCGCTAGTGTTGGACCCTACGGTCGCGGGATATACACTTGGTAGCTTACTCATTGATGGTGGGGCAGGACTCAATGTCATCTTTGCAAGCACCCTATGAAAGATGAATCTAGATCTCGCAACCCAGCTCACACCATCAACCGCTCCTTTCTACGGCATAGTACCCGGAAAAGCAGTTGTACCACTCGGAAGGATCATACTACCCGTCACTTTTGGAACTCCAACCAATTATAGAACGGAGTACATCAGTTTCGAGGTAGCCGACTTTGAATCGTCGTATCATGCCATATTTGGGCGACCTGCTATTGCCAAGTTCATGGCAGTACCTCACTACCCGTATCTCCTATTGAAGATGTCGGGTCCTAAAGGAATCTTAACCTTCAGAGGCGACTTGAAGCGGTTGTTTGATTGCGACACAGAGGCTGTCCAAATCACTGAAAAAGCTCAACTCGCCCTGGACATACAAGAACTCGCTCAGATGGTGCATAATACTAAGCCTGGAGATTCAGAAATCCCAGCTAAGAAGGCGGGTACTATCCAACCATCAGCAGAAGTCTCAACAAAGGCCATTGATCTAGAAACCAGTGATCCCTCCAAGACAGCGGTTATCAGCGCTCACCTATCTAAAGAATAGGAAGTCGCGCTCACCAAGTTCCTTAGAGTAAACAAAGATATATTTGCTTGGAAACCAGCAGACATGCCTGGGGTCCCAAGGAACTTGGCTGAGCACAAATTGGAGTTAAAGGAAGGTTCAAGACCTATCAAGCAAAGATTACGACGATTTTCACCAGAGAAGAAAGAGGCAATCAAGAAGGAAATAGCCAAACTACTCGCAGCTGGATTCATTAGAGAAATCCTTCACCCCGAGTGGTTAGCTAACCCAGTGCTAGTCAAGAAGAAGAACTCTGCCGAGTGGCGCATGTGTGTCGACTACACAGACCTCAACAAACACTATCCAAAGGATCCTTTCGGATTACCAAGGATAGATCAAATAGTTGATGCCACCGCAGGTTCTGCCCTGTTATCCTTTCTGGATTGTTATTCCGAGTACCATCAGATTGCTCTCAAAGAAGAAGACCAACCCAAAACATCATTCATTACTCCTTTCGGAGGATACTGTTACAAAACCATGTCCTTCGGACTGAAGAACGCGGGAGCTACTTATCAACGTGCCATCCAAGATTGTCTGGGTGATCAGATCGGCCGCAATGCCGAAGCTTATGTTGATTATGTAGTCATAAAAACAAAGGATTCGACTACCCTGATATCAGACCTAGAGGAAACCTTCAACCGACTACGTGCGTATCAATGGAGACTCAATCCAACCAAATGCGTCTTCGGGGTACCCTCAGGACAGTTACTCGGATTCCTCGTTAGAAATAGAGGCATTGAGGCTAGTCAAAAGCAGATCACAGCTATCATCAACATGAAACCGCCTACCTCTATCAGGGATGTTCAGAAGCTCATCGGATGCATAGCTGCGCTAAATCGGTTTATCTCACGGCTAGGAGAAAAGGGATTACCTTTCTTCAAATTGCTTAAAGCCGGTGACAAATTCTAGTGGACGGAAGAAGCGGGCAGGGCTTTTGAACAACTCAAAGGCTACCTTACCAATTCACCCATACTGACGCCGCCGGAGCCTAGAGAACCAATGATGCTGTATATTGCTGCTACCACGCACGTTGTGAGTACTGCAATTGTGGTGGAGCGCAAAGATGACAAGCACATCTACAATACCCAACGACCGGTCTACTACATCAGCGAGGTACTCTCCGACTCGAAGGTCAGGTACCCGCAAGTACAGAAACTGCTCTATGCGTTATTCATATCCTCAAGAAAGCTATGGCACTATTTCGAAGCTCGTGAGATCACGGTAGTCACAGATTTTCCTTTAGGAGAAATCCTTCACAATCGTGACGCTACCGGCAGAATCTCTAAGTGGGCAGTCGAACTAGGAGCCCTCAACATCAAGTTCACTCCCAGGAAAGCTATTAAGTCACAAGCTCTAGCTGATTTCATCGCTGAGTGGACAGAAATACAGCAGCTTCAAGACAATGCTATTCCTGATCATTTGAAGATGTACTTTGATGGGTCCCTAAAACTCGGAGGAGTAGGAGCCGGGGTTCTTCTTGTTTCACCCGCTGGAGAACAGCTCAAATACGTTCTGCCAATATTGTGGCCGGCTACCAACAACGAAGCAGAATATGAAGCATTACTCCACGGACTCAAACAAGCAGTCACCGTGGGTATCAAGCGACTACTAGTTTATGGCGATTCCTCCATAGTAATTCACCAGGTCAATAAAGACTGGGACTGTACCAAGGAAACTATGAACGCCTACTGCACTGAAGTTCGCAAGTTAGAAAAGCATTTTTCAGGATTGGAACTCATTCATATTACTCGGGACCTCAATGTGGCAGCAGATATACTCGCAAAATTGGGTTCTGACAGAGCGCAGGTCCCTAGTGGTACCTTCGTTCATGAGTTATCCAAACCTTCAATCCAAGAGAAGGAAGAGTTCGAGCCAGTACCTTCCACCTAGGTCTTATCTATAGCACCCGGCTGGACTCAAGTGTTCTTTGACTACCTCAACGAACATAAGCTACCAAGTGACAAAACTGTCGCAGAGCAAGTCACCAGACATAGCAAAAACTATGTTCTAGTCGGAGACAAGCTATATCGACGCGGAGCTTCATCCGGAGTCCTCCTCAAATGCATTTCAGCAGAAGAAGGCAGGGAAATCTTAAATGAAGTACACTCCGGCTGTTGTGGTAACCATGCAGCTTCAAGAACACTAGTCGGAAAAATCTTCAGGTCTGGATATTACTGGCCCTCAGCCTTAAAAGACGCAGAAGATTTAGTCCGCCGCTGTCAATCATGTCAGTTTTTTTCCAAGCAGCAGCATGTACCTGCACATGATTTAATTTGTATTCCCCCATCATGGCCCTTCTCATGCTGGGGTCTCGATATGGTGGGTCCTCTCAAGCGTGCCCCAGGCGGATTCGAGTACATCTACGTCGCTATCGACAAATTCACAAAGTGGATTGAGTACATGCCCTTGGTCAAGTTCAATGCATCCAAGTCAGTTCAATTCATGCAGAGCATCTTTCACCGCTTCGGAATGCCGCATAGAATCATCACTGACCTTGGGTCCCCCTTCACGGCTATCGAATTCAAGTCATGGGCCAGTGACTGTGCAATCAAGATAGACTACGCATCAGTAGCTCACCCACAGTCCAACGGTCAAGTTGAACGAGCAAACGCCCTGATTCTCGCAGGATTGAAACCAAGGCTTTTCGACCTTCTAAAGGATCATGGCGGAAGATGGGTGGAAGAATTGCCTAAGGTAGTCTGGGGGCTACGAACACAACGAAGTCGGGCAACAGGCCACACTCCTTTCTTCCTGGTATATGGCACTGAAGCAATTCTCCCGGCTGATTTAATTTGGAACTCCCCGCGAACAGAGCAGTACAAAGAAGGCGAAGCTGATGACACCAGGCGACTAGAAGTCGACAGTCTTGAGGAAGCCTGATTAGCCGCACTCTTTCAGTCCGCAAGGTACCTTCAAGGGATGAGGCGCTACTATGATAAAAACGTCTATCACCGCACCTTTCAAGTAGGCGACATGGTGTTGAAGAAAATTCAGAACACTACAGGACGCCACAAGCTTATGAGTCCATGGGAAGGACCATACATTGTGTCCAAAGTAACAAGACCTGGGTCCTTCGAGCTAGTCACCGAAGATGGATCTCCCTTGCCAAATTCATGGAATATTGAGCACTTGAAGAAATTCCATACTTAAGGACTACGCTACAATTTTGACTCAGGGCAATTGTATTTAATAGTCGGATATTAATAAAGTTTCAAGTTTATCAGAAACAAGAACTTTGTAATTTATCCAGGCTTTTTCCTATATCTCTTTATGACTACTCAGTCGCATAAAAGTCCTCGCAATAGCAGGACTCACCACCGACTAGTATTAGTCAGATGGATTTGGTTCAGCGGAAACCATACATGAGTTACGAGCTTCGAGCTCAATACAACTCGCAAGGTAGTACGGTTTAACACCCGACTATCAGCCTATAGCGAACATAGAATCCGCCGTAGCGGAGCCTAGTTCCTATAAGGCGTAACAAGGTGGGACAGAATTCACCTTGTTACATACCAACGGGACAGAGGTCCACCTACTTTCGCACCCAAGCTGCAATCCCCAAGAGGATACGATCCACCCAGAACGAACCGACGTTACGGTCCTTCAAGAGGCGTTTGATCACGATTATCCCTTGAACAAGGGTACTAAGAGTAGTACTCGGGCAAAGACTAAGCTCCCTACACAATAGTTAGAGGAACAAAGTCACATGACCCAAAACTAAAGTGCTAGAGAGCACTCAGATAGACCCATCTAATTAGATGCCTGGTCATACATCCACAATAAATTAAGACAACCCATCGCAGCGGAAATTTCCCGCAACATGGAGTAAATTACACACGAGATTCAAAAGTAAGCAATATTTTTGATATTTTGTAACAAGTCGTTTTCAGGAAATACAAGCTGGAGGAACTGAGGAGTCTAGCCTATTCTACAAGATCTAATATCTGCGCATATTCCTCCGTGGCGGCCTTCACCTCCTCCTGCATTCCTGCAAGGTCCTCGTCACCTTTACCTTCAGGAAGGGTCATCAGAGCGGAAAAGTCAAAGGACGGCAGATGAAGTCGCAGCGTTGCCATCAGACCCTGAACCACAGAAGTCGACATATCTTTGATATATTGAGCCAGCCGCCCGGGTGCAGCCTTGGCTCGCTCAATCAAAGACTCCTCGACTCCTGCTGGTGCCGGAATCATGTTGAGCAGAGGTTCGACAGCATGCTCCAAAGCCTTCAGGGAATCTTGTGACTCCTTCGTAGACTTCAAAGCCTACAGAAGGTCTCAGTCAGCACCCTCACGCATCAATTTGGCTTCGTGAAGAGTACTTTGCGCATTAGCAAATACCTCCTCAAGCTCTGCCTGCTTCCGGTTGAACGCATTCTGCCACCCTGAAGCCAATTTATTTGCCTCTACACAAATATTAGTCGGTTATTGTACAATTAGACTAATACTATAGAATAGACTGGCAACACAACTTCAAGCATACCTTCAAGTTGCTTTTTGGAAGCCTTCTACAGTTCCTTCATCTTTTGCTCCATAGAAGCAGCTTTGGCTATCAGCCCAACCTCACGGTCGTTAGCAGCATCACGATCCGCCACCACTTCCTTGAGGTTGACTTGGAGTTCATTGATGCGATTCTGAAGAACTTGGGTGGCTACCTTCTGAGTTATCTGATCTTGGGCAATGTATTCCCGGAGCTCTTGAGTCTCACGGGACATTTCCTGTCGAATCCGGGTAACCTGGTCCTTAACCTTGAAGTCAAAGGCCTATAACACAATAATATTGTGAGTACTCGGATGAGTCTACAACATAAAGCAAAGAGGATTGAGAATTCTACCTCAACAAACTGGAGAAGAGCTTCAACAGGAGCCTTCACCCGCTCACTCAGCTCCTTCAGCTGGGTAAGGTCCTGGTCATACCCAGACACATCGAGAGTCGCTCCTTGGCGCGAGGACTCGGGCGCATCTAAAGATCCTCTCGATTGACGAGCCAAAGCTTCTGCATGAATGTCTGCCAGGACCATGTCCAGGGTGGGTTCGTCTGGCTGTCGTGTACGAAAAAACCAGTCATTCCACACTCTGTCAAACTCCAATTGAGCAGGAGAGCGAAAGATGGAGAAAGGCCAACCAACCTATGGCAATGGGAGAGCATCTGCATCAGGAGCAGCATCGGCCTGAAGCTTGGACGAAGAGGAACCAGGCAGCGGGCCTACCTGAGTAAAGGTCGGCGGCACGCTGGGGTCATCCCTGGCCAGCGGCTCCGACTCCTCTATCACCTGAGGATCAGGAATAGAACCCGAAGCTGTTGCACCTGGCTTTGTTTTCCTACAAACAGACAATTATTCAAGTCATTATCAAGAACTCTAAGCTCCTCTACAAAAGCCGACTACTTACTTAGGGAGCTTCAAGGGCTTCGGTAGCTTCAAAAGGGGCTGCTTCAAAAGCGGGTCTGAAGCTTGAGATTCTTCAGGTACCACGCTGCTTGAAGTCCCTTGCGCAACACCAGCGTCTGATACATACACATGTATAAGACAAGGGTTTATCAACTATCAACTACAGAAAGAATACAAGTACTTGGGTTTTCCCCTTACCAGGAGCACCCAGATTACAGTGCTTTTCAGCCAATTCTTGTGATAAAAGTACTTTGCGACAAGCACGGCGATTACCAGTACGAGCCTTCTTGTGGACGGGTCCTCCGGCTTCTAGCTGAGGAGTCGGCGACCTCTTCCGGCTACCTTCAGCTTCTGGGTCTATAAGCAGGACATTAGAGTCAGTTGAATATGTGTCAAGCCAGCCAAGATCTTCAGGCGAGCTCGGTTTGGTAGGCAGGTCCTCACTTCAGATGGGACCTCCCAAAGCGATACCCCTGCCTTCTTCAGTTGCTGGAGGCAGGGGGGACAATTATTGTTATCTCTCCCCTGACCCTACAAGGAAAAGAGCATGTAGTCAGGTTAGAAGGATATCTATTCAGAACCTCGATGACATGCCAAGTTGATTACTCACCTGAGGAGGAGGATTAATGGTGGAGAACGTCACCATCACTGGAGCTAAGTGTTCACGACTCTTAAGAGGCCGGTTCACTCTCCATAGGACTTCATAATCTGACAGCTGATCAACAGCATGGCACCCCGGGTCATCCTTACCCAGGTATTCAAAGCCAAAGTTGGCTCTTTGCTGAAGAGGATGGATGCGCCGGGCAACAAAGTCTTGAACGACATTGTATCCGGATAATCCACTGACTTTCAACCCTTCTATCATATCAAGGAGGGGTTGGATAACTGCTATTTCTTCAATGGTGGGTTTGTCCTTCCATTCGCGACACTTCTGTGGTTGCCATCCATCGTGACGACGAAGAGCTGGGGGTGGGTTACCCATGTAACACCACCCGGCAGCCCAGTCTTTCACAGACTCTGACAACTCGACAGTTATATACTGACTAGCTACTTCTAATCTAACCTGGAGACTAGCCCCTCCGACTACATCAACATTAGCATCACTAGGTTGACTCTTAAACCAGAAGAAGTAGCAGAACAGGGTAAAATTGGGACAAATTTTCAGGAAAGCCTCACAGAGATGAGTGAAGATTGCCATATGGAGAACTGCATTGGGAGTAATATGGTTCAGAGTCAAACCATAGTAATGCAGCAATCCGCGAAGGAAATCAGAAGCAGGAAGCCCCAATCCCCGCTCCACGAAAGACTTGAACATCACGATCTCCGTGGTGTTGGGGGCAGGAGCGTGATGATCAGTGGGTACCCTCCACCCATCGAGTGGTTGCGCCCGTAGCAATCCTTGCTGCGCCAGGAACGCCAGCTCACCCTGGGTGGTGTCCGGCTTCTTCCATGCCAAGACATCAGTTGGTGGGTTCGGGTGCTTCGGCCTTCTGGTGGTGGTGATCCTAGCTGACTTCTTCTTGTCCGCTGCAGACTGCCTCTTGGGACCCATGTTGGTGACGAGATATTTTCTACGCATCATCTAGCAATTGGCTAAGGGATTTTTGGCTTAGAAGGCAAAAGCTTGATGACAGCGTGAGGATGGCACAAGCCGGTGGCGGCTTAATATAGATTTGTTTGCTAACCGTTCATCTTTCTTAGACGGCGTCAGGGAACCATCTAAAACCCTAACGGCTGGGAGTACGTGTCAAACGGTGCCGGAGACAGAGAACATGACTACAGTAAATAGACAAGTTTCTTCTTCCACAAGATACATTTAGTACTCAGAAACAAGACAGAGGTCTCGGAAAATATTCCAAGTACCTGGATCTTTGTTATTATTACTCGGAATTACTACAGAGATACATGGAAACATCTTGACATACAACAACTTCAAGCAGAAGGACAATCAAGGTGTAAAAAGCTACTCTAGTGAATTCAAGGTACATAGCCTTGATGCCTATTGCACCAAGGACCGGGTTCAGTGAGACGCAGTAAAGCAGACACAGAACCTTGGGTAGATACTATCTTTTCAGTGCATCCCAAGGTGGGTCTTTGGTACCACCCCAGTACTCAAGGAACTCGGGGAAGACCATCACCCTCGCCACCCTTTTGACAACCTGTGACTCCGAGGTTATCTATGAGTGGTAGTCACAAGGGTTCTTCTAGGCGCACCTCTGTGTCCCTCTGTTTGCATCCACTTAGAAACCATCCTAACGGATGGTCCTTTCACAAGAGTTCTTTTGGGCACCTTATCTATTCTACAGATGGAAGACACCCGGGGGCTCGATCATCTCAGCTACTGCTATTACAATACCCATGCAATTAGTAAGAAGTTCTACACTCTCGAAAGATATGAACTCTTTGCTTCCCAGGCAGGGTATTTATAGGCAGTTTCTTCTTGGTCTATGGACATGGTTCATCAACAAGAGTGACCGCTGGAACAATAATTCAACCAATGTATTGTGGTGCATGTGACGCTAGGCACGGGTAACAGAGCTGACTCTCACACGCACTTCAAGACGAAGACGACAAAGTTTGCAGTTGCAGAAAACGACAAACATCATTACTACGTACAGCTGGAACAGTCACCAGTCAATTATTACTGGACTCATGGTAATTTTTATTCAGTGGGGGGTGATACGGGATGTTTGTTAAAAACATTACCCACCTGAAGCTGAGTATTTATTACTCGGACGGTTTAAGCAACAAATTGGTGTCATGGTCTGACTCTTCATGACCTTAATAGATTATCTGATTATACATTTTGGCAGATCCCAAGTACCGAGTACTATAGTACTTGGATCTCAGGCTCGGGGGCTACAGGGTATAATCTATAAAGGAAATGTTTTTTCTTATTCAAGAATTACTTGGACACGGCTCTAGAAGATCCTCAAAGTTATTAAAAATAACAAGAGGCTCGGGGGATACACCCTATGGGTGCGCTTTTCATGAAAAAGCGCACGTCAAGGAGATTCTTTAAACTTCAGAGCACTTCAGGATTTCTCAAGACATTACTCGGGGATTCTCAAGAAGAAGCTAGAGGATAACATCGTCAAGAAATGATGAAGAGCTCGGGGGCTTGACGGACCAGGATGTCTGAGATATCATCCATCGATGATTACTCCGACTAATCCAGGATGGCTTTAGAGATCCGAAGACTTGTAATGAAGTGTACTTGGATTAGGACTCTAATTTGTAACTTAGCCGAGTTGTAAAAAGGAGTCTCGTAATCAGAATAGGACTCTACCTTTGTAACCGGCTAGGACTCGGACTGTGCTGAGGCTTACCTGTATATATAAGGGGAGCCGGGCACAGGTCCTAGATCATTGAACATTGAATCATAATCATACACAAGGCACACGCCACACTGGACGTAAGGTATTACGCTATTTAGCGGCCTGAACCAGTATAAATCGCTGTCTCTGTGTACTCGCCGAGTCCTGTGAACGCCGATCCCCACCGAACAAATCGTCTGAGATTACTCAAAACGAGTTGCCGGTTAACAAACACCGACAACGACCCTAGATGTAGGGTGGATGCTTCCAAGAAGCACAGCGGGACACTACACAACTCTAGAAGCCTAATGCAAAAGCTGGAAATCGAAACCTACAATGGACGAACGAACCACGGATGAAACTGCGCAAAAATAGTTGCATCGGACGCTGTCCTGCGTCCGATGGCTCAGCACTGGACGCGTCCGATGCAAACAGAACCTCTCTGGAACCTTACTGGACTGGCATCGAACGCTGCTACAGTGAAACCCTAGCGTCCGATGCTTGACCCCCAGTGCGTCCCATGGCAACGGACGCTCCGATGGTCAGCGCCCGATGCTCCTTTAAAATCACTGTCAGGTGACACGTGGCACCGGACGCGTCCGATGGAAAGAACTCAGCGTCCGATGCTCAAGAACAGAGCGTCCGATGGTCCCGATTCTGAACTGTTCTTCCGCAAAAATCACCCGAATCAAAAGCAATAAGGCTTAGACTTGGTATGAGGAGTTCCAAGGAGGTTAGTGAGCTATCCTAAAGGAATCATGGCTCGAACCTAACTCCAAATCGGTGAATCGGAAGAATTCGAGACAAAGGAGCAAAACTTGATCCGAAACAAAAATCGACCGATCTACTAGCTCGTGAGGTTAGAGTTGATTTCTTTCAGTGGAAAGAAGTGCCTCACGATCTAGAACAACTCAGTTCAAACGGATTTGCAAAAGATGCACCGAGTAGAGAGATCAATCAACGGGAAAAACGTGGAGAAAAGCAACCCGCGAAGAACAAGAACAAAACGCGAATCACAATCACGAATTTGCAACCGTGTGGCTACCACACGCTACAATAGTGAGATTACGGTCTCACTTCCTCAAAATCTCATGGGTACAGAGGCATGATTGTCTTCTCTGTGGATCTCAGTTCGCTACAACAGGGAATAGGGAGAGCAGGAAACCCTAGAAGCAAAAGAGCAAATGACTGAGATAGTTTGGGAGGTGGGTGTCTCCCCCTACTTATCCTAATTCTAATTCCCACTCTACCCCTAAGTATTTATAGAGCGACCCAGCCAAACCCTAAGGCTATCCTAGACCAACCCGAAGATAATGTTGATCCGACGGCCACGCCCGCACAACGGGTAGCGTTGCCTCGACGCAACCTCACCGATTACCGCCACGTGTTGCCACCGCTCCGCTTGTCCTTTTCACGGACTTTGCCCTCGGTTTTGTGGCCAAAACCGGGAAACCAGGCCTTCAAGTCCATCCCCCGGTTTTGAGGCCCAAACCGTGAAACCAGCTGCCCATCGCCTGAATTTTGTGGCCCAAACTCAGAAACCCGCCAGCACCCAGGTTTTGAGGCCCAAACCTAGAAACCGTCCTCAGCCCGAGTTTTGTGGCCCAAACTCGGCAAACCCGCAACACCCAGGTTTTGTGGCCCAAACCTGGAAACCGTCCACCCGGTGGTTTTTCTGTGGCTCAACCACCAAACCGGAGCTGTAGAGAGGATGCACCGCCCGTGCACCCCGTCCACCGACACGTGTCCCCAGGTCCTCGACCCGAGCAACACCGTACCCCGCAAGTCTTTGCTCGTCGCTGTCCCAGGCTGTCAGCCACCACAGCTGATCCTCAGGCCACCGGTCCCTCAGTCCAAGCCTCACATCCGCCCTTCACCGCTCCTGGTCCATCGGCACGGCACGTCTCTACTTGACCTTCACCTTGCCTTCGATCACTGTCTCCGTGCTCGACACCTGCACAACACAAGCCAAGAGCATGCGATCAAACCCGTTGACAATCACTCATCACTCGAGACTCGGCATACACCCATGTATCCGCAATCTCCCCCTTAATGAGTGCATTGTTAACTACACACACAAATCATAATGAAATAGAAGAAGGGAGGAAGGAGAAGAGAGAACTCGACCAAATGACCCAAAAGCATAGCGAAGCCGAAGAAGGTCAAGTGGAAGGAGCAAAACAACTTGGTCCCCAAAGACATGGGCAATGGCTCGACGCAACCAAGCCAAGCAAAGCTAGCCCTCAAGAAGAGGTAGAACAGGCTTAACACCGCTAGTAGGAAAGCTCGATACCAACTGAAAATTTGACTGAAAATCAAGCAGAAATAGAGCTAGCCCTCAAGAAGAGGCAGAACAGGCTCAACACCGCTAGCAAGAAAGCTCGATATCAACTGTTACCGGCTCAAGAACAGAAGAGCTTGATACCAATTGAAACTAAAGAAGGGAGCTCGATACCAAATTGAGAACCTGAAAGGCGTATGCTAGTCCCTCAAGAAAGAGGCAAGGGCTCAACAAAACTAGCAAAAATGCTCCGTACCAATTGAAAAACAAGCTCAAAAACTCAGGAACGAGCAAACTCCCCCTCAAATGGTGCAACTCGAAAAGCACATGATTTGAAAATATTTTCTCCCCCTTAGTTTTGAACTTGGGCTCCCCCTTAGTTGAACTTGGGAGCTCGTTGAACTTGGGAGGCATATGATTTGCAACTTCTCCCCCTTAGTTGAAAATGCACCATCAAGTAAAAATGCACCACTAAGCATGTTTCTCCCCCTTGACAAAATATCTCCCTCTTCCAAAATGCATATGAGTCAGAAATGCAAGTTAGCAGCTTCAGGAATATAGTCAAGAGAATGCAAAGATGCTCCACACAATATAACTCCAATGAGTCAACAACATCCATAAAATGCTAGCAAAGGCTCAAACTGATCACCAAGTACAAAATGCGAACATAAGAGCAAAGTGAGCAGTTTTTAGCCAAAAGGATATTCACCATCAAAATAGCACTACACATGTATAGACAGGAAGTCAAACAAGTGCTAACCATGTATACAAGGTGAACTACCCCTAGCAAAGTTCAATCAACATGCTAGAGAATGAAACATAGACTTGTGATTTCAAATTTTGATCGGAGTTGCAGCAGTGAAGTTACACAAGTTTGAAATTCAGCAAGTGATTGCGAGAGGTTGAAAACTTGTCATTGCCTAACTTTTCAACCGAGCTAAGCCTATGCATATGCAATCAGAAGCTTAAAGCGTCGGTTTCGGTCATACACTACATGGCTCAAGTTTGACTCAATGTGCAATGAGAAACAGTCTCGATACCGTGATGTGTTGACAAGCAGTCCCATCTCGATCTTTTCAATTCACTTTAAAACTTGGTTCAATTTTTATGACAGAATATAAACATATCAGGCAAGTGAATGGCTCAGAACTAGAGACATATCAACCTAGCATATATGAAAAGCACGAGTGAATTCAACACATCCTACACATGCTGGTTGCATATCTCAATGGTGAACAAATTCAGATTTTAAGTCCATTAAGCAGGTTCACCATTTTAAAAATAGCTCAGCTCACAACATGTATCAGTGATCAGAAAGAGCATAAGCTACAAGCATCATCATAAAGCATCGGAGCAATACTAGACAAAGCATAATCACATTCTGAAGATTATATACATGAAGCTCAGAAAGTGAAGATGCATGATGAAATGCAAAGACTAACCTACCAAAGATGAAAACAAAGTGAAAGGAAAGAAGTCAGTCTATAATACAAGAACCAAAATGTTTCCCCCATCTAAAAGGGGAAACACACATCAAGCTCACCTCTCAACCGATTAAAGGTTGATTGGTCCAAAGGCTTGGTGAAAATATCTACCAACTGATGATGAGTATCGACATGGCGAAGGTCGATATCACCCTTCTCAACATGGTCACGCAGAAAATGAAGCGCACATCAATGTGTTTGGTCTTAGAGTGCAGCACGGGGTTCTTAGCAACGCTAATAGCACTCATGCTGTCACAAAGCAAGGGAACACGAGAAAAGCTCAGACCAAAATCACGCAAAGTGTCCATCATCCAAAGCAACTGAGAACAGCAGCTAGCTGCAGCAACATATTCAGCCTCTGTGGTAGACTAAGCGACACTAGACTGCTTGCGAGAAGACCAAGATACTAGAGAAGAACCAATAAACTGACAAGTCCCAGAAGTGGACCTGCGCTCAACTCGGCAACTAGCAAAATCGGCATCGGAAAAACCGCAAAGGGAGAGGGTGGAGGAAGCTGAATACCAAATCCCGAACTCAGGTGTGAAACGAAGGTACCTCATAATATGCTTGACCGCCTGACGATGAGAAGTGCGCGGCGACGCCTGAAAGCGCGCACACAGACACACCGTGAACTGTATGTCCAGGCGTGTCGCCGTCAGGTAGAGCAGCGACCTAATCATGCTTCGGTACTCCTTCTGGTCCACAGCTTCTCCATCCACATCCGCATCCAGGGCCGTCGTGGTCGACATGGGTGTTGGAAGAGGCTTGGCCTCACCCATAGCGAACCTCTTCAGCAAGTCTTTGGTGTACTTGCTCTGGTGCACAAACGTTCCCTCTAGGGATTGCTTAATTTGCAATTCGAGAAAGAATGTCTGCTCGCCCATCATACTCATCTCGAACTCCCTGCTCATAAGATCTGCAAACTTGGCAACCAAAGCGTGAGAACAACCACCAAAAATGATATCATCCACGTAAATCTGGACCAAGAGAGTGTCTTTGCCTTGCTTGAGGAGAAAAAGCGTTTTATCCACACATCCCATTTTAAAACCCTTAGCAAGCAAAAAGGTTTTCAACCTATCATACCAGGCTCTAGGGGCTTGTTTCAAACCATATAAAGCTTTGTGGAGTTTAAAAACATGGTTTGGAAACTTGGGATTTTCAAAACCGGGGGGTTGTTCAACATAAACCTCTTCCTCTATGTAGCCATTCAAGAAGGCACTCTTGACATCCATTTGAAAAAGTTTGAAGCCAAGAGTATCCTAATAGCCTCCAAACGAGCTACAGGAGCAAAGGTCTCCTCATAGTCTATCCCCTCCTTCTGACTATAACCCTTGGCTACAAGTCTCGCCTTGTTCCTCACAATGTGGCCATCCTCTCCTTGTTTGTTTTTGAAAACCCATTTTGTCCCAATAGGATTACAGTCTGGAGGAGGTGGAACCAAAACCCAAACCCGATTTCTTTCAAAATTCTCTAACTCCTCATGCATGGCATTGACCCAATCCGAATCCGTCAAAGCGTGTCTAACATCTCGGGGTTCAAAATCAGCAACAAATGCAGAATGAGCAAAGTGAGAGATTTGTTGTGACCTGGACCGAGTGACATGTTCGTCAATGCTGCTGATCATCTGTTGAGGCGGGTGTTCGCGCTAATTGTGTCGTGGCACCTCCCGAGCTGAAGTGATCTCCGCCTCAACAGCAGCTGGTGCCTCCCCGGGTACGAATGGTACAGCCCGAGGCAGCGGATCCCACGGCCCCCAAGTAGTAGAGGAAGAAGGGTCAGGGCCGTGAGTCGTAGTAGAAGCCGCTCCTTGCGGCACAGCAGGTGGAGGGGGTGTTGGATTATCCATACCTTCAGCACCCTCTTCCTCGTCATCAAAAAGAGACTCACCAACCTCATGATCACCTGCACGCTCAAAACGAGAAGGACAAACCATGGTCTCGTCGAAGGTGACATCGGATGTCTCCATGACTCGGTTAGCTAGTATCAAGGTTAAGTACACGATAAGCTCAAGTGTGAGTGCCATAACCCAAAAATACACCGTCAGAAGAACGAGACTCAAATTTGACCAAGCTGCCTTTCTTAAGTATAAAACAATGGCAACCAAAAACTCTAAAGTAACTCACTTTGGGCTGTCTTCCAAAACGCAACTCATAAGAAGTCTTTTTCAAGAAAGCTCGGAGAAAAATGCGATTGGAAATATAGCATGCAGTGTTCATAGCTTCGGCCCAATACCGCCTAGGAGTCCTATGCTCATCGAGCATCGTCCTGGCCATCTCTACAAGGGTCCGATTTTTCCTCTCTACAACACCATTCTGTGGTGGTGCATAGGGAGAAGAAAACTGATGCTCCAAACCCAAAGAGTCACAAAACTTCTCAAAATCCGAATTCTTGAATTTAGAACCATTATCACTACGAATAGCTCGCATCGAGTTCATAGGGAACTCGTTCTGAAGACGCAAAATCAGATTGCGAGCAAAAGAGAAAGTCTCAGTCTTCTCAGTCAAAAATAAGACCCACGAATATCTCGAAAAATGGTCGACAACAACAAGCACGTACCACTTACCCCAACCGAGCTCACCCGAGCCGGACCAACAAGGTCCATGTGTAAAAGCTTTCCCGGGTGCTGTGTCATGACCTGAGTCACCGGATGGTGGGGAGCGGCAACCATCTTCCCATGTCTACAAGAATGGCAAACAAGGTCCTTTTCCATGGACAGCTTGGGCAATCCTCGGATTAGGCCAAGTGAGCTAAGCCTTGCAAGCAATTCAAAGCTCAGGTGACCGAGTCTCCTATGCCACTTCCAAAGATCAGAGGAGGAAGGACCAGCCACAAGACAACGAGAAAATCCAAACGACTCCGAGAAATTCGCACGAAAGAGTTTCCCAAAGGGCGAAATCAAACATACAAGATTGCCCTGAGGATCTAAAATATGACTGAGATTTGGTTTAAAACAAATCTCATAGTCATCATCAAAAAGTTGCAAAACAGAAAGAAGGTTAAAATGCAAGTTAGAAACAAGAGCAACCTCATGCAAAACAAAGTGCTCATTAACTCGCACCGACCCACGAGACAACACTTTACCTTTGCTATTGTCGCCGATGGTGATAAACTCCTTTCCGGCAACAGGACTAAGACTGGAGAACCACTTGGCGTTTCCGGTCATGTGTCTCGAGCAACCGGAATCCACCAACCAAATGTCCTCCAATCGTTTTACCTACATCAATAAAAAGACATAGGGTGAGCATACGGTCCAACACTGGGGTGAGTGAAATAAGACGAATACCAGTGTTGGGCCGGCTGCTCAAAAGAACGGTTAGTAGAAAAACCATTCCTAGCAGGCCTACAGGGAAAGCGATCACCACGCACAGGAAAACTTGGTTCGCTATGGGAAGAGCGTCCATCGCGATACCCAAAACACGGTGGAGGGTAACGCTCAACAAAGCCTCCGCCACGGGGTCCGTATCCTGCAAAGTCAGGACCCCGTCGGGCAACAACTCCCTAACGCCTAGGATCTTGAGGCATTGGACCTCTAGGCCTAGCAGCTCTCCTTTGAACATTCGGCACATGTACATCATGGAAAGGATGGTACATGTCCGCATTGTTCATCTCCCTAGCACGGCGCTCCTCTCTCTTGCGCCTAAAGCAAAACTCACTCAAGTGTCCATCTCTCCCACAGTGCTCACAATGGTACCTTACCGCTCTCATAGGGGGTTGTTGGTACTCACGGTAGTGGGTGTGGATCACTTTGTCTTTCTGTGGCATAAGCTCCTCCTGGATAGGTGGCATTGTGTCAAGCTTGTTTTTCAGGTGGTTGGGTTTGGGATGCCACACTTGTTTCTTGGGTGGAGCTCTCGAAGGTTCCTCAAACACTCCATCCTTGGTGTTAGGCTTGAGCGGCTCTTTGGGTGGTATCTTGGTAAGCTTGGGAGTAGTGGTGGAGTTGGGCTTCTCACTCGGGTTAAGACCACTCGACTCTCCAATCTTACCAAAAGACGAAGCATCAACGCCCTGAGCAAAACCTACACCAGGACCTCCAGCAGCACGCTTGAACTGGGAGATCATCATCCCAAGCTGCGGCTCTCCACAGGACACCCATGACAAGATGGTCCGAAGGTATGTGTTTTCTTCCTCGGTTTGCATCTTGTCATGCTTCACATTAGCAATCTCCATCTCCAAACCCTCACACAAAACACACCTAGCCACACAAGTGCTACTCGAGCTGGCCTTCTCAAGAGACTCAATCTTGGCATTCTTCTCTGCCAACTCAGTTTGCAAGCCTGCACAAGACTTGCACGCACCTAGCAAAATAGATCTAGCCCGGAGCTCATCCACCTCTCCAACCATAGCAGCATACTTACCTCTCAAAGTGAGAAGGTCAGTCATGTGCTGGGTGCACATCTCACATTCAGCCTCCTCAGAAACGACTACAGTGGACCTAGCGAACTCAAGCTCCTTCACCGTGTCCTCCCACTTCTGCCTAAACTCCTTGCGCTCTCTAGCTGCACGCCTAAGCAACTTATCCTGACTAAGCAAAGCGGCAGTAAGCTTATCAACTTCGGCAGAGAGTTCTTCAGGAGTTTGCGATACCTGCGAGGAGTCGTCGTCGTCGTTCTGAGGGATCTCCTCCAGCTTGCCGTTGACCTCATCACCAAGGGCCATGGTGCAGAAACCCTCGTCGTCGGCGAAGAAGCAGAGGCCGTTCAGCTTGTCCTCTATCCTCTTCCTCTTCTCGGACTCGTCATCGCTTAAGCGTGCGGAGTCGTCATCCGAACCGTCGACGTCGCTGAGTGTGGCGAAGAAAGCACGCTGCTCAGCCTGGGCCTTCTCCAAGTACTTCTTCTTGATGTACTCCTTGTTGAAGCCGCCCTTCCGCTTGTGCTTCGCGGGGACGTACTTCTCCTTGCGCTTGCCGGAGTCATACTTGTGCCCATGATCGCCCTTCCCAGATTGCTTGTTCTTCTTGGGACAGTTGGCGATGAAGTGGTCGGGGTCGCCGCACTCAAAGCATCCTGAGCGTCCTCCTCCGTGGCGACGGTTCATGTGGTTGTTGTGGAACCGTGAGAACCGATTGGCAAGCAAAGCCAACTCGTCATCCCCCAAAGACTCCAACTGCTCCTCTATGACAGAAAGAAGTGAAGAGAGTGCAAATCCTCCAGAGGGGTTAGCAGAAGAGCCAGAAACCAAAGCCATAGTCGGGCCAGAAGGATTTTCATAAGAAGCCCTCGACATGGCGTCAATCTCACTAGACTTGAGCTTACTGAAGAGCTCGTCGCATGTGAGGGTCTCATAGTTAGACGATTCGATGATCGCCTGGACCTTTGAGTCCCACACCGACCGATCGAGAGTATGCAAAAGCTTCAAAGCTCTCTCATGATCGTCAAAAGGCAACAACTCCTTGTTCGCTTTCATCTTGTTGACAATAACCTGAAAGCGAGCGAATAAATTTTCTATGCTCTCGCCAGGCATATGTCTAAAGTTCTCATACTCCCACTTGTGCAACTCGTAGAGACGGGATTTGACTTGAGTGGTTCCCTCATGGAAGCGCATGAGGGTCGCCCAAATCTCACGAGCCATGGGGAGGTGAGAAACGCGATCAAATTTGGACATGCTCAGACAGGAGAAAAGAGCGTTACGCGCTCGGCTATTGGCATCGTGCTCATTGATCTAAAGCTGAGTAGCACGAGTAGCCAAGACAACGTAATCGTCCTTGTTGCAAATCTCCCAAACAGAAGAGCCCATGCTCTGGAGATAGGCCGACATGCGTATCTTCCAATACGCATAGTTCGTCCCATCGAAAAATGGCGGTTTGCCCACGCCGCGATCCATGTCGCCTTCTATGGATCTGGAACCGGCTAAGGTGGAAGATCCTTAACCTGCTCCGATACCAATTGAAGGAACGAAAGTGCTACCAGAGGGGGGGGGTGAATGGGAGCTTCAAATTTCTTTTCAGAAACTTGTTACCACTGTCCCGAGAATCACCCCAAAAGCAAACCTAGAGCTTAAATAGTGTCCACGACCCTAGATGTAGGGTGGATGCTTCCAAGAAGCACAGCGGGACACCACACAACTCTGGAAGCCTAATGCAAAAGCCAGAAATCGAAACCGATAACGGACGAACGAACCACGGATGAAACTGCGCAAAAACAGTTGCATCAGACGCTGTTCTGCGTCTGATGGCTGTTGACGGTCCTTAATGTCAATATTATACCATCAACTAATGCATAGAATGACCTGAAATGAACCATAAAGCATAGTTGTAGGGTTTGATTCTAACAAGTTCCATGAGTTTTGGTGCTCTCACTTGTGTTGTAGGACATCCATATTTTTACCATATAAAAGTATTTCAAGTGATGAAAGAGAGCACACCATTGCGAAGAGCTCGTCGAGACGATCAAAACGGACATATGGTTTGCTACATTTGGAGTCCCGATGAGAGAGTCCTCGATGGATACGACTTGGAAGATTCCAGAACATTCCAGAAGACACGAGAAGGCGACCCTCGGAAGGCGGGGCCCACCTGTCATAGGGGGAGACCGACCAGTCTCCTCCCTAGACCGGCCGGTCGAGTGTTGGGCCCAAATTCGTCCCCCTTCGCGTGACACACTCCAACCGACCTCTCCAACACGTTTTGGCCCATTTAGGCCCAAGTGCATATGACGAAGGATTTAGTACCACATCGCTTGCCCAAGGTGGAGGGGAGGCCAGGAGCCCCTATATAATAAACCCAGGCCCCCCCTGAGGCAACACACCATCATGGAGTTGTAGAGGCGTCCCTCGAATGGATAACCTCTCTTCTCTATGTAATTAGGTTTAGATTTTCCAATGTAATAGCTTAGCTCTAGTCGGGAGTTAGGGAGAGCGGAGTTGCGCTTCGGTTCCGGAGGAGTCTTCAGAGTTTTGGTATGTTTTGTATCTTTTCTTTGTAAGACTTATGCTTTAATATATTTATCTTCTCTATTTACTTTATGCTTTATTATATGATTAGTATAGTTGTTATATCTTGGCATGGGATCTTTGTTCGTATTGAGTGCTCTAGTTATCCTAGGTAATTAGAGTAGTAATCGATAGATTAGACATGGTGTTTAGTCTATAGGTTACCTGAGGTTGTGCTCAATCCCACGAAATAGTTGTGGTAGCCCCAGGGGTGACAGCTCAGTTAGGCCTTCGTAGTCCACCACGTTCGGATTGATGTTTCGTAGAGCTTTTGGCAGCCTTCTCCCAACTACCTTTTTCCCAGTCTTCTTCGAGAGTTGGAAAGGACCTGCTGCTCCAAAGTGCCAATGTTTATGACTGCTATATCTTTTCATCTTTGTTACCTTAGAACCCAAGTAATAGATAAGTACATAGGAACCTTGATCTCTCCCGTTGTCCTCCCACTATAGTTATCTAGTTATCATTGAATTATCTTCAATGTGCTTTAATTCATTATCATTTATCAATTACTCCTGCTCTAGTATATTTAGTACTCTAAGTTAGTAGATGCATGATAGTGAATTATCAGATTCTTGACCCTAGCTTCCCTGTGGTAAAATATAAATAACGATCCTGGAATACTCCCGGTAAAATGCTACAATGATATTCTGTGCGCTTGCGGAATCTTTCATATTCTTATTTGCACTAACGAATGTCAACAAGCATTTTTGGCGCCGTTGCCGGAGAAGCAATTGGTGTAAAGATTTTGATAATGATCTTGATGTCTGCTAATTTAGTGTACCACTAGCTTTAGTAGGATTACCACTTGTTCTGTTGAGTGTGGAATATACAGGACATCAGACGTCGTTTCGACCTTATGGCGAGCTTCCACAAGAATGAAGAACCCAGGGTGCCTGAACATTCAAGATCCATCATTAATTCTGGAACCCTGCCATCTCACAGGTTTGTGTATACATATATATGTTATTCTAACCATGTGTAGATCGGAAAAAAGGTCGTCGTCACAAGAATTCAACTCCCATCTCATGTGACGGATAATTACGCTGCGCCACTCACAAGTTCCAGTTGTGATTCATGGTAAGTATGATCAAGGTGAGACAGTCTTGCTCATGGACTTTAAACTTTATGAGTAGTTATCTTTTTAATTTCTTGCATTCACTGCATGTTTACTTTGAATCATTCTTGCATCCACTTCATTTAGTTTAAGTTTTCTTTTATCAAATCCACATCATGTTTAGTTGCTTATATGCATTCATGTCATCTGCATCTAAAAAAATAAATGATAAAAAAAAATATTCCTCATAGTGATCATACTTTTTCATCTCTATCTGAATAAATCTCTTTTATGCCTTCATGCTACCTTTGTAGATGCTAGTATATTTTGGTTTGAAAGTACTTCATGGGTACTTCCATAGGCTTTTAAATTAAGAGTGGTGCTTAGGTTAAATAGTCTACCTTAATCAAATTAGACATGGAGTTTGGTTTGATTATTGATCTGAAATTAGCTTGTGTAGACATTGAATATTTTGTTGGACTAACCCCTGCAGAAAACTTTCAAATACAATTTGGGAAAGTCCTGAGATGAATTCACATCAGAGATGAAGCAATGCATTTGATGAACTGCACAAAGAAGACTCAGCTCATTCATCATGGATGAAAGAACTGTGAGTATTAAAGATTATTTACATTTATCTTCTACTGCAAGTTATCTTTTGCCTTGAACCATGTTAAAATGCAGCCAACACATAAAATACTAGTCTATGCTAAGGTAATCCTAAAATCATCTTTTTATTAGCATGGATGAATAACACATAAGTAGTGGATAACAACCCATGTTTCAAATTCAGTGCAATCCTTCGGGTATATGTCCACTAACATTTTGTAGGAGATGAGGTTTGCTTGTTCGTGGTGTGAACTTAAAGATGCAAAACCCAACCCGTGGATAGACAAAACTCATCATCAGATAAGTCACTAGTGATGTCAAAGGCAGCCAAGCTATGAGCCTTACCAAGGCTTAAGCTAGGACACTGATGACGAGTAGGATGTAACTCACCCCGTATGGGTCAATCTATGCCTACGCTCATCATTGTCGAAGACATCAACACCGACACCAACAACAAATATCAGAGAGACGATATGCCACTACATTATAACATCTATGTGTCGTCCGAAGGAAGTTTGTTGGTGGTTCACTATGAAGACAAGCAGTGGAAGTTCTCCTCACGTCTAATTATTGCAACACAAGAGCTAGTTTGGAGGGATGACGTGGAAGAACTTCAACAACAACAAGACCTACAATTTCAACTCATGAACATGTTGCTGAAGAAATTTGGGCATCCACCTACATCACAAGCTAGCTTGGGGGAGACACGATTCCATTGTCCAGATCTGCTTTACGATCAAGGGTAGGAAGGAGAAATCTAGCTTCAAGACACTTTGATCTCCTACTCATCACTTTGATACCATCCCAATTAAGGAGAAGAATATGATCCGTCACTCATTCTTGGAAGATCGTTTTTGAACACCACCAATGTGTCATCTATGTCGGACCTGGAGATGTCCACTTTTGGATCTTCGATCAAAGGGATTGCTGCTTTTTCAACAACTACACCACTTATGAGCAGCCGAAGAAAACCAAGAGAAGACGTTGACTCAACCGATAAAGGAAGAACCAACTGCCAGGAATTGAGGGAGACATCATGAAGGATGAAGCCACTGCACTGGAAGAATTCAAAGATGGAGAGATAGTACCCGAGCCTAAAAATCAAGAGAATAATTGACAAAGCCTCCATCGTTTGGACCTGTTGAGAACAAGACTCAGGTGGCCCATTGTGAGATAGAAAGAGAAGACAAGCCATTCATGAACAACAACCAGCTAGACAAGAGAAGCTTCTACAAGGTGGTTCAACACAATCACTCTTCAATGATAAAGTAACATTTCAAGGTAAGTGACCATCACTTTAAAAGCTTCTCCTTGTTTCTGGTCTGTGTATACATAAAGAACCAAACATGTTTAAGTTGCACCTCACTTGATCCAACCTAATCAACTCAACATGTTCAGTTCTATACTCTTTGTTCTTAGCTTTACTCTCTTGAATCTCACTATCTCACTATCTAAATGAGCTAAAATGTTGTGCATCTAACCTTTGGAAGATGATATATCACAATCATGAAAAGATCGACACACTATACATAGATTATCCTTCCTTGGGTTAAGTAATATGATCTGTTAAATATTTTTAAGATGCTACTTTCATGCCCATCTTCTGATCTTATCACTCATGTTATGATAGAATAGAACACATAAACAATAAGTTTATCTTGTGCAATGTGTCTAAGGTTAGAGAGGAATGAACAAAATTTTTGGTTCTGTTGGTGTTTTTCCACCAACAGAGCCTATGCACTTGATCTCTACCTTGTCTTTTTGAGCAGGACACACTCTTGAGCAAAACATATAGGAGTTAGTCAACTCCTACATTCTACAGAGTGAAGGTCCTGGATCTACAAGAACATGCACATTGAGCAAGATGCTGCCAGCTTCCACAATTAATGTCTCACTTCAAGTTGCTGGGCGAGCGAAGAACATGGGTGACACCATATCAAGAGGTATAGTTATCAAGGTCTATATATCGGAATCAAATGATGCACCTCAGGAATGAACATGGTGAGAAGTCCTGTTCAGAGGACTTAAAACATTGAATCCTCGCCGAAAGGTAAATCGGTAGATATCCATATTTATCTTTATTGCATTAGTTTCTCTTTTTGCATGTTTATTTTCCATCATTATCTCTCCATAGCATATTTACTTTTCTGCATTAGCATTACATAAAAAAAGAAAATAAAAATATTTTACTTATCGCACTGCATCATAAAACTTAAAGCCCCATGTGAATAATTTTGTGGTGTGTAAAAACCCATATGAAAAATTCACCGTGGTGGCATAAAAACAAAAATAAATATGCATACATTCATCCTGTTGCATTTTCTCTTGCATTATAAAAAATATAAAAATACAAAAATATGGAGAAATAGATCTTACTGAAACCCTGGACAACTAAGGCTTGAGTGGCCAACCACTGATACTTAATCTATTCCACAAGTTTTGTTGTCTATTTGAGTTTCACAGGATTGAATGACCAAGAGAAGCTGACGAGCAAGTAGATGTTCCATCTACTATTGGAGCACTATTTCAACTACCATCAACATCAATCAATGCTCCGATGGAGGAAGAACATTTTCACTGCCAGTCTGCTACATTGCAAGATCAAACGACTACGTCAACATTCAGCTTGGGGGAAAGCACTCCCATGTATCAAGGTAAGTATCTTTATCCTCTTAAGTTTTCTTCCTATAAATAAATTCAAAATACAAAAGAAATGTGAGCACATGAAGGCTCATCCTTAAAAAGAAAAAGAACAAAAATATTCGGGCACATGAAGGCTCGATGTGATCGAAGGAATTAGCTTGGTGAAGATGCACCCCCGTTATCTTCGTGATTCAGGTATGTCTTACTACTATCTTAATTTTTTAAGTAATAGGTTATAGTGTGTGTTAGATTAAATAAATAAAGTATGTCTAATTTGAAGAACTCTCTCCCTAATTTCTTAAAATGGAAATGATGAATAGTTGCTCTATTGTATTTCTTTCTAGTACCTAGCCTTCAAGCATGAGTTCTCCTATGTTTAAAAAATTAATGATGCCTTAAAATGAAATTAAATATGTGGCTAGCAAATGCTTGATCCAGAGTCTAGGTAATTGATAGATATGATATGTGATGATCTGAGCTGCTATTATCTTGTTCTAAAACAACACTAGAGTTCCGGAGAGTTTCCAATATTAATATGACTAATAATGGCATTGAGTTAAATTAAGCTTTGTTGACCCTATGAGAAGTTATCATGCTATTGAATTGAGATATCACTTACACATTTCATCCATCCTCTGTACAAATGCTCATGATTATCTATTGCTATCCTCTCAAAAGTTTGTTGGAAGCATGTGGCTATTGAAAAAAAAGAAAAAAAATCTGAGGAAATAAAAAGGGACAAGTGTCCGAAACCTCAAAAAGATAGATCCCGAGGAAATAAAAAGGGACAAGTGTCCGGAACCTCGAAAAAAAGAAAAGAAAAAAAAAGACAGAAGAAAAAAATATATGAATATCAGAAAAAATGGGCACGTGCCCGATAGTAGAATTAGCCTGATAGTCATGTGTTTCTAATAGATAAAAGAGAGTGATATATTCAAAAGAGCATCCGCCTCCATTTTCCATACACATGCACTTCTCGATTCAATAGTATGGTTGACTTTCTCTTTGGATCCATTGTTTAATTTGGCAACATATGTTCTTAAGCTTTTTGAAAATTCATAAAAACTCCGGGATAATGGTGAAGGAAAAGAGCAAGAGACATAGTGCTTGATTTGATCGTCCTATCATTCAATTACTCAAGATTCAAGGTAAAGTACTAAGCCCCGTGATAAATAATATGATATCTTTTTCTAATCCAAATGAGAACTTTTGTTTGAATGCATGTGTACTTGTTAGAAGTGCAGATATTGCAGCAACTCCTGATCCATTGTTGAGTTTGGCTTTGCTAAGGGACTAGCAAAGGGTAAGCTTGGGGGAACTTGTTGACGGTCCTTAATGTCAATATTATACCATCAACTAATACATAGAATGACCTGAAATGAACCATAAAGCATAGTTGTAGGGTTTGATTCTAACAAATTCCACGAGTTTTGGTGCTCTCACTTGTTTTGTAGGACATCCATGTTTTTACCATATAAAAGTATTTCAAGTGATGAAACAGAGCATACCATTGCGAAGAGCTCGTCGAGGCGATCGAAACAGACATATGGTTTGCTACATTTGGAGTCCCGATGAGAGAGTCCTCGATGGATACGACTTGGAAGATTCCAGAACATTCCAGAAGACACGAGAAGGCGACCCACGGAAGGCGGGGCCATCCTGTCATAGGGGGAGACCGACCGGTCTCCTCCCTAGACCGACCGGTCGGGTGTTGGGCCCAATTTCGTCCCCCTTCGTGTGACGCACTCCATCCGACCTCTCCAACACGTTTTGGCCCATTTAGGCCCAAGTGCATATGACAAAGGATTTAGTACCACATCGCTTGCCCAAGGTGGAGGGGAGGCCAGGAGCCCCTATATAATAAACCCAGGACCCCCCTGAGGCAACACACCATCATGGAGTTGTAGAGGCGTCCCTCGAATGGATAACCTCTCTTCTCTATGTAATTAGGTTTAGATTTTCCAATGTAATAGCTTAGCTCTAGTCGGGAGTTAGGGAGAGCGGAGTTGCGCTTCGGTTCCGGAGGAGTCTTCAGAGTTTTGGTATGTTTTGTATCTTTTCTTTGTAAGACTTATGCTTTAATATATTTATCTTCTCTATTTACTTTATGCTTTATTATATGATTAGTATAGTTGTTATATCTTGGCATGGGATCTTTGTTCGTATTGAGTGCTCTAGTTATCTTAGGTAATTAGAGTAGTAATCGATAGATTAGACATGGTGTTTAGTCTATAGGTTACCTTAGGTTGCGCTCAATCCCACGGAATAGTTGTGGTAGCCCCAGGGGTGACAGCTCTGTTAGGCCTTCGTAGTCCACCACGTTCGTATTGATGTTTCGTAGAGCTTTTGGCAGCCTTCTCCCAACTACCTTTTTCCCAGTCTTCTTCGAGAGTTGGAAAGGACCTGCTGCTCCAAAGTGCCAATGTTTATGACTGCTATATCTTTTCATCTTTGTTACCTTAGAACCCAAGTAATAGAGAAGTACATAGGAACCTTGATCTCTCCCGTTGTCCTCCCTCTATAGTTATCTAGTTATCATTGAATTATCTTCTATGTGCTTTAATTCATTATCATTTATCAATTACTCCTACTCTAGTCTATTTAGTACTCTAAGTTAGTAGATGCATGATAGTGAGTTATCAGATTCTTGACCCTAGCTTCCCTGTGGTAAAATGCTACAATGATATTTTGTGCGCTTGCAGAATCTTTCATATTCTTATTTGCACTAACGAATGTCAACAATGGCTCAGCACGAGACGCGTCCGATGCAAACACAACCTCTCTGGAATCTTACTGGACTGGCATCGGACGCTGTTACAGTGAAACCCTAGCGTCCGATGCATGACCCCCGGTGCGTCCGATGGCAACGGACGCTCCGATGGTCAGCGTCCGATGCTCCTTTAAAATCACTGTCAGGTGACACGTGGCACCGGACGCGTCCGATGGAAAGAACTTAGCGTCTGATGCTCAAGAACAGAGCGTCTGATGGTCCCGATTCTGAACTGTTCTTCCGCGAAAATCACCCGATCTCCTCCGAATCAAAAGCACTAAGGCTTAGACTTGGTATGAGGAGTTCCAAGGAGGTTAGTGAGCTATCCTAAAGGAATCATGGCTCGAACCTAACTCTAATTCGGTGAATCGGAAGAATTCGGGACAAAGGAGCAAAACTTGATCCAAAACAAAAATCGACCGATCTACTAGCTCGTGAGGTTAGAGTTGATTTCCTTCGGTGGAAAGAAGTGCCTCACAATCTAGAACAACTCAGTTCAAACAGATTTGCAAAAGATGCACCGAGCAAAGAGATCGATCGACGGGAAAAATGGGGAGAAAAGCAACCCGTGAAGAACTCAAACAAAACGCAAATCACAACCACGAAATTGCAACCGTGTGGCTACCACACGCTACAATAGTGAGATTACGGTCTCACTTCCTCAAAATCTCATGGGCACAGAGGTATTGTTCTCTTCTCTATGGATCTCAGTTTGCTACAGCAGGGAATAGGGAGAGCAGGAAACCCTAGGAATGAAAGAGCAAAATGACTGAGATAGGATGGGAGGTGGGTGTCTCCCTCTACTTATCCTAATTCTAACTCCCACTCTACCCTTAATTAATTACAAAGCGAACCAGCTAAACCCTAGGGTTATTCTAGACCAACTCGAAGATAGTTGTGATCCGATGGCCACGCCCGCACAACTGCTAGCGTTGCCTCGACGCAACCTCACCGATTGCCGCCACATGCCACCCTCGCTCTGCTCGTCCTTTTCACGGACTCCTCCCCCGATTTGGTGGCCGAAACCGGGAAACCAGGACATCAAGTCCATCCCCCGGTTTTGAGGCCTAAACCGGGAAACCAGCCACCCATCGCCTGAGTTTTGTTGCGCAAACTCAGAAACCCGCCAGCACCCAGGTTTTGAGGCCCAAACCTGGAAACCGTCCTCAGCCCGAGTTTTGTGGCCCAAACTCGGCAAACCCGCAGCACCCAGGTTTTGAGGCCCAAACCTGGAAACCGTCCACCCGATAGTTTTTTTGTGGCTCAACCACTAAACCAGAGCTGTAGAGGGGATGCACCGCCCGTGCACCCCATCCATCGACACGTGTCCCCAGGTCCTCGACCCGAGCAAGACCATGCCCCGCAAGTCTCCGCTCATTGCTGTCCCAGGCTATCAGCCACCACAGCTGATCCTCAGGCCACCGGTCCCTTAGTCCAAGCCTCACGTCTGCCCTTCACAGCTCCCGGTCCGTCGGCACGGCACGTCTCTACTTGACCTTCACCTTGCCCTCGATTATTGTCTCCGTGCTCGACACCTGCACAACACAAGCCAAAGAACATGCGATCAAACCTGCTGACAATCACTCATCACTCGAGACTCGGCATACACCCATGTATCCGCAAATGGTTCTGAATTTAAGAATTTGGACTTTGAGAAGTTTTGTGACACCTTGGGTTTGGAGCATCAGTTTTCTTCCCCCTACACACCGCCACAAAATGGTGTTGTAGAGAGGAAGAATCGGACCTTTGTTGAGATGGCCAAGACGATGCTCGATGAGCATAGGACTCATAGGCGATATTGGGCTGAGGCTATGAACACTACATGCTATATTTCCAATCGTATTTTTCTCCGAGCTTTCTTGAAAAAGACTTCTTATGAGTTGCATTTTGGAAAACAACCCAAAGTGAGTTATTTTAGAGTTTTTGGTTGCCACAGGTTTATACTTAAGAAAGGCAACTTGGACAAATTTGAGTCTCATTCTTCTGACGGTGTATTTTTGGGTTATGGCACTCATACTCGTGCATATCGTGTACTTAACCTTGTGAAGGACCAAGAATGCAAAACCAAGGCGACCAGAGGGGGGTGAATGGGAGCCTAAAAATTTCTCTCGAAATTTCGGCCTTTGTCCCAAAAATCGACCCCCAAATACTTCGACCGAAACGTGACGCCCACGACCCTTGGAAGAGGGTCGATGATCCCTAGGATCACAGCGAGGCACCACAAGACAAGAGCAAGTCGAACACCAAAAACACCGGCACAAGTTGGACCCCTAAAAACCGACTCCCGAACATAGATGGAAGGCTACGTCGAGAAATCCCCAAATACCTATGCTAACAAGTAGCAAAGATACCTAGAGAAGTTCCTCGGTCAACCCTAGGGCCAAACGAGAAATCCGGAAACCAAGTGGAAAAGCCGGGAGAGCAAACACACTAAACCGCAAGCTTCAGCCAAGTCCCGGACTGTCTGGGGTCCAGTCCGCGAACTGTCTGCCCAACGGCGGACTGTCCGAGCTCTGGTGGCGGACTGTCCGCCGGCCAGATGTGCAAAAACTCACTGCTGCTGAAGTCTCCCTGGTCACTCCCGGACTGTCCGCGAGTTAGACCAGCGGACTGTCCACAGGTCACTCCGGACCAAAATGCTCGAGCCAGACTACCACTGAGTCGGCTGGAGCCCGACGCGCGGACTGTCCGCGACCCCAACGGCAGACTATTCGCGGATGAACAGAAAGGACGATTTTGGTCGCCCTCAACTCAAATCTCCTCCAAATCGATCCAAATCAAAATCCCTTGATCCCAAACTTGGAGAGGATGATCATGAGGTAGTTAGGAGACTATCCCCAAGAAATCATCCGCTCAAAACAACTCAATCAACGGGAAATCAAAGGGGAAGGTGTATGAACCGAAAAAGTGCCACGAAAATTGAATCGACCCGATCTACTTGTTCGTGAGGGTAGAGATGAATTCCTTCGGTGGAAATGTTCTCCTCACTATAAAGAACAAGTTGATTCATGTGGATTTCAAAAAGACGCAGTATCGAGAGAGATCGAGTGACGGGAAAATCACGGAGAAACGAAGAACGCAAAGAACAATTTCAAAACATGAATCAAAACACGGATTTGCAACCGTGTGGCTACCACACGCTACAATAGTGAGATTACGGTCTCACTTCCTCAAAATGTCATGAACACAGAGGTATGGTTCTCTGCGGATCTCAGTAGCTACAGTAGGGATGTGGGAGAGCAGGAAAACCCTAAGTGGAGAATAGCAAATGACTGAGATAGTTTGGGAGGTGGGTGTCTCCCCCTACTTATCCTAATTCTAATTCCCACTCTACCCCTAAGTATTTACAGAGCGAACCAGCTAAACCCTAAGGTTATTCTGGACCAACTTGAAGAAGATGCTTATCCGACGGCCACACCCGCACAACTGGTAGCGTTGCCTCGATGCAACCTCACCGATTGCCGCCACGTGCCGCCACCGCTCTGCTCGTCCTTTTCACGGATCTCGCCCCCGGTTTTGTGGCCAAAACCAGGAAACCTGTCTTCACGACCAACCCCTGGTTTTGAGGCCGAAACCGGGAAACCCGACGTCCATCGCCTGAGTTTTGTGGCCCAAACTCAGAAACCCGCCAGCGCCCAAGTTTTGAGGCCCAAACTTGGAAACCGTCCTCAGCCCGAGTTTTGTGGCACAAACTCGGCAAACCCGCAGCACCCAGGTTGTGTGGCCCAGACCTGGAAACCGTCCACCTGTGGCTATTCTGTGGCTCAACCACCAAACCAACGCCGTAGAGGGAAACCGTCCAACCGCCCGTGCACCCCGTCCACCGACACATGTTCTCAGGTCCCCGACCCAAGCAACACCGTCCCCCGCAAGTCTTTGCTCGTTGTTGTCCCAGGTTGTCCGCCACCACAGCTGATCCTCAGGCCACCGGTCCCTCAGTCCAAGCCTCACGTCCACCCTTCACCGCTCTGGGTCCATCGGCATGGCACATCTGCCGCACGGCACGCCCATCCTTCACCGCTCTCGGTCCATCAGCATGACACGTCTCTACTTGACCTTCACCTTGCCCTCGATCACTGTCTCCATGCTCAACACCTGCACAACACAAGCCAAAGAACATGCGCATCAAACCCGTTGACAATCACTCATCACTCAAGATCTAGAATACACTCATGTATCCGCAATCTCCCCCTTGATGAGTGCATTGTCAACTACCAACACAAATCATAATGAAGATAGAAGAAGGAAGAGAGAACTCGACCAAATGACCCAAAAGCATAGCGAAGCCGTAAGAAGGTCAAGTGGAAAGAGCAAGACAACTTGGTCCCCAAAGACATGGGCAACGGCTCGACGCAACCAAGCAAAGCAAAGCTAGCCCTCAAGAAGAGGTAGAACAGGCTCAACACTGCTAGTAGGAAAGCTCAACACCTACTAGCGAGAAAGCTTGATACCAAATGAAGGATACTGAAAGGCAGAATGAAGGACAGAAGAGCTCGATACCAATCAAAAAGCGTAACTGAAAAGCATATAAGTAAAGTCGTTAGTCCCTCAAGAAAGAGGCAAAGGCTCAACACAACTAGCTACCAAAAACGCTCCGAACCAATTGGCAAAATGCTCCGAATCAAACGAGCAAATTCCCCCTCCAATAGTGCACCCAACTGGGACATACATGATTTGTCAAATTTCTCCCTTTTAGTTGATAATGCACTATCAAGCAAATTTCTCCCCCTTCAAAATGCATATGTGTCAAAAATGCAAGTTAGCAGCTCCAGGAATATACTCGATAGAATGAAAAGATGCTCTACAAAGTGCTGATCCGATGACTCGACAACATACACAACATGCTAGCAAAGGCTCAAACTGATCACCAAATACGAAATATGAACATATGAGCAAAGTGAGCAGTTTGAGCCAAAAGGTATTCACCATTAAAATAGCTCTAAACATGTACAGACAGGAAGTCAAACAAGTGCTAAACATTATACAAGGTGAACTACCCCTAGCAAAGTTCAATCATCATGCTGCAGAATGAAACATAGACTTGTGTTTTCAGATTTTATCAGAGTTGTAGCGGTGAAATTACACAAGTTTAGAATTCAGCATGTGATTGCGAGAGGTTGAAAGCTTGTCATTGCCTAACTTTTCAACCAAGCTAAGCCTATGCATATGCAATCAGAAGCTTAAAGCATCGGTTTCGGTCATACACTACACGGCTCAAGTTTAACTCAATGTGCAATGAGAAACAGTCTCGATACTGTGATGTGCTGAAGAGCAATCCCATCTTGATCTTTTCAATTCACTTAAAACTTGGTTCAATTTTATAACAGAATATGAACATACCCAGAAGTGAAAGACTCAGAACTAGAGACATAGCAACCTAGCATATATGAGAAGCACAAGTGATTTCTACACATTCTACACATGCTAGTTGCCAATCTCAATGGTGAACAATTTCAGATTTTATGTTTATTAAGCATAGTCACCATTCATAAAATAGCTCAGCTCACAACATCTATCAGTGATCAGAAAGAGCATAAGCTACAAGCATCATCATATAGCATCGGAGTAAACACTAAACAGAGCATAATCACATTCTAAAGATTATATACGTGAAGCTCAGAAGGCAGAGATGCATGATGAAATGCAAAGACTAACCTATCAAAAACGAAGACAAAGCAGAAGAAAAAGAGACAGTCTATGATACAATAACCAAAATGTTTCCCCATCTAAAAGGGGAAACACACACCAAGCTCACCTCTCAACCTATTAAAAGTTGATTGGTCCAAAGGCTTGGTAAAAATATCAGCCAACTGATGATGAGTATCGACATTGCGAAGGTCGATATCACCCTTCTCAACATGGTCTCGCAGAAAATGAAAGCGCACATCAATGTGTTTGGTCTTAGAATGCAGCACGGGGTTCTTAGCAACGCTAATAGCACTCGTGTTGTCGTAAAGCAAAGGAACTCGAGAAAAGCTCAGACCAAAATCACGCAAAGTGGCCATCATCCAAAGCAACTAGGAACAGCAGCTAGCCGCAGCAACATACTCAGCCTTTGTGGTAGACTGGGCGACACTAGACTGCTTGCGAGAAGACCAAGATACAAGAGAAGAACCAAAAAACTGACAAGTCCCAGAAGTGGACTTGCGCTCAAGTCGGCAACCAGCAAAATCGGCATCAGAATAACCGCAAAGGGAGAGGGTGGAGGAAGCTGAATACCAAATCCCGAACTCAGGTGTGAAACGAAGGTACCTCATAATGCGCTTGACCGCCTGACGGTGAGAGGTGCGCGGTGACGCCAGAAAGCGCGCGCAAAGACACACCGCGAACTGAATGTCCGGGCGTGTCGCCGTCAGGTAGAGCAGCGACCCGATCATGCTTCGGTACTCCTTCTGGTCCACAGCTTCTCCATCCTTGTCCGCATCCAGGGCCATCGTGGTCGACATGGGTGTTGGAAGAGGCTTGGCCTCACCCATATCGAATTTCTTCATTATGTCCTTAGTGTACTTGCCTTGGTGCACAAACGTCCCTTCTCGAGATTGCTTAATTTGCAACCCGAGAAAGAAAGTTAACTCGCCCATCATACTCATCTCGAAGTCCCTGCTCATAAGATCTGCAAACTTGGCAACCAAAGCGTGAGAAGAACCACCAAAAATGATATCATCCACGTAAATCTGGACCAAGAGAGTGTCTTTGCCTTGCTTGAGGAGAAAAAGCGTTTTATCCACACATCCCATTTTAAAACCCTTAGCAAGCAAAAAGGTTTTCAACCTATGATACCAGGCTCTAGGGGCTTGTTTCAAACCATATAAAGCTTTGTGAAGTTTAAAAACATGGTTTGGAAACTTGGGATTTTCAAAACTGGGGGGTTGTTTCACATACACCTCTTCTTCTTTGTAGCCGTTTAAGAAGGCACTCTTGACATCCATTTGAAAAAGTTTAAACCCTTTGGATGCAGCAAAAGCCAAGAGTATCCTAATTGCCTCCAAACGAGCTACAGGAGCAAAAGTCTCCTCATAGTCTATCCCCTCCTTCTGACTATACCCCTGGGCTACAAGTCTGGCCTTGTCCCTCACAATGTGGCCATCCTCTCCTTGTTTGTTTTTGAAAACCCATTTTGTCCCAATAGGATTACAGTCTGGAGGAGGTGGAACCAAAACACAAACCCGATTTCTCTCAAAATTTTCTAACTCCTCATGCATGGCATTGACCCAATCTGGATCAGATAAAGCGTGTCCAACATCTCGGGGTTCAAAATCAGCAACAAATGCAGAATGAGCAAAGTGAGAGATTTGTTGTGACCTTGACCGAGTGACGCGTTCGTCGATGCTGTCGATCATCTGTTGAGGCAGGTGTTGGTGCTGAATGTGTCGTGGCGCCTCCCGAGCTAAAGAAACCTCGCCCTCAACAGCACCTGGTGCCTCCTCGGGTACAAACGGTACAGCCTGAGGTGGCCGATCCCACGGCCCCCAAGTAGTCAATCAAGAAGGATCGGGGCCGTGAGTCGACATAGTAGAGGCCGCTCTTTGCGGCAGAGCAGGTGGAGGAGGTACTGGGTCATCCATCCCTTCAGCACCCTCGAGCTCATCATCAAAAAGAGGTTCGCCAACCTCGTGATCACCTGCACGCTCAAATCTAGAAGAAGGACAAACCATGGTCTCGTCGAAGGTGACATCGGATGTCTCCATGACTCGGTTAGTATCAGGTTAAGTAAACGATATGCTCGAGTGTGAGTGCCATAACCCAAAAATACACCATCAGAAGAACGAGACTCAAACTTATCCAGGTTGCCTTTCTTAAGTATAAAACAGTGGCAACCGAAAACTCTAAAATAACTCACTTTGGGCTGTCTTCCAAAACGCAACTCATAAGAAGTCTTTTTCAAGAAAGCTCGGAGAAAAATGCGATTGGAAATATAGCATGCAATGTTCATAGCTTCAGCCCAATACCGCCTAGGAGTCCTATGCTCATCGAGCATCGTCCTGGCCATCTCTACAAGGGTCCGATTCTTCCTCTCTACAACACCATTTTGTGGCGGTGTGTAGGGGGAAGAAAACTGATGCTCCAAACCCAAAGAGTTACAAAACTTATCAAATCTGAATTCTTAAATTCAGAACCATTATCACTACGAATAGCTCACATCGAGTTCATAGGGAACTCATTCTGAAGATGCAAAATCAGATTGCGAGCAAAAGAGAAAGTCTCAGTCTTCTCAGTCAAAAAGAAGACCCACGAATATCTCGAAAAATCGTCAATGACAACAAGCACGTACCACTTCCCCCCAACCGAGCTCACTCGAGCTAGACCAACGAGGTCCATGTGTAAAAGCTCTCTAGGGCACTTAGTCATGACCTGAGTCACTAGATGGTGGGGAGCGGCAACCATCTTCCCATGTCTACAAGAATGGCAAACATGATCCTTCTCCATGGATAACTTGGGCAATCCTCGGATTAGGCCAAGTGAACTAAGCCTTGCAAGCAAGTCGAAGCTCAAATGTCCAAGTCTCCTATGCCACTTCCAAAGATCAGAGGAGGAAGGACCAGCCACAAGACACCGAGAAATTCCAAATGACTCCGAGAAATTCGCACGAAAGACTTTCCCAAAGGGCGAAATCAAACATACATGATTGCCCTGAGGATCTAAAATACGACTGAGATTCAACTTAAAATGAATCTCATAGTCATCATCGAAAAGTTGCGAAACAAAAAAAAGGTTAAAATGCAAGTTAGAAACAAGAGCAACATCACGCAACACAAAGTGCTCATTAACTCGCACCGACCCATGAGACAACACTTTACCTTTGCTATTGTCGCCGAAGGTGATAAACTCCTTTCCAGCAATAGGACCAAGACTGGAGAACCACTTGGCGTTTCCGGTCATGTGCCTCGAACAACCGGAATCCACCAACCAAATGTCCTCTAATCATTTTACCTACATCAATAAAAATACATAGGGTGAGCATACGGTCCAACACTGGGGTGAGTGAAATAGGAAGAATACCAGTGTTGGGCCGGCTGCTCAAAAGAACGGTTAGTAGAAAAACCATTCCTAGCACGCCTACGGGGAAAGCGATCACCACGCACAGGAAAACGTGGTCCGCTAAGGGAAGAGCATCCATCGTGATACTCAAAACGTGTTGGAGGGAAACGCTCAACAAAGCCACCGCCACGGGGTCCATATCATGCAAAGCCAGGATCCCGCCGGGCAACACCTCCGTGAGGCCTAGGACCCTGAGGCACTGTACCTCTAGGCCTAGCAGCTCTCCTCTGAACATTCGGCACATGTACATCATGGAAAGGATGGTACATGTCCGCATTGTTCATCTCCCTGGCACGGCACTCCTCTCTCTTGCGCCAAAAGCAAAACTCCCTCAAGTGTCCATCTCTCCCACAGTGCTCACAATGGTACCTCACCGCTCTCATAGGGGGTTGTTGGTACTCACGGTAGTGGGTGTGGATCACTTGTCCTTTTTGTGGCATGAGCTCCTCCTGGATAGGTGGCATGGTGTCTAGCTTGTTCTTGAGGTTGTTTGGTTTTGGAGCCCATGTCTGTTTCTTGGGTGGAGCTCTCGGAGGTTCAACAAACACCCCATCCTTGGTGTTAGGCTTGAGAGGCTCTTTGGGTGGAATCTTGGTAAGCTTGGGAGTTGTGGTGGAGTTGGGCTTCTCACTCGGGTTAAGACCACTCGACTCTCCAATCTTGCCAAAAGAAGAAGCACACTCAACACCCTGAGCAAAACCTACACCTGGACCTCCAGCAGCACGCTTAAACTGGGCAATCATCATCCCAAGCTGCGGCTCACAACAAGACATCCATGACAAGATGGTCCGAAGGTATGTGTTTTCTTCCTCGGTTTGCATCTTGTCATGCTTCACATTCACAATCTCCATCTCCAAACCCTCACACAAAGCACACCTAGTCACACAAGTGCTACCCGAGCCGGCCTTCTCAAGAGACACAATCTTGACATTCTTCTCTGCCAACTCGGATTGCAAGCCTGCACAAGACTTGCATGCACCCAACAACACGGGTCTAGCCCGGAGCTCATCCACCTCTCCAACCAAAGCAGCATACTTACCTCTCAAAGTGAGAAGGTCAGTCATGTGCTTGGTGCTCATCTCACACTCACCCTCCTCAGAGACAACTACGGTGGACTTGGCAAACTCAAGCTCCTTCACCGTATCCTCCCACTTCTGCCTAAACTCCTTCCGCTCTCTAGTAGCACACCTAAGCAATTTATCTTGACTAAGAAGGGCGACAGTAAGTTTCTCGACCTCAGCAGAAAGCTCGTCGGGGGTCTGAGATACCTGGGAGGTGTCGTCGTCGTTGTCATTCCGAGGGATCTCCTCCAGCTGGCTGTCGACCTCCTTGCTGAGGGCCATTGTGCAAAAGCCCTCATTGTCGGCGTAGAAGCAGAGGCCGTTCAGCTTGTCCTCGATCCTCTTCTTCTTCTCGGACTCATCGTCGCTTGAGGAAGCGGAGTCGTCATCCGAGTCATCCACATCGCTGAGCGTGGCAAACAAAGCACGCTGCTTAGCCTGGGCCTTCTCCAAGTACTTCTTCTTGATGTACTCCATGTTGAAGCCGCCCTTCCGCTTGTGCTTCGCGGGGACGTACTTCTCCTTACGCTTGCTGGAGTCGTACTTGTGCCCATGATCGCCCTTCCAAAAAGCTTGCTTGTTCTTCTTGGGATAGTTGGCGATGAAGTGGTCGGGGTCGCCGCACTCGAAACATCCCGAGCTTCCTCCTCCGCGGCGACGGTTCATGCGGTTGTTGTGAAACCGCGAGAACCGGTTGGCAAGCAAAGCCAACTCATCATCCCCCATGAACTCCAGTTGCTCCTCTGTGATAGAAAGAAGAGAAGAAAGTGCAAATCCTCCAGAGGGGTTAGCAGAAGAGCCAGAAACCAAAGCCATCGACAGGCCAGAAGGATTCTCATAAGAAGCCCTCGTCATGGCATCAGTCTCACTGGACTTGAGCTTACTGAAGAGCTCGTCGCACGTGAGAGTCTCATAGTTAGGCGTTTCGATGATCGCCTAGACCTTAGAGTCCCACACCGACCGATCGAGAGTATGAAAAAGCTTGAGAGCCCTCTCATGATCATCGAAAGGCAACTGCTCCTTGTTAGCCCTCATCCTGTTGACAATCACCTGAAAGCGAGCGAATAAACTCTCTATGCTCTTGCCAAGCATGTGTCGAAAGTTCTCGTACTCACGCTTATGCGACTCGTAGAGACGGGTTTTGACTTGAGTGGTGCCCTCATGAAAGCGCATGAGAGTAGCCCAAATCTCCCGAGCTGTGGTGAGATGAGAAACGCGATCAAACTCGGACATGCTCAAACAGGTGAAAAGAGCATTACAGGCTCGGCTATTGGCATCGTGCTCATTGATCTGCAACTGAGACACACGAGCAGCCAAGACCACGTAATCGGCGTTGTTGCAAATCTCCCAGACGGAAGCACCTATGCTCTGAAGATAGGCCAACATGTGTATCTTCCAATACCCATAGTTCGTCCCATCGAAAAACGGCGGTTTGCCCACGCCGCGATCCATGTCGCCTTCTGTGGATCTGGAACCGGCTAAGGTGGAAGATCCTTAACCCACTACGATACCAATTGAAGGACCGAGAATGCAAAAGCAAGGCGACCAGAGGGGGGATGAATGGGAGCCTAAAAATTTCTCTCGAAACTTCGGCCTTTGTCCCAAAAATTGACCCCCAAAAGCTTCGACCAAAACGTGATGCCCATGACCCTTCGAAGAGGGTGGATGATCCCTAGGATCACAGCGAGGCACCACAAGACAAGAGCAAGTTGAACACCAAAAACACCGGCACAAGTTTGACCCCTAAAAACTGACTCCCGAACGTAGATGGAAGGCTACATCGAGAAATCCCCAAATACCTATGCTAACAAGTAGCAAAGATACCTCGAGAAGTTCCTCGGTCAACTCTAGGGCCAAACGAGAAATCCGGAAACCAAGTGGAAAAGCCGGGAGAGCAAACGCACTAAACCGCAAGCTTCAGCCAAGTCCCGGACTGTCTGGGATCTAGTTCGCGGAATGTCTGCCCAATGGCGGACTGTCCGAGCTCTGGTGGCGGACTGTCCGCCGGCCAGATTTGCAAAAACGCACTGCAGCTGATGTCTCCCTGGTCACTCCCGGACTGTCCACGAGTTAGACCGGCGGACTGTCCGCAGGTCACTCCGGACCAAAATGCTCGAGCCTCACAGCCACTGAGTCGGTTGGAGCCCGATGCGTTTACTATCCGCGGATGAACAGAAAGGGCGATTTTGGTCGCCCTCAAGTCAAATCTGCTCCAAATCGATCCAAATCAAAATCCCTTGATCCCAAACTTGGAGAGGATGATCACAAGGTAGTTAGGAGACTATCCCCAAGAAATCATCCGCTCAAAACAACTCAATCAACAGGAAATCAAAGGGGAAGGTGTATGAACCGAAAAAGCGCCATGAAAATTGAATCGACCCGATCTACTTGTTCGTGAGGGTAGAGATCAATTCCTTCAGTGGAAATGTTCTCCTCACTATAAAGATCAAGTTGATTCAAGTGGATTTCAAAAAGATGCTGTATAGAGAGAGATCGAGTGATGGTAAAATCACGGAGAAATGAAGAACGCGAAGAACAATTTCAAAACGCGAATCAAAACACGGATTTGCAACCGTGTGGCTACCACACGCTACAATAGTGAGATTACGGTCTCACTTCCTCAAAATGTCATGAACACAGAGGTATGGTTCTCTGCGGATCTCAGTAGCTACAGTAGGGGTGTGGGAGAGTAGGGAAACCCTAAGTGGAGAATAGCAAATGACTGAGATAGTTTGGGAGGAGGGTGTCTCCCCCTACTTATCCTAATTATAATTCCCACTCTACCCCTAAGTATTTACAAAGCGAACCAGCTAAACCCTAAGGTTATTCTGGAACAACTCGAAGAAGATGCTGATCCGATGGCTGTTGACGTTCGTTAACGCAAATAGAATATGAAGGATTCCGCAAGCGCACAGAACACCATTGTAGCATTTTACCGGGAGTATTCCAGGATCGTTATTTATATTTTACCACAGGGAAGCAAGGGTCAAGAATCTGATAACTTACTATCATGCATCTACTAACTCAGAGTACTAGTTAGACTAAAGCAGGAGTAAATGATAAATGATATAATAATGAAAGCACATCAAATAGAATTCATAATAAATGTATAGATAACTATAGTGGGAGGACAACGGGAGAGATCAAGGTTCCTATATACTTCTCTATTACTTGTGTTCTAAGGCAACAAAGATGAAAAGATATAGCAGCCATAAACATTAGCACTTTGGAGCAGCAGGTCCTTTCCAACTCTCGAAGAAGACTGGGAAAAAGGTAGTTGGGAGAAGGCTGCCAAAAGCTCTACGAAACATCAATCCGAACGTGGTGGACTACGAAGGCCTAACAAAGCTGTCACCCCTGGGGCTACCACACTATTCCATGGGATTGAGCGCAACCTCAGGTAACCTATAGACTAAACACCATGTCTAATCTATCGATTACTACTCTAATTAGCTAGCATAACTAGAGCACTCAATACGAGCGAAGATCCCATGCCAAGATATAACAACTATTGTCACACCCTGAAATTTGCATTTCTTAAATTAGAGCTAAAATGCTTTATTTATGAATTTTTGGTGCTCATAAAATATAGGGAAATAAAAACTTTTCTATAAATTAAAATTTATCCTAGGGTTTAGAAACTTGTTTGTGCATTCATGTTGGTGCATTTGAGTTTTTGTGATGATTGGTTTTGCTCAAAACTTGTTTGAATTCAAAGGGATTTCAAATTTGCTTTGGAAAATCAGTTTTGGAAATTGGAAAACCCTTTTCTTTCTCCCTCCTCCTCCTTTCTCCCTTCTGGCCCGAGCCAGCTTGGCCGGCCCGCTCCCTCTTTCTCGTCGGTCTGCTCTCCCCTCTCTTTCCGTCGCCCGCGTGGGCCGCCGCCCGGCCCAACGCCTGCGCGCAGCGCCGCTCCGCCGGCCCAGCCGCCCTGCGCAGCGCCGCAGCCCCGCGCCGAGCCAAGGGTTCAGCCTCGGCGCCGCACTCGCGTGCGCGTAGCCTTCTCCGTCTCGCCCGAGGGTCCAGCCTCGCGCGAGCATCGCCGTTTCCGTCTCGCCCGAGGGTCCAGCCTCGCGCGAGCATCGCCGTCTCCGTCTCGCCCGAGGGTCCAGCCTCGCGCGAGCATCGCCGTTTCCGTCTCGCCCGAGGGTCCAGCCTCGCGCGAGCATCGCCGTCTCCGTCTCGCCCGAGGGTCCAGCCTCGCGCGAGCATCGCCGTTTCCGTCTCGCCCGAGGGTCCAGCCTCGCGTGCGTAGCCGCTTCCGTCTCGCCCGAGGGTCGCCGCTCCCGCGCCTCGGCCCAGCTTGGCACCCGCGCGCAGCGCGCCGCCGCTCCTCCCGTCGCTGACTGCGCATCCCCGCCTGTCAGTGTCCCACCTTCCCCTCCCTGCTCGTGTTCATGGCGGACACCCGAAACCGAGCCCGACTCCAATCCTGGCACGTGACCTCGCTTGCCTAATCAACCTAGCCAACCCCCTTATAAGATTCCCGAGAGCCCGCCGCCTCTCCTCACGCAAACAGCCCAAGTTCCCGTGTCCTATCTTGCCCACACCGAGAGCTCCGCGCACCGAAAGATCTCCGCCGCCGTCAACCTCGCTTCTTGGTAGGTTTCGATCGCCACCGAGGATATCTAGAGCTTCTACTCGATCTCACGAAGCTATACATTCATTCTATCTTCTTTTTCCTCTTCGTTTTGGGTGCCTTAATCGCTCGCCGTCCCTTTTCAGAGCCGCCGTCCGTCTCGTCGGGCAATACGCCGCCACCAGACCGTCTCCGACCTCGTCTGTGCCTCAGGTGAGTTCGCCTTGAGCTTCTCGTTCGATTGAACCCGTCCCCGTGGTCTCTACCGCTCTCTACCTCGAATCCGAGCCGCGCCGCCGTACTCCGGCGATGGCACCGCCGCAAGCCGCCGCTGGCCCTGTTCTCCGGCGACAGCGCCGCCAGTCAACCCCCTGGATCTAATCTCCATCCTTCATTCTGGATCAGACGGCCTCCACCAACCGATACCCCTTTGATTCGGCACGTTTTCTAAAGAGTCCCTAGAATCTTTAGGTCTCAACCCGCCGTCCAACTGACCCTGTTCATTGAGTCTGTGAAAACTCCCATCCTAGCCCCTGCGTTTTCTCTTAAATGAGGCGCAGTCCAGCCAAAATTCAATTTAAGTTTTATCTGCAAATTCAAGTTTGTTTTATTTACAGTTTTGCCACTGATTTCAAATGCCTTTAACTTCTTTGTTTTAACTCCGATTTAGTCCGTTCAACTTGCGTTAGGTTCGTTTCGAAAAGTTCTTTCTAAATATATAACTTTCAATACTATTTTCTGTAATTAAAATTTGAGTTAAATCTAATCTAGTAAATAGCGTCTTTAATCTTGTTTAGTTTATATCTTTTCCGTTATAACTCCGATTAGAGTAATTTTCGCGTCTGTGTGATCGTAGCGAGCCGTAGATCAGTTTTCAAAACTCTTTATTTTGTTTTATTATGATTGATGTATTGCTCTAATTATAGGCTATGTTTGCTTTGCATGATTGCCTTTGGATGCGTGTGTGGTGTCCTGTGATCGTATGTCCAGTCGGTGAGTTTACGTTGGTGATCAAGAAGAGATCGTGATCAAGAGTCAATCCTTGGAAGTCTACGAGTCAACAGAAGAAGGATCTTGGGTTTAAGGCAAGTATAGCATGGGACCATCCTTGTTACCTATTCATCGTAATCACTTAATTCATATTGCATGTGTCTAATTTGAATGCCATTAAGGATTACCTAGTTCTTGTTATCTATTACCTTGTCACCGTGGGATGTTTTGCATTTGGGTAGTATATTGCTAGTGCTCAACTTAAACCGACATGATCTGATCACTGATTCATGATTAATTGACTAATGGTTATAATTTATACAAAGATGATTAAAACTTGCCTATCTGTCAGCAAAAGCTGGGACATACAGTGCAACCATGAGGGTTATATGGCTCTGACCTTAGCTCAGTATGAGGACCTTTTCTAGCTTGTTAGTGGACACCTGTATAGGCGCGTTGGATCTTGCCGAGTTGGGTATAGTGCGGCTTCTGTCCACGTGTGTATAGGCTGCGTGTTATTGTGCCACCTGGAAGGAGGGCTCTACATCCCCTTGCCTTAAGACCTAGCGGCCCTAACTTGTTAGACGAACCTTTGAAAGGCTGCGCAGTGAACCCTGCCGTGCACCTTGGAAGTGTAATGTGGGCCTTGCAAACCTCGGCATATGGGAATCACGACTCATCGGGTAAAGTGTACAACCTCTGCAGAGTGTAAAACTGATATATCAGCCGTGCTCACGGTTACGAGCGGCCCGGAAAACTCACAGAAAAGCTGGTTAAATGGTTAAATGGTTAAATGGTTAAAATGGTTAACTAATGTTTAATACTGGTTTATGAGAATGTTATCATGATGATGGAATTACTGTGATCATATGGTTTACATGGGTTTAAGCATAACATACGTTTACTTAATGCTAAAATTATGCCAACTAAAAGCTAATGCAGTTAAACAAGTGTCAGCTTTTTGAGCCTCATGAACCCCATGTTATATTTGTTAAGTACGAGATGTACTTATGCTTGCTTTACTTTTCAATTCTTTGGAAAAATCCCGGATGGGTACCAGACTGCAAGAGTTGGAGAAGTTAGGCTTGTGATCAACCAGTCAGTTGTTCCCTGTGAAGTTGGTGTCTCCATCTGAAGATCGGAGTGTCTTTCCGCTGTCTGCTCTTTAAGGTTATATTCTTTGTGTTTATACGTTATATATGAGCATTGTCTTTCGATATTACCAATTATTTGTGGCTATATGTGAGATTTGACTTCCTGGGCTCACATATGGTGTATACCTGGTTTTGTTCTTAAAACCGGGTGTGACAAAGTGGTATCGGAGCAATGCTGACTGTAGGACGCAAGCCTAGTTAGAAACTGGTCGTTTAAAGCTTTTGAAAATTGCTATAGAACTCTTGTTCTATCAACCTTGGTATTTTCTTCTCAATTGTATCTTCTACCTTTGTATTTGTCTCCTCCTTGTTGCTTAAATTTTAAATGTTGCTCTCACCTTCACTCCTTGCCTTGGATTGCTTTTGAAAACTTCCCTCTATCTAAGTAGACGGATCGTTGACCAAGCTATGTCGTCTCTGACCGCAGTTAATAAACGAAAGCTGATCGCTATGCAAAGTCAAGACCTGGGAAGAATGACGCAACAACAAGACGCAACACAAGGACCAACCAACATGGAAGGAAGCCATAAAGGACAGTTACCAGGTGTTGAAGTGGAGCAAGATTACATTTATGGAAAGTTGAGGCATGTGGATATGACCACTATTCATGGAGCAAAGAAAGCAGTGTATGGCATGATCCCAGTCAATTCAGTAACTGCCATGGTTCTTTTCGACCCTAGTGCTTCGCACTCGTTCATCTCTGTCAAGTTTGTAGCTCGCCTGAAGATAAGGGAGTGGCCAACAAAGAAGCTCATAATAGTTCGCACACCAACTGGAGAAATTGAGACAAACCATAAATGCCGAGGTGTTAGAGTCCAGATAAAAGAGAGTGAGTTCATAGTGAAGCCGAATGTTTTGGAACTCTCCGGAATCGATGTTATCCTTGGACAGGGATGGTTAAAGGGTCATAAAAGTGAGGTCAATTATTCCCGGCGTTCAGTGTTTTTAAGAACACTATCAGGCGAAAGGATTGAATATCGAGGTATGCCGTTATCACCCAATGAATGTGAAACAGGTCTGTTGGAAGATAGCAGCAGTAAGATTCAAGAGGTTCAGGATCGATGTTTTTGTTGCAAGCATTATGGGAATTCTTGTCTTCAAAAGAAGTCAACCAAGGATGAGGTCAGAGTGAACCCAAGTGGTGAAGACAAGGAAGATAAGAAAAGGAAAGCAAATTCATTCGCGCCACCGTTGATACATCACCAACAGTTGAGTTCTACTCCAGTATCACATCCAGTTCTAACTCTTGTTCAGACAAGCCTAGATCAGCAGCATTTAGAAGCTCCTCCAAATAAGAACTTTCCACAGGAGGTTTGCATAGATGGATGGACAATCACCTACAAAGAATTCCAACCACGGAAGCGAGTTAAGAAGCAGAATAAACTGGTAACAGTCAATCCTCCAAGTCAGCAAAATGGTAGCACATCAAACAACACTTCTACCGCAGCAGATCCAACCAAAGGAAGATGTTATCATTGTCGACAGGAAGGACACTACGTAAGATCCTGCCCCAAAAAGGTCAACAACCGACTCAAGGAAGTAGCCACAACCCAGTCACTACAGAATAGCCACCAACAAGTGATGTCAGTGCCTGATGCAAAGAAAGTCCCTGATAGCAGTTGATAGATGAAGAGTGTACAAGAAAAGCTACCTTTGATGTTCTTGTAAATGTATCGGGTTCTAGTGGTTCTTGAGCCCTTATGTAATAAAACGTTAGTAACGAAGTTAAGTCAAGTCCTTGACCCATGTGTGGCTTGTGAACCTGTGATGTATGTTGTTTGTCCTTATGATAATGTTTGTTTTGCATCTTTGTAATGAGTGCAATGATTTTGTGGGTTTCCTCACAATTTCATTTAGGTTTAGTTCATAGGTGTCATGCATAGAAGGTTGGGTTTCTGTTTCTTCTGTTCCCTCTATCCTATCCTTTCGGAGCAGTCTGTCTTTATCAGCTTATATCTCAGTTTATGGATGTTCAAAAAAAAAAATCATGGAACAATTCTGGACACAAGTAGACTTCATGATCTTTCTCTGAGCGCAAGAATCACCCTGATAGCTGTTATGGTTTTGGAATTATGAAATTCACAAGTTGATACATCCGTGCTGTCTGGAATCTGGAATAGTTTCTGTTGTCTGCTGTTTTCGACGACCTTAACTACAGAATCTGGAAAAGTGTTCTGCATGAAAGTTGTAGAGGATTTCCTAAGTTTTCCAGAAAGGTAAACTGCAACTTCATTGGATAAGCAGAGCTCGAGATATGGCTGTTTTACTGCACTGCTATTTTGCTACTCGCGAGAAATTTCAGAATTCTTGTTCTTACCTTTGCATATGAATTTCTCTGGGATGTCAGAAGGTCTTTATGCTAGTTAGCTTAACTAGAAAAAGGTGGACAGAGCAATTGTGATTGAGAACAAGCGTCGAGAGATGGAGGAGAAGAAAAGGAAAAGAGAAAGCCAATCTGTGGGTAGCAACATACACCACCCTTACGCTCATGCACCAAAATTCCAACAATGGAACCAGGAATCAAGTGATCAGTGGAATCTTGAACCTCCTCAAGAACTCCATCAGTATCAGCAATTCAATGATGAAGTACTTCACTCCAATTCCCAAGAACCATGTCTGTCACCTCCTAGTGACACCTTGACGAAGATTAATACTCCCACTAGTGAGGGTTGTAACGATTGTGATGAGGTTAATCACTATGAGAATGACTGTCATAAGAAGTTTATGAGAGCAATAAAAGTCAGGACGACGAACCACATCAAATACAAGAACAGGAGAATCAGGAGCCAGGAAGTAAAGTAAAAAGAAACTACATCCAAGGAATGTTAAATCATGTGTATATGATTAACAAACGTGGGGCTAAGGAAGTCGTATATGGTTTCATTCAAGTAAACTCTGCTCCCGCCATTGTGATGTTTGATCCTAGAGCTTCACACTCGTTCATCTCTAGCCTATATGTACAAGAACACAGGATGACTATGCTTCCAATGAGGAAACCAGTGATAGTTAACTCTCTAGGAGGCGAAATGAAAGCAAACCACATACGCCCAAAAGTTAGCCTTGACATAAAGGGAGTAAACTTTGAGGCGAACCTTACTGTTTTGAAGTTGATGGAAATGGATGTTATCCTTGGTAAGGGTTGGTTATCTGTTTGTAAAGGAGTGGTTAAGTATGCTCAAGGTTTGGTGCTTTTAACAACACCGACAGGTGAAAGAATTGAGTATCAAGGTTTTCACCCTGTACCTGAGGAATACGAGAATGACCCATTAGAAGGGGTACCCATTGAGGACAATAAAGTGGACTGTGAGTTTTCAGAATATCAATACGAAGGAACAACTGCAGATCAAGTTTCCACATCTCTTTGAGTTGTAAGCCAATCAAGTTAGCGAGCAAGACCAGTTTGGGATAATCAAGTGTAATGATCCTTTCATGAAGATCTTTGTTCACAAGTTATGATCATGAAACATCAGTGGTTTGATAATCTCGGTATGCAAGTGTGAAGTGAAAGTGTTATCAAGATCTTTTCTCGTTTCTCTCCTGTGCTCTGAGTCTCTTTCGAATCTCGGGACGAGATTCTCTTAAGGGGGGTAGATTTGTCACACCCTGAAATTTGCATTTCTTAAATTAGAGCTAAAATGCTTTATTTATGAATTTTTGGTGCTCATAAAATATAGGGAAATAAAAACTTTTCTATAAATTAAAATTTATCCTAGGGTTTAGAAACTTGTTTGTGCATTCATGTTGGTGCATTTGAGTTTTTGTGATGATTGGTTTTGCTCAAAACTTGTTTGAATTCAAAGGGATTTCAAATTTGCTTTGGAAAATCAGTTTTGGAAATTGGAAAACCCTTTTCTTTCTCCCTCCTCCTCCTTTCTCCCTTCTGGCCCGAGCCAGCTTGGCCGGCCCGCTCCCTCTTTCTCGTCGGTCTGCTCTCCCCTCTCTTTCCGTCGCCCGCGTGGGCCGCCGCCCGGCCCAACGCCTGCGCGCAGCGCCGCTCCGCCGGCCCAGCCGCCCTGCGCAGCGCCGCAGCCCCGCGCCGAGCCAAGGGTTCAGCCTCGGCGCCGCACTCGCGTGCGCGTAGCCTTCTCCGTCTCGCCCGAGGGTCCAGCCTCGCGCGAGCATCGCCGTTTCCGTCTCGCCCGAGGGTCCAGCCTCGCGCGAGCATCGCCGTCTCCGTCTCGCCCGAGGGTCCAGCCTCGCGCGAGCATCGCCGTTTCCGTCTCGCCCGAGGGTCCAGCCTCGCGCGAGCATCGCCGTCTCCGTCTCGCCCGAGGGTCCAGCCTCGCGCGAGCATCGCCGTTTCCGTCTCGCCCGAGGGTCCAGCCTCGCGTGCGTAGCCGCTTCCGTCTCGCCCGAGGGTCGCCGCTCCCGCGCCTCGGCCCAGCTTGGCACCCGCGCGCAGCGCGCCGCCGCTCCTCCCGTCGCTGACTGCGCATCCCCGCCTGTCAGTGTCCCACCTTCCCCTCCCTGCTCGTGTTCATGGCGGACACCCGAAACCGAGCCCGACTCCAATCCTGGCACGTGACCTCGCTTGCCTAATCAACCTAGCCAACCCCCTTATAAGATTCCCGAGAGCCCGCCGCCTCTCCTCACGCAAACAGCCCAAGTTCCCGTGCCCTATCTTGCCCACACCGAGAGCTCCGCGCACCGAAAGATCTCCGCCGCCGTCAACCTCGCTTCTTGGTAGGTTTCGATCGCCACCGAGGATATCTAGAGCTTCTACTCGATCTCACGAAGCTATACATTCATTCTATCTTCTTTTTCCTCTTCGTTTTGGGTGCCTTAATCGCTCGCCGTCCCTTTTCAGAGCCGCCGTCCGTCTCGTCGGGCAATACGCCGCCACCAGACCGTCTCCGACCTCGTCTGTGCCTCAGGTGAGTTCGCCTTGAGCTTCTCGTTCGATTGAACCCGTCCCCGTGGTCTCTACCGCTCTCTACCTCGAATCCGAGCCGCGCCGCCGTACTCCGGCGATGGCACCGCCGCAAGCCGCCGCTGGCCCTGTTCTCCGGCGACAGCGCCGCCAGTCAACCCCCTGGATCTAATCTCCATCCTTCATTCTGGATCAGACGGCCTCCACCAACCGATACCCCTTTGATTCGGCACGTTTTCTAAAGAGTCCCTAGAATCTTTAGGTCTCAACCCGCCGTCCAACTGACCCTGTTCATTGAGTCTGTGAAAACTCCCATCCTAGCCCCTGCGTTTTCTCTTAAATGAGGCGCAGTCCAGCCAAAATTCAATTTAAGTTTTATCTGCAAATTCAAGTTTGTTTTATTTACAGTTTTGCCACTGATTTCAAATGCCTTTAACTTCTTTGTTTTAACTCCGATTTAGTCCGTTCAACTTGCGTTAGGTTCGTTTCGAAAAGTTCTTTCTAAATATATAACTTTCAATACTATTTTCTGTAATTAAAATTTGAGTTAAATCTAATCTAGTAAATAGCGTCTTTAATCTTGTTTAGTTTATATCTTTTCCGTTATAACTCCGATTAGAGTAATTTTCGCGTCTGTGTGATCGTAGCGAGCCGTAGATCAGTTTTCAAAACTCTTTATTTTGTTTTATTATGATTGATGTATTGCTCTAATTATAGGCTATGTTTGCTTTGCATGATTGCCTTTGGATGCGTGTGTGGTGTCCTGTGATCGTATGTCCAGTCGGTGAGTTTACGTTGGTGATCAAGAAGAGATCGTGATCAAGAGTCAATCCTTGGAAGTCTACGAGTCAACAGAAGAAGGATCTTGGGTTTAAGGCAAGTATAGCATGGGACCATCCTTGTTACCTATTCATCGTAATCACTTAATTCATATTGCATGTGTCTAATTTGAATGCCATTAAGGATTACCTAGTTCTTGTTATCTATTACCTTGTCACCGTGGGATGTTTTGCATTTGGGTAGTATATTGCTAGTGCTCAACTTAAACCGACATGATCTGATCACTGATTCATGATTAATTGACTAATGGTTATAATTTATACAAAGATGATTAAAACTTGCCTATCTGTCAGCAAAAGCTGGGACATACAGTGCAACCATGAGGGTTATATGGCTCTGACCTTAGCTCAGTATGAGGACCTTTTCTAGCTTGTTAGTGGACACCTGTATAGGCGCGTTGGATCTTGCCGAGTTGGGTATAGTGCGGCTTCTGTCCACGTGTGTATAGGCTGCGTGTTATTGTGCCACCTGGAAGGAGGGCTCTACATCCCCTTGCCTTAAGACCTAGCGGCCCTAACTTGTTAGACGAACCTTTGAAAGGCTGCGCAGTGAACCCTGCCGTGCACCTTGGAAGTGTAATGTGGGCCTTGCAAACCTCGGCATATGGGAATCACGACTCATCGGGTAAAGTGTACAACCTCTGCAGAGTGTAAAACTGATATATCAGCCGTGCTCACGGTTACGAGCGGCCCGGAAAACTCACAGAAAAGCTGGTTAAATGGTTAAATGGTTAAATGGTTAAAATGGTTAACTAATGTTTAATACTGGTTTATGAGAATGTTATCATGATGATGGAATTACTGTGATCATATGGTTTACATGGGTTTAAGCATAACATACGTTTACTTAATGCTAAAATTATGCCAACTAAAAGCTAATGCAGTTAAACAAGTGTCAGCTTTTTGAGCCTCATGAACCCCATGTTATATTTGTTAAGTACGAGATGTACTTATGCTTGCTTTACTTTTCAATTCTTTGGAAAAATCCCGGATGGGTACCAGACTGCAAGAGTTGGAGAAGTTAGGCTTGTGATCAACCAGTCAGTTGTTCCCTGTGAAGTTGGTGTCTCCATCTGAAGATCGGAGTGTCTTTCCGCTGTCTGCTCTTTAAGGTTATATTCTTTGTGTTTATACGTTATATATGAGCATTGTCTTTCGATATTACCAATTATTTGTGGCTATATGTGAGATTTGACTTCCTGGGCTCACATATGGTGTATACCTGGTTTTGTTCTTAAAACCGGGTGTGACAACTATACTAATCATATAATAAAGCATAAAGTAAATAGAGAAGATAAATATATTAAAGCATAAGTCTTACAAAGAAAAGATACAAGACATACCAAAACTCTGAAGACTCCTCCGGAACCGGAGCGCAGCTCCGCTCTCCCGAACTCCCGACTAGAGCTAAGCTATTACATTGGAAAATCTAAACCTAATTACATAGAGAAGAGAGGTCATCCATTCGAGGGACGCCTCTACAACTCCATGATGGTGTGTTGCCTCAGGGGGGTCCTGGGTTTATTATATAGGGGCTCCTGGCCTCCACTCCACCTTGGGCAAGCGATGTGGTACTAAATCCTTCGTCATATGCACTTGGGCCTAAATGGGCCAAAACGTGTTGGAGAGGTCGGTTGGAGTGCATCACGCGAAGGGGGGCAAACTTGGGCCCAATACCTGACCGCTCGGTCCAGGGAGGAGACCGACCGGTCTGCCTCTATTACAGGTGGACCCCGCCTTCCGTGGGTCCCCTTCTCATGTATTCTGGAATGTTCTGGAGTGTTCTAGAATCTTCCTTGTCGTATCCATCGAGGACTCTCTCGTCGGGACTCCAAATGTAGCAAACCATATGTCCGTTTCGATCGTCTCGACGAGTTCTTCGCAATGGTGTGCTCTGTTTCATCACTTGAGATACTTTTATATGGTGAAATATTGATAATCCTGCAAAACAAGTGAGAGCACCAAAACTCGTGGAACTTGTTAGTTTCAAACCCTACAACTATGCTTTGTGATTCATTTAGTGTCATTTTATGCAATAGTTGATGGTTAGTTATGAGCATTAGTGAGCGTCAACAAGTTCCCCCAAGCTTAACCTTTGCTAGTCCCTTAGCAAAATCAAACTCAACAATGGATCAGGAGTTGCTGCAATATCTGCACTTCTAACAAGTACTCATGCATTCAAACAAATGTTCTCATTTAGATTAGAAAGATATCATATTATTTATCACAGGGCTTAGTACTTTACCTTGAATCTTGAGTAATTGAAAGATAGAACGATCAAATCAAGCACTATGTCTCTTGTTGTTTCACTTCACCATTATCCTGGAGTTTTTATGAATTTTCAAAAAGCTTAAGAACATATGTTGCCAAATTAAACAATGGATCCAAAGAGAAAGTCAACCATACCATTGAATCGAGAAGTGCATGTATATGGAAAATGGAGGCGGATGCTCTTTTGAATATATCACTCTCTTTTGTCTATTAGAAACACATGGCTATCAGACTAATTCTACTATCGGGCACGTGCCCATTTTTTCTGATATTCATCATTTTTCTTTTTTTTCTTCGAGGTTCCGGACACTTGTCCCTTTTTATTTCCTCGGGATCTATCTTTTTGAAGTTTCGGACACTTGTCCCTTTTTATTTCCTCAGAATTCTTTTTTTTTCTTCTTTTTCTTTTTTTTCAATAGCCACATGCTTCGAACAAACTTTTGAGAGGATAGCAATAGATAATCATGAGCATTTATGCGAAAGATGGATGAAATGTGTAAGTGATCTCAATTCAATAGTATGATAACTTCTCACAGGGTCAACAAAACTTAATTTAACTCAACGCAATTATTGATCATATTAATATTAGAAATTCTTCAGAACTCTAGTGTTGTTTCAGAACAAGATAACAGTAGCTCAGATCATCACATATCATATCTGTCAATTACCTAGACTCTGGATCAAGCATTTGCTACCCATATATTTAATTTTATTTTTAAGCATCATTATTAATCAGGAGAACTCATGCTTTGAAGGCTAGGTACTTGAAAGAAATACAATAGAGCAACTATTCATCATTTCCATTTTAAGAATTTAGGGAGGGAGTTCTTCAGATTAGACATGCTTTATTTATTTAATCTAACACACACTATAACCTATTACTTAAAAAATTAAGACAGTAGTAAGACATACGTGAATCACGAAGATAACGGGGGTGCGTCTCCCCCAAGATAATCCCTTCAATTGCATCGAGCCTTGATGTGCCCGAATATTTTTGTTCTTTTTTTAAAAGGGTGAGCCTTCATGTGCTCATATTTTTTTGTATTTTGAATTTATTTATAGAAAGAAAATTTAAAAGGATAAAGATACTTACCTTGATACACAGGGGTGCTTTTCCCCAAGCTGAATGTTGACATAGTCATTTGATCTTGCAATGTAGCGGACTGACAGTGAAAATGTTCTTCGTCTATTGGAGCATTGATTGATGTTGATGGTTGTTAAAATAGTGCTCCAACAGTAGACGGAACATCCACTTGCTCGTCAGCTTTTCTTGGTCTTTAATCCTGTGAAACTCAAATAGACAACAAAACTTGTGGAACAGATTAAGCATTAGTGGTTGGCCACTCAAGCCTTAGTTGTCCAGAGTTTCAATAAGATCTCTTTCTCAATATTTTTGTATTTTTATATTTTTTTATGATGCAAGAGAAAATACAACAGGATGAGTGCATGCATATTTATTTTTGTTTTAATGCCACCACGGTGAATATTTCATGTGGGTTTTTACACATCACAAAATTATTCACATGAGGCTTAAAGTTTTATGATGCAGTGCAAAAAGTAAAATATTTTTTTATTTTTTTATGCAATGCTAACACAGAAAAGTAAATATGCTGTGGAGAAATAATAATAGAAAGTAAATATGCAAAAAATAGAAACTAATGCAATAAAGATAAATATGGATAACTACCGATTTTACCTTTCGGCGAGGGTTCAATGTTTTAAGTCCTCTGAACAGGACTTCTCACCATGTTCATTCCTAAGGTGCGTCATTTGATCCTGATATGTAGACCTTGATAACTACACCTCTTGATATAGTGTCACCCATGCTCTTTGTTCGCCCAACAATTTGAAGTGAAACATTAATTGTGGAAGCTGGCGACATCTTGCTCAGTGTGCAATTTCTTGTAGATCTAGGACCTTCACTTTGTAGAATTTGGGAGTTGACAAACCCCTCTATGTTTTGCTCAAGAGTGTGTCCTGCTCATAAAGACAAGTAGAGATCAAGTGCATGGGCTCTGTTGGTGGAAAAACACCAACAGAACCAAAAGTTTTGTTCATTCTTCTCTAACCTTAGGCACATTGCACAAGATAAACTTGTTGTTTATATGTTCTATTCAAACTTAACATGAGTGATAGGATCAAAAGATGAGCATGAAAGTAGCATCTTAAAATATTTAACAGATTAGATTGCTTAACCCAAGGAAGGATAGTCTATGCATAATGTGTTGATCTTTTCATGATTGTGATATATCATCTTCCAAAGGTTAGATGCATAACATTTTAGCTCATATAGTTAAGATAGTGAGATTCAAGAGAGTAAAGCCAGGAACAAGGAGTAAAGAACTAAACATGTTAAGTTGATTAGGGTGGATCAAGTGAGGTGCAACTTAAACATGTTTGGTTCATTATTTATGCGCATACCATAAACAAAGAGAAGCTTTTAAAGTGATGGTCACATACCTTGAAATGTTATTTTATCATTGAAGAGTGATTGTGTCGAACCACCTTGTGGAAGCTTCTCTTGTCTAGCTGGTTGTGTTCATGAATGGCTTGTCTTCTCTTATCTATCTCACAGTGGGCCAGTTGAGTCTTGTTCTCAACAGGTCTAGACGATGGAGACTTTATCAACTATTCTCTTGATTTCTAGGCTCGGGTACTATCTCTCCATCTTTGAATTCTTGCAGTGCAGTGGCTTCATCCTTCATGATGTCTCCCTTAAGCTGGCTTGTGAAATAGGTTGATGTCGATATTTCTTCAACAACATGTTCATGAGTTGAAATTGTAGACCTTGTTGTTGTTGAAGTCGTACCACCTCGTCCACCAAACTAGCTCTTGTGTTGCAATGATTAGAAGTGAGGAGAACTTCCACTGCTTGTCTTCATAGCGAACCACCAACAAACTTCCTTCGGACGACACATAGATGTTATAATGTAGTAGCATATCGTCACCTTGATATTTGTTGTTGGTGTTGGTGTTGATGTCTTCAATAATGATGAGCGTAGGCACAGATTAGCCCATACGGGGTGAGTTACATCCTACTCATCATCAGTGTCCTAGCTTAAGCCTTGGTAAGGCTCACAGCTTGGCTGCCTTTGACATCACTAGTGACTTATCTGATGATGAGTTTTGTCTATCCATGGGTTGGGTTTTGGATCTTTAAGTTCACACCTTGAACAAGCAAACCTCATCTCCTACAAAATGTTAGTGGACACATACCCGAAGGATTGCACTGAATTTGAAACATGAGTTGTTATCCACTACTTATGTGTTATTCATCCATGCTAATGAAATATGATTTTAGAATTACTTTAGCATAGACTAGCATTTTATGTGTTGGCTGCATGGTTCAAGGTAAAAGATAACTTGCAGTAGAAGATAAATTGAAATAAACTTTAATACTCACAGCTCTTTCATCCATGATGAATGAGCTGAGTCTTCATTATGCATTTCACCGTATGCCTTGCTTCATCTCTGATGTGAATTCATCTCAGGACATTCCCAAAGTGTATTTAGAGTTCTCTGCAGGGGTTAGTCCAACAAAATATCCAATGTCTACACAAGCTAATTTTAGATCAATAATCAAACCAAACTCCGTGTCTAATTTGATTAAGGTAGACTATTTAACCTAAGCACCACGCTTAATTTAAAAAGCCTATGAAAGTACCCTAGGGAAGTACCTTCAAACCAAAATATACTAGCATAAACAAAGGTAGCATGAAAGCATAAAAGAGATTTATTCAAATAGACATGAAAGAGTATGATCACAGTGAGGAATATTATATTGTTTTTTTCTTCTTCTTTTTTCGTTTAGATGCAGATGACATGAATGCATGCAAGGAACTAAATATGATGAGGATTTGATAAAAGAAAACCAAAACTGAATGGAGTGGATGAATGATTAAAAGTAAACAGGCAGTGGTATGCAAGAAATTAAAAAGATAACTACTCATAAAATTTAAAGTCCATGAGCAAGACTGTCTCACTTTGATCATACTTACCATGACTCACAACTGGGACTTGTGAGTGGCACAGCGTAACTATCCGTCACATGGGATGGGAGCTGAATTCTTGTGACGATGATCTTTTCTCCAATCTACACATGGTTAGAATAAATAATATATATGTATGTATACACAAACCTGTGAGATGGCAGGGTTCCAGAATTAATGATGGATCTTGAATGTTTAGGCACCCTGGGTTCTTCATTCTTGTGGAAACTCGCCATAAGGTCGAAACGGCGTCTGATGTCCTGTTTATTCCACACTCAACAGAATAAGGGGTAATCCTACTAAAGCTAGTGGTACACTAAATTAGCAGATATCAAGATCATTATCAAAATCTTTACACCAATTGCTTCCCCGGCAACGGCGCCAAAAATGCTTGTTGACGTTCGTTAACGGAAATAGAATATGAAAGATTCTGCAAGCGCACAGAACACCATTGTAGCATTTTACCAGGAGTATTCTAGGATCGTTATTTATATTTTACCACAGGGAAGCAAGGGTCAAGAATCTGATAACTTACTATCATGCATCTACTAACTCAGAGTACTAGTTAGACTAAAGCAGGAGTAAATGATAAATGATATAATAATGAAAGCACATCAAAGAGAATTCATAATAAATGTATAGATAACTATAGTGGGAGGACAACGGGAGAGATCAAGGTTCTTATATACTTCTCTATTACTTGTGTTCTAAGGCAACAAAGATGAAAAGATATAGCAGTCATAAACATTGGTACTTTGGAGCAGCAGGTCCTTTCCAACTCTCGAAGAAGACTGGGAAAAAGGTAGTTGGGAGAAGGCTGCCAAAAGCTCTACGAAACATCAATCCGAACGTGGTGGACTACGAAGGCCTAACAGAGCTGTCACCCCTGGGGCTACCACAACTATTCCGTGGGATTGAGCGCAACCTCAGGTAACCTATAGACTAAACACCATGTCTAATCTATCGATTACTACTCTAATTAGCTAGCATAACTAGAGCACTCAATACGAGCGAAGATCCCATGCCAAGATATAACAACTATACTAATCATATAATAAAGCATAAAGTAAATAGAGAAGATAAATATATTAAAGCATAAGTCTTACAAAGAAAAGATACAAGACATACCAAAACTCTGAAGACTCCTCCGGAACCGGAGCGCAGCTCCGCTCTCCCTAACTCCCGACTAGAGCTAAGCTATTACATTGGAAAATCTAAACCTAATTACATAGAGAAGAGAGGTCATCCATTCGAGGGACGCCTCTACAACTCCATGATGGTGTGTTGCCTCAGGGGGTCCTGGGTTTATTATATAGGGGCTCCTGGCCTCCCCTCCACCTTGGGCAAGCGATGTGGTACTAAATCATTCGTCATATGCACTTGGGCCTAAATGGGCCAAAACGTGTTGGAGAGGTCGGTTGGAGTGCATCACCCGAAGGGGGCAAACTTGGGCCCAATAGCTGACCGCTCGGTCCAGGGAGGAGACTGACCGGTCTGCCTCTATGACAGGTGGGCCCTGCCTTCCGTGGGTCGCCTTCTCGTGTCTTCTGGAATGTTCTGGAGTGTTCTAGAATCTTCCATGTCGTATCCATCGAGGACTCTCTCGTCGGGACTCCAAATGTAGCAAACCATATGTCCGTTTCGATCGTCTCGACGAGTTCTTCGCAATGGTGTGCTCTGTTTCATCACTTGAGATACTTTTATATGGTGAAATATTGATAATTCTGCAAAACAAGTGAGAGCACCAAAACTCGTGGAACTTGTTAGTTTCAAACCCTACAACTATGCTTTGTGATTCATTTAGTGTCATTTTATGCAATAGTTGATGGTTAATTATGAGCATTAGTGAGCGTCAACAACGGCCACGCCCGCACAACTGGTAGCGTTGCCTCGACGCAACCTCACCGATTGCCGCCACGTGTCGCCACCGCTCTACTCGTCCTTTTCACGGACCTTGCCCCCGGTTTTGTGGCCGAAACCGGTAAACCTGTTTTCATGACCAACCCTTGGTTTTAAGGCCGAAACCGGGAAACCCGACGTCCATCGCCTGAGTTTTGTGGCCCAAACTCAGAAACCTACCAGCGCCCAGGTTTTGAGGCCCAAACCTGGAAACCATCCTCAGCCCGAGTTTTGTGGCCCAAACTCGGCAAACCCGCAGCACCCAGGTTTTGTGGTCCAAACCTGGAAACCGTCCACCGGTGGTTTTTCTGTGGTTTAACAACCAAACCGACGCCGTAGAGGGGATGCACCGCCCGTGCACCCCGTCCACCGACACATGTTCTCAGGTCCTCGACCCAAGCAACACCGTCCCCCACAAGTCTTCGCTCGTCGCTGTCCCAGGCTGTCAGCCACCACAGCTTATCCTCAGGCCACCGGTCTCTCAGTCCAAGCCTCACGTCCGCCCTTCACCGCTCTGGGTCCATCGGCATGGCACGTCCGCCGCACGGCACGCACATCCTTCACCGCTCCTGGTCCATTGGCACGACACGTCTCTACTTGACCTTCACCTTGCCCTCGATCACTGTCTTCGTGCTCGACACCTGCACAACACAAGCCAAAGAACATGCGCATCAAACCCGTTGACAATCACTCGTCACTCAAGATCCGGCATAGACCCATGTATCCGCACCTTGATACTAACCGAGTCATGGAGACATCCGATGTCACCTTCGACGACATCATGCATTGTCCTTCTTCTAGATTTGAGCGTGCAGGTGATCATGAGGTTGGAGAACCTCTTTTTGATGATGAGGAAGAAGGTGCTGAAGGGATGGATGATCCAACACTACCTGTTTATGACTAACCGGTGGTGTTGAGTTGTGTGTGTTTACTGTGTTGGTGTGCGTGTGCAATGTGGCGGAACCGTCCTGATTATAAGAGCTCAAGTACCGTCTTAGTCAAATCCGTCTGACATCGACTCATACTTGAACCCATATAACCCCGGTAGTCCAGAAATCTCGAAGGACTTCTATCATCATACAACATACAGGATCGCATTGTTCAAGAATTACATTCACAAGGATACAACATTGGTAATTGAAACTGAAATATTAAACATCAGATTACGAATTTAAAACCAAGTTATTACAATACCAAGTCTTCAGTGCGGAAGCTTAAATAAGTTTTGAAACATGACCACCACACAAGTGGTCCGAATAAAACATTGTTTGATACTTTAACCCAACACAACTCACTCCTTTTTTAGATAGTGTGCCACTAGAAGTCTCAGACCAGCAAAAGAAAAGGGGAAGCTTCTGGACGACCCTGCCCTGGGCCTACTCCTCATTACCTTCCACCGGGTAGAGGCAGTGCTTACAATAGCCATAGTAGACCTGGCCATCTGCAACAACGGGATAAACCCTGAGTACGGGAATGTACTCAGCTAGACTTACCCGTCCAACTGAAAATAAAGACACCAAGGATATGCAAGGCCTTTTTGGTGGAGCTGGGATCTTTAGATGTGGAAAGCTCAAAATTAAGATAAGGAGTATTAATGACATTGATGAGCTGTCAGTTTTAGACCTATCTCTTACTCTAGGTTCGCACATGAAGTATTACACACACTTGAGTCTAACAAGCAATAATATAACCATATCCAGTTGACTTATCCACATTTTAGTTGAACCTTTAAAATATCACATGGAGTTCTATCGTGGTGAAGCTCGCCATAGTTTCCCACTAACCGGGGGAGACGGCGATTCGAATAGAATTCCAAACCAGCTGGTGAAAGACCTTTAATACCAGCCCACACTTTCCCCGTCGGGTCCATGCATTGGGCAACCGCTCGACGCTTGTTCGTGGTGGTAATCGTCGCGGCTCACAGCACGTACCACCCAATTGGAACTATACGATGGTCATTCCGAGGCAGATCGTGTTTCCATACTAGAGGGTGCGACACGGGTTGAGACCGGCCCGAACAGCTTCTAACCGGCTTTGGGGTCGATGATTACAGTACCGATATATCCCTAAGTAAAAGGGCGCGTTCAAAAATGAACGAGGGCCAACATCGATACAAACCTACACGATCCAACGGACGGACTGCCCCAAGTTTCCAAACTTGTGCGTTGCCTTCCAGTTAACCGCATTTCACTACAACTCAGGTTTTTTTCCACGATAGCAAATATAGCCAACCGTGATCCGGTAAATACCACCAGGGGTATTACGGGAACATCCTTAACTACTACTTTTATTAAGCAGACTAAGCAATTCTACATTTAAATAAGTAACAAGATCACAAGGCAAGTGTAGACAATAAACAAGGAATGGTAATGCAGCAAGTAGAATTCAATCAACTCCTAACCTAATGCATCACAATATAAAAGGACTCAAGAAATTTAATTGCAAAAGATAGGAGGCTTAATATGCTCCGGGGCTTGCCTTGAGTGAAGACCGAGGCCTCGTGGGAGGGGCACTCGGGCAAGTTAGTGTCTGCCGTGGGGTCGACTTCCTCGGTTCTTGGCAGCTCCTGGATCTCCTGCTCGACGTTTTCTTCCGGTTCCTGGCTGGGCTCCGGGACTGTCGATCCTATTGCATGCGACGAATAATAAATAAATAAATAAGCGGGGTGCGAGATGTGGTGGTAAGAAAAGTAACATTTCTTGTAAACCAACAGAACCAACTTGTTGAACCACTTTTGACATTGAGGTAAATACTTATTTATCTCATAAAACAAAATCCATTATTTTATCTATTTCTTATTTAATAATCCAAAAGAAACTCAGGTTTGTACTGCAAGTGCATTTTTCTGAACTCAGAAAAATCCACAAAAATTCCAGAAAGAAATTAGCACCTACTGGACTTCACTGACCAAATTCCAGCAAAAGACAAAACACAGAATAGCGGCTACAAAGAGATGAAATATACTGCTCGAAAAGGGCTTTGAACTAACTTTTCACACAAAAAGTGTCAAACAACAGATTTCATAATTTTCCTGGCTTCATCTACTCATAAACACTCTACTGCAGAAAGTGCACAGCCAAAGCATAAATATATCACCCTACACAAAATAAACAAATTTAACCCAAAACAATCAAATTGAACTACAACCCTACTGAAAAAAGGGTGCTAAACTCATTTTCATATTTTTTCCCAGATTCTACTCCACATTTCATACTTATCAAGAAAGTTCCATGAACAGAAACATTATATTACTTCTTACAAGAATTTCTAAAGAAAAACATAGAAAAGTACATTTGTAAAGAAACTTCCTATTTCTTCACATAACAACCTATGCTCAACATTTTTCTTAGCTTGGACATCACATGCAGAGACTGCACAAATTTTTCCATATTTTATTTTGGCATATAAATCACCTTAACATTTATTTCAAGGAAATAGCTAAAAAAGACTTTAAACCATAACAGAAATCTTTTCTAAATAAACAGTGCCTCATACATTTTTCATAGATATATAACATAATAAAGAACCTACACAAAATTTTCCAGGAATTATCTCAACCAGAAAACACCTATTTCCATTTATCCAAACAAGAGCACATAAACTGTATTAAATAAAAACAGTAAAATAATCTTTCACCAAAAATACTTTCATAGTTTCCATGATAGATCTACTCATAAACAGGCTAACAAAACTGAAAGTACTTCATTTGGACTTTTAAAACGTGCTACACAAAAATAACAAGCTTTTCTGGAAATTAAAACAAAAAGGAAAAACATTTGAAATCTCCCGGCTGGGCCTGCGTGAACTCGGTCCATGAACCGGGTGAGGCTGACGCGCGGGGTCCGCTGGTCAACGGGACCCACCCGTCAGAGAGAGGAAACAGGGGAAGCGGGTTGACCGCGCGGTTCTCGCCGGCGGCGAGGTCTCCGGCGGCGGGGTGGTGCTCGATGGGCTCGTCTCGACGAGGCGCATCGGATGGTGTGGTTGGTTTGGCCAGCGCACGGCCGTATCGTGCCGACGGCGAGCGGTGGCGGACGACGGCGGCGGCGACACACGGCTACGCCGTTTTCGGTGGTCGCCGGCCAAATTGATGGAAGGGGAAGAACTAGTAAACCCTACGGAGGCTATCGGAGGGCTTGGTTTGGCCGGTGAAGCTCCAGAGGAGCTTGGCCTCGTGCATGGCCATGTCGACGGCCATGGTGCTCGATCAGAGGCGGCGGGAGAGCTACGGGGTGGTAGAGAGCTCGCGAACCAGTGTTCTCACCTTGCCTTGGTGTGACGGAGCTCGATGGGAGAGATGGGGCTCGGCGGAAGCTTGGTCGACGTGGAATGGTGGCGCGGGCTCCGCGGTGGCGAACGGTGGCCGATGGAGGCACGGCGTGTTCCGGTGTCGAGGATGGTCGGCTGGTGGTGGGAGCGTGCGCACCGCGTGTCCGACGATGAGGCGGAGTGGTGAGAGGGAGGAATCGGAGAAAGGTCCTCCGACGAGGCCGGAACGGTGAAGGGGCCTTTGCGGTGGCGTGCGGTGGCGAGGATGGCGCTCGGGTCGTGTTTGTGTGCGGACGAGAGGGGAGAGCGAGAGCGGTGGTGTGCAAGTGACGAGTGAGGGAGAGGGGTGCGGTGTGCGCTCGGGTTTTTGGTTCGGCCGGCGGCGATGCGCGGTCGTGGCGGGGGCCACGGCGACGCGACGTCGTGGCAGAGCGGCGGGAGCGGCGAGGCGGCGTGGCAGGCGAGGCGGAGCGGGAGTGGGCGACGCCGATCGTTGGCGTGATCCGGTGGAGATCCCAAGAAGATCACGCAGGCGCGACGCGGGCTTGGGCCAGAAAGGCCGAATGGGCCGAAAGTGAGGGCGCGGGAAAAATCGTTTTCCTTTTTTTTCTTTTTCCAAAAACTTTTCAAACTTTGACCATTCAAAAACAGTTTCAAAAACTCCAAACTAGGTTTTGACCCAAAAATAAAAGTTGCTCAAAATAATTTTCTCTACAACTCTCATATAGAACATTTTTGCTGAAAAGCATTTTTAAAACCTCCATATGAACAAAGCCAACTTTTGAGACATAAATCATTTTGTTTATCTCATTTTTATTTGATGAATAATTTTGAACTAAATCAAGGTGTCAACATATAAAGTACTAGTATCATTATTCTCTATTTTATAAAACTATTTGCCAAGTCAGAAAGTCACTCAAACAACCAAGTCTAATAGAAACCAAAATCCAGACAATAAATCAGAGACAAAAGCACTTTGATGCACATGAAATGATGCAATGCATTGCTTATGCATTTTAGTAGCTAAATATAGCTCCTAATGCAATGCTTGACACAAGGGTGTCACATGCAACATGTGTCTCTTGGCTGTGTTGATGTGCAGGTGTGGAGCTCGGAGACAGTGGTCGATGGCGAGGTGAAGGTCAAGTAGAGACGTGCCGTGCCGACGGACCAGGAGCGGTGAAGGATGGGCGTGCCGTGCGGCGGACCTGCCATGCCGATGTACCCAGAGCGGTGAAGGGCGGACGTGAGGCTTGGACCGACGGACCGGAGGGCCAGAGGACCAGCTGTTGTAGCTGGCACGTGGCATCAGCCGAGTCAGGGGGAAGACGATGGCATCGTGGCACTTGGCGGGAGGTCGGACACGGGCTTGCGTGCGGCGCAAGTGCCGTCGGCCGAGTCAAGAAGGAAGGCGAAGGCGTTGTGCCCGGCGTGGAGGCTGGACATGCATCGGCATCGGTGCCGGTGGTCGGGGTGTGCGAACCACATCCCGTCTATGGTGCGGGTTTGGTAGTTGAGCCTTAAAAAGCTACCCTTGACGGTTTCTGAGTTTGGGCCTCAAAACTCGGGGTGGACGGTTTCCAGGTTTGGGCCTCAATACCTGGGCTAGCGGGTTTCCGAGTTTGGGCCTCAAAACTTGGGGTGGACGGTTTGCCAGATTTGGGCCTCAAAACCTGGGCTGGCGGGTTTACCGGTTTGGGCCTCAAAACCGGGCGGAGGTTCCTATGCGGAACGGTCGACGCGTGGCGGTGTGGAGAGGTTGGCGCAGCGGCGAAGCTATCCACGAGGAAGGCGCGGTGGTCGACGGTGATGGCACGTGGTGGCATCCTGGAGCTTGCGTCGAGGCGAAGCGAAGGATGAGAATGTGCGTGGCCGTCGGATGGAAACTGCCAGAGTTGGACGGTTATACCCCTAGGGGGTATTTGGGTTAGTGTTTCACGAGAGGGCGTTTTGGTCTTCGGACGTGCGCCTATATATGTATGTGAGGGGGCTGCTAGGGCAGTCGAATCTTTGGAGGTGTCATTCTCATTTTGTTTAGGTGAGAGGAGGCTAAGGTTAGAGGAGATACCGGCTCTTGTTCTTGAGCTTTTCGCCATCCACGTTTTGTGTTGCGAGGAGTGGCTTGTAACCCGATACAGTGTGCTACACAATTCATCATCTAGTAGCAATTCAAGGATCAATTTCTTACTCCTCTTGTGTTGGTTGAAATTTGGATCGATTCGCGTTTTTGTTCTTCGCGTTTTGGTTTCTCCCTTCTCGGAGATTTGCTTTGTTCTCCCTCTCCGAGGGACGATTTGCGATTCCGTTTGAATCAAATTGTTCTATGTCGTGAGCTCCTTCTTTCCACCGAAGAATTTCCCCTCTAACCTCACGAGCACATAGATCGGGTCAAAATCGTGTTCGTTCTTCGTTTTTCCCCTTTTGCCCGTTCTTCTTCGATTTTCACTGATTCACCAAACTATAGTTAGATTTGAGCCATGATCTCTTAGAGATAGCTTACTAACCTTGTTGTGAACTCCTCTGCAAAATTTAAGATTTTTCGGAGTTGATTTGGTTGAGTTTTTGCATCAAAATCAGAAGTTTCTGTTGCTGCAGCGTGCACACCGGACATGTCCGGTATGCAACCCGGACATGTCCGGTATTGACGTCTTGGAATTTTGAGCTGCAATTTTGTGGAGATCTTCCCTTAGTTGTGTACTAGCTCTGGTTAAAGTTTCATAATTTATTTTTCGACACCGTTTGATAGGGTTTTGGAATTTTCTCCCAAAACTGTTCTGGACAATGCATACCAGACATGTCTGGTAGGAAACGCGGACATGTCCGGTATTGAGACTTTGGAGTTTTGAGCTGCAATTTTTGGGAGACCTTCCTGAGGGTGTCTAGTACCTGTGGTTCAAATTTCACAATTTTTGGACACCGTTTGATACAGGTTTTGATTTTTGTCCCAGGATTAGTCGCTGCAGTCTTGCAAATGCTCTGAGGCTCTTTTGTGCTCCAGTAGTGTCCCGCTGTGCTTTTTGGAGGCATCCACCCTACATCTAGGGTCGTGGACAGTACCAAGTCCTTGTCTTGCTTTTGGGGTGACTCTCTGGGACAAGGGCCATCGATTTCTTGAGAAGAAATTTGAGGCTCCCATTCACCCCCCCTCTGGTCGCCAATTCGGTCCTTCAATTGGTATTGGAGCCAGTTAAGGATCTTGCTACCTTAACCGGTTCCGGATCCATGAAGGCGACCTTTTGAGAGCGGTTGTGTTTCTGACTTTGCTTGTCGAGGTGTTGACCTTGTGTTTTGGCTAACACTAACGGTGCTTTTGAAAATGGCACCAAGTTCTTCTTCCAGTGTGTCTTTGTCCTTAGGTTTGAGTCTTGGACATGCGATCGAGGATGACATTTTGGTAAGGAGTACGGCTCTTGAGGCGGAACGCGAGGTGGATGCTTTGCTGGGCTTCCTAGGAGATGATGAGCATTCAACGGAGGATCGTATATGCGAACTTGGCAAGGCCAAGAAAGGTATTCTTGCTGCTTGTCTTGGGATTTTATCCCAACAATTTGAAGCTTGCTGTGATGATAACATGAGATATGATGAGCTTTGTGATACCTTGCATAGAAAGATCAAGAAATTGAAATGCTCCATCAGTAGGTTGAAATGTGGTCTTTTTCATTGGAAGTCTAGTGCATCTTTACCTTGCACCTCTTGTAGTGACATGGTTAGGAAGAATGATGATCTATGCTTTTCTCTTGCTAGCTTAAAATTTGAGAATGAAATGTTGAAATCAAATGCTTCCATACCATGTCTTGTTTGCTTTGACTTGCGCAAGGATCTTGTTCGTGCTAAATCTGAAATAGCCTTGCTTAGGTCAAAAGCTATTGCACCATGTGTTTCATGTGAGTCTTTGCATGCTGAAATTAATGAACTAAAATTGACTCACACCACATGTGTAGATGAACTTGAGCATGCTAGGGCTGAAATTGATGAGATAAATGCTAGGCCTTGTAGCTTGTGGTCTTTGAATAAAAATGCTTGCCTTACATCTTGTGCTATTCATGATTCTTTGCTTAATGTGAATGGTGATGTTTCTTCCACCGATTTCATGTGCACATCATGCATTGATTTAGAAAAAGAAGTTTTGGTTTTAAAAGCTTTGCGCGATGATATGAGCGCTAAGTTGGTTGAGCACCATGATATGAGTGCCAACCTTGAGAAAGAGATTGAACTCTTGCGTACCACATATGTCGAGTGCATTGAAAAGATGGAAAATTTGAGAAACACTCCTTGTGGTACTTGTGATCGCCTCATGTTTGAAAATGAGGTTTTAGCCAAAAGATGCAAGAGTCTTTGTGCTAAGTCTTTTGAGTCACGCTTTTCTTGCAACTCCGATGTTGGTATTTCCAAGTCTGTATCTTTGCAACCAGAGTTGAGTTCTTGTGCTGCGCGTGAGTCTTTTGATGATAGCATTAGTGCCAAGGTTTCGGATAGCTCTTTCATAGCTACTCCCAACCTTGCTGTCTCTTCGAGTGATGTCCAAGGGACTTCTCTTGACAAAGGTGCTTCTCATATTTTTGGGACTCGTGCTCCCAATCCGGTTTTCCATTGCACCTTTTGCAAGAAGGATGGACACTCATTCGATTTTTGTTTTTGCCGTGTCAAGCACGAGCGGCGTATTCGAGCTAAGGCTTTTAGGAAGCCGCGTAGCCTTTCCCATGGCACCTGTGCTCCTAGTGTTGGCACCAAGTTGAATGTTGATGCTTCTTGTTCTAAGACCCAAGGGACTTCTGACTTGTCGGAGAATGGTGTGCCTTCTGATTGGCCTTTGTACCATTGCTCTTTTTGTGAGAAAGATGGGCATCAAGAAGGCTTTTGCTATCGGCGTGCCAAACGCTTGCGCCAAGATCGCTCTTCTAGGAAGTTGGTGGTTCATAACCCTTCTCATGGCATGAACGCTTTTCTTCCTAGTAAGAAGCCCCTCTTTGTTGATGGGTTTTATGACTCCTTTTCTGGTGGGATAGGTCATGGTCATGGACATGCTTCTAGTGCTTCTTCTCTTGGTCCACGTCATGCTTCTCATGGTGCATCTAATGGTTCTTCTACAAAAACCTTGGAAGATGTTTGCCTCTTTTCCCGTGGTATGACTCGTTCTTCTCCTCGAGTTGTCCTTTTGAGGAATGCTTCCAAGGGTGTTTCAAAACTGCATTTGAACCAACATTTGCATCATGCTAACCCACAAGATAAGTTGAGATTTGTGACCAAGTCTTGGGTTCCCAAGTACATGCTTGCTGTTGACGCAAAATGTGTCACCTCGCGTCAAGGCACATAGCAAACCGAACGAGGCTGGCTTCAATCGGTTGCCCGGAGCGTACTGAATCCGGAAGCGTGCCAGTCGGTTTGACCTGAAAACCAACAAGGGATAAAAGTGTGAGAATACCTTGGAACATGCCGGGTGAGACCAGACAGTTCCATATGTACGGCTTCGAAAGACAATCACGACGGCACACATCTATAGAAGCTGTTTGTCGAAACAGGTTTGTAATGTCATTCGGCAAGTATAAAAATAAAGCTCGTAATCATGTTGAATGCCGAACGCATCTGCAACAAAAGGATAAAAGGGCAACTTGTAAATATAAATCTATTCAGATAACATATGCATAGGCTAATCCAGCTAGTCTGCCGCACGTCTAGCCTTCATAAACCCGTCAGGTATAAATTCAAGCAAAGCTAATCCACCGCATGATACCACTTGCTATAAATCTACACCACTCCTTATAATTAGATTAATCCACCGCATGATACGATCTAATTATAAGAAGCTAAAAGCACACATACATCTGAACAGATCTATATGTACTCATTACTCATGTAAGCATAACCAGAATCGGCAAACTAGCCGAACTGGGGTCCATGAAGAAGGAACATACAAGCAAAGCATGATTAAACTAATCTAAAACCTGCACCTGCCGCACGGTACCCAGCTCTATCAAAGCCTAAACATGATCGGCATGCATGAACCCACAACATGTAACAATCTAGATTGAAAGTTAATTCGGCCATCATGATCTTATGATTAGCAAAGCACAAGTGAACTCATGCAACAAGGCCGAACAAAGATCAATCTAGATTGGGCAAAAAGTGTTATAGGAATTAAATAAATAAAACATATAACACTTGATAACTTAATGAATCTATTAGATCTGCCAAATCTAACAGAGCCGATAACTATTTTTACTCATGTCTTAATCCGCCGCACGATACAAGGCATAAGCAAAAACTTCCCGTCATAAGCTTAAATCCGCCGCACGATACTAAGCTTAACGTACGAGACTACTTGCATCATATCTGAATCCACCGCATGATACTAGACATGATAGCAAGGTTGCCGGTACTTACGGAGGTCGAGAGATCGATGATTCCTCTCGAAGAACTCGACGACACGACTAAGGACTCGAAGGTGGCACGGGGCCGGTTTGTATTGATATGGTTGTGAACAACTTTACAATGGTCGAGGGCTTATATTTATACCCTGGACGAAGCATGAGTCCTACACGATTACGACTTACAATAAAATATGGAAAGATATAAATCTACATTATTTGGTGCCCTCCATCGCCATGTGTCTTCTCGTGCAAGCCAGCTTTACTCGCAACATGCGTTTCCCGAATGGAGCCATTGCCCTGTGAAATAGCCGACCGCATAGACAGTCACCGAAACTCTGAGGGCCAAGCAGCTGTCGATTGCTTGCCGAATCTTTTTCCCTCTGCTGACCGGGCCCACCTGTCATATCCTTACGTGTGCGAAAATCTGGTGTTAACACATGCCCCCTAATTTTGGGATAAATGTTTTATTCCAAAATTCTTTTTCTTTTCGCACTGACGCGGAACCTCCAGAAGCATCCGTCTTCACATGTCATAATTACTGCACCTGCCGATTCACCCCCCCGATGCACTTGGGATCTTTTAAACTCTACTCTTTACTTCATTTCGGCTTGTGCATTCTGAACTCCTCTGCTTCAATCTCAAAACCAGAAAACCATCTTCCCCTCTATCATCCTCTAATCCAACTAGAAGATGTCTTCCGAGGGAAGCCGTCATAGCCTCGAGCTCGGGGCCTCCAGTACTTCCAAGAAGAGGTTGTTCTCCATTGTTTCATTTGAAGATGAAGCAGTTACCCTTATACCATTGTTCTTGTCTAGGAGGATCGACGACGACCTCCCCGAGGTCCTGACTCAGAAGGTCACGGATCTTCAATTTGATCTAGAAAGGAAGGGTCGGGAGATTAGCCGAATCTCTCGAGAGCGCGATGCCGCTCGGGAATAGGCTGTCGGTAAGCATCCTTTCACCGTTCCTTCCCCATTCTCTTTCTCTGTTTTACTGATCCTTCTTTCTCTCTGCTCTGGAAGCCAAGCTTCATTCTCTCGAAGCAGCTATTGCTGATCTTGCCTTCACAGCCAATGTACCAGGCACGATAGCCCTGAGGCAGGTGAATGAGGTCAACTGAGTTCTCCCTGACATCTCCAGAGCTGGCATGGGCTACGGCGCAGCGCTCACCTTCAACGCTGTTCGGATCCACTCTGGTGTCAATTACTGCAACTTCGATGCTTGCGAGCGAGGGCTAGATCTTGGGGTGGCACGCTCTGTCGACGACATGAAAGAAGCTGGCATGGATCTGGCCGACTCTTTTGACTTTGATCTCCCGATTAGGAATATGATAGAATGGACGAACTAACTTTCTATTGTAACTTGCTTCCCCTTTTGTAAATAAACAAAAATTCCTTTGTTCGTCCTTCTGAAATCAACCTGTGATTGATCCTTCGAGATCAATGTGTGTCCTGTTCCGTGTACTAGCTATTGATTCTCTTCTTATCTTAGCGGCGATGCATATTACATCGGCTGTCGTTGATAACTATGCTTAATTATCTATGCTCTGTAAGCAACTGTCGCAATTGATTATCTCAGGTCCGGAATCTTCTTTATCCTCTTAGTTTTTTTTTTGGTTTATGACGGTGTCGGGATAATACTTCTTCAGCTTTCCTGTCTTAACTGGCGAATAATTAACCGAAACTGAATGCTTCACATATTAATCTTCTTTCAGCCGAACCTCAATCAGCCTTTTAGATTCTGGAATCCTGAGCCATTTTAGGCTAGCACAGACTTGGTTTGGCCCAATATCGGCCCATAAATTGTGAAAAAACCCTAGTCTGACGCATGGCCTCCCAAAGTGTAGCTTATAGCTCTATAAATATGACTTCAGCCAAGCCACCATCTCCAAATTCAAGCCTGATTCATAAAAATCTCACTCCTGTGCTCTTGGCTTGAACCAAAGAGAGAAACCTCTTCTGCTCAAAAACTCCACCAATGTCCCGTGATAGTGATTTCAGTAAATGCCCCTTTAGAGGTGAAACAGGGGATAGTAGAGCACCGACTCACCGACGTCATGGGTAAAAACTATTTTCTGCCCCTTTGCAATAGCTTTTCTCGTTCATATTATCCTTGACTTACTGTTTCCCTCCCTTTCAGGGTAAGGCCTATGTCCAACCATGCTCAGGCTCTCTTCTCAGAAGGCTCGCCCAGGAGATATGACACCGAGGAAGCTGAATAGTCATACCAGTGGAAACAGATCTACAACGCTATCAAAGGTTAATGAAATCCTTACAAGATCTTCTCCTCTGATTAAGCTTGCATATGCCTGACACATCTTCTTCTTCTGCTAGTTCTTCCTGCAAAGATTGATCGTCTGAAAGCAAACAGAGCCGCTGGCAAAATGAATGCTCATAATAACATGGCTGAGGCTAGCCCTGATGCTGCTGACGGTCGCATAGATCAGGCCGTCATCGAAGCTGTATGCTTTGATGCTCTAGACGGCCGCACAGATCAGGCCATCATCCAAGGTGTGCACGCCGTAGATGGCTGCATAGATCAGGCCTTCATCCAAGGCATGCATACCGGGGTTTTCCTCAAGCTGGTGGTGACGAGTTCTTGACTCAAAGAAGACTACTTTCCAGCAGATGCACTTCCGGACGATTTTGAAGATCCTGAAGCTCCTGACGGTTACACCATCGCCCTTCGCTGAAACCACTGATTCTTAGTTTGATCAAACCATTTCAAGAGTAGTTTGTACTTTAGGACAGTTCTTGTAACTGAATAAAGCTCATCCTCCTTCTGAGTAATGTTTATTTGCATTTCTTAATTCCTTAGCGATTCTTCTCTGATTGCAAAAATTCCTTCAGAAGAACGTTTGCCGAATGTATGACGTCAGTTTAGCCGACTAGATCTTATCTCTAATGTGTCATGTCATTCGGCATCGTATTTACTGCACTTCACCTTTCTCTTCCCCCGATAAACCTGCTAACTTGAAAAACGCTAGGGTTACCAAGGTCATGAACTTGTACTAAGGGCGATATGTAAAAATATCGGCTATAACTTAATCCTTTGGAATATTTTTCTGCTAAAGGCGATGTTTTTACATCGGCTGTATAAAATATTCCTCGAGTTACATAACTCCCATGCATTCGGCTTTCAACAAGTAGTGCCGAAGCTTCAACTTACAAGCAACACACATGAACCAAAAAATTTGTCATAGCCGAATACCCTTTCTTGGGTTTAACATTTTTGGCTAAAGCAAACTGCTAATCATCCTTTCCTTCAAATTTAAAAATAAGGGCCGATCCTACTATAAGGCTATCGGCCGTCATGTACAACTCAAAATAATCACCAAGTTGTAGAAGCGCCTTTATATACCTTCAATTTCATCAAAAGCCTCTATTGTACGTCACTTTGTACGAATCTTTTCTGAGTTTCCATGGGCTCTGGTAATGAAGAAATAATCAGAACCCTTTAAAGGTTTACCAACTTTGAAGCATATCTGAGACCCAAACTTGTACATACTGATCCTACTTCGGCTTCATTATCAACACTTTATTCCTTGTCAGCCGATATGAAACTTTGACCTCAATTCTTCTCCATTACCATTAGTTGGATTTTTAAAAAAATTACTCTGAGAGCCGATTGTCTGAATCGGCTGTTGGTCCTCGTCAAAAACGTTCATAGGACCCGCTTCCCAAGCTCTTCCAGAGAAACACTCGACACCTTCATACTCCCAGTAGGTTGGCTCTGTACTGGCAATACTCACCGAATCATCAGCATGGACGATCTCGATATCATCTCCAATCCACTAGATGAGGAACTGATGCATAGTCGACGGTACACAACAGTTTGCATGTATCCAGTCTCTTCCCAATAGCAAACTGTATGCCCCCTTGCCATCAATGACGAAGAAGGTGGTGATCAAGGTTTTAGACCCAATCATTAACTCGACATGGACTGCACCCCGAGTATCAGAGGAATTGCCTGCAAAGTCCCTCAACACCATGACGGTCTTCAATAGATCTTCACTTGTCATGCCAAGCTTTCTGAAAGTGGTATATGGCATGATGTTTATGGCAGCCCCTCCATCAATGAACATCTTGGTCAGTGGCTTGCCATTGACATACCCTCTCATATAAAGCGTCTTCAAGTGTCAATGTCTGATCGGTTTATCAAATACTGCCTTTTGAGCCAAGAAGAGATGAGCTAATAAGTCATGAAATTCACTTTCATCGAAATCTGAATATGTTTCGTCTTGGACATCTTGATTCTCAGGGGCTGCAAACTCTGATGGGAGAAAGAACGCCATGCATGTATCAGCCGAACGACCACCTCCATCCGGCTTCTCTTTAGGACTCCAAACTCATTTCGTTTTGGTGCCTGCTTGCTCTAACTCTCTGTTCCTCAAGCGCTGCACCCTCCTCTTCTGGCTCTTCCTTAAACCTGGCGGGCACCATTGTCCCTTTTGCCAGACATACTTACGGTATTCTTCTTCTTCAGTATGAGCCCAACCTCGATCGGCAAATCTTTCCTGCCGATCCTCAGAATTATTTATTTTTAAGCGCCGATCGTCTTTAGGGATCCGTCCCCAAGCCTCTCATGGACAGAACGGCGGTTGACTCGAGACTGCCTATACTCGGAGTACTGATTACTGCACTCAGGGCAGTTATTCTTAACAGGCAGCTTCAAGCCTTCGTTCCAACAATACTGGAAGAACGAGCATTCCCAATGAGACTGTTCCTGCTCCCTCATATCTTCTCGTTCTTCTCGGTACATCTCTTCCTCGTACCTCCTCTGCTTTTCCAGGAACTTCTGCTCTTCATAAAATCTATGCTTTTGATATCGTTCCTGTTCCTGATGCCATTTGTTCAACAGGATACGTGTCGTAACCCTAGGTCTGGAAGTTTCACCCGTCTCAATTCGGCTATTTTGTAATCGAACCCTCTGCTGAAGCTCCTTACTTGTAATCTGCCGATCAGGGTCAACAGCGCCAGCTTCCTTCGCTTTATCAGAAGTTAAAACTTTCATTTTGTTCTTACTCCCAAAATTGGCTGCATTGATCAAATTAACAGAGAAGGACACGGTATTCTGTCCAAAAGGACTACCATCTACTTTCATCTTTCCATCAAACCTCAGGTGTCCGTCTTGAATAGCTTTCTGAATCCGCACTCTGAATACTCGGCAATCATTTATGGAGTGGGATTTGGTATTGTGGAAACCACAATACTTCTTGTCTTTGACACCCTCAGGGAGCAGCATAGGATGACCTTCCGGCAACTTGATGCGTCCTTTTTTCAGCAAATATTCGAATAATTTATCCGACTTGGAAACATCAAAGTCATAGGTACCTTTTTGCTGCCTCAGCCATCGCTGGTTGACTTGAGTCGGCTCTTTGGACCAGACTATCTCAGCTGCAGCTACTTCATCTTCATCATCGTAATCAACTGCATCTTCCAAGAAAGCCTGATACATGTCGGCAGCTATGTCACCCTTCTGGAACTGGTTATTCCTTCTGAATCCCTGAGCTTGATTACTCATCGTTGCCAATCTTTGTGATAACTGCCCGAGATCTTCAAACTCCATGCCGAACAGCTTTTCTTTGATACTCAGCAACATGCCAGCTACAACTATTCCCGACAATTGGTCGTCCGGCAAATTCAGAGAATAGCAAAGATTTTTGGTCTCCCCGAATCGACGTAGATACTCTTGCGGCGTCTCGTCGGGTTTCATCCTTAAGCTCATGAGATCGACCAACTTCTTCTCACTGGTTCCTGTAAAGAAGTATGAGTGGAACTTCTGCTCTAACTCTGCCCATGTATTGATGGAATTTGCTGGCAGAGAGGCGAACCAAGAGAAGGTTGGTCCTGTCAACGACAATGGGAAGTATCGAATCCTCCAAGCTTCATCTACCGATGCTTCGCCAAGCTGCATCAGGTAACGGCTGATATGCTCCCTAGTACTGGTATCATCTTGGCCTGAAAACTTGGTGAGGTCAGTGGGAGGCTTGACTCTCGGAGGAAGAGCCACCCGATTGTACCATTCTGGGTAAGGAGACTTGTATTTATATGTCGGATTCTTTGGCTTTAGGTCGAACTGATTCTGCATCATATCAGCCATCTTATGCATGATGAGGTCAACATTTGAATCAGGAGCTGTTTGTGCTTGCCCCCCAGTATGTAATCCTGCTGAACTCCTGTAGCCTGGATTCGGAAGAGCATTAATCGAGTTATAGTCCATAAACTCCCGATATCCATCTCCAAACATATCCCTCTGTATCCTCTTTGCCACAGGAGACACTCTAGAAGCAGATGGTGGGACGTTCCCTGTTGTGCCGAACGTGAGTTGGTCATAGGTCTGGGGAGGTTGTTGCGTTTCCTGAGAAACCATTCCACCTATGCTCGGGCTAGCTCCACTGTTTTCGGCAACTCTTCGACGTTGAGGTACTTGGAACAACAACGTCCCCTGCATCGGACCAGCAGCCTCCTCAAAGTACTTGTCTGCGGTTGGACCGAAAGTATCGACCATGATAGCACGAAAGGTGTTCAAGAAAGCCGATTGATGATTGGTCACGGCTCCTGATACGATCCTATGCATTATCTCAGTCATCTTTTGGAGAGCTACTTCTTCACTACCGCCGGGCAGCTCAGATTGGTGATGAGGAACAACCTTCGGGAACGTCTGCTTCTGATAGACCTTGCCGCTTTTATTCTTGGAGAAAGTCTCCAAGCATTTGCGCTGGAACTCATCACAAGCTCGCTGTATCAGATCCTTTGATTCTAGCGGCAAATCGTCCATGGTCACCTCAAAGACTTGTTCTTCGTTAATCTCAGGCATCTTGAAATGAAGAGGTCCCACCAGGCGTGCCAAAAAGTATGTTGACGCAAAATGTGTCACCACGCGTCAAGGCACACAGCAAGCCGAACGAGGCTGGCTTCAATCGGGTGCCCGGAGCGTACTGAATCTGGAAGCGTGCCAGACGGTTTGACCTGAAAACCAACAAGGGATAAAAGTGTGAGAATACCTTGGAACATGCCGGGTGAGACCAGACAGTTCCATATGTACGGCTTCGAAAGCCAATCACGACGGCACACAGCTATAGAAGTTGTTTGTCGAAACAGGTTTGTAATGTCATTTGGCAAGTATAAAAATAAAGCACATAATCATGTTGAATGCCGAACGCATATGCAACAAAAGGATAAAAGGGCAACTTGTAAATATAAATCTATTCAGATAACATATGCATAGGCAAATCCAGCTAGTCTGCTGCACGTCTAGCCTTCATAAACCCGTCAGGTATAAATTCAAGCAAAGCTAATTCACCGCATGATACCACTTGCTATAAATCTACACCACTCCTTATAATTAGATTAATCCACCGCATGATACAATCTAATTATAAGAAGCTAAAAGCACACATACATCTGAACAGATCTATATGTACTCATTTCTCATGTAAGCATAACCAGAATCGGCAAACTAGCCGAACTGGGGTCCATGAAGAAGGAACATACAAGCAAAGCATGATTAAACTAATCTAAAACCTGCACCTGCCGCACGGTACCCAGCTCTATCAAAGCCTAAACATGATCGGCATGCATGAACCCACAACATGTAACAATCTAGATTGAAAGTTAATTCGGCCATCATGATCTTATGATTAGCAAAGCACAAGTGAACTCATGCAACAAGGCCGAACAAAGATCAATCTAGATTGGGCAAAAAGTGTTATAGGAATTAAATAAATAAAACATATAACACTTGATAACTTAATGAATCTATTAGATCTGCCAAATCTAACAGAGCCGATAACTATTTTTACTCATGTCTTAATCCGCCGCACGATACAAGGCATAAGCAAAAACTTCCCATCATAAGCTTAAATCCGCCGCAAGATACTAAGCTTAACTTACGAGACTACTTGCATCATATCTAAATCCACCGCATGATACTAGACATGATAGCAAGGTTGCCGGTACTTACGGAGGTCGAGAGATCGATGATTCCTCTCGAAGAACTCGACGACACGACTAAGGACTCGAAGGTGGCACGGGGCCGGTTTGTATTGATATGGTTGTGAACAACTTTACAATGGTCGAGGGCTTATATTTATACCCTGGACGAAGCATGAGTCCTACACGATTATGACTTACAATAAAATACGGAAACATATAAATCTACATTATTTGGTGCCCTCCATCGCCACGTGTCTTCTCGTGCAAGCCAGCTTTACTCGCAACATGCGTTTCCCGAATGGAGCCATTGCCCCGTGAAATAGCCGACCGCATAGACAGTCACCGAAACTCTGAGGGCCAAGCAGCTGCCGATTGCTTGCTGAATCTTTTTCCCTCTGCTGACCGGGCCCACCTGTCATATCCTTACGTGTGCAAAAATCTGGTGTTAACACTTGTTAACCCTTCGGGATCCAAGACTCGGGTTATTCTGTCCTCTTGTGTGTATATATGAGGACGCGGGGTGGAGAACATGCGCCGAATGGAACTTGGTCTTTTAGATGTGATCAAGTTTTTGATGGTTCTCTGCATCCCGCTTAGATTTGCCTCCAAAGAGGCTTCTATAGCCTGGTGAGCTTTCATATACACTCATACCTTGTACATCCACGGTCTATTGCTTGTGGTATGAGATGGTCATTCATATGCTCACTTGTATAGTTCTAGCATGTACATTTTCTTTTGTATCATGTTTTGTTTAGCCTAGCATGTGTTATCTTGTATATCATGTCATGCTAGCCTTGTGTACAGCTTTGGTGGCTATTCCACTTTTCATGCTAGTTTGTGATCCTCATGAACATTATGCCATGTTTTACCATAATTCTCCATGAGCTTGATTTGTAGTGGTATGATGTTCATTAGGTGTCACTTGTCAGGTGCTAGTTTTGGTTAGCTACTTGTACCCTATTGATATGATTAGTTTGAGCACTAGTCTTTTCCTCAATTTTATCATGTTACATGCTTTTGGATCTATTGCTATCAGTATCTTGCATTGTGGCATATGTTGAGGTTTAGGCTGTGTTTGGGTTGATCATGTTTTTAGGTTGCATTTTGCTATACAGTGCTTTATCCTGTTGCATGGCAGTCTTGACTAGTTTGAGTTCAGTTCTCCTTGCGGTATCATTCATAGGTAGGCCTCTTTTGTTGAGTGTTCACCTTATGCTTATTATGTGACTAACCGCTTTGTGGAGACCTTGAGGTCACACTAGACGAGACAATGCCTTGTGTTTTCTTCTGCTTTCGAGCGTGCAAGAGAACAGGAGCCTGGAGAGAGCATTTCGGCTCACAGACCCGATCCCACTTCTTCCACGACTTGGGGTTCCATTCGAGCAGCTCTCTAGCGAGCACTAGCTGCACCTGTGGGAGCGACAACATCAGGCGATGGGGAGATGACTTTGGCGAGGCAAGTGCCCCGGAGATTTCAGTAGATTCAGGTGTCCCCTCGGGTATCACACAAGCAGGCGGTCATACGCTTCATGAGGTACCTCCGACACACTTCTGAGTTTGGGTTTTGGTAATCTTCTTGTTCGACCTCTTTTTGCTATGCGGTTTTTCCGATGTGGATTTTTACTGGCTGTTCGCTTGAGCGTTTCTTGGCTCTTTGCTTGTGAATTTTGGTGTGTGTTTCCCTTTTATTTGGGGAAGCATTTTACTTGTTGTATCTTAGTTGGACTTCCCCGATTCCCTTTTGTTTTGGGTCTTCCTTTTTAGGCTAGTTTTTGCTTTGTTTTGATAGACTAGTTTTTGCATGCATTTCATCATGTACATCTTGCTTTTTAGAGCTTCATGTCTATAGTAATGAGAATGAGATTATGCTCTTTTGGTATGCCCTGTTTATTCCTGATGATGCTTGTAGCTTAGCCTCTTTTTGATCACTTGATATATGTTATGAGCTAAGCTATTTTTGCAAATGGTGAACTTGATTAATCAACTATGAAACCTTTAATTTGTTCACCATTGAGATTGGCAACTAGCATGGTTAGGATGTGTTGAGATCACTTGTGCTATCTTTTGTATGCTAGGTTGCTATGTCTCTTGCACTGAGTCATTCACTTGCTTGGATTGTTCATATTTACCTTGTGCTTAAAATTTGATCCAAGTATTAGTGAATTGAAAAAATCGAGATGGGATTGCATGTGTCAGCACATCACAGTATCGAGACTGTTTCTCATTGCACATTTGAGTTAAACTTGAGCCGTGCAGTGTAAGACCGAAACCGGTGCTTTAAGCTTCCAATTTCTTTTCTTGCATAGGCTTAGCCCGGTTGAAAAGTTAGGCAATGACCATGCTTTTAACCTCTCGCAATCACATGCTTTAATTTGAACTTGTGTTAATACCACTGCAATCTCCGATAAATTTTGTAAATAACACAAGTCTATGCTTCATTCTATGGCATGATGATTGAACTTTGCTAGGGGTAGTTCACCTTTTATACTTGATTTAGCACTTGGTTGATTTCCTGTCTATTCATGATATGTGCTATTTTTAGTGGTGAACTCCTTTTCAAATGGTTTGAAACTGCTCATATGCTAAATTGTTCATATTTCATATTCATTTGATCAGTTTGAGCCTTTGCTAGCATTTGTATTGGTTGCTAAAGTTTCAGGGCAGCACCCTTTTGAGCATCTTTTCATTCTGATTGCTATACACTTGAAGCTGTAGCATTGTGCATATCATGCATTTTTAGCTTAGTATACATACCCCCAGCTCTGATACTCTTTGTGGTCACTTTTAAAGCTTTTCACCCCCCATATGCTTTTGGTTGATGACTTGTCTTGTGGTTGTGTCAACTTTGTGGAGAAATGTCTAAACCCCTCAGCATGTTCCCTTTTGTCAAGGGGGAGAAGCTGTTTGCAAGGGGGAGTTTGTGTGTTGGCACAAAGGGGAGAGTCATGCATTTGGGGAGAGCTTTGAGGTAAGGGGAGTTTAGCTCTTTTATGTGCTTCAATTGGTATCCTTCATAATGAGCTTTGTTGCGTAGCATTTGTGTATAGGCTTGCTTTCAGGGGGAGTTGTTTGTTTTGCAACTTCTCCGCGTGCTCCGAGTGTTTGGGCTCCATTTAGTTTTGAGCTTCTCTTTGTGTTTTTCTTAGTCGGTATCGAGCCTGCTAGTCGTGTTGAGCTGTTATGCCTCTATCTTGAGGGACTAGCAGTTTTTGCTTGGTATTTTCGATTGGTATGGAGCCTTCAGCTAGTTGTGTCGAGCCATTTTGCCTCTGTCTTGAGGAACTAGCTGTTTTCACCAATTTTTGGCTGCTTGTGATTGGTATCGAGTCTTCTGCTAGTTGTGTTGAGCCTCTGTGCCTCTATCTTGAGGGACTAGCAGTTTTGCATTCTAATGTGTTGTTTCAGCCTCAATTGGTATCGAGCCTTGAGCTAGTGGTGTTGAGCCTTTTCTGCCTCTTCTTGAAGGCTAGCTCATTTTTGACTTGGTTGCGTCGAGCCGTTGCCCATATCTTTGGGAACCAAGTCTTTTGCTCTATGTGATCGGGTTTTGCTCTTTGTTGAGTTGTTGCTCCGATCCTTTGCTTGGTTGCGTTGAGCCGTTGCCCATGTCTTTGGGAACCAAGTTTTCGATTTTGGTATCTCAAACCATCTCTTGTGCCTAGTTTTTGTCAATTCAATCATCAAGGGGGAGAAATTTCAAAACCCAAGTGGATAAGAACCTTCCAAGTTGATAAGAACCTTGGTTTTGGATTCTTTTGTGATGATTGTTTGACAATTTATTTGAGAATGGTTTTCGAGTGCCTTTTGGGATTTCATGAAACTCTTGTATTCTCTTGACTCTTCGGTTGTCTGGAGGCTTTGCCCGCTTTCCCCGTTTCTTTCAGGACCGAGAGCTTTTATTTGGAGTTTTCATGATCCTTCCTCATTCCAAGTGGCCTTGTGTTTGCTTTTACTTCGCTTTTGGGCACTTGAGTGAGGCTTGCATTCAAACCCTTCCTTTGTGATTTTATTTTTAGTCAATTCATTCATCAAGGGGGAGATTGAGAATATATATGATGAATGATTGACTTTTGGGAGGAAGGTTTGAGGCTTTTCCCGGTTGAGTCATTATCTCACTATGCGCTTAATGTTTGTGACTAACCGGTGGCGTTGAGTTGTGTGTGTTTACTGTGTTGGTGTGCGTGTGCAACATGTGTCTCTTGGCTGTGTTGATGTGCAGGTGTGGAGCTCGGAGACAGTGGTTGATGGCGAGGTGAAGGTCAAGTAGAGACGTGTCGTGTCGACGGACCGGGAGCGGTGAAGGAGGGGCATGTCGTGCGGCGGACGTGCCATGCCGACGTACCCAGAGCGGTGAAGGGCGGACGTGAGGCTTGGACCGACGGACCGGAGGGCCAGAGGACCAGTTGTGGTAGCTGGCACGTGGCATCGGCGAGCGAGAGCACATGGGGATGTGCGATGCATCGGCCGAGTCGGGAGGAAGACGATGGCGTCGTGGCACTTGGCGGGAGGTCGGACACGGGCTTGCGTGCGGTGCAAGTGCCATCGCCCAAGTCAAAAAGGAAGGCGAAGGCGTTGTGCCCGGTGTGGAGGCTGGACATGCATCGGCATCCGTGCTGGTGGTCGGGGTGTGCGAACCACATCCCGTCTACGGTGCGGGTTTGGTAGTTGAGCCTCAAAAAGCTACCCTCGACGGTTTCTGAGTTTGGGCCTCAAAACTCGGGGTGGACAGTTTCCAGGTTTGTGCCTCAAAACCTGGGCTGGCGGGTTTCCGTGTTTGGGCCTCAAAACTCGGGGTGGACGGTTTGCCAGGTTTGGGCCTCAAAACCGGGCGGAGGTTCCTATGTGGAACGGCCGATGCGTAGCGGCGTGGAGAGGTTGGCGCGGCGGCGAAGCTATCCACGAGGAAGGCACGGTGGTCGACGGTGATGGCACGTGGCGGCGTCCTGGAGCTTGCGTCGAGGCGAAGCGAAGGATGAGAAGGCGCGTGGCCGTGGGATGGAAACTGCCAGAGTTGGACGGTTATACCCCTAGGGGGTATTTGGGTCAGTGTTTCACGAGAGGGCGTTTTGGTCTTCGGACGTGCGCCTATATATGTATGTGAGGGGGCTGCTAAGGCAGTCGAATCCTTGGAGGTGTCACTCTCATTTTGTTTAGGTGAGAGGAGGCTAGGGTTAGAGGAGAGACTGGCTCTTGTTCTTGAGCTTTTCGCCATCCGCGTTTGTGTTGCGAGGAGTGGCCTGTAACCCGATACAGTGTGCTACACAATTCAATCATCTAGTAGCAATCCAAGGATCAATTTCTTACTCCTCTTGTGTTGGCTGAAATTTGGATCGATTCGCGTTTTTGTTCTTCGCGTTTTGGTTTCTCCATTCTCGGAGATTTGCTTTGTTCTCCCTCTCCGAGCGACGATTTGCGATTCCGTTTGAATCAAATTGTTCTATGTCGTGAGCTCCATCTTCCACCGAAGAATTTCCCCTCTAACCTCACGAGCACATAGATCGGTCGAAATCGTGTTCGTTCTTCATTTTCCCCCTTTTGCCCGTTCTTCTTCCATTTTCATCGATTCACCAATCTATAGTTAGAATTGAGCCATGATCTCTTAGAGATAGCTTACTAACCTTGTTGTGAACTCCTCTGCAAAATTTGAGATTTGTGGAGTTGATTTGGTTGAGTTTTTGCATCGAAATCCGAAGTTTCTGTTGCTGCAGCGTGCACACCGGACATGTCCGGTATGCAACCCGGACATGTCCGGTATTGACGTCTTGGAATTTTGAGCTGCAATTTTGTGGAGATCTTCCCTTAGTTGTGTACTAGCTCTGGTTAAAGTTTTATAATTTATTTTTGGACACCGTTTGATAGGGTTTTGGAATTTTCTCCCAAAACTGGTCTGGACAGTGCATACCAGACATGTCTGGTAGGAAACGTGGACATGTCCGGTATTGAGACTTTGGAGTTTTGAAGCTGCAATTTTTGGGAGACCTTCCTGAGGGTGTCTAGTACCTGTGGTTCAAATTTCACAATTTTTGGACACCGTTTGATACAGGTTTTGATTTTTCTCCCAGGATTGGTCGCTGCAGTCTTGCAAATGCTCTGAGGCTCTTTTGTGCTCCAGTAGTGTCCCGCTGTGCTTTTTGGAGGCATCCACCCTACATCTAGGGTCGTGGACACTACCAAGTCCTTGTCTTGCTTTTGGGGTGACTCGCTGGGACAAGGGCCATCGATTTCTTGAGAAGAAATTTGAGGCTCCCATTCACCCCCCCCCTCTGGTCGCCAATTCGGTCCTTCAATTGGTATTGTAGCCAGTTAAGGATCTTGCTACCTTAACCGGTTCCGGATCCACGAAGGCGACCTTTTGAGAGCGGTTGTGTTTCCGACTTTGCTTGTCGAGGTGTTGACCTTGTGTTTTGGCTAACACTAACAGTGCTTTTAAAAATGGCACCAAGTTCTTCTTCCAGTGTGTCTTTGTCCTTAGGTTTGAGTCTTGGACATGCGATCGAGGATGACATTTTGGTAAGAAGGAGTACGGCTCTTGAGGCGGAACGTGAGGTGGATGCTTTGCTGGGCTTCCTAGGAGATGATGAGCATTCAACGGAGGATCGTATATGCGAACTTGGCAAGGCCAAGAAAGGTATTCTTGCTGCTTGTCTTGGGATTTATCCCAACAATTTGAAGCTTGCTGTGATGATAACATGAGATATGATGAGCTTTGTGAAACCTTGCATAGAAAGATCAAGAAATTGAAATGCTCCATCACTAGGTTGAAATGTGGTCTTTTTCATTGGAAGTCTAGTGCATCTTTACCTTGCACCTCTTGTAGTGACATGGTTAGGAAGAATGATGAGCTATGCTTTTCTCTTGCTAGCTTAAAATCTGAGAATGAAATGTTGAAATCAAATGCTTCCATACCATGTCTTGTTTGCTTTGACTTGCGCAAGGATCTAGTTCGTGCTAAATCTAAAATAGCCTTGCTTAGGTCAAAAGCTATTGCACCATGTGTTTCATGTGAGTCTTTGCATGCTGAAATTAATGAACTAAATTGACTCACACCACATGTGTAGATGAACTTGAGCATGCTAGGGCTGAAATTGATGAGATAAATGCTAGGCCTTGTAGCTTGTGCTCTTTGAATAAAAATGATTGCCTTACTTCTTGTGCTATTCATGATTCTTTGCTTAATGTGAATGGTGATGTTTCTTCCACCGATTTCATGTGCACATCATGCATTGATTTAGAAAAAGAAGTTTTGGTTTTAAAAGCTTTGCGCGATGATATGAGCGCTAAGTTGGTTGAGCACCATGATATGAGTGCCAACCTTGAGAAAGAGATTGAACTCTTGCGTACCACATATGTCAAGTGCATTGAAAAGGAGATGGAAAATTTGAGAAACACTCCTTGTGGTACTTGTGATCGCCTCATGTTTGAAAATGAGGTTTTAGCCAAAAGATGCAAGAGTCTTTGTGCTAAGTCTTTTTGAGTCATGCTTTTCTTGCAACTCCGATGTTGGTATTTCCAAGTCTGTATCTTTGCAACCGGAGTTGAGTTCTTGTGCTGCGCGTGAGTCTTTTGATGATAGCATTAGTGCCAAGGTTTCGGATAGCTCTTCATAGCTACTCCCAACCTTGCTGTCCCTTCGAGTGATGTTGCAAGGGACTTCTCTTGACAAAGGTGCTTCTCATATTTTTGGGACTCGTGCTCCCAATCCGGTTTTCCATTGCACCTTTTGCAAGAAGGATGGACACTCATTCGATTTTTGTTTTTGCCGTGTCAAGCACGAGCGGTGGTATTCGAGCTAAGGCTTTTAGGAAGCCGCGTAGCCTTTCCCATGGCACCTATGCTCCTAGTGTTGGCACCAAGTTGAATGTGATGCTTCTTGTTCTAAGACCCAAGGGACTTCTGACTTGTCGGAGAATGGTGTGCCTTCTGATAGGCCTTTGTACCATTGCTCTTTTTGTGAGAAAGATGGGCATCAAGAAGGCTTTTGCTATCGGCGTGCCAAACGCTTGCGCCAAGATCGCTCTTCCAGGAAGTTGGTGGTTCATGACCCTTCTCATGGCATGAACGCTTCTGTTCCTAGTAAGAAGCCCCTCTTTGTTGATGGGTTTTATGACTCCTTTTCTGGTGGGATAGGTCATGGTCATGGACATGCTTCTAGTGCTTCTTCTCTTGGTCCACGTCATGCTTCTCTTGGTGCATCTAATGGTTCTTCTACAAAAACCTTGGAAGATGTTTGCCTCTTTTCCCGTGGTACGACTCGTTCTTCTCCTCGAGTTGTCCTTTTGAGGAATGCTTCCAAGGGTGTTTCAAAACTGCATTTGAACCACATTTGCATCATGCTAACCCACAAGATAAGTTGAGATTTGTGACCAAGTCTTGGGTTCCCAAGTACATGCTTGCTGTTGACGCAAAATGTGTCACCTCGCGTCAAGGCACACAGCAAGCCGAACGAGGCTGGCTTCAATCGGGTGCCCGGAGCGTACTGAATCTGGAAGCGTGCCAGACGGTTTGACCTGAAAACCAACAAGGGATAAAAGTGTGAGAATACATTGGAACATGCCGGGTGAGACCAGACAGTTCCATATGTACGGCTTCGAAAGCCAATCACGACGGCACACAGCTATAGAAGCTATTTGTCGAAACAGGTTTGTAATGTCATTCGGCAAGTATAAAAATAAAGCTCGTAATCATGTTGAATGCCGAACGCATCTGCAACAAAAGGATAAAAGGGCAACTTGTAAATATAAATCTATTCAGATAACATATGCATAGGCTAATCCAGCTAGTCTGCCGCACGTCTAGCCTTCATAAACCCGTCAGGTATAATTCAAGCAAAGCTAATCCACCGCATGATACCACTTGCTATAAATCTACACCACTCCTTATAATTAGATTAATCCACCGCATGATACGATCTAATTATAAGAAGCTAAAGCATACATACATCTGAACAGATCTATATGTACTCATTACTCATGTAAGCTTAACCAGAATCGGCAAACTAGCCGAACTGGGGTCCATGAAGAAGGAACATACAAGCCAAGCATGGTTAGACTAATCTAAAACCTGCACCTGCCGCACGATACCCAGCTCTATCAAAGCCTAAACATGATCGGCATGCATGAACCCACAACATGTAACAATCTAGATTGAAAGTTAATTCGGCCATCATGATCTATGACTAGCAAGCACAAGTGAACTCATGCAACAAGGCCGAACAAAGATCAATCTAGATTGGGCAAAAAGTGTTATAGGAATTAAATAAATAAAACATATAACACTTGATAACTTAATGAATCTATTAGATCTGCCAAATCTAACAGAGCCGATAACTATTTTTACTCATGTATTAATCCGCCGCACCATACAAGGCATAAGCAAAAACTTTCCGTCATAAAGCTTAAATCCGCCACACGATACTAAGCTTAATGTACGAGACTACTTGCATCATATCTAAATCCACCGCATGATACTAGACATGATAGCAAGGTTGCCGGTACTTACGGAGGTCGACAGATCGATGATTCCTCTTGAAGAACTCGACGACACGACTAAGGACTCGAAGGTGGCAAGGGGCCGGTTTGTATTGATATGGTTGTGAACAATTTTACAATGGTCGAGGGCTTATATTTATACCCTGGTCGAAGCATGAGTCCTAGACGATTACGACTTACAATAAAATATGGAAAGATATAAATCTACATTATTTGGTGCCCTCCATCGCCATGTGTCTTGTCGTGCAAGCCAGCTTTACTCGCAACATGCGTTTCCCGAATGGAGCCATTGCCCCGTGAAATAGCCGACCGCATAGACAGTCACCGAAACTCTGAGGGCCAAGCAGTTGCCGATTGCTTGCCGAATCTTTTTCCCTCTGCTGACCGGGCCCACCTGTCATATCCTTACATGTGCGAAAATCTGGTGTTAACACATGCCCCCTAATTTTGGGATAAATGTTTTATCCCAAAATTCTTTTTCTTTTCGCACTGACGCGGAACCTCCAGAAGCATCCGTCTTCACATGTCATAGTTACCGCACCTGCCGATTCACCCCCCGATGCACTTGGGATCTTTTAAACTCTCCCCTTTACTTCATTTCGGCTTGTGCATTCTGAACTCCTCTGCTTCAATCCCAAAACCAGAAAACCCTCTTCCCCTCTATCATCCTCTAATCCAACTAGAAGATGTCTTCCGAGGGAAGCCGTCATAGCCTCGAGCTCGGGCCTCCAGTACTTCCAAGAAGAGGTTGTTCTCCATTGTTTCATTTGAAGATGAAGCAGTTGCCCTTATACCATTGTTCTTGTCTAGGAGGATCGACGACGACCTCCCCGAGGTCCTGACTCAGAAGGTCACGGATCTTCAATTTGATCTAGAAAGGAAGGGTCGGGAGATTAGCCGAATCTCTCGAGAGCGCGATGCCGCTCGGGAACAGGCTGTCGGTAAGCATCCTTTCACCGTTCTTTCCCCATTCTCTTTCTCCGTTTTACTGATCCTTCTTTCTCTCAGCTCTGGAAGCCAAGCTTCATTCTCTCGAAGCAGCTATTGCTGTGGCAGAACCTCCTGAATAAAGTGGCCCACATGCACCCATCATTGTCCTAAAGACTTCTGATTGGCGTGCATGAGTTCCAAATGACTCAAGAGATCTGTCGGGTGTCCTCGGGAAACCCGAATCATCCACGTTACATTCTTTTCAGGATTTCCCTCATCAAGATCACAGTATTATGACAGCTTTATAGATAAGATAAATCAGAGTAAAGCGGAAAGAGTATATAACATAGATTGAAACTTAAGTTTAAAAGTTTACAACCCATAAGTACTTATTACATAAAAGGTTCAGAACTTTATATTACATATACCACACAAATTTTTGTTACTTGCCCAAGGTCAAACATCAGAGTCATTATCACTTTCCTCCACAAGAGTGAAGAAACATTGACCACCAAAAGGATGATCAATGAACTCACCTGCAACAAAGGTTGACAAACCCTGAGTACAAAAGTACTCAACAAGACTTAACCGACTAGAAAAGAGGAGAAGACTCAGGTATGAAGGCTATAGGAATTCAAGGTAAGGCTTTAGCAAGATCAAAACATTTCTTTTGCATAAAAGCTTACTAATAGTAAAACCTAGTTTCAAGTTTTAACTCAAGATTAAACTTTATAACTATCCAAAGATTCTCAAACTTTCATAAGCATACCACATCTTTCGTTCTCATCTCATCAAGATTTCATTCATTACTACGGTGCGGGTCAGTGGATTGAGGCTCCATATCCGAGGAAACACGGCGATTCGAATCGTTTAAACCCAGCTGGGATTCAGTACCACACGACATATGTAGAACTTAATCTTGCATACGTCAACCCTATCTATAGATCCTCCCATACAAGAACGGGTCCAGCGTCACCCGAGAGTACAGTACACCTCGAACCCGACTATCTCATAGCCCCGAGGGTACACGCTACTCCCGCCATCTCTCCACTCCCAGTACGCGGTTGGCCGTTCTCAGTATCGGAATAGCTATAGACGAGGCTTACCACCGCATGTGGGCTGTACTCAAAGGTCTCAATCACAGCAGGCCAACAACGATAAGGTCCTATGTTGAGTAACCTTACAACAAGACTCATTCTTGATGTAAGTTACTATCGTTATCATGTTATCTCAAGATTCATGATTTCCAAAACATAGCAACCATTTTTAAAAGCACCTACTATATTGAAGTAGTGAAGCATGGCTAAGCATACTAAGTATTTTCATAAAACGGTATCAAGGTTAAGTGTTGGAATCATCAAGGTTGATAATGCATCAAATAGGGTTCACTCAACTCCTATTCACTTAATGCATCATATTAACTCAAGTGATATCAATAACTTTATAAAGTACAAGGATAGGTTTAATGTCCGGGGCTTGCCTTGTTGATCAGCGAAGTCCGGAGATTCTGAAAAGCTAGAAGGATCCACACACTCAGGAGAAACCCACTGAGGATCCGGTTCTTCCGAAACGAGCTCTACACGTAGAAGTGCATATGCATGATCAATGGAATGCTTATGACATGATCATGGAAAAGATGGAAATTTTCTAAGCTGTAGACATTTATTCAAACAATATTTCATCACGGTAAAGTTGCAAACCAACAAAACTAACTTAGCTATTAAACCATAGATTATTCCTAAACAAATTTTATTATCTTTATTAAGCAAGGTTATGTAACCAACAAGCAACAAAAGATCATTTATATAAAGGAATCCATAACCAGGGAGCAAATCATGCTAGTGTTTCCTTGGTTGTCAAACAAATCCAAAAATGCACACAAACTAAAGGGATTAACAATTTCTATTTATTTTATAAATCCTTTTAAATAGCCCTATACTTATAAACAAATCATGCTTATTCAAACAGAGCTGAAATTAATCATGAAGGTAGATATTAGTGACATAAACTCACATGTCAAATTTCATGATTTTTGGAGAAACACAGAAAATCACATAATTCACAAAGTTGCATTTATTAATTAAAGTACAGATTTAATTGGTATAGTAAAAGTTCTCCAAATACAAGTTTCATAATTTTTATATTAGCACAGACATGCTATCATCTAACATGTCAAATTTCACAATTAACAGAGTTATAGAAAAATTATAGCAAAATAACAAAACTAGCTACTGTGCATAAAGCCAGAAAAAGAAAAACACAAAACTAGCCCAAACTGGGCTTTCGGCCCAATCCAGCGCGGCCCAACGCACGCGAAAATGGCCCGGCCTGGCTCCCGCCCGCGCGCCTCGGCGTTTGCAGAAAAGCCCTTTGGCTTAAACGAAACTAACCGCAGTCCAGCACTATTAACCTGAGTCACGGGCTTTGCAACCAGCACCCCACACTTTCTCGTCTTTACAACAGCGAGGTCCTCGACCCTGGCCAGAACGGACGGCGGCATACCGAGCGCCGGCGAGCCTTACGTGGCCAACTCGGCAAGTAGAGACCTAACGGACGCGAGCACAAGCACCGGCGAGTCACCGCGGCCGATAGAGCCTCTAACCCTAAACGCTACTGCTCCGGTGAGGTCTGGCCACGCACGGCGGCGGACCGAACCGCGGCGGAGCTGTTCCGGCGACCTAGGCTAGCAACAGAAGAACGGAGGGGCTAGGAAGCTCCAGTAGCTCACCCTGCTACTGCCTGTGTAGATGGTTCGAACGGAGGATGCACGGAGAGAAGGAGTCCACGGAGCAGTGGCTTGCGGCGGCGAGCTCCGGCGAAGAAGGTGTTGTTCCGGCGAGACCTGAGCACCAAAAGGAAAACCACTAAGCCGATGAGCAACCTGGGGTCAAGGTGAAACAGAAACATGAATCAGGGAGAGTAGAGGAGTGCCCGGTTGGGCTGACCACGGTGAGGTCGAGCTCGGCGGCGATTTTGCCCGGCGGGAAGAAAAACGGCGAGCTCGAGCTCTCTGAGGCAGTAGAGGTCAAGTGATGGGTTCGGAGATGCGCAAGGAGGTAGGGAGGTTATAACCGCGGGCAATCTTGGATGAGGATGAGCAGAGACGGTGAATTTGGGATTGGGGGATTGTTCCCGTCGGTGCCCTAGGTGGCCAAACGGCGACGGCGAGGTCCAGAGAAGGCGCCACGACGCGAGGGAGAGCGCCAACAGCTGCTTGACTTCGCCACGGACTCAGTTGCGCGCGCATTCGAGAGAAGTCGACGCCCTACGCGCGAGTAGCAGCGATCAAACGTCGGTCGTCCACCGCCATGAACAGGGAAAGAAACTTATCCCCCCCTTCTCCTTAATACCCTTACTGAAAATTTGAAATTACATCAGATTTTTGAATATAAGTTGAAAATATGTTAAAATATCAAATGTTCAGAATTCAATACTGAACATCTTTTATTTTTGCAACATATGCAGAATATGCTTAGATTTTGAATTAGGGTTTGCAAATCAAAAGGGGACAATTAGGGCAAAAGGGTATTTTCACCATTACTTTTGATTTTGCATAAGAACTTGAAAAACTTTATACATCAAAGTTGATCCTTATCAAAAATGGAGCAACTTTGCTTTTTGAAACATACTCAATTTTTTTAGATTTTGATTAAAAAGAAAGGGGATAAAATAGGGTTTTTAAATTAATTAAACTATTTAATTGGATTCCGACCAAAATTGAATTATACCTCAATGGTGACTTGAAACATGTTCCAAATACACCTTTGAGACATAATACAAAAGTTTGGTCCAAAATTCCATTGCTATATAAGAAATTACCATAATACCCTTATATAGCATAAAAGCATTAAACACCACAAAGAAAACATAAACTAGGGTTTCAACTTAAACACTCCTTATCAACTAAGCACAAGCATGATGACTTAAACTTTTTTAGTGAATGCATAATTAGGTTATCAACTCAAATGAAATGCCAGTGCTTATGATGACATGTCAAGTTTTAGTCTGCTTAACACCAGAGCGTTACAATTGCTGATCTTGCCTTCACAGCCAATGTACCAGGCACGACAGCCCTGAGGCAGGTGAATGAGGTCAACCGAGTTCTCCCTGACATCTCCAGAGCTGGCATGGGCTACGGCGCAGCGCTCGCCTTCAACGCTGTTCGGATCCACTCTGGTGCCAATTACTACAACTTCGATTCTTGCGAGCGAGGGCTAGATCTTGGGGTGGCACGCTCTGTCGACGACATGAAAGAAGGTGGCATGGATCTGGCCGACTTTTGACTTTGATCTCCCGATTAGGAATATGATAGAATGGACGAACTAACTTTCTATTGTAACTTGCTTCCCCTTTTGTAAATAAACAAAAATTCCTTTGTTCGTCCTTCTAAAATCAACCTGTGATTGATCCTTCGAGATAAATGTGTGTCCTGTTCCGTGTACTAGCTATTGATTCTCTCTTATCTTAGCGGCGATGCATATTACATCGGCTGTCGTGATACTATGCTTAATTATCTATGCTCTGTAAGCAACTGTCGCAATTGATTATCTCAAGTCCGGAATCTTCTTTATCCTCTCAGTTTTTTTTGGTTTATGCGGTGCCGGATAATACTTCTTCAGCTTTCCTGTCTTAACTGGCGAATAATTAACCAAAACTGAATGCTTCACATAGTATAATCTTCTTTCAGCCGAACCTCAATCGGCCTTTTAGATTCTGGAATCCTGAGCCATTTTAGGCTAGCACAGACTTGGTTTTTGCCCAATATCGGCCCATAAATTGTGAAAAAACCCTAGTCTGACGCATGGCCTCCCAAAGTGGTAGCTTATAGCTCTATAAATATGAACTTCAGCAAGCCACCATCTCCCAAATTCAAGCCTGATTCATAAAATCTCACTCCTGTGCTCTTGCTTGAACCAAAGAGAGAAACCTCTTCTGCTCAAAACTCCACCAATGTCCCAGTGACAGTGATTTTAGTAAATGCCCCTTTAGAGGTGAAACAGGGGATAGTAGAGCACCGAACTCACGACGTCATGGGTTAAAAACTATTTTCTGCCCCTTTGCAATAGCTTTTCTCGTTCATCTTATCCTTGACTTACTGTTTCCCTCCCTTTCAGGGTAAGGCCTATGTGCAACCATGCTCAGGCTCTCATCTCAGAAGGCTCGCCAGGAGATTGACACCGAGAAGCTGAACAGTCATACTAGTGGAAACAGATCTACAACGCTATTCAAAAGGTTAATGAAATCCTTACAAGATCTTCTCCTCTGATTAAGCTTGCATATGCCTGACACATCTTCTTCTTCTGCTAGTTTCCTGCAAGATTTGATCGTCTGAAAGCAAACAGAACCTGCTGGCAAATATGAATGCTCATTAGAACACGGCTGAGGCTAGCCCTGATGCTGCTGACGGTCGCATAGATATAGATCAGGCCCAGTCATCGAGGTGTATGCCTTTGATGCCTAGACGGCCCGCACAGATCAGGCATCATCCAAGGTGTGCACGCCGTAGATGGCTGCATAGATCAGGGCCTTTCATCCAAGGCGTGCATACCGGTGTTTTCCTCAAGCTGGTGGTGACAGAGTATCTCTTGGATCAAAACAGTAAGGACTACGCCTTTCCTGCAGATGCACTTCCGGACGATTTTGCAAGATCCATGAAGCTCCTGATAGTGGGGTTACACACCATCGCCCTTCGCTGAAACCACTGATTCTTAGTTTGATCAAACCATTTCAAAGAGTAGTTTGTACTTTAGGACAGATCTTGTAACTGAATAAAGCTCGTCCTCCTTCTGAGTAATGTTTATTTGCATTCTTAATTCCTTAGCGATTCTTCTCTGATTGCAAAAATTCTTCAGAAGAACGTTTGCCGAATGTTATGACGTCAATTTAGCTGACTAGATTCTATCTCTGATGTGTCATGTCATCGGCATCGTATTTACTGCACTTCACCTTTCTCTTCCCCCGATAAACCTGCTAATTGAAAAACGCTAGGGTTACCAAGGTCATGAACTTGTACTAAGGGGCGATATGTAAAAATATCGGGTATAACTTATCCTTTAGAATATTTTCTGCTAAAGGCGATGTTTTTACATCGGCTGTATAAAATATTCCTCGAGTTACATAACTCCCATCATTCGGCTTTCAACAAGTAGTGCCGAAGCTTCACACTGACAAGCAACACACGAACCAAAAAATTTGTCATAGCCGAATACCCTTTCTTGGGTTTAACATTTTCGGCTAAAGCAAACTGCTAATCATCCTTTCCTTCAAATTTAAAAATAAGGGCCGATCCTACTATAAGGCTATCGGCCGTCATGTACAACTCGAAATAATCACCAAGTTGTAGAAGCGCCTTATATACCTTCAATTTCATCAAAAGCCTCTATTGTACGTCACTTTGTACGAATCTTTCTGAGTTTCCATGGGCTCTGGTAATGAAGAAATAATTCATAACCCTTTAAAGGTTTACCAACTTTGAAGCATATCTGAGCCGAAACTTGTACATCTGATCCTACTTCGGCTTCATTATCAACACTTTATTCCTTGTCAGCCGATATGAAACTTTGGCGTCAATTCTTCTCCATTACCATTAGGTTGGATTTTTTAAAAAATTACTCTGAGAGCCGATTGTCTGAATCGGCTGTTGGTCCTCGTCAAAACGTTCATAGGACCTGCTTCCCAAGCTCTTCCAGAGAAACAGTCGACACCCTTCAGACTCCAGTAGGTTGGCTCTGTACTGGGCAATACTCACCGAATCATCAGCATGACGATCTCGATATCATCTCCAATCCACTAGATGAGGAGACTGATGCATAGGCGACGGTACAACAACAGTTTGCATTATCCAGTCTCTTCCCAATAGCAAACTGTATGCCCCCTGGCCATCAATGACGAAGAAGGTGGTGATCAAGATTTTAGACCCAATCATTAACTCGACATGGACTGCACCCCGAGTATCCGAGGAAAGGAATTGCCTGCAAAGTCCCTCAACACCATGTCGGTCTTCAATAGATCTTCACTTGTCATGCCAAGCTTTCTGAAAGTGTATATGGCATGATGTTTATGGCAGCCCCTCCATCAATGAACATCTTGGTCAGTGGCTTGCCATGGACATACCCTCTCATATAAAGCGGCTTCAAGTGTCGAGTGTCTGATCGGTTTATCAAATACTGCCTTTTGAGCCAAGAAGAGATGAGCTAATAAGTCCTGAAATTCACTTTCATCGAAATCTGAATATGTTTCGTCTTGGACATCTTGATTCTCAGGGGCTGCAAACTCTGATGGGAGAAAGCACGCCATGCATGTATCAGCCGAACGACCACCTCCATCCGGCTCCTCTTTAGGATGCCAAACTCGTTTCGTTTTGGTGCCTGCTTGCTCTAACTCTCTGTTCCTCAAGCGTTTGCACCCCTCCTCTTCTGGCTCTTCCTTAAACCTGGCGGGCACCATTGTCCCTTTTGCTAGACATACTTACGGTATTCTTCTTCTTCAGTATGAGCCCAACCTCGATCGACAAATCTTTCCTGCCGATCCTCAGAATTATTTATTTTAAGCGCCGATCGTCTTTAGGGATCCGTGCCCCAAGCCTCTCATGGACAGAACGGCGATTGACTCAAGACTGCCTATACTCGGAGTAGTGATTACTGCAGTCAGGGCAGTTATTCTTAATAGGCAGCTTCAAGCCTTCGTTCCAACAATACTGGAAGAACGAGCATTCCCAATGAGACTGTTCCTGCTCCCTCATATCTTCTTGTTCTTCTCGGTACATCTCTTCCTCGTACCTCCTCTGCTTTTCCAGGAACTTCTGCTCTTCATAAAATCTTATGCTTTTGATATCGTTCCTGTTCCCGACGCCATTTGTTCAACAGGATACGTGTCGTAACCCTAGGTCTGGAAGTTTCACCCGTCTCAATTCGGCTATTTTGAAATCGAACCCTCTGCTGAAGCTCCTTACTTGTAATCTACCGATCAGGGTCAACAGCGCTAGCTTCCTTCGCTTTATCAGAAGTTAAAACTTTCATTTTGTTCTTACTACCAAAATCGGTTGCATTGATCATATTAACAGAGAAGGACACGGTATTCTGTCCAAAAGGACTACCATCTACTTTCATCTTTCCATCAAACCTCAGGTGTCCGTCTTGGATAGCTTTCTGAATCCGCACTCTGAATACTCGGCAATCATTTATGGAGTGGGATTTGGTATTGTGGAAACCACAATACTTCTTGTCTTTGACACCCTCAGGGAGCAGCAAAGGATGACCTTCCGGCAACTTGATGCGTCCTTTCTTCAGCAAATATTCGAATAATTTATCCGACTTGGAAACATCAAAGTCATAGGTACCTTTTTGCTGCCTCAGCCATAGCTGGTTGACTTGAGTCGGCTCTTTGGACCAGACTATCTCGGCTGCAGCTACATCATCTTCATCATCGTAATCAACTACATCTTCCAAGAAAGGCTGATACATGTCGGCAGCTATGTCACCCTTCTCGAACTGGTTATTCCTTCTGAATCCCTGAGCTTGATTACTCATCGTTGCCAACCTTTGTGATAACTGCCCGAGATCTTCAAACTCCATGCCGAACAGCTTTTCTTTGATACTCGGCAACATGCCAGCTACAACTATTCCCGGCAATTGGTCGTCCGGCAAATTCAGAGTAGCAAAGATTTTTGGTCTCCCCGAATCGGCGCAGATACTCTTGCGGCGTCTCGTCAGGTTTCATCCTTAAGCTCATGAGATCGACCAACTTCTTCTCACTGGTTCCTGTAAAGAAGTATGAGTGGAACTTCTGCTCTAACTCTGCCCATGTATTGATGGAATTTGCTGGCAGAGAGGCGAACCAAGAGAAGGCTGGTCCTGTCAACGACAAACGGGAAGTATCGAATCCTCCAAGCTTCATCTACCGATGCTTCGCCAAGCTGCATCAGGTAACGGCTGATATGCTCCTAGTACTGGTATCATCTTGGCCTGAAAACTTGGTGAGGTCAGTGGGATGCTTGACTCTCGGTGGAAAGAGCCACCCGATTGTACCATTCTGGGTAAGGAGACTTGTATTTATATGTCGGATTCTTTGGCTTTTGTAACCACTCTGGTGTTAAGCAAACTAAAACCTGGCATGTCATCATATGCACTGGCATTTCATTTGAGTGATAACCTGGATATGCATTCACTAAAACAAGTTTATTATTTTATGCTTGTGCTTAGTTGATAAAGAGTGCTTAAGTTAAACCTTAGTTTATGCTTTCTTAATTGGTAATTAGTGCTTTTATGTGTATATGGGGTATTATGGTAATTTCTTTTATAGTAGTGAAGTTTTGGACCAAACTTTGGTTTTATGTCTCAAAGGTGTATTTGAGTCATGATTCAAGTCATCATTGAGGTATAAATCAGATTTTGGTTAGAATTCAAATAAATAGTTTAAATAATTCAAAAACCCTATTTTATCCCCTTTTCTATAAATCAAAATTTCGAAAGAATTGGGTATGCTTTAAAAAGCAAAGTTGCTCTATTTTTGATAAGGAACAACTTTGGTGTTTAAAGTTTTTCAAGTGTTCATGTGAAATCAAAAGTAATTGTAAAAGTCCCCTTTTGCCCTTTTTGTCCTCTTTTGTATTTCAAATCCTAATTCAAAATCTGAGCATATTTTGGGAAACTTGCAAAAATGAAAGATGTTCAGTATTGAATTCTGAGGCATTTGATATTTTGGCATATTTTCAACTTATATTCAAAAATCCAAAGTAATTTCAAAATTTGGAAAGGGTAGAATTGGGAAAGGGGGGGATAAGTTCTTGCTCCTGTTCATGGCGGCAGCAAGGCCGATCTTTTGATCGCCTGCTCTCGCGCCTGGACGGCGACTTCTCCCGAAGGAACGCGCGACCGAGTTCGTGGCCAAGTTAAGCTGCTGCTGGCACTCTCCCTCGCGTCGTGGCGTCACCTCTGAGCTCGCCGTCGCCATGTTTGCCACCAAGGCGCCGACGGGAACAATCCGGTCAAAACTCCAAATTCACCGTCTCCAGTCATTCCGATCCAAATTCACCGTGCCTATAAGTACTTCACTTCTTTGCGCATCTCCCGAACCTAGGCCTCGCCATCTCTACCGCACCAAAGAGCTCACACTCGCCGTTCTTCTTCCCGCCGGGCAGAAATCGCCGCCGAGCTCGACCTCACCGTGGTCAGCTCAACCGAGCACTTCTCCACTCTCTCTTCTCGTGTTTGTGTTTCGTCTTGATCCCAGAGAACTCATCGGCTCGATGGTCCCTTGTCTGGTGACTCAGGTTCACCGGAACAGCGTCGTCTTTCGGCGAGTTCACCGCCGAAGGCCACTGCTCCGTGGACGCCTACTCACCGAGCAACCTCCGCTCAAACCGACTTCACCATCAGCACCAGGGTGAGCTTCTACACCTTCCTAACTTCTCCGTTCGCTTCCTACAGGCCTATGTTCACCGGAACGGCCGTGCCGAGATCCAATCCGCCGCCGTGCGTGGCCAGGACCTCGCCGGAGGAGTAGAGTTTAGGGTTAGGGGCTCAATCGGTTGCGGTTGGCTTGCCGGTGCTGATGCTTGCGTCGTTGGGTATCTAGTGGCCGGAGTTGGCCGGCGTAGTCACGCCGCTGCTCGGTGCGTCGCCGTGCGCCGCGAACCATGGCCGAGGGACCTCGCCGTTGCCGAAGTCGGGAAAAGCCAGGGTGTTGGTGTAAAGTCATAGACTCATGTGAATAGCGTTGTGGACTGCGGGTTAGTTTCGTAGAAGCCGAGGGTCTTTCTGCCAAAGTTTGCCGAGGCGCGCGGGCGGAGCCAGGCTGGGCAGGCTTTCGCGTGCGCTGGGCCGCACAGTCGCGGGCCGAAAGCCCAGTTTGGGCTGGTTTTAGTTTTTCTTTTTCCTTTGTTGGTACAGTCATCAATTTTGTTATTTTTGCTGTAATTTTTCTATAGCTCTATAAATTGTGAAATTTGACTTGGATGATGTTAGCATGTCTGTGCTAATTTAAAAATTATAAAACTTGTGTTTAGAGTACTTTTATTATAGTCATTAAATCCATACTTTAATTAATAAATGCAACTTTGATGATTTACGTGATTTTCTGTGTTCATCCAAAAATCATGAAATTTGACATGTGAGTTTGTGTCACTAATATCTACCTTCATGATTAATTTCAGTGCTGTTTGATTAAAAATAAATTAGTTTGGAGTAAAGGCTATTTGAATGGTTTATAAAATAAATAGAAAAGGTTAATCACTTAGGTTTATGTGATTTTAGATTGTTTGACAACCAATGGGAAACTAGCAAGAGTTGCTCCCTGGTTATGGACTTCTTTATGTAAATGACCTTTTGGTTTTTGATTAGCTACATAATCCTGCTTAATGAAAATAATGAGAAATGCTTAGTAGTCATATGTAGCTTGATAGTCAAGTTAATTTGTTTCCTTTTCAAGAAGGAAAGTTGTACTCAAGGTGGTTTTGCATATAGTCTTGAGTAATTTATCTTGATCTGCTGTTTGATATAAATAAGCTTCACTCTATAACTTATATTTCTATGCAAGTTGGGTTTGTTGGTTTGCAACTATACCGCGATGGAGAGTTGTACCAAAGTGAATGTTTATAGCTTAGAAAATTTCCATCTTTACCATGCTCATGTCATAAGCATCTCATTGATCATGCATATACAATTCTACGTGTAGATCCCGTTCCGGAAGAACCTGATTCTCAGTGGATTCCTACTGAGTGTGCGGATCTTTCTGTTTCTTCTGAATCGCCGGACTTCGCTGATCTTCAAGGCAAGCCCCGGACATTAAACCCATCCTTGTGTTTTTATAAAGTTATTTATATCACTTGAGTTAATATGATGCATTAAGTGATTAGGAGTTGAATGAACCCTACTTGATGCATTACCAACCTTGATGATTCCAACACTTAACCTTGATACCTGTTTTATGAAAATGTTTAGTATGCTTAGCCATGCTTTACTACTTCATTATAGTAGATGCTTTTAAAAATGGTTGCTATGTTATGGAAATCATGAATTTTGGGACAACATGATAATGATAGTAACTTACATCAAGAATGGAGTCTTGTTGTAAGGTTACTCAACATAGGACCTTATCGTTGTTGGCCTGCTGTGATTGAGACCTTTGAGTACAGCCCACATGCGGTGGTAAGCCTCTTCTATAGCTATTCCGATACTCGAGAACGGCTAACCGCGCACTGGGAGTGGAAAGATGGCGGGAGTAGCGTGTACCCTCGGGCTATGAGATAGTCGGGTTCGAGGTGTACTGTACTCTCGGGTGGCGCGGACCCGTTCTTGTATGGGAGGATCTATAGATAGGGTTGATATATGCAAGATTAAGTTCTACATATGTCGTGTGGTACTGAATCCCCAGCTGGGTTTAATCGATTCGAATCGCCGTGTTCCCTCGGATATGGAGCCTCAATCCACTGACCCGCACCGTAGTAATAAATGGAATCTTGTGAAAAGAGATTTAGAGATGAGGTATGTTTTTAAATGTTTGAAAACCTTTGATAGACTTGAGAATTAATCTTGAATAAAACTTGGGAATAGGAGTTTAGTTTAGTAAGCTTTTATGCAAAAAGAAAAGTTTTGATCTTGATAAAGCCTTACCTTGGATCCCTATAACCTGCATACCTGAGTTTTCTCCTCTTTTCTAAACGGTTAAGTCTTGTTGAGTACCTTTGTACTCAGGGTTTGTTAACCCTTGTTGCAGGTGAGTTTGTTGACCATCCCTTTGATGGTCAATGTTTCTTTACCCTCGTGGAAGAGAGTGATGACGAACCTGTTGTGTGACCTTGGGCAAGTACCTAAAGTTGTGTGGTTTATGTAATATAAGTTCGAACCCTTTTATGTATTAAGTACCTATGGTTTGTAAACTTTAAACTTAAGTTTCAATCTATATTGTATAATCTTTCCACTTTACTCTGATTTATCTTAGTTATAAAACTGTTGTAATACTGTGATGCCGGATAAGGGATTTTCCTGGAAAAGAAGGTAACGTGGATGATTCGGGTTTCCCGAGGACACCCGACAGACCTCTCAAGTCATGGAACTCGTGCACGCTGATCAGAAGTCTTGGAGACAATGATGGGTGCATGTGGGCCACTTAATTTGGGAGGTTCTGCCACAGCTTTAGGTCGAACTGATTCTGCATCATATCAGCCATCTTATGCATGATGAGGTCAACATTTGAATCAGGAGCTGTTTGTGCTTGCCCCCCAGTATGTAATCCTGCTGAACTCCTGTAGCCTGGACTCGGAAGAGCATTAATAACAGTTATAGTCCATAAACTCCCGATATCCATCTCCAAACATATCCCTCTGTATCCTCTTTGCCACAGGAGACACTCTAGAAGAGATGGTGGGACGTTCCCTGTTGTGCCGAACGTGAGTTGGCCATAGGTCTGGGGAGGTTGTTGCGTTTCCTGAGAAACCATTCCACCTTGCTCGGGCTAGCCACTGTTTTCGGCAACTCTTCGACGTTGAGGTACTTGGAACAACAACGTCCCCTGCATCGGACCAGCAGCCTCCTCAAAGTATTGTCTGCGGTTGGACCGAAAGTATCGACCATGATAGCACGAAAGGTGTTCAAGAAAGCCGATTGATGATTGGTCACGGCTCCTGTATACGATCCTATTGCATTATCTCATTCATCTTTGGAGAGCTACTTCTTCACTACCGCCGGGCAGCTAAGATTGGTGATGAGGAACAACCTTCGGGAACGTCTGCTTCTGATAGACCTTGCCGCTTTATTCTTGGAGAAAGTCTCCAAGCATTTGCGCTGGAACTCATCACAAGCTCGCTGTATCAGATCCTTTGATTCTAGCGGCAAATCGTCCATGGTCACCTCAAAGACTTGTTCTTCGTTAATCTCAGGCATCTTGAAATGAAGAGGTCCCCACCAGGCGTGCCAAAAAGTATGTTGACGCAAAATGTGTCAACCACGCGTCAAGGCACACAGCAAGCCGAACGAGGCTGGCTTCAATCGGGTGCCCGGAGCGTACTGAATCTGGAAGCGTGCCAGACGGTTTGACCTGAAACCAACAAGGGATAAAAGTGTGAGAATACCTTGGAACATGCCGGGTGAGACCAGACAGTTCCATATGTACGGCTTCGAAAGCCAATCACGACGGCACACAGCTATAGAAGTTGTTTGTCGAAACAGGTTTGTAATGTCATTTGGCAAGTATAAAAATAAAGCACATAATCATGTTGAATGCCGAACGCATATGCAACAAAAGGATAAAAGGGCAACTTGTAAATATAAATCTATTCAGATAACATATGCATAGGCAATCCAGCTAGTCTGCTGCAGCGTCTAGCCTTCATAAACCCGTCAGGTATAAATTCAAGCAAAGCTAATTCACCGCATGATACCACTTGCTATAAATCTACACCACTCCTTATAATTAGATTAATCCACCGCATGATACAATCTAATTATAAGAAGCTAAAAGCACACATACATCTGAACAGATCTATATGTACTCATTTCTCATGTAAGCATAACAGAAATCGGCAAACTAGCCGAACTGGGGTCCATGAAGAAGGAACATACAAGCAAAGCATGATTAAACTAATCTAAAACCTGCACCTGCCGCACGGTACCCAGCTCTATCAAAGCCTAAACATGATCGGCATGCATGAACCCACAACATGTAACAATCTAGATTGAAAGTTAATTCGGCCATCATGATCTTATGATAGCAAAGCACAAGTGAACTCATGCAACAAGGCCGAACAAAGATCAATTCTAGATTGGGCAAAAAGTGTTATAGGAATTAAATAAATAAAACATATAACACTTGATAACTTAATGAATCTATTAGATCTGCCAAATCTAACAGAGCCGATAACTATTTTTACTCATGTCTTAATCCGCCGCACGATACAAGGCATAAGCAAAAACTTCCCATCATAAGCTTAAATCCGCCGCAAGATACTAAGCTTAACTTACGAGACTACTTGCATCATATCTAAATCCCACCGCATGATACTAGGACATGATAGCAAGGTTGCCGGTACTTACGGAGGTCGAGAGATCGATGATTCCTCTCGAAGAACTCGACGACACGACTAAGGACTCGAAGGTGGCACGGGCCGGTTTGTATTGATATGGTTGTGAACAACTTTACAATGGTCGAGGGCTTATATTTATACCCTGGACGAAGCATGAGTCCTACACGATTATGACTTACAATAAAATACGGAAACATATAATCTACATTATTTGGTGCCCTCCATCGCCACGTGTCTTCTCGTGCAAGCCAGCTTTACTCGCAACATGCGTTTCCCGAATGGACCATTGCCCCGTGAAATAGCCGACCGCATAGACAGTCACCGAAACTCTGAGGGCCAAGCAGCTGCCGATTGCTTGCTGAATCTTTTTCCCTCTGCTGACCGGGCCCACCTGTCATATCCTTACGTGTGCAAAAATCTGGTGTTAACACTTGTTAACCCTTCGGGATCCAAGACTCGGGTTATTCTGTCCTCTTGTGTGTATATATGAGGACGCGGGGGGGAGAACATGCGCCGAATGGAACGTGGTCTTTTAGATGTGATCAAGTTTTGATGGTTCTCTGCATCCCGCTTAGATTTGCCTCCAAGAGGCTTCTATAGCCTGGTGAGCTTTCATATACACTCATACCTTGTACATCCACGGTCTATTGCTTGTGGTATGAGATGGTCATTCATATGCTCACTTGTATAGTTCTAGCATGTACATTTTCTTTTGTATCATGTTTTGTTTAGCCTAGCATGTGTTATCTTGTATATCATGTCATGCTAGCCTTGTGTACAGCTTTGGTGGCTATTCCACTTTTCATGCTAGTTTGTGATCCTCATGAACATTATGCCATGTTTTACCATAATTCTCCATGAGCTTGATTTGTAGTGGTATGATGTTCATTAGGTGTCACTTGTCAGGTGCTAGTTTTTGGTTAGCTACTTGTACCCTATTGATATGATTAGTTTGAGCACTAGTCTTTTCCTCAATTTTATCATGTTACATGCTTTTGGATCTATTGCTATCAGTATCTTGCATTGTGGCATATGTTGAGGTTTAGGCTGTGTTTGGGTTGATCATGTTTTTAGGTTGCATTTTGCTATACAGTGCTTTATCCTGTTGCATGGCAGTCTTGACTAGTTTGAGTTCAGTTCTCCTTGCGGTATCATTCATAGGTAGGCCTCTTTGTTGAGTGTTCACCTTATGCTTATTATGTGACTAACCGCTTTGTGGAGACCTTGAGGTCACACTAGACGAGACAATGCCTTGTGTTTTCTTCTGCTTTCGAGCGTGCAAGAGAACAGAGCCTGGAGAGAGCATTTCGGCTCACAGACCCGATCCCACTTCTTCCACGACTTGGGGTTCCATTCGAGCAGCTCTCTAGCGAGCACTAGCTGCACCTGTGGGAGCGACAACATCAGGCGATGGGGAGATGACTTTGGCGAGGCAAGTGCCCCGGAGATTTCAGTAGATTCAGGTGTCCCCTCGGGTATCACACAAGCAGGCGGTCATACGCTTCATGAGGTACCTCCGACACACTTCTGAGTTTGGGTTTTGGTAATCTTCTTGTTCGACCTCTTTTTGCTATGCGGTTTTTCCGATGTGGATTTTTACTGGCTGTTCGCTTGAGCGTTTCTTGGCTCTTTGCTTGTGAATTTTGGTGTGTGTTTCCCTTTTATTTGGGGAAGCATTTTACTTGTTGTATCTTAGTTGGACTTCCCCGATTCCCTTTTGTTTTGGGTCTTCCTTTTTAGGCTAGTTTTTGCTTTGTTTTTGATAGACTAGTTTTTGCATGCATTTCATCATGTACATCTTGCTTTTTAGAGCTTCATGTCTATAGTAATGAGAAATGAGATTATGCTCTTTTTGGTATGCCCTGTTTATTCCTGATGATGCTTGTAGCTTAGCCTCTTTTGATCACTTGATATATGTTATGAGCTAAGCTATTTTTGCAAATGGTGAACTTGATTAATCAACTATGAAACCTTTAATTTGTTCACCATTGAGATTGGCAACTAGCATGGTTAGGATGTGTGTGAGATCACTTGTGCTATCTTTTGTATGCTAGGTTGCTATGTCTCTTGCACTGAGTCATTCACTTGCTTGGATTGTTCATATTTACCTTGTGCTTAAAATTTGATCCAAGTATTAGTGAATTGAAAAAATCGAGATGGGATTGCATGTGTCAGCACATCACAGTATCGAGACTGTTTCTCATTGCACATTTGAGTTAAACTTGAGCCGTGCAGTGTAAGACCGAAACCGGTGCTTTAAGCTTCCAATTTCTTTTCTTGCATAGGCTTAGCCCGGTTGAAAAGTTAGGCAATGACCATGCTTTTAACCTCTCGCAATCACATGCTTTAATTTGAACTTGTGTTAATACCACTGCAATCTCCGATAAATTTTGTAAATAACACAAGTCTATGCTTCATTCTATGGCATGATGATTGAACTTTGCTAGGGGTAGTTCACCTTTTATACTTGATTTAGCACTTGGTTGATTTCCTGTCTATTCATGATATGTGCTATTTTAGTGGTGAACTCCTTTTCAAATGGTTTGAAACTGCTCATATGCTAAATTGTTCATATTTCATATTCATTTGATCAGTTTGAGCCTTTGCTAGCATTTGTATTGGTTGCTAAAGTTTCAGGGCAGCACCCTTTTGAGCATCTTTTCATTCTGATTGCTATACACTTGAAGCTGTAGCATTGTGCATATCATGCATTTTTAGCTTAGTATACATACCCCCAGCTCTGATACTCTTTGTGGTCACTTTTAAAGCTTTTCACCCCCCATATGCTTTTGGTTGATGACTTGTCTTGTGGTTGTGTCAACTTTGTGGAGAAATGTCTAAACCCCTCAGCATGTTCCCTTTTGTCAAGGGGGAGAAGCTGTTTGCAAGGGGGAGTTTGTGTGTTGGCACAAAGGGGAGAGTCATGCATTTGGGGAGAGCTTTGAGGTAAGGGGAGTTTAGCTCTTTTATGTGCTTCAATTGGTATCCTTCATAATGAGCTTTGTTGCGTAGCATTTGTGTATAGGCTTGCTTTCAGGGGGAGTTGTTTTGTTTTGCAACTTCTCCGCGTGCTCCGAGTGTTTGGGCTCCATTTAGTTTTGAGCTTCTCTTTGTGTTTTTCTTAGTCGGTATCGAGCCTGCTAGTCGTGTTGAGCTGTTATGCCTCTATCTTGAGGGACTAGCAGTTTTTGCTTGGTATTTTCGATTGGTATGGAGCCTTCAGCTAGTTGTGTCGAGCCATTTTGCCTCTGTCTTGAGGAACTAGCTGTTTTCACCAATTTTTGGCTGCTTGTGATTGGTATCGAGTCTTCTGCTAGTTGTGTTGAGCCTCTGTGCCTCTATCTTGAGGGACTAGCAGTTTTGCATTCTAATGTGTTGTTTCAGCCTCAATTGGTATCGAGCCTTGAGCTAGTGGTGTTGAGCCTTTTCTGCCTCTTCTTGAAGGCTAGCTCATTTTTGACTTGGTTGCGTCGAGCCGTTGCCCATATCTTTGGGAACCAAGTCTTTTGCTCTATGTGATCGGGTTTTGCTCTTTGTTGAGTTGTTGCTCCGATCCTTTGCTTGGTTGCGTTGAGCCGTTGCCCATGTCTTTGGGAACCAAGTTTTCGATTTTGGTATCTCAAACCATCTCTTGTGCCTAGTTTTTGTCAATTCAATCATCAAGGGGGAGAAATTTCAAAACCCAAGTGGATAAGAACCTTCCAAGTTGATAAGAACCTTGGTTTTGGATTCTTTTGTGATGATTGTTTGACAATTTATTTGAGAATGGTTTTCGAGTGCCTTTTGGGATTTCATGAAACTCTTGTATTCTCTTGACTCTTCGGTTGTCTGGAGGCTTTGCCCGCTTTCCCCGTTTCTTTCAGGACCGAGAGCTTTTATTTGGAGTTTTCATGATCCTTCCTCATTCCAAGTGGCCTTGTGTTTGCTTTTACTTCGCTTTTGGGCACTTGAGTGAGGCTTGCATTCAAACCCTTCCTTTGTGATTTTATTTTTAGTCAATTCATTCATCAAGGGGGAGATTGAGAATATATATGATGAATGATTGACTTTTGGGAGGAAGGTTTGAGGCTTTTCCCGGTTGAGTCATTATCTCACTATGCGCTTAATGTTTGTGACTAACCGGTGGCGTTGAGTTGTGTGTGTTTACTGTGTTGGTGTGCGTGTGCAACATGTGTCTCTTGGCTGTGTTGATGTGCAGGTGTGGAGCTCGGAGACAGTGGTTGATGGCGAGGTGAAGGTCAAGTAGAGACGTGTCGTGTCGACGGACCGGGAGCGGTGAAGGAGGGGCATGTCGTGCGGCGGACGTGCCATGCCGACGTACCCAGAGCGGTGAAGGGCGGACGTGAGGCTTGGACCGACGGACCGGAGGGCCAGAGGACCAGTTGTGGTAGCTGGCACGTGGCATCGGCGAGCGAGAGCACATGGGGATGTGCGATGCATCGGCCGAGTCGGGAGGAAGACGATGGCGTCGTGGCACTTGGCGGGAGGTCGGACACGGGCTTGCGTGCGGTGCAAGTGCCATCGCCCAAGTCAAAAAGGAAGGCGAAGGCGTTGTGCCCGGTGTGGAGGCTGGACATGCATCGGCATCCGTGCTGGTGGTCGGGGTGTGCGAACCACATCCCGTCTACGGTGCGGGTTTGGTAGTTGAGCCTCAAAAAGCTACCCTCGACGGTTTCTGAGTTTGGGCCTCAAAACTCGGGGTGGACAGTTTCCAGGTTTGTGCCTCAAAACCTGGGCTGGCGGGTTTCCGTGTTTGGGCCTCAAAACTCGGGGTGGACGGTTTGCCAGGTTTGGGCCTCAAAACCGGGCGGAGGTTCCTATGTGGAACGGCCGATGCGTAGCGGCGTGGAGAGGTTGGCGCGGCGGCGAAGCTATCCACGAGGAAGGCACGGTGGTCGACGGTGATGGCACGTGGCGGCGTCCTGGAGCTTGCGTCGAGGCGAAGCGAAGGATGAGAAGGCGCGTGGCCGTGGGATGGAAACTGCCAGAGTTGGACGGTTATACCCCTAGGGGGTATTTGGGTCAGTGTTTCACGAGAGGGCGTTTTGGTCTTCGGACGTGCGCCTATATATGTATGTGAGGGGGCTGCTAAGGCAGTCGAATCCTTGGAGGTGTCACTCTCATTTTGTTTAGGTGAGAGGAGGCTAGGGTTAGAGGAGAGACTGGCTCTTGTTCTTGAGCTTTTCGCCATCCGCGTTTTGTGTTGCGAGGAGTGGCCTGTAACCCGATACAGTGTGCTACACAATTCATCATCTAGTAGCAATCCAAGGATCAATTTCTTACTCCTCTTGTGTTGGCTGAAATTTGGATCGATTCGCGTTTTTGTTCTTCGCGTTTTGGTTTCTCCATTCTCGGAGATTTGCTTTGTTCTCCCTCTCCGAGCGACGATTTGCGATTCCGTTTGAATCAAATTGTTCTATGTCGTGAGCTCCATCTTTCCACCGAAGAATTTCCCCTCTAACCTCACGAGCACATAGATCGGGTCGAAATCGTGTTCGTTCTTCATTTTCCCCCTTTTGCCCGTTCTTCTTCCATTTTCATCGATTCACCAATCTATAGTTAGAATTGAGCCATGATCTCTTAGAGATAGCTTACTAACCTTGTTGTGAACTCCTCTGCAAAATTTGAGATTTTGTGGAGTTGATTTGGTTGAGTTTTTGCATCGAAATCCGAAGTTTCTGTTGCTGCAGCGTGCACACCGGACATGTCCGGTATGCAACCCGGACATGTCCGGTATTGACGTCTTGGAATTTTGAGCTGCAATTTTGTGGAGATCTTCCCTTAGTTGTGTACTAGCTCTGGTTAAAGTTTTATAATTTATTTTTGGACACCGTTTGATAGGGTTTTGGAATTTTCTCCCAAAACTGGTCTGGACAGTGCATACCAGACATGTCTGGTAGGAAACGTGGACATGTCCGGTATTGAGACTTTGGAGTTTTGAGCTGCAATTTTTGGGAGACCTTCCTGAGGGTGTCTAGTACCTGTGGTTCAAATTTCACAATTTTTGGACACCGTTTGATACAGGTTTTGATTTTTCTCCCAGGATTGGTCGCTGCAGTCTTGCAAATGCTCTGAGGCTCTTTTGTGCTCCAGTAGTGTCCCGCTGTGCTTTTTGGAGGCATCCACCCTACATCTAGGGTCGTGGACACTACCAAGTCCTTGTCTTGCTTTTGGGGTGACTCGCTGGGACAAGGGCCATCGATTTCTTGAGAAGAAATTTGAGGCTCCCATTCACCCCCCCCCTCTGGTCGCCAATTCGGTCCTTCAATTGGTATTGTAGCCAGTTAAGGATCTTGCTACCTTAACCGGTTCCGGATCCACGAAGGCGACCTTTTGAGAGCGGTTGTGTTTCCGACTTTGCTTGTCGAGGTGTTGACCTTGTGTTTTGGCTAACACTAACAGTGCTTTTAAAAATGGCACCAAGTTCTTCTTCCAGTGTGTCTTTGTCCTTAGGTTTGAGTCTTGGACATGCGATCGAGGATGACATTTTGGTAAGAAGGAGTACGGCTCTTGAGGCGGAACGTGAGGTGGATGCTTTGCTGGGCTTCCTAGGAGATGATGAGCATTCAACGGAGGATCGTATATGCGAACTTGGCAAGGCCAAGAAAGGTATTCTTGCTGCTTGTCTTGGGATTTTATCCCAACAATTTGAAGCTTGCTGTGATGATAACATGAGATATGATGAGCTTTGTGAAACCTTGCATAGAAAGATCAAGAAATTGAAATGCTCCATCACTAGGTTGAAATGTGGTCTTTTTCATTGGAAGTCTAGTGCATCTTTACCTTGCACCTCTTGTAGTGACATGGTTAGGAAGAATGATGAGCTATGCTTTTCTCTTGCTAGCTTAAAATCTGAGAATGAAATGTTGAAATCAAATGCTTCCATACCATGTCTTGTTGCTTTGACTTGCGCAAGGATCTAGTTCGTGCTAAATCTAAAATAGCCTTGCTTAGGTCAAAAGCTATTGCACCATGTGTTTCATGTGAGTCTTTGCATGCTGAAATTAATGAACTAAAATTGACTCACACCACATGTGTAGATGAACTTGAGCATGCTAGGGCTGAAATTGATGAGATAAATGCTAGGCCTTGTAGCTTGTGCTCTTTGAATAAAAATGATTGCCTTACTTCTTGTGCTATTCATGATTCTTTGCTTAATGTGAATGGTGATGTTTCTTCCACCGATTTCATGTGCACATCATGCATTGATTTAGAAAAAGAAGTTTTGGTTTTAAAAGCTTTGCGCGATGATATGAGCGCTAAGTTGGTTGAGCACCATGATATGAGTGCCAACCTTGAGAAAGAGATTGAACTCTTGCGTACCACATATGTCAAGTGCATTGAAAAGGAGATGGAAAATTTGAGAAACACTCCTTGTGGTACTTGTGATCGCCTCATGTTTGAAAATGAGGTTTTAGCCAAAAGATGCAAGAGTCTTTGTGCTAAGTCTTTTGAGTCATGCTTTTCTTGCAACTCCGATGTTGGTATTTCCAAGTCTGTATCTTTGCAACCGGAGTTGAGTTCTTGTGCTGCGCGTGAGTCTTTTGATGATAGCATTAGTGCCAAGGTTTCGGATAGCTCTTTCATAGCTACTCCCAACCTTGCTGTCCCTTCGAGTGATGTGCAAGGGACTTCTCTTGACAAAGGTGCTTCTCATATTTTTGGGACTCGTGCTCCCAATCCGGTTTTCCATTGCACCTTTTGCAAGAAGGATGGACACTCATTCGATTTTTGTTTTTGCCGTGTCAAGCACGAGCGGTGTATTCGAGCTAAGGCTTTTAGGAAGCCGCGTAGCCTTTCCCATGGCACCTATGCTCCTAGTGTTGGCACCAAGTTGAATGTTGATGCTTCTTGTTCTAAGACCCAAGGGACTTCTGACTTGTCGGAGAATGGTGTGCCTTCTGATAGGCCTTTGTACCATTGCTCTTTTTGTGAGAAAGATGGGCATCAAGAAGGCTTTTGCTATCGGCGTGCCAAACGCTTGCGCCAAGATCGCTCTTCCAGGAAGTTGGTGGTTCATGACCCTTCTCATGGCATGAACGCTTCTGTTCCTAGTAAGAAGCCCCTCTTTGTTGATGGGTTTTATGACTCCTTTTCTGGTGGGATAGGTCATGGTCATGGACATGCTTCTAGTGCTTCTTCTCTTGGTCCACGTCATGCTTCTCTTGGTGCATCTAATGGTTCTTCTACAAAAACCTTGGAAGATGTTTGCCTCTTTTCCCGTGGTACGACTCGTTCTTCTCCTCGAGTTGTCCTTTTGAGGAATGCTTCCAAGGGTGTTTCAAAACTGCATTTGAACCAACATTTGCATCATGCTAACCCACAAGATAAGTTGAGATTTGTGACCAAGTCTTGGGTTCCCAAGTACATGCTTGCTGTTGACGCAAAATGTGTCACCTCGCGTCAAGGCACACAGCAAGCCGAACGAGGCTGGCTTCAATCGGGTGCCCGGAGCGTACTGAATCTGGAAGCGTGCCAGACGGTTTGACCTGAAAACCAACAAGGGATAAAAGTGTGAGAATACATTGGAACATGCCGGGTGAGACCAGACAGTTCCATATGTACGGCTTCGAAAGCCAATCACGACGGCACACAGCTATAGAAGCTATTTGTCGAAACAGGTTTGTAATGTCATTCGGCAAGTATAAAAATAAAGCTCGTAATCATGTTGAATGCCGAACGCATCTGCAACAAAAGGATAAAAGGGCAACTTGTAAATATAAATCTATTCAGATAACATATGCATAGGCTAATCCAGCTAGTCTGCCGCACGTCTAGCCTTCATAAACCCGTCAGGTATAAATTCAAGCAAAGCTAATCCACCGCATGATACCACTTGCTATAAATCTACACCACTCCTTATAATTAGATTAATCCACCGCATGATACGATCTAATTATAAGAAGCTAAAAGCATACATACATCTGAACAGATCTATATGTACTCATTACTCATGTAAGCTTAACCAGAATCGGCAAACTAGCCGAACTGGGGTCCATGAAGAAGGAACATACAAGCCAAGCATGGTTAGACTAATCTAAAACCTGCACCTGCCGCACGATACCCAGCTCTATCAAAGCCTAAACATGATCGGCATGCATGAACCCACAACATGTAACAATCTAGATTGAAAGTTAATTCGGCCATCATGATCTTATGACTAGCAAAGCACAAGTGAACTCATGCAACAAGGCCGAACAAAGATCAATCTAGATTGGGCAAAAAGTGTTATAGGAATTAAATAAATAAAACATATAACACTTGATAACTTAATGAATCTATTAGATCTGCCAAATCTAACAGAGCCGATAACTATTTTTACTCATGTATTAATCCGCCGCACCATACAAGGCATAAGCAAAAACTTTCCGTCATAAGCTTAAATCCGCCACACGATACTAAGCTTAATGTACGAGACTACTTGCATCATATCTAAATCCACCGCATGATACTAGACATGATAGCAAGGTTGCCGGTACTTACGGAGGTCGACAGATCGATGATTCCTCTTGAAGAACTCGACGACACGACTAAGGACTCGAAGGTGGCAAGGGGCCGGTTTGTATTGATATGGTTGTGAACAATTTTACAATGGTCGAGGGCTTATATTTATACCCTGGTCGAAGCATGAGTCCTAGACGATTACGACTTACAATAAAATATGGAAAGATATAAATCTACATTATTTGGTGCCCTCCATCGCCATGTGTCTTGTCGTGCAAGCCAGCTTTACTCGCAACATGCGTTTCCCGAATGGAGCCATTGCCCCGTGAAATAGCCGACCGCATAGACAGTCACCGAAACTCTGAGGGCCAAGCAGTTGCCGATTGCTTGCCGAATCTTTTTCCCTCTGCTGACCGGGCCCACCTGTCATATCCTTACATGTGCGAAAATCTGGTGTTAACACATGCCCCCTAATTTTGGGATAAATGTTTTATCCCAAAATTCTTTTTCTTTTCGCACTGACGCGGAACCTCCAGAAGCATCCGTCTTCACATGTCATAGTTACCGCACCTGCCGATTCACCCCCCGATGCACTTGGGATCTTTTAAACTCTCCCCTTTACTTCATTTCGGCTTGTGCATTCTGAACTCCTCTGCTTCAATCCCAAAACCAGAAAACCCTCTTCCCCTCTATCATCCTCTAATCCAACTAGAAGATGTCTTCCGAGGGAAGCCGTCATAGCCTCGAGCTCGGGCCTCCAGTACTTCCAAGAAGAGGTTGTTCTCCATTGTTTCATTTGAAGATGAAGCAGTTGCCCTTATACCATTGTTCTTGTCTAGGAGGATCGACGACGACCTCCCCGAGGTCCTGACTCAGAAGGTCACGGATCTTCAATTTGATCTAGAAAGGAAGGGTCGGGAGATTAGCCGAATCTCTCGAGAGCGCGATGCCGCTCGGGAACAGGCTGTCGGTAAGCATCCTTTCACCGTTCTTTCCCCATTCTCTTTCTCCGTTTTACTGATCCTTCTTTCTCTCAGCTCTGGAAGCCAAGCTTCATTCTCTCGAAGCAGCTATTGCTGTGGCAGAACCTCCTGAATAAAGTGGCCCACATGCACCCATCATTGTCCTAAAGACTTCTGATTGGCGTGCATGAGTTCCAAATGACTCAAGAGATCTGTCGGGTGTCCTCGGGAAACCCGAATCATCCACGTTACATTCTTTTCAGGATTTCCCTCATCAAGGATCACAGTATTATGACAGCTTTATAGATAAGATAAATCAGAGTAAAGCGGAAAGAGTATATAACATAGATTGAAACTTAAGTTTAAAAGTTTACAACCCATAAGTACTTATTACATAAAAGGTTCAGAACTTTATATTACATATACCACACAAATTTTTGTTACTTGCCCAAGGTCAAACATCAGAGTCATTATCACTTTCCTCCACAAGAGTGAAGAAACATTGACCACCAAAAGGATGATCAATGAACTCACCTGCAACAAAGGTTGACAAACCCTGAGTACAAAAGTACTCAACAAGACTTAACCGACTAGAAAAGAGGAGAAGACTCAGGTATGAAGGCTATAGGAATTCAAGGTAAGGCTTTAGCAAGATCAAAACATTTCTTTTGCATAAAAGCTTACTAATAGTAAAACCTAGTTTCAAGTTTTAACTCAAGATTAAACTTTATAACTATCCAAAGATTCTCAAACTTTCATAAGCATACCACATCTTTCGTTCTCATCTCATCAAGATTTCATTCATTACTACAGTGCGGGTCAGTGGATTGAGGCTCCATATCCGAGGAAACACGGCGATTCGAATCGTTTAAACCCAGCTGAGGATTCAGTACCACACGACATATGTAGAACTTAATCTTGCATACGTCAACCCTATCTATAGATCCTCCCATACAAGAACGGGTCCAGCGTCACCCGAGAGTACAGTACACCTCGAACCCGACTATCTCATAGCCCCGAGGGTACACGTTACTCCCGCCATCTCTCCACTCCCAGTACGCGGTTGGCCGTTCTCAGTATCGGAATAGCTATAGACGAGGCTTACCACCGCATGTGGGCTGTACTCAAAGGTCTCAATCACAGCAGGCCAACAACGATAAGGTCCTATGTTGAGTAACCTTACAACAAGACTTCATTCTTGATGTAAGTTACTATCGTTATCATGTTATCTCAAGATTCATGATTTCCAAAACATAGCAACCATTTTTAAAAGCACCTACTATATTGAAGTAGTGAAGCATGGCTAAGCATACTAAGTATTTTCATAAAACGGTATCAAGGTTAAGTGTTGGAATCATCAAGGTTGATAATGCATCAAATAGGGTTCACTCAACTCCTATTCACTTAATGCATCATATTAACTCAAGTGATATCAATAACTTTATAAAGTACAAGGATAGGTTTAATGTCCGGGGCTTGCCTTGTTGATCAGCGAAGTCCGGAGATTCTGAAAAGCTAGAAGGATCCACACACTCAGGAGAAACCCACTGAGGATCCGGTTCTTCCGAAACGAGCTCTAGACGTAGAAGTGCATATGCATGATCAATGGAATGCTTATGACATGATCATGGAAAAGATGGAAATTTTCTAAGCTGTAGACATTTATTCAAACAATATTTCATCACGGTAAAGTTGCAAACCAACAAAACTAACTTAGCTATTAAACCATAGATTATTCCTAAACAAATTTTATTATCTTTATTAAGCAAGGTTATGTAACCAACAAGCAACAAAAGATCATTTATATAAAGGAATCCATAACCAGGGAGCAAATCATGCTAGTGTTTCCTTGGTTGTCAAACAAATCCAAAAATGCACACAAACATAAAGGGATTAACAATTTCTATTTATTTTATAAATCCTTTTAAATAGCCCTATACTTATAAACAAATCATGCTTATTCAAACAGAGCTGAAATTAATCATGAAGGTAGATATTAGTGACATAAACTCACATGTCAAATTTCATGATTTTTGGAGAAACACAGAAAATCACATAATTCAACAAAGTTGCATTTATTAATTAAAGTACAGATTTAATTGGTATAGTAAAAGTTCTCCAAATACAAGTTTCATAATTTTTATATTAGCACAGACATGCTATCATCTAACATGTCAAATTTCACAATTAACAGAGTTATAGAAAAATTATAGCAAAATTAACAAAACTAGCTACTGTGCATAAAGCCAGAAAAAGAAAAACACAAAACTAGCCCAAACTGGGCTTTCGGCCCAATCCAGCGCGGCCCAACGCACGCGAAAATGGCCCGGCCTGGCTCCCGCCCGCGCGCCTCGGCGTTATTGCAGAAAAGCCCTTTGGCTTAAACGAAACTAACCTGCAGTCCTGAGCACTATTAACCTGAGTCACGGGCTTTGCAACCAGCACCCCACACTTTCTCGTCTTTACAACAGCGAGGTCCTCGACCCTGGCCAGAACGGACGGCGGCATACCGAGCGCCGGCGAGCCTTACGCTGGCCAACTCTGGCAAGTAGAGACCTAACGGACGCGAGCACAAGCACCGGCGAGTCACCCGCGGCCGATAGAGCCTCTAACCCTAAACGCTACTGCTCCGGTGAGGTCTGGCCACGCACGGCGGCGGACCGAACCGCGGCGGAGCTGTTCCGGCGAGCCTAGGCTAGCAACAGAAGAACGGAGGGGCTAGGAAGCTCCAGTAGCTCACCCTGCTACTGCCTGTGTAGATGGTTCGAACGGAGGATGCACGGAGAGAAGGAGTCCACGGAGCAGTGGCTTGCGGCGGCGAGCTCCGGCGAAGAAGGTGTTGTTCCGGCGAGACCTGAGCACCAAAAGGAAAACCACTAAGCCGATGAGCAACCTGGGGTCAAGGTGAAACAGAAACATGAATCAGGGAGAGTAGAGGAGTGCCCGGTTGGGCTGACCACGGTGAGGTCGAGCTCGGCGGTGATTTTGCCCGGCGGGAAGAAAAACGGCGAGCTCGAGCTCTCTGAGGCAGTAGAGGTACAAGTGATGGGTTCCGGAGATGCGCAAGGAGGTAGGGAGGTTATAACCGCGGGCAATCTTGGATGAGGATGAGCAGAGACGGTGAATTTGGGATTGGGTTGGGATTGTTCCCGTCGGTGCCCTAGGTGGCCAAACGACGACGGCGAGGTCCAGAGAAGGCGCCACGACGCGAGGGAGAGCGCCAACAGCTGCTTGACTTCGCCACGGACTCAGTTGCGCGCGCATTCGAGAGAAGTCGACGCCCTACGCGCGAGTAGCAGCGATCAAACGTCGGTCGTCCACCGCCATGAACAGGGAAAGAAACTTATCCCCCCCTTCTCCTTAATACCCTTACTGAAAATTTGAAATTACATCAGATTTTTGAATATAAGTTGAAAATATGTTAAAATATCAAATGTTCAGAATTCAATACTGAACATCTTTTATTTTTGCAACATATGCAGAATATGCTTAGATTTTGAATTAGGGTTTGCAAATCAAAAGGGGACAATTAGGGCAAAAGGGTATTTTCACCATTACTTTTGATTTTGCATCAGAACTTGAAAAACTTTATACATCAAAGTTGATCCTTATCAAAAATGGAGCAACTTTGCTTTTTGAAACATACTCAATTTTTTTTAGATTTTGATTAAAAAGAAAGGGGATAAAATAGGGTTTTTAAATTAATTAAACTATTTAATTGGATTCCGACCAAAATTGAATTATACCTCAATGGTGACTTGAAACATGTTCCAAATACACCTTTGAGACATAATACAAAAGTTTGGTCCAAAATTCCATTGCTATATAAGAAATTACCATAATACCCTTATATAGCATAAAAGCATTAAACACCACAAAGAAAACATAAACTAGGGTTTCAACTTAAACACTCCTTATCAACTAAGCACAAGCATGATGACTTAAACTTATTTTTAGTGAATGCATAATTAGGTTATCAACTCAAATGAAATGCCAGTGCTTATGATGACATGTCAAGTTTTAGTCTGCTTAACACCAGAGCGTTACAATTGCTGATCTTGCCTTCACAGCCAATGTACCAGGCACGACAGCCCTGAGGCAGGTGAATGAGGTCAACCGAGTTCTCCCTGACATCTCCAGAGCTGGCATGGGCTACGGCGCAGCGCTCGCCTTCAACGCTGTTCGGATCCACTCTGGTGCCAATTACTACAACTTCGATTCTTGCGAGCGAGGGCTAGATCTTGGGGTGGCACGCTCTGTCGACGACATGAAAGAAGGTGGCATGGATCTGGCCGACTCTTTTGACTTTGATCTCCCGATTAGGAATATGATAGAATGGACGAACTAACTTTCTATTGTAACTTGCTTCCCCTTTTGTAAATAAACAAAAATTCCTTTGTTCGTCCTTCTAAAATCAACCTGTGATTGATCCTTCGAGATAAATGTGTGTCCTGTTCCGTGTACTAGCTATTGATTCTCTTCTTATCTTAGCGGCGATGCATATTACATCGGCTGTCGTTGATACTATGCTTAATTATCTATGCTCTGTAAGCAACTGTCGCAATTGATTATCTCAAGTCCGGAATCTTCTTTATCCTCTCAGTTTTTTTTTGGTTTATGACGGTGCCGGGATAATACTTCTTCAGCTTTCCTGTCTTAACTGGCGAATAATTAACCAAAACTGAATGCTTCACATAGTAATCTTCTTTCAGCCGAACCTCAATCGGCCTTTTAGATTCTGGAATCCTGAGCCATTTTAGGCTAGCACAGACTTGGTTTTTGGCCCAATATCGGCCCATAAATTGTGAAAAAACCCTAGTCTGACGCATGGCCTCCCAAAGTGTAGCTTATAGCTCTATAAATATGACTTCAGCAAAGCCACCATCTCCAAATTCAAGCCTGATTCATAAAAATCTCACTCCTGTGCTCTTGGCTTGAACCAAAGAGAGAAACCTCTTCTGCTCAAAAACTCCACCAATGTCCAGTGACAGTGATTTTAGTAAATGCCCCTTTAGAGGTGAAACAGGGGATAGTAGAGCACCGACTCACCGACGTCATGGGTAAAAACTATTTTCTGCCCCTTTGCAATAGCTTTTCTCGTTCATCTTATCCTTGACTTACTGTTTCCCTCCCTTTCAGGGTAAGGCCTATGTGCAACCATGCTCAGGCTCTCATCTCAGAAGGCTCGCCCAGGAGATATGACACCGAGGAAGCTGAACAGTCATACTAGTGGAAACAGATCTACAACGCTATCAAAGGTTAATGAAATCCTTACAAGATCTTCTCCTCTGATTAAGCTTGCATATGCCTGACACATCTTCTTCTTCTGCTAGTTCTTCCTGCAAAGATTGATCGTCTGAAAGCAAACAGAACCGCTGGCAAAATGAATGCTCATTAGAACACGGCTGAGGCTAGCCCTGATGCTGCTGACGGTCGCATAGATCAGGCCGTCATCGAAGGTGTATGCTTTGATGCTCTAGACGGCCGCACAGATCAGGCCATCATCCAAGGTGTGCACGCCGTAGATGGCTGCATAGATCAGGCCTTCATCCAAGGCGTGCATACCGGGGTTTTCCTCAAGCTGGTGGTGACGAGTTCTTGACTCAAAGAAGACTACTCCTTTCCTGCAGATGCACTTCCGGACGATTTTGAAGATCCTGAAGCTCCTGATGGTTACACCATCGCCCTTCGCTGAAACCACTGATTCTTAGTTTGATCAAACCATTTCAAGAGTAGTTTGTACTTTAGGACAGATCTTGTAACTGAATAAAGCTCGTCCTCCTTCTGAGTAATGTTTATTTGCATTTCTTAATTCCTTAGCGATTCTTCTCTGATTGCAAAAATTCCTTCAGAAGAACGTTTGCCGAATGTATGACGTCAATTTAGCTGACTAGATCTTATCTCTGATGTGTCATGTCATTCGGCATCGTATTTACTGCACTTCACCTTTCTCTTCCCCCGATAAACCTGCTAAATTGAAAAACGCTAGGGTTACCAAGGTCATGAACTTGTACTAAGGGCGATATGTAAAAATATCGGGTATAACTTAATCCTTTAGAATATTTTTCTGCTAAAGGCGATGTTTTTACATCGGCTGTATAAAATATTCCTCGAGTTACATAACTCCCATGCATTCGGCTTTCAACAAGTAGTGCCGAAGCTTCAACTGACAAGCAACACACACGAACCAAAAAATTTGTCATAGCCGAATACCCTTTCTTGGGTTTAACATTTTCGGCTAAAGCAAACTGCTAATCATCCTTTCCTTCAAATTTAAAAATAAGGGCCGATCCTACTATAAGGCTATCGGCCGTCATGTACAACTCGAAATAATCACCAAGTTGTAGAAGCGCCTTTATATACCTTCAATTTCATCAAAAGCCTCTATTGTACGTCACTTTGTACGAATCTTTTCTGAGTTTCCATGGGCTCTGGTAATGAAGAAATAATCATAACCCTTTAAAGGTTTACCAACTTTGAAGCATATCTGAGACCGAAACTTGTACATACTGATCCTACTTCGGCTTCATTATCAACACTTTATTCCTTGTCAGCCGATATGAAACTTTGGCGTCAATTCTTCTCCATTACCATTAGTTGGATTTTTTAAAAAATTACTCTGAGAGCCGATTGTCTGAATCGGCTGTTGGTCCTCGTCAAAAACGTTCATAGGACCTGCTTCCCAAGCTCTTCCAGAGAAACAGTCGACACCTTCAGACTCCCAGTAGGTTGGCTCTGTACTGGCAATACTCACCGAATCATCAGCATGGACGATCTCGATATCATCTCCAATCCACTAGATGAGGAACTGATGCATAGTCGACGGTACACAACAGTTTGCATGTATCCAGTCTCTTCCCAATAGCAAACTGTATGCCCCCTGGCCATCAATGACGAAGAAGGTGGTGATCAAGATTTTAGACCCAATCATTAACTCGACATGGACTGCACCCCGAGTATCCGAGGAATTGCCTGCAAAGTCCCTCAACACCATGTCGGTCTTCAATAGATCTTCACTTGTCATGCCAAGCTTTCTGAAAGTGGTATATGGCATGATGTTTATGGCAGCCCCTCCATCAATGAACATCTTGGTCAGTGGCTTGCCATTGACATACCCTCTCATATAAAGCGGCTTCAAGTGTCGATGTCTGATCGGTTTATCAAATACTGCCTTTTGAGCCAAGAAGAGATGAGCTAATAAGTCCTGAAATTCACTTTCATCGAAATCTGAATATGTTTCGTCTTGGACATCTTGATTCTCAGGGGCTGCAAACTCTGATGGGAGAAAGAACGCCATGCATGTATCAGCCGAACGACCACCTCCATCCGGCTCCTCTTTAGGATGCCAAACTCGTTTCGTTTTGGTGCCTGCTTGCTCTAACTCTCTGTTCCTCAAGCGTTGCACCCTCCTCTTCTGGCTCTTCCTTAAACCTGGCGGGCACCATTGTCCCTTTTGCTAGACATACTTACGGTATTCTTCTTCTTCAGTATGAGCCCAACCTCGATCGACAAATCTTTCCTGCCGATCCTCAGAATTATTTATTTTTAAGCGCCGATCGTCTTTAGGGATCCGTGCCCCAAGCCTCTCATGGACAGAACGGCGATTGACTCAAGACTGCCTATACTCGGAGTAGTGATTACTGCAGTCAGGGCAGTTATTCTTAATAGGCAGCTTCAAGCCTTCGTTCCAACAATACTGGAAGAACGAGCATTCCCAATGAGACTGTTCCTGCTCCCTCATATCTTCTTGTTCTTCTCGGTACATCTCTTCCTCGTACCTCCTCTGCTTTTCCAGGAACTTCTGCTCTTCATAAAATCTATGCTTTTGATATCGTTCCTGTTCCCGACGCCATTTGTTCAACAGGATACGTGTCGTAACCCTAGGTCTGGAAGTTTCACCCGTCTCAATTCGGCTATTTTGAAATCGAACCCTCTGCTGAAGCTCCTTACTTGTAATCTACCGATCAGGGTCAACAGCGCTAGCTTCCTTCGCTTTATCAGAAGTTAAAACTTTCATTTTGTTCTTACTACCAAAATCGGTTGCATTGATCATATTAACAGAGAAGGACACGGTATTCTGTCCAAAAGGACTACCATCTACTTTCATCTTTCCATCAAACCTCAGGTGTCCGTCTTGGATAGCTTTCTGAATCCGCACTCTGAATACTCGGCAATCATTTATGGAGTGGGATTTGGTATTGTGGAAACCACAATACTTCTTGTCTTTGACACCCTCAGGGAGCAGCAAAGGATGACCTTCCGGCAACTTGATGCGTCCTTTCTTCAGCAAATATTCGAATAATTTATCCGACTTGGAAACATCAAAGTCATAGGTACCTTTTTGCTGCCTCAGCCATAGCTGGTTGACTTGAGTCGGCTCTTTGGACCAGACTATCTCGGCTGCAGCTACATCATCTTCATCATCGTAATCAACTACATCTTCCAAGAAAGGCTGATACATGTCGGCAGCTATGTCACCCTTCTCGAACTGGTTATTCCTTCTGAATCCCTGAGCTTGATTACTCATCGTTGCCAACCTTTGTGATAACTGCCCGAGATCTTCAAACTCCATGCCGAACAGCTTTTCTTTGATACTCGGCAACATGCCAGCTACAACTATTCCCGGCAATTGGTCGTCCGGCAAATTCAGAGTAGCAAAGATTTTTGGTCTCCCCGAATCGGCGCAGATACTCTTGCGGCGTCTCGTCAGGTTTCATCCTTAAGCTCATGAGATCGACCAACTTCTTCTCACTGGTTCCTGTAAAGAAGTATGAGTGGAACTTCTGCTCTAACTCTGCCCATGTATTGATGGAATTTGCTGGCAGAGAGGCGAACCAAGAGAAGGCTGGTCCTGTCAACGACAACGGGAAGTATCGAATCCTCCAAGCTTCATCTACCGATGCTTCGCCAAGCTGCATCAGGTAACGGCTGATATGCTCCCTAGTACTGGTATCATCTTGGCCTGAAAACTTGGTGAGGTCAGTGGGATGCTTGACTCTCGGTGGAAGAGCCACCCGATTGTACCATTCTGGGTAAGGAGACTTGTATTTATATGTCGGATTCTTTGGCTTTTGTAACACTCTGGTGTTAAGCAAACTAAAACCTGGCATGTCATCATATGCACTGGCATTTCATTTGAGTGATAACCTGGATATGCATTCACTAAAACAAGTTTATTATTTTATGCTTGTGCTTAGTTGATAAAAGAGTGCTTAAGTTAAACCTTAGTTTATGCTTTCTTAATTGGTAATTAGTGCTTTTATGTGTATATGGGGTATTATGGTAATTTCTTTTATAGTAGTGAAGTTTTGGACCAAACTTTGGTTTTATGTCTCAAAGGTGTATTTGAGTCATGATTCAAGTCATCATTGAGGTATAAATCAGATTTTGGTTAGAATTCAAATAAATAGTTTAAATAATTCAAAAACCCTATTTTATCCCCTTTTCTATAAATCAAAATTTCGAAAGAATTTGGGTATGCTTTAAAAAGCAAAGTTGCTCTATTTTTGATAAGGAACAACTTTGGTGTTTAAAGTTTTTCAAGTGTTCATGTGAAATCAAAAGTAATTGTAAAAGTCCCCTTTTGCCCTTTTTGTCCTCTTTTGTATTTCAAATCCTAATTCAAAATCTGAGCATATTTTGGGAAACTTGCAAAAATGAAAGATGTTCAGTATTGAATTCTGAGCATTTGATATTTTGGCATATTTTCAACTTATATTCAAAAATCCAAAGTAATTTCAAAATTTGGAAAGGGTAGAATTGGGAAAGGGGGGGATAAGTTCTTGCTCCTGTTCATGGCGGCAGCAAGGCCGATCTTTTGATCGCCTGCTCTCGCGCCTGGACGGCGACTTCTCCCGAAGGAACGCGCGACCGAGTTCGTGGCCAAGTTAAGCTGCTGCTGGCACTCTCCCTCGCGTCGTGGCGTCACCTCTGAGCTCGCCGTCGCCATGTTTGCCACCAAGGCGCCGACGGGAACAATCCGGTCAAAACTCCAAATTCACCGTCTCCAGTCATTCCGATCCAAATTCACCGTGCCTATAAGTACTTCACTTCTTTGCGCATCTCCCGAACCTAGCCTCGCCATCTCTACCGCACCAAAGAGCTCACACTCGCCGTTCTTCTTCCCGCCGGGCAGAAATCGCCGCCGAGCTCGACCTCACCGTGGTCAGCTCAACCGAGCACTTCTCCACTCTCTCTTTCTCGTGTTTGTGTTTCGTCTTGATCCCAGAGAACTCATCGGCTCGATGGTCCCTTGTCTGGTGCTCAGGTTTCACCGGAACAGCGTCGTCTTCGTCGGAGTTCACCGCCGAAGGCCACTGCTCCGTGGACGCCTACTCACCGAGCAACCTCCGCTCAAACCGACTTCACCATCAGCACCAGGGTGAGCTTCTACACCTTCCTAACTTCTCCGTTCGCTTCCTACAGGCCTATGTTCACCGGAACGGCCGTGCCGAGATCCAATCCGCCGCCGTGCGTGGCCAGACCTCGCCGGAGGAGTAGAGTTTAGGGTTAGGGGCTCAATCGGTTGCGGTTGGCTTGCCGGTGCTGATGCTTGCGTCCGTTGGGTATCTAGTGGCCGGAGTTGGCCGGCGTAAGTCACGCCGCTGCTCGGTGCGTCGCCGTGCGCGCGAACCATGGCCGAGGACCTCGCCGTTGCGAAGTCGGGAAAAGCCAGGGTGTTGGTTGTAAAGTCATAGACTCATGTGAATAGCGTTGTGGACTGCGGGTTAGTTTCGTAGAAGCCGAGGGTCTTTTCTGCAAAGTTGCCGAGGCGCGCGGGCGGAGCCAGGCTGGGCCGGCTTTCGCGTGCGCTGGGCCGCACAGTCGCGGGCCGAAAGCCCAGTTTGGGCTGGTTTTAGTTTTTCTTTTTCCTTTTGTTGGTACAGTCATCAATTTTGTTATTTTTGCTGTAATTTTTTTCTATAGCTCTATAATTTGTGAAATTTGACTTGGATGATGTTAGCATGTCTGTGCTAATTTAAAAATTATAAAACTTGTGTTTAGAGTACTTTTATTATAGTCATTAAATCCATACTTTAATTAATAAATGCAAATTTTGATGATTTACGTGATTTTCTGTGTTCATCCAAAAATCATGAAATTTGACATGTGAGTTTGTGTCACTAATATCTACCTTCATGATTAATTTCAGTGCTGTTTGATTAAAAATAAATTAGTTTGGAGTAAAGGCTATTTGAATGGTTTATAAAATAAATAGAAAAGGTTAATCACTTAGGTTTATGTGATATTAGATTGTTTGACAACCAATGGGAAACTAGCAAGAGTTGCTCCCTGGTTATGGACTTCTTTATGTAAATGACCTTTTGGTTTTTGATTAGCTACATAATCCTGCTTAATGAAAATAATGAGAAATGCTTAGTAGTCATATGTAGCTTGATAGTCAAGTTAATTTGTTTCCTTTTCAAGAAGGAAAGTTGTTCTCAAGGTGGTTTTGCATATAGTCTTGAGTAATTTATCTTGATCTGCTGTTTGATATAAATAAGCTTCACTCTATAACTTATATTTCTATGCATGTTGGGTTTGTTGGTTTGCAACTATACCGCGATGGAGAGTTGTACCAAAGTGAATGTTTATAGCTTAGAAAATTTCCATCTTTACCATGCTCATGTCATAAGCATCTCATTGATCATGCATATACAATTCTACGTGTAGATCCCGTTCCGGAAGAACCTGATTCTCAGTGGATTCCTACTGAGTGTGCGGATCTTTCTGTTTCTTCTGAATCGCCGGACTTCGCTGATCTTCAAGGCAAGCCCCGGACATTAAACCCATCCTTGTGTTTTTATAAAGTTATTTATATCACTTGAGTTAATATGATGCATTAAGTGATTAGGAGTTGAATGAACCCTACTTGATGCATTACCAACCTTGATGATTCCAACACTTAACCTTGATACCTGTTTTATGAAAATGTTTAGTATGCTTAGCCATGCTTTACTACTTCATTATAGTAGATGCTTTTAAAAATGGTTGCTATGTTATGGAAATCATGAATTTTGGGACAACATGATAATGATAGTAACTTACATCAAGAATGGAGTCTTGTTGTAAGGTTACTCAACATAGGACCTTATCGTTGTTGGCCTGCTGTGATTGAGACCTTTGAGTACAGCCCACATGCGGTGGTAAGCCTCTTCTATAGCTATTCCGATACTCGAGAACGGCTAACCGCGCACTGGGAGTGGAAAGATGGCGGGAGTAGCGTGTACCCTCAGGGCTATGAGATAGTCGGGTTCGAGGTGTACTGTACTCTCGGGTGGTGCGGACCCGTTCTTGTATGGGAGGATCTATAGATAGGGTTGATATATGCAAGATTAAGTTCTACATATGTCGTGTGGTACTGAATCCCCAGCTGGGTTTAATCGATTCGAATCGCCGTGTTCCCTCGGATATGGAGCCTCAATCCACTGACCCGCACCGTAGTAATAAATGGAATCTTGTGAAAAGAGATTTAGAGATGAGGTATGTTTTTAAATGTTTGAAAACCTTTGATAGACTTGAGAATTAATCTTGAATAAAACTTGGGAATAGGAGTTTACTTTAGTAAGCTTTTATGCAAAAAGAAAAGTTTTGATCTTGATAAAGCCTTACCTTGGATCCCTATAACCTGCAAACCTGAGTTTTCTCCTCTTTTCTAAACGGTTAAGTCTTGTTGAGTACCTTTGTACTCAGGGTTTGTTAACCCTTGATGCAGGTGAGTTTGTTGACCATCCCTTTGATGGTCAATGTTTCTTTACCCTCGTGGAAGAGAGTGATGACGAACATGTTGTGTGACCTTGGGCAAGTACCTAAAGTTGTGTGGTTTATGTAATATAAGTTCTGAACCCTTTTATGTATTAAGTACCTATGGTTTGTAAACTTTAAACTTAAGTTTCAATCTATATTGTATAATCTTTCCACTTTACTCTGATTTATCTTAGCTATAAAACTGTTGTAATACTGTGATGCCAGATAAGGGAATTTCCTGGAAAAGAAGGTAACGTGGATGATTCGGGTTTCCCGAGGACACCCGACAGACCTCTCAAGTCATGGAACTCGTGCACGCTGATCAGAAGTCTTGGAGACAATGATGGGTGCATGTGGGCCACTTAATTTGGGAGGTTCTGCCACAGCTTTAGGTCGAACTGATTCTGCATCATATCAGCCATCTTATGCATGATGAGGTCAACATTTGAATCAGGAGCTGTTTGTGCTTGCCCCCCAGTATGTAATCCTGCTGAACTCCTGTAGCCTGGACTCGGAAGAGCATTAATCAAGTTATAGTCCATAAACTCCCGATATCCATCTCCAAACATATCCCTCTGTATCCTCTTTGCCACAGGAGACACTCTAGAAGGAGATGGTGGGACGTTCCCTGTTGTGCCGAACGTGAGTTGGCCATAGGTCTGGGGAGGTTGTTGCGTTTCCTGAGAAACCATTCCACCTGTGCTCAGGCCAGCTCCACTGTTTTCGGCAACTCTTCGACGTTGAGGTACTTGGAACAACAACGGCCCCTGCATCGGACCAGCAGCCTCCTCAAAGTACTTGTCTGCGGTTGGACCGAAAGTATCGACCATGATAGCACGAAAGGTGTTCAAGAAAGCCGATTGATGATTGGTCACGGCTCCTGATACGATCCTATGCATTATCTCAGTCATCTTTTGGAGAGCTACTTCTTCACTACCGTCGGGCAGCTCAGATTGGTGATGAGGAACAACCTTCGGGAACGTCTGCTTCTGATAGACCTTGCTGCTTTTATTCTTGGAGAAAGTCTCCAAGCATTTGCGCTGGAACTCATCACAAGCTCGCTGTATCAGATCCTTTGATTCTAGCGGCAAATCGTCCATGGTCACCTCAAAGACTTGTTCTTCGTTAATCTCAGGCATCTTGAAATGAAGAGGTCCCACCAGGCGTGCCAAAAAGTATGTTGACGCAAAATGTGTCACCTCGCGTCGAGGCACACAGCAAGCCGAACGAGGCTAGCTTCAATCGGGTGCCCGGAGCGTACTGAATCCGGAAGCGTGCCAGTCGGTTTGACCTGAAAACCAACAAGGGATAAAAGTGTGAGAATACCTTGGAACATGCCGGGTGAGACCAGACAGTTCCATATGTATGGCTTCGAAAGCCAATCACGACGGCACACAGCTATAGAAGTTGTTTGTCGAAACAGGTTTGTAATGTCATTCGGCAAGTATAAAAATAAAGCTCGTAATCATGTTGAATGCCGAACGCATATGCAACAAAAGGATAAAAGGGCAACTTGTAAATATAAATCTATTCAGATAACATATGCATAGGCTAATCCAGCTAGTCTGCTGCACGTCTAGCCTTCATAAACCCGTCAGGTATAAATTCAAGCAAAGCTAATCCACCGCATGATACCACTTGCTATAAATCTACACCACTCCTTATAATTAGATTAATCCACCGCATGATACGATCTAATTATAAGAAGCTAAAAGCACACATACATCTGAACAGATCTATATGTACTCATTACTCATGTAAGCATAACCAGAATCGGCAAACTAGCCGAACTGGGGTCCATGAAGAAGGAACATACAAGCAAAGCATGATTAAACTAATCTAAAACCTGCACTTGCCGCACGGTACCCAGCTCTATCAAAGCCTAAACATGATCGGCATGCATGAACCCACAACATGTAACAATCTTGATTGAAAGTTAATTCGGCCATCATGATCTTATGATTAGCAAAGCACAAGTGAACTCATGCAACAAGGCCGAACAAAGATCAATCTAGATTGGGCAAAAAGTGTTATAGGAATTAAATAAATAAAACATATAACACTTGATAACTTAATGAATCTATTAGATCTGCCAAATCTAACAGAGCCGATAACTATTTTTACTCATGTCTTAATCCGCCGCATGATACAAGGCATAAGCAAAAACTTCCCGTCATAAGCTTAAATCCGCCGCATGATACTAAGCTTAACTTACGAGACTACTTGCATCGTATCTAAATCCACCGCATCATACTAGACATGATAGAAAGGTTACCGGTACTTACGGAGGTCGACAGATCGATGATTCCTCTCGAAGAACTCGACGACACGACTAAGGACTCGAAGGTGGCACGGGGCCGGTTTGTATTGATATGGTTGTGAACAATTTTACAATGGTCGAGGGCTTATATTTATACCCTGGACGAAGCATGAGTCCTAGACGATTACGACTTACAATAAAATACGGAAAGATATAAATCTACATTATTTGGTGCCCTCCATCGCCATGTGTCTTCTCGTGCAAGCCAGCTTTACTCGCAACATGCGTTTCCCGAATGGAGCCATTGCCCCGTGAAACAGCTGACCGCATGGACAGTCACCGAAACTCTGAGGGCCAAGCAGCTGCCGATTGCTTGCCGAATCTTTTTCCCTCTGCTGACCGGGCCCACCTGTCATATCGTTATGTGTGCGAAAATCTGGTGTTAACACTTGCTAACCCTTCGGGATCCAAGACTCGGGTTATTCTGTCCTCTTGTGTGTAGATATGAGGACGCGGGGTGGAGAACATGCGTCGAATGGAACTTGGTCTTTTAGATGTGATCAAGTTTTTGATGGTTCTCTGCATCCCGCTTAGATTTGCCTCCAAAGAGGCTTCTATAGCCTGGTGAGCTTTCATATACACTCATACCTTGTACATCCATGGTCTATTGCTTGTGGTATGAGATGGTCATTCATATGCTCACTTGTATAGTTCTAGCATGTACATTTTCTTTTGTATTATGTTTTGTTTAGCCTAGCATGTGTTATCTTGTATATCATGTCATGCTAGCCTTGTGTACAGCTTTGGTGGCTATTCCACTTTTCATGCTAGTTTGTGATCCTCATGAACATTATGCCATGTTTTACCATAATTCAACATGAGCTTGATTTGTAGTGGTATGATGTTCATTAGGTGTCACTTGTCAGGTGCTAGTTTTGGTTAGCTACTTGTACCCTGTTGATATGATTAGTTTGAGCACTAGTCTTTTCCTCAATTTTATCATGTTACATGCTTTTGGATCTATTGCTATCAGTATCTTGCATTGTGGCATATGTTGAGGTTTAGGCTGTGTTTGGGTTGATCATGTTTTTAGGTTGCATTTTGCTATACAGTGCTTTATCCTGTTGCATGGCAGTCTTGACTAGTTTGAGTTCAGTTCTCCTTGCGGTATCATTCATAGGTAGGCCTCTTTTGTTGAGTGTTCACCTTATGCTTATTATGTGACTAACCGCTTTGTGGAGACTTTGAGGTCACACTGGACGAGACAATGCCTTGTGTTTTCTTCTGCTTTCGAGCGTGCAGGAGAACAGGAGCCTGGAGAGAGCATTTTGGCTCACAGACCCGATCCCACTTCTTCCATGACTTGGGGTTCCATTCGAGCAGCTCTCTAGCGAGCACTAGCTGCACCTGTGGGAGCGACAACATCAGGCGAGGGGGAGACGACTTTGGCGAGGCAAGTGCCCCGAAGATCTCAGTAGATTCAGGTGTTCCCTCGGGTATCACACAAGCAGGCGGTCATGCGCTTCATGAGGTACCTCCGACACACTTCTGAGTTTGGGTTTTGGTAATCTTCTTGTTCGACCTCTTTTTGCTATGCGGTTTTTCCGATGTGGATTTTTACTTGCTGTTCGCTTGAGCGTTTCTTGGCTCTTTGCTTGTGAATTTTGGTGTGTGTTTCCCTTTTATTTGGGGAAGCATTTTACTTGTTGTATCTTAGTTGGACTTCCCCGATTCCCTTTTGTTTTGGGTCTTCCTTTTTAGGCTAGTTTTTGCTTTGTTTTTGATAGACTAGTTTTTGCATGCATTTCATCATGTACATCTTGCTTTTTAGAGCTTCATGTCTATAGTAATGAGAATGAGATTATGCTCTTTTTGGTATGCCCTGTTTATTCATGATGATGCTTGTAGCTTAGCCTCTTTTTGATCACTTGATATATGTTATGAGCTAAGCTATTTTTGCAAATGGTGAACTTGATTAATCAACTATGAAACCTTTAATTTGTTCACCATTGAGATTGGCAACTAGCATGGGTAGGATGTGTTGAGATCACTTGTGCTATCTTTTGTATGCTAGGTTGCTATGTCTCTTGCACTGAGTCATTCACTTGCTTGGATTGTTCATATTTACCTTGTGCTTAAAATTTGATCCAATTAGTGAATTGAAAAGATCGAGATGGGATTGCATGTGTCAGCACATCACAGTATCAAGACTGTTTCTCATTGCACATTTGAGTTAAACTTGAGCCGTGCAGTGTAAGACCGAAACCGGTGCTTTAAGCTTGCAATTTCTTTTCTTGCATAGGCTTAGCCCGGTTGAAAAGTTAGGCAATGACCATGCTTTTAACCTCTCGCAATCACATGCTTTAATTTGAACTTGTGTTAATACCACTGCAATCTCCGATAAATTTTGTAAATAACACAAGTCTATGCTTCATTCTATGGCATGATGATTGAACTTTGCTAGGGGTAGTTCACCTTTTATACTTGATTTAGCACTTGGTTGATTTCCTGTCTATTCATGATATGTGCTATTTTTAGTGGTGAACTCCTTTTCAAATGGTTTGAAACTGCTCATATGCTAAATTGTTCATATTTCATATTCATTTGATCAGTTTGAGCCTTTGCTAGCATTTGTATTGGTTGCTAAAGTTTCAGGGCAGCACCCTTTTGAGCATCTTTTCATTCTGATTGCTATACACTTGAAGCTGTAGCATTGTGCATATCATGCATTTTCAGCTTAGTATACATACCCCCAGCTCTGATACTCTTTGTGGTCACTTTTAAAGCTTTTCACCCCCCCATATGCTTTTGGTTGATGACTTGTCTTGTGGTTGTGTCAACTTTGTGGAGAAATGTCTAAACCCCTCAGCATGTTCCCTTTTGTCAAGGGGGAGAAGCTGTTTGCAAGGGGGAGTTTGTGTGTTGGCACAAAGGGGAGAGTCATGCATTTGGGGAGAGCTTTGAGCTAAGGGGAGTTTAGCTCTTTTATGTGCTTCAATTGGTATCCTTCATAATGAGCTTTGTTGCGTAGCATTTGTGTATAGGCTTGCTTTCAGGGGGAGTTGTTTTGTTTTGCAACTTCTCCGCGTGCTCCGAGTGTTTGGGCTCCATTTAGTTTTGAGCTTCTCTTTGTGTTTTTCTTAGTCGGTATCGAGCCTGCTAGTCGTGTTGAGCTGTTATGCCTCTATCTTGAGGGACTAGCAGTTTTTGCTTGGTATTTTCGATTGGTATGGAGCCTTCAGCTAGTTGTGTCGAGCCATTTTGCCTCTGTCTTGAGGAACTTGCTGTTTTCACCAATTTTTGGCTGCTTGTGATTGGTATCGAGTCTTCTGCTAGTTGTGTTGAGCCTCTGTGCCTCTATCTTGAGGGACTAGCAGTTTTGCATTCTAATGTGTTGTTTCAGCCTCAATTGGTATCGAGCCTTGAGCTAGTGGTGTTGAGCCTTTTCTGCCTCTTCTTGAGGGCTAGCTCATTTTTGACTTGGTTGCGTCGAGCCGTTGCCCATATCTTTGGGAACCAAGTCTTTTGCTCTATGTGATCGGGTTTTGCTCTTTGTTGAGTTGTTGCTTCGATCCTTTGCTTGGTTGCGTTGAGCCGTTGCCCATGTCTTTGGGAACCAAGTTTTCGATTTTGGTATCTCAAACCATCTCTTGTGCCTAGTTTTTGTCAATTCAATCATCAAGGGGGAGAAATTTCAAAACCCAAGTGGATAAGAACCTTCCAAGTTGATAAGAACCTTGGTTTTGGTTTCTTTTGTGATGATTGTTTGACAATTTATTTGAGAATGGTTTTTGAGTGCCTTTTGGGATTTCATGAAACTCTTGTATTCTCTTGACTCTTCGGTTGTCTGGAGGCTTTGCCTGCTTTTCCCGTTTCTTTCAGGACCGAGAGCTTTTGTTTGGAGTTTTCATGATCCTTCCTCATTCCAAGTGGCCTTGTGTTTGCTTTTACATGGCTTTTGGGCACTTGAGTGAGGCTTGCATTCAAACCCTTCCATTGTGATTTTATTTTTAGTCAATGCATTCATCAAGGGGGAGATTGAGAATATATATGATGAATGATTGACTTTTGGGAGGAAGGTTTGAGGCTTTTCCCGGTTGAGTCATTATCTCACTATGCGCTTAATGTTTATGACTAACCGGTGGCGTTGAGTTGTGTGTGTTTACTGTGTTGGTGTGCGTGTGCAACATGTGTCTCTTGGCTGTGTTGATGTGCAGGTGTGGAGCTCGGAGACAGTGGTTGATGGCGAGGTGAAGGTCAAGTAGAGACGTGTCCTGCCGACGGACCGGGAGCGGTGAAGGATGGGCATGTCGTGCGGCGGACGTGCCATGTCGATGTACCCAGAGCGGAGAAGGGCGGACGTGAGGCTTGGACCGACGGACCGGAGGGCCAGAGGACCAGTTGTGGTAGGTGGCACGTGGCATCGGCGAGCGAGAGCACATGGGGATGTGCGATGCATCGGCCGAGTCGGGAGGAAGACGATGGCGTCGTGGCACTTGGCGGGAGGTCGGACACGGGCTTGCGTGCGGTGCAAGTGCCATCGCCCGAGTCAAAAAGGAAGGCGAAGGCGTTGTGCCCGGTGTGGAGGCTGGACATGCATCGACATCCGTGCTGGTGGTCGGGGTGTGCAAACCACATCCCGTCTATGGTGCGGGTTTGGTAGTTGAGCCTCAAAAAGCTACCCTCGACGGTTTCTGAGTTTGGGCCTCAAAACTCGGGGTGGACGGTTTCCAGGTTTGTGCCTCAAAACCTGGGCTGGCGGGTTTCCGTGTTTGGGCCTCAAAACTCGGGGTGGACGGTTTGCCAGGTTTGGGCCTCAAAACCTGGGCTGGCGGGTTTACCGGTTTGGGCCTCAAAACCGGGCGGAGGTTCCTATTTGGAACGGTCGACGCGTAGCGGCGTGGAGAGGTTGGCGCGGCGGCGAAGCTATCCACGAGGAAGGCACGGTGGTCGACGGTGACGGCACGTGGCGGCGTCCTGGAGCTTGCGTCGAGGCGAAGCGAAGGATGAGAAGGCGTGTGGCCGTCGGACGGAAACTGCCAGAGTTGGACGGTTATACCCCTAGGGGGTATTTGGGTCAGTGTTTCACGAGAGGGCGTTTTGGTCTTCGGACGTGCGCCTATATATGTATGTGAGGGGGCTGCTAAGGCAGTCGAATCCTTGGAGGTGTCACTCTCATTTTGTTTAGGTGAGAGGAGGCTAGGGTTGGAGGAGAGACCGGCTCTTGTTCTTGAGCTTTTCGCCATCCACGTTTTGTGTTGCGAGGAGTGGCTTGTAACCCGATACAGTGTGCTACACAATTCATCATCTAGTAGCAATCCAAGGATCAATTTCTTACTCCTCTTGTGTTGGCTGAAATTTGGATCGATTCGCGTTTTTGTTCTTCGCGTTTTGGTTTCTCCCTTCTCGGAGATTTGCTTTGTTCTCCCTCTCCGAGCGACGATTTGTGAATTCGTTTGAATCAAATTGTTCTATGTCGTGAGCTCCTTCTTTCCACCGAAGAATTTCCCCTCTAACCTCACGAGCACATAGATCGGGTCGAAATCGTGTTCGTTCTTCGTTTTTCCCCTTTTGTCCGTTCTTCTTCCATTTTCATCGATTCACCAATCTATAATTAGAATTGAGCCATGATCTCTTAGAGATAGCTTACTAACCTTGTTGTGAAATCCTCTGCAAAATTTGAGATTTTGCGGAGTTGATTTGGTTGAGTTTTTGCATCGAAATCAGAAGTTTCTGTTGCTGCAGCGTGCACACCAGACATGTCCAGTATGCAACCCGGACATGTCCGGTATTGACGTCTTGGAATTTTGAGCTGCAATTTTGTGGAGATCTTCCCTTAGGTGCCTACTAGCTCTGGTTAAAGTTTCATAATTTTTGGACACCGTTTGATAGGGTTTTGGAATTTTCTCCCAAAACAGGTCTGGACAGTGCATACCAGACATGTCTGGTAGGAAACCCGGACATGTCCAGTATCTAGACTTTGGAGTTTTGAGCTGCAATTTTTGGGAGACCTTCCTGAGAGTGTCTAGTACCTGTGGTTCAAATTTCACAATTTTTGGACACCGTTTGTACAGCTTTTGGTTTTTCTCCCAAGATTGGTCGCTGCAGTGTTGCAAACGCTCCTAGCCTCTTTTGTGCTCTTGTAGTGTCCCGTTGTGCTTCTTGGAAGCATCCACCCTACATCTAGGGTCGTGGACACTGCCAAGTCCTTGTCTTAACTTTTGGGGTGACCCTCTGGGAGAAGGGCCATCGATTTCTCGAGAAGAAATTTGAGGCTCCCATTCACCCCCCCTCTGGTCGCCAATTCGGTCCTTCACACGCACGGACATTCTGTTCGCGGTGTGTCTTTGCGCGCGCTTTCAGGCGTCGCCGCGCATCTCTCACCGTCATGTGGTCAAGCGCATTATGAGGTACCTTCATTTCACTCCAGAGTTTGGGATTTGGTATTCTGCTTCCTCCACCCTCTCCCTTTGCGGTTATTCTGATGTCGATTTTGCTGGTTGCCGACTTGATCGCAAGTCCACTTCTGGGACTTGTCAGTTTTTGGGTTCTTCTCTTGTTTCTTGGTCTTCTCGCAAGCAGTCTAGTATCGCCCAGTCTACCACAGAGGCTGAGTATGTTGCTGCGGCTAGCTGCTGTTCCCAGTTGCTTTGGATGATGGCTACTTTGCGTGATTTGGGTCTGAGCTTTTCTCGAGTGCCTTTGCTTTGTGACAGCACGAGTGCGATTAACATTGCTAAGAACCCCGTGTTGCATTCTAAGACCAAACACATAGATGTGCGCTTTCATTTTCTGCGAGACAATTTTGAGAAGGGTGATGTCGACCTTCGCCATGTCGATACTCATCATCAGTTGGCAGATATTTTTACCAAGCCTTTGGACCAATCAACATTTGCTAGGTTGAGAGGTGAGCTTGGTGTGTGTTTGCCCTTTTAGTTGGGGGAAACATTTTGGTTATTGTATTATGGACTGATTTCTTTTTCGTTTTGTTTTGGTTTCTTTCTGGGTGGATTAGTCTTTGTATTTCATCAGGCATCTTTGCATTTCTGAGCTTCATAACTATATTCCTTAGAACGAATCTATGCTCTGTTTAGTGTATGCTCCAATGCTATATGATGGTGCCTGTAGCTTAGGCTCCTTTTGATCACTAATACATGTTGTGAGCTGAGCTGCTTTATGAATGGTGAATATGCTTAATGAACTTAAAATTTGAAACTTGTTCACCATTGAGATTTGCAACTAGCATGTGTAGGATATGTTGAAATCACTTGTGCTTTTCATGTATGCTAGGTTGCTATGTCTCTAGTTCTCAGTCATTCACTTGCTTGGTTTGTTCATATTCTATCTAAAAATTGAACCAAGTTTAAGTGAGTTGAAATGATCGAGATGGGATTGCTTGTCAACACATCACGGTATCAAGACTGTTTCTCATTGCACAGTGAGTTAAACTTGAGCCGTGTAGTGTAAGACCGAAACCGATGCTTTAAGCTTCTGACTGCATATGCATAGGCTTAGCTCGGTTGAGAAGTTAGGCAATGACAAGCTTTCAACCTCTCGCAATCACATGCTGAAATTTGAACTTGTGTATATTCACCACTGCAACTCTGATAAAATTTGCAAACACAAGTCTATGTTTCATTCTATAGCATGATGATTGAACTTTGCTAGGGTAGTTCACCTTGTATACATGTTTAGCACATGTTTGACTTCATGTCTATACATGTCTGGTGCTATTTTTTATGGTGAACACCTTTTCTGAATGACTTAAAACTACTCACTTTGCTCATATGTTCATATTTCGTATTTGGTGATCAGTTTGAGCCTTTGATGACATGTATGCTTATTGTTGTGCTGTCGGATTAGCACTCTTTAGAGCATCTTTTCATTCTATAGTGCATTATCAACTAAGGGGGAGAAATTTGACAAATCATATCCTAGTTGTGTGCACTATTGAAGGGGGAGTATATGTCGAGCGGGAGTTTGCTCAAATTTGCTCTCTTGATGAGTTTTCGAATTGGTCTGGAGCATTTCTCTTCAATTAGTTTGGAGCAATTTTCTGCTGGTTGTGTTGAGCCTCTGTGACTCTATCTTGAGGGGCTAGCAGTTTTGCATTCTTATGCATTTTTCAACTGATAGTGCTTTTTAGTTGATTTTGTTTCAATTGGTATCGAGCTCTCTTGCCAGTCAGTTGATATCGAGCTTTCTCGCTAGTGGTGTTGAGCCCGTCTTGCCTCTTCTTGAGGGCTAGGTCTATTTTGCTTGAGCTTCAATTGGTATTGAGCTTTCCTGCTAGCGGTGTTGAGCCTGTTCTGCCTCTTCTTGAGGGCTAGCTTTGTTTTGCTTGGTTGCATCGAGCCGTTGCCCATATCTTTGGGGACCAAGTTGTTTTGCTCGCTCCACTTGACCTTCTTTCGGTTTTGTTATGCTTTTGGGTCATTTGGTCGAGTTCTCTACTTCTTCTTCTTTTTTCTACCTTCATATGATTTGTGTTGGTAGTTGACAATGCACTCATCAAGCGGGAGATTGCGGATACATGGGTGTATGCCGGATCTTGAGAGATGAGTGATTGTCAACTGGTTTGATGCGCATGTTCTTTGGCTTGTGTTGTGCAGGTGTCGAGCACGGAGACAGTCATTGAAGGCAAGGTGAAGGTCAAGTAGAGACGTGCCGTGTCGATGGACCCGGAGCGGTGAAGGGCGGACGTGAGGCTTGGACTGAGGGACCGGTGGCCTGAGGATCAGCTGTGGTGGCTGACAGCCTGGGACAGCAATGAGCGGAGACTTGCGGGGCACGGTGTGACTCGGGTCGAGGACCTGGGGACACGTGTCGATGGACGGGGTGCACGGGCGGTGCATCCCCTCTACAGCGTCGGTTTGGTGGTTGAGCCACAGAAAAACCACCAGGTGGACGGTTTCCAGGTTTGGGCCACAAAACCTGGGTGCGGCCGGTTTCCGAGTTTGGACCACAAAACTCGGGCTGAGGACGGTTTTCCAGGTTTGGGCCTCAAAACCTAGGCGCTGGCGGGTTTCTGAGTTTGGGCCCCAAAACTCAGGCGATGGACAATAGGTTTCCCGGTTTCGGCCTCAAAACCGAGGGTTGGTCGTGAAGACAGGTTTCCCGGTTTCAGCCTCAAAACCGGGGGGAGGTCCGTGAAAAGGACGAGCGGTGCGGTGGCGGCACGTGGCGGCAATCGGTGAGGTTGCGTCGAGGTGAAGCTACCAGTTGTGCGGGCGTGGCTATCGGATCACCATCTACTTCGAGCTGGTCCAGAATCACCTTAGGGTTTAGCTGGTTCGCTCTCTGTATCATTAGGGGTAGAGTGGGAATAGGATTAGGATAAGTAGAGGGAGACACCCACCTCCCAACCTATCTTAGCCATTGCTATTTTGATTCTAAGGTTTCCTCTCTCCCATTCTCTGCTGTAGCTACTGAGATTTGCAGAGGAAGTGAGACCGTAATCTCACTATTGTCTCGTGTGGTAGCCACACGGTTGCAATTCGTGGTTTTGATTCGTGTTTTGAACTTGTTCTTCGCGTTCTTCGTTTCTCCATGATTTTCCCGTCACTCGATCTCCCTCTACGCTGCGTCTTTTTTGAATCCACTTGAATCAACTTGTTCTTTGAAGTGAGGAGAACATTTCCACCGAAGGAATTCATCTCTACCCTCACGAACAAGTAGATCGGGTCAATTCAAGTTTTGTGGCACTTTTTCGGTTCATACACCTTCCCTTTCGATTTCCCGAAGTTTGAGTCGAAGCTTTTGGGGGTTGATTTTCAGAACAAAGGCCAAAGTTTAGAAAGAAATTTTTAGGCTCCCATTCACCCCCCTCTGGTCGCCTTGCTTTAGCATTTTTGGTCCTTCAGATGGTCGACACCTTCACCTCCCATACCCTTCGATCTAGGGTATATAGCAACTTGAGAGCCCTCTCATGATCATCATAGGGTAGGTTAGCCCGATTGGCACGCATCTTGTTCACAATCGTTTGGAAACGAGCGAACATAGCATCAATCGTCTCTCCCTCCAACTGAACAAAGTTCTCTTACTCGCGCTTGTACGTCTCGAAGAGTCTGGTCTTGACGTGAGCGGTCCCCTCGTGATAGCTCTGACGCTTCACCCAGATCTCTCGTGTCGTCTCAAGCTCAGAGACACGCTCGAATTCAGGAAGGGAGATGTTGGCCAAAAGAGCATTACGAGCCTTGGAGTTGGCCTTGTGTTGGTCAATCTGGATCTGACCCACACAAGCCACTAGGACCTCGTACTCCGCGTTCTCACATATCTCCCAAACAGAAGATCTGATGTTGTTGAGATAAGCACGCATCTGAATCTTGCTGGACAAACGAAGAACACGAGTGACACCATATCAAGAGGCATAAACAAGAAGGAATGATGGAAGACGTCGTAGTCAGAATTAGAGGTCATGAAGTCCCCACAGACTTCTTGATCCTCGACATGAGAAGACAATGATGTCCACCTCATCCTAGAAAGATCATTCCTCTACGCTACAAGTGCAATCATCTACAAGAGGAAATCCATTTTCACTTTCCTGGAGAAAAGGCACGATGCAACTTCACCAACTGCATACCCAATGAAGCACCCAAGAAGAACAGAAGTGAAAGACGCCGCGCGCTCTCAAAGCCAAATAAGACAAACTATCAACAATAGAGAGGCCAATCACAAAGAAGATGCTATCGACATTGTCCCAGAAAAGAAGGGAGAGAAACCTCAAGACAGTGAACCACAAGAAGTGAAGACTCAGACCAAGAAAGTATGAAAGAAAAAATCTGCACCTTAGAGGTACAATCAATAACAACTTTCCAAACGTCTGACATACCTTGGGAGGTCTGAACCAAGGGAAGGTCCGGTTCGTCGGACCTAAATATCCGAACCTTCGCCAAAAGGTAAAAACCGGTTGTTATTCTCGTATTTACTTTCCTGCATATTTCTCATATTTAATCCATAATCATTTCTTATATCATCATATTTAATTCACAAATATTTTAATTTCTGCATTGCATTAGAAAACAAATTAAAAATATTGCATTTGTTACACTACATCATAAACCATAAAGCCCCATGTGAATAATTCTTTGGTGTGTAAAAACCCGCAAGGATATTCACCGTGGTGGCATAAAAAATATAATAAAAATAAATATGCATGCATTCATCCTGTTGCATTTTTCTCTTGCATCGTAAAAAATATTAAAATACAAAAATATTGAGAAAGAGATCTTACTAAAATTCTAGACAACTAAGGCTTGAGTGGTCAACCGCTAATGCTTAATCTGTTCCACAAGTTTTGTTGTCTATTTGAGTTTCATAGGATTTGAATGGCCAAGAAAAGCTGATGAGCAAGTGAATGCTCCATCCAATGTTGGAGCACTATCTTAACAAATATCAACATCAATCAAAGCTCTAATAGAAGAAGGACATATCCACTGCCAGTCTACTACATTGCAAGATCGAACGACTACGTCAATATTCAGCTTGGGGGAAGCACCCCTTGTATCCACGTAAGTATCTCTATCCTCTTATGTTTTATTCTATAAACAAATTCAAAATAGCAACATGAAGGCTCACTCTTAAAAAGAAAAGAACAAAAAATATGTGGGTGCATGAAGGCTCACCATTAATTAAAAAAAGACAAAAATATATGGGCACATGAAGGCTCAAAGCTATTAATGGAACCAGCTTGGGGGAGACGCACCCCCGTTATCTTCGTGATTCAGGTATATCATTCTTATTATTATTACTATTACTATTATTAGCTATCTTAAAGTGTGTTAGATTAATTAAATAAATAGTGTGTCTAGTTTGTTTTAAGAAGTTGATGCTCTCTAATCTTTTGCATGGAAATGATGATTGGTTGCTCTATCTAATTTCTTTCAAGTACCTAGTCTTCAAAGCATGAGTTCTCCTCATTAATAATGATGCCTTAAAATAAAATTAAATACATGGTTGGCAAATACTTAATCTAAGGTCTAGGTAATTGGGATATGACTTGTGATGATCTGAGCTGCTATTATCTTGTTCTAAACAACACTAGAGATCCGAAGTTTTCTAAATATAAACATGACTAATAACTGTATTGCGTTAAATTAAGCTTTGTGACCCTGTGAGATATTATCATACTATTGAATCAAGATCACTCACACATTTCATCCATCTTCCGCATAAATGCTCATAATTATCTGTTGCTACCCTCTCAGAAGTTTGTTGGAAGCATGTGGCTATAAAAAAAGAGAGAAAAAAAGAGATCCGAGGAAATAAAAAGGGACAAGTGTCCGAAACCTCAAAAAAGATAGATCCCGAGGAAATAAAAAGGGACAAGTGTCCGGAACCTCGAAAAAAATGTCAGAAAAAAAATGGGCATGTGCCCAATAGTAGAATTAGCCTAATAGCCAAATGTCTCTGATAAACAGAAGAGAGTGAATATATTCAAAAGAGCATCCGACTCCATTTTCCATACACATGCACTTCTTGATTCAATGGTTGGTTGACTTTCTCTTTGGATCCATTGTTTAATTTGACAACACATGTATTAAAGCTTTTGAAAAAAATTAATTAAAACTCCGGGATAAAGGTGAAGTGAAAGAACTAGAGACATAGTGCTTGATTTGATCGTTCAATCTCTTAATTATTCAAGATCTAAGGTAAAAGTAATAAGCCTTATGAAGAATAACATAATATATTTTGGAGAATTTTTGTTTAATAGCAGGTATACTTGTTGGAAGAGAAGATATTGTAGCAAATCCTGATCCATTGTTAAGTTTTGGTTTTGCTAAGGGACTAGCAAAGGGTAAGCTTGGGGGAGTTGTTGACACTGGTTATCTATCAAAATTAAAGGATAAATAAATATGAAAAGGGCATGAATTCAATCACCAACTAAGGTTTAGGGTTTTAATTGATAATATTCCACGAGTTTTGGTGAATGTTGATTCTGTAGGGACTAAACAGGAAAACCAGCACTGATTACTTCTCCTAGAAGGAAACCGATGGAAGATTACGGAATCGGCATGTCAGGAATACTCCAGAAGGACCTAGAGGACACCAGAGGACACCACGAGGCGAGACACCCCGAGAGGCTGCCAGGTGGGACCGGTCGGTCCCACCCTTAGACCGACCGGTCTCCCCCCGGGCCCGATGGACTCCATCTTTTGGAAGCTTCCTCCACCGCCTTTGAGGATCCATCTCAGCCCTACGTGAAGTCGGTTTGATCTAACGGTCGCGGTTGATCCCTCAGGGCTATATAAACAGGCCCCCAGGCCCTAGGGTAGGGCAAGTCTCTCTTCAGAAAAGTCTACGCCTCATTCAGAAACCCTAGAAGAAGACTTCAAGAGCCAGCTATCAAGTAGAAGACTAGTTACCCCTCTAGTTAGGTTTAGAACCTAGTCTTATATTAGAACTAGAAGAGAGAGAGAGAGAGAGAGAGAGAGAGAGAGAGAGAGAGAGAGAGAGGAAGAGATCAAGAAGGAGCTCCGGCCTGTCGGATCAACTTCTTCATCTTGTACCTGCGGATTCAAGTTTATCTTCAACTTGCTTCAGCGATTGTTTCGGTAATCAACGTCTATATTTAAGTTTGAGTTATTGTTCTTATTATTCTTAAGGTTTATGACTCTCTTTTGAGTACTTTAATTCTAGTCATTCTAAAGTTAGAGTAGTTGGATAGTGTAAGTGTGGTGCTTATACTTGATAGCTCATAAATGCCTCCTATAACACCGGTAGTAGTGGTTGTTCGCAAGGGTGACTCTTATAGCCTTGTTGATTCTTCTATAGTCCACTTACCCGTGTGTAGGCTCGGTAGGATTATACATTTGCATAAAAGACTCATACTCTGTTTGTGACCTTTTATGGCAACTTCCCCACTAAGAATAATATAAACATATCACTCTTGAATTGGAATTAGATAGCCTTAGTGATCCCCTCTATACTTCTAGATTCTCTGTCCTTGTTAGCTACTCAGGGGTTAGAATTTAAGACTTAACACTATTCATTCCTTTGGGTTCGATATTAAAACTGGGTTACTCCGGTGAAGTGCTACATCGGTAGATTTTATCTATGCGCTTGCGGATAAAGTAGAGTGTTCGTTAATTTATACCAACAGGCTCTGATACCAATTGAAGGACCAAAATGGCGACCAGAGGGGGTGAATGGGAGCCTCAAATTTCTTCTCGAGAAATAGATGACCCTTGTCCCAAAAAGTCACCCCAAAAGCAAGACACGGACTTGGTAGTGTCTATGACCCTAGATGTAGGGTGGATGCTTCCGAGAAGCACAGCGAGACACTACACAATCCAAGAAACCCAATGCAAAAGCCAGAAATTAAATCCGAAGTCGGACGAATGAACCACGGACGAAACTGTGCAAAGCTGCACTGACCGGACTCTGACCAGTGTCCGATCAGAGAGGACCGGACGCGTCCGGTCAGAGAAAAACCATTTTGGGAGCTCTCTAGAACTGACCGGACTCTGAGTGTGAGTGCGTCTGATCGGTTCCTTAGTGAGCGTCCAGTCGCTGCTACACGGGGAACAGTAGTAGTTGTGAGTCTGGTCAAACAATTCTCGAGCATCCGGTCAACTTCTCGCAGAACTGAACAGCGAGACCTTCAACGATCGGACTCACTAGAGAGCGTTCGGTCGTTGAGCAGGCAGCATCCGATCACCCGAAACAGGACAGTTTGTCCACCGATTTGACTCAATCTCCCTCAAATCGAAAGCACTAAGGCTCAAACTTGGTGAGGGGAGTCACAAGGAGGATAGTAAGCTACTCCTAGGAGATCATGGCTCGAACCTATCTCCAAATTGGTGAATCGAAGAAGTTCAAGGGAAAGGAGATGAAACACCAATCCCACAAAGAAATCAACTAATCTGCAGACTCGCGAGGTTAGAGAGCAACTCCTTCAGTGAATAGATCACAATCACGTTCGTGCATTAAGTGATTCAAGCGAAATCAAAAACCAACTCCCGGAGAGGAAGAACGAGGCAAATCTCTATGAGGACAAAACCGAGAATGTGAAGCACACAAAACAAGAACACGAAAAGATCAAGATTTCAACTGTGTCTCGTACCCATGAGACAATAACGAGATTACGGCCTCGCTTCCTCAAAATCCCAACTACATAGAGGTATTGTGACTAGCTCTGCGGATCACATGTAGCGCTATGGAAGAAAACCTAAGCAGGGACTAAGAGAATGAAAGCTGCAAGGATAGAATGAGAGGAGGGGCTACCTCTCTATTTATAGCCTAATACACTTATTCCACTTCTACCCCTAGATACAAGAGTGAACAGGCTAACCCTAGGGGTATTTGAAGGACCGAAAGTGCTACCAGAAAGCGACCAGAGGGGGGTGAATGGGAGCTTCAAAATTTCTTTTCAGAAACTTGTCGCTGCGGATACATGGGTGTATGCCGAGTCTCGAGTGATGAGTGATTGTCAACGGGTTTGATCGCATGTTCTTTGGCTTGTGTTGTGCAGGTGTCGAGCACGGAGACAGTGATCGTGGGCAAGGTGAAGGTCAAGTAGAGACGTGCCATGTCGATGGACCGGGAGCGGTGAAGGGCGGACATGAGGCTTGGACTGAGGGACCGGTGGCCTGAGGATCAGCTGTGGTGGCTGACAGCCTGGGACAGCGACGAGCGGAGACTTGCGGGGCACGGTGTTGCTCGGGTCGAGGACCTGGGGACACGTGTCGGTGGATGGGGTGCACGGGCGGTGCATCCCCTCTATAGCTCTGGTTTGGTGGTTGAGCCACAGAAAAACCACCGTGTGGACGGTTTCTAGGTTTGGGCACAAAACCTGGGTGCTGCGGGTTTGCCGAGTTTGGGCCACAAAACTCGGGTTGAGGACGGTTTCCAGGTTTGGGCCTCAAAACCTGGGCGCTGGCGGGTTTCTGAGTTTGGGCCACAAAACTCAGGCGACGGACGTCGGGTTTCCTGGTTTCGGCCACAAAACCGGGGAATGGACTTGAAGGCCAGGTTTGCCGGTTTCAGCCACAAAACCGGGGGCGGAGTCCGTGAAAAGGACAAGCGGAGTGAAGGCGGCACGTGGCGGCAATCGATGAGGTTGCGTCGAGGCAACGCTACCAGTTGTGCGAGCGTGGCCGTCGGATCAGCATCATCTTCGAGTTGGTCCAGGATAGCCTTTGGGTTTGGCTGGGTCGCTCTATAAATACTTAGGGGTAGAGTGGGAATTAGAATTAGGATAAGTAGGGGGAGACACCCACCTCCCAAACTATCTCAGTCATTTGCTCTTTGCTTCTAGGGTTTCCTGCTCTCCCAATCCCCTGCTGTAGCTACTGAGATCCACAGAGAACCATACCTCTGTGTACTGGAGATTTTGAGGAAGTGAGACCGTAATCTCACCATTGTAGCGTGTGGTAGCCACACGGTTGCAGATCGATGTGCTGATTCGCGTTTTGGTTCGTGTTCTTCGCGTTCTTCGTTTCTCCGTGATTTTCCCGTCACTCGATCTCTCTCTATACTGCGTCTTTTTGAATTCCACTTGAATCAACTTGTTCTTTACAGTGAGGAGATCATTTCCACCGAAGAAATTCATCTAACTCCTCACGAACAAGTAGATCAGGTCGATTTCGTTTTCGTGGCGCTTTTTCGGTTCATACACCTTCCCCTTCGATTTCCCGTTGATTGAGTTGATTTGAGCAGATGATTTCTTGGGGATAGTCTCCTAACTACCTCGTGATCATCCTCTCCAATTTTGGGAACAAGGGATTTTGATTTGGATTGGATTTGGAGAGATTTGTGAGAAGGGCGATCAAAATCGCCGTTTCAGGGCAGTGGCGGACAGTCCGCCAACAGGGCGCGGACAGTCCGGCCATCGGGCTCGAGCCAGATCAGTGGCAGCGAGTCTCGACCACATTGCCCAGATTTGACTGGCAGACAGTCCGCCGTAGTCGGTCGCGGACAGTCCGTGAGCCGACCATGGATCTTCAGCAACCTTGCTGTTTTGTCCACTTGGCCGGCGGACAGTCCGACCCCCAGTCGCGGACAGTCTGCAGTAGGGGCGGACAGTCCGGGACCAAGATTTCGGACAGTCCGGGATTTGGCTGTGTGCTGCCGTTTAGTGCGTTTGCTCTCCCGGCTTCTTCGCTTGGTTTTCGAACTTCTCGTTTGGCCCTATAGTTAACCAAGAAGCCTCTCTAGGTATCCTTGCTACTTGTTAGCACCGGTATTTGGGGATTTCTCGACGTAGCCTTCCATCTACGTTCGGGACTCGGTTTTTAGGGGTCGAACTTGTGCCGGTGCTTTTGGCGTTTGGTTTGCTATCGCTTTGTGGTGCCTCGCTGTGATCATAGGGATCATCCACCCTCTTCCAAGGGTCGTGGGCATCACGATTTCGGTCGAAGCTTTCGGGGGTTGATTTTGGGACAAAAGGCCGAAGTTTCGAGAGAAATTTTTGAGGCTCCCATTCACCCCCCCCTCTGGTCGCCTTGCTATTTGCATTCTCAGTCCTTCAATTGGTATCAGAGCGGGTTAAGGATCTTCCACCGTAGCCGGTTCCCGATCCACCGAAGGCGACATGGATCGCGGTGTGGGCAAACCACCGTTTTTCGATGGGACGAACTATGCGTATTGGAAGATACGCATGTCGGCCTATCTCCAGAGCATGGGCTCTTCTGTTTGGGAGATTTGCAACAAGGCTGGTTACATTGTCTTGGTTGCTCGTGTTTCTCAGCTTTAGATAGATGAGCACGAAGCCAATAGCCGAGCACGTAACGCTCTTTTCTCCTGTTTGAGCATGTCCGAGTTTGATCGCGTTTCTCACCTCCCCACGGCTCGTGAGATTTGGGCGACCCTCATGCGCTTGAAGGACCAAGAGTGCTACCAGAAAGCGACTATAGGGGGGGTGAATGGGAGCTTCAAAATTTCATTTCGGAAACTTGTTGCCACAGTCCCTAAAATCAACCCCAAGAGCAAACCCTAGAGCTCGTAAGTGTCCACGACCCTAGAAATAGGTTGGATGCTTCCAAGAAGCACAGCGAGACACTTCATGACTCTAGAAACTCAACGCAAAAACCGGAAATCAGAACCGACAACGGTCGAGCGAACCGCGGACGAAACAGCTCAAAACAGCACTGACCGGACTCTGCCTGCGTCCGGTCACAGACCACCGAATGCGTCCGGTCGAGTAAAATCGTTTCTGGAACCTTACTGTTTCAGACTGGAATCACGGTGTACAATGCGTTTGGTCACTCACAGTGCGTCCGATCACTGCAATACAAGCGATGAACAGTAAGATCGTAGCGTCTGGTCGAAGGCAGTGAAGAACGTCCGGTCAAGTCACAAAATGCACAGAGCTCAGTTTCAACGACCGGACTCACTGACCTAGCGTCCGGTCAGTACGAGCCGAGCGTCCGGTCACCCCGACAGTGTACTGTTCGTCCACCGATTTGATTCAAACTCTCCCAAAATGAAACCTCTAGGGTTCAAACTGGGAGAGATGAGTCACAAGGAGGATAGTGAGCTACTCCTAGGAGATCATGGCTCGACCCTATCTCCAAATCGATGAATCGAAGAAATTCGGGGGATGGAAGAAAAACTTGACCCGAAGCGAAAATCGATCGATCTACTAGCTCGTGAGGTTAGAGGTGAATTCCTTCAGTGGAAAGAAGTGCCTCACGATCTAGAACATCTTGGTTCAAACGGATTTGCAAAAGACGCATCGAACAAAGAGATCGATCGACGGGAAAAACGTGGAGAAAAGCAACCCACGAAGAACAAGAACAAAACACGAATCACAACCACGAATTTGCAACCGTGTGGCTACCACACGCTACAATAGTGAGATTACGGTCTCACTTCCTCAAAATCTCACGGGCACAGAGGTATTGTTCTCTTCTCTGTGGATCTCAGTTCGCTACAGCAGGGAATGGGAGAGCAGGAAACCCTAGAAACAAAAGAGCAAATGACTGAGATAGGATGGGAGGTGGGTGTCTCCCTCTACTTATCCTAATTCTAATTCCCACTCTAACCCTAGTTATTTACAGAGCGACCCAGCCAAACCCTAAGGCTATCCTGGACCAACCCGAAGATGATGCTGATCCGACGGCCACGCCCGCACAACTGGTAGCGTTGCCTCGATGCAACCTCTCCGATTGCCGCCACGTGCCGCCCTCGCTCCGCTCATCCTTTTCACGGACACTGCCCCCGGTTTTGTGGCCGAAACCGGGAAACCAGGCCTTCAAGTCCATCCCCCGGTTTTGATGCCCAAACCAGGAAACCCGCCGCCCATCGCCTGAGTTTTGTGGCGCAAACTCAGAAACCCGCCAGCGCCCAGGTTTTGAGCCCCAAACCTGGAAACCGTCCTCAGCCCGAGTTTTGTGACCCAAACTCGGCAAACCCGCAGCACCCCCAGGTTTTGTGGCCCAAACCTGGAAACCGTCCACCCGGTGGTTTTTCTGTGGCTCAACCACCAAACCGGAGCTGTAGAGGGGATGCACCGCCCGTGCACCCCGTCCACCGACATGTGTCCCTAGGTCATCGACCCGAGCAACACCATGTCCCGCAAGTCTTCGCTCGTTGCTGTCCCAGGCTGCTAGCCACCACAGCTGATCCTCAGGCCACCGGTCCCTCAGTCCAAGCCTCACGTCCGCCCTTCACCGCTCCCGGTCCGTCGGCACGGCACATCTCTACTTGACCTTCACCTTGCCCTTGATCACTGTCTCCGTGCTTGACACCTGCACAACACAAGCCAAAGAACATGCGATCAAACCCGTTGACAATCACTCATCACTTGAGACTCGGCATACACCCATGTATTCGCAATCTCCCCCTTGATGAGTGCATTGTCAACTACTCACACAAATCAAAATAGAGTAGAGGAAGGAAAAAAGAGAAGAGAGAACTCGACCAAATGACCCAAAAGCATAGCAAAGCCGAAGAAGGTCAAGTGGAAAGAGCAAGACAACTTGGTCCCCAAAGACATGGGCAACGGCTCGACGCAACCAAGCAAAGCAAAGCTAGCCCTCAAGAAGAGGTAGAACAGGCTCAACACCGCTAGCAGGAAAGCTCAATACCAACTGTTACCAGCTTAAGAAAAAGAGCTCGACACCAATTGAAAATTTGAAAAATGAATGCTAGTCCCTCAAGAAAGAGGCAAAGGCTCAACACAACTAGCAAAATGCTCCGAACCAATTGGAAAATTCAAAAACTCATCACGAGCAAACTCCCCCTCAAGTAGTGCACACAACCAGGAAAAACTCCCCCTTGGTTCAACTCGGAAAGCACAAGATTTGAAAATTTTCTCCCCAAATAGTTTTCTCCCCCTTAGTTGAACACTCAGAGAGCATATGATTTGCAATATCTCCGCCTTAGTTGAAAATGCACCATCAAGCAAAAATGCACCATCGAGTAAAAATTTCTCTCCCTTAGAAGATGCACCATGAAATGTGCCAACAAGCAGATTTCTTCCCCTTCCAAAATGCATATGAGTCAAAATGCAAGTTAACAGGTCTAGGAATATAGTCAAGAGAATGCAAAGATGCTCTACACAGTTCTGATCCGATGACTCAACAACATCCACAAAATGCTAGCAAAGGCTCAAACTGATCACAGAATATGAAATATGAACATGAGAGCAAAGTGAGCAGTTTTTAGCCAAAAGATAGTCACCATCAAAATAGCACTACACATGTATAGAAAGGAATTCGAACAAGTGCTAAACATGTATACTAGGTGAACTACTCCTAGCAAAGTTCAATCATCATGTTGTAGAATGAAGCATACACTTGTGATTTCAAATTTAATCGGAGTTGCAGCGGTGAAATTGCACAAGTTTAAAAATCAGCATGTGATTGCGAGAGGTTGAAAGTTTGTCATTGCCTAACTTTTCAACCGGGCTAAGCCTATGCATATGCAATCAGAAGCTTAAAGCGTCGGTTTCGGTCATACACTACACGGCTTAAGTTTAACTCAATGTGCAATGAGAAACAATCTCGATACCGTGATGTGTTGACAAGCAATCCCATCTCGATCTTTTCAATTCACTTAAAACTTGGTTCAATTTTATTGTCAGAATATGAACATACCAAGCAAGTGAATGACTCAGAACTAGAGTCATAGCAACCTAGCATATATGAAAAGCACGAGTGAACTCAACACATCCTACACATGCTAGTTGCATATCTCAATGGTGAACATTTTCAAGTTTTATGTTTATTAAGCAAATTCACCATTTCAAAAATAGCTCAGCTCACAATATGTATTAGTGATCAGAAAGAGCATAAGCTACAAGCATCATCATAAAGCATCGGAGCATACTACATAGAGCATAGTCACATTCTAAAGATTATATACATGAAGCTCATAATGTAAAAGCGTATGCTGAAATGCAAAAGACTAAACTAAAAGAAAACAAGACAAACAAAAAATAGTCAGTCCATGATACAAGAACCAAAATGTTTCCCCGATCTAAAAGGGGAAACACACACCAAGCTCACCTCTCAATCGATTAAAGGTTGATTGGTCCAAAGGCTTGGTGAAAATATTAGCCAACTGATGATGAGTATCGACATGGCGAAGGTCGATATCACCCTTCTCATAGTGGTCTCGCAGAAAATGAAAGCGCACATCAATGTGTTTGGTCTTAGAATGCAGCACGGGGTTCTTAGCAACGCTAATCGCACTCGTGCTGTCACAAAGCAAAGGCACACGAGAAAAGCTCAGACCAAAATCACGCAAAGTGGCCATCATCCAAAGCAACTGAGAACAGCAGCTAGCCGCAGCAACATATTCAGCCTCTGTGGTAGGCTGAGCGACACTAGACTGCTTGCGCGAAGACCAAGATACAAGAGAAGATCCAATAAACTCGCAAGTCCCAGAAGTGGACTTGCGCTCAACACGGCAAACAGCAAAATCGGCATCAGAAAAACCGCAAAGGGAGAGGGTGGAGGAAGCTGAATACCAAATCCCGAACTCAGGTGTGAAACGAAGGTACCTCATAATGCGCTTCACCGCCTGATGGTGAGAAGTGCGCGGCGACGCCTGAAAGCGCGTGCACAGGCATACCGCGAACTGGTTGTCCGGGCGTGTCGCCGTTAGGTAGAGCAGCGACCCGATCATACTTCAGTACTCCTTCTGGTCCACAGCTTCTCCATCCACATCCGCATCCAGGGCCGTCGTGGTCGACATGGGTGTTGGAAGAGGCTTGGCCTCACTCATATCGAACCTCTTCAGCAAGTTTTTGGTGTACTTGCCCTGGTGCACAAACGTCCCTTCTCGGGATTGCTTAATTTGCAATCCGAGAAAGAAAGTTAGCTCGCCCATCATACTCATCTCGAACTCCCTGCTCATTATATCTGCAAACTTGGCAACCAAAGCGTGAGAAGAACCACCAAAAATGATATCATCCACGTAAATCTGGACCAAGAGAGTGTCTTTGCCTTGCTTGAGGAGAAAGAGCGTTTTATCCACACATCCCATTTCAAAACCCTTAGCAAAGAAAAAGGTTTTCAACCTATCATACCAGGCTCTAGGGGCTTGTTTCAAACCATATAAAGCTTTGTGGAGTTTAAAAACATGGTTTGGAAACTTGGGATTTTTAAAACCGGGGGTTGCTGAACATACACCTCTTCTTCTATGTAGCCGGTTAAGAAGGCACTCTTGACATCCATTTGAAAAAGTTTGAAACCTTTGGATGCAACAAAAGCTAAGAGTATCCTAATAGCCTCCAAATGAGCTACAGGAGCAAAAGTCTCCTCATAGTCTATCCCCTCCTTCTCACTATAACCCTTCGCCACAAGTCTCGCTTTGTTCCTCACAATGTGGCCATCCTCTCCTTGTTTGTTTTTAAAGACCCATTTTGTCCCAATAGGATTACAGTCTGGAGGAGGTGGAACTAAAACCCAAACCCGATTTCGCTCAAAATTTTCTAACTCCTCATGCATGGCATTGACCCAATCTAGATCTGTCAAAGCGTGTCCAACATCTCGGGGTTCAAAATCAGTAACAAATGCAGAATGAGCAAAGTGAGAGATTTGTTGTGACCTGGACCGAGTGACACGTTCATCGATGCTGCCGATCATCTGTTGAGGTGGGTGTTGGCGCTGGATGTGTCGTGGCACCTCCCGAGCTGAAGTGACCCCCCCCTCAACAGCAGCTGGTGCCTCCCCGGGTACAAAAGGTACCGCTCGGGGTGGCGGATCCCACGGCCCCCATGAGGAAGAAGTGTCGGGGCCGTGAGTCGTAGTAGAAGCCGCTCTTTGCGGCACAGCAGGTGGAGGCGATGCTGGGTCACCCATGCCTTCAGCATCCTCGTCCTCACCTTCAAAAAGAGGCTCACCAACCTCATGATCACGTGCACGCTCAAAACGAGAAGAAGGACAAACCATGGTCTCGTCGAAGGTGACATCAGATGTCTCCATGACTCAGTTAGTATCAAGGTTAAGTACACGATAAGCTCGAGTGTGAGTGCCATAACCCAAAAATACACCGTCAGAAGAACGAGACTCAAATTTGTCCAGGTTGCCTTTCTTCAATATAAAACAGTGGCAACCAAAAACTCTAAAGTAACTTACTTTGGGCTGTCTTCCAAAACACAACTCATAAGAAGTCTTTCTCAAGAAAGCTCGGAGAAAAATGCGATTGGAAATATAGCATGCATTGTTCATAGCTTCGGCCCAATATCGCCTACGAGTCTTATGCTCATCGAGCATCGTCTTGGCCATCTCTACAAGGGTCCGATTCTTCCTTTCTGCAACACCATTTTGTGGCGGTGTGTAGGGGGAAGAAAACTGATGCTCCAAACCCAAAGAGTCACAAAACTTCTCAAAATCTGAATTCTTGAATTCAGAACCATTATCACTACGAATAGCTCGCATCGAGTTCATGGGAAACTCGTTCTGAAGACGCAAAATCAGATTGCGAGCAAAAGAGAAAGTCTCAGTCTTCTCAGTCAAAAAGAAGACCCATGAATACCTCAAAAAGTCGTCAACAACAACGAGCACGTACCACTTCCCCCAACTGAGCTCACCCGAGCCGGATCAACAAGATCCATGTGTAAAAGCTCTCCAGGGTGCGAAGTCATGACCTGAGTCACTGGATGGTGGGGAGCGGCAACCATCTTCCCATGTCTGCAAGAACGGCAAACAAGGTCCTTCTCCATGGACAACTTGGGCAATCCTTGGATTAGGCCAAGTGAGCTAAGCTTTGCAATCAAGTCGAAGCACAGGTGACCGAGTCTCCTATGCCACTTCCAAAGATTAGAGGAGGAAGGACCAGCCACAAGACAGCGAGAAAATCCAAACGACTCCGAGAAATTCGCATGAAAGACTTTCCCAAAGGGCGAAATCAAACATACAAGATTGCCCTGAGGATCTAAAATACGACTGAGATTCGATTTAAAACGAATCTCATAGTCATCTTCAAAAAGTTGCGAAACAGAAAGAAGGTTAAAATGCAAGTTAGAAACAAGAGCAACATCACGCAACACAAAGTGCTCATTAACTCGCACTGATCCACGAGACAACACTTTACCTTTACTATTGTTGCCGAAGGTGATAAACTCCTTTCCGGCAACAGGACTAAGACTCGAGAACCACTTGGCGTTTTCGGTCATGTGCCTCGAGCAACCGGAATCCACCAACCAAATGTCCTCCAATCGTTTTACCTACATCAATAAAAAGACATAGGGTGAGCATACGGTCCAACACTGGGGTTAGTGAAGTAGGAAGAGTACCAGTGTTGGGCCGGCTGCTCAAAAGAACGGTCAGTATAAAAACCATTCCTAGCACGCCTACGGGGAAAGCGATCACCACGCACAGGAAAACGTGGTCCGCTAAGGGAAGAGCATCCATCGCGATACTCAAAACGCGGTGGAGGGAAACGCTCAACAAAGCCTCCGCCACGGGGTCCGTATCCTGCAAAGTCAGGACCCCGTCGGGCAACACCTCCCTGACGCCTAGGACCTTGAGGCACTGCACCTCTAGGCCTAGCAGCTCTCCTCGGACCTCTCCTCTGAACATTTGGCACATGTACATCATAGAAAGGATGGTACATGTCCGCATTGTTCATCTCCCTGGAACGGCGCTCCTCTCTCTTGCGCCGAAAGCAGAACTCACTCAAGTGTCCATCTCTCCCATAGTGCTCACAATGGTACCTCACCGCTCTCATAGGGGGTTGTTGGTACTCACGGTAGTGGGTTTGGATCACTTTGCCCTTCTGTGGCATAAGCTCCTCCTGGATAGGTGGCATTGTGTCCAGCTTGTTTTTGAGGTGGTTGGGTTTGGGATGCCACACTTGGTTCTTGGGTGGAGCTCTCGGAGGTTCCTCAAACACTCCGCCCTTGGTGTTAGGCTTGAGAGGCTCATTGGGTGGAAGCTTGGTAAGTTTAGGAGTAGTGGTGGAGTTTGGCTTCTCACTCGGGTTAGGACCACTCGTCTCTCCAATCTTCCCAAAAGCAGAAACATTAACACCCGGAGCAAAACCTACACCTGGACCTCCAGCAGCTCGCTTGAACTGAGCGATCATCATCCCAAGCTGCGGCTCATTGCAAGACACCCATGACAAGATGGTCCGAAGGTATGTGTTTTCCTCCTCGGTTTGCATCTTGCCATGCTTCACATTTGCAATCTCCATCTCCAAATCCTCGCACAAAGCGCACCTAGTCACACAAGTGCTACCCGCGCTGGCCTTCTCAAGAGACTCAATCTTGGCATTCTTCTCTGCCAACTCGGTTTGCAAGCCTGGACAGGACTTGCACGCACCCAACAACACGGGCCTAGCCCGGAGCTCACCACCTCTCCTACCAAAGCAGCATACTCACCTCTCAAAGTGAGAAGGTCAGTCATGTGCTTGGTGCACATATCACACTCGACCTCCTCAGACACGACCATGGTGGACTTAGCAAACTCAAGCCCCTTCACTGTGTCCTCCCACTTCTGCCTAAACTCCTTGCGCTCTCTAGCGGCACGCCTAAGCAGGTTATCCTGACTAAGCAAGGTGGCAGTAAGCTTCTCGACCTCAGTAGAAAGCTCGTCGTGGATCAGAGATACCTGGGAGGTGTCGTCGTCATCATCGTTCCGAGGGATGTCCTCCAGCTGGCTGTCGACCTCCTTGCCGAGGGCCATGGTGCAAAAGCCCTCGTTGTCGGTGAAGAAGCAGAGGCCGTTCAGCTTGTCCTCGATCTTCTTCTTCTTCTTGGACTCATCGTCGCTTGAGCAAGCAGAGTCATCATCCGAGCCATCGACGTCGCTGAGCATGGCGAAGAAAGCACGGTGCTCAGCCTGGGCCTTCTCCAAGTACTTCTTCTTGATGTACTCCTTGTCGAAGCCGCCTCTCCGCTTGTGCTTCGCGGGGATGTACTTCTCCTTGCATTTCCCGGAGTCGAACTTGTGCCCATGATCGCCCTTCCTAGAGTGCTTGTTCTTCTTGGGACAGTTGGCGATGAAGTGGTCGGGGTCGCCGCACTCGAAACATCCCGAGCGTCCTCCTCCGCGGCGATGGTTCATGCGGTTGTTGTGGAACCGCGAGAACCGGTTGGCAAGCAAAGCCAAATCATCATCCCCCAAAGACTCCAGCTGCTCCTATGTAACAGAAAGAAGAGAAGAAAGTGCAAATCCTCTAGAGGGGTTAGCAGAAGAGCTAGAAACCAAAGCCATAGTCGGGCCAGAAGGATTTTCATAAGAAGCCCTCGACATGGCGTCAATCTCACTAGACTTGAGCTTACTGAAGAGCTCGTCGCATGTGAGGATCTCATAGTTAGACGATTCGATGATCGCCTGGACCTTTGAGTCCCACACCGACCGATCGAGAGTATGCAAAAGCTTCAAAGCCCTCTCATGATCATCGAAAGGCAACAACTCCTTGTTTGCTCTCATCTTGTTGACAATGACCTGAAAGCGAGCGAATAAACTTTCTATGCTCTCGCGAGGCATGTGTCGGAAGTTCTCATACTCCCGCTTGTGCGACTCGTAGAGATGGGATTTGACTTGAGTGGTTCCCTCATGGAAGCGCATGAGGGTCGCTCAAATCTCACGAGCCATGGGGAGATGAGAAACGCGATCAAACTCGGACATGCTCAAACAGGAGAAAAGAGCATTACGCGCTCGGCTATTGGCATCGTGCTCATCTATCTGGAGCTTAGTGACACGAGCAGCCAAGACAACGTAATCCTCCTTGTTGCAAATCTCCCAAACAGAAGAGCCCATGCTCTGGAGATAGGCCGACATGCGTATCTTCCAATACGCATAGTTCGTCCCATCAAAAAACGGCGGTTTGCCCACGCCGCAATCCATGTCGCCTTCTGTGGATCTGGAACCGGCTAAGGTGGAAGATCCTTAACCTGCTCCGATACCAATTGAAGGACCGAGAGTGCTACCAGAAAGCGACCAGAGGGGGGTGAATGGGAGCTTCAAAATTTCCTATCAGAAACTTGTCGCCACTGTCCCTAAAATCAACCCCAAGAGCAAACCCTAGAGCTCGTAAGTGTCCACGACCCTAGAAATAGGGTGGATGCTTCCAAGAAGCACAACGAGACACTTCATGACTCTAGAAACCCAATGCAAAAACCGGAAATCAGAACCGAGAAAGGTCGAGCGAACCGCGGACGAAACAGCTCAAAACAGCACTGACCGAACTCTGCCTGCGTCCGGTCACAGACCACCGGACGCGTCCGCTCGAGTAAAATTGTTTCTGGAACCTTACTGTTTCAGACCGGACTCACGGTGTACAATGCGTCTGGTTACTCACAGTGCGTCCGGTCACTGCAATACAAGCGATGAACAGTAAGATCGTAGCGTCCGGTCGAAGGCAACGAAGAGCGTTCGGTCAAATCACAAAATGCACAGAGCTCAGTTTCAACGACCGGACTCACTGACCTAGCGTCCGGTCAGTACGAGCCGAGCGTCCGGTCACCCCGACAGTGTACTGTTCGTCCACCGATTTGATTCAAACTCTCCCAAAATGAAACCTCTAGGGTTCAAACTTGGACAGATGAGTCACAAGGAGGATATAGTGAGCTACTCCTAGGAGATCATGCCTCGAACCTATCTCCAAATCGATGAATCAAAGAAATTCGGGGGAAGCAAGAAAAACTTGACCCGAAGCGAAAATCGATCGATCTACTAGCTCATGAGGTTAGAGGTGAATTCCTTCAGTGGAAAGAAGTGCCTCATGATCTAGAACATCTTGGTTCAAACGGATTTGCAAAAGACGCACCGAACAAAGAGATCGATCGACGGGAAAAACATGGAGAAAAGCAACTCGCGAAGAACAAGAACAAAACGCGAATCACAACCATGAATTTGCAACCGTGTGGCTACCACACGCTACAATAGTGACATTACGGTCTCACTTCCTCAAAATCTCACGGGCACAGAGGTATTGTTCTCTTCTCTGTGGATCTCAGTTCGCTATAGCAGGGAATGGGAGAGCAGGAAACCCTAGAAACAAAAGAGAAAATGACTGAGATAGGATGGGAGGTGGGTGTCTTCCTCTACTTATCCTAATTCTAATCCCCACTCTACCCCTAGTTATTTACAGAGCGACCCAGCCAAACCCTAAGGCTATCCTGGACCAACCCGAAGATGATGCTGATCTGACGACCACGCCCGCACAACTGGTAGCATTGCCTCGACGCAACCTCTCCGATTGCCGCCACGTGCCGCCCTCGCTCCGCTCGTCCTTTTCACAGACTCCGCCCCCGTTTTTGTGGCCAAATCGGGAAACCAGGCCTTCAAGTCCATCCCCCGGTTTTGAGGCCCAAACCGGGAAACCAGTCGCCCATCGCCTGAGTTTTGTGGCACAAACTCAGAAACCCGCCAGCGCCCAGGTTTTGAGGCCCAAACCTGGAAACCGTCCTCAGCCCGTGTTTTGTGGCCCAAACTCGGCAAACCCGCAGCACCCCTAGGTTTTGTGGCTCAAACCTAGAAGCCGTCCACCCGATGGTTTTTCTGTGGCTCAACCACCAAACCGGAGCTATAGAGGGGATGCACCGCCCGTGCACCCCGTCCACCGACACGTGTCCCCAGGTCCTCGACCTGAGCAACACCATGTCCTGCAAGTCTTCTCTCGTCGTTGTCCCAGGCTGCCAGCCACCACAGCTGATCCTCAGGCCACCGGTCCCTCAGTCCAAGCCTCACGTCCACCCTTCACCGCTCCCGGTCCGTCGGCACGGCACATCTCTACTTGACCTTCAACTTGCCCTTGATCACTGTCTCCATGCTCGACACCTGCACAACACAAGCCAAAGAACATGCGATCAAACCCGTTGACAATCACTCATCACTCGAGACTCGGCATACACCCATGTATCCGCAACGCTTCCATGAGGGAACCACTCAATTCAAATCCCGTCTCTACGAGTCGCACAAGCGGGAGTATGAGAACTTTAGACATATGCCTAGCGAGAGCATAGAGAGTTTATTCGCTCACTTTCAGGTAATTGTCAACAAGATGAGAGCGAACAAGGAGCTGTTGCCTTTCGACGATCATGAGAGGGCTTTGAAGCTTTTGCATACTCTCGATCGGTCGGTGTGGGACTCAAAGGTTTAGGCGATCATCGAATCGTCTAACTATGAGACCCTCACTTGCGACGAGCTCTTTAGTAAGCTCAAGTCTAGTGAGATTGACGCCATGTCGAGGGCTTCTTATGAACATCCTTCTGGCCCGACTATGGCTTTGGTTTCTGGCTCTTCTGCTAACCCCTCTGGAGGATTTGCACTCTCTTCACTTCTTTCTGTCATAGTGGAGCAGCTGGAGTCTTTGGGGGATGACGAGTTGGCTTTGCTTGCCAACCGGTTCTCGCGGTTTCACAACAACCGAATGAACCGTCGCCGCGGAGGAGGACGCTCGGGATGTTTCGAGTGCGACGACCTCGACCCCTTCATCGCCAACTGTCCCAAGAAGAACAAGCAATCTGGGAAGGGTTATCATGGGCACAAGTATCACTCCGGCAAGCGCAAGGAGAAGTACATCCCCGTGAAGCACAATCGGAAGGGCGGCTTCAACAAGGAGTATATCAAGAAGAAGTACTTTTAGAAGGCCCAGGCTGAGCAGCGTGCGTTCTTTGCCACGCTCAGCGATGTGGATGACTCGGATGACGACTCCGCTTGCTCAAGCGACGACGAGTCCGAGAAGAGGAAGAAGATCGAGGACAAGCTGAACGGCCTCTGCTTCTTCGCTGACAACGAGGGCTTTTGCACCATGGCCCTCGGCAAGGAGGTCGAGAGCCAGCTGGAGGACACCCCTCGGGACGACGACGACACCTCCCAGGTATCTCAGACCCCCAATGAGCTTTCTGCTGAGGTCGAGAAACTTACTGCCGCGCTCCTTAGTCAAGACAAGCTGCTTAGGCGTGCTGCTAGAGAGCGCAAGGAGTTTAGGCAGAAGTGGGAGGACACGGTGAAGGAGCTTGAGTTTGCTAGGTCCACCGTTGTCGTTTCTGAGGAGGGTGAGTGCGAGTCGTGCACTAAGAACATGACTGACCTTCTCACTTTGAGAGGTAAGTATGCTGTTTTGGTTGGAGAGGTGAATGTGCTCCGGGCTAGACCCGTGTTGTTGGGTGCGTGCAAGTCCTGTGCAGGCTTGCAATCCGAGTTGGCAGAGAAGAATGCCAAGATTGTATCTCTTGAGAAGGCCAGCTCGGGTAGCACTTGTGTGACTAGGTGTGCTTTGTGTGAGGGTTTGGAGATGGAGATTGCGAATGTCAAGCATGACAAGATGCAAACTGAGGAGGAAAACACATACCTTTGGACCATCTTATCATGGGTGTCTTGTGGTGAGCTGCAGCTTGGGATGATGATCTCCCAGTTCAAGCGTGCTGCTGGAGGTCCTGGTGTAGGTTTTGCTCACGGCGTTTATGCTTCGTCTTTTGGTAATATTGGAGAGTCGAGTGGTCTTAACCCGAGTGAGAAGCCCAACTCCACCACTACTCCCAAGCTTACCAAGATACCACCCAAAGAGCCGCTCATGCCTAACACCAAGGACGGAGTGTTTGAGGAACCTCCGAGAGCACCCAAGAAACAAATGTGGCATCCCAAACCCAACCACCTGAAAAACAAGCTGGATACAATGCCACCTATCCAAGAGGAGCTTATGCCACAGAAGGGCAAAGTGATCCACACCCACTACCGTGAGTACCAACAACCCCCTATGAGAGCAGTGAGGTACCATTGTGGGCACTGTGGGAGAGATGGACACTTGAGGGAGTTTTGCTTTCGGCGCAAGAGAGAGGAGCACCGTGCTAGGGAGATGAACAATGCGGACATGTACCATCCTTTCCATGATGTACATGTGTCGAATGTTCAGAGGAGAGCTGCTAGGCCTAGAGGTGCAATGCCTCAAGGTCCTAGGCGTCAAGGAGGTGTTGCCCGACGGGGTCCTGACTTTGCAGGATATGGACCACGGGGTGGTGGCTTTGTTGAGTGTTTTCCTCCACCGTATTTTGAGTATCGCGATGGACGCTCTTCCCTTAGCGGACCATGTTTTCCTGTGCGTGGTGATCGCTTTCCCCATAGGCGTGCTAGGAATGGTTTTTCTACTAACCGTTCTTTTGAGCAGCCGGCCCAACACTGGTATTCTTCCTATTTTACTCACCCCAGTGTTGGACCGTATGCTCACCCTACGTCTTTTTATTGATGTAGGTAAAACGATTGGAGGACATTTGGTTGGTGGATTCCGATTGCTTGAGGCACATGACCGGAAACGCCAAGTGGTTCTCCAGTCTTAGTCCTGTTGCCAGAAAGGAGTTTATCACCTTCGGCGACAATAGCAAAGGTAAAGTGTTGTCTCGTGGGTCGGTGCGAGTTAATGAGCACTTTGTGTTGCGTGATGTTGCTCTTATTACTAACTTGCATTTTAACCTTCTTTCTGTTTCGCAACTTTTTGATGATGACTATGAGATTCGTTTTCAATCGAATCTCAGTCGTATTTTAGATCCTTAGGTCAATCTTGTATGTTTGATTTCGCCCTTTGGGAAAGTCTTTCGTGCGAATTTCTCAGAGTCGTTTGGAGTTTCTCGTTGTCTTGTGGCTGGTCCTTCCTCCTCTGATCTTTGGAAGTGGCATAAGAGACTGGGACATTTGAGCTTCGACTTGCTTGCAAGACTTAGCTCACTTGGCCTAATCCGAGGATTGCCCAAGTTGTCCATGGAGAAGGACCTTGTTTGCCATTCTTGTAGACATGGGAAGATGGTTGCCGCTCCCCACCATCCAGTGACCTAGGTCATGACACAGCGCCATGGAGAGCTTTTCACATGGACCTTGTTGGTCCGGCTCGGGTGAGCTCGGTTGGGGGGTAAGTGGTACGTCCTTGTTGTTGTGGATGATTTTTCGAGATATTCGTGGGTCTTCTTCTTGACTGAGAAGACTGAGACTTTCTCTTTTGCTCGCAATCTGATTTTGCGTCTTCAAAATGAGTTCCCTATGAACCCGATGCGTGGTATTCGTAGCGATAATGGTTCCGAATTTAAGAATTCGGATTTTGAAAATTTTTGTGACTCTTTGGGTTTGGAGCATCAGTTTTCTTCCCCCTACACACCGAGACAAAATGGTGTTGTAGAGAGGAAGAATCGGACCCTTGTAGAGATGGTCAGGACGATGCTCGATGAGCATAGGACTCCTAGGCGATATTGGGCCGAAGCTATGAACATTGCATGCTATATTTCCAATCGCATTTTTCTCCGAGCTTTCTTGAAAAACACTTCTTATGAGTTGCGTTTTGGAAGGCAGCCCAAAGTGAGTAACTGTTAACACCAGATTTTCGCACGCATAAGGGGATGACAAGTGGACCCGGCCAACAGTGAGAAAAGGATTCGGTGAGCAACCAGGTGATTAGTTTGCCTTCGGAGTTTCGGCAGGTGTCTATGCGGTCGGCTATTTTGTGAAGCGACAGCTCCATTCGGGAAATGGATATGGCAAGAAAAGCCGGCTTGCACAAGAAGGCACGCGACGTTGAAGGACGCCAAGAAGAATAAGAATAGGATTTGTATCTTTCCAAATTTTATTGTGTAAATCGTAATCGTCTAGGACTCGTATTTCGTCCAGGGTATAAATATAAACCCTCGGCTATTGTAAAACTGTTCACAACCATATCAATACAAACCGGCCCCGTGCCAACTTCGAGTCCTTAGTCATGTCGTCGAGTTCTTCGAGAGGAATCATCGATCCGTCGACCTCCATAAGTCCCGACAACCTTGTTATCATGTCTAGTATCATGTGGTGGATTTAGATATGATGCAAGTAGTCTTGCTTGTTTTCAATGGTCGTGCGGTGGAACCTTGTTAGGGATCAAGAGGTCTTTGCTTATGCTTTGCTTGTTGATAGATACCATGCGGCAGGCGTTTATTCATATGTTTAGCAAAAGCGAGATAGTTATCGGCTCTGTTAGATTTGGCAAGATCTAATAGATTCATTAAGATATCATGTGTTGCATTGTTTATTTAATATTGTAACACTCTTTTGCCCAATCTAGATTGATCTTTGTTCGGCCTTGCTCCACAAGTTTGCTTGTGTTTTAATAATTGCAAGATCATGACGGCCGAATTAACTTTCAATCTAGATTGTTACATGTTGTGGGTTCATGCATGTCAACTACGATTAGGCTTTGATAAAACTAGGTATCGTGTGGCAGATGCAGGTTTTAGATTAGTTTAATCGTGCTTGTTTGTATGTTCCTTCTTCATGGACCCCAACTCGGCTAGTTTGCCGAGCTTGGTTAAGCTTACGCGAGTAATGAGTTTTTGTAGATTTGTTCAGATACATGCATGCTTTTAGCTTCTTGTAATTAGATTGTATCATGCGGTGGATTAATCTAATTATAAGAAGTGGTGTAGACTTAGTTTACGCTTGACGGGTTTATGAAGATTAGACGTTCGGCAGCCTAATTGGATTAACCTATGCATGTGTTGTTTGGATAGATTTATATTCACAAGTTACCTTCTTCTTTTCTTACATATGCATTCGGCAATCAACATGTTTACATGCTTTCTTTTCATACTTGTCGAATGACTCTATAAACATGCTTTGACAGACAGCTTCTATAGCTGTGTGCCGTCGTGATTGGCTTTCAAAGCCGTACATATGGAACTGTCTGGTCTCACCCAGCATGTTCCAGTGGTATTCTCACAGTTTTATCCCTTGTTGGTTTTCAAGTCAAACCGACTAGCATGTCTCCGGATTCCAAACCGTCCGGGCACCCGATTGAAGCCACGTTGTTTCCGGCTTGCTGTGTGTGAGGCGCGGCGAACCATATTTTGCACCAACACACTTTTTGGCACGCTTGGTGGGACAAACTCTGCTTCAAGATGCCTGAGATGAGTGACGATCAAATTCTGAACGTAACCATGGATGAGTTACCACCAGACTTGAGGAATTTAGTACAACAAGCTTGTGATGAGCTTCAGCGCAATTGATTGGTGTCTTTCTCCAAGAACAAAAGTGGCAAAGTCTTCCAGAAGCAACCATTCCCAAAGGTTCTCCTTCCTCACCAATCCGACAGCACTGATGAGGAAGATATTCAGAAGATGACTCAAATAGTGTACAAAGCTGTATCAAAGGCCATGACCAATCATCAATCAGCTTTCTTGAATACCTTTCACGCCGTGATGGTTGGTATTTTCGGCCCAGCAGTGGAAAAACGCTTTGAAGAAGCTGCTGGTCTGATGCAGGGACCGCTGTTATTCCCAGTGCCTCAACGTCAAAGGATTGCCGAAGACGGTGGAGCTAGTACAAGCACGGGTGGGATAGTCCCTCATGAGACACAACAACCTCCCGCAACTTATGGTCAGCTCGCGTTCGGTACAACAGGGAATGTCCCGCAATCTGCTTTCAGAGTGTCTCCCGCAACAAACAGGATACAAAGGAATATGTTTGGAGATGGATATCAGGAGTTCGTTGATTATAACACGATTAATGCTCTTCCAAATCCATGCTACAAGAGTTCAGCAGGACCACATCCTTGGGGGCAAGCACAAGCTGCTGCAGATTCGAGTGTTGACCTCATCATGCATAGGATGGCTGATATGATGCAAAATCAGTTCGGCCTAAAGCCAAAGAATCAGTCATACACCTACAAGTCTCCTTACCCAGAGTGGTACAACCGAGTAGCACTTCCCCCAAGGGTGAAACCTCCTACTGATCTTACTAAGTTTTCAAGCCAAGATGATACCAGTACTGTCGAACACATCGGCCGTTACTTGATGCAGCTTGGAGAGGCATCTGCAGATGAAGCTTGGAGGATTCGGTATTTCCCAATGTCATTAACACAGGACCAGCTTTCTCATGGTTCACGTCTCTGCCAGCAAATTCCATTAATACATGGGCAGAGCTAGAACAGAAGTTACACGCGTATTTCTTCACAGGCACCAATGAGAAGAAGTTGGTCGATCTCATGAGTCTGAGGATGAAACCTAATGAGACACCGCAAGAATATTTGCGCAGGTTCAGGGAGACCAAAAACCTTTGCTATTCCTTGAATTTACCAAATGATCAATTGCCTGGGATAGCCATAGCTGGCATGTTGCCGAATATCAAGGAGAAGCTATTCGACATGGAGTTTGACGACCTCGGGCAGTTATCACAACGGTTGGCAATGATGAGTAGTCAAGCCCAAGGTTTCAGAAGGAATAATCAGTTCTAGAAAGGCAATGTGGCTGCCGAGATGTATCAGACTTTCTTAGAGGAAGCAACAGAGTACGATGATGAAGATGAGGTAGCTGCAGCCGAGATAGTCTGGTCTAAAGATCCGACTCAAGTCAGCCAGCGCTGGCTGAGGCAACAAAAAGGTACTTATGACTTTGATGTTTCCAAGTCAGATAAATTATTTGAGTACTTATTGAAGGAAGGACGCATCAAGTTGCCGGAAGGTCATCCTATGCTGCACCCTGAGGGGGTCAAGGACTAGAAGTATTGTGGTTTCCATAATACTAGATCCCACTCTATAAACGATTGCCGAGTGTTCAGAGTGCGGATCCAAAAAGCTATCCAGGACGGACATCTGAGGTTTGATGGAAAGATGAAAGTTGACGGTAGCCCTTTTGGACAGAATACTGTGTCTTTCTCTGTTAATATGGTTAATGTAGCTGACCCCAGGAGCAAAAGCAAGATGAAAGTGTTAACCTCTGATAGAGCGAGAGAAGCTGGTGCTGTTGACCCCAATCGGCAAATTACAGATGAAGAATTTCGGCAACGAGTTCATTTTCAGAATAGCCGAACTGAGAAGGGTGAAGCCTCTAGGCCCAGGGTCACGACGCGTATTTTATTAAACAAATGGCATCGAGAATAGGAGCGGTACCAGAAGCAAAGGTTTTATGAAGAACAAAAGTTCATGAAGAAGCAACAGAGGTATGAAGAGGAAATATACCGAGAGGGGAGAGAATATATGAAAGAACAAGAGCAGTCACATTGGGAGTGCTCATTTTTCAAGTATTGTTGGAATGAAGGCTTGAAGCTGCCTGCTAAGAACAACTGCCCTGAATGCAGTGATCAATATTCTGAGTATAGGCAGTCTCGAGTCAATCGCCATTCGGTCCATGAAAGACTTGGGGCATGAATTCCTGAGGACGATCGGCGCTTAAAAATAAACAGTTCTGAGAATCGGCAAGGAAGAGGATTTGTCGATCGAAGTTGGGCTCACACTGGAGAAGAAGAGTACCGTGAGTATGTCTGGTAGAAGGGATAGTGGTGTCCACCAGGATTGAGGAAAAGCCAGAAAAGGAGGGTGCAGCGCCTAAGGAACAGAGAATTAGCGCAATCTGGCGCCAAGACAAAACAAATTTGGCGTCCTAAAGAGAAGCCAGATGGGGGCGATCGTTCGGCTGATGCATGCATGGATTTCTTCCTTCCATCTGAATTTTTAGCTCCCGAAGATCAAGATGTCCAGGAGGAAGTGTATTCAGATTTCGACGAAGATGAATTTCAAGATTTGTTAGCTCATCTTGTTTTGGCTCAACGGGCGGTATTTGATAAACCAGCTAAGCATCGACACTTGAAGCCACTTTATATGAGGGGGTATGTTAATGGCAAGCCACTAACCAAAATGTTTATTGATGGAGGAGCTGCTATAAATATCATGCCATATACCACCTTCAGAAAACTTGGGATGGCGAGTGAGGAACTATTGAAGACCGACAAGGTGTTGAGAGACTTTGCTGGTAATTCTTCTGATACTCGAGGGGCAGTTCATGTTGAGTTGACGATTGGGTCAAAGACTTTGATCACTACTTTCTTCATCATCGATGGCAAGGGGGCATACAGTTTGCTTTTAGGAAGGGTTTGGATACATGCAAACTACTGTGTACCGTCAACTATGCACCAATTCCTCATCCAGTGGATTGGGGATGACATCGAAATTGTCCATGCTGATGATTCAGTGAGTGTTGCTAATGCAGAACCTATCTACTGGGAATATGATGGCATCGAGTGCTTCTCTGGAAGAGTTTGGGAAGTAGGTCCTGTGAACATTTTCGACAAGGACCAACAGCCGATTCAAACAATCGGCTCTCAGAGCAATTTTTGAATAAATAATCCGACTGATGGTAATGGAGAAAAGTTGAGACCAAGTTTCGTATCGACTGATAAGGAATAAAGTTTTGGTGATGAAGCCGAAATAGGACCAATGTATGCAAATTTGGATCCCGAGCGTGTTTTGAAGTTGATGAATTTTTGAAAGGATTCTGTTTATTTCTCCATTGCCAAAGCTCAAGAAAGATCAGAAGGGATTTGTATAAGGTAACGTCCAACAGAAGCTTTTCATGAAATTGAAGAATATATGAAGGCACTTCCACAACTTGGTGATCATTTCAAGTTGTATGTGGCGGCCGATAGCCTTATAGTAGGATCGGCCCTTATTTTAAAGAAAAAAATGAGTAATAGCTTGCCTTAGCCGAAAAAATGTTAGACCCAGGAACGGGTATTCGGCTATTAAGAAATTTTTTGTTTATATATGTTGCTTATGAGCTGAAGCTTCGGCGCTACTTCTTAAAAGCCGAACGCATGGTAAATGTATGTGAGGCGGATTCAAGAATATTTGTATACAAAGATAGCCGATGTAGAAACATCGCCTTTAGCAGAAAAAATGTTCCAAGAGTTTAAGTTATAGCCGATATTATTTATATTGCCTTTAGTACAAGAATATTCATTACCCTGGTAGCCCTAGCATTTTTCAAGTTGGCAGGTCTATCAGGAGCAGAGAAAGGTGAAGTGCAGTAAGTAAGATGCCGAGTGACATGACACATCAAAAACGAGATCTAGTCGGCTAAGATGATGTCATGCGTTCGGGAAACGTTTTCTCTGAAGAGATGTTACAATCGGAAAAATCACTGAGATAATCGAAGATGCAAGTGGAATTATTCAGAGAAGAACAAGTTTCATCCGTTAGAAACTTCATTTACAGATCTGTCCTAATACAAACTACCCTCGGAATAATCTGTTCAAGACAGATTGCGGGTCAACAGTCTCGGCAATAGCAGCGGCATGATCATCATAGTCCTCAATACCTTCCATTTCATCCAGGTATCCGTCTGCGAAACCAACTGGTAGAGAGGAGTAGTCTTCTTTGGTCCAAGAACTCATTGCCGCTAGCCCAAGGGAAACCCCAGCATTCGCACCTTGGATGACGGCCTGATCTATACGGCCATTCACAGCATCAAGACGAGCTTCAGCTGAGTCCCCGTGAGCATTCACCTTAATGGCAATTTTGTTCACTGCCATTTTCAGACGATCATTCTTTGCAGAAAGAGCTAGCAGAAGGAAAAGGGATGCGTCAGGCAGGACAAACTAAACCAGAAGAAGAGGGCCAAAACTCTGCTAACCTGTAATGATGCTGCAGAGTTGTTTCCGTTGGTCTGCCGATTCAGCTTCCTCAATGCCATGCTTCTTGGATACATCTTCCAGTTCCTCCTGGGCTTTATCCCTTGCCTCGCGGTACCGAAGAGCGTCCAAACGGGTCTGCTGGAGTGAATCATCAAACTCAGAATCTGGTGGCTTAGGGAAAAGATTGAAAGAAGCTATTGGAGCTACCGTTTCTGGAGGAAGAACCCAAGCTCGGCTGGAGGAGGATCCCGCTCTCGAGGGGAAGTGGACAGTGAGTCAGAGACACACAAGCAAGAAAAGCTACTGCAAGGGGGCAAGGAATCAGTTTTTACCCATGACGCCGGTGGGTTGATGCTCGGCTTCCTCCTGGTTCATCTCCAATGGGGTGCATGCTGTGATTGCTGTTACCTGCCATTATTGGAAACGCAGGCGAAGGATTTTTTTTCTCTGGCTTGAGCTAAAAGCCGAGAAGTGGAAAGTTTGCAAGTCAAACTGTTTGGTCGGAGTCAAGGGGGATGGCCTGTCTAGGGTCATATTTATAGAACCATGGCTTGCACACTTAGAATCGAGCATCGAAATAGGGTTTTCACAATTTATGGGCCGTTGTTGGGCCAGACCAAATTTTTGCTGACCTGAGGAATTTGTGATTCCAGAATCGAAGGGCCGATAAGGTTCGGCTAGGGATGGTTGCTGCGAAAAAATTTCAGTTTCGGTTGATTGTTTGGAAACTCATGTTGCTGATTGACACCGGAAACAGTGAGTCTGGCAATTGGGAAGGATTGTGTTTTATTCTGGACAATGAAGTTTCAGTGAAAAGGTCTCCCAGGAAGCTGAGAAAATAGAAAATCCCTTAAGAAATACCATCTTGACATCATCATAGGTTGAAGGATTGAGGGAAGACTGAGACTTTGGGTCTGAAATAACCGATTACAGCAATTATCTGCAAGGCAAAGGTATCTGATGTGATTATCAGCAGTAGCCGATGTCAAATACATCGCCGTTGAAGCAAAAATAGAAGTCAGTGATTAATGCATAAAACAGAATACACATTGATCTCGAAGGATCAATCACAGATTGGTTTCAGAGGGGTAAACAGAGGAACTTCTTATTTACAAAAGAGGGAACAAGTTACGGTGGAAAATCAGTTCATCCACTCTATCCTATTCCTAATCGGGAGATCAAAGTCAAAAGAATCAGCCAGATCTGTTCCAGCTTATTTCATATCATCGACAGAGTGTGCCACCCTGTATTCTAGCCCTCACTCACAGACATCAAAGTTGCGGTAATCGGCGCCAGAATGAATCCGTACAGCGTTGAAGGCAAGCATTGCGCCGTATCCCATACCAGCTCTGGAGATGTCGGGAAGGACTCGGTTGACCTCGTTCACCCACCTCAGGGCCGTCGTACCCGGTACATTGGCCGTAATGGCAAGATTAGCAACAGCGGCTTTGAGAGTATGAAGCTTGCCCTCCAGAGCTAAAAGGGAGAAGAGTCAGTAAAAGCAGAAAGGGAAAACAAAGAAAGAAATGATGAAAAAATATTTACCGATAGCCCGATCCCGAGCAGTGTCGCGCTCCCGAGAGATTCGGGTAATCTCCCGATCCTTCCCCTCTAGATCAAATTGAAGGTCTATGACCTTCTGAGTCAAGTCCACGGGGAATTCATCGCCGGTCCTCCTAAATGGAAATGGTAAAGTAAGAATGGCTGCTTCGTTTTGAAACAAGGGAAGAGGAAAAAAAGAGCAACCTCCTCTTAGAGGTGCTGGAAGCACCGAGCTCGGAGCTATGTCGGCTTGCTGCGGAAGACATCCTCTAGATTGGAAGATGATAGGAGAGAGGAGGGTTTTCTGGTTTTGAGATTGAAGCAGGGGAGTTCAGAATGTACAAGCCAAAACAGAGTAAAAAGGGGCTTTAAAGAATCCCGAAGGCGCCTCGGGAGATGAATCGGCAAGTACAGCAATTATGGCGTGTGAAGGTGGATGCTTCCAGAGATTCCACGTCAGTGTACAAAGAAAAAGGAATTTTGGAATAAATATTTATCCCAAAATTAGGGGGCATGTGTTAACACCTGATTTTCGCACGCATAAGGGGATGACAAGTGGACCCGGCCAACAGTGAGAAAAGGATTCGGTGAGCAACCAGGTGATTAGTTTGCGTTCGGAGTTTCAGCAGGTGTCCATGCTGTCGGCTATTTTGTGAAGCGCCAGCTCCATTCGGGAAATGGATATGGCAAGAAAAGTCGGCTTGCACAAGAAGGCACGCGACGTTGAAGGACGCCAAGAAGAATAAGAATAGGATTTGTATCTTTCCAAATTTTATTGTGTAAATCGTAATCGTCTAGGACTCGTATTTCGTCCAGGGTATAAATATAAATTCTCAGCTATTGTAAAATTGTTCACAACCATATCAATACAAACCGTCCCCGTGCCAACTTCGAGTCCTTAGTCGTGTCGTCGAGTTCTTCGAGAGGAATCATCGATCCGTCGACCTCCGTAAGTCCCGGCAACCTTGTTATCATGTCTAGTATCATGCGGTGGATTTAGATATGATGCAAGTAGTCTTGCTTGTTTTCAATGGTCGTGCGGCGGACCCTTGTTAGCGATCAAGAGGTCTTTGCTTATGCTTTGCTTGTGGATAGATACCGTGCGGCAGGCGTTTATTCATATGTTTAGCAAAAGCGAGATAGTTATCGGCTCTGTTAGATTTGGCAAGATCTAATAGATTCATTAAGATATCATGTGTTGCATTGTTTATTTAATATTGTAACACTCTTTTGCCCAATCTAGATTGATCTTTGTTCGGCCTTGCTCCACAAGTTTGCTTGTGTTTTAATAATTGCAAGATCATGACGGCCGAATTAACTTTCAATCTAGATTGTTACATGTTGTGGGTTCATGCATGTCAACTACGGTTAGGCTTTGATAAAACTAGGTATTGTGCGGCAGATGCAGGTTTTAGATTAGTTTAATCGTGCTTGTTTGTATGTTCCTTCTTCATGGACCCCAACTCGGCTAGTTTGCCGAGCTTGGTTAAGCTTACGCGAGTAATGAGTTTTTGTAGATTTGTTCAGATACATGCATGCTTTTAGCTTCTTGTAATTAGATTGTATCATGCGGTGGATTAATCTAATTATAAGGAGTGGTGTAGACTGTTTACGCTTGACGGGTTTATGAAGATTAGACATGCGGCGGACTAATTGGATTAACCTATGCATGTGTTGTTTGGATAGATTTATATTCACAAGTTACCTTTTTCTTTTCTTACATATGCGTTCCGCAATCAACATGTTTACATGCTTTCTTTTCATACTTGCCGAATGACTCTATAAACATGCTTTGATAGACAGCTTCTATAGCTATGTGCTGTCGTGATTGACTTTCAAAGCTGTACATATGGAACTGTCTGGTCTCACCCGGCATGTTCCAGTGGTATTCTCACAGTTTTATTCATTGTTGGTTTTCAGGTCAAACCGACTAGCACGTCTCCGGATTCCAAACCGTTCGGGCACCCGATTGAAGCCACGCTGTTTCCGGCTTGCTGTGTGTGAGGCGCGGCGAACCACATTTTGCGCCAACAGTTACTTTAGTGTTTGCGGTTGCCACTGTTTTATACTTAAGAAAGGCAACCTGGACAAATTTGAGTCTCGTTCTTCTGACGGTGTATTTTTGGGTTATGGCACTCACACTCGAGCTTATCGTGTACTTAACCTGTATACTAACCGAGTCATGAAGACATCCGATGTCACCTTCGACGAGACCATGGTTTGTCCTTCTTCTCGTTTTGAGCGTGCAAGTGAGCAAAAGAGTGTTACAATATTAAATAAACAGTGCAAGAGGCTCACCAACCTCATGACGAGGTTGGTGAGCCTCTTTTTGATGACGAGGAAGAGGGTGCTGAAGGTATGGATGATCCAGCAACCCCTCCACCTGCTGTGCCGCAAGGAGCGGCTTCTACTACGACTCACGGCCCCGACCCTTCTTCTTCGACTACTTGGGGGTCGTGGGATCCGCCACTGTTGGTATTTCTTAACGTCGTTACTAAGAACAGAGTTTTAATCTATCCCCGGCAACGGCGCCAGAAATCCTTGTTGACACTTCTTAACGCAACCACTAGAACTAGACTATGGAGCCTAACCCCAGCAACGGCGCTAGAAGTGTCTTGGTGGTAAAACTATTGACTATTGGATAATTCCGCAAGCGCACAGAATATACCGATGTAGCACTTCACCCGGGAGTATTCCAAGGTATCGTTATTTATTTTATCCCAAAGGAAAGCAAGCTAGGAAAGATGTAGAGAGAGGAAAGATAGATCCTTTAGTCTTACTATAATCTATTATCAATTAGAGAAGCAAAAGGGATAAGTGGATATAAGGGAGGATAGATAGAAAATATAAATAAGTTAAGCAAAGAGTAAATGATATAAAAGATAACTTTAGTAGAGTTAGCTAGGTGAGAGGACAACGAGTGAGTATAAAGTACTCCTATGTTTCTACCTTTACTCCTATGAACTAATCCTAATTAAATAGATGACTTAACTAGATTGACGCCTTGCTACTTATGTGAGAAGGATAAACGAGAGAGTAAAGCGATAGAAGGTTGTTCACCTAACCCAATACTCAAGCGGATATTTGGCTTATGGACGCCTTACCTTTTAAAAACTAGCCTCAGTTCACGTGAGGGGATCTAGGTAGCCAGACAAAATCTGTCACCTTTTGCCCATGCGTCCCTACTGTCCGTACAAGCCAGCGGTAGTCAAAGATAAGATGAAGTATGAGCACCACGCTCACACTTATCTACACCTTTAGCTATCGATCAAAATAGCTAAATCTCCTATCCTAAAATAGGACGATGAGGCACACACAAGAAGCTATTTGTGGGACTGAGTCCCCGGGTACTCCGCAAGGAAGGGCATAGACCTAGTCTAACTAGGACTCCCCGTATGTAATCCTAGTAGTATTGCTACCTTGTAATCCTATTAGGACTCCAAAGATTGTAACCGACTAGGACTCTGCCTCCTGGACTATATAAAGAGAAGCAAAGCTCCATAGATCGACAGATACAAAAAGCCAGAGACACAAAGGGGTCATGGAACACAACCAGACACCCATAGCGCAGGACGCAATATTATTCCCCCAAACTGGATCTAGGGATGCTATTCAGCAGACCGAACCAGTATAAATCCTTGTCTCTGCGTTTACCATCGAGTTCTGCATACGTCGATCCACACCGAACAAATCGTCTGAGATTACTCAAGACGAGTTGCCGGTTAACAAACACCGACAGCTGGCGCGCCAGGTAGGGGATTTCGGCGCAATTGCGATCAAGAGTTCGATGGACCTCAAATTCGTAATCATCCGTGACAACTCGATTGATCACGACAGCATCTTTCAACACACGGTGACAACCCGAGGCAAATTCGAAGGAACCTACATGAGCAGCAGCGATCCTGCCACCGTACGTGTCTGAGAAATTTACCAAATCCCTCTTCAACGGTGTCTAGGACTCACGAAGATCAAGGGCATGACACACGTGCACGAGGGACATAGCGGTCTGAGCAGAATCTATCCGTCCGAGTACGAGTACGACTCCATGTGGCTGTACGTCCGAGTACGACTCTATATACGCAAGATCATATATGCGGGTTGAACGTGGCGGCAAGCAAGACAGACAAAGAAAGAAGCTAATCTATCATACGTGTTCATGCATCACGGAGGAAAGACAGCACAGACAAGTCTCGGGTTGCTAGCTGGATTAATTTCATCAAGCGCATGGTCCGCATCAACAATTGACTACCCGGACTCGACCTACTACTCCACTTAGATTTAATGTGTTAGTCGGGAACGAGATTCAGATAATTAAGAATTAGTCGGCAACAACCCGGCTCGATCAAGAATCTGCTGAGAAGCTGTTCCGACTAATCGACTTCATCAACAACCAACTACTCGTATATCAACAAAGTCTGGGTACCGAGTCGTTGAGCCATCATACTGCCGTGAGCCGCAAGTGAGCCATGAGCTACAAGCGAGCTGTCGAGCAGTCGTCAAGCCATCATGCTACCGTAAAGCCGCAACTGAGTCGTGTGCCGCATGTGAGCCCTCGAGCTACTGTTGAGCTGCGAGCGAACCATCAAGCTGCCGATGAGCCGCAAGTAAGCAAACCTTCAAGCTGCTGTTGAGCCGCGAGCGAGCCATCAAGCTGCCGTTGAGCCGCAAAAGCGAGCCTTCGAGCTACTGCTGAGCCGCAAGCGAGCCATCAAGCCGCTGTTGAGCCGCAAGCAAGCGAGCCCTCGAGCTGCTGTTGAACCGCGAGCAAGCCATCAAGTTGTCGTTGAGCCACGAGGGAGCCGTCGAGCCACAAGCGAGCCGTCGAGCAGGCGTTGAACCACCAAGCCATTATCGAGCTGCAAATAAGTCGTCCGAGTACCAAGTCATCCATTACTCGGATATCTCTACGGTGTCGACTACTCCACTCGGCGGCGCTGACTACTCAACTCGGCATCAACCAAGTTAAGTCACGCTTTAAAATTTTTAATATTTCTAAATATTAATCGTGAGCCGTTGCGGCCACATCATAATTGCATTCCCGACTACTCATACAGCTCCGAGCTTGTAGTCGGGACAACATCTCACGGGTGTACAATGTACACTCGGAGCGTGCTCTTTTTTCGTGCAGCATGACTGCTATAATCTTCTCTTAGCAAAGTTGTTAAATTACTTGAGTAAGTGCAAGCCTTAATCCGTGAAGCCTGTACCTCACGCTCGACAAAGCTCGACACGCAGAATACGTGCTTAAACGTCACAGGCCCACTACTCGGGTGATTTAAACGACCTAGCAAGAGCAGGATGCGAAAAATTTCATATGCATTTGATAATACTGGGACCTGCTCCTGACTTGATATCATGAATATCATTTACTACATATTTTTGTATGTCTACTTTGCAGGGGAAAAGATATGGACTACAACACCGGTTGAGGTACGCCCCTGAGGGCTACCTCACTCGGACACCATGCTATTGCGACGAGCCTTCTTACATGGTTATGACGATTTGGGAGTCTCGAGGTGGGGGTGATACGGGGTCTCCGGTGAGGAGACTACCCACCCGAAGCCTTGAGCTCACCAATATTCTACTTCCACTACTTCGATCAAGCTCATTCTCCTCCACGGCTTAGTCAGCATTAAGCTCGGGGGCTCGGTCATTGCCTCAGCTTAGTCGATTTCACTCCGACTACGCTCGGGGCCTGGGATTCAAGGATGAAAGATCAAAATTACAAGCATTCAAGGACTCCACAACAAGCATATGGCGATCCTTGTCTCCGGAAGATTACTCGGCTGCACCCTTGAGGATGTCTACAAGATCCTACAATCGACTCCGAGTAGTCGATTTTAGGCTCGGGGGCTGCGGGATACATATCCTCAAATGATGCATCCAAATTTCTTCGAGAGGAATTGGAGCAATTTCAGAAAAGATCCTCCAGCTCTTTATGCTAAACAGCAAGAGGCTCGGGGGCTACACCCAATGGGTGCGCTTTCCAGAAAGCGCACAACATTAGAAGACTTCAAGAGCACTTTATGGTTTCTCTCAGAAGGTACTCGGATGACACTTGATCAAGGCCAAGAGTCTCAAGAAGACTTCACCGACAAACCATGAAGAGCTCGGGGGCTTGTGGGACAGAGTTCCCGGGTACTCCGCAAGGAAAGGCGAAGACCTAGTCCAACTAGGACTCCTCGTATGTAATCCTAGTAGTATTGCTACCTTGTAATCCTATTAGGACTCCTAAGATTGTAACCGACTAGGACTCTGCCTCCTGGACTATATAAAGAGAGGCAGAGCTCCATAGATCGACACATACAAAAAGCCAGAGACACAAAGGGGTCATGGAACACAACCAGACACCCATAGCGCAGGGCGCAATATTATTCCCCCAAACTGGATGTAGGGATGCTATTCAGCAGACCGAACCAGTATAAATCCTTGTCTCTGCGTTTACCATCGAGTTCTGCATACGTCGATCCCCACCGAACAAATCGTCTGAGATTACTCAAGACGAGTTGCCGGTTAACAAACACCGACACTATTTAAAGGAAATCAATCTAACTAAGACAACTATAGAACTAAGATAAGCACACAACAAGACTATATAAATATAGACTTGCACTAAGTAAATACTTCAATAAATACTTGGAAAGTAAATACTTAAGTAAATGCAAAGTAAAGTAAAGAAAGAATAATATATTAAATAAATAAAGTCTTACAAAAGAAGAAAGACACAAGGGCTATACTAGACTCCTAGAAGACGACTCCGAAGACCCGAGCTTCGCCCGACTCAACTCTAACTCCCACTTTAGACTAACTACTACTACTCTTGCTTGATCTCACATGAGAGTGGAGATGTGTGTTGTGAGATGTGTTAGATGTGAGGATGGAGGCCTCTATTTATAGTGGAGGTGGAGTAGGGGCTACTCCGGCGCCACGTCAGCGATCCGCGTGATCCTCCTCTTTTCACCCTTGGATCCACCGCCGTAGCAACCGACCTTGGATGAATGGCTTGGATATTCTTCACGTGTGAAACATGCACCTTGCCACCGACTTGGATGAGGGTCACCATGGGGTCGGCCGACCCTTGTTTCTGACATGTGGGCCCGGGGTACATCTTCTAGAAGGTGCTGATGTCACCCAGATGAATTGTGCTGCTGGGTCCCACCAAGGGGGGGTCGGCCGACCCCCCTATGACAGGGCTGGCCGACCTTCTTCTCTCCCTTGGTGACCCCACATGTCATGGAGCAAGTCTTGTGAAGTTGGTTGCATTTGGTTTCGGTGTGGACCCATGAATCCATGTGATTCTCATCTTGCACCATTGAGCAGAAGCACATGTTTGATCCAATGGTAGATATTGACTTGAACATGCTTCTCTTGGATCATGCCATGTCACCATGGCCGAGGTGGCCCCAAGGTGGGGTCGCCCGACCCTCTTGGTGGGCCCACCTGGCCTCATTTTGTTCATTTTGTCATCTCCTACAAGTTCACAAGCTAAGAGTACAAGTGGAACTTATTAGTGATAAATATGCTCATGATATGCTATTCTTCCTTGAAACCGAGGCCTGTTGACGGTATTTTGATGAGGTAAAACATGCTATAACTTCCGTCAACAAGATCCCCCAAGCTTAACTTTTGCTCGTCCCGAGCAAACAATCAAACTTTGCCTCGGTGGATCAGTATTGTTACTATGCATCACATTTCAAGAGTACCATGTGCACAACAAAGTTCTTCTCTTTGAATGGAAAAATTAGCTATGTAAATCACCCATATTACCTTAGTACTCTATGGGGCATATGGCTTTTCCTTTGTCTTAGGTGGTTGAAAGATAGAACAGATTGACTTGAGCACTAACTTTCTTGTTTTTAGCAAGTTTCATACCAGAGGTTTTGCAATATTTTTCAAAAGAAAGACTTAATGTTCCTCATATGGTTCTCTCATGTCGCTCAAATGGTGTATGATTCCTCACCAAGGCATATGATAAGTGTTGCCTTCTCTATTTCATCCTACTTCTAAACAGGCTTATGTGTAGCTCAAGGTAGAGACGAAAGAAGATGGCATACTTACTTGCATTTTGTTGCGAAGTCAATGCTCGGATCCTTGAAGAGAAGTGTCATACTCCCAGATCAAGATGTGCAAGTGTGTGCTGTATGGTGGACTAGATTGCTTCTTTATTTGATAAGATCTATCTCTCTATTTTTTTTTAATGAGACATGGCTAGCATTTTTTTTTCTTCTTCTTTTTTTTTCTTTTTTTCATGGACTTTCACTTGTCCATCTCTCTTTTTTTCATCTTTATTTTGCCTAGCCTTTTGAGTCTCATCTACTAAATAATTGAGAGAGATTTCCTAACACTTGGAGTATGAAGCAAACTATTTGGTGGAAATGAAAGGCATGTTTTTGCGCACTTCCAGTGTAGAAGCAGCATGTATATGAGGTGTGTACGTGATCTTGATCTTAGGAGCATGAAAAGTCTCTTAACAAGGGTCAACAAGACTTGACAACACTCAATACAAAGCAAATAGCCTATGTAGAAGGTTTGTAAACATGTAAAGCATATATGGCTGTGGTAGGAATTGATCACCATTGAGGAACAATTAAGATTTTGATCATTTTAAGATTAAATTCTTAGGTAATCTATCATGCTTAGAACAATATTATAGCAGCTCTTGTCTCGCTATATCATGTCTCTCAATAACTTAGACTTAGTTTTAGCACTTGCAACCCACAAAGTTTGCAACCCACAAAGTTTTCAGGTTCATGATGGTTTAAATGAGCTAAGTGATCCATACTTAGAGAAATACTAAGTTATAAACTAGGCACTAGAGAAACATTAGCATGGCAACTAGTCATCATTTCCATGGGGAAGATAGACATATATGAGACATATGTGCTAAGGGGAATACTAAGCAAATATTTTTGGTATTTTCATTTTTTTTAAATGCAATGAGAAGACTAATTGAAACGTAAATAACTTAAGATGCAGGACTTACCTTGGTGGGGGAGAGGATCTCCCCCAAGCTTGGTTCTTGCCTACTGTGGTGGTGGATAATGCTGGTACCACCCGGCCCAACGTCGTGCTTCTTCTTCTTGAATGGCCTGCAGAAGTTGGGCGTTTTGTTGTGCAAGAAACATTGTTGCCTCTTGTTCGATGTTCATCGCACCCATGTTGTCGATGAGCTCGTCCATCGGCGTCCTTTGATGTTGCCTTCCTCTACCCCGTGGGCGAGGAGTGTCTTGAGAGCGAGGAGTGTCCTGTGAGCGAGGAGGCCTCCCCAAGGACCCTGAAATGTCCATGGAGGCTGCCTCATCTCCCTCCTCAACTTCTTCAGCCAGATGTGAAGATCCGCCTTGTTCCATTCGAGTAGCATGGGACGCTCTCCTTGTCCTCCTACTAGTACCTGCAACTGTTGGGGCTCTTTCCTCGGGGTCCAAATCAAAGGTTAGCGTACGAAGCGCATATAATCGAAGTCCCTCACAAGGGAGAGTGATTTCGACTGTATGGTGTGGATAAATCATTATTAGTTCACCCTTGGGACCCCTTTTGAGTACATCGCAATGAATAAATACATTTTCTTCCAAAACATCTCTCACGGTTTTAATGTACTCAAAAGTTTGGGATTCTAGTGCACCCAAAGCTTCAGCTATGCGTGTGATGAATGATGTGAAGTATATGGGTTTCCTAGGCTCTATGTAGCTAAGACAATAGTTCACTAGCATTTTAACAGGTGAAACTTTAACCTTGCTAACCATGGCATAGAGTACTTTCAGTTCATCATCACTTACCAAAGCTCCTCTCATGCCACAGAAAAGAGTGGTAATCAGCCAGTAGTGCATGAAACGTAAGGTTGGGTTATGAATTTTGAGCGGTGAGGGGTTGGAACAATCACTAGAGCCAGTAATGGCATACTAGAAAACAATCTTATCATAATGGAAAGCATGGTCTACATCAAGATGGCAAGAGTGATCAAATCCTAAAGCAGTGTTTAATGTGCTCCAAGTCAAGTCATATTCCATCCCAAACATTAAAAATGCTACCCCATCATTATTCACTTTTAACGTGCATAAAAACTCAATGGTGAGGTTATCTATGCCAAATTCTAGAATTTCAAAGAATCCTCCCCAACCAATGGTATTGAAAATAGCATAAAATTCTGAATCCATACCTGTTTCTTGCAAAAGGGCCGGATCAATGACACTTGTGTGTGAGAAACTACACTCACTAAGAGTGAAGAATTTCCCCATCTCTTCGGCATTTAGCCTGAGGCCATTCTCGGTCTCCATTACTCTAGCCGGGGGAATGAAGGGTACTAGCTCACTTCTTTCCACCTCTCTCCTCTCATGAGAACTAGCATGGTGAGGTTCTTGGGTAGAACTCTCACCCTTGTTGGACTTTTTGAAATGGGAGGCAAGCAACTTCTTCATCTTACTACAAGATAAGTTACCAAGCTTCTTCCACTAATATGAAATAGGGGTGGTTTTTTTTGGTTTTTGGATGGCTACTACTAAGCTAAGCTTGAGAATGAACTTGCAACTAAGGAAGGAAAGGAAGAACTTGTGAGCTCGAGATGGTTCTGGTGGTTTTGGTGTGGAGTTGAGCTCACAATGCAAGGGTACATATAGGGGGAGAAGGGCAAGTGGTGACCACCCATAGCATGGGTCGGCCGACCCCCCTCCTTGCAACTTTGGACAATGCTTTACTCTAGCCAGGGGACATGTCTAAAGTGTGCAAACACATTTTCAGAATGGTGCAACATGGGGGTCGCCCGACCCCCCCCCCTACATGTCCCCTCAATCTTTAAACTTTGAGTCATCATGTGTCTAGTAAAGATGCAACTATGTTTGGTCCAAAGCTGATACAAATTTCAGATGTTCCCTTGCCTAGTGTTTGGTGAAAAGGGAAAAGATGAATGGCCAAAGTGGAGACATGTCTAAAGTGATTCCCATGGACCATGAGAGCACTAAAACATGCCCTTGGCTGGTTGTTGTGGTCCCATGAGCATCCAACATAAAGAGGAACATCTCATGCTTAAAGAGTAAAGCAAAGGACCATTTCTTTTCAGATGTTGGCTTTGGTGATATGCATTATGTTCATGCGCATGCTGAGTGGAATGCAGCAGGGTGCAGGAGGGCACCACGGTGGGATCGGCCGATCCCACCTTGGATGCTCCTTGAGCACCGAAGTGTTGTGTCATACTTAGGGTACTAAGCCAAGATATAGCATGTGCTAGTGGGCCCACTAGTGGGGTCGGGCGACCCCACCTTGGGGTGGTCCCAGGGCTCAGTTTTATTGCAAGTCATTGTCAAGGTGTTACTAGCATGGAAATTTATTTTGTCGAAGAGAAATATGCAGAATTAACTAAGTATGCAATTGAAGGGAAATGCAAGAATTAAAATGCATGAAAAGTTAAATATGAGATAACTACTGATTTACCTTATCAGCAAGGGCTCCATGTTTCAGGTCCGTAGAGCAGGACCTCTCCATCATGTCATTCATTGGGTGCTTCGGTCGGTCCCGGAGATGGAGACCGTGGTTGCACCTTGTTGGCGAGTTCTTCTTTTACTTCGGCCTTGTTGGCCGACTCGCTCTTTTTCTTGTTCCTACGGCGTGGGCGACGACGACGATGTTTGTTGTCTGGAGGTTCTTTGTCCTTCACCTGCATGTTAGCTTTATAACCGTTGAATGGACATTTTACCTTATATTCCGGGAATTGGAGGTGAAGTTGGCCGGATCCCACATAGATGAGGGCGTTAACCGTATTAAGGAACGTCCTTCCCAGGATGATCGCGATGTCTACATTGGATCCCATGTCCAATATAAGAAAATCGACGGGGACATAGCTGTTTTGGACTTCGATGAGAATGTCTGTTGCTAGTCCCTCGGAGAACCGTAGCGTCTGATCGGCCAGCTGCAAACGAACAAATGTAGGGAGCAAAGGTCCCCCTAGTAAGTTATCATACGTTACCTTGGACATGATGTTGACACCCGATCCAAGGTCGCAGAAGGCGTCGTGGAAGAGATGTGGTCCAATCTGGTAGGTGATGGTTGGCAGGCCTGGATCTTCCTTCTTTATGATGAAGGGTGGATCAAGTAGATAACCACAGTTTGACCGGAGCGGAGGCTTACCGTACCTCGTAGTAACCAATTTTACACCCTCTATTGGATCTTCGGGTTTCCCCAGGATCTTACCTTGCTCGTAGGATGGGACATCTGCTGCTAGTTGAGCTAATTGTGTTTCTAGCATTTTATTAAAGCTCAATTGATTTTTCATAGCAGAATTAAAGCTATCCATTTTCTCATTTATATTTTCAAGAATCTTATCATTAGCCATCATCTTTTTATTAATACTATCATTTATTTTAGATTGGCCTAAGACAAGATCTCTTAAAGAAGGTTGGTTATTATAAGAATTATTAAAATTATTGCTATAACAGTTACCTTGATTTTTGTAGAAGGGGCGCGAGTTCCATCCTTGTTGTTGTTGTTGGGGCCGGTACCCGTTGTTGTTGGCGTTGTTGATGAAGCTCACTTCCTCCTTCGTCTTGGGACAATTATTTCCCGAATGGTCGTTGCCTCCGCATACCTCGCACCATTGGTCGGCTTTGACGGCTCATGCGGTTGCATAATGTTGAACGACTTCTTGTTCCCTCTTGGAACTTTCTTCTACTTTCTTCATCAGGAGGTCCATCTTTGCGCAGAGCATGTCCACCTCATTGAGAGAATGAACACCTCTCTTCTTTGGCTGAAGACGTTCCTCATTCCAACCTTGGTTGGTAACCATCTTCTCTATGAGGTCCTTGGCATCTCTCACATTGTGTTGTAAGAATGCCCCTCTAGCGGCTGCATCTAGGTTACTACGGGCCATACCGGTCAGGCCATCGTAGAAACCTTGGATTATAAGCCACTCCTCTATCCCATGATGAGGACAGGCATGAATGTACTCTTGTAGACGTTCCCATGCTTCGGGAATCATCTCGTCAGCTTGTTGCTGGAAGCTGGAAATCTTTCCACGAAGGGCGCTGGTCTTGCCCATCGGGAAGAACTTCTTGAGAAACGCATTGGAGCACTTCTCCCAAGTGGTGGCTTCACTCTTGTTGGCGTAGAACCATTGCTTCACCTTTCCCAATAACGAGAATGGGAAAAGACAAAGACGGATGGCATCTGCAGACACATTCTTCATAGTGAAGGTACCACATACCTCCTAGAAGTGTTGGAGATGGGCGTTGGCGTCCTTATGCGGCTTCCCACAGAATGGATTGGCTTGCACCATGTTGATGAGAGCCGGCTTGAGCTTGAAAGTCGCATCCCCCAAGTTAAGCTACGGACCCATGGCGACATTGTCAGCCGACGGCGCAGAGTACTCGGAGATGGTCTTTTGGGCCATGGCTTCTCTTCTAGCTGGTGCAGTAACTTGCTCCTCGAATGGATTCTGGTTCGAGATGAACCTCTGAGGTGGAACTTGACGAAGTCTAGTCCTCCTCAACAACTGCTCAGGATTTTCAAAGAAGTTTGACGGCAGTTGGAAACCGCTCATACACCTACTAGTTTCACGATAACAAAAAGAAACTAGACAGGTGAGGGGTTAGCCCCTATACTAATTGATAACTAATATATAACAGACTCCAGATTCACTCTCTCTAAACTCCTAGGCTGTTGCTTTCCCCGGCAACGGCGCCAGAAATGCTTGTTGGTATTTCTTAACGTCGTTACTAAGAATAGAGTTTTAATCTATCCCCGGCAACGGCGCCAGAAATGCTTGTTGACACTTCTTAACGCAACCACTAGAACTAGACTATGGAGCCTAACCCCAGCAACGGCGCTAGAAGTGTCTTGGTGGTAAAACTATTGACTATTAGATAATTCCGCAAGCACACAGAATATACCGATGTAGCACTTCACCCGGGAGTATTCCAAGGTATCGTTGTTTATTTTATCCCAAAGGAAAGCAAGCTAGGAAAGATGTAGAGAGAGGAAAGATAGATCCTTTAGTCTTACTATAATCTATTATCAATTAGAGAAGCAAAAGGGGATAAGTGGATATAAGGGAGTATAGATAGATAAGATAAATAAGTTAAGCAAAGAGTAAATGATATGAAAGATAACTTTAGTAGAGTTAGCTAGGTGGGAGGACAACGAGTGAGTATAAAGTACTCCTATGTTTCTACCTTTACTCCTATGAACTAATCCTAATTAAATAGATGACTTAACTAGATTGACGCCTTGCTACTTGTGTGAGAGGGATAAAAGAGAGAGTAAAGCGATAGAAGGTTGTTCACCTAACCCAATACTCAAGCGGATATTTGGTTTATGGACGCCTTACCTTTTAAAAACTAGCCTGAGTTCACGTGAGGGGATCTAGGTAGCCAGGCAAAATCTGTCACCTTTTGCCCATGCGCCTCTACTGTCTGTGCAAGCCAGCGGTAGTCAAAGATAAGATGAAGTATGAGCACCACGCTCACACTTATCTACACCTTTAGCTATCGATCAAAATAGCTAAAGCCCCTATCCTAAGATTGGACGATGACGCACACACAAGAAGCTATTTAAAGGAAATCAATCTAACTAAGACAACTATAGAGCTAAGATAAGCACACAACAAGACTATATAAATATAGTCTTGCACTAAGTAAATACTTAAATAAATACTTGGAAAGTAAATACTTAAGTAAATGCAAAGTAAAGTAGAGAAAGAATAATATATTAAATAAATAAAGTCTTACAAAAGAAGAAAGATACAAGGGCTATACTAGACTCCCAGAAGACGACTCCGGAGACCCGAGCTTCGCCCGACTCAACACTAACTCCCACCTTGACTAACTACTACTACTCTTGCTTGATCTCACATGAGAGTGGAGATGTGTGTTGTGAGATGTGTTAGATGTGAGGATGGAGGCCTCTATTTATAGTGGAGGTGGAGTAGGGGCTACTCCGGCGCCACGTCAGTGATCCGCGTGATCCTCCTCTTTTAACCCTTGGATCCACCGCCGTAGCAACCGACCTTGGATGAATGGCTTGGATATTCTTCACGTGTGAAACATGCTCCTTGCCACCGACTTGAATGAGGGTCACCATGGGGTCGGCCGACCCCTGTCTCTGACATGTGGGCCCGGGGTACATCTTCTAGAAGGTGCTGATGTCACCCAGATGAATTGTGCTGCTGGGTCCCACCAAGGGGGGGTCGGCCGACCCCCCTATGATAGGGCTGGCCCACCTTCTTCTCTCCCTTGGTGACCCCACATGTCATGGAGCAAGTCTTGTGAAGTTGGTTGCATTTGGTTTCGGTGTGGACCCATGAATCCATGTGCTTCTCATCTTGCACCATTGAGCAGAAGCACATGTTTGATCCAATGGTTGATATTGACTTGAACATGCTTCTCTTGGATCATGCCATGTCATCATGGCCGAGGTGGCCCCAAGGTGGGGTCGCCTGACCCCCTTGGTGGGCCCACCTGGCCTCATTTTGTTCATTTTGCCATCTGCTACAAGTTCGCAAGCTAAGAGTACAAGTGGAACTTATTAGTGATAAATATGCTCATGATATGCTATTCGTCCTTGAAACCGAGGCCTATTGACAGTATTTTGATGAGGTAAAACATGCTATAACTTCCGTCAACAGCCACCTGAAGGACCGAGAATGCAACCAGAAAGCGACCAGAGGGGGGTGAATGGGAGCTTCAAAATTCCTTTCAGAAACTTGTCACCACTGTCCCGTAAATCAACCCCAAGAGAAAACCCTAGAACTCGTAAGTTTCCGCGACCCTAGAGATAGGGTGGATGCTTTCAAGAAGCACAACGAGACACTTTACGACTCTAGAAACCCAATGCAAAAGCCAGAAATCAAAACCGACAACGAACGAGCGAACCGCGGAAGAAACAGCGCAAAACAGCACTGACCGGACTCTGACTGCGTCCGGTCAGGCACCAGCGGACGCGTCCGGTCGGTCAAAGTTTGATTTTGGAGCTCTCTGTAAAGGACCGGACTCACGGTGTACTGAGCGTCCGGTCACTCACAGTGCGTCCGGTCACTGCAATACAAGCGATGAACAGTAAGACCGTAGCGTCCGGTCGAAAACAAACAAGAGCATCCGGTCAATACACAAAATGCACAGTGCTCAGTTTCAACGACCGGACTCACTGACCTAGCGTCCGGTCAGTACGAGCCGAGCGTCCGGTCACCCCAATAGTGTACTATTCGTCCACCGATTTGATTCAAACTCTCCCAAAACAAAACCTCTAGGGTTCAAACTTGGAGAGATGAGTCACAAGGTGGATAGTGAGCTATCTCTAAGAGATCATGGCTCGAACCTTTCTCCAAATCGAAGAATTTCGGGGGAAGGGAGAAAAACATGACCCGAAACCAAAATCGATCAATCTCCTAGACCGTGAGGTTAGAGGTGAATTCCTTCGGTGGAAAGAAGTGCCCCATGACCTAGAACAACTTGGTTCAAACGGATTTGCAAAAGATGAACCGAGCAAAAAGATCGAGCGACGGGAAAAACGGGGAGAAACGAAGAACGCAAAGAACACGAACCAAAACGTGAATCAACACATCGATCTGCAACCGTGTGGCTACCACACGCTACAATCGTGAGGTTACGGCCTCACTTCCTCAAAATCTCCAGTACACGGAGGTATGGTCCTCTGCGGATCTCAGCTAGCTACAGCAGGGAATGGAAGAGCAGGAAACCCTAGAAGCAAAGAGCAAATGACTGAGATAGATGGGGAGGTGGGTGTCTCCCCCTACTTATCCTAATTCTAACTATTACTAATTCCCACTCTACCCCTAACTAATTACAGAGCGAACCAGCTAAACCCTAGGGTTATTCTGGACCAACTCGAAGTAGGTGATGATCCGACGGCCACGCCCGCACAACTCGTAGCGTTGCCTCGACGCAACCTCCCGATTGCCGCCACGTGCCGCCCTCACTCTGCACCCCCGGTTTTGTGGCCGAAACTGGGAAACCAGGCTTTCATGCCAACCCCCGGTTTTGAGGCCCGAACCGGGAAACCAGCCTCCAAGTCCATCCCCTGGTTTTGTGGCCGAAACCAGGAAACCCGCCAGCGCCCAGATTTGGAGGCCCAAACCTGGAAACCGTCCTCAGCCTGAGTTTTGTGGCCCAAACTTGGAAACCCGCCGCACGCCCAGGTTTTGTGGCCCAAACCTGGAAACGGTCCACCCGGTGGTTTTTCTGTGGCTCAACCACCAAACCGGAGCTGTAGAGGGGATGCACCGCCCGTGCACCCCGTCCACCGACACGTGTCCCCAGGTCCTCGACCCAGGCAACACCATGTCCCGCAAGTCTCCGCTCGTCGTTGTCCCAGGCTGTCAGCCACCACAGCTGATCCTCAGGCCACCGGTCCCTCAGTCCAACCCTCACGTCCGCCCTTCACCGCTCCCGGTCCATCGGCACGGCACGTCTCTACTTGACCTTCACCTTGCCCTCGATCACTGTCTCCGTGCTCGACACCTGCACAACACAAGACAAAGAACATGCGATCAAACCCGTTGACAATCACTCATCACTCCGAGACCCGGCATACACCCATGTATCCGCAATCTCCCTCTTGATGAGTGCATTGTCAACTACACACACAAATCATAATTGAAAGAGAAGAAGAAGGAAGAAGGAGAAGAGAGAACTCGACCAAATGACCCAAAAGCATAGCAAAGCCGAAGAAGGTCAAGTGGAAGGAGCAAAACAACTTGGTCCCCAAAGACATGGGCAACGGCTCGACGCAACCAAGCAAAGCAAAGCTAGCCCTCGAGAAGAGGTAGAACAGGCTCAACACCGCTAGTAGATACCAATTGAAAACTCCAGAAAAAGAGCTCGACACCAATTGACACAAATTGAGAAATCGAAGCAAATGCTAGTCCCTCAAGATAGAGGCACAGAGGCTCAATGCAACTAGCAAGAAGATCGCTCCGAACCAATAAAAAACAATCGCACTGAAAAATGTTTGCTAGACCCTCAAGAAAGAGGCGAAGGCTCAACACAACTAGCAAACTGCCCCTCAAAAAGTGCACGCAACCAGGAAAACTCAGGAAAACTCTCACTAGGTTCAACTTGGAAAGCACAAGATTTGAAAATCTCCCCCTTAGTAAAACTCCCCCTTAGTTGAACACACGGATGATGTATGATTTGTAAGATTTCTCCCCCTTAGTTGAAAATGCACTTATCAGGGAAAAGCATCATCGAGCAAAGTTCTCCCCTTTAGAGAATGCACTATCAAAAGTGCCAGTCAAGCAAATATCTCCCCCTTCACAAATGCATATGAGGCAAAATGCAAGTTAGCAGCTTTAGGAATATAGTCAAGAGAATGCAAAGATGTTCTACACAGTTCTGATCCGATGACTCAACAACAGCACATCAAGCTAGCAAAGGCTCAAACTGATCACCAAATACGAAATATGAACAAGTGAGCATAGTGAGCAGTTTTTAGCCAAAAATAGTCACCATCAAAATAGCACTACACATGTATAAACAAGTGCTAAACATGTATACATGGTGAACTACCCCTAGCAAAGTTCAATCATCATGCTATAAAATGAAGCATACACTTGTGATTTCGAATTTAAATCGGAGTTGGAGTGGTGAAAGTTCACAAGTTTAAATATTAGCATGTGATTGCGAGAGGTTGAGAGCTTGTCATTGCCTAACTTTTCAACCGAGCGAAGCCTATGCATATGCAATCAGAAGCTTAAAGCATCGGTTTTGGTCATACACTACATGGCTCAAGTTTAACTCAAAGTGCAATGAGAAACAGTCTTGATACCGTGATGTGTTGACAAGCAATCCCATCTCGATCTTTTCAATTCACTAAAACTTGGTTCAATTTTAAACAGGATATGAACATGCCAAGCAAGTGAATGACTCAGAACTAGAGACATAGCAACCTACAATATATGAAAAGCACGAGTGAATTCAACACATCCTACACATGCTAGTTGCATATCTCAATGGTGAACATTTTCAGATTTTAAGTTCATTAAGCAAATTCACCATTCAAAAATAGCTCAGCTCACAACATGTATTAGTGATCAGAAAGAGCATAAGCTACAAGCATCAACATAAGCATCGGAGCATACTACATAGAGCATAGTTACATTCTAATGATTATATACATGAAGCTCAGAAAGTAAATGCGTATGCTGAAATGCAAAAGAAAAGAAAGATAAATGAAAAGAGTCAGTCTAATATACAAGAACTAAAATGTTTCCCCCATCTAAAAGGGGAAACACACACTAAGCTCACCCCTCAACCGATTAAAGGTTGATTCGTCTAAAGGCTTGGTGAAAATATCAGCCAATTGATGATGAGTATCCACATGGCGAAGGTCGATATCACCCTTCTCATGGTGGTCACGCAAAAAATGAAAGCACACATCAATGTGTTTGGTCTTCGAGTGAAGAACGGGGTTCTTAGCAACGCTAATAGCACTCGTGCTGTCACAAAGCAAAGGAACACGAGTAAAGCTCAGACCAAAATCACGCAAAGTGGCCATCATCCAAAGCAACTGAGAATAGCAGCTAGCCGCAGCAACATATTCAGCCTCTGTGGTAGACTGAGCCACAATAGACTGCTTGCGAGAAGACCACGATACAAGAGAAGAACCAATAAACTAGCAAGTCCCAGAAGTGGACTTGCGCTCAATACGGCAACCAGCAAAGTCGGCATCGGAATAACCGCAAAGGGAGAGGGTGGAGGAAGCTGAATACCAAATCCCGAGCTCAGGTGTGAAACGAAGGTACCTGAAAATCCGCTTCACCGCCTGACGGTGAGAAGTGCGCGGTGACGCCTGAAAACGCGCGCACAGACACACCGCGAACTGGATGTCCGGGCGTGTCGCCGTCAGGTAGAGCAGCAACCCGATCATGCTTCGGTACTCGTTCTAGTCCACAGCTTCTCCATCCTTGTCCGCATCCAGGGCCGTCGTCGTCGACACGGGTGTTGGAAGAGGCTTGTCCTCACCCATATCGAACCTCTTCAGCAAGTCCTTGGTGTACTTGCCCTGGTGCACAAACTTCCCCTCTCGGGATTGCTTAATTTGCAACCCGAGAAAGAAAGTCCACTCGCCCATCATGCTCATCTCGAACTCCCTGCTCATAATATCTGCAAACTTGGCAACCAAAACGTGAGAAGAACCACCGAAAATGATATAATCCACGTAAATCTGGACCAAGAGCGTGTCTTTGCCTTGCTTGAGGAGAAAGAGCGTTTTATCCACACATCCCATTTTAAAACCTTTAGCAAGCAAAAAAGTTTTCAACCTATCATACCAGGATCTAGGAGCTTGTTTCAAACCATATAAAGCTTTGCGGAGTTTGAAAACATGGTTTGGAAACTTGGGATTTTCAAAACCGGGGGGTTGCTCAACGTAAACTTCCTCTTCTATGTAGCCGTTTAAGAAGGCACTCTTGACATCCATTTGAAAAAGTTTGAAACCTTTGGATGCAGCAAAAGCCAAGAGTATCCTAATAGCCTCCAAACGAGCTACAGGAGCAAAAGTCTCCTCATAGTCTATCCCCTCCTTCTGACTATAACCCTTGGCCACAAGTCCCGCTTTGTTCCTCACAATGTGGCCATCCTCTCCTTGTTTGTTTTTAAAGACCCATTTTGTCCCAATAGGATTACAGTCTGGAGGAGGTGGAACTAAAACCCAAACCCGATTTCGCTCAAAATTTTCTAACTCCTCATGCATGGCATTGACCCAATCGGGGTCCGTCAAAGCGTGTCCAACATCTCGGGGCTCAAAATCAGCAACAAATGCAGAATGAGCAAAGTGAGAAATGTGCTGTGACCTGGACCGAGTCACACGTTCGTCGATGTTGCCGATCATCTGTTGAGGAGGGTGCTGGCGCTGGATGTGTCGTGGCGCCTCCCGAGCAGATGTGATCTCCCCCTCAACAGCAGCTGGTGCCTCCCCTGGTACAAAAGGTACCGCTCGGGGTGGCGGATCCCACGGCCCCCAGGAAGAAGAGGTATCGGGGCCGTGAGTCATCGTAGAAGCCGCTCTTTGCGGCACAGCAGGTGGAGGCGATGCTGGGTCACCCATGCCTTCAGCATCCTCGTCCTCATCATCGAAAAGAGGCTCACCAACCTCATGATCACCTGCACGCTCAAAACGAGAAGAAGGACAAACCATGGTCTCATCGAAGGTGACATCGGATGTCTCCATGACTCGGTTAGTATCAAGGTTAAGTACACGATATGCGCGAGTATGAGTGCCATAACCCAAAAATACACTGTCAGAAGAACGAGACTCAAATTTATCCAGGTTGCCTTTCTTCAATATAAAACAATGGCAACCGAAGACTCTAAAATAACTCACCTTGGGCTGTCTACCAAAACGCAACTCATAAGAGGTCTTTTCAAGAAAGCTCTCGGAAAAATGCGATTGGAAATGTAGCATGCAGTGTTCATAGCTTTGGCCCAATATCGCCTAGGAGTCCTATGCTCATCGAGCATCGTCCTAGCCATCTCTACAAGGGTCCGATTCTTCCTTTCTACAACACCATTTTGGGGCGGTGTGTAGGGGGAAAAAAACTAATGCTCCAAACCCAAAGAGTTACAAAACTTCTCAAAATCCGAATTCTTGAATTCGGAACCATTATCACTTCTAATAGCTCGCATCGAGTTCATAGGGAACTCGTTCTGAAGACGCAAAATCAGATTGCGAGCAAAAGAGAAAGTCTCAGTCTTCTCAGTCAAAAAGAAGACCCATGAATACCTCAAAAAGTCGTCAACAACAACCAAAACATACCACTTCCCCCCAACTGAGCTCACCCAAGCCGGACCAACAAGGTCCATGTTTAAAAGCTCTCCAGGGTGCGAAGTCATGACCTTAGTCACTGGAAGGTGGGGAGCGGCAACCATCTTTCCATGTCTACAAGAATGGCAAACAAGGTCCTTCTCCATCAACAACTTGGGCAATCCTTGGATTAGGCCAAGTGAGCTAAGTCTTGCAAGCAAGTCGAAGCTAAAGTGACCGAGCCTCCTATGCCACTTCCAAAGATCAGAGGAGGAAGGACTAGCCAAAAGACAGCGGGAAATACCAAACGACTCCGAGAAATTCGCGCGAAAGACTTTCCCAAAGGGTGAAATCAAACATACAAGATTGCCCTGAGGATCTAAAATACGACTGAGATTCGGTTTAAAACGAATCTCATAGTCATCATCAAAAAGTTGTGAAATAGAAAGAAGGTTAAAATGCAGGTTAGAAACAAGAGCAACATCACACAACACAAAGTGCTCATTAATCCGCACCGACCCACGGGACAACACCTTACCTTTGCTATTGTCACCGAAGGTGATAAACTCCTTTCCGGCAACAGGGCTAAGACTGGAGAACCACTTGGCATTTCCAGTCATGTGCCTCGAACAACCGAAATCCACCAACCAAATGTTCTCCAATCGTTTTACCTACATCAATAAAAAGACATAGGGTGAGCATACGGTCCAACACTGGGGTTAGAGAAGTAGGAAGAATACCAGTGTTGGGCCGGCTGCTCAAAAGAACGGTCAGTGTAAAAATTATTCCTAGCCTGTCTACGGGGATAGCGATCACCACGCACAGGAAAACATGGTTCGCTAAGAAAAGAGCGTCCATCGCGATACTCAAAACGCGGTGGTGGGAAACGCTCAACAAAGCCTCCACCACGGGGTCCGTATCCTGCAAAGTTAGGACCCCGTCGGGCACCTCCTCCCTGACGTCTAGGACCTTGAGGTGCTGCACCTCTAGGCCTAGCAGCTCTCCTCGGAGCTCTCCTCTGAACATTCGGCACATGTACATCATGGAAAGGATGGTACATGTCCGGATTGTTCATCTCCCTGGCACGGCGCACCTCTCTCTTGCGCCTAAAGCAAAACTCACTCAGGTGACCATCTCTCCCACAGTGCTCACAATGGTACCTCACCGCTCTCATAGGGGGTTGTTGGTACTCATGGTTGTGGGTGTGGTTCACTTTGCCCTTCTGTGGCAAAAACTCCTCCTGGATAGGTGGCATTGTATCCAGCTTGTTCTTGAGGTGGTTGGGTTTGGGATGCCACACTTGGTTCTTGGGTGGAGCTCTCGGAGGTTCCTCAAACACTCCATCCTTGGTGTTAGGCTTGAGAGGCTCTTTAGGTGGAAGCTTGGTAAGTTTGGGAGTAGTGGTGGAGTTGGGCTTCTCACATGGGTTCAGACCACTCGACTCTCCAATCTTCCCAAAAGCAGAAAGATCAACACCCGGAGCAAAACCTACACCAGGACCTCCAGCAGCTCGCTTAAATTGGGAGATCATCATCACGAGCTGCGGCTCACTACAAGAGACCCATGACAAAATGGTCCAAAGGTTTGTGTTTTCCTCCTTGGTTTGCATCTCGCCATGCTTCACATTGGCAATCTCCATCTCCAAACCCTCACACAAAGCACACCTAGTCACACAAGTGCTACCCGAGCTGGCCTTCTCAAGAGACTCAATCTTGGCATTCTTCTCTGCCAACTCGGTTTGCAAGACAGGACAAGTCTTGCATGCACCTAACAACATGGGCCTAGCCCGGAGCTCATCCACCTCTCCAACCAAAGCAGCATACTTACCTCTCAAAGTGAGAAGGTCAGTCATGTGCTTGGTGCACGACTCACACTCAACCTCCTCAGAAACGACCACAGTGGATTTATCAAACTCCAACTCCTTCACCGTGTCCTCCCACTTCTGCCTAAACTCCTTGCGCTCTCTAGCAGCATGCCTAAGCAGCTTATCTTGACTAAGAAGCACGGCACTAAGCTTATCGACCTCAGCAGAAAGCTCATCGTGGGTCATAGATACCTGGGAGGTGTCGTCGTCGTCGTCGTTCCAAGGGGTGTCCTCCAGCTGGCTGTCGACCTCCTTCCCGAGGGCCATGGTGCAGAAACCCTCATCGTCGGCGAAGAAGCAGAGCCCGTTCAGCTTGTCCTCGATCTTCTTCATCTTCTCGGACTCATCATCGCTTGAGCAAGCGGAGTCGTCATCCGAGCCATCGACATCGCTAAGCGTGGCGAAGAAAGCACGCTGCTCAGCCTGGGCCTTCTCCAAGTACTTCTTCTTGATGTACTCCTTGTTGAAGCCGCCCCTTCGCTTGCGCCTTGCGGGGACGTGCTTCTCCTTGCGCTTGCCGGAGTCGTACTTGTACCCGTGATCGCCCTTCCCCGAATGCTTGTTCTTCTTGGGGCAGCTGGCGATGAAGTGGTCGGGGTCGCCGCACTCGAAACAGCCCGAGCGTCCTCCTCCACAGCGACGGTTCATGCGATTGTTGTGGAACCACGAGAACCAGTTGGCAAGCAAAGCCAACTCGTCATCCCTCAAAAACTCCAGCTGGTCCTCTGTAACAGAAAAAAGTGAAGAGAGTGCAAATCCTCCAGAGGGGTTAGCAGAAGAGCCAGAAACCAAAGCCATAGTCGGGCCAGAAGGATTCTCATAAGAAGCCCTCGACATGGCATCAATCTCACTAGACTTGAGCTTACTAATGAGCTCGTCGCAAGTGAGGGTCTCATAGTTAGACGATTCGATGATCGCCTGGACCTTTGAGTCCCACACCGACCGATCGAGAGTATGCAAAAGCTTCAAAGCCCTCTCATGATCGTCGAAAGGCAACAACTCCTTGTTCGCTCTCATCTTGTTGACAATGACCTGAAAGCGAGCGAATAAACTCTCTATACTCTCGCCAGGCATATGTCGAAAGTTCTCATACTCCCGCTTGTGCGACTCATAGAGATGGGATTTGACTTGAGTGGTTCCCTCATGAAAGCGCATGAGGGTCGCCCAAATCTCATGAGCCGTGGGGAGGTGAGATACGCGATCAAACTCGGACATGCTCAAACAGGAGAACAAGGCGTTACGCTCCCGGCTATTGGCCTCGTGCTCATTGATCTGAAGCTGAGAGACACGAGCAGCCAGAACAACGTAATCGGCCTTGTTGCAAATCTCCCAAACAGAAGAGCCCATGCTCTGGAGATAGGCCGACATGCGTATCTTCCAATACGCATAGTTCGTCCCATCGAAAAACGGCGGTTTTCCCACGCCGCGATCCATGTCGCCTTCTGTGGATCTGGAACCGGCTAAGGTGGAAGATCCTTAACCCGCTCTGATACCAATTGAAGGACCGAGAATGCAACCAGAAAGCGACCAAAGGGGGGTGAATGGGAGCTTCAAAATTCCTTTCGGAAACTTGTCGCCACTGTCCCGTAAATCAACCCCAAGAGCAAACCCTAGAACTCGTAAGTTTCCACGACCCTAGAGATAGGGTGGATGCTTCCAAGAAGCACTGCGAGACACTTTACGACTCTAGAAACCCAATGCAAAAGCCGGAAATCAAAACCGACAACGAACGAGCGAACCGCGGAAGAAACAGCGCAAAATAACACTGACCGGACTCTGACTGCATCCGGTCAGGCACCAGCAGACGCGTCCGGTCGAGCAAAGTCTGATTTCGGAGCTCTCTGTAAACGACCGTCCGGTCACTCACAGTGCGTCCGGTCACTGCAATACAAGCGATGAACAGTAAGACCGTAGAGTCCGGTCAAAAACAAACAAGAGCGTCCGGTCAATACACAAAATGCACAGAGCTCAGCTTCAAGGACCGGACTCACTGGCCTAGCGTCTGGTCATTACGAGCCGAGCGTCCGATCACCCGATAGTGTACTGTTCGTCCACCAATTTGATTCAAACTCTCCCAAAATAAAACCTCTAGGGTTCAAACTTGGAGAGATGAGTCACAAGGTGGATAGTGAGCTATCTCTAAGAGATCATGGCTCGACGCTATCTCCAAATCGATGAATCAAAGAATTTCGGGGGAAGGGAGAAAAACTTGACCCGAAACCAAAATCGATCGATCTCCTAGACCGTGAGGTTAGAGGTGAATTCCTTCGGTAGAAAGAAGTGCCCCATGACCTAGAACAACTTGGTTCAAACGGATTTACAAAAGATGAACCGAGCAAAAAGATCGAGCGACGGGAAAAACGGGGAGAAACGAAGAACGCGAAGAACACGAACCAAAACGCAAATCAACACATTGATCTGCAACCGTGTGGCTACCACACGCTACAATCGTGAGGTTACGGCCCCACTTCCTCAAAATCTCCAGTACACAGAGGTATGGTTCTCTGCGGAACTCAGCTAGCTACAGCAGGGAATGGAAGAGCAGGAAACCCTAGAAGCAAAGAGCAAATGACTGAGATAGATGGGGAGGTGGGTGTCTCCCCCTACTTATCCTAATTCTAACTATTCCTAATTCCCACTCTACCCCTACCTAATTACAGAGCGAACCAGCTAAACCCTAGGGTTATTCTGGACCAACTCGAAGTAGGTGATGATCCGACGGCCACGCCCGCACAACTCGTAGTGTTGCCTCGACGCAACCTCCCGATTGCCGCCACGTGCTGCCCTCGCTCTGCACCCCTGGTTTTGTGGCTGAAACCGGGAAACCAGGCTTTCACGCCAACCCCCAGTTTTGAGGCCCAAACCGGGAAACTAGCTTCCAAGTCCATCCCCTGGTTTTGTGGCCGAATCCAGGAAACCCGCCAGCGCCCAGGTTTGGAGGCCCAAACCTGGAAACCGTCCTCAGCCCGAGTTTTGTGGCCCAAACTCGGAAACCCGCCGCACGCCCAGGTTTTGTGGCCCAAATCTGGAAACCATCCATCCGGTGGTTTTTCTGTGGCTCAACCACCAAACCGGAGCTGTAGAGGGGATACACCGCTTGTGCACCCCGTCCACTAACACGTGTCCCCAGGTCCTCGACCCAGGCAACACCATGTCCCGCAAGTCTCCGCTCATCGCTGTCCCAGGCAGTCAGCCACCACAGCTGATCCTCAGGCCACCGGTCCCTCAGTCCAAGCCTCACGTCCGCCCTTCACCGCTCCTGGTCCATCGGCACGGCACGTCTCTACTTGACCTTCACCTTGCCCTCGATCACTGTCTCCGTGTTCGACACCTGCACAACACAAGCCAAAGAACAAGCGATCAAACCCGTTGACAATCACTCATCACTCCGAGACCCGGCATACACCCATGTATCCGCACCACCTCGAGCGGTACCTTTTGTACTCGAGGGGGCACCAGCTGCTGTTGAGGGGGAGGTCACTTCAGCTCAGGAGGCGCCACGACACATTCAGCGCCAACACCTGCCTCAACAGATGATCGGCAGCATCGATGAACGTGTCACTCGGTCCAGGTCACAACAAATCTCTGACTTTGCTCATTCTGCATTTGTTGCTGATTTTGAACCCCGAGATGTTGGACACGCTTTGACGGATCCAGATTGGGTCAATGCCATGCATGAGGAGTTAGAAAATTTTGAAAGAAATCGGTTTTGGGTTTTGGTTCCACCTCCTCCAGACTGTAATCTTATTGGGACACAGTGGGTTTTCAAAAACAAACAAGGAGAGGATGACCACATTGTGAGGAACAAGGCCAGACTTGTAGCCAAGGGTTATAGTCAGAAGGAGGGGATAGACTATGAGGAGACTTTTGCTCCTGTAGCTCGTTTGGAGGCTATTAGGATACTCTGGGCTTTTGCTGCATCCAAAGGTTTCAAACTTTTTCAAATGGATGTCAAGATCAGAGTGACTTTTTAAACGGCTACATAGAAGAAGAGGTGTATGTTGAACAACCCTCCGGTTTTGAAAATCCCAAGTTTCCAAACCATGTTTTTAAACTCCACAAAGCTTTATATGGTTTGAAACAAGCCCCTAGAGCCTGGTATGATAGGTTAAAAACCTTTTTGCTTGCTAAGGGTTTTAAAATGGGATGTGTAGATAAAACGCTTTTTCACCTCAAGCAAGGCAAAGACACTCTCTTGGTCCAGATTTACGTGGATGATATCATTTTTGGTGGTTCTTCTCACGCTTTGGTTGCCAAGTTTGCAGATATAATGAGCAGGGAGTTCGAGATGAGTATGATGGGCGAGCTGACTTTCTTTCTCGGATTGCAAATTAAGCAATCCCGAGAGGGAACGTTTGTGCACCAGGGCAAGTATACCAAAGACTTGCTGAAGTGGTTCGATATGGGTGAGGCCAAGCCTCTTCCAACACCCATGTCGACCACGACGGCCCTGGATGCGGATGTGGATGGAGAAGCTGTGGACCAGAAGGAGTACCGAAGCATGATCGGGTTGCTGCTCTACCTGACGGCAACACGCCCGGACATCCAGTTCGCGGTGTGTCTGTGCGCGCGCTTTCAGGCGTCTCCGCACACCTCTCATCATCAGGTGGTGAAGCGCATTATGAGGTACCTTCGTTTCACACCTGAGTTCGGGATTTGGTATTCAGCTTCCTCCACCCTCTCCCTTTGCGGTTTTTCCGATGCCGATTTTGCTGGTTGCCGAGTTGAGCACAAGCCCACTTCTGGGACTTGCCAGTTTATTGGTTCTTCTCTTGTATCTTGGTCTTCTCACAAGCAGTCTAGTGTCGCTCAGTCCACCACAGAGGCTGAATATGTTGCTGTGGCTAGCTGCTGTTCTCAGCTGCTTTGGATGATGGCCACTTTGCGTGATTTTGGTCTGAGCTTTTCTCGCGTGCCTTTGCTTTGTGACAGCACAAGTGCAATTAGCATTGCTAAGAACCCCGTGTTGCACTCGAAGACTAAACACATTGATGTGCGCTTTCATTTTCTGCGAGACCATGTTGAGAAGGGTGATATCGACCTTCGCCATGTCGATACTCATCATCAGTTGGCTGATATTTTCACCAAGCCTTTGGACCAATCAACCTTTAATCGATTGAGAGGTGAGCTTGGTGTGTGTTTCCCCTTTTAGATGGGGGAAACATTTTGGATCTTGAATTATAGACTGACTTCTTTTCTTTCACTTTGTTTTCATCTTTGGTAGGTTAGTCTTTGCATTTCGTCATGCATCTTCACTTTCTGAGCTTCATGTATATAATCTTTAGAATGTGATTATGCTCTGTGTAGTATGCTCCGATGCTTTATGATGATGCTTGTAGCTTATGCTCTTTCTGATCACTGATACATATTGTGAGCTGAGCTATTTTGTAAATGGTGAATTTGCTTAATGAACATAAAACTTGAAATTGTTCACCATTGAGATATGCAACTAGCATGTGTAGAATGTGTTGAATTCACTCGTGCTTTTCATATATGCTAGGTTGCTATGTCTCTAGTTCTGAGTCATTCACTTGCTTGGTATGTTCATATTCTATCATAAAATTGAACCAAGTTTTAAAGTGAATTGAAAAGATCGAGATGGGACTGCTTGTCAACACGTCATGGTATCGAGACTGTTTCTCATTGCACATTGAGTTAAACTTGAGTCGTGTAGTGTATGACCGAAACCGACGCTTTAAGCTTCTAATTGCATATGCATAGGCTTAGCTCGGTTGAAAAGTTAGGCAAAGACAAGCTTTCAACCTCTCGCAATCACATGCTGAATTTTGAACTTGTGTAATTTCACCGCTGCAACTCCGATTAAAATTTGAAATCACAAGTCTATGTTTCATTCTATAGCATGATGATTGAACTTTGCTAGGGGTAGTTCACCTTGTATACATGCTTAGCACTTGTTTGACTTCCTGTCTATACATGCTTGGTGCTATTTTTGTGGTGAACAACCTTCTCTGAATGGCTAAAACTGCTCATTTTGCTCATATGTTCATATTTCGTATTTGGTGATCAGTTTGAGCCATGCTAGCATTTTATGGGTGTTGTTGAGTCATCGGATCAGAACTATGTAGAGCATCTTTGCATTCTCTGGACTATATTCCTGAAGCTGCTAACTTGCATTTTGACTCATGTGCATTTTGGAAGAGGGAGATATTCTGTCAAGGGGGAGAAACTTGATTGATGATGCACTTTTTGCTTGATGGTGCATTTTCAACTAAGGGGGAGAAATTGCAAATCATATGCCTCCCAAGATCAACTAAGGGGGAGAAAATATTTTTCAAATCATGTGCTTTTCGAGTTGCACCATTCGTGGGGGAGTTTGCTCGTTCCTGAGTTTTTGAGCTTGATTTTCAGTTGGTACGAAGCATTTTTGCTAGTCGGGTTGAGCCCTTGCCTCTTTCTTGAGGGACTAGCATATGCCTTTCTGCTTTTCAATTGGTGTCGAGCTCTTTTGGTCTTGAGTTGGACTTTCAGTTGGTATCGAGCTTTCTCGTTAGTGGTGTTGAGCCCATTCTGCCTCTTCTTGAGGGCTAGCTCTATTTTGCTTGATTTTCAGTTGAATTTTTCAGTTGGTGTCGAGCTTTCCTGCTAGCGGTGTTGAGCCTGTTCTACCTCTTCTTGAGGGCTAGCTTTGTTTTGCTTGGTTGCGTCGAGCCGTTGCCCATGTCTTTGGGGACCAAGTTGTCTTACTCTTTCCACTTGACCTTCTTCGGCTTTGCTATGCTTTTGGGTCATTTGGTCGAGTTCTCTCCTCTCCTTTCTTCCTTCTTCTATTTCATTATGATTTGTGTGTGTAGTTGACAATGCACTCATCAATGGGGAGATTGCGGATACATGGGTGTATGCCGAGTCTCGAGTGATGAGTGATTGTCAATGGGTTTGATCGCATGTTCTTTGGCTTGTGTTGTGCAGGTGTCGAGCACGGAGACAGTGATCGAGGGCAAGGTGAAGGTCAAGTAGAGACATGCCGTGCCGACGGACCGGGAGCGGTGAAGGGCGGACGTGAGGCTTGGACTGAGGGACCGGTGGCCTCAGGATCAGCTGTGGTGGCTGACAGCCTGGGACAGCGATGAGCGAAGACTTGCAGGGCACGGTGTTGCTCGGGTCGAGGACCTGGGGACACGTGTCGGTGGACGGGGTGCATGGGCGATGGCATCCATCGACACGTGTCCCCAGGTCCTCGACCCGAGCAACACCGCGCCCCGCAAGTCTCCGCTCGTCGTTGTCCCAGGCTGTCAGCCAGCACAGCTGATCCTCAGGCCACCGGTCCCTCAGTCCAAGCCTCACGTCCGCCCTTCACCACTCCTGGTCCATCGGCACGGCACGTCTCTACTTGACCTTCACCTTGCTCACTGATAGCTTCACCGCAACGCAAGCCTCTCGGCGCCGCCACAAGTCGACCGTCCCTTTTGGAACATCCCCTGGTTTTGAGGCTGAAACTGGGAAACCAGTGTCCTCGGCTGAGTTTTGTGGCCCAAACTCAGAAACCCGTCAGCCCAGGTTTTGAGGCCCAAACCTGAAAACCGTCCACCCCGAGTTTTGAGGCCCAATCTCGGAAACCGTCGAGGGTAGTTTTTCGAGGCTCAACTACCAAACTCGCGTCATAGACGGGATATGGTTCGCACACCCCGACAACCGACAGCGATGCCGATGCATGTCCAGCCTTCACGCCGGGCACAACGCCTTCGCCTTCCTTCTCGGCCTCCCGTCAAGTGTCATGACGCCATCGTCTTCCTCCTGACTCAGCGGACGCACCGGACATCCCCATGTGCTCTCGCTCGCCGATGCCATGTGTTAGCTACCACAGTTGGTCCTCTGGCCTCCCAGTCTATCGGTCCAAGCCTCACGTCCGCACTTCACCGTTCCGGTCCTTCGGCATGGCACGTCTCTACTTGACCTTCACCTTGCCATCGACCACTGTCTCGGATCTCCACACCTGCACAGCAACATAGCCAAGAGCCACATGTTGCCCGTTGACCGATCGCGCATCACTCAGGAAGGAAACCACAAGGGCACATATCTACCTTTTTTGCACATTTGTTTGGTCATGCTCTCACAACTCACACTTACCTGAGCGTAGGTGCGATGTTCCACAAAGTAAATTCCACTACCCCACATATATGAGTACATCATATGTGAGGGCTACCTCCAACATAGCATAGTGCGGTAATCTACACATACCTTTTGTGTCGACGTGTCATTGCAAGAAAGTAAACCTCCAAAGTTAGTATTACTTAACTAAGCCACCTAGAAGTCCTAGTTGGGCGGTTGTCGCTAGCACATAGTTTACAAATTAGGTTTTGACAAACTTGCCTACTAGCTAAAGCTTTTTAGATAAAATAGGCTTTGCGAAATCAAAACTTTATTTTAAAACCATGAAGATGATAGTATTATGCTTAACCTTGCTCTGATGCCAGCTGTAATAGAACCGCCCAATTTATAAAAGCACAAGTGCGAAAACCTCCGCCGGAGCAACTGAATTAGAACACTTGAGCCCATATAAACCTGGTAGTCCGTGAAATCCTGAGGGATTTCAAACTTTTCCAACATCTCAGCCAAGATCGCATGGTCAAGCAAATACAAATCATGTCCACAAAGCTTTGCAGCGGAAATAATATTACAATAGATTTCACAAATAATAATACCAGTTGAGTTCCACATAATTTAGAAGAAACAACATAGCTTTGAAATGAATACCATAACATAGGTTGAAATACTTTGCTAGCTTGAGTGACATTCTACAACAACAACATAAAGAGAAGAAGTATGGAACTGCCGAGCCCACCGACACTGTCCATCACCTTTCGGCAGGCCTAACCTTCACCTGCAATCAAGGTGGGATAAACCCAGAGTACTCGAATGTACTCAGCTAGACTTACCCGTCATAAACCAGAAATAAATTGAAACCAAGGAGTAAGTAAGGTTGATATAATTAGTGGAGCTGGTATGACACACACTTTTGCATAAAAGCATAAGTAATAAAGTAGCATTATCTTTTACTTACTAGCTACAGGTTTTAGATAGTGCAGATACACGGGTGTATGCCGGATCTTGAGTGATGAGTGATTGTCAACGGGTTTGATGCGCATGTTCTTTGGCTTGTGTTGTGCAGGTGTCGAGCACGGAGACAGTGATCGAGGGCAAGGTGAAGGTCAAGTAGAGACGTGCCATGCCGATGGACCCAGAGTGGTGAAGGGCGGACGTGAGGCTTGGACTGAGGGACCAGTGGCCTGAGGATCAGCTGTGGTGGCTGACAGCCTGGGACAGCGACGAGCGGAGACTTGCGGGGCACGGTGTTGCACGGGTGAAGGGTCGAGATGGCGGACTAGAGGGGGAGTGAATAGTCCTTTTTAAAATTAAACATAATCAGAGCGGCTAACCGAAACAAATGCGGAATTAAAACTATCGGTCTGGCCAAGACTACACCCCTCTACCTATACTCTATGACACCTTACAAAAGATCCTAATCAATGCAAATAAGGTGTCAGGCTAGCTAGAGCTCACCTAACCAATTCTAGAAGCAAGGTCACACAAGCCTATGCAACTAGTACTTCAAGCACGGGGGAGCTCCTATGCAATCTAGCAAGCAAAGCACAAAGCCTAAGCTCACTAGCAATGCTCAAGGCTACACAAGCCAAATTAGAGAGCTCAACTTAGCTACACAAACTAAGCAACTAAACACTAGCACAAGGATTAGTATTGCAATACAAGCTAGTGTAAACAGCAGGCAGTCGGTACTACCGGGATATAGGCTGGTACTACCGACGCCGATACTACTGGGCTTCTAGGCCGGTACTACCGAGCACCTGCAGGGAGCTACGAAATCGAAGGGGATGAGATGCAATCTCAGATCTAGCAATTACCCCACTTCCTTAGATGATGTGGATGATGAATGTAGCTTTCCCAAGTCTTGGTTCCTTGCCAAAATGTAGATCGAGCCTTCCCAACCTAAGATAGAGTGATGGAGGGAGGAAGAACAAGAAGAACACAAGAACAAGCGTAATATGCAAGGAAACAAGAACAATAAGAGCAACAAGAGACGGGGACACAAGATTTTATCCCGAGGTTCACTTGGTTGCCACCAAGCTAGTCCCTGTTGAAGCAAGCCCAAGGTTGCCGCCGATCCTCTCACTAGTGGTGACACTAAGCCAACCTCTCCACGATGGAGTGCTCACCAAGTGCTCTAGCTTTTGATCCGGCCGGACCACTTGGCGCTCTTCACGCCTCTTTCCACTAGAGTTGCTCTTCGCGATCTACCGCAGGGCGAGCACAATGCCCCTCACCAAGCTTCTCCAGAGCCACGCACAATCTTCACATGGGCTTCACGACGGAGACACGCGCCAAGCCATCTAGGAGGTGGCAACCTCCAACAGTAATAAGCACCACCGGCTTGCAACTCAATCACCTAGTGCCAACTCTTGCAATCTCTCATGCACAGCACTAGAATCGCTCTCTCACACAATCGGATAAGCACTAATAAGCATATGTGTGTTAGATGGCTCCCAAGCACTTCCCAACCATGGACACAAAGTCCCTAGCGTGCTCAACCTTTCCCATGGGCCGGCCACCCCTCTATTTATAGAGGGGAGCCACCAACTAGCCATTTTCCCCTTTTCCCGAACTTCCACGCCTTCGGTCGGTACTACCGACCAAAGGGCTGGTACTACCGGTGGTCCAAAAGACCGTTAGAAATGACTTTCTAACACGGGCGGTAGTAGGGTCGGTAGTACCGGCCCCGGTACTACCGGCCTTATAGCGGTACTACCGGTAGGCCAAATCTAGATCTACAGAGAACGCTCCCAAACTTTCTCCAAACCTCGGTACCACCGACCCCTAGGGTCGGTACTACCGTGGCCCGATACTACCGGCCATATGACGGTACTACCGGTAGGCCAAAACTCCTCCGAACAGAGAGTTTGCGCACTGCCTATAGAGGGGTCGGTACTACCGGCCTTATGGCGGTACTGCCTTTAGGCCAAAACTCCTCCGAACAGAGAGTTAGCGCGCTGCCCACAGAGGGGTCGGTAGTAGTTTCGGTACTACCGACTTCAGGGCGGTACTACCGACTTTAGCATCCTGAACTCCTCACTAAAATGGCCATAACTCTTAGCTCCGAACTCCAATTTCGATGATCTTGGACATTTTGGAAAGCTTATTCAGAGGCCTACACATCCCACAAACAAAGCTAATCCAACAAACAAAGGGTTAGTACAGTTTTCCAATCCAAGATCCATCGCTTCTCTTTTTCCAACCAAAGCTTTCTCCAAAACTTCTCTGAGTTGATCCAAATCAACTCCAACACCTTCTCCTTTGCAAATGTGCCAACACCACCAAGTGTATACAACCTTGTGCATGTGTGTTAGCATTTTCACAAACATTTTTCAAAGGATTTTCACTTGCTCTCACCGCGCCACTCGATCCTAGTAACAACGCAATGTTAGATCGCTCAAGTGGCACTAGATGACCGATATGCAAACAAGTTTGCTCCTCTTGATAGTACGACCATCTATCCTAAACTCGGTCATAATCTTCTCTACACACCTATGACCGGTGAAATAAAATGCCCTACAAATATACCTTTGCCTTGCGCATTCCATTCCATCTCCTTTGGTGTTGATGCAACACATGCACCAACCTAGATCAAATGATATGATCCACTTCATATCATCACATGGCCTCCATGGTCCATCGATCTTGACCTCACTTGCTCTTCACCATTGCTTCGGTCCTTCGGCGCCAAGTCTTGCTTAAGCCTCCCGACACTCGGTACCAACGGCTTCAAAGCCTCCAACTTGCCCTTCACCTTCGCAACCGGTCCATCAAGCCAAGTCTTGCCTTGATCTTCACCATCTTAGCCACATGACCACATGTCAAGTTTCATGTGCATTAAGCTCCTCCATGATCATCACATGTGTGAGCTTCACATCAAGTCCAAGCCATGCACCTCCATGGCTCAAGTGCTCATACACATGTACCTGTGGACTAATCCCTGTGTATCTCACATAAACACCATTAGGCCACCTAAAGTTGTCACTCAATTACCAAAACCAAACTAGGACCTTTCAATCTCCCCCTTTTTGGTAATTGATGACAACTCTACAAAGATATGAAAATTAAGCTTATTCCAAGCTAGCACTTCACAAGAATGTAAATTGCTAACTTGGCTTGGATTCTATGTTACTTATCCAACATTATGACCACATGAAAAGATTTGGATAAGTACCATACAACCCAACTTTGTAGTGTTAACTCCCCCTACATGTGTGCTCAAATGGTTTGGTTTCAAGCTTGCACACATGCATAAATATGAAATTTGTGGGAGTGTTAGCACTACTAAGTGATGCTAAGGTAAACATGATGAAATTTTACCTTTGAAGCGTGCATACCACATTTTGATTCATCCTTAGCATCGACCTTGCTAGAAACAAGTGAAACTAGATACCACGTGAGATCAACATTATAATCAAGGTTCTAGTTACCACTTGTTACACTAAGACTAAGCTCTAGATACCAAATAAAGGAAAACAATCATCATCCAAGTCTTAGCTCTATCAAATATTACACACAAGCATATAAGGATTTAGAACATATGCAATGCAAGCAAGTGAAGGACCGAATTGGTGACCAGAGGGGGGTGAATGGGAGCCTCAAATTTCTTCTCGAGAAATGATGGCCCTTGTCCCAGAAAATCACCCCAAAAGCGAAGACTCAAACAACCGGTGAGTTCACGACCTACGAATAGGTGGATACCCTAGGAGATGTCCTAGAGGTACAGAGAAACTACCGAAGAACCCCCAAAACAAAGCACCAAAGCAACGGGGCAAAACTGCACAAGCAAGCTCCTAGAACAATCGAACTTTCGATAACGGAACACCCCACTCCTATGGAGAAGAGGAAAGTGTTCGACCAAAACTACTTAGGCCAACTAGTGGCAAAAGCACCTTGGAAAGATCCTTATGAAGTTAGGAAACTAACGCAACAGACGGATCTCAAATCGGAGCTCGAACGCAAAAGATACGACCGCTAGAACAAACGAAACTCCGAAAGCGGAACACTTAACTCCTATGGAGAAGAAGGAAGTGTCCGACCAAAAATACTTTGACCAATGGTGGAAAAGGTACTTTGGAATGATCCTTACGAAGTTAGGAAACCAACGCAACAAACGGATCACAAATCGGAGCTCGTATGCAAAAGATACGGACGAAATCAGCAAAACTGTGCAGTCGCGGACTGTCCGCTAGTGAACCGCGGACTGTCCGCTAGTGAACTGTGGACTGCCCGCTATTGAACCCCGGACAGTCCGGAATGAGTCCCGGACAGTCCGCCGTTCAAAAATGAAAACAGCGACCTTGCTGCCCGTGAACAGCCCCGACCCCCGGACAGTCCGGGGATAAGTCCCGGACAGTCCGGGAATGCCCAGAAAGGCTAAAAATAGCCCGTATCAAACTCAAATTCGATTGGAACTCAACCAAATCGAACGGGGCTGCAACCAAACTTCTCCCAAGTGTTCTCCTACGTGTTGGGAAGCTAATCCTAGGATATCATCGCTTCAATCCAACTAAACCATGAGAAATCCGAAGAACACTATAAAAGGGGAAGAACGAAGAACGAAAACGATTTCGACTCGATCTACTTGTTCGTGAGGGTAGAGATGAATTCCTCTGGTAGAAATGTTCTCCTCACTTCAAAGAACAAGTTGATTCAAACGGAATCGCAAAAGACACAGCGTAGAGGGAGATCGAGTGAGGGGAAAATCGTGGAGAAAAGAAGAACGCGAAGAACAAATTCAAAACGCGAATTCAACCACGAATTTGATCCTTGGATTCAGATGAATGGATGATTGATTAAGCACTCGGTGTCGGGCTACAAGCCAATCCTAGCAACACAAAGCTTGGATGGCAAAAAGCTCAAGAACAAGAGCCAACTCTCCCTAACCCTAGCCTTCTCTCACAGGAACAAAATGAGAGAGAGACCTCCAGAGTTCCCAAGGATGGCGGCTGCCCTAGCAGCCCCCCTCATATATATAGGCGCACGTCCGAAGACCAAAATGCCCTTACATTAAGCACTCAACCCAAATACCCCCCAGGGGTAAAACCGTCCAGACTTGACAGTTTCGATCCGACGGCCACGCCCGCACATCCGGTAGCTTCGCCTCGACGCGACCTCCCTGATGCCGCCACGTGCCGCCATCGTCGACCGCCGTGCCTTCTCACCGATAGCTTCGCCGCAACGCAAGCCTCTCGGTGCCACCACGCGTCGACCGTCCTTTTGGACCACCCCCGGTTTTGAGGCCCAAACCGGTAAACCCGCCAGCCCAGGTTTTGAGGCCCAAACCTGGAAACCGTCCACCCCGAGTTTTGAGGCCCAAACTCGAAAACCCGCGCGCCCAGGTTTTGAGGCCCAAACCTGGAAACCGTCCTCGCCAAGTTTTGAGGCCCAAACTCGGAAACCGGCCACCCCGAGTTTTGAGGCCCAAACTCGGAAACCGTCGATGGTAGCTTTTTGAGGCTCAGCTACCGAACCCGCACCGTAGACGGAGTGTGGTTCTCACACCCCGACCACCGGCACCGATGCCGATGCATGTCCAGCCTCCACGCCGGGCACAACGCCTTTGCCTTCATTCTTGACTTGGCCGACGGCACTTGCGCCGCACGCAAGCCCATGTCCGACCTCCGCCAAGTGGCACGACGCCACGTCTTCCTCCCGACTCGGCCGATGCACCGCACATCCCCATGTGCTCTCGCTCGCCGATGCCACGTGCCAGCTACCACAGCTGGTCCTCTGGCCCTCTGGTCCGTCAGTCCAAGCCTCACGTCCGCCCTTCACCACTCTGGGTACATCGGCATGGCACGTCCGCCGCACGGCACGCCCATCCTTCACCGCTCCCGGTCCGTCGGCACGGCACGTCTCTACTTGACCTTCACCTCGCCATTGACCACTGTATCTGAGCTCCACACCTGCACATCAACACAGCCAAGAGACACATGTCGCACACGCACACCAACACAGAAACACCACACAACTCAATGCCACCAGTTAGTCATACACATTAAGCGCATAGCTAGATATAGACTCAACTGGGTAAAAGCCTCAAACCTTCCTCATCAAAGTCAATCATTCATCATATATGTTCTCAGCAAGCAAATGTAATGCGCAAACAAATGCATCAATCATGTATTCATGAGCTTGCTCCCCCTACTTGTGTGCTCTCTTTGTTCAAGAATTTTGATCCTTCCTTTGCATTATCCAATCTTGCTCCCTCTTGATCCATATCCATCTTGTTTTCTCCCCCTTTGTCCTTGACATATCTTTACCACATCTCCCCCTATCATATCATATCTTTGGCACTTTCTCCCCCTTTATCATCAATGACTGTTGGCGCTTACTAATGCTCATAATTAACCATCAACTATTGAATGAAATGACACTAAATGAATTACAAAGCATAGTTGTAGGGTTTGAAACTAACAAGTTCCACGAGTTTTGGTGCTCTCACTTGTTTTGTAGGACATCAATATTTCACCATATAAAAGTATCTCAAGTGATGAATTGGAGTGCACCATTGCGAAGGGCTCGTCGAGACGATCAAAACGGACATATCATTTGCTATATTCGGAGTCCCGGATGAAAAGATATTAATCTCGCAACGAAATCTGCAAAAGAAGGATCTAGAAGACACCAGAAGACACCACGAGGCGGCCCACCACATGGGCCCACTGGGCCAGACTGACCGGTCCCACTTGGAGACCGACCGGTTGGCCACGGAGGCCGTTTCGCCTCTGCCTTCTGGAACCTTCTTCCACCGCCTCCTAGGATGCATCTCCACCGCCCCTGAAGTCGGTTTGATCCAACGGTGGGCGATAAATGTGACGCGGATCGATGACATGGCGATTCCTTGCCCCCTACTCCAACTCGGGCTATATAAGCAGCCCCAGACCCCCCCTCTCTAGGCATCTCCATCTTCATTATTCATCTCCACATCAGAAACTAGGGTTTCAATTAGAAGTAGAGGTCCCTCTAGATGAATCTCTTCTAGTTCTAGTTCTAGTTCTAGTTGTCTAGTTCATCTAGTTGTAATTAGAGATCAGATTAGAGAGAGGAGAAGGAGAGAGCTGAGGAGGAGCCGGATCTGTCGGATCTTCCTCGACATTATATTGGTGTAGCATCTGGTTTATCTGCAAGTAATCTCCAGGTTCTTCATTTACACTTCTAATTATTCTATTTAATTTCAGTCCTTGCTTTATTTTATTTACTGGATCTCTGCTCGTATTGAGTGCTCTAGTTATCATATGTAATTAGAGTAGTAAGCGTTAGTGTAGACGTTGTGTCTAGACTAGGGTTTACCTGAGTTTGCGCCCAATCCTCCGGATAGTTGTGGTAGCTACAGGGGTGACAGCTTTGTAGATTGTTATAATCCACCACGTTAGGATTGGTGTTTTCGTAGAGCTTTTTGGCAGCCTTCTCCCGATTACCCTTTCCCAGTCTTTTTCGAGAATCGGAAAGGTACTGTTGCTCCAAAGTAAGTAAAGTATAGTAAGTCTTTAATTAAATAGACCCGCTTAGAAAACCCTATATCTCTCTCTACCCATACTATCATTCTTTTCTTGGACGTTCTTAATTCTTCTAGCACACTTCATGTTCCCCGTGGAAATCGATACCCCGGAATACTCTCGGGTGAAAGCTACATCGGTATCCATGCGCTTGCGGATTTTTCTGTGTGCGTTTAAAATACCCAACAAGCTTTCTGGCGCCGTTGCCGGGGAAAGAGTTTATCTCTACTCTTGGTAGCGACATTAGTCAGTGTCAACAAGCTTTCTAGCGCCGTTGCCGGGGAACGGTAGCTGTTCTAGAATCAAATCAAGTTCGTCCGCATTTCTTTTCTTTTACCACATTTTTCTTTTACCACACCTTTACCTCACCACCACACTTCTTACCACATGGATTTCACTCCTATTTTTAAATTCTTTGCTCCAAAGGACGACTTGTTGGAGCCTCCACCATCATCACACCCCATTCATATAGATGGCTTTGAGCTTCGCCCTGCTCTTATAGCCATGGTTCGGGAAAAATCCTTCTCTAGATCAGAAGACGAAGATCCATACACCCACCTTAGGGAATTTGAGCAATTGTGTTCTTGTCGGACTATTACTGGCATGACACAAGAGACCATAAAATGGAAACTATTCCCGTTCTCCCTTTTGGGAAGAGCGAGAAAATGGTATGATCATTCTGTAAGGGGCACAAATGGAAATTGGGATGAACTTTGGGGCAACTTTTGTCTTGCTTTCTTCCCTCTTTTTCGAATCACTGACCTTAGAAACGAAGTCCTTACATTTAAACAAAAAGAGAAGGAGACACTAGGAGCAGCTTGGGCTAGGTTCAAACACCTTACCAATTCTAGCCCAAACCTTTCCTTGCCAGACCATGTGCTACACTTTCACTTTTATTGTGGTCTTAACAAGGAAGCTGCTCTACATCTCGATTTAGCTTTTGGAGGATCATTCTCACATAAACTTGTTAGTGAAGGAGGAGACATCCTAAATAAAATCCTTGAAAACACTCCTAACACTGGCATTTTTGACGAATTCCCAGAAGAAGAAGTCGAGCCTAACCCCGACCAACACGAGGAGGAACACCCAACCAAATTTGAAATTCCTTCAAATCCTTCTAATAATTTGGTTGTCACAGAACCTTCTCTAGAGAAAACACCCTACACTTTAGAAAATGATGAACCCCACCCTTCGGTGTTCTTCTCTAAAAATGAGGAAGACGATATCAAAGAGCATGGAAGCTACTTCATAAACACCTTTTTAAATCCATGCTCATATGAGACATCTCCTAATTTAATTGGTCTATCTAACATTGCCACACTCGAGATTTTCAACCCCCCCACACTTTCTGTTTACAAAAACTTCAAAAGGGTGGTTGTCGATGTATATATTTATCAAAAATTTTGTAGATCTCGTAGTGCTCTTAAATTGGTGTTGGAGGGGAAACCACTTCACCAAATCACATCTTGAAGGTTTCCCAAAGACAAGCTCAGTGTCCTAAAACAAGCGCTTTTCAGATCAGTGTTCACCTTCCTGCTACACTACCCTTGCGTAATGAACATAAGGATATAATTGTTAAAATATTCCTTCAGGTATTCTTGTCACTAACCTTTGCAGGTCTAGAGCAAAAAGTTTGAAGGAATGACAAACACAAGGTATGTCCAACCAATCATCATGCAACATTGAATTACATTCATCCAATCTTGATTTTTGCAAAATCTAAGCTTGGGGATACACTTAAGAACAACTCTTGTAATGTTGCTATGTTGGTTGTCCCTACCTTTAAGACATGCTCATGTGCTATACACTACTTATGCTCTCTCATAACCATTTGAGTAAATCTCTTTAATGCTTTAATGCTACCTTCATCTGCTATAGAATATGTTTAGGTTCGGAATACTTTCATACATCTCTTAAATGAAGCATGGTGCCTAGATTAGGAGTGGTGTTTTTGCTTTCAAAGGCCTTTTAATTTATGCATGCTTAGGTTAAAATGCCCTCTTAAATCAAATTAGACATGGTGTTTAGGTTGGTTTTTGAGCCGATAGTATGTTATAGTGGATACTGGATATTTTGTTGGACTAACCCCTACAGGAAAACATTCAATATCAATTATGGGAAAGTCCTGAGATGAACTCACATTGGAGACGAAGAGACACATGAACTTCAACAACTTGCGCAAGGGAGACACAACTCACTGATCATGGAGAAATGAGATCCATGGAACAAGACAAAAGATGAGTGCCACAAAACAATATCTACAATCAAAGCACTCACTCCATGGAACTAGGTGAACAAGTCTGAGCTGGGTCACTAGAAAATAAAGACCATCGTGGGAGGAACAACACACCTTCACTAATAGGTTGACACATAGAGAAGGAAGGTTGATCCCTCTAAAGATGATTCTACTATACCTTCCTCCTCTGAAGCTCCCATCACTCAGGTTCACTATGAGATAAGCAAGAGAAGACAAGTTATTCATGAAGAACAACCAGCCAGACAAGAGAAGCTTCCACAAGGTGGTTCGATACATCACTCTTCAATGATAAAGGTAACATCTCAAGGTATGTGACCATCACTTTAAAAGCTTCTCCTTAATTCTGGTACGTGCACAAATAAGAACCAAACATATTTAAGTTGTACCTCACTTAATCCAACCTAAACAACTCAACTTGTTCAGTTCTTTACTCTTTGTTCTTAGCTTTACTCTCTTGAATCTCACTATCTTAACCAAATGAGCTAAAATATTATGCATCCAACCTTTGGAAGATGATATATCACAATTATGATCAACACATTATGTATAGATTATCCTTCCTTGGGTTAAACAATCTGATCTGTTAAATATTTTAAGATGCTACTTTCATGCTCATATTTTGATCCTATTACTCATGTTAAAATTGAATAGAACACATAAACAACAAATTTATCTTGTGCAATGTGCCTAAGGTTAGAGAGGAATGAGCAAAACTTTTGGTTCTGTTGGTGTTTTTCCACCAACAGAGCCCATGCACTTGATCTCTACCTTGTCTTTATGAGCAGGACACACTCCTAAGAAAAACATGGAGGAGTTTGTCAACTCCCAAATTCTACAGAGTGAAGGTCCTAGATCTACAAGAAGATGTGCACTAATCAAGATGCTGTCAACTTTCACAACTAATGCTTCACTTCAAATTGCTGGGCGAACGAAGAACATGAGTGACACCATATCAAGAGGTGTATTTATCAAGGTCTACCTATCAAGATCAAATGATGCACCTCATGAATGAACATGGTGAGAAGTCCTGTTCAGAGGACTTAAAGCATTGAACCCTCGCCGAAAGGTAAAATCGGTAGTTATCCATATTTATCTTTTATGCATTAATTTCTCTTTTTTACATGTTTACTTTCTATCATTTGCATAATCATTTCTCCATAGCATATTTACTTTTCTACATTAGCATTGCAAAAAAAATAAAAATATTACACTGCATCATAAAACCTAAAAGCCCCATGTGAATAATTCTATGGTGTGTAAAACCCCATGGGGATATTCACCGTGGTGGCATAAAAATAAAAATGCATTCATTTTGTTAGACTGTCATTGCATCATAAAAATAAAAATACAAAAATATTGAGAAAGAGATTGAAACTCTGGACAACTAAGGCTTAAGTGGCCAACCACTAACGCTTAATCTGTTCCACAAGTCTTGTTGTCTATTTGAGTTTCACAGGATTGAAAGACCAAGAAAAGCTGACGAGCAAGTGGATGTTCTATCCCCTGTTAGAGCACTGTTTCCACAACCATCAACACCAATCAATGCTCTGATAGAGGAAGAACATTTTCACTGCCAGTTCGTTACATTGCAAGATCAACGACTACATCAACATTCAACTTGGGGGAAAGCACCCCCGTGTATCCAGGTAAGTATCCATATCCTCTTAAGTTTTCTTTCTATACATAAATGAAAATAAAATATAAAACAAAACAAAAAAATATATGTGGGCACATGAAGGCTCACCATTAATTAAATAGAAAAAAATATGAGCACATGAAGGCTCAACGCTATTAAGGGAACCAGCTTGGGGGAGACGCACCCCCGTTATCTTCGTGATCCAGGTATGTCTTATTCACTATCTTAGTTATTTATAATAAGTGTGTGTTAGGTTAAATAAATAGTGTGTTAAGTTTGTTTTAAGAAGTTAATAATAAAAGAACTCTCTCTCTATTCTTTTACATGGAAATGATGAATAGTTGCTCTATCTTATTTCTTTCAAGTACCTAGCCTTCAAAGCATGAGTTCTCCTGATTAATAATGATGCTTAAAAATGAAATTAAATGCATGGGTAGCAAATGCTTGACCTAGAGTCTAAGTAGTTGACAGATATGACATGTGATGATCTGAGCTGCTATTATCTTGTTCTAAAACAACACTAGAGTTCCGGAGAATTTCTAATATTAATATGACTAATAATTGCATTGAGTTAAATTAAGCTTTGTTGACCCTATGAGAAGTTATCGTTCTATTGAATTGAGATCACTTACACATTTCATCCATCTTCTGCATAAATGCTCATTTGTTCCAATCCTCTCAAAAGTTTGTTGGAAGCTTGTGGCTATTCAAAAAAAAGAGAGAAAAAAAATCCGAGGAAATAAAAAGGGACAAGTGTCTGAAACCTCAAAAAGAAAGATCCTGAGGAAATAAAAAGGGACAAGTGTCCGGAACCTCCAAAAAAAATGATGATGAAAAAAAATGATAATAAAAAAATGGGCATGTGCCCGACAGTAGAATTAGCCAGATAGCCATGTGTCTCTGATAAACAAAAGGGAGTGATATATGTCAAAAGAGCATCCGACTCCATTTTCCATACACATGCACTTCTTGATTCAATGGTATGGTTGACTTTCTCTTTGGATCCATTGTTCAATTTGACAACATATGTTTTTAATCTTTTTGAAAATTCATAAAAACTCCGGGATAATGGTGAAGTGAAAGAACTAGAGACATAGTGCTTGATTTGATCATTCTATCTTTCAATTACTCAAGATTCAAGGTAAAGTACTAAGCCCCATGATGAATAATATGATACTTTTCCTATTCCATATGAGAACTTCTGTTTGAATACATGTGTACTTGTTGGAAGTAAAGATATTGTAGCAACTCCTGATCCATTGTTGAGATTGGCTTTGCTCGGGACTAGCAAAGGTTAAGCTTGGGGGAACTTGTTGACGCTCACTAATGCTCATAATTAACCATCAACTATTGCATGAAATGACACTAAATGAATTACGAAGCATAGTTGTAGGGTTTGAAACTAACAAGTTCCACGAGTTTTGGTGCTCTCACTTGTTTTGTAGGACATCAATATTTCACCATATAAAAGTATCTCAAGTGATGAATTGGAGTGCACCATTGCGAAGGGCTCATCGAGACGATCAAAACGGACATATCATTTGCTATATTCGGAGTCCTGGATGAAAAGATATTAATCTCGCAACGAAATCTGCAAAAGAAGGATCTAGAAGACACCAGAAGACACCACGAGGCGGCCCACCACATGGGCCCACTGGGCCAGACTGACCAGTCCCACTTGGAGACCGACCGGTCGGCCACGGAGGCCATTTTGCCTCTGCCTTCTGGAACCTTCTTCCACCGCCTCCTAGGATGCATCTCCACCGTCCCTGAAGTCGGTTTGATCCAACGGTGGGCGATAAATGTGACGCAGATCGATGACATGGCGATTCCTTGCCCCCTACTCCACCTCGGGCTATATAAGCAGCCCCAGACCCCCCTCTCCAGGCATCTCCATCTTTATTATTCATCTCCACATCAGAAACTAGGGTTTCAATTAGAAGTAGAGGTCCCTCTAGATGAATCTCTTCTAGTTCTAGTTCTAGTTCTAGTTGTCTAGTTCATCTAGTTGTAATTAGAGATCAGATTAGAGAGAGGAGAAGGAGAGAGCTGAGGAGGAGCCGGATCTGTCGGATCTTCCTCGACATTATATTGGTGCAGCATCTGGTTTATCTTCAAGTAATCTCCAGGTTCTTCATTTATCACTTCTAAGCATTCTATTTAATTTCAGTCCTTGCTTTATTTTATTTACTGGATCTCTGCTTGTATTGAGTGCTCTAGTTATCATATGTTATTAGAGTAGTAAGAGTTAGTGTAGACGTCGTGTCTAGACTAGGGTTTACCTGAGTTTGCGCCCAATCCTCCGGATAGTTGTGGTAGCTACAGGGGTGACAGCTTTGTAGATTGTTATAATCCACCATGTTAGGATTGGTGTTTTCGTAGAGCTTTTTGGCAGCCTTCTCCCGATTACCCTTTTCCCAGTCTTTTTTGAGAATCGGAAAGGTACAGTTGCTCCAAAGTAAGTAAAGTATAGTAAGCCTTTAATTAAATAGACCCGCTTAGAAAACCCTATATCTCTCTCTACCCATACTATCATTCTTTTCTTGGACGTTCTTAATTCTTCTAGCACACTTCACGTTCCCCGTGGAAATTGATACCCTGGAATACTCTCGGGTGAAAGCTACATTGGTATCCGTGCGCTTGCGGATTTTTCTGTGTGCGTTTAAAATACCCAACAAGCTTTCTGGCGTCGTTGTCAGCGAAAGAGTTTATCTCTACTCTTGGTAGCGACGTTAGTAAGTGTCAACAATGACCATAAAGGGCATGCTTCACTTGATACAAAAGGGTTTCACTAGGGTAGATGGTTAACACTTGAGTCTTCATTTTTTATGGACACCACCATATGTGTTGGAATGACACCATGTGTAGGATCTTTGACCTTGATACCAATAGGTGGGGCACCTCCCCTATGTCATAGCATGGGTCATCCAAATGATAAACTTGAGCTCTTGTTGGTGAGGGATGCTTTGCTTGATTTGGTCACTTCAAGTTGAGGATCACTTGAAGTCTTGTAGGATACTACCTGTGAGCTTCATCTAGACACCACTTGGTAAATATCATTTGAAAGATCATATACCATTTTGAATAGATACCATGTGAAGAAATGATGAGTCTAGATACCACTTGAATGATAGTTTAAACTTGATATCCATTTGCATTATTGTCTTCTTCTTGAACTCTTGTCATGAACTTCCCATTTGTGACTTGAACTATTAAACTTGCACAATATATCTAACTCAGTTTGCTCTAGAGTAAGCTTCTTCACACATCTTCCAATGGTTATCTTACTCACGTTGAATTAGACACTTGAATGCTCATCTTCTAGATCAAGTACTTGGGTTCACTAGCTCATGAACAAATCCATATACTAACCACTAGATCATATAATCAAACAAGCAATAGTGGTAGGTTATGAATTTAAATTTTTCATTTGTTATGCATGATCCTATTAAGCATGTACTATATGCACTAACCGCATACTAGTAAGGGATGAAAAGATCATGCACATTACAATGATACCATTGCTATCTTGGAGTAGAGGATAGTCATTTTGATTCCAATTTAGCTCCAAATAGCAATGTGAAGTCCATTTACAAGCTTGATGAAGACCAATAGATACCAAATATGAATTCCATCTTCACCCATATGAATTTAGAATTTAGAACTACTAAAGATCAAGTGCACTATCTTGTTGTGGTTGGCTTGTTTCTTTATTTGATCATAGCTTGCTTATGAATACCACTTGAGTTGGTATGATTTGCTCTCTTTGGGTGTTGCTTGCTCTCTAGATCAATCCTTTTGATTTCTTCAACTAAGCATCTCCCATGTCCCTTTAGATCACCACTTCCATATTAGCCTTCCAAGCCATGCTTGGTTAACTTACCAAAGGCGGCAAGCCCATACAAAAGGGAGAAGTGACCTCTCTCCAAAGAACCATCCTTGATACTTACTTGAATTGACCTTGTTTGATTGATCTAATTGAACTCTTCTTGAAATGTGACTTTGAATCTTTCTTTGAGTTCTTCTTTGAGTCCTTTTCTTTCTTCCAAAAGATCTTCAATTTGATACTAGGACTTGATCTTTCTCTTCATCTTGATGTTGGTCTTGATCTCATCTTTGTCATCTTTCTCACTCATCTCAAAACCAAACATAGGTCCCTCAACCACTTATAAACTTGATTCCAACTTGAGGGCATTTCAATCAAAGTGACTCTAGATCAATCCAATAATTGTCACTTTTCTGGCAGATTCTGTCCTTCTCAAGGAAACATGCATATCTCGCAAAATATAAGTCCAATGACTATGAAATTTGGTGGAGATGTTCCTCTCTAAGTGTCCTAGCAGCCATAGAATTTTAAGCTTCATTGGCTTTCTAGATTGCTACCAGATTTCAATTCTTTCTATAGTACTACATGCTGAAAACTGCTGCACAATAGTTGACAAGATCCATTCCAAAACCGAAGCATCACTTATCCAATTATTATGAACTTTGAACAGAAACTAATACCATAAGTGTAGAGCATGTGTACCAAATTTCAAGCCAATCAAAATAGATTTGATCACTCAAACATGGCTATCTTCTCAGATCACTCAGATTTTGCAATATTGAACAACTTTGAGCAATTGAGCTATACTCTACCAATTTGAATCAAACTTGAGCTAACTTGTTTGAATACTCTCACAAGACATATATCCATTCAAATCACTTACTAAAAGAAGTCTCATGAACATATCCATTCAATCTAACTCAATTTGATCACTTAAGCATTAAATCCATTCAATCATCTTATAGCAAGCAACATATGCATATATATCCAATTCAATCATCTCATATGCATCTAAAAGAACATGATAAACTAGAGATATACCTTAGTAGCTCATGATCATCCAAATAGCAAGCTTCTACTCAATTCGATTGCAAGCCTTCAAATAATTCTAATCAACCACCACAACTTGATCTTTGCACTTGTATGTTGTAGCACTTGGACTTCACTTCACTTGACTTGGCATTGGGATGGATTTGCACTAAGCTTCTTTACTTGACTCAATCATATGATGGACAATATGGAATTAATTGAATCAAGCCTCCAATGCCATGGTACCTACACACATTCATCCACTAGTTGATGGTACCCAAACTTGTTTGGGTCCTCTCAAGTTAGGAGCAACATACTTAGGCAATGCCTTAGTATGTAGCGGGATGTTTTGCAATAGCAACTAATGTGGTACCATTACCATCCTTTCTAAGCACATTATCATCATCAATTGAAATAGGCTTAGAATTTTTACCTAGGGGACATGAATTTGCCATGTGTCCCCTTTCCCGGCATGAGTAGCAAAGTCTCTTTGTTTGAGCCCTCTCTTCCTTGCTCAAATGTTGCTTCTCATTGCCTTGCCTCTCATGAGTTGCTTGAGCCTTCTTCTCAAGCTTGTTAGGACACTTCGAGGCAAAGTGTCCCATGTCATCACATTTGTAGCACTTGACTTGAGGTCTTGTGTTGATCTTGATCTTCTACCTCCCCTTCTTGTCTTCTTCCCCATATCACCATCTTCATGGTTGATCTTTCTTTGCACTTGGGGAGTCTTCTTGTTGGGGCAAGCATTTGCTAGATGTCCCGTCTCATGGCACCGATAGCACATGAAATGAGATAGCTTTTCTTGTTCTTGCTTCTTCATTTCTTTTGCATATCTTCTCTTGCCCCATCTCGTTCCTTTGACATTGCTTTTGTTGAAGCCAATGCCACTCTTGTCACCATAGCTTCTATGATTCTTCATCAATTGCTCATAGGTGACCTTTGATCTACACCACCTCTCTAACTTGTTGCTCAAGTTCTTCACTTCCCTTTTGAGCTCATTGTTCTCCTTCAAAATGTTAGTCTCACAAGACAAGGAAGTAGAACAAGCATCTATATGTGAAGAACATGACATAGATAATAAATCTTCACAAGAGGTGGATACATGCTTCTTCTCTACATCACATGGGTTAGCACAAACATGTGATTGATCATTTGACCCAAATGATGAGCTCTCACTAGTTTTAGTTTCTTCATTAGAAAGCTTCTTAGTGAGAAAAGCATGGTCTTGTACCAATTTATCATGAGCAACACTAAGTTCCTCATGAGTCAATTTTAGCTCATCATGTGAACAAGTAGTGACATAAAGTAGATGCTTTTGTTGTTCACATGCATTCTTTAGAAATGAGTTTTCTTTTGTCAATTTCATTGTTTTAGCCATCTCATTTTCTAAAGCTTTGGTGAGTCTACATACAAGCTCTACATTTGGATCATCACAATCAACAACCACATTTGCAATTGATACCTTAGTGTCACCGTGTGACATGAAGCAATGTGGTGCAGAGGGCGAGCTTGTTGAGACATCACTCTCATAGCCACCATCCTTGTCAAGTGATCTTGTGGATTGATCATCATAATCATCACTGGACCATGAGGTGGAGCAATCTTCCACAACCACCAAGTTGTGGTCATGCTTGTCATCCTCATGTGCCTCTTCCTTGGTCTCACTAACATCATCATCATTTGGAGCACTCCCATACTTGTCATTAAGATACTTCCACATGTGATGGGAGGACTCCATATCCATGATCTCACTAAAGATATCATCATGCAAAGATCTAAAAATGATGTTAGTAGCTTGGCACTCGAGATCTAGGCATTTCTCTTGTGCTTGAGTTAGATTTGTTTCATCCAACACATGAGAAAAGCCTACATCTACGATCCACCACATTTGAGGGCAAATAAACTTGAAATTGCATATCATCCAAGTTTTCCATCGTGTAAAGTGAGTGCCATCAAAAATGTGTGGATAATCAATGCCTAGCCCATAAGTCGCCATCCTCTCGGGTCGGTGAAGACCACAAATGAGAGACCTAGCTCCGATACCACTTGAAGGGTCGAGATGGCGGACTAGAGGGGGTGAATAGTCCTTTTTAAAATTAAACTTAATCGGAGCGGCTAACCGAAACAAATGCGGAATTAAAACTATCGGTCTAGCCAAGACTACACCCCTCTACCTATACTCTATGACACCTTACAAAAGATCCTAATCAATGCAAATAAGGTGTCGGGCTAGCTAGAGCTCACCTAACCAATTCTAGAAGCAAGGTCACACAAGCCTATGCAACTAGTACTTCAAGCACGGGGGAGCTCCTATGCAATCTAGCAAGCAAAGCACAAAGCCTAAGCTCACTAGCAATGCTCAATAACAAGGCTACACAAGCCAAATTAGAGAGCTCAACTTAGCTACACAAACTAAGCAACTAAACACTAGCACAAGGATTAGTATTGCAATACAAGCTAGTGTAAACAGCAGGCAGTCGGTACTACCGGGCTATAGGCCGGTACTACCAACGCCGGTACTACCGGGCTTCTAGGCTGATACTACCGAGCACCTGCAGGGAGCTACGAAATCAAAGGGGATGAGATGCAATCTCAGATCTAGCAATTACCCCACTTCCCTAGATGATGTAGATGACGAATGTAGCTTTCCCAAGTCTTGGTTCCTTGCCAAAATGTAGATCGAGCCTTCCCAACCTAAGATAGAGTGATGGAGGGAGGAAGAACACGAAGAACACAAGAACAAGCGTAATATGCAAGGAAACAAGAACAATAAGAGCAACAAGAGACGGGGACACAAGATTTTATCCCGAGGTTCACTTGGTTGCCACCAAGCTAGTCCCCGTTGAAGCAAGCCCAAGGTTGCCGCCGATCCTCTCGCTAGTGGTGACACTAAGCCAACCTCTCCACGATGGAGTGCTCACCAAGAGCTCTAGCTTTTGATCCGGCCGGACCACTTGGCGCTCTTCACGCCTCTTTGCACTAGAGTTGCTCTTCGCGATCTCCCGCGGGGCGAGCACAATGCCCCTCACAAAGCTTCTCCGGAGCCACGCACAATCTTCACGCGGGCTTCACGACGGAGACACGCACCAAGCCGTCTAGGAGGTGGCAACCTCCAAGAGTAATAAGCACCACCGGCTTGCAACTCAATCACCTAGTGCCAACTCTTGCAATCTCTCATGCACAACACTAGAATCGCTCTCTCACACAATCGGATAAGCACTAATAAGCGTATGTCTGTTAGAGGGCTCCCAAGCACTTCCCAACCATGGACACAAAGTCCCTAGGGTGCTCAACCTTTCCCAAGGGCCGGCCACCCCTCTATTTATAGAGGGGAGACACCAACTAGCCGTTTTCCCCTTTTCCCGAACTTCCACGCCTTCGGTCGGTACTACCGACCAAAGGGCTGGTACTACCGGCGGTCCAAAAGACCGTTAGAAACGACTTTCCAACACGGGCGGTAGTAGGGTCGGTGGTACCGGCCCCGGTACTACCGGCCTTATAGCGGTACTACCGGTAGGCCAAATCTAGATCTACACAGAACGCTCCCAAACTTTCTCCAAACCTCGGTACCACCGACCCCTAGGGTCGGTACTACCGTGGCCCGGTACTACCGGCCATATGGCGGTACAACCGGTAGGCCAAAACTCCTCCGAACAGAGAGTTTGCGCACTGCCTACAGAGGGGTCGGTACTACCGGCCTTATGGCGGTACTGCCTTTAGGCCAAAACTCCTCCGAACAGAGAGTTAGCGCGCTGCCCACAGAGGGGTCGGTAGTAGGGTCGGTACTACCGACTTCAGGGCGGTACTACCGACTTCAGTATCCTGAACTCCTCACTAAAACGGCCATAACTCTTAGCTCCGAACTCCGATTTCGATGATCTTGGACATTTTGGAAAGCTTATTCAGAGGGCTACACATCCCACAAACAAAGCTAATCCAACACACAAAGGGTTAGTACAGTTTTCCAATCCAAGATCCATCGCTTCTCTTTTTCCAACCAAAGCTTTCTCCAAAACTTCTCTGAGTTGATCCAAATCAACTCCAACACCTTCTCCTTTGCAAATGTGCCAACACCACCAAGTGTATACAACCTTGTTCATGTGTGTTAGCATTTTCACAAACATTTTTCAAAGGATTTTCACTTGCTCTCACCGCGCCACTCGATCCTAGTAACAACGCAATGTTAGATCGCTCAAGTGGCACTAGATGACCGATATGCAAACAAGTTTGCTCCTCTTGATAGTACGACCATCTATCCTAAACCCGGTCATAATCTTCTCTACACACCTATGACCGGTGAAATGAAATGCCCTACAAATATACCTTTGCCTTGCGCATTCCATTCCATCTCCTTTGGTGTTGATGCAACACATGCACCAACCTAGATCAAATGATATGATCCACTTCATATCATCACATGGCCTCCATGGTCCATTGATCTTGACCTCACTTGCTCTTCACCATTGCTTCGGTCCTTCGGTGCCAAGTCTTGCTTAAGCCTCCCGATACTCGGTACCAACGGCTTCAAAGCCTCCAACTTGCCCTTCACCTTCGCAACCGGTCCATCAAGCCAAGTCTTGCCTTGATCTTCACCATCTTAGCCACATGACCACATGTCATGTTTCATGTGCATTAAGCTCCTCCATGATCATCACATGTGTGAGCTTCACATCAACTCCAAGCCATTCACCTCCATGGCTCAAGTGCTCACACACATGTACCTGTGGACTAATCCCTGTGTATCTCACATAAACACCATTAGTCCACCTAAAGTTGTCACTCAATTACCAAAACCAAACTAGGACCTTTCATCGGGTCATGGACCTGGGGACACGTGTCGTTGAACGGGGTGCACGGACGGTGCATCCCCTCCTCGGCATCGGTTTGGTGGTTGAGCCACAGAAAAACCACCGGTGGACGGTTTCCAGGTTTGGGCCACAAAACCTGGGTGCTGCGGGTTTTTTGAGTTTAGGCCACAAAACTCGGGCTGAGGACGGTTTCCAGGTTTGGGCCTCAAAACCTAGGCGCTGGCGGGTTTCTGAGTTTGGGCCACAATACTCAGGCGATGGACGACAGGTTTCCGGGTTTCGGCCTCAAAACCGGGGGAAGGACTTGAAGATAGGTTTCCCGGTTTCGGCCTCAAAACCGGGGGGAGGTCTGTGATAAGGACGAGCGGCGCGTTGGCGGCACGTGGCGGCATCGGGTGAGGTCGTGTCAAGGCGAAGCTACCAGATGTGCGGGCGAGGTCGTCGGATCGACTACACTCTCATGTTGGTCAGGAATACCCTTAGGGTAAGTGTTAACACCTGATTTTCGCACGTGCAAGCTTATGACAGGTGGGCCCAACCGACAGTGAGAAAGGGATTCGGCGAAGAAACCAAGCGGATGGTTAGCCTTCATTGTTTTCGGCAAATGTCTATGCGGTCGGCTGTTTTGTGAAGCGACAGTTCCATTTAGAAAAAAGGATATGGCAAGTAAAGCCGACTTGCACAGGAAGACACGTGGTGATGAAGGACGCCGAGAGGAATAGGAATAAGAATTATGTTTTTCCGGATTTTATTATGTAAATCTTAATCGTCTAGGACTCGTGTTCCGTCCAGGGTATAAATATAAACCCTCGACCATTGTAAAATTGTTCACAACCATATAAATACAAACCGGCCCCATGTCATCTTCGAGTCCTTAGTCGTGTCGTCAAGTTCTTCGAGAGGAATCATCGATCCGTCGACCTCCGTAAGTACCGGCAACCTTGTTATCATGTCTAGTATCATGCGGTGGATTTAGATATGATGCAAGTAGTCTCGTATGTTAAGCTTAGTATCGTGCGGCGGAATTAAGCTTATGACCGGAAAGTTTTTGCCTGTGCCTTGTATCGTGCGGCGGATTAAGTCATGAGTAAAAATAGTTATCGGCTCTATTGGATTTGGCAGATCTGATAGATTAAGTAATCATGTGTTATGTGTTTTATTTATTTAATTCTTGTAACACTATTTTGCCCAATCTAGATTGGTCTTTGTTCGGCCTTGTTGCACGAGTTTGCTTGTGTCTTTTTAATCATAAGATCATGATGGCCGAAGCAACTTTCAATCTAGATTGTGACATGTTGTGGGTTCATGCATGTCGATCACGGTTAGGCTTTGATGGAACTGGGTATCGTGCGGCAGATGCAGGTTTTAGATTAGTTTCATCATGCTTGCTTGTATGTTCCTTCTTCATGGACCCCAATTCGGCTGGTTTGCTGATTTTGGTTAAGCTTACACGAGTAATAAGTTTATATAGATCTGTTCAGATATATGTATGCTTTTAGCTTCTTATAATTAGATTGTATCATGCGGTGGATTGATCTAATTATAAGGAGTGGTGTAGATTTGTAGCAAGTGGTATCATGCGGTGGATTAGCTTTGCTCAAGTTTACGCCTGAGGGGTTTATGAAGACTAGACGTGCGGCAGACTAGTTGGATTAGCCTATGCATGTATTGTTTGAATAGATCTATATTTACAAGTTACCTGTTTCTTTTCTTACATATGTGTTCGGAAATCAACATGTTTACATGCTTTCCTTTTTATACTTGCCGAATCACTTTATAAATATGCTTTGACAGACAGCTTCTATAGCTGTGTGCCGTCGAGATTGGCTTTCAAAGCCGTACATATGGAATTGTCTGGTGTCACCCAGCATGTTCCAGAGGTATTTTCACATTTTTATCCCTTGTTGGTTTTCAGGTCAAACCGACTGGCACGTCTCTGGATTCAACACACTCCGGGCACCCAATTGAAGATAGCTTTTCGGCTTGTCGTGTGCTTGGCGCAAGGTGTCACGTTTTGTGCCAACACACTTTTTGGCACGCCCGGTGGGACCAACTTTCTGCTTCAAGATGCCTGAGATCAATGATGATCAGGTCCTGGATGTGACCATGGATGACTTGTCGCTAGATGTGAAAAGTCTAGTACAACAGACTTGTGATGAGCTTCAGCGCAAGTGCCTGATGACCTTTTCCAAGAACAAGAGCGGCAAAGTCTTCCAGAAGGAACCATTCCCGAGGGTTCTTCCTCACCACCAACCTGACATCCCCGATGAAGAGGAAGCTATTCGGAAGATGACTGAAATGATGCACAAAATTGTATCAGAGGCCATGACCAATCATCAGTCAGCCTTCTTGAACACTTTTCGTGCTGTCATGGTTAGTATCTTCAGTCCAGCAGTAGATAAACGCTTTGAAGAAGCCGCTGGTCCAATGCAGGGACCACTGCTGTTCCCGGTACCTCAACGTCGGAGGATTGCCGAAGATGGTGGAGCTGGCACAAGCACAGGTGGGATGGTTCATCATGAGACACAACAACCTCCCCAAACTTATGGCCAGGTCACGTTCGGCACCACAGGGAATGTTCCGCAATCTGCTTCCAGAGTATCTCCTGCAGCGAACAAAATACAAAGGAATATGTTTGGAGATGGATATCAGGAGTTCGTTGATTATAGCGCAATTAATGCTCTTCCAAATCCAGGCTACAAGAGTTCAGCAGGACTACATCCTGGGGGGCAAGCACAAGCGGCTCTTGATTCAAGTGTTGACCTCATCATGCATAGGATGGCTGATATGATGCAAAATCAATTCGGCCTCAAACCAAAGAATCAGTCATATGCTTACAAGTCCCCCTACCTAGAATGGTACAATCGGGTAGCACTTCCTCCAAGAGTAAAGCCTCCTACTGATTTCACCAAGTTTTCGGGTCAGGATGACACCAGTACCGTAGATCATGTTAGCCGATACTTGATGCAACTTGGAGAGGCATCTACGAATGAAGCTTGGAGGATTCAGTACTTCCCGTTGTCGTTGACAGGACCAGCCTTCTCGTGGTTCGCTTCTCTACCGGCAAATTCTATCAATACGTGGGCAGAGCTGGAGTAGAAGTTCCACTCATATTTCTTTATGGGCACCAGTGAGAAGAAGTTGGTCGATCTCATGAGCTTGAGGATGAAACCTGGCGAGACGCCGCAAGAATATCTGCGCAGATTCAGGGAGACCAAGAACCTTTGCTATTCTCTGAATTTGCCGGATGACCAATTACCAGGGATAGCCATAGCTAGCATGTTGCCGAGTATCAAGGAGAAACTATTCGGCATGGAGATTGATGACCTCGAGCAGTTATCACAACGGTTGGCAATGATGAGTAGTCAAGCCCAAGGGTTTAAAAGGAATAGTCAATTCTAAAAGAGCGATGTGGCTGCCGAGATGTATCAGGCCTTCTTAGAAGAAGCGGTTGAGTACGATGATGAAGATGAAATAGCTGCAGCCGAGATAGTCTGGGCTAAGGAGCCGACTCAAGTCAACCGGCGATGGCTGAGGCAACAAAAAGGTACTTATGACTTTGATGTTTCCAAGTCAGATAAATTGTTCGAATACTTGTTGAAGGAAGGACGCATCAAGTTGTCGGAAGGTCATCCTATGCTACATCCTAAAGGGGTCAAGGACAAGAAGTATTTTGGTTTCCATAATACTAAATCCCACTCCATAAATGATTGCCGAATGTTCAGAGTGCGGATTCAGAAAGCTATCCAGGACGGGCATCTGAGGTTTGATGGAAAGATGAAAGTTGATGGTAGCCCTTTTGGATAGAATACTGTGTCCTTCTCTGTTAATATGGTCAATGCAGCTGACCTCAGAGGTAAAAACAAGGTGAAAGTATTAACTTCTGATTGAGCAAGGAAAGCTGGTGTTGTTGATCCTGATCAGCAAATCACAGATAAAGAACTTCAGCAAAAGGTTCGGTTCCAAAATAGCCGAACTGAGAGGGGTGAAACCTCTAAGCCCAGAGTCACGACGCGTATTCTGTTGAATAAGTGGCGTCGGGAGCAAGAGCGATACCAAAAGCAGAGGTTTCATGAAGAACAAAAGTTCCTAGAAAAACAGCGAAGGTACGAAGAAGAAATATACCGAGAAGAGCGAGAAGATATGAGGGAGCAAGAACAGTCTCATTGGGGATGCTCGTTCTTCAAGTATTGCTGGAATGAAGGCTTGAAGTTGCCAGCCAAGAATAACTGCCCTGAGTGCAGTGATCAATACTCTGAGTATAGGCAGTCTCGAGTCAACCGCCGTTCTGTCCATGAAAGGCTTGGGGCACGAGTCCCTGAGGACAATCGGCGCTTAGAAATTAGTAATTCTGAAAATCGGCGAGGAATAAAGTTTGCCGATCAAGATTGGACTCGCACTGGGGAAGAGGAATACCGCGAGTACGTCTGACAGAGAGGACAGTGGTGTCCACCAGGATTAAGGAAAAGCTAGAAGAGGAGAGTGCAACGCTTGAGGAACAGAGAGTTAGAGCAAGCAGGTGCCAAGACAAAACGAGTTTGGCGTCCAAAAGAAAAGCCGGATGGAGATGATCGTTCGGCTGATGCATGCATGGTGTTCTTTCTCCCATCAGAGTTCGTAGCTCCCGAAGGTCAAGATGTCCAAGACGAAGTGTATTCGGATTTTGATGAAGATGAATTTCAAGACTTGTTGGCTCATCTCGTCTTGGCTCAACGGGCAGTATTTGATAAACCAGCCAAACATCGACATTTGAAGCCTTTGTATATGAGGGGGAATGTTAATGGCAAGCCACTAACCAAGATGTTCATTGATGGAGGGGCTGCTATTAATATCATGCCATATACCACCTTCAGAAAACTCAGGATGTCAGGTGAAGATTTATTAAAGACTGACTTGGTGTTAAGGGACTTTGCTGGTAATTCTTTTGACACTCGAGGAGCAGTTCATGTTGAGTTGACGATCAGGTCTAAGACTTTGATCACTACTTTCTTCGTCATTGATGGCAAGGGGGCATACAGTTTGCTATTAGGAAGAGATTGGATACATGCAAACTGCTGTGTGCCGTCAACTATGCACCAATTCCTCATCCAGTGGATTGGAGACGACATCGAAATTGTCCATGCTGATGACTCGGTGAGTGTTGCTACTGCAGAGCCCATCTACTGGGAATATGATGGTGTCAAGTGTTTCTCTGGAAGATCTTGGGAAGCAGGTCCTGTGAACATTTTCAACGAGGACCAACAGTCGATTCGAACAATCGGCTCTCAGAGTAATTTTTGAATAGATGGTGGCAATGGAGGAAAATTGGAATTAGGTTTCGTGTCGGCTGACAAGGAATAAAGTGTTGATGATGAAGCCGAAGCAAGACCAGTATATGTGAAATTGATCTGTATTATAAATCTTCTGAGGGAGTTCTGCCTATTTCTCCATTGCCGAAGTTAAAGGAAGATCAAGAGTTCGCGTGAGGTGACGTACAACAGAAGTTGTTGATGAAATTGAAGAATATATGAAGGCACTTCCACGACTTGGTGATCATTTCAAGTTGTACGTGACAGCCGATAGCCTTGCATTGGGATCGGCCCTTATTTTAAGTTTAAAGAAAAGATAAGTGATAGCTTGCCTTAGCCGAAAAGTGTTAAACTCAGGAACGGGTATTCGGCTGTAAATATGTTTTTATATGAGCTGAGGCTTCGGCGCTGCTTGTTAAAAGCAGAACGCATGGAGATTATGTAACCCAAGGGATATTTGTATACAGCCGATGTAAAAGCATCGCCTTTAGTAGAAAAAATGTTCCAAGAGTTTAAGTTATAGCCGATATTTTTTTATATCGCCTTTAGTACAAGGATATTTATGGCCCTGGTAACCCTAGCATTTTCAAGTTGGTAGGTTTATTGGGGAAAGAGAAGGGTGAAGTGTAGTAAATAAGATGCCGAGTGATATGACATGTCAAGAGTGAGATCTAGTCGGCTATAATGACGTCATACATTCGGCAAATGTTCCTCTGGAGAAATGTTGCAATCAGGGAAAGTCACTGAGGAATCCAGAGATGCAAATAAACATTACTCATAGGAAAACAAGCTTCATTTATTCAATTACAAATCTGTCCTGGTACAAACTACTCTTGGAATAATCTGATCAGAATAGATTGCGGGTAGTAATCTCGGCAATAGCAGCGACATGGCCATCATAAATCTCAAGGTCTTCAAATTCGTCCGGGTCGCCTGCGAATCCAACTGGTAGAGAGGAGTAATCTTCTTTGGTCCAGGAACTCATTGCTGCTAACCCGAAGGAAACCCCGGCATGCACACCTTGGATGATGGCCTGATCTATGCGGCCATACACGGCGTCAAGACGAGCTTCAGCTGAATCCCCACGAGCATTCACCTTGAGGGCGACTCTGTTTGCTGCTGCTTTCAAACGGTCATTCTCTGCAGAAAGAGCTGGCGAGAAGAAAGAATATATTAAACAAAAGCAGACTCAATCAGGAGAAGAAGGAGAACCAAGACTTTGCCCTGTAATGATGTTGCAGAGTTGTTTCTGTTGGTCTGCCCATTCAGCTTCCTCGATACTATGTTTCTTGGATACATCTTCCAGTTCCTTCTGGGCTTTATCTCTTTCTTCACGGTATCGGAGAGCATCCAGACAGGTGTGCTGAAGTGAATCATTAAAATTCAGAATCTGGTAATCTAGAAGAAAGATTGAAAGAAGCTATTGGGACTACCATTTTTGGAGGAGGAACCCAAGCGTGGCTGGAAGAAGACTCCACCCTGAAAAGGAAATGGACAACGGATCAGAGACAGATGAACAATAAGAGCTATCACAAGAGGGCAAGAGACTGATTTCTTACCTATGGCACCGGTGGGTTAGTGCTCGACTTCCTCCTGCTTCGTCTCCGACGGGATGTTTGCCGTGGTCGCCATTTCCTGCCATTGATGGAAGCCTAAGCAAAGGATTTTCTCTCTGGTTTGAGCTGGAAGCTGAGAAGTGGAGATTTTGCAAGTCAAGCTGTTTGACTGGAGTGACAGCTTGTATACGGTCATATTTATAGAACCATGGCTTGCACATTGGAAGACCAAGCATTGGAGTAGGGTTTGCACAGCTTGTGGGCCGTTATTGGGCCAGGCCGAGTCTTTTGATGACTAGAAGAGGTTGTGACTTCAGAGTCGGGAAGCCGGTGAGATTCGGCTAAAAGTTATTCAGTTTCGACCGGTTGTTTGTAAACTCATATTACCAATTGGCACTGGGAGCAGAAACGAAAAGTTCCTTGAAGAGGACTGTCCTGATGTCATTGGAAATTTGAGAAAAGATTGGAGCTTCGAATCTGAAGTAATCAATTACAATGGTTGTCTGCGAGGCAAAGGTATCTGATGCGATTATCAGCAATAGCCGATGTAGTATGCATCGTCGTTTGAAGCGAAGATAAGAGGTCAGTGATTAATACACGAGACAGAACACACATTGACCTCGAAGGATCAATCGCAGGTTGATTTCAGAAGAGCGAATAAAAAAACTTCTTATTTACAAAAGGAGGGATGCAAAATTATAGGGTGATCAGTTCGTCCACTCCATCCTACGCCTAATCGGGAGAAAATGATCAAAGGAATAGGCTAGATCTGTCCGGGCTTCCTTCATATCATCTATAGAGTGTTCTACTCTATCTTCTAGCTCTCGCTCGCAGACATCAAATCTGCGGTAGTCGGCACCGGAGTGAATCTTCACGGCATTGAAGGCGAGCGCCGCGCTGTACCCCATGCCAGCCCTAGAGATGATGGGGAGAATTCGGTTAACCTCATTCACCCGCTTCAGAGGCGTCGTACCCATCACGTCAGCTGTGATAGCAAGCCTGGTAACGGCGGCTTCGAGGGCATGGAGTCTAGCCTCCAGAGCTGAAGAGAGAGGGAGTAAGTAGGAGCAAGAAGGGAAATAAGGAAAGAAATGATGAAAAATGTTTACCGGCGGCCCGTTTCCGAGCAGCGTCACGCTCCCGGGAAACTCGGGTAATCTCTCGATCCTTCCTTTCTAGATCAGATTGAAGATCAATAATCTTCTGGGTCAGGTCCTCGGGGACGTCATCTCTGGTCCTCTTGAACAAGAGCAACAATGTGTGAACAGCTACTTCATTTTCGAAACGAAAACAATGAAGAACAACCTCCTCTTAGAGGTGCTGGAAGCTCCTAACTCGGAGATATGGCGGCTCGCCTCAGACGACATCTTCTAGATTGGGAGATAACGAGAGGAAAGAGGGTTTTCCAGTTTTGAGTTTGAAGCAGGGAAGTTCAGAACGCACAAGCAGAAAGAGAGTGAAAGGAGGCTTTTAAGGATCCCAAAGGGTGCATCGGGAGATGGATCGGCAAGTACAGCAATTATGGCGTGTGAAGGTGGATGCTTCTGGAGATTCCACGTTAGTATACAAGGAGAAGGAATTTTGGTATAAATATTTATCCCAAAATTAGGGGGCATCTGTTAACACCTGATTTTCGCACGCGCAAGCTTATGACAGGTGGGCCCAACCGACAGTGAGAAAGGGATTCGGCGAAGCAACCAAGCGGATGGTTAGCCTTCAGAGTTTTCGGCAAATGTCTATGCGGTCGGCTGTTTTGTGAAGCGACAGTTCCATTCGGAAAAAGGATATGGCAAGTAAAGCCGGCTTGCACAGGAAGACACATGGCGATGAAGGACGCTGAGAGGAATAGGAATAAGATTTATGTTTTTCTGGATTTTATTATGTAAATCGTAATTGTCTAGGACTCGTGTTCTGTCCAGGGTATAAATATGAACCCTCGACCATTGTAAAATTGTTCACAACCATATCAATACAATCCAGCCCCATGCCATCTTTGAGTCCTTAGTCGCGTCGTTGAGTTCTTCGAGAGGAATCATCGATCCGTCGACCTCCGTAAGTACCGGCAACCTTGTTATCATGTCTAGTATCATGCGGTGGATTTAGATATGATGCAAGTAGTCTCGTATGTTAAGCTTAGTATCGTGCGGCGGATATAAGCTTATGACGGAAAGTTTTTGCTTGTGCCTTGTATCGTGCGGTGGATTAAGTCATGAGTAAAAATAGTAATCGGCTCTATTAGATTTGGCAGATCTGATAGATTCATTAAGTTATCATGTGTTATGTGTTTTATTTATTTAATTCTTGTAACACTCTTTTGCCCAATCTAGATTGATCTTTGTTCGGCCTTGTTGCACGAGTTTGCTTGTGTCTTTTTAATCATAAGATCATGATGGCCGAAGCAACTTTCAATCTAGATTGTCACATGTTGTGGGTTCATGCATGTCGATCACGGTTAGGCTTTGATGGAACTGGGTATCGTGCGGCAGATGCAGGTTTTAGATTAGTTTAATCATGCTTGCTTGTATGTTCCTTCTTCATGGACCCCAATTCGGCTGGTTTGCCGATTTTGGTTAAGCTTACACGAGTAATAAGTTTATATAGATCTGTTCAGATATATGTATGCTTTTAGCTTCTTATAATTAGATTGTATCATGCGGTGGATTGATCTAATTATAAGGAGTGGTGTAGATTTGTAGCAAGTGGTATCATGCGGTGGATTAGCTTTGCTCAAGTTTACGCCTGACGGGTTTATGAAGACTAGATGTGCAGCAGACTAGTTGGATTAGCCTATGCATGTATTGTTTGAATAGATCTATATTAACAAGTTACCTGTTTCTTTTCTTACATATGTGTTCGGCAATTGTTGACGCTGGTTATCTATCAAAATTAAAGGATAAATAAATATGAAAAGGGCATGAATTCAATCACCAACAAAGGTTTAGGGTTTTAATTGACAATATTCCACGAGTTTTGGTGAATTGTGATTCTGCAGGGACTAAACCAGGAAACCAGCGCTAATTGCTTCCCCTAGAAGGAAACCGACGGGAGATAACGCAACCGCCATGTCAGGAAAATTCTAGAAGACTCCAGGTGACACCAGAAGACACCAGGAGGTCGACCACCACGAGAGGTCGAAAGGTGGGACCGACCGGTCCCACCCTATGACCGGTCGGTCACCCACCGGGCCCAATGGCTTTCGTCTTCTGCAAGCTTCCTCCACCGACCTCTAAGACTCATCTCGGCCGTACCTTAAGTCGGTTTGATCTAACGGCTGTGGTTGATCCCTCAGGGCTATATAAAAAGGCCCCCAGACCCCAGGGCAGATCAAGTCCCTCTTCAGAAAAGACTATGCCTCATTCAGAAACCCTAGAAGAGACTTCAAGAGCCAGCTATCAAGAAGAAGACTAGTTACCCCTCTAGTTTAGATGTAGAACCTAGTCTTATACTAGAACTAGAAGAGAGAGAGAGAGAGGAAGAGATCAAGAAGGAGCTCCGGCCTGTCGGATCAACTTCTTCATCTTGTACCTGCGGATTCAAGTTCATCTTCAACTTGCTTCAGCGATTGTTTTGGTAATCAACGTCTATATTTAAGTTTGAGCCATTGTTCTTTTTATTCTTAAGGTTTATGACTCTCTTTTGAGTACTTTAATTCTAGATGCGCTAGAGTTAGAGTAGTTGGATAGTGTAAGCGTGGTGCTTAGACTTGATAGCTCATAAATGCCTCCTATAACGCCGGTAGTAGTGGGTGTTCGCAAGGGTGACTCTTATAGCCTTGTTGATTCTTCTATAGTCCACTTACCCGTGTGTAGGCTCGGTAGGATTATACATTTGCATAAAAGACTCATACTCTGTTTGTGACCTTTTATGGCAACTTCCCCACTAAGAATAATGCAACATATCACTCTTAAGTTGGATTTAGATAACCTTAGTGATCCCCTCTATACTTCTAGATTCTCCGTCCTTGTTAGCTACTCAAGGGTTAGACTTTAAGACTTAACACTATCCGTTCCTTTGGGTTCGATATTAAAACTGGGTTACATCCGGTGAAGTGCTACATCGGTAGATCTTATCTGTGCGCTTGTGGATAAAGTAGAGTGTGCGTTAATTTATACCAACAAGCATTTCTGGCGCCGTTGTCGGGGAACGGTAGATCAACTTAAGTCTTAGTTTAACCTTGTAATCATACTTTTATCTTTTTCCTTTTTATCCCAGTCTTTTCATTATTCTTGTTTTCATTCTTATGAATGTTGTTTTTGAATTCCACTCTTATCTATCACTACCCCATGAGCAAGCTATAACCAGTAGAATCCTTATACCCCATCATAATACCTGGTTATAAGCTATGCCTACCTTTTTGCTGCACTGTCTTTGTAATAGAAATATAATTATGAAAATATTCCTTCGGGTATTTTTGTCACTAACCTTCCCAGGTCTGGAGCAGAAAAGAACGAAGGAACAACAAACACAAGGTATGTCCAACCAATCATCATGCAACATTGAATTACATTCATCCAATCTTGATTTCTGCAAAATTCAAGCTTGGGGAATAGACTTTCTATGAACATCTCTTGCTATGTTGCTATGTTGGTTGTCCCTACTTCAAGATATGCTCATGCACTAATCATACTCTTTCATCACCATATGAATAAATCTCTATAATGCTTTCATGTTACCTTTACCTGCTATAGTATATCTATGGGTTTGAAGTATAGTCATACATCTCTTTAAATTAGGCATGGTGTTTAGTTTAAACCAAGAGGTGTGTTGATTTCGCTTCAGAAGAATTTTAAATTAAGCATGGTGCTTAGGTTAGAATACCTTCCTAAGTCAAATTAGATGTGGTGTCTAGGTTGATTTCTGAACTGATAATATGCTATAGTAGATATTGGATATTTTTGGACTAACCCCTATAGGAAAACTTTCAATATCAATTTGGGAAAGTCCGGAGATTAACTCACACTGGGGATGAAGAGACACATGAACATCAACAACTTTGCACAATGAAGACTCAGCTCATTCATCATGGATGAAAGAACTGTGAGTATCAAATTTTATTTATTTTGTCTTCTACTGCAAGTTATGCCTTGAATCATGCAGCAAACACATACTAGTCTATGCTAAAGTAATCCTAAAAACATCTTTTTATTAGCATAGATACAAAATACATAAGTTATGGATAACAACCCATGCTTCAAATTCTTGCAATCCTTCGGGTATATATCCACAAACGTTATGCAGGAGAGAGATTTTGTTCATCCATGGTTTGGTCTAAACATTGAAGACCCAAAACTCAAACCATAGACACACAAACCTACTCTCAGATCACAAATGGTGCTAGCCTAGCTCTGAGTCTTGCTTGGGCGCTGATGACAAACAGGATGCAACTTACCTCATATGAGACAACCTATGCCTGCAATCATCACTGTCAAAGATATCAAGACAAGAAGTGGGAAGTTATCCTCTTTTCTAATCAAAAGCTAGCTTGGGAGACAAGATGGTACCACTACAACAATAACAAGATCTACAAGTCAAACACATGAGCATGTTGTTTGGGAATCCATCTACTTCACAAGCCAGCCTGGGAGAGACATTCCATTGTCTAGATGTGTTTCACAATCAAAGGGAGGAAGGAGAAACACAACTTCAAACATATTGATCTCCTACCCACCACTTTGATCGATACAAACCACTAGATGCTATCCCAGTCGAGAAGAAGAGTATGATCCACCACTCATTCTTGGAAGATCGTTCTTGAACACCATCAATGTTATCATCCTTGCCGGACCTGGAGAAGTCAACTTTTGGATCTTTCGCTGCATCTTCAACATCTACATCACTTATGAACAGCCACAAAAAACCAAGAGAAGACATCGAAGGGAGAACCAACTGTCAAGAATTGAGGAGGGCATCATTAAGGGTGAAGCCACTACACCACAAGAGTTAGAAGATGGAGAGATAGTACCTGAGTCAGCAAATCAAGAAGAACAATCGATAAGACCTCCATCATCTAGACACTGTTGAGAGGACAAGTCTCAGTTGTGACATTACAAGACAAAAGACTCTCATGGAGGCACTCGAGTAGCAGCTCTAAATTCAAGTCTCTTGCCAACCCAATGATCAAAGGAAAACAAGAAAGGTTGATGAGAGAAGAATGCGGAACTGCCCCTACATCCTCATAATACAGAATTAATACAAGAAAGAGAGAGGATCCTAGTCAGCATACTCGAGGAACAATACGCCTTCACTAATAAGTCAACACACACAGAAGGAAGGTCAATACCTCTAAAGATGATTCCACTGTGATCTTCCTACTCTCAAGCATATTGTGAGACAAACAAGAGAAGACAAGCCATTCATAAACTATAACCAGCTAGACAAGAGAAGCTTCCACAAGGTGGTTCAGCACAATCACTTTCCAATGACAAAGTAACATTTCAAGGTAAGTAACCATCACTTTAAAAGCTTCTTCTTGATTCTAGTATGAACATAAATAAAGAGCTAAACATGTTTAAGTTGCACCTCACTTGATCCAACCTAATCAACCCAACATATTTAGTCCTTTGATCCTTGTTCATAGCTTTACTCTCTTGAATCTCACTAAATGAGCTAAAATGTTGTGCATCTAACCTCTGGGAAATGATACATCTCAATTATGAAAAGATCGACACTTTATGCATAGATTATCCTTCCTTGGGTTAAGTAATTTGATCTGTTAAATATTTTAAGATGCTACTTTTATGCTCATCCTCTGATCTTATCACTCATGTTGTATAGAACATATAAACAACAAGTTTGTCTTGTGCAATGTGCCTAAGGTTAGAGAGGAATAAACAAAACTTTTGGTTCTGTTGGTGTTTTTCCACCAACAGAGCCCATGCACTTGACCTCTACCTTGTCTTTATGAGCAGGACACACTCTTGAGCAAACATGGCGAAGTTTGTCACTCCCAAATTCTACAGAGTGAAGGTCCTAGATCTACAAGAACGTGCACACTGAGCAAGATGCTGCCAGCTTCCATAATTAACGCTTCACTTCAAACTACTGGACAAACGAAGAACATGAGTGACACCATATCAAGAGGCATAAACAAGAAGGGATGATGGAAGATGTCGTAGTCAGAATTAGAGGTCATTAAGTCCCCACAGACTTCTTGATCCTCGACATGGGAGAAGACGATGAATGTCCACCTCATCCAAGGAAGATCATTCCTCTACACTACAAGTACAATCATCTACAAGAGGAAATTCATTTTCACTTTCCTGGAAAAAAGGCATGATGCACCTTCATCAACTAAATGCCTAATGAAGCACCCAAGAAGAATAGAAGTGAAAGACGCCGCTCTCAAAGCCAAAGAAGACAAACTATCAAAAATAGAGAGGTCAATCATGAAGAAGAAGCTATCGACACTGTCCCAGAAAAGAAACCTCAAGACAGTGAACCACAGGAAGTGAAGACTCAGACCAAGAAAGTATGAAAGAAAAAGTTTGCACCTAAGAGGTACAATCAATAACAACTTTCCAAACGTCTGGCATACCTTGGGAGTCTGAACCAAGCAAAGATCCGGTTCGTCGGACCTAAATATCCGAACCTTCACCAAAAGGTAAAAATCAGTAGTTATCCTCATATTTACTTTGCCGCATATTTCTCATATTTAATTGTTAGTCGTTTATTGCATCATCATATTCAATTCACAAACATTTTAATTTCTGCATTGCATTAGAAAAGAAAATAAAACTGTTGTAATTGTTACACTATATCATAAACCATAAAGCCCCATGTGAATAATTCTGTGGTGTGTAAAAAACCCGTAGGAATGTTCACCGGTGGCATAAGTATAATAAAAATAAATATGCATACAATCATCCTGTTGCATTTTTCTCTTGCATCATAAAGATATTAAAATACAAAAAGATTGAGAAAAGAGATCTTACTGAAATTCTAGACAGCTAAGGCTTGAGTGGCCAACCACTAATGCTTAATCTGTTCCACAAGTTTTGTTGTCTATTTGAGTTTCACAGGATTTGAAAGGCCAAGTAAAGCTGACGAGCAAGTGAATGCTCCATCCACTATTGGAGCACTGTCTCAACAAACATCAACATCAATCAAAGCTCTAATAGAGGAAGGACGTATCCACTGCCAGTCTGCTATATTGCAAGATCGAACGACTACGTCAACATTCAGCTTGGGGGAAGGCACCCCCGTGTATCCACGTAAGTATCTTTATCCTCTTAAGTTTTTCATTCTATAAACAAATTCAAAACACCAAAAATATGTGAGCACATGAAGGTTCACTCTTAAAAATGAAAACACCAAAAATATGTGAGCACATGAAGGCTCACCCTTAAAAAGAAAAGAACAAAAATATGTGAGCACATGAAGGCTCACCATTAAAGAGACAAAAATATATGGGCACACGAAGGCTCAACGCTATTAAGGGAACTAGCTTGGGGGAGACGCACCCCCATTATCTTCGCGATTCAGGTATGTCTTTATTATTATTATTACTACTACTATTATTATTAGCTTTTATCTTAAAGTGTGTTAGATTAAATAAATAAAATAGTGTGTTTAGTTTGTTTTAAGAAGTTGATGACCAAAGAAGAACCTGCTCTCTTTAACCTTTTGCATGGAAATGATGAATAGTTGCTCTGTCTAATTTCTTTCAAGTACCTAGCCTTCAAAGCATGACTTCTCCTCATTAATAATGATGCCTTAAAATAAAATTAAATACATGGTTGGCAAATACTTGATCTAAGGTCTAGGTAATTGGGATATGACATGTGATGATCTGAGCTGCTATTATCTTGTTCTAAACAACACTAGAGTTCCGGAGATTTCTAAACATAAACATGACTAATAATTGCATTGAGTTAAATTAAGCTTTGTTGACCCTATGAGTAGTTTATCATACCATTGAATTGAGATCACTTACACATTTCATCCATCTTCCGCATAAATGCTCATAATTATCTGTTGCTACCCTCTCAGAAGTTTGTTAGAAGCATGTGGCTATTATTAAAAAAAAGAGAGAGAAAAGAAAAAAAAAGAAGAAAAGAGAAAAGAGATCTGAGGAAATAAAAAGGGACAAGTGTCCGAAACCTCAAAAAGATAGATCCCGAGGAAATAAAAAGGGACAAGTGTCCGGAACCTCGAAGAAAAAGAGAGAAAAAAAATGGGCACGTGCCCGACAGTAGAATTAGCCCAATAGCCATATGTCTCTGATAAACAGAAGAGAGTGAATATATTCAAAAGAGCATCCGACTCCATTTTCCATACACATGCACTTCTTGATTCAATGGTTGGTTGACTTTCTCTTTGGAACCATTGTTTAATTTGACAACATATGTATTAATGCTTTTGAAAATTAATTAAAACTCTGGGATAAAGGTGAAATGAAAGAACTAGAGACATAGTGCTTGATTTGATCGTTCAATCTCTCAATTATTCAAGATCTAAGGTAAGCGTAATAAGCCCCATGAAGAATAACATGATATGTTTCGGAGAATTTTTGTTTAACGGCAGGTATACTTGTTGGAAGTGAAGATATTGTAGCAACTCCTGATCCATTGTTAATTTTTGGTTTTGCTAAGGGACTAGCAAAGGGTAAGCTTGGGGGAATTGTTGACGCTGGTTATCTATCAAAATTAAAGGATAAATAAATATGAAAAGGGCATGAATTCAATCACCAACAAAGGTTTAGGGTTTTAATTGACAATATTCCACGAGTTTTGGTGAATTGTGATTCTGCAGGGACTAAACCAGGAAACCAGCGCTGATTGCTTCCCCTAGAAGGAAACCGACGGGAGATAACGCAACCGCCACGTCAGGAAAATTCTAGAAGACTCCAGGTGACACCAGAAGACACCAGGAGGTCGACCACCACGAGAGGCCGAAAGGTGGGACCGACCAGTCCCACCCTATGACCGGTCGGTCACCCACCGGGCCCAATGGCTTTCGTCTTCTGCAAGCTTCCTCCACCGACCTCTAAGACTCATCTCGGCCGTACCTTAAGTCGGTTTGATCTAACGGCTGCGGTTGATCCCACAGGGCTATATAAAAAGGCCCCCAGACCCCAGGGCAGATCAAGTCCCTCTTCAGAAAAGACTATGCCTCATTCAGAAACCCTAGAAGAGACTTCAAGAGCCAGCTATCAAGAAGAAGACTAGTTACCCCTCTAGTTTAGATGTAGAACCTAGTCTTATACTAGAACTAGAAGAGAGAGAGAGAGGAAGAGATCAAGAAGGAGCTCCGGCCTGTCGGATCAACTTCTTCATCTTGTACCTGCGGATTCAAGTTCATCTTCAACTTGCTTCAGCGATTGTTTTGGTAATCAACGTCTATATTTAAGTTTGAGCCATTGTTATTTTTATTCTTAAGGTTTATGACTCTCTTTTGAGTACTTTAATTCTAGATGCGCTAGAGTTAGAGTAGTTGGATAGTGTAAGCGTGGTGCTTAGACTTGATAGCTCATAAATGCCTCCTATAACGGCGGTAGTAGTGGGTGTTCGCAAGGGTGACTCTTATAGCCTTGTTGATTCTTCTATAGTCCACTTACCCGTGTGTAGGCTCGGTAGGATTATACATTTGCATAAAAGACTCATACTCTGTTTGTGACCTTTTATGGCAACTTCCCCACTAAGAATAATGCAACATATCACTCTTAAGTTGGATTTAGATAACCTTAGTGATCCCCTTTATACTTCTAGATTCTCCGTCCTTGTTAGCTACTCAGGGGTTAGACTTTAAGACTTAACACTATCCGTTCCTTTGGGTTCGATATTAAAACTGGGTTACATCCGGTGAAGTGCTACATCGGTAGATCTTATCTGTGCGCTTGCGGATAAAGTAGAGTGTGCGTTAATTTATACCAACAGCAATCAACATGTTTACATGCTTTCCTTTTTATACTTGTCAAATGACTTTATAAATATGCTTTGACAGACAGCTTCTATAGCTGTGTGCCGTCAAGATTGGCTTTCAAGGCCATACGTATGGAACTGTCTGGTCTCACCCAGCATGTTCCAGAGGTATTTTCACATTTTTATCCCTTGTTGGTTTTTAGGTCAAGCCGACTGGCACGTCTCTGGATTCAACACACTCCGGGCACCCAATTGAAGCTAGCTTTTCGGCTTGCCGTGTGCTTGGCGCGAGGTGTCACGTTTTGCACCAACAGTTAGCCTTCCCGCTCATTAGAAGTAGGGGTAGAAGGGGAATAATTTTATTAGGTTATATAAGGAGTGGCATCCCCTCCCTCGATTTTATCTCAGCCATTTGCTACTTTCACTTAGGGTTTCCTGTTCTCAAACATCCCTGCTGTATCTACTGAGATCCGCAGAGACGGTGAATCATACCTCTGTGTATTTGGATTTTGAGGAAACGAGACCGTAATCTCGTTGTCTCCTCGTGTGGAGAAGTTTCAGCTGGAAATCGAGATCGATTCGCGTTTTGAGCTGTATTCTTTGTGTTTTGCTTTTTGTTCTCTCGTTGATTTGCTCTGTTCTCCCAATCCGAGGAATGATTTTCAATTTCGTTTGAACGGAGTTGTTCTAGATCATGCGGCGCATCTTTCCACCGAAGGAATTCACCTTTAACCTCACGAGCTAGTAGATCGATCGATTTTCATTTCGAATCGGTTTTTGTCTCCCTTGCCCCGAATTCTTCCAATTCATTGATTTGGAGTTAGGTTCGAGCCATGATCTCTTAGGGGTAGCTCACTAACCTCCTTGGAACTCCTCATACTAAGTCTAAGCATTAGATCTTTTGATTCGGAGGAGATCATGTTGAATCCACGGAAGAACTGTGCAGTTTTAGGGGCATCGGACGCTGAGTTCGTCACATCGGACGCACAGGTGCCACGTGTCAAAGAACAGCGTTTTTGCGGATACATGGGTGTATGCCGAGTCTCTGAGTGATGAGTGATTGTCAACTGGGATAATGCGCATGTTCTTTGGCTTGTGTTGTACAGGTGTCGAGCATGGAGACAGTGATCAAAGGCAAGGTGAAGGTCAAGTAGAGACATGCCGTGCCGATGGACCGAGAGTGGCGAAGGGCGGACGTGAGGCTTGGACTGAGGGACCAGAGGCCCGAGGATCAGCTGTGGTGGCTGGCAGCCTGGGACAACGACAAGCGGAGACTTGCGGGCACGGTGTTGCTCGGGTCGAGGACCTGGGGACACGTGTCGGTGGACGGGGTGCACGGGCGGTGCATCCCCTCTACAGCTTCGGTTTGGTGGTTGTGCCAGAGAAAAACCATCGGGTGGACGGTTTCCAGGTTTGGGCCTCAAAACCTAGGTGCTGAGAGTTTCTAAGTTTAGCCACAAAACTCGGGCTGAGGACGGTTTCCAGGTTTGGGCCTCAAAACCTGGGCGCTGCGGGTTTGCTGAGTTTGGGCCTCAAAACTCAGATGCTGGTGGGCTGGTTTCCCGGTTTGGGCCTCAAAACCGGTGGTTGGCTGGAAAAGGCTGGTTTCCTGGTTTGGGCCACAAAACCGGGGGTGCAGAGCGGTGGCGGCATGTGGCGGCAATCTGGAGGTTGCGTCGAGGCAACGCTTCGAATTGTGCGGGCGTGGCCGTCGGATACACCTACCACCGAGTTGGTCCAGAATAACCTTAGGGTTTAGCTGGTTCGCTCTGTAATTAGAATAGTGAGGGGTAGAGTAGGAATTAGACTTAGGTTAGAATTAGGATAAGTAGTAGGGAGACACCCTCCTCCCCTTCATCTCAGTCATTTGCTCTTCCAGTCTTAGGGTTTCCTGCTCTCCCATTCCCTGTTGTAGCTAGCTGAGATCCACAGAGAGACTTGCCTCTATGTACTGTTGATTTTGAGGAAGTGAGGCCGTAACCTCACCGTTGTAGCGTGTGTTTGCGCTACGGCTGCAGATCGATGTGGTGATTCGCGTTTTGGTTCGTGTTCTTCGCGTTCATCATTTCTCCGCGATTTTCCCGTCACTCGATCTCCCTCTCTATTGCGTCTTTGCGAAATCCGTTTGAATCAACTTGTTCGTATTTGAAAGGAGATCATTTCCACCGAAGGAATTCATCTAACTCCTTACGAACAAGTAGATCGGGTTGATTTCATTTTCGTGGCGCATTTTCCGTTCATCCACCTTCCCTTTTGATTTCCCGGTGATTTGGTTGATTTGAGCGGATGATTTCTTGGGGATAGTCTTCTAACCACCCCGTGATCATCTTCTCCAAGTTTGGGAACTTGGGATTTTGATTTGGATCGGATTTGGAGAGATTTGGAGAGAAGGCGACCAAAATTGCCCTCTCTGCAAGGTCGCAGACAGTCCGCGCCTGGGACCGCGGACAGTCCGGGCTTCGAGGGAGAGCCTGACCAGTGGCTGCGTCCCTCGGCTGCCCTAGCGGATTTTGACCGGCGGATAGTCCGCAGTTGAAGTCCGCGGACAGTCTGGGAATGTCCAGGGAGTCTTCAGCAACTCTGCTGTTTTTACGTTTCTGCCGGCGGACAGTCCGCCACCAGACCGCGGACAGTCCGGCCTTGGGCGGACAGTCCGGGACTTGCAGTCCGGACAGTCCGGGATCCTGCAGAGTGCTCCGGTTTAGTGCGTTCGCTCTCCCGGCTTCTTCGCTTGGTTTCCGGACTTCTCGTTTGGCCCTAGAGTTGACCAAGGAACCTCTCTAGGTATCCTTGCTACGTGTTAGCATCGGTATTTGGGGATTTCTCGACGTAGCCGTCTATCTACGTTCGGGACTTGGTTTTTGGGGGTCAAACTTGTGTCAGTGCTTTTGGCGATTGGTTTGTTTGTGGTTTGTGGTGCTCCGCTATGATCCTAGGGATCATCCACCCTCTTCCAAGGGTCGTGAGCATCACGGTTTCGGTCGTTGCTTCTTGGGGTTGATTTTGGGACACTTGGCCAAAGTTTCGAGAGAAATTTTGTTGGCTCCCATTCACCCCCCCTCTGGTCGCCTTGCTATTGCATTCTCGGTCCTTCACTTGGTATCAGAGCAGGTTAAGGATCTTCCACCTTAGCCGGTTCCAGATCCACGGAAGGCGACATGGATCGCGGCGTGGGCAAACCGCCGTTCTTTGATGGGACGAACTATGCGTATTGGAAGATACGCATGTCGGCCTATCTCCAGAGCATGGGCTCTTCTGTTTGGGAGATTTGCAACAAGGCCGATTACGTTGTTCTGGCTGCTCGTGTCTCTCAGCTTCAGATCGATGAGCACGAAGCCCTTAGCCGGGTGCGTAACGCTTTGTTCTCCTGTCTGAGCATGTCCGAGTTTGATCGCGTTTCTCACCTCCCCACGGCTCGTGAGATTTGGATGACCCTCATGCGCTTTCAGGAGGGAACCACTCAAGTGAAATCCCGTCTCTACGAGTCGCACAAGCGGGAGTACGAGAACTTTTGACATATGCCTGGCGAGAGCATAGAGAGTTTATTCGCTCGCTTTCATGTTATTGTCAACAAGATGAGAGCGAACAAGGAGCTGTTGCCTTTTGACGATCATGAGAGGGATTTTAAGCTTTTGCACACTCTTGATCGGTCGGTGTGGGACTCAAAGGTCCAGGCGATCATCGAATCGTCCAACTATGAGACCCTCACTTGCGACGAGCTCTTTAGTAAGCTCAAGTCTAGTGAGATTGACGCCATGTCGAGGGCTTCTTATGAGAATCCTTCTGGCCCGACTATGGCTTTGGTTTCTGGCTCTTCTGCTAACCCCTCTGGAGGATTTGCACTCTCTTCACTCTTCTCTGTCACAGAGGACCAGCTGGAGTCTTTGGGGGATGACGAGTTGGCGATGCTCGCCAACCGGTTCTCGCGGTTCCACAACAACCGCATGAATCGTCGCCGCGGAGGAGGACGCTCAGGATGCTACAAGTGCGGCGACCCCGACCACTTCATCGCCAACTGTCCCAAGAAGAAGAACACATCTGGGAAGGGCGATCATGGGCACAAGTACGACTCCGGCAAGCGCAAGGAGAAGTACGTCCCTGCGAGGCACAAGCGGAGGGGCGGCTTCGACAAGGAGTACATCAAGAAGAAGTACTTGGAGAAGGCCCAGGCTGAGCAGCGTGCGTTCTTCGCCACGCTCAGCGACGTCGACGGCTCGGATGATGACTCCGCTTGCTCAAGCGATGACGAGTCCGAGAAGAAGAAGAGGATCGAGGACAAGCTGAACGGTCTCTGCTTCTTCACCGACGACGACGGCCTCTGCACCATGGCCCTCGGCAAGGAGGTCGACGGCGAGCTGGTGAACTCTCCTCGGAACGACGACGATGACGATGACACCTCCCAGGTATCTCTCACCCACGACGAGCTTTCTGCTGAGGTCGAGAAGCTTACTGTCGCGCTCCTTTAGTCAGGACAAGTTGCTTAGGCGTGCCGCTAGAGAGCGCAAGGAGTTTAGGCAGAAGTGGGAGGACACGGTGAGGGAGCTTGAGTTTGCCAAGTCCACCGTGGTCGTGTCTGAGGAGGCCGAGTGCGAGATGTGCACCACGCACATGACTGACCTTCTCACTTTGAGAGGTAAGTATGCTGTGTTGGTAGGAGAGGTGGATGAGCTGAAGGCTAGACCTTCTCTGTTGGGTGCATGCAAGACTTGTCCTGTCTTGCAATCTGAGTTGGCAGAGAAGAATGCCAAGATTGTGTCTGTTGAAGAGGCCAACTCAGGTAGCACTTGTGTGGCTAGGTGTGCTCTCTGTGAGGGTTTGGAGATGGAGATAGCCAATGTGAAGCATTACAAGATGCAAACCAAGGAGGAAAACACATACCTTCGGACCATCTTGTCATGGGTGTCTTGTGGTGAGCCGTAGCTCGGGATGATGATCTCCCAATTCAAGCGAGCTGCTGGAGGTCCTGGTGTAGGTTTTGCTCCAGGTGTTGATCTTTCTGCTTTTGGCAAGATTGGAGAGTCGAGTGGTTTGAACCCGAGTGGGAAGCCCAACTCCACCACTACTCCCAAACTTACCAAGCTTCCACCCAAAGAGCCTCTCAAGCCTAACACCAAGGATGGGGTCTTTGTTGAGCCTCCAAAGGCTCCACCCAAGAACCAAGTGTGGCATCCCAAACCCAACCACCTGAAGAACAAGCTTGATGCGATGCCACCTATCCAGGAGGAGTGTTTGCCATAGAAGGGCAAAGTGATCCACACCCACCATCGTGAGTACCAACAACCCCCTTTGAGAGCGGTGAGGTACCACTGTGAGCATTGTGGGAGAGATGGACACTTGAGTGAGTTCTGCTTTCGGCGCAAGAGAGAGGCGCGCCGTGCTAGGGAGATGAACAATGTGGACATGTACCATCTTCTCCATGATGTACATGCGCCAAATGTTCAGAGACGTGCTGCTAGGCCCAGAGGTCTAGAACCTCAAGTTCCCAGGCCTAGGCAGAGGAGAGCTCCGAGGAGAGATGCTAGGCCTAGAGGTGCAGAGCCTCAAGTTCCTAGGCCTAGGCCTCGTAGAGAGCGTGCCCGGCGGGAGCCTGCAGTTGTGGGCTATGGACCCTGTGGCGGTGGCTTTGTAGTTGAGTGCTTTCCCCCACCGCATTTTGAGTATCGCGGTGAGCGCTCCTTCCCCAGCGGACCACGTTTTCCTCAGCGTGGTGATCGCTCCTCTCGTAGACGCGCTAGGAATGGTTTTTCTGCTAACCGTTCTTTTGAGCAGCCGGCCCAACACTGGTATTCTCCCTATTTCACTAACCCCAGTGTTGGCCCGTATGCTCACCCTATGTCTTTTTATTGATGTAGGTAAAACGATTGGAGAACAATTAGTTGGTGGATTCCGGGTGTTGGAGGCACATGACCGGAAACGCCAAGTGGTTCTCCAGTCTTAGTCCAGTCGCCGGAAAGGAGTTTATCACCTTCGGCGACAATAGCAAAGGTAAAGTGTTGTCTCGTGGGTCGGTGCGAGTTAATGAGCACTTTGTGTTGCGCGATGTTGCTCTTGTTTCTAACTTGCATTTTAACATTCTTTCTGTTTCGCAACTCTTTGACGACGACTATGAGATTCATTTTAAACCGAATCTCAGTCATATTTTGGATCCTCAGGGCAATCTTGTGTGTTTGATTTCGCCCTTTGGAAAAGTCTTTCGTGCGAATTTCTCGGAGTCTTTTGGCACTTCTCGTTGTCTTGTGGCTGGACCTTCCTCCTCTTATCTTTGGAAGTGGCATAGGAGACTTGGACATTTGAGCTTCGACTTGCTTGCAAGGCTTAGTTCACTTGGCCTAATCCGAGGATTGCCCAAGTTGCATATGGAGAAGGATCTTGTTTGCCACTCTTGTAGACATGGGAAGATGGTTGCCGCTCCCCACCATCCAGTGACTCAGGTCATGACCAAGCGCCCTGGAGAGCTTTTGCACATGGACCTTGTTGGTCCGGCTCGGGGGAGCTCGGTTGGGGGAAGTGGTATGTGCTTGTTGTTTTTGATGACTTTTCGAGATATTCGTGGGTCTTCTTTTTAGCTGAGAAGACCAAGACTTTCTCCTTTGCTTGCAATCTGATTTTGCGTCTTCAGAACGAGTTCCCTTTGAACTCGATGCGAGCAATTCGGAGTGATAATGGTTCCGAATTTAAAAATTCGGATTTTGAGAAGTTTTGTAACTCCTTGGGCTTAGAGCATCAGTTTTCTTCCCCCTACACACCCCCTCAGAATGGTGTTGTAGAGAGGAAGAATCGGACCCTTGTAGAGATGGCTAGGACGATGCTCGATGAGCATAGGACTCCTAGGCGATATTGGGCCGAAGCTATGAGCACTGCATGCTACATTTCCAATCGCATTTTTCTCCGAGCTTTCTTGAAAAAGACTTCTTATGAGTTGCGTTTTGGAAAACTGCCCAAGGTGAATTATTTTCGAGTTTTTGGTTGCCATTGTTTTATACTCAAAAAGGGCAACATGGACAAGTTTGAGTCTCGTTCTTCTGACGGTGTGTTTTTGGGTTATGGCACTTACACTCGAGCTTATCGTGTACTTAACCTTGACACTAACCGAGTCATGGAGACATCAGATGTCACCTTCGACGAGACCATGGTTTGTCCTTCTTCTCGTTTTGAGTGTGCAGGTGATCATGAGGTTGGCGAGCCTCTTTTCGATGATGAAGAAGAAGGTGCTGAAGGGATAGATGACCCAGCACCTCCTCCACCTGCAGTGCCGCAAAGAGCGGCTTCTACGACGACTCACGGCCCCGACACGTCTTCTTCCTGGGGGCCGTGGGATCCGCCACCCCGAGCGGTACCATTTGTACCCGGGGAGGCACCAGCTGCTGTTGAGGGGGAGGCCACTTCGGCAAGGGAGGCACCATGACATATTCAGTGCCAGCACCCGCCTCAGTAGATGATCGGTAGCATCGATGAACGCGTCACCCGGTCGAGGCAAATCTCTCACTTTGCTCATTCTGCATGTTGCTGATTTTGAACCCCGGGATGTTGGACACGCTTTGACGGATCCAGATTGGGTCAATGTCATGCATGAAGAGCTTGAGAACTTTGAGAGAAATCGGGTTTGGGTTATAGTGTCTCTACCTTCTGAGTGTCATCCAATTGGGACAAAATGGGTTTTCAAAAACAAACAGGGAGAAGATGGCCATGTTGTGAGAAACAAGGCCAGACTCGTAGCCCAGGGATATAGTCAGAAGGAGGGGATAGACTATGAGGAGACTTTTTCTCCTGTAGCATGTTTGGAGGCTATTAGGATACTCTTGGCATTTGCTGCATCCAAAGGTTTCAAACTTTTTCAAATGGATGTCAAGAGTGCCTTCTTAAACGGCTACATAGAAGAGGAGGTGTATGTTAGACAACCCCCCGGTTTCGAAAATCCCAAGTTTCCAAACCATGTCTTTAAACTTCACAAAGCTTTGTATGGTTTGAAACAAGCCCCTAGAGCATGGTATGATAGGTTGAAAACCTTTTTGCTTGCTAAGGGTTTTAAAATGGGATGTGTAGATAAAACACTTTTTCTCCTCCAGCAAGGCACTGATACTCTCTTGGTCCAGATTTACGTGGATGATATCATTTTCGGTGGTTCTTCTCACGCTTTGGTTGCCAAGTTTGCAGATACTATGAGCAGGGAGATTGAGATGAGCATGATGGGAGAGCTGACGTTTTTCCTCGGGTTGCAAATCAAGCAATCCCGGGAAGGGACGTTCGTGCACCAGGGCAAGTACACCAAGGACTTGCTGAAGAGGTTCGATATGGGTGAGGCCAAGCCTCTTCCAACACCCATGTCGACCACGACGGCCCTGGATGCGGACAAGCATGGAGAAGCTGTGGACCAGAAGGAGTACCAAAGCATGATCTGGTCGCTGCTCTACCTGACAGCGACACGCCCGGACATCCAGTTCGCGGTGTGTCTGTGCGCGCGCTTTCAGGCGTCGCCGCGCACTTCTCACCGTCAGGCGGTCAAGCAAATTTTCAGGTACCTTTGTTTCACACCTGAGTTCGGGATTTGGTATTCAGCTTCCTCCACCCTCTCTCTTTGCGGTTATTCCGATGCTGATTTTGCGGGTATAGTCAGAAGGAGGGGATAGACTATGAGGAGACTTTTGCTCTTGTAGCTCGTTTGGAGACAATTAGGATACTCTTGGCTTTTGCTGCATCCAAAGGGTTTAAACTTTTTCAAATGGATGTCAAGAGTGCCTTCTTAAACGGCTACATAGAAGAAGAGGTGTATGTGAAACAACCCCCCGGTTTTGAAAATCCCAAGTTTCCAAACCATGTTTTTAAACTTCATAAAGCTTTGTATGGTTTGAAACAAGGCCCTAGAGCCTGGTATGATAGGTTGAAAAACTTTTTGCTTGCTAAGGGTTTTAAAATGGGATGTGTGGATAAAACGCTCTTTCTCCTCAAGCAAGGCAATGACACTCTCTTGGTCCAGATTTACATGGATGGTATCATTTTCGTTGGTTCTTCTCACGCTTTGGTTGCCAAGTTTGCAGATCTTATGAGCAGGGAGTTTGAGATGAGCATGATGGGCGAGTTGACATTCTTCCTCGGGTTGCAAATTAAGCAATCCCGAGAAGGGACATTTGTGCACCAGGGCAAGTACACCAAGGACATCCTGAAGAAGTTCGATATGGGTGAGGCCAAGCCTCTTCCAACACCCATGTCGACCACGACGGCCCTGGATGCGGATGAGGATGGAGAAGCTGTGGACCAGAAGGAGTACCAAAGCATGATCGGGTCGCTGCTGTACCTGACGGCGACACGCCCGGACATCCAGTTCGTGGTGTGTCTTTGCGCGCGCTTTCAGGCTTTGCCGCGCACCTCTCATCGTCAGGCGGTCAAGTGCATCATGAGGTACCTTCATTTCACTCCAGAGTTTGGAATTTGGTATTCTGCTTCCTCCACCCTCTCCCTTTGCGGCTATTCTGATGCCGATTTTGCTGGTTGCTGACTTGAGCGCAAGTCCTCTTCTAGGACTTGTCAGTTTTTGGGCTCTTCTCTTGTATCTTGGTCTTCTCGCAAGCAGTCTAGTGTCACCCAGTCTACCACAGAGGCTGAGTATGTTGCTGCGGCTAGCTGCTGTTCCCAGTTACTCTGGATGATGGCCACTTTGCGTGATTTTGGTCTGAGCTTTACTCGTGTTCCTTTGCTTTGTGACAGCACGAGTGCTATTAGCGTTGCTAAGAACCCCGTGCTTCACTTGAAGACCAAACACATTGATGTGCGCTTTCATTTTTTGCGTGACCACCAGGAGAAGGGTGATATTGACCTTCGCCATGTCGATACTCATCATCAACTCGCTGATATTTTCACCAAGCCTTTAGACGAATCAACCTTTAATCGGTTGAGGGGTGAGCTTGGTGTGTGTTTCCCCTTTTAGATGGGGGAAACATTTTGGTTCTTGTATGATAGACTGACTCTTTTTCGTTTATCTTTGTTTTTCCTTTGCATTTTAGCATACGCTTTTACATTCTGAGCTTCATGTCTATAATCATTAGAATGTAATTATGCTCTGTGTAGTATGTGCTCTGATGCTTTATGTTGATACATGTAGTTTATGCTCCTTCTAATCACTGATACATGCTATGAGCTGAGCTATTTTGAAATGGTGAACTTGTTAATGAACTTAAAACTTGAAAATGTTCACCATCGAGATGTGCAACTAGCCAGTGTAGAATATGTTAAAATCACACTTGTGCTTTTCATGTATGCTAGGTTGCTATGTCTCTAGTTCTGAGTCTCTCACTTGCTTGGTTTGTTCATATGTTGTCAATAAAATTGAACCAAGTTTTAGTGAACTGAAAAGATCGAGATGGGACTGCTTGTCAACACATCACGGTATCGAGACTGTTTCTCATTGCACATTTGAGTTAAACTCGAGCCGTGTAGTGTATGACCGAAACTGTTGCGTTAAGCTTCTGATTGCTTCTGCATAGGCTTCGCACAGTTGAAAAGTTAGGCAAGACAAGCTTTCAACCTCTCGCAATCACATGTTGAATTTTAACTTGTGTAATTTCACCGCTGCAACTCCGATTTAAAATTGAAATCACAAGTATATGTTTCATTCTATAGCATGATGATTGAACGTTGCTAGGGGTAGTCCACCTTGTATACATGTTTAGCACTTGTTTTGACTTCCTGTCTATACTTGTCTAGTGCTATTTTGATGGTGACTCCTTTTTGGCTAAAATTGCTCACTTTGCTCATATGTTCATATTTCATATTTGGTGATTAGTTTGAGCCTTTGCTAGCATGTGTGCTTCAGTTGCGTCATTGGACTTATACTGTGTAGAGCATCTTTACATTGTCTTGACTATATTCCTGAAGCTGCTAACTTGCATTTTGACACATATGCATTTTGAAAGGGGGAGAACTTCTTTGGTTGGCACTTTTTGATGGTACATTTTTTGAGGGGGAGAACCTTTCTTTCGGCTCTTCTTGCTTGATGGTGCATTTTCAACTAAGGAGGAGCAATTGCAAATCATTTGCTTCCTCGAGTCCAACTAAGGAAGAGTGTCTTAGTTATGTGCACTATTCGAGGGGGAGTTTGGCTGTAAAGGTTTTGGTATCGAGCTTTCTTTGCTAGTTGTGTTGAGCCTCTGTGCCTCTGTCTTGAGGGACTAGCATTTGCTTCGATTTCTCATTTGGTGTCGTGCTCTCTTTCTAGAGTTTTCGATTGGTATTTGCTTGCGGTGTTGAGCCTGTTCTACCTCTTCTTGAGGGCTAGCTTTGCTTTGCTTGGTTGCGTCGAGCCGTTGCCCATGTCTTTGGGAACCAAGTTGTTTCGCTTCTTCCACTTGACCTTCTTTGGCTTTGCTATGCTTTTGGGTCATTTGGTCGAGTTCTCTCCTCTTTCTCCTTCTTCCTTCTTCTTCTTCTATTATGATTTGTGTTGGTAGTTGACAATGCACTCATCAAGGGGGAGATTGCGGATACATGGGTGTATGCCGAGTCTCTGAGTGATGAGTGATTGTCAACTGGGATAATGCGCATGTTCTTTGGCTTGTGTTGTACAGGTGTCGAGCACGGAGACAGTGATCAAAGGCAAGGTGAAGGTCAAGTAGAGACGTGCCGTGCCGATGGACCAAGAGTGGCGAAGGGCGGACGTGAGGGTTGTACTGAGGGACCAGAGGCCCGAGGATCAGCTGTGGTGGCTGGCAGCCTAGGACAGCGACAAGCGGAGACTTGCGGGCACGGTGTTGCTCGGGTCGAGGACCTGGGGACACGTGTCGGTGGACGGGGTGCACGGGCGGTGCATCCCCTCTACAGCTTCGGTTTGGTGGTTGAACCAGAGAAAAACCATCGGGTGGACGGTTTCCAGGTTTGGGCCTCAAAACCTGGGTGCTGAGGGTTTCCGAGTTTAGCCACAAAACTCGGGCTGAGGACGGTTTCCAGGTTTGGGCCTCAAAACCTGGGCGCTGCAGGTTTGCTGAGTTTGGGCCTCAAAACTCAGATGCTGGTGGGCTGGTTTCCCGGTTTGGGCCTCAAAACCGGGGGTTGGCTGGAAAAGGCTGGTTTCCCGGTTTGGGCCACAAAACCGGGGGTGCAGAGCGGTGGCGGCACGTGGCGGCAATCTGGAGGTTGCGTCGAGGCAACGCTTCGAATTGTGCAGGCGTGGCCGTCGGATACACCTACCACCGAGTTGGTCCAGAATAACCTTAGGGCTTAGCTGGTTCGCTCTGTAATTAGAATAGTGAGGGGTAGAGTAGGAATTAGACATAGGTTAGAATTAGGATAAGTAGTAGGGATACACCGTCCTCCCCTTCATCTCAGTCATTTGCTCTTCCAGTCTTAGGGTTTCCTGCTCTCCCATTCCCTGCTGTAGCTAGCTGAGATCCGCAGAGAGACTTGCCTCTGTGTACTGTTGATTTTGAGGAAGTGAAGCCGTAACCTCACCATTGTAGCGTGTGTTTGCGCTACGGCTGCAGATCGATGTGGTGATTCGCGTTTTGGTTCGTGTTCTTCGCGTTCTTCGTTTCTCCGTGATTTTCCCGTCACTCGATCTCCCTCTCTAGTGCGTCTTTGTGAAATCCGTTTGAATCAACTTGTTCGTATTTGAAAGGAGATCATTTCCACTGAAGGAATTCATCTAACTCCTTACGAACAAGTAGATCGGGTTGATTTCATTTTCGTGGCGCATTTTCCGTTCATCCACCTTCCCTTTTGATTTCCTAGTGATTTGGTTGATTTGAGCGGAAGATTTCTTGGGGATAGTCTTCTAACCACCCCGTGATCATCTTCTCCAAGTTTGGGAACTTGGGATTTTGATTTGGATCGGATTTGGAGAGATTTGGAGAGAAGGCGACCAAAATTGCCCTCCCTGCAAGGTCGCGGACAGTCCGTGCCTTGGACCGCGGACAGTCCGGGCATCGGGGGAGAGCCTGACCAGTGGCTGCGTCCCTCGGCTGCCCTAGCGGATTTTGACCGGCGGACAGTCCGCAGTTGAAATCCGCGGACAGTCCGGGAACGTCCACGGAGTCTTCAGCAACTCTGTTGTTTTTACGTTTCTGCCGGCGGACAGTTCGCCATCAGACCGCGGACAGTCCGGCCTTGGGCGGACAGTCCGGGACTTGCAGTCCGGACAGTCCGGGATCCTGCAGAGTGCTCCGGTTTAGTGCGTTCGCTCTCCCGGCTTCTTCGCTTGGTTTCCGGACTTCTCGTTTGGCCCTAGAGTTGACCAAGGAACCTCTCTAGGTATCTTTGCTACGTGTTCGCATCGGTATTTGGGGATTTCTCGACGTAGCCGTCTATCTACGTTCGGGACTTGGTTTTTGAGGGTCAAACTTGTGCCAGTGCTTTTGGCGTTTGGTTTGTTTGTGGTTTGTGGTGCTCCGCTGTGATCCTAGGGATCATCCACCCTCTTCCAAGGGTCGTGAGCATCACGGTTTCGGTCGTTGCTTCTTGGGGTTGATTTTGGGACACTTGGCCAAAGTTTTGAGAGAAATTTTGTTGGCTCCCATTCACGCCCCCCCTCTGGTCACCTTGCTATTGCATTCTCGGTCCTTCAGTTTTTGAAGGAGCATCGGACGCTGACCATCGGACGCTCCATTGACCATCGGACGCGTCCGTGGCCTGAGCATCGGACGCTGAAGTGTCACTGTAGCCAGCATCCGATGGCTATGCTGTGAGGTTCCAGAACGGGTCATTTTGCATAGAACACGTCCAGTGCTTGGACATCGAACGCTGGCCAGCGTCCGATGCAGTGACTTCTGCAGTGTTTTGTCCGCAGTTTATTCGTTCGACTTTGGATTTGATTTTGGGCTTTTGCGTTGGATTCCCGGGTTCCGTGCTCTACAGAAATCGGGCTTCCCACTTTGCGAAATAGCCTGAATCCCCCTCGTGTTGCTCGGGGGAGGTTGAGGTTACCCAAAGTCCATCATGTCACTAGTTGACTTGCGTGCACTTGAGTGAGGAGGCTCTTGTGGTGTCCCGCTGTGTTCCTAGGGAACATCCACCCATTCTCTTGGGTCGTGGACATCACACGCATCGGTTTTACTCTTGGGGTTGATTTTCTGGGACAGAGGCCTAAAAATTTTGAAAGAAATTTTAAGGCTCCCATTCACCCCCCCCCCCCTCTGGTCGCCTTGCTTTAGCATTTTTGGTCCTTCAATTGGTATTGGAGCGGGTTAAGGATCTTCTACCTTAGCCGGTTCTAGATCCACAGAAGGCGACATGGATCACGGCGTGGGCAAACCACCGTTTTTCGATGGGACGAACTATGCGTATTGGAAGATACGTATGTCGGCCTATCTTCAGAGCATGGGTGCTTCTGTCTGGGAGATTTGCAACAAAGCCGATTACGTGGTCTTGGCTGCTCATGTGACTCAGCTGCAGATCGATGAGCACGATGCCAATAGCCTAGCCCGTAATGCTCTTTTCTCCTGTTTGAGCATGTCTGAGTTTGATCGTGTTTCTCACCTCCCCATGGCTCATGAGATTTGGGCGACCCTCATACGCTTCCATGAGGGAACCACTCAAGTCAAATCTCGTCTCTACGAGTCGCACAAGCGGGAGTATGAGAACTTTTGACACATGCCTGGCGAGAGCATAGAAAGTTTATTCGCTCGCTTTCAGGTGATTGTCAACAGGATGAGGGCTAACAAGGAGCAGTTGCCTTTCGATGATCATGAGAGGGCTCTCAAGCTTTTACACACTCTCGATCGGTCGGTGTGGGACTCTAAGGTTCAGGCAATCATCGAATCACCTAACAATGAGACTCTAACGTGTGACGAGCTCTTTAGTAAGCTCAAGTCCAGTGAGATTGACGAGGGCTTCTTATGAGAATCCTTCTGGCCCGTCTATGGCTTTACTTTCTGGCTCTTCTGCTAACCCCTCTGGAGGCTTTGCACTTTCTTCTATTCTTTCTATTACAGATGAGCAGCTGGAATTCATGGGAGACGACGAGTTGGCTTTGCTTGCCAACCGGTTCTCGTGGTTCCACAACAACCGCATGAACCGACGTCGTGGAGGAGGACGCGCTGGGTGTTTCGAGTGTGGCGATCCGGACCACTTCATCGCCAACTGCCCGAAGAAGAACAAGCAAGCGGCAGGCAATGGCGATCGTGGCCACAAGTATGACTCCGGCAGGCGCAAGGAGAAGCACACCCCTCCCAAGCACAAGCGGAAGGGTGGCTTCAACAAGGAGTACATCAAGAAGAAGTACTTGGAGAAAGCCCAGGCCGAGCAGCGTGCTTTCTTCGCCACGCTCAGTGACGTCGACGACTCGGATGATGACTCCGCTGTCTCAAACGATGACGAGTCCGAGAAGAAGAAGAGGATCGAGGACAAGCTGAATGGCCTCTATTTCTTCGCCGACAATGAGGGCTTTTGCACCATGGCCCTCGGCAAGGAGGTCGACAGTCAGCTGGAGGAGAACCCTCGAAATGACGACGACGACGACACCTCCCAGGTATCTCAGACCCCTGATGAACTTGCTACTGAGGTCGATAAGCTTACTGCCGCTCTCCTTAGTCAAGATAAGCTGCTTAGGCATGCTGCTAGAGAGAGAAAGGAGTTTAGGCAGAAGTGGGAGGATACGGTGAAGGAACTTGAGTTTGCCAAGTCTACCGTTGTTGTCTCTGAGGAGGGTGAGTGTGAGATGTGCACCAAGCACATGACTGATCTTCTCACTTTGAGAGGGAAGTATGCTGCTTTGGTTGGAGAGGTGGATGAGCTCAGAGCTAGACCCTCTTTGCTTGGTGCGTGCAAGTCTTATGCGGGCTTGCAATCCGAGTTGGCAGAGAAGAATGCCAAGATCGTGTCTCTTGAGAAGGCCAGCTCGGGTAGCACTTGTGTGTCTAGGTGTTCTTTGTGTGAGGGCTTGGAGATGGAGATAGCCAATGTGAAGCATGACAAGATGCAAACCGAGGAAGAAAACACATACCTTCGGACCATCTTGTCATGGGTGTCTTGTGGTGAGCCGCAGCTTGGGATGATGATTGCCCAATTCAAGCGTGCTGCTGGAGGTCCAGGTGTAGGCTTTGCTCAGGGGATGGAGAGTGCTGGTTCTTTTGGCAAGATTGGAGAGTTGAGTGGTCTCAATCCGAGTGAGAAGCCCAACTCCACCACTACTCCCAAGCTAACCAAGATTCCACCCAAAGAGCCTTTCAAGCCTAACACCAAGGATGGGGTGTTTGTGGAACCTCCAAGAGCTCCACCCAAGAAACAAACATGGGCTCCAAAACCAAACCACCTGAAAAACAAGCTAGACACCATGCCACCTATCCAGGAGGAGCTCATGCCACAGAAGGGTAAAGTGATCCACACCCACTACCATGAGTACCAACAACCCCCTATGAGAGTGGTGAGGTACCATTGTGAGCATTGTGGGAGAGATGGACACTTGAGGGAGTTTTGCTTTCGGCGCAAGAGAGAGGAGCGCCGTGCAAGGGAGATGAACAATGCGGACATGTACCATCCTTTCCATGATGTACATGTGTCGAATGTTCAGAGGAGAGCAGCTAGGCCTAGAGGTCCAATGCTTCAAGGTCCTAGGCTTCAGGGAGGTTTTGCCCGGTGGGATCCTGGCTTTGCAGGATATGGACCCCGTGGTGGTGGCTTTGTTGAGTGTTACCCTCCACCGTGTTTTGAGTATCGCGATGGACGCTCTTCCCTTAGTGGACCATGTTTTCCTGTGCGTGGTGATCGCTTTCCCCGTAGGCGTGCTAGGAATGGTTTTTCTAATGACCGTTCTTTTGAGCATCCGGGACAATAGTAGTACTCTTCCCATTTTACTCACCCCAGTGTTGGACCGTTTGCTCACCCTATGTCTTTTTATTGATATAGGTAAAACGATTGGAGGATATTTGGTTGGTGGATTCCGGGTGTTCGAGGCACATGACCGGAAATGCCAAGTGGTTCTCCAGTCTTAGTCCTATTGCCGGAAAGGAGTTTATCACCTTCGGCGACAATAGCAAAGGTAAAGTGTTGTCTCGTGGGTCAGTGCGAGTTAATGAGCACTTTGTGTTGCGTGATGTTGCTCTTGTTTCTAACATGCATTTTAACCTTCTTTCTGTTTCACAACTTTTTGATGATGACTATGAGATTCGTTTTAAGCCGAATCTCAGTCGTATTTTGGATCCTCAGGGCAATCTTGTGTGTTTGATTTTGCCCTTTGGGAAAGTCTTTCGTGCGAATTTCTCGAAGTCTTTTGGCATTTCTCGTTGTCTTATGGCTGGACCTTCTTCTTCTGATCTTTGGAAGTGGCATAGCAGACTTGGACATTTGAGCTTCGACTTGCTTGCAAGGCTTAGTTCACCTGGCCTAATCCGAGGATTGCCCAAGTTGCACATGGAGAAGGATCTTGTTTGCCATTCTTGTAGATATGGGAAAATGGTTGCTGCTCCCCACCATCCTGTGAATCAAGTTATGACCAAGCACCCTGGAGAGCTTTTGCATATGGACCTTGTTGGTCCGGCTCAGGTGAGCTCGGTTGGTGGGAAGTGGTATGTGCTTGTTGTTGTTGACGACTTCTCGAGATATTCGTAGGTTTTCTTTTTAGCTGAGAAAACTGAGACTTTCTCTTTTGCTCGCAATCTGATTTTGCGTCTTCAGAACGAGTTCCCTAAGAACTCGATGCGAGCTATCCGTAGTGATAATGGTTCTGAGTTTAAGAACTCGGATTTTGAGAAGTTTTGTGAATCTTTGGGTTTGGAGCATCAGTTTTCTTCCCCCTACACACCGCCACAAAATGGTGTTGTAGAGAGGAAAAATCAGACCCTTGTTGAGATGGCCAGGACGATGCTCGATGAGCATAGGACTCCTAGGAGGTATTGGGCCGAAGCTATGAACACTGCATGCTATATTTCCAATCGCATTTTTCTCTGAGCTTTCTTGAAAAAGACTTCTTATGAGTTGCGTTTTCGAAGACAGCCCAAAGTGAGCTATTTTAGAGTTTTTGGTTGCCACTGTTTTATACTCAAGAAAGGCAACTTGGACAAGTTTGAGTCTAATTCTTCTGACGGTGTATTTTTGGGTTATGGCACTCATACTCGTGCATATCATGTACTTAACCTTGATACTAACCGAGTCATGGAGACATCTGATGTCACCTTCGACGAGACCATGGTTTGTCCCTCTTCTAGATTTGAGCATGCAGGTGATCATGAGGTTGGAGAACCTCTTTTTGAAGATGAGGACGAGGGTGCTGAAGGCATTGGTGACCCAACACCACCTCCACCTGTTGTGCCGCTAGGATCGGCTTCTACTACGTCGACACATGGCCCCGACCCTTCTTCTTCGACTACTTCGGGGCCGTGGGATCCGCCACCTCGGGTTGTATCTTTTGTACCCGAGGAGGCACCAGCTGCTGTTAAGAGGGAGGTTTCTTCAGCTCGGGAGGCGCCACGTCACATTCAGCGCCAACACCCGCCTCAACAGATGATCGGCGGCATCGACGAACGTGTCACTCGGTCAAGGTAACAACAAATCTCTCACTTTGCTCATTTTGCATTTGTTTCTGATTTTGAACCCTGTGATGTTGGACACGCTTTATCTGATCCGGATTGGGTTAATGCCATGCATGAGGAGTTAGAAAACTTTGAAAGAAATCAGGTTTGGGTTCTTGTTCCACCTCCTCCTGAGTGTCACCCTATTGGGACAAAATGTGTTTTCAAAAACAAACAAGGAGAGGATGGCCACATTGTGAGGGACAAGGCCAGACTTGTAGCCCAGGGGTATAGTCAGAAGGAGGGGATAGACTATGAGGAGACTTTTGCTCTTGTAGCTCGTTTGGAGACAATTAGGATACTCTTGGCTTTTGCTGCATCCAAAGGGTTTAAACTTTTTCAAATGGATGTCAAGAGTGCCTTCTTAAACGGCTACATAGAAGAAGAGGTGTATGTGAAACAACCCCCCGGTTTTGAAAGTCCCAAGTTTCCAAACCATGTTTTTAAACTTCATAAAGCTTTGTATGGTTTGAAACAAGGCCCTAGAGCCTGGTATGATAGGTTGAAAAACTTTTTGCTTGCTAAGGGTTTTAAAATGGGATGTGTGGATAAAACGCTCTTTCTCCTCAAGCAAGGCAATGACACTCTCTTGGTCCAGATTTACATGGATGGTATCATTTTCGTTGGTTCTTCTCACGCTTTGGTTGCCAAGTTTGCAGATCTTATGAGCAGGGAGTTTGAGATGAGCATGATGGGCGAGTTGACATTCTTCCTCGGGTTGCAAATTAAGCAATCCCGAGAAGGGACATTTGTGCACCAGGGCAAGTACACCAAGGACATCCTGAAGAAGTTCGATATGGGTGAGGCCAAGCCTCTTCCAACACCCATGTCGACCACGACGGCCCTGGATGCGGATGAGGATGGAGAAGCTGTGGACCAGAAGGAGTACCAAAGCATGATCGGGTCGCTGCTGTACCTGACGGCGACACGCCCGGACATCCAGTTCGTGGTGTGTCTTTGCGCGCGCTTTCAGGCTTTGCCGCGCACCTCTCATCGTCAGGCGGTCAAGTGCATCATGAGGTACCTTCATTTCACTCCAGAGTTTGGAATTTGGTATTCTGCTTCCTCCACCCTCTCCCTTTGCGGCTATTCTGATGCCGATTTTGCTGGTTGCTGACTTGAGCGCAAGTCCTCTTCTAGGACTTGTCAGTTTTTGGGCTCTTCTCTTGTATCTTGGTCTTCTCGCAAGCAGTCTAGTGTCACCCAGTCTACCACAGAGGCTGAGTATGTTGCTGCGGCTAGCTGCTGTTCCCAGTTGCTTTGGATGATGGCCACTTTGCGTGATTTTGGTCTGAGCTTTTCTTGAGTTCCTTTGCTTTGTGATAGCACGAGTGCTATTAGCGTTGCTAAGAACCCCGTGCTACATTCTAAGACCAAACACATTGATGTGCGCTTTCATTTTCTGTGAGACCATTTTGAGAAGGGTGATATCGACCTTCGCCATATCGATACTCATCATTAGTTGGCAGATATTTTTACCAAACATTTGGACCAATCAACTTTTAATAGGTTGAGAGGTGAGCTTGGTGTGTGTTTCCCCTTTTAGATGGGGGAACATTTTGTCTATTGTATTATAGACTGACTCTTTTTGTTTTGGTTTATTTTTCGTTTCTGATAGACTAGTTTTTGCATTTCATCATGCATCTTTGTATTTTCGAGCTACATGTATATAATCTTTAGAATTTGACTATGCTCTGTTTAGTGTATGTTCTGATGATACATAATTATGCTTGTAGCTTAGGCTCCTTTTGATCACTGATACATGTTGTGAGCTGAGCTATTTTATGAATGGTGAATATGCTTAATGAACTTAAAATCTGAAACTGTTCACCATTGAGATTGGCAACTAGCATGTCTAGAATGTGTTGAAATCACTTGTGCTTTTCATATATGCTAGGTTGCGATGTCTCTAGTTCTGAGTCATTCACTTGCTTGGTATGTTCATATTCTGCTTTAAAATTGAACCAAGTTTAAGTGAATTAAAAAGATCGAGATGGGATTGCTTGTCAACACATCATGGTATCGAGACTGTTTCTCATTGCACTATGAGTTAAACTTGAGCCGTGCAGTGTAAGACCGAAACCGTTGCTTTAAGCTTCTGATTGCTTCTGCATAGGCTTAGCACAGTTGAAAAGTTAGGCAATGACAAGCTTTCAACCTCTCGCAATCACATGCTGATTTTGAACTTGTGTATTTTCACCGCTGCAACTCCGATAAAATTTGAAAACACAAGTCTATGTTTCATTCTATAGCATTGTTGACACTGGTTATCCATCATAATTAAAGGATAAATAAATATGAAAAGGGCAAGAATTCAATCACCAACAAAGGTTTAGGGTTTCAATTGACAATATTCCATGAGTTTTGGTGAACTATGATTCTGTAGGGACTCAATCAGGATATCAACACCGATAGCTTCCCATAGAAGGAAACCGACGGGAGATAACTCCACTGCCACGTCAGGAAGTTTCTAGAAGACTCCAGAGGACACCAGAAGACACCAGGAGGTCGGGCACCGCGGGACCCTGCCAGGTGGGACCGATCGGTCCCCCCTTGGGGCCGACGGACTCCATCTTCTCGAATGTTCTCCCACCGCCTATGAGGATGCATCTTAGTCGTACCTTACGTCGGTTTGATCCAACGGCCACGGTTCATCGCCCAGGGCTATATAAACAGCCTCAGACCCCCCCTCTCCAGAGCATCAGACATTACATTCATCAGATTATCATCAGAATCACCAGAGAAGGAGATCAATCGGAAGCCCTAGAACTACATCCACCTAGAATAGTCAGATAGAATAGGATTAGAGGAGGCAAGCTTCGCTTGGATTCCTCATCTAGTCACGAGAAGGCTCGGTAAACCCAAGATCTTCTCTCTTGTATTAACATTATGGATCTATTTCATAATTGCACTTCTAGTTCATCATTGTTCATCATTGTTTACGTTCTAGTTCATCATCTAGTTCTAGTTCGTCGTCTAGTTCATCTTCTAGTTCATAATCCTGTTCTAGTTCATGTTCTAGTTCGTACTTTAGTTCTTCTCGATGATCTAATTCACCTTATTGTTCATCTTTATGCTCTAAATAGCAATACAATTGATATGACTAAGACATCTACTATTATATTCTTAATTATATTGCTTATAGTATGCTTTGATTATATATTTGGCATAGATAGTTCATTATTATGTTTATACTCATGTTCGTATAGCGCTCATCTTAAAGTACAACGGATGGGTGATAGATGCTGTGTAGGCGTGGTGCCTATACACTATTTATCTGCGAATGCGTCCTATGTTCCGGATAGAGTGGTAGATCGCGGGTGTGATATTCCTGTTGAGTCCTTTGTATTCTACCTCCCGAATGTAGTGTTCAGTATGGCTCAGTTAACTCATGGTTTAGGGGTTACTCTGTTTGACACCTTTACTATGGAGTTGCCTCTTGATTATAAATATGATGTGACCTAGCCAATGATTGCCAAATATGTTTGCACTAATCAATGTATGCTATGACTTGTAATTAGAATAACTTAGGAATGTTTCTTATTAATACCTGTTCTAATCATCACTTGCTAGGTATTACTGTTCTAGGATTATCTTTTATTGATCTGATCTCTGTTATCATTTATCATTTATTATTATCATTTCCTCTGTAATCTGATCCCTGTTGGGGGTAATAAGTGTGTCATCAGTCTTTATTATAAGTGTGTGCCTCAATGAATGTTGTTAAGTCCTCATTAGTATATTACCATCATACTTTGAATTGATTAGTCTCTAGGCTAAATATAAATAACGATACCTAAGACTAGCTTGGGTGAAATGCTTCTACAACGGGTGTATTTATCTGTGTGCTTGCGGGTAAATACCTATCTTTAAATCCAGTGCCCTGATATAATTACATTGCTAACTTCATGTTGGGGATGACAACTTGACGTTAAGTGGAGTTAGTAGTGTCCCGTACACTCTTTAGTGCCTTCACTAGATTATTATTTATATGGTTCATTTTTAGTAGCGATGTTAAGAAATGTCAACATGCATTTCTGGCGCCGCTGCCGGGGATAGATTAAAACTCTCTTCTTAGAGTGATTCCATTAAGGAGTGTCAACAAGCATTTCTGGCGCCGTTGCCGGGGACCACATCAATTCAATTAGGGATGGTACCTAGGGTTAATGAAAATCTTTATGAACACTGATAGGACATTGCATTAGTAGCATTTAAAACGGTAGCTAGAACATATCATTTTACTTACACACATGTGATAATGCACTGATTATTTATTTTTACTCAAATAGGCTTACCCTGGCTTTGTTTATCTTTTTATCTTATGCAGGGTGTGATGTATGACTAGTTTCCAACTTCCGAAAAACTATGTTGAGGATCCCGAAGCTTTATTAAAGAAAATAAGACGCAAACTCAAGAGACCCTCACTACCACTTCCAGAAGTTAGCCAGATAAGAACACTACTGCACAAGGCTTAACCACAGCGGGCCTTTTGGCTTTACCGCAGCGGGCAACAGCGTCCGCTGCGGTGCTAAGGCCATGGTTAATCGTGGCCATTACCGCAGCGGACGATGTTGCCCGCTGCGGTAAAATCCTTAACCGCAGCGGGCAACATAAATAGCCCGCTGCGGTTAATAGCATTTACCGCAGCGGACAACCTAAAGCGCCCGCTGTGGTAAATTATTAACCACAGCGGTCGGTTTAGGTTGCCCGCTGCGGTAGTTGCGTTTAACCGTAGCGGGCAACTTATGTTGCCCGCCACGGTTATTAATTTTGGATTAAAAAATAAATAATGCAGCCAGCAGAAACAGCAGGATATGAATTCAAATCAAATGCAGTTTTCAAATAATTCCAGAATTCCAGATTTCTAATAGAGATATATATATGCACATATAAACCATCTGGACATAACATACAAAGTCACTTAGTTGTTTGTTGTCATCATATACACATTGACTTAGTTGATTTCAAATTCAAATTACAATTCATAGTTCAACTTGATGAGCGTAATCTGTCGGACGAAGCATTGTGTTCCATTTGCGGAGCTTCTCGTATTGGGGTAGCAACGCCAGCTCGGATTCGTTGTCGAAGAACGTTTCTCCTTCGAGAATGCATTTCTCCATTACAAACTTGCATATGTCCGCCTTGACTTGTTTAAAGCACATCTTGCGGCTCTGTTGCTCTCCCTAATACTTGACACCTTCCTTGAGCTTCTTCCAGCTATTGGTGTACTCCTTGCTTTCCCTTAGAAACTCGCATGTGTACAAGCCACATGTCTTCGATCCTAGTGGCTGTTTGGCGCACTGCACGATTGATACACAAGCATTAGAACCCATATATATGTATGAAACATGAATTGAACCTTTGAAATACTTACCGGGAAATCTCGTCGGATTTTGAGGTGGTACCTATGCTTGTCCTTGAACTTTTGAGTTCTTTGGTCCCAGAATCCAGGCACCTTTTGGTATTCCTTATAAGCGTTGTACGAAATATAATAGTTTTAGCCACCATTTAAAAACGTATGGTAACTGTAACTGATGAAAAAGCTGGATGACTTACTTTTTCAGACAATCTTTGAATGCCTTGTACCCTTGCTTGTTTGGTACGCTCAAGGAGTGTGTTGGTGCAAAACGTGACACCTCGCGCCAAGCACACGGCAAGCCAAAAAGCTAGCTTCAATCGGGTGCCCGGAGTGTGTTGAATCCGGAGACGTGCCAGTCGGTTTGACCTGAAAACCAACAAGGGATAAAAATGTGAGAATACCTCTGGAACATGCCGGGTGAGACCAGACAGTTCCATATGTACGGCTTTGAAAGCCAATCTCGACGGCACACAGCTATAGAAGCTGTCTGTCAAAGCATATTTATAAAGTCATTCGGCAAGTATAAAAAGGAAAGCATATAAACATGTTGATTGCCGAACACATATGTAATGAAAGAAACAGATAACTTGTAAATATAGATCTATTCGAACAACACATGCATAGGCTAATCCAACTAGTCTACCGCACGTCTAGTCTTCATAAACCCGTCAGGCGTAAACTTGAGCAAAGCTAATCCACCGCATGATACCACTTGCTACAAATCTACACCACTCCTTATAATTAGATCAATCCACCGCATGATACAATCTAATTATTAGAAGCTAAAAGCATACATATATCTGAATAGATCTATATAAACTCATTACTCGTGTAAGCTTAACCAAAATCGGCAAACCAACCGAATTGGGGTCCATGAAGAAGGAACATACAAACAAGCATGAAACTAATCTAAAACCTGCATCTGCCGCACGATACCCAGTTTCATCAAAGCCTAACCGTGATCGACATGCATGAACCCACAACATGTGACAATCTAGATTGAAAGTTGCTTCGGCCATCATGATCTTATGATTAAAAAGACACAAGCAAACTCGTGCAACAAGGCCGAACAAAGATCAATCTAGATTGGGCAAAAGAGTGTTACAAGAATTAAATAAATAAAACACATAACACATGATAACTTAATGAATCTATTAGATCTGCCAAATCTAATAGAGCCGATAACTATTTTTACTCATGACTTAATCTGCCGCACGATACAAGACACAAGCAAAAACCTCCCGTCATAAGCTTAAATCCGTCGCACGATACTAAGCTTAACATACGAGACTACTTGCATCATATCTAAATCCACTGCATGATACTAGACATGATAACAAGGTTGCCGGTACTTACGGAGGTCGACGGATCAATGATTCCTCTCGAAGAACTCGACGACACGACTAAGGATTCGAAGGTGGCACGGGGCCGGTTTGTATTGATATGGTTGTGTACAATTTTACAATGGTCGAGGGCTTATATTTATACCCTGGACAAAGTATGAGTCCTAGACGATTACGATTTATATAATAAAATATGGAAGGATACAAATCCTATTCCTAATCCTTCCAGCGTCCTTTACCACCACGTGTCTTCTTGTGCAAGCCGGCTTTACTTGCCATGTCCATCTCCTGAGTGGAGTCACTGCTTTGCAAAATAACCGACCGCATAGACATTTGCCGAAGACTCTGAAGGCTAACCATCCACTTGGTTGCTCGCCGAATCCCTTTCTCGCTGTCAGCTGGGCCCACCTGTCATATTCTCATGCGTGCGAAAATCTGGTGTTAACACATGCCACCTAATTTTGGGATAAATATTTTATTCCAAAATTCCTTTCAACTCACGCGGAGCCTCTAGAAATGTCCAATCTCATGGAAACGCCTTAATTGTTGTACCTGCCGATTCACCTCCCGATGCGCCTTTGGGATCCTTTACAGTCCCCTTTCACTCTGTTCCGGCTTGCGCATCCTGAACTCCCCTGCTTCAATCTCAAAACCAGAAAACCCTCTTTTCTCCTGTCGTCTAACAACTAGAAGATGTCTTCTGAGGCGCGCCGACATAGCTCTGAGTTCGGAGCTTCCAGCACCTCCAAGAGGAGGTTGTCCCTCATCGCTCTTGCCTCGAAAAATGAAGCAGCTGTTCTCACACTGTTGCTCTTGTTTAGGAGGATCGGCAGCGACCTCTTCGAGGACCTAACCCAGAAAGTCACAGATCTTCAATTTGACTTGAAGGGGAAGAATCGGGAAATTACCTGAATTTCTCGGGAGCGCGACGCTGCTCGGAAACGGGCCATCGGTAAATATTCTTATCATCCTTCTCTTTGTTTTCTCCATTTGCCTTTGCTTACCCTCTTTCTTTTAGTTCTGGCAGCTAAACTCCATGCTCTTGAAGCCGTCGTCGCTCAGCTCGCCCTCACGGCCAACCCAGCAGGTACGACACCTTTGGAGCAAGTGAACGATGTCAACCGAATCCTCCCTGACATCTCCAGGGCTGGTATGGGATACGGCGCAGCGCTTGCCTTCAACGCTGTACGGATCCATTCCGGCGCCGATTACCGCATCTTTGATGCCTGTGAGCGAGGGCTAGAATATAGGGTGGCACACTCTGTTGATGATATGAAAGAAGCCGGAGCAGATCTGGCCGATTCTTTCGACTTTGATCTTCCAATTAGGAGTAGGATAGAGTGGACGAACTGATCTTCCGACTGTAACTCATCTTTGTAAATAAAAAGTTCCTCTGTTCGTCCCTTTTGAAATCAATCTGTGACTGATCCTTCGAGATCAATGCGTGCTCTGCTTTGTGTGCCAGCCATTAATTTTATCTTTACTATAGCGGCGATGTTCGTTACATCGGCTGTTTGCTGATAATCATGCTTGATCATCTCCGCTCTGCAAGCAATTGCTGCAATCGATTATCTTGGACCCAGAGTCTTTTCAGTCATTCTCTCAGTTTTTCGGTTCATGACGGCATCAGGATAGTAACTCTTAAGAGATTTCTCCATTTTCAACTCTATGCCCTTAATGTCAATCGGTAATACGAGTCTCCAAATAATCAACCGAAACTGAACACTTTACATAGCAGCCGTCTTTTAGCCGAATCTTATCGGCTCCTTAGACTCTGGAACCATGAGTTCCTCAAGTTAGCAAAAATTTGGTCCAGCCCAATAATGGCCCATAGACTGTGAAAAACCCTAACTTGACGTGTGGTTTTCCAGTGTGTAAGTCATAGTTCCATAAATAGGGCTCTGGGCAGACCATCACTTCCAACTCCAATCGAATCAACTCAAGCTAGAGAGAAGAACTCCTTACCCAAATCTCCACCAATGGCAAACAACGGTAACCTCAGCAAGTACCCTATTGGGGATGAGGCAAGAGGAAACCAAGCACCAACTCACCGGTGCTATGGGTAAAAAATCCTTTCCTGCCCCTTTGCGGTGGCCCCTCTTGTTTATCCATTCTTAACTTACTGCTTTCTTTCCCCTCAGGGTGAGGCCTTCCTTCAACCAAGTTTGGGTTCTTTCCCCAAAAGACTTATCCAAGAAGTATGGCATCGAGGAAGCCGAATGGACATACCAACGAAATCAGCTTTACAACATTATCACAGGTTAATGAAACTCTCAACTCGACTCCCTTCTTTCGATTGAGTTCGTGCTTGCCTGACACATCTTCCTCTTTTGCCAGCTCTTTCTGCAGAGAATGACTGTCTGAAATCAGCAACAAACAGAGTTGTTGACAAAGCAAATGCCCATGGGAACACAGTTGAGGCTAGCCTTGATGCTATGGATGGTCGCACAGATCAGGCCGTCATCAAAGGTATGCGTCTTGATGCTGTAGATGGCCGCATAGATCAGGCCATAATCCAAGGTGTGCACGCCGGGGTCTTTCTCGGGCTTGCGGTGATGAATTCTTGGTTCAAAGAAAAACTATCCCTTTCTACGAACCGGCCCCGCAGACGAACTCCTGGACGACTTTGAAGATGATGATCACGCCATCGCCCTTTACTGAAACCACTGATCCTCAATCTATTCTGAACAAATCATTCTAAGAGTAGTTTGTACTAGGACAGATTTGTAATTGAATAAATGAAACTTGTTTTCCTCTGAGTAATGTTTATTTGCATCTCTGGATTCCTGAGTAACCTTCCCTAATTGCAACATTTCTCCAGAGGAACGTTTGCCGAATGTATGACGTCATTTTAGCCGACTAGATCTCACTCTTGACATGTCATATCACTCGGCATCTTATTTACTGCGCTTCACCTTTCTCTTTCCCCAATAAACCTGCCAACTTGAAAATGCTAGGGTTACCAGGGCCACGAATTTCCTTGTACTAAAGGCGATATATAAAAATATCGGCTATAATTTAAATTCTTGGAACATTTTTTCTCCTAAAGGCGATGTTTTTACATCGGCTGTATACAAATATCCCTTGGGTTAAATAATCTCCATGCGTTTGGCTTTTAACAAGCAGCGTCGAAGCCTCAGCTCATATAAAAACATATTTACAGCCGAATACCCGTTCCTGGGTTTAACACTTTTCGGCTAAGGCAAGCTATCACTTATCTTTTCTTTAAACTTAAAATAAGGGTCGATCCCAATGCAAGGCTATCGGTCATCACGTACAACTTGAAATGATCACCAAGTCATGGAAGTGCCTTCATATATTCTTCAATTTCATCAACAGCTTCTGTTGTACGTCACCTCACGTGAACTCTTGATCTTCCTTTAACTTTGGCAATGGAGAAATAGGCAGAACTCCCTCAGAAGATTTATAATATAGATCAATTTTGCATATACTGGTCTTGCTTCGGCTTCATCATCAACACTTTATTCCTTGTCAGCCGACACGAAACCTGATTCCAATTTTCCTCCATTGCCACCATCTATTCAAAAATTACTTTGAGAGCCGATTGTCTGAATCGGTTGTTGGTCCTCGTTGAAAACGTTCACAGGACCTGCTTCCCAAGCTCTTCCAGAGAAACACTCGACACCATCATATTCCCAGTAGATGGGCTCTACATTAGAAACACTCATCGAGTCATCAGCATGGACAATTTCGATGTCGTCTCCAGTCCACTGGATGAGGAATTGGTGCATAGTTGATGGCACACAGCAGTTTGCATGTATCCAATCTCTTCTTAATAGCAAACTGTATGCCCCCTTGCCATCAATGATGAAGAAGGTAGTAATCAAAGTCTTCGATCCGATCGTCAACTCAACATGAACTGCCCCCCCCCCCCCCCCCGAGTGTCAGAAGAATTACCAGCAAAGTCTCTTAGCACCATGTCGGTCTTCAATAAATCTTCACTTGACATCCTGAGTTTTTTGAAGGTGGTATATGGCATGATATTAATAGCAGCCCCTCCATCAATGAACATCTTGGTTAGTGGCTTGCCATTAACATACCCCCTCATATACAAAGGCTTCAAGTGTCGATGCTTGGCTGGTTTATCAAATACTGCCCGTTGAGCCAAGACGAGATGAGCCAACAAGTCTTGAAATTCATCTTCATCAAAATCCGAATACACTTCGTCTTGGACATCTTGACCTTCGGGAGCTGCGAACTCTGATGGGAGAAAGGACGCCATGCATGCATCAGCCGAACGATCATCTCCATCCGGCTTTTCTTTTGGACGCCAAACTCGTTTTGTCTTGGCACCTGCTTGCTCTAACTCTCTGTTCCTCAAGCGCTGCACTCTCCTCTTCTGGCTTTTCCTTAATCCTGGTGGACACCACTGTCCTCTCTGCCAGACGTACTCGCGGTATTCCTCTTCCCCAGTGCGAGTCCAATCTCGATCGGCAAACTTTATTCCTTGCCGATTTTCAGAATTACTAATTTTTAAGCGCCGATTGTCCTCAGGGACTCGTGCCCCAAGCCTTTCATGGACAGAACGGCGGTTGACTTGAGACTGCCTATACTCAGAGTATTGATCACTGCACTCTGGGCAGTTATTCTTGGCGGGCAGCTTCAAGCCTTCATTCCAACAATACTTGAAGAACGAGCATCCCCAATGAGACTGTTCTTGCTCCCTCATATCTTCTCGCTCTTCTCGGTATATTTCTTCTTCGTACCTTCGCTGTTTTTCTAGGAACTTTTATTCTTCATGAAACCTCTGCTTTTGGTATCGCCCTTGCTCCCGACGCCACTTATTCAACAGAATACGCGTCGTGAATCTGGGCCTAGAGGTTTCACTCCTTTTAGTTCTGCTATTTTGGAACCGAACCTTTTGCTGAAGTTCTTTATCTGTGATTTGCCGATCAGGATCAACAGCACCAGCTTTCCTTGCTCTATCAGAAGTTAATACTTTCACCTTGTTTTTACCCCTGGGGTCAGCTGCATTGACCATATTAACAGAGAAGGACACAGTATTCTGTCCAAAAGGGCTACCATCAACTTTCGTCTTTCCATCAAACCTCAGATGCCCGTCCTGGATAGCTTTCTGAATCCGCACTCTGAACACTCGGCAATCGTTTATGGAGTGGGATTTAGTATTATGGAAACCACAATACTTCTTGTCCTTGACCCCTTCAGGATGTAGCATAGGATGACCTTCCGGCAACTTGATGCGTCCTTCCTTCAACAAGTATTCGAACAATTTATCTGACTTGGAAACATCAAATTCATAAGTACCATTTTGTTGCCTCAGCCATCGCTGGTTGACTTGAGTCGGCTCCTTAGCCCAGACTATCTCGGCTGCAGCTACTTCATCTTCATCATCGTACTCAACCGCTTCTTCTAAGAAGGCCTGATACATCTCGGCAGCCACATCGCTCTTTTGGAATTGATTATTCCTTTTAAACCCTTGGGCTTGACTACTCATCATTGCCAACTGTTGTGATAACTGCACGAGGTCATCAAACTCCATGCCGAATAGTTTCTCCTTGATACTCGGCAACATGCCAGCTATGGCTATCCCCGGCAATTGGTCATCCGACAAATTCAGAGAATAGCAAAGGTTCTTGGTCTCCCTGAATCTGCGCAGATATTCTTGCGGCGTCTCGCCAGGTTTCATCCTCAGGCTCTTGAGATCGACCAACTTCTTCTCACTAGTGCCCGTAAAGAAATATGAGTGGAACTTCTGCTCCAGCTTGCGGATACATGGGTGTATGCCGAGTCTCGCAGTGATGAAGTGATTGTCAATGGGTTTGATCGCATGTTCTTTGGCTTGTGTTGTGCAGGTGTCGAGCACGGAGACAGTGATCGAGGGCAAGGTGAAGGTCAAGTAGAGACGTGTCGTGCCGACGGACCGGGAGCGGTGAAGGGCGGACGTGAGGCTTGGACTGAGGGACCGGTGGCCTGAGGATCAGCTGTGGTGGCTGACAGCCAGGGACAGTGACGAGCGGAGACTTGCGGGGCATGGTGTTGCTCGGGTCGAGGACCCGGGGACACGTGTCGGTGGACGGGGTGCACGGGCGGTGCATCCCCTCTACAGCTCCGGTTTGGTGGTTGAGCCACAGAAAAACCACCGGGTGGACGGTTTTCAGGTTTGGGCCACAAAACCTGGGCGTGCGGCGGGTTTCCGAGTTTGGGCCACAAAACTCGGGCTGAGGACGGTTTCCAGGTTTGAGCCTCAAAACCTGGGCGCTGGCGGGTTTCCTGGTTTCGGCCTCAAAACCAGGGGATGGACTTGGAGGCTGGTTTCCCGGTTTGGGCCTCAAAACCGGGGGTTGGCGTAAAGGCCTGGTTTCCCGGTTTCGGCCACAAAACCGGGGGTATAGAGCGAGGGCGGCACGTGGCGGCAATCGGGAGGTTGCGTCAAGGCAACGCTACGAGTTGTGCGGGCGTGGCCGACGGATCACCACCTACCACGAGTTGGTCCAGAATAACCCTAGGGTTTAGCTGGTTCTCTCTGTAATTAGTTAGGGGTAGAGTGGGAATTAGAAATAAGTTAGAATTAGGATAAGTAGGGGGAGACACCCACCTCCCCATCTATCTCAGTTAGACATCTCAGTCATTTGCTCTTTGCTTCTAGGGTTTCCTGCTCTCCCAATCCCCTGCTGTAGCTAGCTGAGATCCGCAGAGAACCATACCTCTGTGTACTGGAGATTTTGAGGAAGTGAGGCCGTAACCTCACCATTGTAGCGTGTGGTAGCCACACAGTTGCAGATCGATGACTTGATTCGCGTTTTGGTTTCCCGTCACTCGATCTCCCTCTCTAGTGCGACTTTGCGAAATCCGTTTGAATCATCTTGTTCTTTACATTGAGGAGGTTATTTCGACCAAAGGAATTCATCTAACTCCTCATGAACAAGTAGATCGGGTTGATTTCATTTTCGTGGCGCTTTTTCGGTTCATACACCTTCCCTTTCGATTTCCCGTTGATTGAGTCGTTTTGAGCGGATGATTTCTTGGGGATAGTCTCCTAACTACCTCGTGATCATCCTCTCCAAGTTTGGGATCAAGGGATTTTGGTTTGAATCGATTTGGAGAAGATTTGAGTTGAGGGCAACCAAAATCGCCCTTTCTGGGTACTCGCGGATAGTCCGCCGTTGTACCCGCGGACAGTCCGCACGTCGGGCTCCAGCCGAGTCCGTGGCTGCGCAGCTTGTACGGTCGAGTTCTTTTTGAACGGCGGACAGTCCGTCGTTGAAACTCGCGGACAGTCTGGGACCGTCCAGGGAACTTGAAGCACTACTATTTTTGGTGATTGGCCGGCGGACAGTCCGCCACAGGCTCGCGGACAGTCCGCGGTTAGCCCGGACAGTCCGGGACCGTACCGGCGGACAGTCCGGGATCCTGCTGTAGGCTCCGGTTTAGTGCGTTTGCTCTCTCGGCTTGTTCGCTTGGTTTCCGGACTTCTCGTTTGGCCCTAGAGTTCACCAAAGAACCTCTTTAGGTATATTTGCTACTTGTTAGCATAGGTATTTGGTCGTCCATCTACATTCGGGACTTGGTTTGTGAGGGTTGAACTCATGCCGGTGCTTTTGAAGTTTGGTTCGCTATTGTTTTGTGGTGCTCTGCTGTGATCCTAGGGACCATCCACCCTCTTCCAAGGGTCGTGAGCATCACGGTTTTGATCGAAACTTTCAGGGGTTGATTTTGGGACACTTGGCCAAAGTTTCGAGAGAAATTTGATTGGCTCCCATTCACCCCCCCCCCCCCCCCTCTGGTCGCCTTGCTATTGCATTCTCGGTCCTTCAATTGGTATCGGAGCGGGTTAAGGATCTTCCACCTTAGCCGGTTCCAGATCCACCGAAGGCGACATGGATCGCGGCGTGGGCAAACCGCCGTTTTTCGATGGGACCAACTATGCGTATTGGAAGATACGCATGTCGGCCTATCTCCAGAGCATGGGCTCTTCTGTTTGGGAGATTTGCAACAAGGCCGATTACGTTGTTCTGGCTGCTCGTGTCTCTCAGCTTCAGATCGATGAGCACGAAGCCAATAGCCGGGCACGTAACGCCTTGTTCTCCTGTTTGAGCATGTCCGAGTTTGATCGCGTTTCTCACCTCCCCACGGCTCGTGAGATTTGGGCTACCCTCATGCGTTTCCATGAGGGCACCACTCAAGTCAAATCCCATCTCTACGTTCGGGACTTGGTTTGTGAGGGTTGAACTCGCGCCGGTGCTTTTGGAGTTTGGTTGGCTATTGTTTTGTGGTGCTCTGCTATGATCCTAGGGATCATCCACCCTCTTCCAAGGGTCGTGAGCATCACGGTTTCGATCGAAACTTTCAGGGGTTGATTTTGGTACACTTGGCCAAAGTTTCGAGAGAAATTTGATTGGCTCCCATTCATCCCCCCCCTCTGGTCGCCTTGCTATTGCATTCTCGGTCCTTCACAGCTCTGCCCACGTATTGATAGAATTTGTCGGCAGAGAAGCGAACCACGAGAAGGCTAGTCCTGTCAACAACAACGGGAAGTACTGAATCCTCCAAGCTTCATCCATAGATGCCTCTCCAAGTTGCATCAAGTACCGGCTGATGTGCTCTACGGTACTGGTGTCATCCTGACCCGAAAACTTGGTGAAATCAGTAGGAGGCTTTACTCTTGGAGGAAGTGCTACCCGATTGTACCATTCTGGGTAGGGGGACTTGTAAGCATATGACTAATTCTTTGGTTTGAGGCCGAATTGATTTTGCATCATATCAGCCATCCTATGCATGATGAGGTCAACACTTGAATCAGGAGCTGCTTGTGCTTGCCCCCCAGGATGTAGTCCTGCTAAACTCTTGTAGCCTGGATTTGGAAGAGCATTAATTGCGCTATAATCAACGAACTTCTGATATCCATCTCCAAACATATTCCTTTGTATCCTGTTGACTACAGGAGATACTCTGGAAGCAGATTGCGGAACATTCCCTGTGGTGCTGAACGTGACCTGGCCATAATTTTGGGGAGGTTGTTGTGTCTCATGAGGAACCATCCCACCTGTGCTTGTGCCAGCTCCACCATCTTCGGCAATCCTCCGACATTGAGGTACTGGGAACAGCAGTGGTCCCTGCATTGGACCAGCGGCTTCTTCAAAGCGTTTATCTACTGCTGGACCGAAGATACTAACCATGACAGCACGAAAAGTGTTCAAGAAGGCTGACTGATGATTGGTCACGGCCTCTGATACAACTTTGTGCATTATTTCAGTCATCTTCCGAATAGCTTCCTCTTCATCAGGGATGTCAGGTTGGTGGTGAGGAAGAACCCTCGGGAATGGTTCATTCTAGAAAACTTTGCCGCTCTTGTTCTTGGAAAAGGTCATCAGGCACTTGCGCTGAAGCTCATCACAAGTCTGTTGTACTAGACTTTTCAAATCTGGCGACAAGTCATCCATGGTCACATCCAGGACCTGATCATCATTGATCTCAGGCATCTTGAAGCAGAAAGTTGGTCCCACCGGGCGTGCCAAAAAGTGTGTTGGCGCAAAACGTGACACCTCGCGCCAAACACACGGCAAGCCGAAAAGGTAGCTTCAATCGGGTGCCCGGAGTGTGTTGAATCCGGAGACGTGCCAGTCGGTTTGACCTGAAAACCAACAAGGGATAAAAATGTGAGAATACCTCTAGAACATGCCGGGTGAGACCAGACAGTTTGATATGTACAGCTTTGAAAGCCAATCTCGACGGCACACAGCTATAGAAGCTGTCTGTCAAAGCATATTTATAAAGTGATTCGGCAAGTATAAAAAGGAAAGCATGTAAACATGTTGATTGTCGAACACGTCTAGTCTTCATAAACCCATCAGGCGTAAACTTGAGCAAAGCTGATCCACCGCATGATACCACTTGCTACAAATCTACACCACTCCTTATAATTAGATCAATCCACCGCATGATACAATCTAATTATTAGAAGCTAAAAGCATACATATATCTGAATAGATCTATATAAACTCATTACTCGTGTAAGCTTAACCAAAATCGGCAAACCAGCCGAATTGGGGTCCATGAAGAAGGAACATACAAACAAGCATGAAACTAATCTAAAACCTGCATCTACTGCACGATACCCAGTTCCATCAAAGCCTAACCGTGATCGACATGCATGAACCCACAACATGTGACAATCTAGATTGAAAGTTGCTTCGGCCATCATGATCTTATGATTAAAAAGACACAAGCAAACTCGTGCAACAAGGCCGAACAAAGATCAATCTAGATTGGGCAAAAGAGTGTTACAAGAATTAAATAAATAAAACACATAACACATGATAACTTAATGAATCTATTAGATCTGCCAAATCTAATAGAGCCGATAACTATTTTTACTCATGACTTAATCCGCGGCACGATACAAGACACAAGCAAAAACCTCCCGTCATAAGCTTAAATCCGCCGCACGATACTAAGCTTAACATACGAGACTACTTGCATCATATCTAAATCCACCGCATGATACTAGACATGATAACAAGGTTGTCGGTACTTACGGAGGTCGACGGATCAATGATTCCTCTCGAAGAACTCGACGACACGACTAAGGACTCGAAGGTGGCACGGGGCCGGTTTGTATTGATATGGTTGTGTACAATTTTACAATGGTCGAGGGCTTATATTTATACCCTGGACAAAGTTTGAGTCCTAGACGATTACGATTTACATAATAAAATATGGAAGGATACAAATCCTATTCCTAATCCTTTCGGTGTCCTTTACCATCACGTGTCTTCTTGTGCAAGCCAGCTTTACTTGCCATGTCCATCTCCCGACTGGAGTCACTGCTTTGCAAAATAACCGACCGCATAGACATTTGCCGAAGACTCTGAAGGCTAACCATCCACTTGGTTGTTCGCCGAATCCCTTTCTCACTGTCAGCTGGGCCCACCTGTCATATTCTCATGCGTGCGAAAATCTGGTGTTAACAGAGTCAAACACACAGGCCCTGCCATCTTGAGGGTATATGATAAAAGTGACCCAGTGGCCACCCACGAGGCCCTGGCTGCACCATTGCAACAAAGTAGAGTTTATGACGACGAGAAGACATGATATGCTAGCGACTTAGGTGTACGTACATGTATTTGACTTACCCAAAGTGATAGGCAGCCATTATACACTCTGGCCCATCCGGCTTGATCTTCTTCATGCATTCTAGTATGTAATTTTTCAACTTAGTCTTCTCGGCTTTCATATTTTCTTCATATTTCTTCTCTCGCTGTCGAACTATCATCTCTGGATTAGTGATCTCGAAACCCTTGATGACTCTTTCAGTAATATGTGCAGGAGAGAGGTAGAGTACAGGACGTGTCTTTTTATTACTTACAGTGACTGTCATGCTGCACGGACAAGTCATCGTGACATAATAAGTATAGAACTATGGAAAATATGAATGTAGTGATCTGTGGAAGTTGCATTTATCGCTTACAGTGTGAATAGGGTGATTTGAACGATGTCCAGGTCTTCTTCCCGCATCAGGTTGTACATGTCGCTAAAGTCGACGGGTAGGTGAATTTCGTTACCAGCGGGCAAGTGGAAGTACTCCGGGGGAATCTTGACGTTAAAACTTGACATCCCGGCTTTTGCAGCTTCCATGTACCATAGATGGAACCTCCTTGTATCCCACTTTTCCTCGTCGATGAGCTGGGCCTTGGGAAACATGAACTTCCTGCACACATAGTGGCCAGGGCAGTCTTCGGCCTCATCAAATAGTTGACGGGTAGTTTCAGGCCTGGCAAACGATGGATAGGGATGTTAGTAGCATATATACTATGGACGTGGTATTATGCTCAATGTTACCATACCTTTCGAATGTGAGTGTGTACGGGAGCTTGTCGGTGGACATTCTTGGATTCTTGGTGGGCGGGGGAGGACATTGGCTTGTGGTTGACGGGGGAGGTGTCTTCATCCCTATTGCCTCCCCCGTCGTGCCTCCCTGTTGCTCGTTCGTGCTTGGCTAGCTTGTTGTTGTCATGTTGTCGCCCTTACCGGCCTCTGAGCTTCTTGCCTCATTGACCGGGCCGATCGGCGGACTATTTGGAGGCGGGGGAGACACAGTTCCCATGTCAGTGCCCTTTTCCTTTTCCCCGCCATCACCTTCTACCTTTTCCTTGTCCCCGCCTTCGCTATCGCGTTCTCCTTTGTCCTTTCCCGTGCCCTTGTCCCCGCCCTTTTCTTCGTCATCATCGCTGTCGTGATCTGGATCTTCCGGAGGACAAGATCCGGCGGCTGATGGTTGTGATGCTGGTGTCAGCGTTGGAGTTGGCGTTCGAGCAATGATCTCGATGTCCTCGCGGTTCCATAGGACTTCCAATCCAAGTACCTGCCCTAGGTGCCTGGCCGGTTGTAGGTTGGGATGGTCCAATTCAAAATGTTCCTGGTCGAGAACGTGCCATAACGGGCTCACGACCACATAGTCTTCAGGGATGTTTTCTTTGTTGAAGTCATGAATATCGTGGGGTGCAAGAATGCATCCCTCGGCCACCACCATCTTCTTGGACCTTCTGAACGGGATGAGGAGTTGGACGTGTTGGTTTTCCTTGAAGTCCTCGTTCGAGACCCTTGGGCGATCCTCGTTCATCGGCAGTAAGGCTTTCTTTTCCTTTGCTTGAGGATTGTGCAGGCCATGGTGATCAAACATCTTTGACCTCATCGTGACCATCTCTGGATCGTTGCTCATGAAGGCTTCCTTTATTGAGCTTTTGATCATTTCAGCCACGCCTTCATTGAAGCCCTTCTTATATAGCTCATCCTTATACCTCTGCCTGGACTTGTATGTGGCCACGTTGGATTGCCACGACTCAACCGACTTCCAGCTCATCTTCGACCTGACACCACGAACGCGGCTGCGGTGCTCAGGGGTCCCTAGGACCTCGGTGAGCAAGTCGTGGCCCCGGCGGACCACGATGTTGTCCTTAAGCTTTGCTTTCTCCATCAAAGTCTTCTCGACGTCCTCGAGGTGGGGCTCGTTAAACTTGGTCGCCCCGGGCTTCAGCCTCTTTGGAATGCGGGCCCTCATGTAGTCCTTTGCCCTTGGGTCGATGCCCTCATACGGATCTGGAACCCCGTGAAGGATCATGGGGATGCTACACTAGCCGAATGCTACCACTGTGGTAGCCAAAAAACGGTTCCGCTTCGTTAGCCGAACGCTTCTGCTGAGTTAGCCGAACGCTAAAAATTCGACCCCATAAACCAGGAACTACTACTAGTTATAGATCACGGGATTACCACTAGACGCGCAGGTGCAGCGGAAGACGTCTCGGTGTGGACGTGCGCGTCGCAGCGATGTCGTGTAGATGTTCACGTCCGTCCTTCACGTCTCCACGTGCGGTTCGTCCTTGTGCTCCAGATGCAGCACCTCCGAGGTATCCCACACGTACAGGGAGGAAGCGTCACACCTCCAGACTGCTAGGTCTGCGAGGAGCAATAGGCACGGGTGTGGGGTGGGCGACGGCTGTCAACAATTGACGTGGTTAAAACCCTGGTCGCCCCACCCCTCTTTATATAGGCATCCCTAATGAGCCCACCGACCTGGAGGCCCATTAGCAAACCCTAATCCCGGTCTGACATGAGTCCAACTCGAATCAGGCTTCCAGCCCCTTAAGCGTGCGACCCTATGGGTTCACGCACACATAGACACGGCCCGAGTACTCCTACTCGCCCGATAGTTGACAGCGGCCTCTAGCAAGACGTGTCAACTCCTATGTATACACAAAAGATCATATCTGACGAACCACCACGATCACATATACGTAATTCCCTTGCCACACAATATTTGGTCCAACTCATAGGTTAACACTTAACCTAAGCACGGCCATGCATTTTATGATCCAATCATTTGAGTGGTCCAGTGATATCTCTCTCACGTGAAGAGGGGCAAATCCCATCTTGATCGTCTATGTCTCATAGCATACTTCCTGACAAACCCGAAGACTATCTTTATAACTACCCTGTTACGAAGTAGCGTTTGATAGTCCCTAAGTAAGTCGATTCATATCTTGAGAACATACCACAATCTCAGGTCGAAGGACATAACGTATATGATGTGTAAAGAGATAATAAGAACATCTCACGTTGGGTCAGTCCAGCCCCATGTCATACATGTGCCCACATTATTAGTTTGACATCTCCATGTATATGACTTGTGAAACATAGTCATCAACTAATACATGTGCTGATCTAATATTCATGTGTGTCCTCACATGAACTCCGATCAGGGACAACTATTGAGTAACCATACAAGTAAAAGAGTTTCACAGACAATTCACATAATTGCCAATCAATACAAGTTGTCTTTAATGGATATTCAATGAACATATAATAAATCATGGATACAATAGAAATATCATCATCTCTATGATTACCTCTAGGGCATATTTCTAACACCCCGGCAGCCTGTCTTGCTTGTTGTTCTTGCTGCCACTTAAGATGCCCGCTGTGGTTATTCATTACATAATTTATTAGACATAATTTGTTATTAATAATATTAACAAAAAATCTATTACAAAATTTGTTATTAATAATATTAACTTATTAATAAGTCAGTAACAAAACTTATTAACAACAATCATAACTTAGTAACAAAACTTATTAATAAGTTAATAATATTAACTTATTAACAAAAATCTATTACAAAACTTGTCTCGAATACTATTACATAACTTTCCACTACTTCATTACAAAACATGTGGCATATATATGAATATACATCTTATTTTGGTGCGGGCGCTTTCACGGATCGCTTCTCACCATCGGGACGGGCCCAGGGCTTCATACCGCTCTTGTTGCAACGGTCCTCGACGGCCTTGATCTTCTTTGCAAAATCGGAAAAAAGTTGGAGCTCTGCATAGTTGTTGTATTGTTCTGGGCTTTGAACCCCATCAGCTCCAACAATCCGTTGCTTTCCTGACACGACCACATGCCTCTTTGGGTCCTCCGGATAGATATAGTAGGCCACTTGCGCGACATTGGTTGCAAGTACCCATTGGTCATCTTTGTACCCGATACTTTTGAGGTTCACGGTGGTTAGCCCGAAACTGTCAACCGCAACCGCTTTGGGGTTTACCCAGTGGCACCGGAAGACGGTTACGCATACGTCCTTGCCATAGTCAAGTTCCCATATTTCTTCGATCTGGCCATAGTATTGCGTCCTCGTGTTTGTGGCCTCGTCGACGCCCTCATATCGAACACCGCAGTTCTGTGCCGCGCTCTTCTTGTCCTTCTCTTTCGTGTGCAACCTGTACCCCTTCACATCGTACCCTTGCCACATCGTGATTTGGCTTGACGGGCATTGCAGAAGCTTCTGCACGGTCTCCGTATCTTCATCATTAGGGCATCTTTCTAGGGGTACGTGTTGCTCTTTGAGCCAATCTATGAAACTGTTCCTGTGCTCATTCTGGACCCATGCCTCTGTGCATTGTCCGTCATTAGCAGTGCGGATCTCTTCTATGTGCCTCTCGACATATTTCTCCATGCTCACCAACTGATGAAGGATGTTGTAATGAGCTTGTTCAATCTCCTTGTATGGTATATCCGTGCGAACTTTTCAGCCTGTGCACCTCATGCCCGCGGTTCTGCCCTCATGCTGTGAAGGACCGAGAATGCAACCAGAAAGCGACCAGAGGGGGGTGAATGGGAGCTTCAATTTTCCTTTCGGAAACTTGTCGCCACTGTCCCGAAAATCAACCCCAAAGACAAACCCTAGAGCTTGCAAGTGTCCACGACCCTAGATGTAGGGTGGATGCTTCCGAGAAACACAGCGGGACACAATACAACCCTAGAAACCAACCACAAACGACGGAAACCAAAACCGACAACAGATGAACGAGCTGCGAACGAAAATGCGCAAAACAGCTCAGACCGGACTCACTGGTGCGTCCGGTCAGTAGGCACCGGACGCGTCCGGTCGAGCAAAAACCAAAATGGGAGCTCTCTGTTTTTGACCGGACTCACGGTCCACGAGCGTCCAGTCACAACCTCAGAGTCCGGTCAGATCAGACAAAAGCAAGGAATAGTGGTTCCTGTGCGTCCGGTCACACTTAAGCGCGAGCGTCCGGTCAAGAACCAAAAAGACCCAGTGCAAACATTCAACAACCGGACTCACTGCCCTAGCGTCCGGTCATCCCGAGTCAGCGTCCGGTCACCCCGCAGCAGCACTGTTCGTCCACCGATTCGACTCGATCTCACCCAAAACAAATCCTCTAGGGATCAAACTTGGTGAGAAGAGTCACAAGGAGAATAGTGAGCTATCCCTAAGAGATCATGGCTCGAACCTATCTCCAAATCGATGAATCGAAGAATTTCGGGGGAAGGGAGAAAAACTTGACCCGAAACAAGAATCGACCGATCTCCTAGACCGTGAGGTTAGACGTTAATTCCTTCGGTGGAAAGAAGTGCCTCACGACCTAGAACAACTTGGTTCAAACGGATTTGCAAAAGATGAACCGAGCAAAGAGATCGAACGACGGGAAAAACGTGGAAAAAGTAATCCGCGAAGAACACAATCAAAACACGAATCACAACCACGAATTTGCAACTGTGTAGCTACCACACGCTACAATCATGAGGTTACGGCCTCACTTCCTCAAAATCTCACGGACACAGAGGTATTGTTCTCAACTCGTAGCGTTGCCTCGACGCAACCTCCCGATTGCCGCCATGTGCCGCCCTCGCTCTGCACCCCCGGTTTTGTGGCCGAAACCGAGAAACCAGGCTTTCACGCCAACCCCCAGTTTTGAGGCCCAAACCGGGAAACCAGCCTCCAAGTCCATCCCCTAGTTTTGTGGCCCAAACCAGAAAACCCGCGAGCGCCCAGGTTTTGAGGCCCAAACCTGGAAACCGTCCTCAGCCCGAGTTTTGTGGCCCAAACTCGGAAACCCGCCGCACTCCCAGGTTTTGTGGCCCAAACCTGGAAACCGTCCACCCGAGTTTTGTGGCCCAAACTCAGAAACCGTCCACCCGGTGGTTTTTCTGTGGCTCAACCACCAAACCGGAGCTGTAGAGGGGATGCACCACCTGTGCACCCCGTCCACCGACACGTGTCCCCAGGTCCTCGACCCAGGCAACACCATGCCCCGCAAGTCTTCGCTCGTCGTTGTCCCAGGCTGTCAGCCACCACAGCTGATCCTCAGGCCACCGGTCCCTCAGTCCAAGCCTCATGTCCGCCCTTCAGCGCTCCCGGTCCATCGGCACGGTACGTCTCTACTTGACCTTCACCTTGCCCTCGATCACTGTATCCGTGCTCGACACCTGCACAACACAAGCCAAAGAACATGCGATCAAACCCGTTGACAATCACTCATCACTTCGAGACCCGGCATACACCCATGTATCTGCATGCTGATGGACAGGCAACCCAATCGCCCTCCCATCTTTTATGTACCTCATACACCAGTTCACTGCCTCTATGGTTGTGTACGCCTCGATCATAGAGCCCTCTGGGTGAGCACGGTTACGAACATATCTGTTGAGGGTGGACATGAACCGCTCGTACGTCCACATCTCGTGCAGGTACACGGGGCCTAGTTGCTCGATCTGATCCACCATGTGCATCATCAAGTGTACCATAATATCAAAATATGATGGGGGAAAGCACATCTCAAGCTGGCAAAGGGTCTCCGTGATGAAGTCCTTTAGGGTAGGGAGGTCAGCCTTACCGATGACCTTCTGCGTGATGCGGTTAAAGAAGTATGATATCTGAGTGACCACCATCTTCACGTACTCTGGACCGATAACCCTTATCACAATTGGAAGGAACACCGTCAGCATGATGTGGCAGTCATGTGCGTTGTAGCCGGTCAATGTGAGGTCTTTCAAGGAGACGAGGCTCTTGATGTTGGAAGAGAAACCGGTCGGCACCTTGATACCCCTAAGAAGCTTGAGCATAGCAGTCTTCTCGCCATGCCTTTGGTTGTAGGCCGCACCTAGAAGATCGACTTTACCATTATGAGGTGACCCAGGGTGAAGGTCCTGCCTGATGCCCTGGTTGAGAAGATCCGTCTGTGACTTCAGACCATCCTTTGTCTTTCTCGGGATGTCCAGCAGGACACCGATCGTGCTATCAAAGACGTTCTTCTCGAGATGCATACAGTCGATGGCATGGGGTGTTTTCAGCGTCTTCCAATATGACAGGTACTCGAAGAAAATCGACCTCTTCTTGAAAGGAATAGAGGGGACCTGCGACGCTTCCTCCGTCGTGTCTCGCTTTCGCTTCCTCGTTTGTTTTGTCCCCCTCCTCTGGTGGCTTCTTCTTCTTCCCAAACTCGATCTGATCAATATCCTTCACCATCTCATACACCTTTGGCCCCCAACTAGTCTGCGCCGGTGGTTCACCATGTGGCTCGCCCTGATCATCGAACAATTGATTCATGACACTTCTTCTATATCTGTGCCTGTTCGGAAGGAACCGCTTGTGCCTCATGTAGACCATCTTGTTTGATCCCTTGAGGTAAGTGTAGCATGTCTCGTCGATGCACATTACACAGCCGGTCTTCCCTTTGATCTGCCCCGACAGTGAGAAGAGGCCGGGGTAGTCGGTGATGGTGACAAAGATGATGGCTTTTAGGGTGAACTTCTCCTTGAGGGACGCATCCACCATCTCAACCCCAACATCAAATAGCTCCTTCATTTCCTCCATTACCGGCTCGAGGAAAACATCGATATCGTTGCCGGGCTGCTTCGGTCCCGAGATAAGCATGGTCAACAGAAGATACCTGCGCCTCTGACACAGATGGGGAGGTAGGTTGTAGATGGTCAGTACGACCGGTCAGGTGCTGTGGGAGCTGCTCAGCTCGCCGAATGGATTCATCCCATCGGTGCTAAGCGCGAACCGAACGTTCCTGGGATCTTTGCCAAATTGCGGGTAGGCCTTGTCGAAATCTTTCCACTGCTGGCCATCGGAGGGGTGCCGCAGCATGCCATCGTCCTTCAAGTGGTCAGCTGATGCATGCCAGGACATGAGCTTCGCGTCCTCTAGGTTCCCAAATAGCGCACGGAGGCGGTCGATCACTGGCATGTACCACACCGATAGTGTCGGACTTCTCCTCAACGTGTAACCCTCTTCTTCCTCGTACTGCTGATGAGTCGAGATGCGATTGGCTGCAACACTGCTCTTCTTGACACCCTTCTTCTTCTTCCTCTGACCACCTCGCAAGGCCTCATCGTCGTCTGCATCCACGTGACAACCAGCATTTCTCTTGTAGCGACTGGCGCCACAGTGCGGACAGCTCATCAAATTCTCATACTTTGTGCCCCGATAGAGGATGCAGTTGTTAGGGCAGGCATCGAACTTTCTAAGCTTCATCGCCACTGGTCGGATAAGCTTCTTCGCCCAATACGTATTTGCTGGAATCTTGTTACTCGTCGGGAATGTTTTAGCAAGGTAACCTAACAGCTCATCAAAGCTACTATCTGACCACCCATGCCGAGCCTTCATCATCAACATGTGGAGGTTGAAACGGAGCACCGTGCAATCCTTCGGACATTCCTCCCCATCCTTATATAAAGGATAAAGTGACGCCTGCTTCATCTCTCTGAAATTTTCCAGCCACTTCGGGGAGCCATACACGACGACGTCTTCGTCGATGTGGTTGAGTAAATCCTAAAACAGCTGCACATTTGCAGGGTCCTGCACCGTAGCATCCTCAACATCTCCACCACCATCATCTGTCATATCCTGGAGTACATCCGCCTCCACAGCGATGTGGTCACGAGCACTACTGTCACTAAAGGCAGGCGCTACTATTACTGATGAGATGTGCGCTCCAGGATCTTGGTTCACCGTCGTCGTCGACACTGAGCTTACTCCAGATGCCGCCCTGACACTCGGATCGAATCTCTCACCGTGATGAGTCCACACCGTGTAATCATCCATGAAACCAAAACGAATCAAATGAGATTGCATTGTGCCTTCGTCTTTGAAGGCGGTCAGATTCTTGCAACGATGACATGGACATATGATTGTCGTCTGGTTCGATCTCTCACGGTCAGCTTTCGCAGCGGCAATAAACTTTCTCACTTCAACGATATACCGCACATCAAGTACTCTATTGATCTTATACATCCATTCCGACCGGTCCATCGTACCTGCGATCCTTAATTAATTACACACATCATGAATCACAAAACAAAGATGAATTAGAAAAAATAATAATTTATTATATTAATGTTAAATCTAGGGACAGAATTAATAATGACGGCAAATAAAATTAATGCATCCATGATGAACTTAGAGAAACAAATACCAGTTTTCTCTCTCCTACATGAAACTAGATCTAAAAGGGAGGCTAAAAAGAGAGAAAAAGAGAGGGGAAAGAGGGTGGAGATCATCTAGGTACCTCTTGTGGAGTACTTCTCCTCCAAATCAAACAAATAAACCTCAAAAACAAGTTATTTGGGACAAAAATTTGGCAAAACTTCTTCCCCGGTTTTTGGTCTAGAGGAAGAAGATGATCGGGTTCTTTTCTGCTGGCGGCGGCGGCTTAAATAGCGATGAATAACCGAAGCGGGCAACGTAAGAAACCCACTGCAGTTAATCTTATTTAACTGCAACGGGCACATTACGTCGCCCGCTGCGGTTAATCATTAACCGAAGCGGGCATATAAGGAAGCCCGCTACGGTTAAAGAAGATTAACCGCAGCGGGCGCTTCGGTGGCCGGCCGCTGTAGGCCGGCCACCGAATAACCGTGGTAGGCAAAAACTGTGCCCGCCACGGAGCCCATTTAGGCAACGCTGCGCAAGTTCTTTTTTGTAGTAGTGGAAGAAGCTTAACACCAGTGTTGGACACCATGGCCGACAAGACACTCCGTGAGTTCTCTGCACCAACCACTGCCAACATCAGGACTGGACCAATAGTCAATGTAGGAGACAACAGATTTGAGCTCAAGCCAGCTTTGATCAACATGGTGCAAGCTAATCAGTTTTGCGGAAAGGCACATGAAGATGCAAGCGCTCATCTCCAACACTTTCTGGAGATTTGTAGCACTTTCACCATCAAGGGAGTCGAAAGGGATGCCATTCTACTTCGCTTGTTCCCATTTTCACTCTTGGGAAAAGCAAAACAATGGTTCTATGCCAACAAAGACAAAAACACCTCATGGGCGATCTGTTCAACCGACTTCCTAACAAAGTTCTTTCCAGAGGGCAAGACGAATGCCCTCCGTGCCAAGATTTCAACTTTCCAGCAACAATACGACGAATCAATCCCAGAGGCTTGGGAACACTTTCAAGACTACATATCAGAATGCCCTCACCATGGGATGGAGAATTGGCTACTCATGCAGACTTTCTACCATGGGCTCACTTCGAGTACCCGTGAAAATGTGGATGCCGCTGCTGGAGGATCATTCTTATCACTCACTATCAACAATGCTACTACACTCATTGAGAAGATGGCCTCTAACCAAGGATGGAACGAGGAACGCTCTCAACCACGCAAGAGGGGAGGAATACATCAGCTAAAGGAAGTAGACATGCTGTCTGCCAAACTTGACCTACTCATGAAGAAGTTCGATGAACACACTCCCAAGAAAGAAGACGTCAAGCAAATCTACGAATCTCGCATGACATGTGAAGAGTGTGGAGGCACTGGTCATTCAAGGAGCAACTGCCCTGAGATTCAAGAGGATGCAAAGTACATCAACAACAACACCAACTATCGTCCTCAACAAGCTCAAGGATGGAACCAACAATCAAGGCCTAATTACTCAGGTAACTACTCAGGTAACTACCAAGGTAATACATTTAACCAACCGCCTTTGAGAGAGATGATATCTAATCAAAACAAGATTATTGATAATATGTCTAAGAAGATAGCTTACAATGATAAACTGCTTGAAAACATTAATACTAGAATGGATAGCTTTACTTCTACCATAAAGAATAAACATAGCTTTAATAAGATGATAGAATCTCAATTATCTTAGTTAGCAGCTTCAGTCCCTATGGCTGAAAAAGGTAAGATTCCCGGAAGTCCGAAAGAGCTAGAGACTGCAAATCTTGTAGATATTTATGATGCAGGACATCTCATACCTAGACCATCGAGGGAATGGAAGGATGACTCCATTCCCTGAAGAAAGGAGATCTAGGAAGACCTGTCATTCCAATCCACATTGGACCTAACAGTTTTGAAGAAGCAGTCTGCGACCTTGGAGCAAGCGTCAACATTATGCCAAAGGTAATACGAACAAATTCATGGTGCACCTCTGTTACATACAAGTATGTGTTTGCAGCTTGCAGATCAGACACTGTGCTACCCATTCGGAATTCTAGAAGATGTCTGTATACGAGTGGGACGCTCGTATGTGTGTGTAGACTTTATGATCGTCGAAACAGGTGGAGACAATAGAGCACCCATTATTCTTGGACGCCCGTTCCTAAGCTCAACCAAAGCCATCATCTACGTGGACAGCGCCAAGATCTGTTTCACGATCACAGGCAATAAAAAAAGATTCAGCTTTAAGAGACGTACACTCACTACCCGAGTCCACCCCCAGATGCCCTACGAAGATGCAAACACTATATCATCAAAGAAGAAGAATAGGAACAGAAGGAGGAAGAACAAGGCTACACAACCGCATCATGACACAGTGTGGATGGTCAACTCTGTCCAAACAGAATATGACCACCTTCTTCCATCACCATACCTCGCCAAAAGAGATGACCCAGGTGTACCCACCATCGATTGCAAGATCGAGGGAAGTACATTCCACAAGACGTTCTGCGACATCGGATCAAGTGTTAACATAATGTCTAAGGTAACATATGAATACTTATATAAAAATAGACCTATGTATCAAACATATGTGCAGCTGCAGCTGGCGAACCAAACTTATCGATTTCCAGAAGGAATAGTAAAAGATGTGATGATCCAAATTGAAGACCACTATGTTCCCACCGACTTCATGGTACTAGACATGGGAAGAGAAGACGATATTCACATCATCCTAGGAAGACCCTTCCTCAACACCACTGGCGCCATCATCTACATGAGATCTGGAGAGATCCACTTCCAGTTCCCAAGAGAGAAGGTACGCTGTTACTTCAATAGTTATGCCACTAATGTACAAGAAAAGAAGAACCACTCAAGGAGGAGGCGCCGCACATCCCAACGCAACAAGAATCGACCAATCAAGGATGGATGGGCTGACTATGAAGGAGAAGTCACCAGGAGTGAAGACATCCCATTAAAGGAAATGAAGGACGATGAAGTAAAAGAGACAATTCCACCAGTCAAATAAGTGTGGAAAAAGAAATAGAGTTCTACTGACGTGCAATCATCGAGGTCCTCCTCAGGATCTGCTGATGCACCCAAGGAATAATGAAGAGCATACAAGGAGTCTTGTTCGATAGACTATAAACGTCGAATCCTCGCTGAAAGGAAGAGAAGAAGAGAAGCACTCAAGAAACCACTAACAGTCTACTCGTCTTCTAGAGAAAAAGACCACGTCAAGATTCAGCTTGGGGGAAGGCACCCTCAGTTATCACGATAAGTATCACGGCTTTTTATTACTATTAGTTCGGTTTAGTTAGATCAGGTTAATAAATGTAGAAACCCCTAAAAAGATGAATAACTATTACAAAACCAAATAAAGATATTATATAATGAATAAATGTCTAGGTGGATATAAACTTAATTTTCCTCATGATGAAAATGATGAACAATTGCTCTGCTGTAATCTCTTTTAAGTACCTACTGTTCGAACTTAAATTTTCTTGAGTTTTAGACAAAGTTGTTCTGAATAAACTCTGAACCTGAAACCTGTGGTGTGTAAATGCTTGATCTAAAGTCTAGATAATTGTGAGATACGATATAAAAAGGTTTGAGCTGTTGTTTATCTAATTCCTAGAGATACTAGAGTTCTGGAGATTCACACTTTGAAAAGATTAAAAACATATGATGAGATCCTGTATGACATAACATGAGTTCCTACCCAGAGCCATTAGTATGATCTTAAGATAAGGCTTCTTGCTTTGTTCTAAGTTTTTAGTTATGGTTGAGAAATTTATCATGCTCTAGAGATCAAGAATGTTTTATTAAAAGATTCACTCTTCTGAAGTAGTATTGTGTTAGAGGCATGGGACTATGCAAAAGTATAAAAGGAGGAAATAAAAAGGGACAAGTGTCCGACTACCTCAAAAGAAAAAAAGAGTTATGATAAAAATAAGAAAAAAAAAGAATGATAGCCCATGGTCCCTCTAATTACAATATGCCAGCAAGAGATGACAAATTTCAAATGTTCTAAGATCTTGATCTATGAGTATGACATCTTTCTCCCTAACTTTGAACTTTGACTTGGTAAGATATGCTTTTCACTTCTTAAAGCTCCAGATATATATATCCATTGAAGGAAGGAAAATGCATCTGTGAGGAATCATAAAATATAAAAGAGCGATTTGAGAGTGTCATACAGTGGAATCTCTAATTTTTATTTTGAAAATATATAAAACTCCAGAATGAAGGTTGATCAAAGAGTTAGAAATACAGTGCTTAACTTGATTGTTCTATCTTTCAATTATTTAAAGACCCAGGTGAAGGCAAAAGCTTCATAGTTAAAGGTAATATGAGAAAGTCAGAATAGTTAACTCTAATCCAAGGGAAGATTTTTGTTTGAACATATGTACCATTGAGGTGTGAAAGCATAGTAGCAATTCCTGATTCATCATGAATATTTGCTAAGGGACTAGCAAAAAGGTAAGCTTGGGGGAATTGTTGACACTGGTTATCTATCATAATTAAAGGATAAATAAGTATGAAAAGGGCAAGAATTCAATCACCAACAAAGGTTTAGGGTTTCAATTGACAATATTCCACGAGTTTTGGTGAACTATGATTCTATAGGGACTCAATCAGGAAATCAACACCGATAGCTTCCCATAGAAAGAAATCGACGGGAGATAACTCCACCGCCACGTCAGGAAGTTTCTAGAAGACTCCAGAGGACACCAGAAGACACCAGGAGGTCAGGCACCGCGGGACCCTGCCAGGTGGGACCGACCGGTCCCACCATGGGACCGACCGGTCCCCCCTTGGGGCCGACGGACTCAATCTTCTAGAATGTTCTCCCACCACCTATGAGGATGCATCTTAGCCGTACCTTAGGTCGGTTTGATCCAACGGCTACGGTTCATCGCCCAGGGCTATATAAACAGCCTCAGACCCCCCTCTCCGGAGCATCAGGCATTACATTCATCAGATTATCATCAGAATCACCAGAGAAGGAGATCAATCGGAAGCCCTAGAACTACATCCACCTAGAATAGTCAGATAGGATAGGATTAGAGGAGGCAAGCTTCGCTTGGATTTCTGATCTAGTCACGAGAAGGCTCGGTAAACCCTAGATCTTCTCTCTTGTATTAACATTATGGATCTATTTCATAATTGCACTTCTAGTTCATCATTGTTCATCATTGTTTATGTTCTAGTTCATCATCTAGTTCTAGTTCATCGTCTAGTTCATCTTCTAGTTCATAATCTTGTTCTAGTTCATGTTCTAGTTCGTACTTTAGTTCTTCTCGATGATCTAATTCACCTTATTGTTCATCTTTGTGCTCTAGATAGCAATACAATTGATATGACTAAGACATCAACTATTATATTCTTAATTATATTGCTTATAGTCTACTTTGATTATATATTTGGCATATATAGTTCATCTTTATGTTTATACTCATGTTCGTATAGCGCTCATCTTAAAGTACAACGGGTGGGTGGTAGATGCTGTGTAGGCGTGGTGCCTATACACTATTTATCTGCGAATGCGTACTATGTTCCAGATAGAGTGGTAGATCGCGGGTGTGATATTCCTATTGAGTCCTTTGTATTCCACCTCTCGAATGTAGTGTTCAGTATGGCTCAGTTAACTCATGGTTTAGGGGTTATTCTGTTTGACACATTTACTATGGAGTTGCCTCTTGATTATAAATATGATGTGACCTAGCCAATGATTGCCAAATATGTTTGCACTAATCAATGTATGCTATGACTTGTAATTAGAATAACTTATGAATGTTTCTTATTAATACCTGCTCTAATCATCACTTGCTAGGTAGTACTGTTCTAGGATTATCTTTGATTGATCTGATCTCTGTTATCATTTATCATTATCATTTCCTCTGTAATCTGATCCATGTTTGGAGTAATAAGTGTGTTATCAGTCTTTATTATAAGTGTGTGCCACAGTGAATGTTGTTAAGTCGTCATTAGTATAATACCATCATACTTTGAATTGATTAGTCTCTAGGCTAAATATAAATAACGATACCTGAGACTAGCTTGGGTGAAATGCTTCTACAATGAGTGTATTTATCTGTGCGTTTGCGGGTAAATATCTATCTTTAAATCCAGTGCTCTGATATAATTACATTGCTAGCTTCATGTTGGGGATGACAACTTGACGTTAAGTGGAGTTAGTAGTGTCCCGTACACTCTTTAGTGCCTTCACTAGATTATTATTTATATGGTTCATTCTTAGTAGCGATGCTAAGAAATGTCAACAAGCATTTCTGGCACTGTTGCCGGGGATAGATTAAAACTCTCTTCTTAGAGTGATTCCATTGAGTGTCAACAAGCATTTCTGGTGCCGTTGCCGAGGATAGATTAAAACTCTCTTCTTAGAGTGATTCCATTAAGGAGTGTCAACAAGCATGATGATTGAACTTTGCTAGGGGTAGTTCATCTTGTATACATGGTTAGCACTTGTTTGACTTCTTGTCTATACATGCTTAGTGCTATTTTGATAGTGAACTTCTTTTCTGTATAAGCCTAAAACTGCTCACTTTGCTCATATGCTCATATTTCGTATTTGGTGATCAGTTTGAGCCTTTGCTGGCATTTATGCTTGTGGTTGAGTCATCAGATCAGCACTCTTTAGAGCATCTTTTCATTCTACAGACTATAATCCTGAAGCTGCTAATCTATATTTCTGGCTCATATGCATTTGAAGGAGAGAAATTTGCTTGTTAGTGCATTATCAACTAAGGGGGAGAAATTTTGACAAATCATATCCTAGTTGTGTGCACTATTGAAGGGGGAGTTTATGTCCAGGGGGAGTTTGCTCGTTTGATGAATTTTCAATTGGTTTGGAGCATTTTCCAATTGGTTCAGAGCGTTTTTGTAGCTAGTTGTGTTGAGCCTTTGCCTCTTTCTTGAGGGACTAGTGACTTTGCGTCTTTATATGCTATTCACTTGGTATCGAGCTTTCTTGCTTTTCAGTTGGCATCGTTTCAGTTGGTATCGAGCGTTTTGTGCTAGCGGTGTTGAGCCCGTTCTACCTCTTCTTGAGGGCTAGCTTTGCTTTGCTTGGTTGCGTCGAGCTGTTGCCCATGTCTTTGGGGACCAAGTTGTTTTGCTCACTCCTCTTGACCTTCTTTTGGCTTTGTTATGCTTTTGGGTCATTTGGTCGAGTTTTCTACTTCTCCTTCTTCTTCTTTCTTCTACCTTCATATGATTTGTGTTGGTAGTTGACAATGCACTCATCAAGGGGGAGATTGCGGATACACGGGTGTATGCCGGATCTTGAGTGATGAGTGATTGTCAACGGGTTTGATGCGCATGTTCTTTGGCTTGTGTCGTGCAGGTGTCGAGCACGGAGACAGTGATCGAGGGCAAGGTGAAGGTCAAGTAGAGACGTGCCATGCCGATGGACCCGGAGCGGTGAAGGGCGGACGTGAGGCTTGGATTGAGGGACCAGTGACCTGAGGATCAGCTGTGGTGGCTGACAGCCTGGGACAGCGACGAGCGGAGACTTGCGGGGCACGGTGTTGCTCGGGTCATGGACCTGGGGACACGTGTCGGTGAATGGGGTGCACGGACGGTGCATCCCCTCCTCGGCGTCGGTTTGGTGGTTGAGCCACAGAAAAACCACTGGTGGACGGTTTCCAGGTTTGGGCCACAAAACCTAGGTGCTGCGGATTTTTTGAGTTTAGGCCACAAAACTTGGGCTGAGGACGGTTTCAAGGTTTGGGCCTCAAAACTTGGGCGCTGGCGGGTTTCTGAGTTTGGGCCACAAAACTCAGGCGATGGACGACAGGTTTTCCAGTTTCGGCCTCAAAACTGGGGGAGGACTTGAAGACAGGTTTCCCGGTTTCAGCCTCAAAACTAGGGGGGAGGTCTGTGAAAAGGACGAGCGGTGCGTTGGCGGCACGTGGCGGCATCGGGTGAGGTCGCGTCGAGGCAAAGCTACCAGATGTGCGGGCGTGGCCGTCGGATCGACTACACTCTCGAGTTGGTCAGGAATACCCTTAGGGTTAGCCTGCCCGCTCATTAGCAGTAGGGGTAGAAGGGGAATAATTGTATTAGGTTATATAAGGAGTGGCAATCCCTCCCTCGATTTTATCTCAGCCATTTGCTACTTTCACTTAGGGTTTCCTGTTCTCCCACATCCCTGTTGTAGCTACTGAGATCCGCAGAGACGGTGAATCATACCTCTGTGTATTTGGATTTTGAGGAAACGAGACCGTAATCTCGTTGTCTCCTCGTGTGGAGAAGTTTCGGCTGGAAATTGAGATCGATTCACGTTTTGAGCTGTGTTCTTTGCGTTTTGCTTTTCGTTCTCTCGGTGATTTGCTCCGTTCTCCCAATCCGAGGAATGATTTTCGATTCCGTTTGAACTGAGTTGTTCAAGATCATGAGGCGCACCTTTCCACCGAAGGAATTCACCTTTAACCTCACGAGCTAGTAGATCGATCGATTTTCATTTCGAATCGGTTTTGTCTCCCTTGCCCTGAATTCTTCCGATTCACCGATTTGGAGTTAGGTTTGAGCCATGATCTCTTAGGGGTAGCTCACTAACCTCCTTGGAACTCCTCATACCAAGTCTAAGCCTTAGAGCTTTTGATTCAGAGGAGATCGGGTTGAATCCACGGAAGAACTATGCAGTTTTGGGGGCATCGGATGTTGGACTTGGGGGCATCGGACATTGAGTTCGTCACATCGGATGCTCAGGTGCCACGTGTCAAAGAACAGTGTTTTTGAAGGAGCATCGGACGCTGACCATCGGATGCTCCGTTGACCATCGGACGCGTCCGTGGCCTGAGCATCGGACGCTGAAGTGTCAATGTGGCCAGCGTCCGATGGCTATGCAGTGAGGTTCCAGAACGGGTCATTTTGCATCAGACGCGTCTGGTGCTTGGACATGGGACGCTGGCCAGCGTCCGATGCAGTGACTTCTGCACTATTTTGTCCGCAGTTTATTCGTTCGACTTTGGATTTGATTTTGGGCTTTTGCGTTGGATTCCCGGGTTCCGTGCTCTACAGAAATCGGGCTTCCCACTTTGCGAAATAGCCTGAATCCCCCTCGCGTTGCTCGGGGGAGGTTGAGGTTACCCAAAGTCCATCGTGTCACTAGTTGACTTGCGTGAACTTGAGTGAGGAGGCTCTTGTGGTGTTCCGCTGTGTTCCTAGGGAACATCCACCCATTCTCTTGGGTCGTGGACATCACACGCATCGGTTTTACTCTTGGGGTTGATTTTCTGGGACAAAGGCCTAAACATTTTGAAAGAAATTTTAAGGCTCCCATTCACCCCCCCCCCCTCTGGTCGCCTTGCTTTAGCATTTTTGGTCCTTCAGATAGATAATTAACCTATCCAACTAGATTAGCACCTGTCTAAAACAATCATGAGTAGTGATTAAGAAATCACCAATTCTAAGAACAAATAGATCAATTTTGCAATTACCAATAGTGCCACGATAACCATCACGTGTTCTTTACCTTCAGTATAAAACAAACCAGTGCTCAAGTCAATTGCTCACTGTCCAGGAGCGATGGCGATTCGAATCGATTACTACCCAGCTGGGGAAAAAGATGTCTCACACTCGCCCGGCACACCTGCGCTAGGTAGTCGTAAGCTACCGACCAAGATATTCGAGAACAAGTCGCGGGACGGCCATGGGCCCTTCTACACCTTGGGAGGTTCCCGGTGCCAGGTCGCTCAAGCTATCACTACCTATGGTATATGTCGGGTCGATCAGGCTTCACCTGCCCACAGACCATGCCAGGTAGATCGATGCATAGTTGCCCACAGTCCATCTGGGGCCCCCAAGTGTTAGGCGTCAACATCTCCATCACCGGCTCGAATAACTTTACTAGGCTTCACAGGAGGTACCCGGACCCACTCCGCTAAGTGATCGACACGTTCAAAATGACAAGAGAGCCATCATAAGATGATACTATTTTTCCCATCGACACGGCCAGAAATGTCGTAGTACACACTACAGGAATCTATCAATCTCCATTATCCACAACACTCAGTTATCTCACGTACTGGCAATTTTCCACTAAAAGATCAAGTAACCACCTATTGCTCGCGGGTAACTTGAAGGTTGCCCGGCTTCTACCGATCTAAGCATGGATAAGCATATAAGTCGACACTAGACCTAACAGGGTAACAAGGGTGTAGATCACAAGTAATCAAGGTAAGGATAAGTAATGCAACAACGGTTTCACACAACTCCTATAACTTAATACAACAATCATTATATTAACTCAATTGCATTTATAAAAGGATGGGTAGGAGACTTAGAATGCTTTGGGTCTTGCCTAGGAACCAACACTAGGTTAGTATTAAGTGACACTTGCTTGGCAAGCATCTTCACTTCCGGCACTTGCTTAGCTCTGCATCTTCGGGACCATCCATCAAACACCATCTTTGGGTTTAGCTTCATCATCCCATTCTTCATGACGTATCTACCATACCTAAATGATATGCGCAATGCAAGCGTATGAATACAGAGAAAAATACTTATGACACAAACACAAGGCACACAACACAAGCATTACCAACTATTTCACATAAGCAATCATGATAACTAAACAAAAGAAGACATTAACTTAGCACACACATAGCATAATTATATCAGCGGATTATAATTATAATAAGTTGTTATATAAGGTTCATTAGGCATGTAGACAGGTTAACTATAACAACCAATTAGGACTACATTACATACATCACCCAAAAGGAAGACATGCATGCACATACAACTTTTACTTTAGTTAAGCATGTTAACCAATATTATGTAAGCATATTTATATATAGGGTAGATTAATTTAGTAACATGTTATGCACAAGGTAATTATTGACAAGGCATGACATAGCGTCAAGGGTCACATAAACAATCTCAAACTTATAACAAGCAACTTAATTTTATTTGCACAGTTTGGACAGCATACAACAAGTATTCAATTTAATCATAGCTGGAGCTACACTCATCAAAACAAGGTGATTTTAGGCTTTCTAGAAAGCTAACAAAATCACCTAAAACTTTTCTATTATTACCTAAACATGATTCAACTCTTAAAAAGGGCAAACATTATATGCAAGGCAGTTCTGTCCAAACTTTGGACAGAATACCATATTTATTTTAAACAGTCATAACTAGAGATCTACAGCACCAAAATACTTGATATAAGACTTGTTAGAAATCTTATTAAGTTGTCTACAACTTATTTATTATCATCTCAAGCTGATTAAGTAGTTATCAAGGTCATCCAACACAAACAAGCAAATCTGTCCAGACTTGGACTGATTCTGACTTCTAACTTTAAACATATGCATCTGAAGATCTAGACAACCAAAAATAGTGATCCAAGACATTTTAGAAAGCTTATGAAAAGCACTATAAGTCTTCTATTAACATCAACACATGACGCACAAGTTAAATTAGCCAAATAGTTCACTATTTCAGATCTGCATAGAAAGCATACAAAACCTAACAGCAAACTTGCAAAAGGTATAACTCCTAAACCACTTGGCCTAAAATTATGAAATTTGAGGACAAGCAAGCTAAGAAATTTATATACAACTTTTATATAGATCACATCTACAGCAAACATCATTGTCATGATGAACTAATCACCACAACAGAAACTACACATGCAGCCATTTCAGCAATTTAATACATTCTCTTCACCAATTATTTGGTGAACAGGTGAGCACAAATATGAGCTATAAAAACACTTCTAATATTCATGAACATAATCACACATCATTTATCTAAGATAAATATGCAAAAAGCCAAGCACATAAGCCAAGCACTCGGTCAAATTCCCAATCGTTTGCCCAGTAACGATCATCACGAAAGCTTCACGGTGACCGAAATTCTAATTTTCGCAGTCCAGACTTAGCCAATTTCTGAAACCTGAAATCTGCATTGTATTCCATCTTGCGAGCTCATTTTCACTATTTTCGGCACCGATCCAGGTCTTGGTCATAAAACGAAATTTGTTCCTCTCGATTTGTGCTACAACTTTCCTTTAGGGCACACTGACATGCGAACACTCGAAAATGTGGTTCAACGTTGGTCAAAGCAGTCACCCAATAAGATCCGAATTAGGATTTTTCGTCGGTCGAGACATTTTTCGGTCGTCAGCTCAACACGGAACTTTTATAACTTTTGATCGTGAGTTCATATATAGTTAATTAGGCATAATTGCCATACTTGGTTAAACCCAATTGATTTTCTTTAGTTAATCAGTCATTATAGGCAAAGCTGTGACTCGTCATTTCATGTGACTTTTTGATTCCAAGCTTCGCGAAACTTTTTCACTAGTCACTGTAGACAGGAACTGAGGTGGGACACATGAAAAATCCATGTTTAGCATTAAATTCTGAATGTTCATTAATTAGCAATCATTATTAATTAGCTCTGTTAATTATTTCCCGAATAATTCAAACTGAGGTTCCATCTCTGAGATTGATCCCAAAACTTCTATCATTATTGACCACACTTGAATTTAATTATTCATCGTCACTTGATATACCATGTCTGTGCTCAACTGACTGCTCAACTAACGGCGAACACCTGGGGTGTTACAGTGGGCCGAGTGCAGGGTGGGCTGCGCGCAGATGCGCGAGGGAGGTGGGGAAGAGGGTAAGCTGGAATGGGGCACGGGGTGAGGCCGTGGACCGGAGGGAGAGGGGGTTTGGGCTGAGTTTGTGGAAAGAGGGAGAGGAGAGAGGACCAACTTGCCTTCTTCTTTCCTTTTTCTTTTTCTCTTTTCAAACTTTTGCAAATTTTTTTCAATTTCAAATCTGAACTCAGATTGAAACCAAATCTATTTGTAAAAATTTGAAAACACTTTCCCTAAGTTTAGGAAATAAAATCCTGAGTTTGGTTTTTGAAAAAGTTTTATATACTTTTTATTTATTTTTCTAAATAAAATAAATCTCAGGGTTTAGTAAATTTATTAACCACTCAATAAAAAATAAGCAATGTCATAAATTTAACATGATATAATTATATAAATTTTATTTTCCCCTCTAATAAATAGCCAACCTTAGTCTCTAATCAATTCAATTAAATTGGGAAAAAAATTAAATCAGGGTGTTACATCGTCGCACAGTACCTATAAAGAGGAGATGGGAGCAGGGCTCAAGACACGAGGTTCACTGGAGCCGTCACCCCTACTGTCCTAACCCTAGTCTGATCGAGAGGGTGCACTGCCAGCGACGGGAAGCCGCCACCAGCAGCTCCACCGTCGACCTCACTACCTCCTCGACGCCACAGAACTTTCATCGCTCTCTTCACCGGGTTGTAAAGGGATGGGACATCACTGCTGACTCGGTAACGAGTTCTTCTTTCGAGTTGTGTTATTTCTCCGCTAGATCTACTCCTAGTTGACCCAAGAAGTTTAACATCCCGCACCACACTCCGTCGACTCCCAGGTCACAGATCCAGCCCTAGTGGCACTCCGCGGCTCATGTACCGACCATCCCGGAGTTGATAAAACCCCTTTGCTTCATGCAACTTGCCGAAACACGGACCTCGTGCTGCTCCTCTCACAAAACCAAACTGAGATGAAGCTGAAAAAAAGTAGTTTTTCACTGTTTACACTCTCATTTCTCTCTCTCAACCATGAATGAAGTTGTTGGTGAAGCTATTTTATCAAACATTTTTTTTTCAAAACAGCTCAGCTTCACCTAACACGTTGCTAATGGAACCATTTCCTAAAAAACAGTTTCACTAATGAAGCTGAGCTATGCCAAACGAGGACTTTATCTACCACTGTCCAGATTCCAGACGCCCTCGGCGCTCGTCAGGCAGCAGTTTGGCTATGGAGCCTGCTGCAACCTGCAAGCTCCAATGCATTTGCAACGGTGAGCAACAGCGCCGCTTCTTAAGTTTCTTCGGGATTGCTCGTCTCCCGGTAAAGGCTACTCAACGAGACTCCCGGCATTGCTCGCCTATATGGCTCTACAAGCCGAAGAATGAAGCCTAATCCCGAACGTTATGTGTAACTAAATCACAATATCCTCAGATTCACGACGAAACAAAGGTAGAAGGGAACACATACTGACATGCACATCAGCATACCATAAGCAAGGGCGTGTGCAATCAAACATCAGATCAAAAGAAGACGTGCAGATTCTGGAGTCCGAGTGCACAAACGAAAAACTCTTAGCTTTGTAAAAGGACAAGGTGTACAAATCTTATTAGCACTTCAAAACTGGAGGATGTCAATCGAAAACACAGACCACCAAACAGTTCGACTTTGTACACCAAGTGACGCTTCCTGCACCCAACATATGACAAACTTTACCTTGAATTTAACATAACTCAGGTAGCATTTCTAAAAAAACTGTCATATATACTTCCAAAAACCAAGGAACAAATAATGCCAGGGCACCACCAAAAAATTGCTCCCACATCTCCAACTGATATTTACAAATTGCATCGCAACATATAAACCCACCAAAACTCACAAGAACCTGGAGGATACAAAAACTAAAGCATTCATGTGCTAGTTGTGCCCCACCCAGGGTGTCAATTAGCATACATACAGCTAGACAACATATTCAGTCAGATGAGGATGCATAGTGACAGAGACTTCAAAAATGTTCCCAAAGATGACTTCCGTAGAAGACATTCCAGTTCCAGGAGTAAATTTCATATTTGACACGATGTAGAACACCCCTCCCCATCGTTTCTGTCCACAGATGAACTGTACCCTTAGATCCACCTCTATTTCTAACTCAAGGTGAGGCCGATATGGCAAGCAAATGGAGGGCGACAAATGAAGATACTCTGCAAAATAACAACTGCCCGGACCAGGAATCGAGATTGGCTTAACGGAATCAAATAGAATGACATGGTGGTCTCCAAAGTCACCTCTAGGACAAGCCTTGATCCTACCAGATATCCAGTAACAATCATCATAATTACGATTAACCAAAGGAATCAGTCTGATCTTGACTTCAGCCTCAATTGCATTTGGGATTAGTAAGTCATCTCTATCATTCTGCCAAACGCTCCTCCAATCCTCTGCAAGCATACCTTAGGTTCCTCATCATCATCATCACAGTCACTGCCATAGGGATCCCATTCCCCTATTAAGGGATAACCAGGTAAAGTGGAATCAGGGAAAGCTTCAACTCCTAGGAAGCCACAAGTGCCGAGAGGTCTTTGAGGTCCAGTAAGAAGCAAATCCTTTCCAACCTACATGTATCAACAAATTGGCAATAAGAATCTTGGGTTTGACATGCAGCTCCTCAACCAAATCTGTCAACTACTACTAAAAATATTCAACCATAGCAGAAATAAAGCAGTAAATCAATTATTTGATGTGTGTTACATACCACTTGATGATTGTTGGATGAAGTGTAGACCGTCTGGCCTCTATGCGAGTCATAAATATTGACACTAGAGACACCAAAATTTGCAACAATTCTCAACAGTTGTAACCGGCGGCGTCCAAATGGCACGCTTTTGTCATCCTCTTTGGGGGGCTCATCACCATGGGTGCTTTTGTCGTCCTCGTTGCGGGGCTCATCACCATCACCACCTCGAACATCGGGACCAGATTTACTAGCAGTGTTGTTTCCTTTCTTTTGATCTTTACTAGGGATTTTCTTTGCTTTGCTTTGCTCCATATCATCAAGGAACTGTTGGGTCCTGTTGAGCACAAGATACACAAGCTCTAGCGCATCATGTTTGGAATTGATACCTACGATCTTGAGATGTTTCTTCGTATCCCATTCCTTGTATCCCCGGTCCATCCAGCCACGAAGTTTCACACATATTTCTTGCCAATGTTGCACCTTATCAAGCAAATGTCCACTTCTATCCCTCAGCTTCATCCTTGCGTATTCACAGAACTTGAAGATAAGACCTGCCAGTCTCTCCTTTGCTTCATTGTGATCATTCAGGTTATGGTCAAAGGATGACAGACATCTTATTGTCTTTGACACGAAGGTTGGATCTTCGGCCATTGCCTTGATCTTTTCTTCAACCTCTTTACTTTCGCAATGGAGCAACTTTGGGTATGTGACATCCCAACGAAGAGGAATTGGCAGGTATTCGGGTGGCAATATCTGGGGATGATTACTATTGATATCTCCTTGCCGAGCTGGTGATGTCATCTCATAACAAAAGCAGGTCCCTTCAAGTTCATTAGCAAACCCCTTAACATAGACATTGTTTGCTCTAATAACTAGAATAACCCAATCTGTGCCTCCAGATAGCTGTAGCTTGGCATGGATCCATCTTGTTGGAGGACCAGTGCTTCTCTGCCCTTCCAGCAATGGATGAGGGCCCAATGATTTTAAATCATCAGAGTCTTCAAGGTCCTGCAGGATATCACCTTTGTCTGGATGTTCAGCAAGCAGGTCCCGGAATTCTTGCTCTTTACATCTGAATGGATCAGTGTCATTTTCTTCAACAGTAATGACAATGTCCGGGTCTGGCAGATCTGTCATGCTGCAATAAAACACACATATTAGAAGACTTTTAAGGTCAACAATTTCAAATTTTACAGCGACTTCCAAAAGAAACATTGAGGTAGTCAAAACCAAATCATCACTGCTACACATTTAACTTAGGTGCATAGAAAATCAAAGCAACTGAAAGATTCAAGAGAAAGAGATAGCTTTTCTAAACTGATTAAACACATTATCCAGGTGCACTTGATGTTGTTAAAGGGACTTTACCTCACAAAGTTAAAAGTGTGAATGGAGGAGCCTTTTCAAACCTCCAGAGGGCTGCAATACAATTTGACAAACAATTAGGCTCCAGTATTAGGCTTGATGCATTGGAACTGTTCTGGCAACGAAACAGATGGCCATGTAAGGTAACCTAAGCCAAATGGCACAGACCTATACAGATAAGTTATTTTGTGTGGCATGCACAAATCTTCTAGCCAGAAATAATCAATGGGATTGGCTGAACAGTATGAAACATAAAATTCATATGCTACAAAATGTTCTATAAAAAACTTACAGCTATAATATAATGGTTCTTCCTACTGTAATGGATGAACCTGTAAGTTCCATTTCATGAACAAACTAAAGCTCTATTTAAGTTCCTGCAAGATTTCTAAAGCTCATTGTGGCACCCAATCTAAGGTTTACTTTACTAATGCCCACTTGAATTTATTGGTACAAATGCTCTCTAGTCTGTATATTTCAGAAAAAGTTGATGCTGACTATGGAATCTAATCGAACAATTCTGTTAGCTTACAAATTCTGTTCCTAAATACAAGTCAAAATACCATTTTGAGCTGACCTCGAACTTTCCTTGTCTATTCATTTTGTTCCTAAATACAAGTCAAAATAACATTTTGAGCTGACTTCAAACTTTCCTTATCTATTCCAGGTTCATTGTGCCACCAAGAACTAGAGTATGACAAGCGATTCCAAGAGCACTAGCTCAGTGAAGGCCCTGAATGTGGGTACTCTAGTCTTTTAAAGATGTGCCTAGACCATTTTGAAAGCCTATAAAATGATTACAATTACAATTTAATAATAACGGATTACATACAAAGTACAAACACTCACTGTTCTTACCATGTGCTTAGGGAGTTTTGGACATCTTGATTTGACATGAGAAATAATTCCATTAACAGTCCAGTCTGGGATAGCCTGAATGGGAGAAGTGGAATGAAGTAAAATATGCACATGCTTTTTCCATCCACAGCTTGCAGCAATTTCTATTGGTGTAGCATCACACTGACAAGCAACATGAGAACAAGAGAGGAACCTAATTAGAAGTCTCCAGTCCGGTGATTGACAAAATGAAGGAATTATAGACATAGAGATATAATAATTGAAAAGGCATATTGATCTCCCCGACTCACACCTATACTCATTATGCGCAAATGGTAGAAATTGCAGTAAATACAAAACAATGGAGCACTGCTATTTATTTGTCCTTTTTAGTACTAAGCATTACTCAAGTGAGATAATTATATGAATTCATAGTTCTCAAGGCGACGCATAGGCATCCAGGCGCCCCCCCCCCCCCCCCCCCCCCTTGCAGAATGGTCGCCAAGGCAGGCGTCTAGGCGTCCGGGCAGTGGTACATTGCCCTGCCTCACCTAGGCGCCTTAAGAACTATGTATGAATTCAAGCAAGATTCCTGTCTACCGTCCAGTTCCTCACATTATTAGCCTGAAGTACTAATTTAGATTGATTTCCTGATGTAAATCTGCCCAAAGTCTCAAGAGCACCGATCTCATGATAAACAATTCAACACCTCTGTCCTAACTGTAGGATCCAGACTTGGGAAGGTCATCCATTTCGTTGTAGGATAGTAGCGGCAGTAGCAATAGGAAAAGCTAGCAACAAATGTGTGAAATTGTTATTTGCAAACAAGAAGGTTGTCGCAAATTGATCGTATGGTTTAGGTAGATGCTTGACTGTTAAAACTTAAAAAGAAGTTTTATCAGATGTCCAAAGTATGCTAAATAAAATCAATGACTAACAAAACCATAGACAGATCCTTCAGTACACCTATATATATTTATTGGTGAAAGAAAATCAGAAGGCGTCGCATGATTAATAACCACAAAGAACAAGAGAATGCGAGGGGGGGAGGTACTTACACAACGATGTGGAATATCAGCGTTTGCACCAGCCTTCAGCAAATATTCAGTGCAATCAACTAAACCATGCATCGCTGCTATCGCTAGGGGATTGTCGGGAACAATTTAAATCAGCACCTTCCTGTAGACATGAACTAAATCGAATTAAATGTTGCAAACAATGTATCAAAATAGTAGTCACAAGTCATTCTATGAGATTACACCAAAAGAACAGTTGCTGACCTTGACAAGTAGTTTGACACACTTTAATGAAATAGATTCCTGCAGTACTTCAGCAGTAGCATGAAGCGCCGCAACCAGTGGTGTGCCCAAATTTGAGACCAAGTTTGGCTACATTTATTAAGAAATAAAAAGAAAATATCACCTATAGTGAAAAGGGATTGAATATGACCCATGCAAGACAAAAAATGCTGGAATAGAAATATAGAGAAAATATTTTGAAATACAGAAGAGATCCAGATATAATTCCAAAGGCCACCTTATTCAAAACATCAAACAATAGTATACTATATATAGAAATAAAAACATCCCCCATTTTTATAACTAACCTTGCCTTTACTTGCAAATTTCATAACAAAAAAAATACTATAGGATTATGACAATTTATTTTCTTGTGGGTGACTAAGCCTTAACAGCAACAACAGCTTTCAAGCAAAGGAATCATGATATAGATATCTGTACTACTGAGTGGCAACAATTTTTCCTATTCATGCTTAAAAACGAGGAGGCATTAAAGCTGTGAGACAATGCACTATCCATATCTCCAGCTGTAAGATTGAGCATCGCAAATAAGAAAATGCAATTGTAGAAACTAGAAACATAGGACTTGATGAACTCTTTGTTCCACCTGATCACTCCCTACATGATTTTGAGCTGATAGTAATTGGAAGTACATATATAAATATCATGAAAGTAAAGAACAGTATATTTGAAAATTCTTACATTTGCATTGTGATCCAATAAAACTTTCATAACATTGATCTCGCCATAAAAAGCAGCAATGTGTAGAGGTGACCCATAAGAATATGCCATATCAACTAATGCTCCTCTTGATAATAGCAGCTTTGCCACTTCATCATGTCCTACTCAAAAAAAAAATTATTGTCACTTTCATAAGAAACCTTACACAAATTGGGTAAACTGTTCTTTTACATCTACTATTCTACTAAAAGAACCCTCAGAATATGTTCGAGAGAATACCATGTCTAGCAGCACAGTGAAGAGGAACTTGGCCAAGTTTGTTTTCCTTATTGGGATCGGCTCCATGATCTAGAAGGTACTTCACAGTGTCCAGTTTCCCATCCGGAGCGGCAGAACATAACGCTGTCAATTCTGTCCAATATTAAGTGAATAGCCTAGTTAGCTAGAAGCCAACAAAACATATTGCTATAAATATCATGACGAGTGACAAACGGGATTCAAAATTGTTATAAATAAGGACTGTGGTATGTGCACAAGAATTTCTCTACCAGTTGGTCTGGAGCACAAAGTGGAGTCCACAAATGTTTGTTTTTGTCAATGTTGTTTCAATGGCTGTTATTAGCAACCACAGAAAATATTTTCGGTGAAACTTTGTCGAAAAACCCAAAATTTCGTTGTTACTGGTGGGTCCGAAAAAAATCTCATACCGGTCAAATTTTTCAGCCTAATTTGGGGAATTAAATTGGGTGCACCCAATGCCTGTGCACCCCCAAGGTGGATGATTGACACGTGGCAGAAAAGAATATCATGCGGACACCAAGCAACATGCGTGATACTAAATTTAGAAAAACGCCAACAACATGCAGAGACTCAGTTGTTGCGAATTTTGTTGGACGTAGGACTTAATTCTCTAGACACGTGTCAATCATCCACCAAGGGGGTGCACAGGCATTGGGTGCACCCAATTTAATTCCAAAATTGGCCTCCCCGCCCAAAAATTCGCTGTTATCGATAGTGTGTTATAACTTGTGCAAATGTGATGTGGAGGGATTAGAGATAGTTTTAGATGAAATTCAGCCAAATTTTTTTAAAAAAAATAATTTTGTTTAAATTTGGTCTGAAATCTCGCATTTATCAGTGGGTGTCGAAATTTTTTTTCTACCGGTATAAAAAACCTTGTTAGCAACATGCGGGTTTCAACAAAAAATTATTATATATTGTCAATCATTATTGTATTGCCTTTGTTTAAAGGTGTGCTCCCGTTGCCACCCACAGACACTTAATAACAAACATTGCAGAATAAGCAACCAATCTTAATGCAGATGGAGGAATATAGCACGTACTAATCGGGCCACTGGTGCTGTCAACGTTGAAGCTAAGATCTTCCACCAACATGGTGACCACATCCAGCCTCCCCAGTCGCGCCGCCACCTGGAGCGCGCCCAGGCCCCCGATGCTCATGTCAGCGAACCGCACCTTCTCATCCGCGTCCTTTCTGCTCACCAACACTACAATCCGACCATAGAATGAATCGATAAACCGCGGTCAGATCAAGCAAACGTAGTAAGACGCAGATAGCCGCGAACCCCGGAAACCCTAGGCAAAATGCAATACGGGCGGTCAGGGGTAGCGACCGCCGCGCCAGCGCAGCGGGGCCCGACGGAGGGCTCTCGATCGGCGGTGGGCTTACCCCTGAGGCGGGGGATGTCCCCCTCAAATGCGGCATACATGAAGTCTAGAGTGGTGGCGCCGTACGGATGTCTCCCGCGGTTGCGGCTTAGCAAGCCCCTCATCCTGGTAGCGAAGGATCCTTCCATGGCGGACGACGACGACGACGACGACGACGACTACGGCAGAGCCTCGTCCATCTCGCTAGGGTTTCCGCCTCCGCGGCGGGGGTTTTGGGACGGCTGCGGGTATCTGGACAGTCTGGAGTACGGGAGTGGATATATATGGTTTGAATGGAGGAAGCGGGAGCCGTGAGCAGTGGAGTTTAGGCAAATGGGAGACAATGCGTGCGTGCACCCGCGGTGAGCGTGTGTCCATCTCTAAAATTAGTGTTCTCTCAAGTTTCAAGTCTAGTGACTTCTATAAATTTTATCACCCCTATTTAATTATAGTGGCTAAAGACTACTAAAGTTTAGTAACTTTTAGTTATCCCTTGATGACTAAAGTCCTCTAAATTTTCGTGGTCTTTAAACTTTAGCTCGGTATTTGGTACTCCCTTCGTTCCAAATTATAAGTTATTCCAAGAATCTTGGAGAGTCAAAAAAATTTCAAATTTGACCAAAATTATAGAGAAAAATACAAAAAATTATAATATCAAATAGATATATTATAAAAATATAACTAATAAATAATCTAATAATGTTTAGTTGGTATCGTAAATATTATTATCTTATTATATAAATTTGGTCAAACTTAGAAAATTTTAACTTTCCAAGATTCTTGGAATGACTTATAATTTAGGATGAAGGGAGTACTTTAGGAACTAATTTTAGGGACTAAACTTTAGATGGAGCTAACCAAACAGCTCCTATATAAATATAAATATATATATATATTTATAATAAAACTTTCATAAACCAATCGTCCACCGGCCGATACCTCGCCCGCTTTCTCGACATGCGAAAAATCGATGCACTGCTACATGATCGGGCTTTAGTCCCGGTCGGGAAGGGGCTTTATCCCCGGATCCCAAGCCGGGACCGCTTCCGGGATAAAAGGCCTCCCCTTTAGTCCCGGCTCCGGGCACCGGGGCTAAAGCCCCCCTTTAGTCTCGGTTAGTAATACCAGCCGGGACTAAAGGGTGCTGCCAGCAGTGCCACACAGCAGCACCCTTTAGTCCCGACTGGTATTACCAGCCGGGACTAAAGGGTCCCCTGGTTTTTTTCTTTTTATATTTTCTTTTCAGTTCTGTTTTTAGTTTTGTTTATTTATTTAATAGATTTTCTAATATATATTTTTTTGCTGCTAATATATAATATATATATATATTAGCAGCATATGACAATAAGCTTATTGCATGCATATATAACTGAATTATAGAACTACATATATATAAAAATATATGCACATAAAATTACAAGCTATATAGAAGTTGTTCTCCAAATTTATTACTGCACAAGTTGTACTCCAAAGTTAGTACTCTAAACCTATTACAAGTTGTACTCCATCTAAAGATCTACAGGACATATAAATGATCATCTTTGTTTGGAATCAACGTCTCGTTCGTATTTTGGTAGAACTCACCGTTTGAATTTATGACTTGTTCCCGAAGAAATTCTGATATTGTCTCTTGTATTGCTTTGAATTGGTCTTGTAGCATAATTTTTTGCTTCAACCATTTAGTCTTCAATTTGAATTAAAAACGATATTAGTTATATCTAGATTATCAATATTAAGTCTATAGAAAATAAAAAGATACATGTTACGTACTTTGATGATTTCTACAGGAATTCTATTTGATTCTATCATCATGTACTCACAAACGTAGAATCTACATAAGTTGTTACCCTATTCTTGTCTCAAAATCCACTGTAGGATGAAAAGATTCATCTCGTAAAGATATGATATATGACATGATATAATAAAGATACACGTACATTGACCAAGGTAAACTTATTGGTAGTGGCTTTATTGTAAGTGGCGCCTTACATTGAGTCATATGTTCCCGAGCAATGAATCTTCCCAAACCCTAATCCAGCCAATGAAGCATTAATAGTTGGATCATTTAATTAGTATACATATATACAAGCTTAGTCTACTTTAAGCATGCAAGCTAGGGATCGAAATTACCTTTGAATAATGTCTATCATATCTTGATAATCTTGTTGCGGTTTGCTCAATGAGTCATAAATTAACACATTGTTGTATCTGAGATCGATGACCATCAGTATCCAGTGATAGTTGTTCATACACATGATTCATATAGTAGATTAGGGTTAAGTAAAATAAAATGTGCACACTTATTATTAACTATATATGTCTCATGCACTTGAAGTTGTAGGGGAAGAGTATTCTTTCTCTATCTTTTGGTTCACGAATAACCTCATGAGATTCGTACACATGTCATTGCTCCAAGTCGCTGAAGGGTTTGGAGCCTTGAAAACAACACTAGTATAGAAAACGACTTTAGGGGGCGGTTAAATTCAGTTTCCAGGGACGGTTTCCTGAACCGCTACAATGCCACCGATTGTGAAGATCAACCCTTTGTAGCAACGGTCTTTCAACCGCCCCTGGAAATGTTGTTTAAAGGCGGTTTACTTAAGAAAACCACCCCTGAAAACATGATCTTCAGAGGCGGTTCCTTAAGTAAACCGCTTCTGAAGACCCATTTCTAGGGGCGGTTTCTTAAGTAAACCGCCTCTGAAGACCCATTTTCCAGTGGCGGTTTCTTAAGTAAACCGCCTCTGAATACTCATTCCCAGGGTCGTTGCATTGCTGTTAAGGTATTAATCAGAGACGGCTGTTGCAACACAACCGCCTCTGAAAATTGATCTACGCGAGCGGCAAAAGGAACCGCCTCTAAAGGTTATTTCTGTACTTTTGAATACGAACCTTCCCGCCATAATTATATTGTTCTTTCCTGCTATAATTATATATCGTGCTTTCCCACCAAATTTCATTGGAAACGATTGAAATTAGATCAAACGGTACAATATATACACATATTGAACAAAGTATATTTATGTTACAATATTATATATACATATATAATGTTGTTTCTATTTAAAAAAAATAAAAGAAGGGAAACTTGCATGAAGCTCGAAGAGATTTATACTTTGGATCCGTGGCATACTCCGACTCTTTATCAAAGAATTCGCCACCCTCTCGAAGAACCTCCCTCAACAAGAACCCACAGTAATCGTCTTGAAGTTCTTGAATGTCCTTTTGCTCAATTGATGTCGAAGGATGGATTGACTTATGCTGCACCAAAATAATCAGAAGGGGCAAAAGTAGTTAGATTTAAATTAATGAGATGTAGTGTGACTTATATCTTCAGAGTGATTGTAGTAAAATCCGGTCGTTCGCATCCATTGACACATATAGTACCCATAAAGAACGGTGCCGGTAGGCTGCCTCGAACACTGCAAGTGAATGACACAATCAACCATATGCAAAAAACAGTTTGATTGGGTTAGAAAATGATTGTGATGAGAGTGTGCTGTAATTATATTTTTTTCACACATGTATAAGTCAATCATGGTTGGATAGCAAGACACATTCAGCATGACATACAAGCTAACTCAAGTAAAGTTATGGCAAGCACTTAATTAACCATCAAGAACTAATTAAGCCTAGTACAACTCAATCATACATCAAGACACAAGATTGCAATAGGTCACAGGTATATTAGTTTAACAGCACCAAAAGCATGACACTAAGCAATCATGCAAGTCAATGTGCAACAATCAACTTACGCACCCACACACAGAATCTGGACAGCATCACAACAGTCATTTGTTTTAAACATAAATGGAGATACACATATCCAAACAAGGTAATATTAGACTTTATGGGAAGCTAATGAAATTATCTACAACTTTGTTATTTACACCAAAAACCAATTATATTGTTAACATAGGCAAAAACAGATAACAAGACAGCTCTGTCTGAACTTGGGCATAAAACTGACAGAAGATTCAGAGATGCATAACTAAAGTACTAGACTAAAGTGCATTCATCAACGGCTAAGGAAGTCAAACAACAACAAGAATGTAACTCTGTTCAAACTTGGACAGATTCTGATCTGTCATCTTACTTCAAACAGTTATAACTCAAGCTCTATGTGTCTAATTAAAGGAGTCAACCACATGCTAAAATAGTATAACAATTTGATTGAATTAGAAAATGATTGTACATGTTGGTATAAATTAACGCACACTCTACTTTATCCGCAAACGCATAGATAAAATCTACTGATGTAGCACTTCACCGGAGTAACCCAGTTTTAATATCGAACCCAAAAGAACGGATAGTGTTAAGTCTTAAAGCCTAACCCCTGAGTAGCTAACAAGGACGGAGAATCTAGAAGTATAGAGGGGATCACTAAGGCTGTCTAATTCCAATTTAAGAGTGATATGTTTATATTATTTTTAGTGGAGAAGTTGCCATAAAAGGTCACAAACAGAGTATGAGTCTTTTATGCAAATGTATAATCCTACCGAGCCTACACACGAGTAAGTGGACTATAGAAGAATCAACAAGACTATAAGAGTCACCCTTGCGAACAACCACTACTACCGGCATTATAGGAGACATTTATGAGCTATCAAGTCTAAGCATCACGCTTACACTATCCAACTACTCTAACTCTAGAATGACTAGAATTAAAGTACTCAAAAGAGGGTCATAAACCTTAAGAATAATAAGAACAATGGCTCAAACTTAAATATAGACGTTGATTACCGAAACAATCGCTGAAGCAAGTTGAAGATGAACTTGAATCCGCAGGTACAAGATGAAGAAGTTGATCCGACAGGTCGGAGCTCCTTCTTGATCTCTTCCTCTCTCTCTCTCTCTTCTAGTTCTAGTATAAGACTAGGTTCTAAACCTAAACTAGAGGGGTATCTAGTCTTCTACTTGAAAGCTAGCTCTTGAAGTCTTCTTCTAGGGTTTCTAAATGAGGCGTAGACTTTTCTGAAGAGAGACTTGATCTTACCTGGGGCCTGGGGGCCTGTATATATAGCCCTGAGGGATCAACCGCGGCCGTTAGATCAAACCGACTTCACGTAGGGCTGAGATGGATCCTCAAAGGCGGTGGAGGAAGCTTCCAGAAGACGGAGGCCATCGGGCCCAGGGGGAGACCGACCGGTCATAGGGTGGGACCGGTCGGTCCCACCTGGCGGCCTCTCCGGGTGTCCCACCTCGTGGTGTCCTCTGGTGTCCTCTAGGTCCTTCTGGAGTATTCCTGACGTACTGGTTGTGTAATCTTCCGTCGGTTTCCTTCTAGGAGAAGTAATCAGTGCTGGTTTTCCTGTTTAGTCCCTGCAAAATCACAATTCACCAAAACTCATGGAATATTGTCAATTAAAACCCTAAACCTTTATTGGTGATTGAATTCATGCCCTTTTCATATTTATTTATCCTTTAATTTTGATAGATAACCAGTGTCAACAACTCCCCCAAGCTTACCTTTTGCTAGTCCCTTAGCAAAACCAAAACTTAACAATGGATCTGGAGTTGCTACAATATCTTCACTTCCAACAAGTACACCTATTGTTAAACAAGAATTCTCCGAAACATAGCATGTTATTCTTCATGGGGCTTATTACTTTTACCTTAGATCTTGAGTAATTGAAAGATTAAACGATCAAATCAAGCACTATGTTTCTAGTTCTTTCACTTCACCTTTATCCCGGAGTTTTAATTGATTTTCAAAAGCTTTAATACATGTGTTGTCAAATTAAACAATAGATCCAAAGAGAAAGTCAACCAACCATTGAATCAAGAAGTGCATGTATATGGAAAAATGGAGTCAGATGCTCTTTTGAATATATTCACTCTCTTCTATTTATTAGAGACATATGGCTATCAGGCTAATTCTACTGTCGGACACGTGCCCATTTTTTTTGATATATATATATATATATATATATATATATATATATATTCGAGGTTTCGGACACTTGTCCCTTTTTATTTCCTCGGGATCTATCTTTTTGAGGTTTCGGACACTTGTCCCTTTTTATTTCCTCAGATTTTTTTTCTCTTTTTTAAATAATAGCCACATGCTTCCAACAAACTTCTGAGAGGGTAGCAACAGATAGTTATGAGCATTTATGCGAAAGATGGATGAAATGTGTAAGTGATCTCAATTCAATGGCAAGATAACATCTCACAGAGTCACAAAGCTTAATTTAACTCAATGCAATTATTAGTCATATTTATATTTAGAAATCTCCGGAACTTTAGTGTTGTTTAGAATAAGATAATAGCAGGTCAGATCATCACATGTCATATCCCAATTACCTAGACCTTAGATTAAGTATTTGCCAACCATGCATTTAATTTTATTTTAAGGCATCATTATTAATGAAGAGAACTCATGCTTTGAAGACTAGGTACTTGAAAGAAATTAGATAGAGCAACTATTCATCATTTCCATGCAAAAGATTAGAAAGAGAGGGTTCTTCTTTGATCCTCAATTTCGTAAAATAAACTAGACACACTATTTTATTTATTTAACCTAACATACTTTAAGATATAATATATAAGCTAATAATAATAGTAGTACTAATAATAATAAAGACATACCTGAATCGTGAAGATAACGGGGGTGCGTCTCCCCCAAGCTAGTTCCCTTAATAACATTGAGCCTTCATGTGCTCATATATTTTTGTCTCTTTTTAATTAATGGTGAGCCTTCATGTGCCCACATATTTTTGTTCTTTTCTTTTTAAGGGTGAGCCTTCATGTGCTCACACATTTTTTTATTTATTTTGAATTTGTTTATAGAATGAAAAACTTAAGAGGATAAAGATACTTACGTGGATACATGAGGGTGCCTTCCCCCAAGCTGAATGTTGACGTAGTCGTTCGATCTTGCAATGTAGCAGACTGATAGTGGATATGTCCTTCCTCTATTAGAGCTTTGATTGATGTTTGTTAAGACAGTGCTCCAATAGTGGATGGAGCATTCACTTGTTCATCAGCTTTTCTTGGCCTTTCAAATCCTTTTGACGAAGGTTCGGATATTTAGGTCCGACGAACCGGACCTTCCCTTGGTTCAGACCTCCCAAGGTATGTTAGACGTTTGGAAAGTTGTTATTAATTGTACCTCTTAGGTGTAGATATTTTCTTCCATACTTTCTTGGTCTGAGTCTTCACTTCCTGTGGTTCACTGTCTTGAGGTTTCTCTCCTTTCTTTTCTAGGACAGTGCTGATAGCTTCTTCTTCGTTATTGGCCTCTCTATTCTTGATAGCTTGTCTTCTTTGGCGTTAAGAGCGGCGTCTTTCACTTCTGTTCATCTTGAGTGCTTCATTGGGTACGTAGTTGATGAAGTAGCATCATACCTTTTTCTCTAGGAAAGTGAAAATGGATTTCCTCTTGTAGATGATTGCACTTGTAGCGTAGAGGAATGGTCTTCCTAGGATGAGGTGGACATCATCGTCTTCTCATGTCGAGGATCAAGAAGTCTGTGGGGACTTCATGACCTCTAATTCTGACTACGACGTCTTCCGTCATTCCTTCTTGTTTATGCCTCTTGATATGGTGTCACTCTTGTTCTTCGTTCGTCCAGCAGTTTGAAGTGAAGCGTTAATTGTGGAAGCTGGTAGCATCTTGCTCAATGTGCATGTTCTTGCAGATCTAGGACCTTTCACTCTGTAGAATTTGGGAGTGATAAACTTCTCCATGTTTGCTCAAGAGTGTGTCCTGCTCATAAAGACAAGGTAGAGATCAAGTGCATGGGCTCTGTTGGTGGAAAAACACCAACAGAACCAAAAGTTTTGTTTATTCCCCTCTATCCTTAGGCACATTGCACAAGACAAACTTGCGAGTTGTTTGGTTGGACCAATGGAAACACAAACGTAATTGAAATTGAACTGCACGTGTTACCGGCGGGAACAGATTTGAACTAGCTGCTGTTTATGAAGGACCAAGAGTGCAACCAGAAAGCGACCAGAGGGGGGGTGAATGAGAGCTTCAAAATTTCTTTTCAGAAACTTGTTGCCACTGTCCCGAGAATCACCCCAAGACCAAACCTAGAGCTTGCAAGTGTCCACGACCCTAGATGTAGGGTTGATGCTTCCAAGAAGCACAGCGGGACACAATACAACTCTAGAAACCCAACGCAAAAGCCGGAAATTAAAGCCGACAATGGACGAACGAACTGCAGACGAAACTGCGCGAAACAGTCCTGACCGGACTCACTGGTGCGTCCGGTCAGTAGGCACCGGACGCGTCCGGTCGAGCAAAACCTTCTTGGGAACCTTACTGGATTGGACCGGACTCTGGTGAACAGTGCGTCCGGTCAATAAGCTGAGCGTCCGGTCTCAAAGACAAAAGCTGGGAACAGTGTGACAGTCGAGTCCGGTCACTGGACAACTGGTGCATCCGGTCAGAATCGAGAATATCACAGTGCGAACATTCAACGACCGGACTCACGATGCCAGCATCCGGTCGCCCCGATGCATGCGTCCGGTCACCTCGAAACCTGCTGTTCTTCCACCGATTCGACTTGATCTCACCCAAAACGAATGCTCTAAGGATCAAACTTGGTGAGACAAGTCACAAGGAGGATAGTGAGCTACTCCTAGGAGATCATGGCTTGAACCTATCTCCAAATCGATGAATCAAAGAAAATCGCGGGAGAGGAGACGAAAACTGAACCAACACAAAAAAACGATCGATCTACTAGCTCGTGAGGTTAGAGGTGAATTCCTACGGTGAAAAGAAGTACCTCACGATCTAGAAGAACTCAGTTCAAACGGATTTGCAAAAGACGCACTGAGTCGATCAACGAGAAAAACGTGGAGAAAAGCAACCCACGAAGAACAAGAACAAAACGCGAATCACAATCACGAATTTGCAACCGTGTGGCTACCACACGCTACAATAGTGAGATTACGGTCTCACTTCCTCAAAATTTCACGGACATAGAGGTATGATTGTATTCTCTGTGGATCTCAGTTCGCTACAGCAGGGAATGAGAGAGCAGGAAACCCTAGAAGCAAAAGAGCAAATGACTGAGATAGTTTGGGAGGTGGGTGTCTCCCCCTACTTATCCTAATTTTAATTCCCACTCTACCCCTAAGTATTTACAGAGTGACCCAGCCAAACCCTAAGGCTATCCTGGACCAACCTAAAGATGATGCTGATCCGACGGCCACGCCCGCACAACTGGTAGCGTTGCCTCGACGCAACCTCACCGATTGCCGCCACGTGCCGCCACCGCTCTGCTTGTCCTTTTCATGGACTCCGCCCCCGGTTTTGTGGCCGAAACTGAGAAACCAGGCCTTCAAGTCCATCCCCCGGTTTTGTGGCCGAAACCGGGAAACCGACGTCCGTCGCTTGAGTTTTGTGGCCCAAACTCAGAAACCCATCAGTGCCCAGGTTTTGAGGTCCAAACCTGGAAACCGTCCTCAGCCCGAGTTTTGTGGCCCAAACATGGCAAACCCGTAGCACCTAGGTTTTGTGGCCCAAACCTGGAAATCGTCCACCCGGTGGTTTTTCTGTGGCTCAACCACCAAACTGGAGCTGTAGAGGGGATGCACTGCCCGTGCACCCCGTCCACCGACACGTGTCCCTAGGTCCTCGACCCGAGCAACACTATGCCCTGCAAGTCTCCGCTTGTCGCTATCCTAGGCTGTCAGCCACCACAGCTGATCCTCAGGCCACCAGTCCCTCAGTCCAAGCCTCACGTCCGCCCTTCACCGCTCCCGGTCCATCAACACGGCACGTCTCTACTTGACCTTCACCTTGCCCTCGATCACTGTCTCCGTGCTCGACACCTGCACAACACAAGCCAAAGAACATGCGCATTAAACCCGTTGACAATCACTCATCACTCGAGACTCGGCATACACCCATGTATCCGCAGTTTACATTTGCGTTACTATGTAAGAACCAAACAGGTCGTTGTTGTTTATGTGTTCTATTCAATCTTAACATGAGTGATAGGATCAGAGGATGAGCATGAAAGTAGCATCTTAAAATATTTAACAGATCAAATTACTTAACCCAAGGAAGGATAATCTATGCATAAAGTGTCGATCTTTTCATAATTGAGATATATCATCTTCTAAAGGTTAGATGCACAACATTTTAGCTCATTTAATTAAGACAGTGAGATTCAAGAGAGTAAAGCTATGAACAAGGATCAAAGGACTGAATATGTTGAGTTGATTAGGTTGGATCAAGTGAGGTGCAACTTAAACATGTTTAGTTCTTTATTTATGTTCATACTAGAATCAAGAAGAAGCTTTTACAGTGATGGTTACTTACCTTGTATTGAAGAGTGATTGTGTCAAACCACCTTGTGGAAGCTTCTCTTGTCTAGCTAGCTTGTCTTCTCTTGCTCGTCTCACAGTGTGCTTGAGAGGAAGAAGATCATGGTGGAATCATCTTTATAGGTATCGACCTTCCTTCTCTTGTGTCAACTTATTAGTGGAGGCGCATTGTTCCTCGAGTATGCTGACTAGGATCCTCTCTCTTCTCTTGTCAACCTTTCTTGTTTTCCCTTTAATTATTGGGTTGACAAGAGACTTGAAATTAGAGTTGCTACTCGAGTGCCTCTATGATAGTCTTTTGTCTTGTAATGTCACAACTGAGACTTGTCCTCTCAACAGTGTCTATATGATGGAGATCTTCTCGATTGTTCTTCTTGATTTGCTGGCTCAGGTACTATATCTCCATCTTCTAACTCTTGTGGTGCAGTGGCTTCATCCTTCATGATGCCCTCCTCAATTCTTGGCAGTTGGTTCTCCCTTCGACGTCTTCTCTTGGTTCTCTTTGGCTGCTCATAAGTGATGTAGATGTTGAAGATGCAGCAAAAGATCCAAAAGTTGACTTCTCCAGGTCCGACAAAGATGATAACATTGATGGTGTTCAAGAATGATCTTCCAAGAATGAGTGGTGGATCATATTCTTCTTCTCGACTGGGATAGCATCTAGTGGTTTGTACTGATCAAAGTGGTGAGTAGGAGATCAATATGTTTGAAGTTGGGTTTCTCCTTCCTCCCTTTGATTGTGAAACACATCTAGACATTGGAATGTTGTCTCTCTCAAGCTGGCTTGTGATGTAGATGGACTCCCAACAACATGTTCATGTGTCTGACTTGTAGATCTTGCTATTGTTGTAGTGGTACCATCTTGTCTCCCAAGCTAGCTCTTGATTAGAAGAGAAGATAACTCCCCACTTCTTGTCTTGATGTCTTGGACAATGATGGTTGCATGCATAGGTTGTCTCATACGAGGTAAGTTGCATCTTGTTTGTCATCAGTGCCCAAGCAAGACTCAAAGCTAGGCTAGCACCATTTGTGATCTGAGAGTAGGTTTGTGTGTCTATGGTTTGGGTTTTGGATCTTCAATGTTCAGACCCAACCATGGATGAACAAAATCTCTCTCCTGCATAACGTTAGTGGATATATATACCCGAAGGATTGCAAGAATTTGAAGCATGGGTTGTTGTCCACAACATATGTATTTTGCATCTATAAAAAGATGTTTTTAGGCTTATTTTAGCATAGACTAGTATTTTATGTGTTGGCTGCACTTTAACATGATTCAAGGCAAAAGATAACTTGCAGTAGAAGACAAAATAAATAAACTTTGATACTCACAGTTCTTTCATCCATGATGAATGAGCTGAGTCTTCATTGTGCAAAGTTGTTGAAGTTCATGTGTCTCTTCATCTCCAGTGTGAGTTCATCTCCAGACATTCCCAAATTGATATTGAAAGTTTCCCTGCAGGGGTTAGTCCAACAAAATATCCAACATTTACTATAGCATACTATCGGCTCAAAAATCAACCTAGACACCACGTCTAATTTGATCTAGGAAAGCATTTTAACTTAATTGCTTAAATTAAAAGCCTTTGAAAGCAAGATCACCACTCCTAAACTAGGCACCATGCTTAATTTAAGAGATGTATGAAAGTACTCCAAACCTAAACATATAATATAACGAATGAGGGTAGCATGAAAGTATTATAGAGATTTATTCAGATGGTGATGATTAGTATATGAGCATATCTTAAAGGTAGGGACAACCAACATAGCAACATGGCAAGAGATGTTCTTACGAAGTGTATCCCCCAAACTTGGATTTTGCAAAAATCAAGATTGGATGAATGTAATTCAATGTTACATGATGATTGGTTGGACATACCTTGCGTTTGTTGTTCCTTCGTTCTTTTCTGCTCCAGACTTGGGAAGGTTAGTGACAAAATACCCGAAGGAATATTTTCACAATTATATTTCTATGCTCTTTACAAGGATAGTGCAGCAAAAAGGTAGGCGTAGCTAATAACCAGGTGTTATGATGGGGTGTAAGGATTCTACTGGTTATAGCTTGTGCTCATGAGGTAGTGATAGATAAGAGTGGAATTCAAAAACAACATTCATAAGAATGAATACAAAAATGATGAAAAGATTGGGACAAAAAAGGAAAAGATAAAAGTATGCTCAGTACTGCGGAAAGGTAGGCATAGCTAATAACTAGGTGTTATGATGGGGTGTAAAGATTCTACTGGTTATAGCTTGCGCTCATAGGGTAGTGATAGATAAGAGTGGAATTCAAAAAAAAAACAACATTCATAAGAATGAACACAAAAATAATGATGAAAAGACTGGGACAAAAAAAGAAAAGATAAAAGTATGATTACAAGGATAAACTAAGACTTAAGATGATCTACCGTTCCCTGGCAACGACGCCAGAAATGCTTGTTGGTATAAATTAACACACACTCTACTTTATTCGCAAGCGCACAGATAAAATCTACCGATGTAGCACTTCACCGGAGTAACCCAGTTTTAATATCGAACCCAAAGGAACGGATAGTGTTAAGTCTTAAAGTCTAACCCCTGAGTAGCTAACAAGAATGGAGAATCTAGAAGTATAGAGGGGATCACTAAGGTTGTGTAATTCCAATTTAAGAGTGATATGTTTATATTATTCTTAGTGGGGAAGTTGACATAAAAGGTCACAAACAGAGTATGAGTCTTTTATGCAAATGTATAATCCTACCGAGCCTACACACGGGTAAGTGGACTATAGAAGAATCAACAAGGCTATAAGAGTCACCCTTGCGAACAACCACTACTACCGGCGTTATAGGAGGCATTTATGAGCTATCAAGTCTAAGCACCACGCTTACACTATCCAACTACTCTAACTCTAGCGCATCTAGAACTAAAGTACTCAAAAGAGAGTCATAAACCTTAAGAATAAAAAGAACAATGGCTCAAACTTAAATATAGACGTTGATTACCAAAACAATCGCTGAAGCAAGTTGAAGATGAACTTGAATCCGCAGGTACAAGATGAAGAAGTTGATCCGACAGGCCGAAGCTCCTTCTTGATCTCTTCCTCTCTCTCTCTCTTCTAGTTCTAGTATAAGATTAGGTTCTACATCTAAACTAGAGGGGTAACTAGTCTTCTTCTTGATAGCTGGCTCTTGAAGTCTTCTTCTAGGGTTTCTAAATGAGGCGTAGACTTTTCTAAAGAGAGACTTGATCTTCCCTGGGGCCTGGGGGCCTATATATATAGCCCTGAGGGATCAACCGCGACCGTTAGATCAAACCGACTTCACGTAGGGCTGAGATGGATCCTCAAAGGCGGTGGAGGAAGCTTCCAAAAGACGGAGGCCATCGGGCCCAAGGGGAGACCGACCAGTCATAGGGTGGGACCGGTCGGTCCCACCTGGCGGCCTCTCGGGGTGTCCCGCCTCGTGGTGTCCTCTGGTGTCCTCTAGGTCCTTCTAGAGTATTCCTGACATGCCGGTTCCGTAATCTTCGGTCGGTTTCCTTCTAGGAGAAGTAATCAATGCTGGTTTTCCTGTTTAGTCCCTACAGAATCACAATTCACCAAAACTCGTGGAATATTGTCAAATAAAACCCTAAAGCTTTATTGGTGATTGAATCCATGCCCTTTTCATATTTATTTATCCTTTAATTTTGATAGATAACCATTGTCAACAATACACTTTGATGAAAAGTAATAGTCATCATGTCCTTTTTCTCCGGTATATGCTCTCCGCCTTCAGAAACGTAAAATCTATAAGAACTGCTTAAAGGAAGAAACAATCAACTCCACAAAAGGAGATTTATATATGCACAAATATGATCCACTTACGTTTGTAAAAGGCTGATGAATTTTTTATACTATTTTTCTTCTCTTTTCAAAGAGTCAAAGAACGTTTCCCAATTTTAAATTAATGGATGCTAAGATGAAGTGATCGCTGCATTAGTACACAAAAAGTTCAGTTATCAGTTCAGAAGCACCAACAACAGCTAAGCAGACGTTTACACCAGATTTTGGACTGAAAAGATTATTATTTTGTGAGCACAAACAACTGATTTATTGGTAAAAGAATCAGCCAGAACAATAAAAAGGGATGTTTGGACCCGGACACGACCAAGACTCATGAGGACCAGATGTGACAAGCTTCGAAGACATATTGGGTTCGGCCAAGGAGTTTGAGTCTGGGATGTCTTTTGTTTTATTTTTATGTAATCTAGTCATGTTAGGACAGGAGTCAACCGGGTTATAAATAGCTAGAAACCCGATTTTTTGTACACACAATCAATCAATCAACACATCGCCCACCAGCCAAAACCCTAGGAGTAGGAGTAAGGTAGAACTCGATAGAACCTTCTGAAGGACCAAATTGGCGACCAAAGGGGGGGGTGAATAGGAGCCTCAAATTTCTTCTCGCGAGATAGATAGCCCTTGTCCCAGAAAGTCACCCCAAAAGCAAGACACGGGCTTGCAAGTGTCCATGACCCTAGATGTAGGGTGGATGCTTTCTAGAAGCACAGCGGGACACTACACAACCCAAGAAGTCCAACACAAAAGCCGAAAAACAAATCCGAAGTCGGACGAATGAACCGCGGATGGAACAGTGAAGAATTCACTGCATCGGACGCTGGCAGCGTCCAATGCCAACCCAACGGACGCGTCCGATGCAAACAGGTTCTTTCTGGAACCTTACTGCATGACCATCGGACGCTGCAACAGTAACAGGTCAGCGTCCGATGCTCAGGCTCCGGCACGTCCGATGACCAACGGACGCGTCCGATGCCCAGCGTCCGATGTCCACTCAAAAACACCAGAACTGACACATGTCACCGGAGCGTCCGATGCTATGAACAGCAGCGTCCGATGCTCTCGTAACCAGCGTCCGATGCCCCGAAAACTGCACAGTTCTTCGGCGATTCGACCCGATCTCCTCCGAATCAAGAGCTCTAGGGCTAGGACTCGATCGGAGAGGTCACAAGGATGTTAGTGAGCTACTCCTAAGAGATCATGGCTCGAACCTAACTCCAAACCAGTGAATCGAAGAGATTTGGGGGAAATGAAGAGAAAACCGATCCAACACAAAAATCGGCCGATCTACTAGCTCGTGAGGTTTGAGATGAATTCCTTCGGTGAAAAGATGTGTCTCACGATCTAGAAGAAGTGTGTTCAATTGGAATCAAAAACCGTTCCTCAGAGAGGAAGAACCAAGCAAATCTCCGGGAAGGCAAAACCAAGTACGCAAAGAGCACAAACTCAAAACGCGTATCGATTCAGAATTTCAACCATGTGTCTACCACATGAGACAATCGTGAGATTATGGTCCCACTTCCTGAAAATCCCAAAGCACAGAGGTATGATTGGAGTCTCTCTGTGAATCGCTAGCAGCGAGGTATGATTAGAACCTAAGCAGGGGGCAAGAGAGAGAGAGAGAGCTCAGGAACAAATGACTGCTAGGATCATGGGAGAGGAGGGGTGCCTCTCTTATTTATAGCCTAATACAATAATCCCCTTTCTACCCCTAGATACTGTAACAGAACCGACCAATTTGCACCAGATTAAGCACCGAGATCTCCACTTATCGCAAAGATCATCAAGTACTTAAGCTCGTACAAACCCGGTAGTCCGGAAATCTCGAAGGATTTCAAATCATTTCAACAACATCCAGCCAAGATCGTAATAGTTCAGTGAACATGCCCACAAGTTACATCACAGTTGTACATAGTTCGAAAACATCAGAGTACGAAATAATATTACAAACCATAGTTTGAGTAGTAGCGGAAGCAACATAGTCTTAAACATAAGTTTGGATTGTTCTTAATACAGTGCCATCAGTCCGATCAGGTCCACAAAAGCATCAGATAAGGTAAGTGGTGACCATGCCCCTGGTCTAATCATCTCCCGTAACCGGGTATAAGCAATTCTCACAGTAGCCATAGAAGCATTAGCCATCTGCAACAACAAGGAAAATAAAAACCCTGAGTACAAGAAGGTACTCAGCTAGACTTATCCGTCATAAACCAGAAATAATGAGACACCAAGGATCATGTAGGCTATATAGGTGGGGTTGGCTACACATACTCCTTTGCATGAAAGCTTTTGTAAGTAAAACTCAATTTAGGGTGTTGGCAATGGCTTTTAATAATTAATTCTACATTACTAGATTTGCACCTGAACTAAAGCAAACACTTGACTAATTATTCAAGCAAGAGTGACTATTTCATCAATAGTCTTTCAGATTCAACACCATAACCATCTTTAGTTCCATAAGTTCTACGGCAATGGTCTACAGTCAATTGCTCACTATCCAGGAGCGATGGTGATTATAATCGATTCCTACCAGCTGGGGATTAAATGTCTCACACTCGCCCGACACATCCGGCTACGACAGTCGTAAGCTACCAGTCAGGAGATTCGAGAACACAACGCGCGGGACGGCCATGGGCCCTTCTACACCGGGGGTTATCTCAGTGTCAGGTCGCTCAAGCTATAACTGCCCTCGGACCATGCCAGGTTGTTCAGAATAGTTGCCCACGGTACAGCTGAGGCCCTGGGTGTTAGGCGTCAACATCTCCATCACCGGCTCGAATAACCTTACTTGGCTTCGCAGGAGGTACTCAGACCTACTCCGTTAAGTGATCGACGCATTCAATTTGACTGAAGGGACATTCCCGAACGGGTCCTATGCGACACAGACGGGAGCCTACTAGCACACAGAACCCTTGTTCTGCTGCTCTTACATCCCGCCTCTGTCTCTAATTAATTATCACATGGTTATCTCCATCATAGCATAGGCTAATCATGATCAGTATCCACCTACTGCGGGAGACAGGAAATCACCCGACTTTTACCGGTCTAAGCAGGGCTAAGCATATAACGAGCCTAGACCTAAACAGGGATATCAAGATATAATTGCAGGTGGACAAGGATAAGTAATAATGCATCAACAGTAGCAATCAATTCCTATAACCTAATGCAACAGTCATCATCAGGTTAATTGTAAAACGTTTGCAAACCGTAGGAGTTAGAATGCTCCGGGGCTTGCCTTTCTCGAAGTCAGACGGACGGTGGTCGCGACACTCGGGTAGTTCTTCAGCGTCGGTCCCTCCGGCTTCCTCGGTCAGTGTCTCCTCCTGGCTGGGTTCTTCCTGTGTCGGCTGGTTCTGGGTCTCTTCCGTTGATCCTGTATGATGCATAATATGTATGAATAGGATGAATGAACATAGAATGCATATGTCATGCACAGGATTAACAACAATCAGGAGATAAGCACATGTCATCTACTGCATTCTCTTCAACAAGGTAGTCAACATCATCCTATTGATTATAAAAGACTTTAACATCTAACCAACCATTTAACCTTCCTAATTAACTTGTTAAGATATATAATCACTACAACAAGACCTACTTAATGAATTTATTTTCCTCTAATTAATTGCTGAAATAAATCCATTTAATCATGCCTATAACAACAACCCATCCTAGACAGCTTCAGAAAAATCTACAAAAATTACCCTAGATTAACACCATGCAAAACAGTCCACTGTTAAAGTTTTAAGCTATTTAGATTTAAACACTGTCCCCTATGACTCAAAAGCATCTGGCAATGGTTCTCAGACTTCAAAGAATAATAGCTCTGGACACAAAGCTTCCAGCTCAGGAAAACAAGTGCCAAACTACCAGGCCATGAAGGGCAGTGGGCCAACAGTGGCCTTATTGCAAACCAGCCTTCATGGTTCACCTTGGAAGACTGTGCCTTTGTCATGTCTGGAACCAAATACACTCTTGTTGCCTAATAATAACCTCCTGCCTGAGCAGGCGAATGAGGCGAAGATTGTTTTATCTGAAATGCAAGGTCATTTTGATTCCCCTTGTTCTAATGAAAAAGAAATGATGCTAGACCCCAAAATCAGTGATTTACAAGGAAAATCTATAGATAAGGTTAGACAGCCTCAGCTTGTTCATCCACAGCAATCGCTTTCGGTTCCAGCGCCTGTACGCTCTAGCAAAAGGAATGCAACAATGGGCGATCAAGATATGCTGGAACGTGCATCCAAGCTCAAAGCACGAGTCAACCTTGAGGAGCCATCACCAAGAGGTAACACTGATTTTAATTTTCTGTCGTTCAACGATGATGCTTTAATTACAAATTCTAGTGCGGTCGGTATTTCTTTGGGGTCTTCTAAGTCACTTATTTCTTCGACAGTAGAACATATTAAACAATCAGAAGTAAATAGAGTAAAAGTAAAGCAAGCATCACCAACCAAGCAGGGGAAAAATTTATTTGAGGTGCTAAATGATGAAGGGGACACTGGTGACGATTTAGACCTCCTTGCTTTGAACCAAATCTGTGGGGATATAGTAGAGGGAGTCTCTGATGATGACACCATAGATCTTAGTGATCTTATGGCTATGTCCAATAGAAAAGTATGAGTTCTAAGGAAAAGAACAAGAAAGTGAGTAGCACTAAAAAGGGAGGTAATAAGAAAAAATCTAGTCATAAAAAATGAAAGGTGTTTTTTGGAACTATAATGGGTTAGGTGATCCGATGAAATATAGGTTTATATCAGATCTCACTCTGGAGAAGAATCTAGATTTTATTGGTCTTTCAGAGACTGGGAAGAGGGATTGCTCGAAATCTTTTCTCAATAACCTATGTGCTGGAAAAGATTTTCTATGGCATATCAAACCCCCCAGGGGTAGATCTGGTGGTATTTTTCTAGGGGTTAATCTTTTAACTTTTGACAATGGAGAAATTGAAGAAGGAGAGTATTTTGTAAAATTTAAAGTTAGAAACAAGGAGGATGGTTTTCAATGGTTATTAGTAGTGGTTTATGGGGCTGCCCAAGTTGAGTACAAAGAAGCCTTTCTCACAGAATTGAGTCACCTATGTGCTAAAGAATCCTTGCCTATTATGATGGGTGGAGACTTTAACATTATACGAGGACCAACCGAAAAAAACAATGATAATTTTAATGATAGATGGCCTTTTATTTTCAATGCAATTATTGATACTTTTGACCTTAGGGAGATTCAGTTATCAGGGAGACAATTTACTTGGGCCAACAATTTACAGGTTCCAACATATGAAAAGTTAGACAGGGTTTTAGTATCTACGGAATGGGAGCTAAAATACCCTCGTACAACTGTTCAAGCTCTCACGAGAGAGATCTCTGACCATACTCCTTTATTCTTACACACTGGAGACATGTCGACCAACGTCAACCCATGCTCATTTAAGTTTGAGTTGGGCTGGCTACTACGAGATGGTTTTCTGGACATGGTAAAGGACATTTGGTTAGGGGTGACCATTGGCAGTAATGCCTTAGAACGTTGGCAAGCAAAAATAAGACGCCTTCGTCAATATCTTAGGGGCTGGGCCAAGAACGTGAGTGGAGCCTATAAAAGGGAAAAAAGAGCTTTTAGACAAACTGAATGATTTAGATAAGAAGGCAGAATTCACCTTATTATCATCCGATGAATTTAATTTAAAACTTTGTTTAAACAAATGCCTCACAGAGCTTCTTAGAGAGGAAGAGCTAAAATGGTACCAAACGGCAAAAACTAAGACTTTGTTAGAAGGAGATGCAAACACAAAGTTTTTTCAGTTAGTGGCTAATGGAAAGCAGAGGAAAACCAGAATTTATAAACTGGAACAGGATGAGAGGGTTATTACTGGTGATGCTGAATTAAAAAAGTATATCACTAAATATTATAAACAACTGTTTGGACCTCCAGAAACATCTTTTGTATCAATAGAAGAGTCACAAATAGATGACATCCCTCAGGTCTCTATACAGGAAAATGAAATTCTAACACAATGTTTTTCGGAAACTGAAGTGAGAGAGGCTATATTCCAAATGAACCATAACTCAGCGCCGGGGCCGGATGGTTTTCCTGCTGAATTTTATCAAGTATTTTGGAATGTAATAAAAGAGGACCTGATGGCTCTTTTTGATGAATTCCATAAAGGTTCATTACCTCTTCATAGCCTGAATTTTGGAACCATAATTCTGCTTCCGAAAAGTAGCGAGGCAAAACAAATACAACAATATAGACCAATCTGTTTGTTGAATGTGAGTTTCAAAATTTTCACAAAAGTAGCCACTAACCGTATTGCTTTAGTGGCACAAAAAATAATTCGGCCATCACAAACAGCTTTTCTTCCTGGTAGAAATATCATGGAAGGGGCGATCATTCTTCATGAAACAATTCATGAGATCCATAGAAAGAAACTAAATGGTGTAATCTTTAAAATAGATTTTGAGAAAGCGTATGATAAGGTTAAATGGGATTTTCTTCAACAAACATTACGCATGAAAGGCTTTTCACCAACTTGGTGTTCTTGGATTAAGACTTTTGTTCAGGGAGGTAATGTTGGAATTAAAGTCAATGATCAGATTGCCCCATATTTTCAAACAAAAAAAGGGTTAAGGCAAGGTGATCCTTTATCCCCAATTTTGTTTAATATAGTTGTGGACATGCTGGCTATCATAATTGCAAGAGCCAAAGCGAATGGGCAAATAAAAGGGGTAGTGCCGCACGTAGTAGAAGAGGGCTTGTCTATCTTGCAATATGCAGATGACACAGTGATTTTTCTAGACCATGATATTCAACAAGCTATGAACATGAAGTTATTGCTATGTACTTTTGAGCAATTATCAGGTCTGAAGATAAATTTTCATAAAAGTGAGATCTTCTGCTTTGGTCAGGCTAGAAATTGTGAGACGCAATACTCACATCTTTTTGGATGCAAGATTGGAGCTTACCCCTTTCGCTACCTTGGTTTACCAATGCATTATAGAAAACTTAATAACAAAGATTGGAAAGTCATTGAAGAGAGAATTGAAAAGAGGTTGGCAAGTTGGAAAGCAAAAATGCTCTCCTTAGGCGGATGCCTAGTGTTGATTAATTCGGTTCTGTCAAGTCTATCGATGTTTATGCTCTCTTTTTTTGAAATCCTAAGAGGGGTGCGCAAGAAAATTGAGTACTACAGATCACGGTTCTTTTGGCAGTATGATCAACAAAAAAGAAAATATAGACTTGCAAAATGGTCTATCATTTGTCAACCAAAAGAACAGGGAGGTTTAGGTATTCAAAATCTCGACATACAAAATAAATGTCTTCTAAGTAAGTGGTTGTTTAAGCTATATAATGAAGATGGCTTGTGGCAACAATTACTCAAAAATAAGTATATTAAAGACAAAACATTGTCACAACTTAGAAAAAATGCCGGAGATTCCCATTTTTGGATGAGCTTGATGGGGGTGAAGGACCAATTCTTAAAATTAGGCGTGTATCGGCTTGGAGAAGGAACCCAAATCAGGTTTTGGGAGGATATCTGGATCAGAAGGGTTCCGCTTAAACTCCAATATCCTTCCTTGTATAATATTGTTCGGCACAAACAAGCTACGGTTGCCTCAGTTCTTAGCACTACGCCGCTTAATGTTTCCTTTAGAAGAGCATTAGTAGGTAACAAATTGTTAGAGTGGCAGCATCTAGTAGCAAGAGTTGGGAACATAGAATTACAAGAACAAAGATATGTCTTTTTTTACTCGCTTAAAAATAATGGTTCATTCACAGTAAACTCCATGTATCGATATCTTATCAACACAGGAATGAAGGTTTCTCAGAAAATTTGGCGGCTAAAGATACCACTTAAAATTAAAATTTTTTTGTGGTTCCTACAAAGAGGTGTTATTCTAACTAAAGATAACTTAGTTAGACGAAATTGGAACGGGAGCAAAATGTGTGCTTTTTGCTCTAAGGATGAAACAATTAAACATCTCTTCTTTGATTGTCTATATGCTAAATTTTTATGGAGAGTGACTCATTTTGTACTCGGTTTGGAACCTCCAAAAGATGTCCATGATCTTTTTTACAGGTGGTACAAACAAGGGGGAATTTCGAACCAATTCTTGTTGTTGATAGGGTGTGCAGCCATTTGTTGGACAATATGGCTTACGAGGAATGAAGTTGTTTTTGACAAGTCTCAATCTAAAACTTTTTTGCAGGTTGTATTCAGAGGAACATACTGGTTACGCCAATGGGCACAATTACAGCGTGTTGAAGCTAATAAAGAACGTATTTTTCAAGTCTGTCAAGTGCTTGAGGCGGCGACAATGAAGTTTTTTTGCTTCCTTTGGATGGCCTCATAATGTTAGAATCGAGTTTTGAGTGAGACTTTTATTTAGTTAACTTTTGTGTAATAAGTGGTCTGATTCTCTTGTTGACAAGAGATGAAGCCGGATATACTTCCATTATCTAAAAAAAATGAAAAAGACAAATATCATAGCAAAAAGGTGCTTTGAACTACACATCATAACAGAAAGTGTCAAACAACAAATTTCATATTTTTCTTCTAAACTTTTTAGCACAAGAGCAGCCTACAAAAATGATCAGGTTCATATTCCTCATATTTTAATTACTACAAATTTTACGAGAAAACAACATTTAACCATTTTAATTGCTACTGCAAAAGTATTTCACAGAACAACTCCATATCATATTTTTTCCTAAAACTACTCATCTACACAAACCTAACAAAACTAGAATCACATTTTTCTGACCTATACAGAATTAGTTATGCATTTTCCAAGTTAACAGCCAATTCCTAACTTAATTTAATCTGTATATAAAAGTATCACCAAAAATGCATTTAACATTTTTCACAGATAGATCTGTTCATTCTTAACACAACAAAATTTGTTTCACAGGATTTGGACTTAAAATGAGCCTTGTATGAATTTTTGAAGCTTTTAAACCATTTCTGCAAAAACTCATTTTAAAGAAAACCTAACCTAAAACGCTATGGACACCCGGCTACAGGCACCCGTAGACACAAGCAAAAGCGCTACACGCACCTGGCTATCCCGAGCGCTAGCGTACCCAACTCTCTCTCTTTCTCCCCTTCTCTCACTGTCAAACGGGACCCGCTGGTCAGGTGACCCCACACGTCAGCGGTAAACGGGCCCACGCGTCGGAGGCACACGACGCCCGCCGGAGTTGACCGGCGTTATCTCGCCGGCGGCGAGGTTTCCGGCGACACCAACCCTACCACTAGACTCACCATCGCGAGGCGGACATGGTCGGCTAGGTCGCATGGCCAGAGCATCACTGGAGCAAGCTCGACGGTGGCAATGGCGGAGCGGCGGCGCGGCCACACTACGCGGCGGCCTCGCGTGGCTATTCCAAGGCTCGGCGGCGTGAGCATCAGCTCAAGCACTCCCTGAGCTACCTACCGAGGCTGCTATCGAGCCTTGCCGGCCTCGGCATTGCCCGGCGCCACGCACGGCGGCGGTCCGCGGCGGACATGGCCATGGCATGGCCCTGTTCTGGTCGAAACACGGCGAGAGAAGAGTCTTCATCTAACCCTAAGCACCTACAGAGGTCGAGGAGGTGAGAACTGGGCTTGGTTTGAGATGGTTTGGCCGGAGATGGCCGGACCAAGCTTTGGTCATGGCGGCGGCCATGGCGAGAACCCGAGGATGGCAATCGGTGTTCTGCCGGCTAGAGAGGAGAAGAGGGGAAACCAACCGAAGCAATCGAAAGAGGAGACTCGGGCGGAGAAGTGGACGGAAGGAATCGGGCGGCGGAGCTTCGAGCAGTGAGCAATTGCTCGGTGAAGCTCGGCGGCGGCGGCGGCTTTGGTGAACTAGAGAAGATGAGCAGAGGAGGATGGCGAGTTTGCAAGCGAGAGAGAGCGGTGGAATGAGCTTCTGGCTCGTGAGCACAAGGCGGAGAGGAGGCAAAGGGAACGAAGGGCTCGGTGCATTGCACCTGGCCGGTTGCCGTCGGGGGTGGCTCCCGACCGGGCGCGGCGGCGCCAGGAATCGACGGCCACGCGATGGGCGAGCACGGGGTGACGTGGCGACGCTTGCGCAAACCACGGGCGACGACGAGCGGCGGTTTGGCCGGCCGGAGTGGCGGTCTCGTGGCGGCGGGGCGGTTTGTGCCGGTGGAGGCGAGCGGCGCGCGCGGGGAGGGAGAAGAAGGGGCTGACAGGTGGGGCCCGCTGGCAGTTTAAACTAATGAAGTTTTTGAAATTTCTTTGCTGCTTTATAACTCCCAAACTAAGCCGAATTAGGAAAAGGTCCTAAAAGCAAAGTTGCTTAGAATTTTGCAAAGAACAAATCACCTTTAAGGCTCAAGTCCAAATTCTGCATAGAAAAAGAATTTTACTTCTAATCCATTTTTCAAATGCAAGAAATCATATTTTAAAAACTTTTTCTGAGAAAATGCTTTTAAGAAAAGTTGTTCCTTTTATCAAGATCTACAACTTTGGTTTAAGGCACTTGGTTAGAAATAGAAAACAAAACATGGATATACTAGAGGCTAAACAGGGACTTAGACACTCATACACACAAATGCTGTAGCTCATAAGCTACTTCTCCCCTCCTTTTCACAATCCTGTAGGGTCCCACAAACCTTGGCGCTAACTTTCTTTTAACCCCAAAGCGCTTAACACCTTTCATAGGTGAAATCTTCAGGTAGACATAGTCACCGACATTGAACTCAAGTGGTTTTCTTTGTTTATCAGCACAGCTTTTCTGTCGAGACTGTGCAGCTGCAATATGTTGCTGAATGATTCTAACTTGTTCTTCTGCTTCTTTGACAAAGTCAATTCCATAGTACCGACGTTCTCCTAGTTCAACCCAGTTTATTGGTGTTCTGCATCTTCTACCATATAAAGCTTCAAAAGGCGCCATCTGGATACTCTCTTGATAACTGTTGTTGTAAGCAAATTCTGCTAAAGGCAACCATTTTTCCCAAGAACCTTTTGCTGATATTGTAACAGAACCGACCAATTTGCACCAGATTAAGCACTGAAAACCTCCGCTCTCGCAGAAATCATCGAGTACTTAAGCTCGTACAAACCCGGTAGTCCGGAAATCTCGAAGGATTTCAAATCATTCAACGACATCCAGCCAAGATCGTACTTGTTCCACGAACATGCTCACGGGTTACAACACAGTTGCATAGAGTTCAAATTACATCGGAGTACGAAATAATATTACAAACCATAATTTGTAGTAGTAGCGGAAGCAACATAGTCTTTAAAACATAAGTTTGGATTGTTCATAGATACGGTGCCATCAGTTGACCGGGTCCACAAAAGCAACAGATGAGATAAGTGTTGACCATGCCCTTGGTCTAGTCATCACCCGTTACCGGGTACAAGCAGTTCTCGCAGTAACCATAAAAGCACTGGCCATCTGCAACAACAAGGGAAATAAACCCTGAGTACAAGAAGGTACTCAGCTAGACTTACCCGTCAAAACCAGAAATAATGAGACACCAAGGATCATGTAGGCTATATAAGTGGGGTTGGTTGTATATACTCCTTTGCATGAAAGCTTTAGTAATAAAACTCAGTTTCAGATGTTGGCAATTGCTTTTAGTCATTAACTCTACCTTACTAGATTTGCACCTGTACTAAACAAGCACTTGCGAATTAATCAATCAAGAGTGACTATTTCATCAATAGCCTTTCAGATTTCATAACCATTTTAGTTCCATAAGTTCTACGGGAGATGATCTAAAGTCAATTACTCACTGTCCAGGAGCGATGGCGATTATAATCGATTCCTACCCAGCTGGGGATAAAATGTCTCGCACTCGCCCGGCACGTCCGGCTACGGCAGTCGTAAGCTGCCAGTCAGGAGATTCGAGAACACAAAGCGCGGGACGGCCATGGGCCCTTCTACACCGGGGGTTATCTCAGTGCCAGGTCGCTCAATCTATAGCTGCCCACGGTCATGCCAGGTCGATCAGGCCCTGCCTGCCCTCGGACCATGCCAGGTCGATCAGAATAGTTGCCCACGGTACAGCTGAGGCCCTGGGTGTTAGGCGTCAACATCTCCATCACCGGCTCGAATAACCTTACTCGGCTTCACGGGAGGTACTCAGACCAACTCCGTTAAGTGATCGACGCGTTCAATTTGACTGAAGGGACATTCCCGAACGGGTCCTAGGCGACACAGACGGGAGACTACTAGCACTCAGAACCCATGTTCTGCTGCTCTTACATCCCGCCTCCGTCTCAAATTAATTATCACATGGTTATCTCATGATAGCACAAGCTAAACATGATCAGTATCCACCTATTGCGGGAGACAGGGAATCACCCGACTTTTACCGATCTAAGCAGGGCTAAGCATATAACGAGCCTAGACCTAAACAGGGATATCAAGATATATTGCAGGTGGACAAGGATAAGTAATAATGCATCAACGGTAGCAATCAATTCCTATAACCTAATGCAACATCCATCATCAGGTTAATTAGAAAACATTTGCAAACCGTAGGAGTTAGAATGCTCCGGGGCTTGCCTTTCTCAAAGTCTGACGGACGGTGATCGCGGCACTCGGGCAACTCGTCGGCGTCGGTCCCTCCGGCTTCTTCTGTCGAGTTCTCCTCCGGACTGGGCTCTTCCAGTAACGACTGGGTCTGGATCTCCTCCGCTGATCCTGTATGATGCATAATGCGCATGAATAGGATGAATGCACATAGAATGCATATGTGATGCTCATGATCACAGCAATCAGGAGATAAGCACATGTCATCTACTGCATTCTCTTCAACAAGGTAGTCAACATCATCCCAACTATTTAACCTATCATAATCAACTTGTTAAGCGATGTTGTCACCACATCAAAGTCTACTTAGTGAGTTTATTACCCTCTAATTACTTGCTGAAATAAATCTATTTACACATGCTTTAAACAGCAACCTAACCTAGACAGCTTCAGAAAAATCTACAGAAATTACTGGGAGTTAACAACACCTAATCTAGCTCCCTGTCCAAATTTCATCTCATTTGACTTAAACTCCATTCTCTATGAAAAAGACAAATTCTATCATGGAAAGGTGCTTTGAACTACACACCCTAGCAAAAAGTGTCAAACAACAGATTTCTTATTTTTCTACTGTGCTTCCTAGTACAAGAGCAATGTGCTTAAATTCTCAGGTTCATATTCCTCATATTTTAATTACTCCAAAATAAACAAGGAAACGACATTTAACCATTTTAAAAGCTACTGTCAAATTAATTTACAGAACAACCTCATATTATATTTTTCTCTGAAACTACACCTTCATACAAACCTAACAAAACTGGAATCACATTTTTCTGACTGATATATAATTAGTTATGCATTTTCCAAGTTATCAACACTTTTCTAATTTAAATAAATCTACACATAAAAATATCACCAAGAATGCATTCAACAGTTTTCACTGATAGATCTAAACATGCTTGACCTAACAAAATTTGTTTCATAGGATTTGGACATAAAATGAGCCTTGTATGAATTTTTGAAGCCTTACATGAATTCTGCAAAACACATTTTAAAAGAAAACTCAATTCTAACGTACGGACTCCCTTCTTGATTCGGCCGAGGCACAAGACAGACGCTCGGCACACCCGGCGCGACTCAGCCGAGGCTCGAGGCGAAGGCTTCGGCACACCCGGCTCAACTCAGCCGAGGCTCAGACGCACTCGACCGATTCGGCCGAGGCTCAGACACATTCTACCGATTCGGCCGAGGCACACTGACAGCCGAGGCTAACCTATTCAGCCGAGGCTACTGACTCAACCGAGGCTTACTGACTCAACCGAGACTTACTGACTCAACCGAGACTAACTCAACCGACTCGGTCGAGGCTCGAGGCGAAGGCTCGGCGCATCCGTCCTTCCGAGGCCTACGGCACCCAAGCTCTTCCCTTTCTCTCTTTCTTACTGCCTGTCGGGGCCCGCTGGTCAGGGCGACCAAGCTTCCGAGGCCAAGCTCGACACGTTACCGCGCGAGGCCAGGCTCGGCGATCAACGGCGGAGTTTTGCGCCGTGGTCGTTGACCGGCCCTAGCTCGTCGACGGCGACGCTTCCGGTAACACTGAGACCATCACTGGGTGCGGGTTTGCGAGGCGAACACGACTAACCGACTTGCTAAGCCAGAGGGATACCGGAGCAAGCTCGACGGCGGCCATGGCAGAGCGGCGGCTCTGCGACTCGGCGGCGGAACTCTTTCCGGCGGCTTGCGACTCGGCGAGGTTAGCACTAGCCCAAGCAAGACCTAAGCGACCTATTGGAGCAACTCTCGGGCTTCGACATCCCCGGCATTGCTCGGCGCGATGCACAGCGGCGGTCCATGGCGGACACGGCGACGACACGGCTCGGTTCCGGCTGAAACACGGCGAAAGAGAGGTCTCCATCGAAACCTAGGCAACTACGGTGGTAGGGAAGACTAGAACATGGCTCGGTTTAGGATGGCTTGGCCGGAGATGGCCGGTCCACGGTAGGGTCATGGCGGCGGCCATGGCGGGAGCTTGCGGATGGCATCTGCTGTTCCGGCGGCTAGAGAGGGAGAGAGGGGAAACCAACCCTTACCGGAGAAAGAGGAGGTCAAGGCGGAGAAACTGGCGGGAGGAATCGAACGGCGGTGAGCGGTGGAGCGAGTAATCGCTCGCCGAGGTTCGGCGGGCGGCGGCGGCGCGGAGCTCTGATGAAGATGGAGTGGAGTGGAGCGAGGGAGAGAGCGAGCAATGGGATGCTCCTCTGGTTGCAAGCACGGGGCGGAGCGAAGGCAAAAGGAACGAAGTGCTAGGTGCATTGCACCTGGCCGGTTCCCGTCGGGGGAACTCCCGACCGGACGCGGCGGCGTCAGGCGTCGCGCTCCACGCGGCGAGCGAGGACGGGGTGCATGGGCGACGTGGCGAGTTCGGGCGCAAACCACGGGCGGCGGTGCCGGTGGTTTGGCCGGCCGGCGAGGCGGTCTCGCGGCTGCGGGCGGATTCTGCCGGCGCGGAGGGAGCGGCGTCCGCGAAGGAGAAGAAGGAGAGACTGACAGGCGGGGTCCACTGGGGTTAAACTAATGAAGTTTGGTTAAAAACTTTGATGCTCTATAACTCCTAAACTAAGCCGAATTAGGAAAAGGTCCTAAAAGCAAAGTTGCTTAGAATTTTGTAAGGAACAAATCATCTTTAAGGCTCAAGTCCAAATTCTGTTGTTTAAAAGAATTTTAGTGCTAAACTATTTTTCTAATGCAAGAAATCATAATTTAACAGCTTTTTCTGAGAAAGTGCTGTAAAGCAAAGTTGTTCCCTTCATCAAGATCTACAACTTTGTTATAAGGCACTTGGTCAGAAACATAAAGCAAACAAGGTTACACTAGAGACCAAACAAGGACTTAAGCACTTAACAAGCATATGCGCATGAAATGATGAGATGCTATGCTTATGCCATGCCAAATTATGCATTTAGGGATTGCTTAACACCGGGGGTGTTACAGATATTACACAGGCTCTTAACATATCTTCTAACACTTGGTTTACTCTTTCAGTTTGTCCTGATGTTTGCGGATGATAGGCCGAGCTTCGGACTAAATCCGTGCCTAACTCCTTTTGCAATTTCTCCCAAAACGATGCAGTGAATTGCGATCCTCGATCTGAAACTATAACCTTCGGTACCCCATGTTGTCGAACAATCTGACTCACATAGATCTTCGCATAGTCTGGTGCTTTATAGTTGGTTTTGATCGGAATAAAATGTGCTGTCTTGGTGAGACGATCCACAATTACCCAAATCGAGTCATTCCCCTTTTTCGTAATGGGCAAACCAGTAATAAAATCCGTGCTCACCTCTTCCCATTTCCATTCGGGTATAGCTAACGGCTGAAGCATTCCGGCTGGTTTCAAGTGAATAGCCTTTACTCGACAACATGTGTCACACCTAGCCACGTAAGCAGCAATATCCTTCTTCATCTTAGTCCACCAAAATCTAGGACGCAAATCTTGATACATCTTCGCACTTCTAGGATGGATAGATAACCTTGACAAATGTGCTTCATCCATGATCCGGTTTCTGAGTTCTCTATCCTTAGGAACCACTAGTCGTTGGTCGAACCATAGAACTCCATTGTTATCAATTCAGAAATGCTTATCGGATTCCGTTTCAACCTTGAGCCTTTCCTTGATATGATAGACTTCCTTATCAGTTTTTTGTCCTTCTATGATTTGATCAACTAACGCACTGCGTAACTCTAAATCATGTAGTACGGCAGGATGCATTAGACTGAACTCATCTTCCGGTAGTAATTTCAGAGCATTACAATGCGATTTCCGACTCAAAGCATCGGCTACAACATTTGCTTTACCGGGATGATAGTGAATCTATAGATTGTAATCTTTAATCAATTCAAGCCATCTTCTCTGCCTCATGTTCAATTCTGCCTGAGTGAAGATATACTTAAGACTCTTGTGATCTGTGTACATGTTACAGACATTTCCAAGCAAGTAATGTCTCCAAATCTTTGGAGCGTGCACGACTGCAGCCAATTCCAAATCATGTGTCGGATAGTTCACTTCATGCTTCCTTAATTGCCGAGAAGCATAAGCGATTACTCTACCTTCTTGCATAAGAACACAACCTAAGCCAACCTTCGATGCGTCACAAAAGACATCAAATGGCTTCTCAATATCTGGCTGAGCTAAAACAGGAGCAGTGGTCAACAGTTTCCGCAAGGTACGGAAAGCAGTTTCGCACTCCTCTGTCCATTCAAACTTTTGATTCTTCTGCAGCAAACTTGTCATAGGCTTTGCAATCTTGGAGAAATCCGGAATGAATCGACGATAGTATCCTGCTAAACCCAAGAAACTCCGAATCTCACCAACCGAAGTAGGAGCCTTCCAGTCCATTACTTCCTGCACTTTACTAGGGTCAACTGAGATTCCCTCTTCCGACAAAATGTGACCAAGGAAATGTACTTTCTTCATCCAAAACTCACACTTACTGAACTTAGCATAGAGCTTATGCTCCCTAAGTCTAGATAAGACAACCCTTAAGTGTTCTGCATGATCTTCCGCATTTTCTGAATAAACCAAAATGTCATCAATGAACACTACCACAAATTTGTCCAATTTTGGCATAAACACTGAGTTCATCAAACTCATGAAGTATGCTAGAGCATTTGTCAATCCAAAGGACATGACAAGATACTCATATAATCCGTATCTGGTTGAGAAAACAGTCTTTGGGATATCCTTTGGCTTAATCCAGATCTGATGATAACCTGATCTCAAATCAATCTTGGAAAACACCTTGGCTCTAGATAACTGGTCAAAGAGGATATCTATTCGCGGTAACAGATACTTATTCTTAACAGTCACAGCATTGAGTGGACGATAATCCACACACATGCGTAATGACTTATCCTTCTTCTTGACAAACAAGGCTGGGCATCCCCATTCGGACACACTAGGTTGAATGAACCCCTTGCACAACAGTTCCTTGATCTGGGTTTTGAGTTCTGCCAATTCATTGGGTGGCATACGATATGGTCTCCTAGAGATCGGTGCAGTTCCTGGTAACAACTCTATTGCAAACTCCACTGCTCTTTTGGGTGGTAACCCTGGTAACTCATCCGGGAAAACATCTGGGAAATCTCTGACAACTGGAATTTTGGAGAGGTCTTCTATAGCAAGAGTGCAAGATAGGTCAACAAAATCGGCACCTCGGGGATGAGATACACGAAGTTTGTTACCTGTTCGATTATCAGATAAGGTAAGAGTCCTGTTCGCAGTGTCTAACACCGCGTTCCACATGGTCATCCAACTCATACCTAAGACTACATCCATACTTAGTCCAGGTAAGACCACTAAATTAGCTCCAAATTTATGCCCTCCAATTTCGATGGTTACATTACACACCATCTGTCTAGATAACACGCTACTCCTAACGGAGCTCATGCAAAACCCATAATCCATTTCAGACATTTCTTGGTTATTATTGACGCTCACTAAGTGTCATATTCTTAGCATCAACAAGGTCATATAGCACCACAAAAGGGCCTAAAATCAACCAAAAACCTTTTATAAACTAACGATTTCCACTTGTCCTTGAGTTTTATTTGAATGTAGGAAATTGCAGGGTTTTTGAGCAAAATGACCAAGAGGACCCACCAGGAGGCAAGCACACTCACCTGGGCTCACTTTGGGCCAAGGTGGGGTGGCGCCCGCCACCCCAAGCTGGCGACCGCCAGGGGGGAGAAGCCCAAACTCCCCCCTGCCATGTTACTGATCCAGGGGAGGCACCCCACACTCATTTGCAGCCGTTGCTCACCTAAGTGGGTTCATCCAAGGGCTAAGAAGCAGCGTCACATGGATCATGGCCTAATTGCCCATGTGATGGTTATTGGACAACCCTAACCGACCCCAAACCGACTTGGAGGACCTCCTGGATGCCGTTGGTGAAGAGGCGGTGGATCCAAGGGCCAGGAGGGTGGCGCCCGCCACCCCAGACTGGCGGCCGCCACCACACTCGCCCCCCTGACCTAACCCTAGGTCCATAAGTACCCCCCTAGGTCCCTTAGGCTATAAATAGGACCCCCCGAGCTCATTTTTACTCACACCTCACCTCATTAGTCCCACTCTCTTGTAAGCGAAGCTCTGGTGAAGTAACACTCTAGTTGAGAGACTTAGAGTGAGAGCGAGAGTGTAGAAGAGAAGAGCCAGAGTTGTAATAGAGGATCTTCCAAGAGTCTCTGGTATAATTCCTAGTCTTTCCTCATTTATCTTAGTGTTCTTCTACTTTCAGCATTTACTTTAAGTTCTTTACTTATTGTTCTTGTTGAGTGCTTTCGATCATAGATAACTTAGTATTTAGTTTGTATCTAGTTTGGGTTCTTCGCTGAGTAATCAGTGCTCTAGTTTTGGATGCAAGATTAGAGTAGTATATATTAGTGTAAGCGCGGTGCTTAGACTAATTATACCTTAGTTTGTGGCTAGCCCCCCGGATAGCTGTGGTAGCAAACAGGTGGTGACAGCCCTGGGAGCCTTGAATTCCACCACGTAGTTGGGTTAGTTTTTAAATCATAAACCTCGTTGTGCACGTCTGAGGTAAATAGTCCAGAGGGTGTGTACGGTTCGAAGAACTAGATAAACTCTTTATTGCTAAGTTAGTTGTGCTCGCAAGTGTGTAGGAAAACATTAATCTGTTCATCGGCCAGACCCCGCCGATCTAGTTTAGTATTAGTTAGTCTTTCTTTCTTTCTTTTTTTAGTAGTAGTAGATATCAACCCCCATTCATACACTTCGATCAACCCTGCTAGAATCACTAGTTGTTCATAGCAGTCCTAGTGTTAGTTCTGCCATAGTAGCTTCCCTGTGGAAATAAATATGATACTCGGTTACTCCCGGGTGAAGTGCTACAATTGACTTATTCTGTGCACTTGCGGAATTTACCAATAGTCATAAGAATAGTTAGTTATACTTCTTACATTAAGAAGTACCAACAAGCCTTTCTGGCACCGTTGCCACGGATAGATTCCATAGTCTACTCCTAGTGACGACGTTAGCGAGAGTCAACAAGCATTTCTGGCGCCGTTGCCGGGGAAGCAATTGGCTAGAATTAATTCTTGGTGATTTCTATTGAATTAACCCCCGTAGTTCTAGCGGGTATATATATTGTTCGTTGTTTGAGATCGTTCAAGTAGCCATGGCCGGATTCAATCTTCCGAGCAACTATCAAGAAGATCCCGAGACCATCCTTAGGAGAGCGAGAGCTAATCTCACCCCTCCGAGGAAGAACCCGGAGCTTCGTGAGAGGAGTTCGTCAAGACAAGAATCCCAGTCAAAAGTGACTGACGAACCAAGCTGCTCCACCGATCGATCAACACCAACGCTGACATCGTCATCGACATCGACGTCGACCAAAACACTCTGTGAGTATTCCATGCCTACTCTTGCTCACATTCCAGTGTTACCTTCTACTAGTAATGTAGATTTTGAGCTTAAACCTCATCTAATACGAATGGCTCAAGCTATTGCATTTAATGGCAAACCCTCCGAGGATGCCAATGCTCACCTCCAGAATTTTCTGGAGATATGTAGTACAATTTCTGTGCAGGGAGTTTCGCAGGATGCCATTAGACTTCGTCTTTTTCCATTTTCATTAGTGGAAAAAGCGAAGCAGTGGTTCCTCTTCAACTCTGGACACCTGCTGACATGGGTGAGATGCGCGGATCAATTCCTCAACAAGTTCTGCCCGATAAGTCGAACTATTCTTTTCCGTAGCAAGATTTCCAACTTTGGACAGGGAGACGAAGAAACAATCACTGAAGCTTGGGAGAGACTACAAGAGTATGTTAAAGACTGTCCCCACCATGGTATGCAAGACTGGTACTTGATCCAGAGCTTCTACCATGGACTCCAGCAAGAATCTCGACAACACATTGATGCTGCCGCCGGAGGTGCATACCTCTGTCTCACTGTAGAGAAGGCAACCAAACTAATCGAGACAATGGTGGCGAATCAAGGATGGATAGAAAAACGTGCTAGAGGTATGTTTGAAATTAAGCAAGTTGATTCTGTTACCCTGCAAACTTTGGTAAAATTGCTAGAGCAAAGGATAAATGAGAAGAGAGATCATGCTGCAAAGGAGTACTACGCCAAGTAAAGAGCCGCTTCGTCAAGTGAAGGTCAAGCATAAATTAAGAAAGAGAATGTCAAATCCCTTCTTAATAATGGTGGCTACGGAGAACCTCCAATTCCAATGATCCAGCAATGGAATCATAAAGGTATGCCTCAAACCTCCGTATTTAATTCTCCTATTGGAAAATTAGTTTCTAATCAAGGTAGAATTAATGATAGCATAAATAATAAACTAATTGAATATGATAAAATGTTAGAAGGAATTTATGCTAAACTGAAAGATTTTTCTAAAGCATTTAAGGAACAAATTAATTTTAATAAGAGATTAGAGCAAAAAGTAGATAACATTAAATCTCAAATTAAACACCATGAGGAATTAAAAGCTGTAACCACGAGAGGAGGCAAATCCACTCGTGATCCACCTCATCCTAATTTAGTTCCTAGTAGTAATTCTGCTGCAAAGAAAAATATTGTTAATGTTGAAGAAGACGAAGAAGAGGAGACCCCAGCTGAGCCTTCATCCAAGGTACGAACTGCTCCTCATGAATTCTATGATACACATGTATTACCTTTTCTAGATCAAAATAGAAATCCGACGGAAGACGACCAATTCAAGAAATTCGTCGAGGTAATTCAAAAATTATATATACATGTGCCATTTATTGACGCTATGCAGGTTCCAACTTATGCAAAATATTTGAGAGACATTCTCAATAAGAAGAAACCAATTCTGAGTAGGGATGTGGTTAAATTGACCGAAGATTGCAGTGCGGTCATTTTAAACCAACTCCCAGAAAAGAAGAAGGACCCAGGAAACCCAACGATCGCATGTTCAATTGGAGAGCAGCACTTCGAGCATGCACTCTGTGATCTGGGAGCAAGCGTTAGCGTCATGCCCAAGGTAATATATGATAAATTAAATCATCATACCTTGTCCCCTACTTCTATGTGTTTGCAGCTAGCCGATCAATCGCTCCGATATCCCGCGGGAATAGCAGAGAATATTCCGGTGAAAATCCGGAATCTCTTTGTCCCGGTGGATTTCGTGGTTCTAGATATTAATCCCGACCACCGGACGCCATTGATCTTGGGACGACCATTTTTGAACACTGCAAAAGCCACCATTGATGTAGGAGCTGGAGAAATTCAGCTCCACATCAGTGGAAAGGAGGAGAAACTCCAGTTTACACCGCGACCGGAAAAACACCCGTCATCATAGTTCGTCGGTGCCGACATTCCACCACAACCATCGTGAAGGCGACACTAATCGGGAATCCAAAGCGGCTAACCAAGGTAAGTTAGGCTAAGGTAAGTTTTTATCCCCTCATTTAATTTTTCGTTTTACTTAAGCAATTTAATTTTTAGCAAATTGGGTGATTACTAGAGTGATTAGGTGGCTCCTAGGGGGTTTAGGGCAGCCATAGGGGTGGCGCCCACCACCCCAAGCTGGCGCCCACCACCCAAGAGTGCACTAGGGAGCATTAGCCAATCTCTAGACTATTACACCTACCTCCTAGACCCAAATAACACCAAGGGAGACCCATGACTTTGCTCATTTCAATCCAATCACTCACTCCCATGTCTCCCCATGTTTCCTCCTCTTCACTCCACCTTTTGGACACATCTCCACCCAAAAGATTCTGGTGCACATGTGATGGAGAGTGACAAGAAGAGCACTAGATGAAAGGAGGGGTGAGTTGGAGTGAAATTCAGCCAAGGGGGGTGGCGCCCGCCACCCATTACTGGCGCCCGCCAGTAGGGTGAGGCTTCCAGCCTCCCCCCTTCCATCCTCAGCCTATAAATGCTACCCACACCCCATGCAAGTTCCTACAACTCACTCAAAACACAAAAATACCAGCCACCTTGAGCACTAGTGAGGAAGTCATGGGCCCTCTCAAGAACTTCTTCACCGGTAAGAAGAAGAAGAGTAAGGGCGAGGGAAGTTCGTCGAGAGCAAACACTCACATTCGCTTTGCTGGGAGTGATGAGGAGAGCGCCGGATGGGGTACTTCATCCACCAACGAAATGTCGGTAGATCGGGACTCTTCGCCCACACACCAGGCTGGACCGAGACCTTTTGACCATGGAGCACTTCTCACAAGGGCACCTCTTGCGTGAGAACTAGGAGACCGGTGAGATTCACATGATCTACCAAGATTATGTGAATAAAATCGCTCTTCCTGACATGTCACTTTGGTTGGTGAATGCACCAACATTACTTTTGGCCCTGGAAACCGAGGCAGAGCAAAACCGCAGGTTGGCTAGAGAACACCATGCAGGTTCCCAGGAGGAGGACGCGAGCGCAGACCCGTGCAGCAGAAGAGGCTGCAAGAGCCGCAGCAGCGGCACAGGAGTTTGACCCTTTTCATGTAGGGCAGTATGGAGGAGCGGCACACTATGGTCATTTGACACCCCCTGGCTCGCACCAAGCAGGAGGGTCAAACTGGCAGCAACCGCAACACCCGCGGTGGCAATTCGACCATGAGGCGTCCTTTCACTCATCCCAATTAGGGAGTTCATCCCATTCCTTGGGAGGATCCACCCGATACACTGGCCGCGATGATGAGTTCTTCCATAGGGGAATCTCGCCACAGGCCGCTCGCCATTCGTCCTTTCATCAGGACGAGTGGATGCGCTATATGGGATACCTTCAGCACCAAATGAATGGACTCACCTTGGATACTGCCGAAATCCGTCAGGACTTGAGCCAACTGAACCAAAATTTCCAGGAATTCGCCAGGAAACTGGTGGAGAACTGGGTAATATTTCTTCTCTCTTGCAGCAGAACCAGCAGAACTGGGACGACATGTACCGTCGTCAAGGATGGATGTGACCCGACCACGCGAACAGTCAGCTTGGGGGAGGACCCCGTCAGAGAGGTAAGTATCACTGCCATCTTTATTACCGTCATTCTTTTTTTTCAGTAATTTGAATTTGAGTTTTATCTTAGTTAATTTCCAGCTCTTTAAAAAAAATTAATATATATATAATTATTAGTAACAAATAAATAGCAATAAATGAAACGCTCTCATCATAAGTCTTTCTAATAAATAAAAATGTATGTCATGCATTAGAGTTATCATGGGAAAACGTATGCTAGAACTAAACTTGAGACATGAGCATTAGACTAAGTAAAGGGAAAGTAATTTTCTACTTTGACTTGAGCAAGTCAAGTTTGTGGAGTAGTTGTTTTGAAAAATTTAAAAACTTGCTGTAAGTACTTCTGTGGCAAAGAAAGTCCTACCAAAGCCAAATAATTTTTACTCTTAGAGTAGGAGCTTCCACTTGCTGCATGTTAGTGTTGAGCTAGTTAGACTTTTGTCGATAGTCATGGTAGAGAAACTTGTCATATTTTTAGACCAAGGAATTCACTTGCACCCACCTATACAGTGCTATTCTTACACTGAGAATACGCACACAACATGCCTTTATTTCCGTTCATTGTTAGGAATACTTCATGGCAAAATATCATGCTCCATAATGGAATCTCAGGGACATGGCTATAGTAGTTCAAAAAAAAGAGCAAGTGCTCTAGAAACAAAAGAATATTCAAAAGAGCAAGTGCTCTAGAAAGAAAATTCAAAAGAGCAAGTGCTCTAGAAAGAAGAGAATATCCAAAAGAGCAAATGCTCTCATTCATAGCCATGATCCCACAAATGAGATAAAAAGGAGAAGTGCCATGAAAGTAGTAGCCACAATAAATACCACGCACTTGCACATTCCTGGTCTGAACCTATGACTTGTTGCTCCTTTGCTCCATTTGTCTAACTTGGCAAGATTATGCTAGCATTGCATGCTCATTTTTATCCTACCCATTAAACCCCACATAAAGTCTTAGTGAGAGGATAATTCTTCCATTTCCACATACAAATATGAGTGATCAAGTGAGCCACAGAAGTTACTAAGCATGCTTTCTTTTGAACAAAACTTGCAAAAACTCCACATGTCTTGATTAGCAAAATAGGCAAAGGAAAGACAAACCTTCTTTCTTGCTGGTCTTTTGTTCTAATCTTGAGTGCAGGGAAGGCTACCGATTCCATGGTGATGAAAATAATATGGGCATACACAACAAAAACACAGAGTTTCCAAGATTCAAAGTCCATGCTTGCTCGAGGACGAGCAAGAGGTAAGCTTGGGGGAGCTTGTTGACGCTCACTAAGTGTCATATTCTTAGCATCAACAAGGAAATTGCAGGGTTTTTGAGCAAAATGACCAAGAGGACCCACCAGGAGGCAAGCACACTCACCTGAGCTCACTTTGGGCCAAGGTGGGGTGGCGCCCGCCACCCCAAGCTGGCGGCCGCCAGGGGGGAGAAGCCCAAACTCCCCCCTGCCACGTTACTGATCCAGGGGAGGCACCCCACGCTCATTTGCAGTCGTTGCTCACCTAAGTCGGTTCATCCAAGGGCTAAGAAGCAGCGTCACATGGATCATGGCCTAATTGCCCATGTGATGGTTATTGGACAACCCTAACTGACCCCAAACCGACTTGGAGGACCTCCTGGATGCCGTTGGTGAAGAGGCGGTGGATCCAAGGGCCAGGAGGGTGGCGCCCGCCACCCCAGACTGGCGGCCGCCACCACACTCGCCCCCCTGACCTAACCCTAGGTCCATAAGTACCCCCCTAGGTCCCTTAGGCTATAAATAGGACCCCCCGAGCTCATTTGTACTCACACCTCACCTCATTAGTCCCACTCTCTTGTAAGCGAAGCTCTGGTGAAGTAACACTCTAGTTGAGAGACTTAGAGTGAGAGCGAGAGCGTAGAAGAGAAGAGCTGGAGTTGTAATAGAGGATCTTCCAAGAGTCTCTGGTATAATTCCTAGTCTTTCCTCATTTATCTTAGTGTTCTTCTACTTTCAGCATTTACTTTAAGTTCTTTACTTATTGTTCTTGTTGAGTGCTTTCGATCATAGATAACTTAGTATTTAGTTTGTATCTAGTTTGGGTTCTTCGCTGAGTAATCAGTGCTCTAGTTTTGGACGCAAGATTAGAGTAGTATATATTAGTGTAAGCGCGGTGCTTAGACTAATTATACCTTAGTTTGTGGCTAGCTCCCCGGATAGCTGTGGTAGCAAACAGGTGGTGACAGCCCTGGGAGCCTTGAATTCCACCACGTAGTTGGGTTAGTTTTTAAATCATAAACCTCATTGTGAACGTCTGAGGTAAATAGTCCAGAGGGTGTGTACGGTTCGAAGAACTAGACAAACTCTTTATTGCTAAGTTAGTTGTGCTCACAAGTGTGTAGGAAAACATTAATCTGTTCATCGGCCAGACCCCGCCGATCTAGTTTAGTAGTAGTTAGTCTTTCTTTCTTTCTTTTTTTAGTAGTAGTAGATATCAACCCCCATTCATACACTTCGATCAACCCTGCTAGAATCACTAGTTGTTCATAGCAGTCCTAGTGTTAGTTCTGCCATAGTAGCTTCCCTGTGGAAATAAATACGATACTCGGTTACTCCCGGGTGAAGTGCTACAATTGACTTATTCTGTGCGCTTGCGGAATTTACCAATAGTCATAAGAATAGTTAGTTATACTTCTTACATTAAGAAGTACCAACAAGCCTTTCTGGCGCTGTTGCTAGGGATAGATTCCATAGTCTACTCTTAGTGACGACGTTAGCGAGAGTCAACAGTTATGTTTTGTGCAAATGCCTTGCTCATGAAAGAATGCGATGATCCAGTATCAAACAAAACAACTACAGGATGATGGTTCACGAGACACATACCAGCAGTCACAAGCTCTCCTGCACGAGCTTCTTCAGCCGTCATATTATGTAGACGTGCTGGGTAATTGGCCTGCTGCTTCTTTGGGTGTGGGCAATACCTTGCAAAGTGCCCCTCTTGGTTGCAGTTGAAGCATGGTCCACGAACTAGAGGCTTGCTTCCGGCTGAGCTGCCTTGACCTGCTCGGGTTTGATTTGCTGCTACCTTGTACGGTCGTTGACCACGCTGAGCTTGCTGCTGACCCTTCTTCTGAGGCGGCCTGAAACGAGCCCCAGGCGCTAGTGGTCGATACTGAGAACGCTGGGCTGGTGGTCCTCTAGGCTGAGATGGTCCAGACTCCAAGGTCCTCTTTCTTGCCTTGCTTGCAGCATGCTTATTATTATGATTCTCCTGAATCAAGCAGTCACTGATAAAGTCGTTGAAGACAGTACGGGACGAAGTACCCACTGATTTTCCCATCTTGGTGTTTAGCCCTCTCTTGAAACTAGCTATCTTCTTAGCATCGGTGTCTACAAAGTCCAGAGCATAACGAGACAAGGAGTTAAACAAGTGATGGTACTCGGTAACAGATCGAGTTCCTTGTGTCAAGCTCATGAACTCTGCCACCTTCATCTGAGTCAAGCTTGGCGGAATATAATGCCCTCGAACAGCCTCCGTAAACATCCTCCAAGTGACAGGCATACGGGCAGGATAGGTGGTGTGGTGATGTCCCCACCAGATTCTGACTGGTCCTTGTAGCTGATGTGCAGCATATTCTGCCTTTAGCTCTTCTGTAAGTCTGAGCAGCCAAAATTTCTGCTCCATAGTATGCAGCCATTCTTCTGCTTCCAGGGGTTCTGTAGCTTCTTTGAAGATCGGTGGTTTTGTATCCAGAAAATCCTTAAAGGAGCTGTACTGATTTGGCTCTGGGCGTTGATTGCCATGTGCCAAATTCTCCCGTAGAAGTGCCTCAATGTTACGCTGACTCCCCAGAAATTGAGCAAAGAGTTGCTCGGGTGTGGCTGGTGGAGGAGGTGGTGGATTGCAGTTCTCTCTGTTATCATCATTACCACCACTACCGCCAGCTCCACTGCGAGTCATCGTCATCTGCATGTAGCGACAACAATGATTATTAAGTGACGTTGTCGTTATCGCGGAGAACAATAAACCATGCCAACGGAAATTATTCGGAAAACGAGTTCGTTAAACAATTGCAGAGGCATAATAAATCTCAATCCACATTGCATCATCACATAATAAAAGTGCTCATCACATAACATGCAAATGCCAACATAACATCCACAGGTGCCCATACATATGGGACTTTTAAAGGTCTCGCGTCACACGCGCACAGGTTCATAACACAACCTTACATCCATCATGATAACCACAAAAGATCAAGCGCGAAGGACATGTGACAAAAGATCACCACGCGCTAACACTAACTAGTCTACTCCCTAACAACACCATCGTCATCATCGTCGTCATCGTCGCTCGAGATATCCAAAGAACCACTAGACGAAGCACGAGGATCTGGGTCTTCTTGAGGAAAGATGGGGTTCCTCTCATTCTCGCGGCGATGGATCTCCTCATGTAGGCGGTCATTGTAATCCTGGAGATGGTGAAGCTACAACTCCAGGTTTCCCACCTGAAGCCTGAGAAGCCTATTCTGCTCAGTCGCACGCATGCCCTCAAGACAAACACCACGAAGCGACTCCTCGGTCTCGGCCATGATCGTAGATAGGAAGGTCGTCATCCCCTGCTGATCACTAAGCTGTTGTGCCGTCTCCTACTCCCTCTAGCGAGCCTGGTCCCTCTCGACAGTCATGTGAGCTAGCTCTGTGGTGAGATGGTCTATCTCTGTAGTATGCTCCTCCTGACTCTGGTGATGTGCAGCTATCTCCTCACTGAGAATGTGGTCCAGGTGGTCGTAGCTACATGACAGACACCCATAGGTAGCCATGAGTGCAGCCATAGCACTCCCAGCTGGTCCTGCGCAGTGCTCACGCTCCAGAGAACTGGCCTCAAGTACAGTGGCACCTGGCTGACGCCACACCAACTGGTAAGGGTCCGCCGTAGGGAAGATGCTAGCAGTGGCTTGCATGACCACCTCCGGGTGATCCTCCATAATGTCCCGAAGAACAGTATAGGCAACCCTGTTAGCTCCATCCCACGGGGTCCTACCCTACAGTGCGAACACCCGGCAACACCATACATGATCCTGCGGATCACGGCTGGGCACGTCCACCTCAACTGTGTACATATAGCGATCCTCAGAAAACTGAACACGATGCCAATCATACTGCGGCTCCTGGCCCTCCTGGTATCCGACTAAGTGCAGCACCCTCCACAAAATGGTAGGCATGCCGAACTCCTCCAGAAAATCCTCCGATCCCTCAGCAGTCCAGGGTCCCAACATGTAATTAGGCCTCCTGCCTCCAGTCGACTTATGGGCGGTACGCTTGGTACGGGCCATCTGAAAGAAGTTTATCCACATAGTTTTTAATTAGTTGAGAACAACTTTTATTAAGGAAACGGGACGGATAACATAAGGAAGGAAAGTGAGATTAATGCAAAGTTGTATGATCATGATGCATGTGCGTAACATACGTCCTCACTGTCTAACAATCTAACGGCTAGACGGTGGCATACAACGTTCACTCATAGCGTTAACTAACGTACTATACGTTCGCAAGTTAGCGTACCTGCAGAAAATTATTTTAGCCCTGCCCACAGTATGAATATTATGCATTGCTGAAATTAAATCTAATACTGACTTAGGTGCACATCCAGTATACACGTAAGCAGTATATGCACCCATCAAATGAAATACTCCCATAATTAAGTACCTTCACATATACTTGTGTGTAACAGGTATATGTTCCAATACCAAACTAGCACACCCCTAGACCGGCGGTTGTCCGATCATGCTCTCACTCACCTTACACTACCCATTCCTTGCATCTACCCGTAATTAAATACCTTCGCTTGTACTCGTGTGCATACGGGTACAAGTTCCAGTACCAAACTAGCTCTCCCCTAGACCAACGTATGTTTGGTCATGCTCTCACAACTCCCTTATTACCTTGGCGTAGAGACATTTGATCCATTTATTACTATTCCGAAGAATAGCACCCATACAATTCCCTTGCCGTTTGGACGACAGTATATAACAAAAATTTAACATGATGCATTGCCCCCAAAGTTAGTACTTAGATAGCCACCTAAGATCCTATTGGGCATAAGGACTTGATCACTGGCACACTTTAATTTTAATTCTTAAGATTTTCCAAATCCTATTATAACTATGAGTTGACAAATACAACTTTATTCTTTGTAAAATACTGTTTTCAAATACACCTATGAACAGTATCACTGAACTATGCTCCGATGCCAGCTGTAACAGAACCGACCAATTTGCACCAGATTAAGCACCAAGATCTCCACTTATCGCAAAGATCATCAAGTACTTAAGCTCGTATAAACCCGGTAGTCCGGAAATCTCGAAGGATTTCAAATCATTTCAACAACATCCAGCCAAGATCGTAATAGTTCAGTGAACATGCCCGCAAGTTACATCACAGTTGTACATAGTTCGAAAACATCGGAGTATGAAATAATATTACAAACCATAGTTTGAGTAGTAGCGGAAGCAACATAGTCTTAAACATAAGTTTGGATTGTTATTAATACAGTGCCATCAGTCCGATCAGGTCCACAAAAGCATCAGATAAGGTAAGTGGTGACCATGCCCCTGGTCTAATCATCTCCTGTAACCGGGTATAAGCAATTCTCACAGTAGCCATAGAAGCATTGGCCATCTGCAACAACAAGGGAAATAAACCCTGAGTACAAGAAGGTACTCAACTAGACTTATCCGTCATAAACCAGAAATAATGAGACACCAAGGATCATGTAGGCTATATAGGTGGGGTTGGTTACACATACTCCTTTGCATGAAAGCTTTTGTAAGTAAAACTCAATTTAGGGTGTTGGCAATGGCTTTTAATAATTAATTCTACATTACTAGATTTGCACGTGAACTGAAGCAAGCACTTGACTAATTATTCAAGCAAGAGTGACTATTTCATCAATAGCCTTTCAGATTCAACACCATAACCATCTTTAGTTCCATAAGTTCTACGACAATGGTCTACAGTCAATTGCTCACTATCCAGGAGCGATGGTGATTATAATCGATTCCTCCCAGCTGGGGATTAAATGTCTCACACTCGCCCAACACATCCGGCTACGACAGTCGTAAGCTACCAGTCAGGAGATTCGAGAACACAACGCGCGGGACGGCCATGGGCCCTTCTATACCGGGGGTTATCTCAGTGCCAGGCCGCTCAAGCTATAACTGCCCACGGTCATGCCAGGTCGATCAGGCCCTGCCTGCCCTCGGACCATGCCAGGTTGTTCAGAATAGTTGCCCACGGTACAGCTGAGGCCCTAGGTGTTAGGCGTCAACATCTCCATCACCGGCTCGAATAACCTTACTCGGCTTCGCGGGAGGTACTCAGACCTACTCCGTTAAGTGATCGACGCGTTCAATTTGACGGAAGGGACATTCCCGAACGGGTCCTATGCGACACAGACGGGAGCCTACTAGCACACAGAACCCATGTTCTGCTGCTCTTACATCCCGCCTCTGTCTCCAATTAATTATCACATGGTTATCTCCATCATAGCATAGGCTAATCATGATCAGTATCCACCTACTGCGGGAGACAGGAAATCACCCGACTTTTACCGGTCTAAGCAGGGCTAAGCATATAACGAGCCTAGACCTAAACAGGGATATCAAGATATAATTGCAGGTGGACAAGGATAAGTAATAATGCATCAACAGTAGCAATCAATTCCTATAACCTAATGCAACAGTCATCATCAGGTTAATTGTAAAACGTTTGCAAACCGTAGGAGTTAGAATGCTCCGGGGCTTGCCTTTCTCGAAGTCAGACGGACGGTGGTCGCGGCACTCGGGTAGTTCTTCGGCGTCGGTCCCTCTGGCTTCCACGGTCAGTGTCTCCTCCTGGCTGGGTTCTTCCTGTGTCAGCTTGTTCTAGGTTTCTTCCGTTGATCCTGTATGATGCATAATATGTATGAATAGGATGAATGCACATAAAATGCATATGTGATGCACAGGATTAACAACAATCGGGAGATAAGCACATGTCATCTACTGCATTCTCTTCAACAAGGTAGTCAACATCATCCTATTGATTATAAAAGACTTTAACATCTAACCAACCATTTAACCTTCCTAATTAACTTGTTAAGATGTATAATCACTACAGTAAGACCTACTTAATGAATTTATTTTCCTCTAATTAATTGCTGAAATAAATCCATTTAATCATGCCTATAACAGCAACCCATTATAGACAGCTTCAGAAAAATCTACAAAAATTACCCTAGATTAATACCATGCAAAACAGTCCACTGTTAAAGTTTGAAGCTATTTAGATTTAAACACTGTCCCCTATGAAAAAGACAAATATCATAGCAAAAAGGTGCTTTGAACTACACATCATAACAGAAAGTGTCAAACAACAAATTTCATATTTTTATTCTAAACTTCTTAGCACAAGAGCAGCCTACAAAAATTATCAGGTTCATATTCCTCATATTTTAATTACTACAAATTTTACAAGAAAACAACATTTAACCATTTTAATTGCTACTGCAAAAGTATTTCACAGAACAACTCCATATCATATTTTTTTCCTGAAACTACTCATCTACACAAACCTAACAAAACTAGAATCACATTTTTCTGACCTATACAGAATTAGTTATGCATTTTACAAGTTAACAGTCAATTCCTAACTTAATTTTATCTGTATATAAAAGTATCACCAAAAATGCATTTAACATTTTTCACAGATAGATCTGTTCATTCTTAACACAACAAAATTTGTTTGATAGGATTTGGACTTAAAATGAGCCTTGTATGAATTTTTGAAACTTTTAAACCATTTCTGCAAAAACTCATTTTAAAGAAAACCTAACCTAAAACGCTATGGACACCCGGCTACAGGCACCCGCAGACACAAGCAAAAGCGCTACACGCACCTGGCTATCCCGAGCGCTAGCGTACCCAACTCTCTCTCTTTCTCCCCTTCTCTCACTGTCAAACGGGACCCGCTGGTCAGGTGACCCCACACGTCAGCGGTAAACGGGCCCACGCGTCGGGGGCACACGACGCCCGCCGGAGTTGACCGGCGTTATCTCGCCGGCGGCGAGGTTTCCGGCGACACCAACCCTACCACTAGACTCACCATCGCGAGACGGACATGGTTGGCTAGGTCGCATGGCCAGAGCATCACCGGAGCAAGCTCGACGGCGGCAATGGCGGAGCGGCGGCGCGGCCACACTACGGGGCGGCCTCGCCTGGCTATTCCAAGGCTCGGCGGCGTGAGCATCAGCTCAAGCACTCCCTAAGCTACCTACCGAGGCTGCTATCGAGCCTTGCCGGCCTCGGCATTGCCCGGCGCCACGCACGGCGACGGTCCGCGGCGGACATGGCCATGGCATGGCCCTGTTCCGGTCGAAACACGGCGAGAGAAGAGTCTCCATCTAACCCTAAGCATCTACAGAGGTCGAGGAGGTGAGAACTGGGCTTGGTTTGAGATGGTTTGGCCGGAGATGGCCGGACCAAGCTTTGATCATGGCGGCGGCCATGGCGAGAACCCGAGGATGGCAATCAGTGTTCTGCCGGCTAGAGAGGAGAAGAGGGGAAACCAACCCAAGCAATCGAAAGAGGAGACTCGGGCGGAGAAGTGGACGGAAGGAATCAGGCGGCGGAGCTTCGAGTAGTGAGCAATTGCTCGGCGAAGCTCGGCGGCGGCGGTGGCTTTGGTGAACTGGAGAAGATGAGCAGAGGAGGATGGCGAGTTTGCAAGTGAGAGAGAGAGCGGTGGAATGAGCTTCTGGCTCGTGAGCGCAAGGCGGAGAGGAGGCAAAGGGAAGGAAGGGCTCGGTGCATTGCACCTGGCCGGTTCCCATCGGGGGCGGCTCCCGACCGGGCACGACGGCGCCAGGAATCGACGGCCCTGCGGCGGGCGAGCACGAGGCGACGGGGTGACGTGGCGAAGCTTGCGCAAACCAGGGCGACGGCGAGCGGCGGTTTGGCCGGCCGGAGAGGCAGTCTCGCGGCGGTGGGGCAGTTTGTGCCGGCGGAGGCGAGCGGCACGCGCGGGGAGGGAGAAGAAGGGGCTGACAGGTGGGGCCCGCTGGCAGTTTAAACTAATGAAGTTTTTGAAATTTCTTTGCTACTTTATAACTCCCAAACTAAGCCGAATTAGGAAAAGGTCCTAAAGCAAAGTTGCTTAGAATTTTGCAAAGAACAAATCATGTTTAAGGCTCAAGTCCAAATTCTGCTTAGAAAAAGAATTTTACTTCTAATCCATTTTTCAAATGCAAGAAATCATATTTTAAAAACTTTTTCTGAGAAAGTGCTTTTAAGCAAAGTTGTTCCTTTTATCAAGATCTACAACTTTGGTTTAAGGCACTAGGTCAGAAACAGAAAACAAAACATGTATATACTAGAGGCTAAACAGGGACTTAGACACTCATACACACAAATGCACATGAAATGATGAGATGCTATGCTCATGTTATGTCAAATTATACATTTTAGGGTTGCTTAACACCTAGGGTGTTACAGATACAAGAGCGAAGCGGCCAACCCTAGGGGTATCCCGGTCCAACTCTGCTGATTGCCGATCCGACGACCACGCGCCCTTCTCATCCTTAGCTTCACCTCGTCGCGAGCCTCAGGATGCCGCCACGTGCCGCCCTGTCGACCGCCGCGCCTTCCTTGTGGATAACTTCGCCGCCGTGCCAGCCTCTCCACGCCGCCACGCGTCGACCGTCCTTTTTATGGACCTCCCCCCGGTTTTGAGGCCGAAACCGGGAAACCTGGAGTTCCCCCGGGTTTTGAGGCTAAAACTGGGAAACTTGTCCTTCAGCTGAGTTTTGTGGCCCAAACTCAGAAACCCGCGTGCCCAGGTTTTGAGGCCCAAACCAAGAAACCGTCTGTGCCGAGTTTTAAGGCCCAAACTCGGAAACCCGCCACCCCGAGTTTTGAGGCCCAAACTCGGAAACCGTCGAGGGTAGTTTTTTGAGGCTCAACTACCAAACCCGTGCCGTAGATGGGATGTGGTTCGCACACCCCGAGTTCCAGCACCGATGCCGGAGCATGTCCAGCCTCCACGCCGGGCACAGTGCATTCGCCTTCCGTCTCGGCCTCCCGCCAAGTGTCACGACACCATCACCTTCCTCCCGACTCGGCCGATGCACCGCACATCCCCATGTGCTCTTGCTTGCCGATGCCACGTGCCAGCTACCACAGTTGGTCCTTAGGTCTCCCGATCCATCAGTCCAAGCCTCACGTCCTCCCTTCACCTCTCCCGGTCCATCGACACGACACGTCTCTACTTGACCTTCACCTCACCTTCAACCACTGTCTCCGAGCTCCGCACCTGCACACCAACACAGCCAAGAGACATGTTGCCCGTTGACCGATCACTCATCACTCAGGAAGGGAACCACAAGGGCACATATCAACCTTGTGTTCGCAATCTCCCCCTTGATGAGTGCATTGTCAACTCATAGTAACCGTAATCAAAATAAAAAGAAAACAGAAGTAGATAGAAGGAGAAAACTTACTCAAAATGTCCAAAAGCCGAAAGACAGGCTGAAGAAGAACAAATCGAGATAAGCAGAGCTTGGTCCCCAAATACATGGGCAACGGTTCGACACAACCAAGCAAAAGATCGGAGCAACAACTCATCAAAGAGCAAAACTCGATCACAACGGAGCGAAAAACTTGGTTCCCAAAGACATGGGCAACGGCTCGACGCAACCAAGTCAAGATCAAGCTAGTCCTCAAGAAGAGGCAGAAAGGGCTCAACACCACTAGCTGAAAGCTCGATACCAAATGAAGACTGCATAAAAGGCAACTACTGCTAGTACCTCAAGATAGAGGCACAGAGGCTCAACACAACTAGCAGTAAGCTCGATACCAATCAAAAAGCACCAAAAAATGGTGAAAACAGCTAGTCCCTCAAGACAGAGGCATAGAGGCTCGACACAACCAGCTGAAAGATCGATACCAAAAGAACACCTACTCAGAGAAAAGCTCCCCCTCACTCAAATAACTCCCCCTCAGCAAGTGAAGCATAAATTGCAAATTGTCACCACATCAAGACATACTCCTCCCCCTTGGAAAAATTCTCCCCCTTGGGGGCAATTTGCAATTAAAAGAGAAGGGAAAAGAGCACAATTAAGCGAAACGGAGCTAGGCCATGCCTATCAGAGTCAAGCAAATGCACATGAGTCAAAAAATGCATGTTAGCAGCTTCAGGTATATAATCGATAAAGTAAAAGAATGCTCTAAAGAGTGCTGATCCGACTACAAAGCAACAAGCAAAAGTGCTAGCAAAGGCTCAAACTGATCACCGAATACAAAATATGAATGCATAAGCCAAGTGAACAGTTTTAAGTCATTCAGAAAAGGGTTTTCACCATCAAAATAGCACTGAACATGTATAGATACCATGTATACAAGGTGAACTACCCCTAGCAAAGTTCAATCATCATGCCATAGAATGAAACATAGACTTGTGTTTTCAGATTTTATCGGAGAAAATTGCAGCGGTTATTACACAAGTTCAAATTCAGCATGTGATTGCGAGAGGTTGAAAGCTTGTCATTGCCTAACTTTTCAACCGAGCAAAGCCTATGCATATGCAATCAGAAGCTTGAAGCATCGGTTTCGGTCTTACACTACATGACTCAAGTTTAACTCAAAGTGCTATGAGAAACAGTCTCGATACCGTGATGTGCTGACAAAGCAATCCATCTCGATCTTTTCAATTCATTAATACTTGGTTCATTTTAAGCAGAATATGAACAGTCCAAGCAAGTGAAAGACTCAGAACTAGAGACATAACAACCTAGCATATATGTATAGCATAAGTAACCTCAACACATTCTACACATGCTAGTTGTCAATCTCAATGGTGAACATGTATCAAGTTTTAAGTTCATTTAACATGTTCATCATTCTAAAGAATGGCTTAGCTCACAACATGTATCAGTGATCAAAGAGAGCCTAAGCTACAAGCATCATCATATATCATCGAAGCATACACTAAACAGAGCATAAATTCATTCTAAGGAATATAGACATGAAGCTCGAAAATGCAAGATGTATACATGATGAAATGCATGCAGAAAGCAATATCAGAGTAAAACAAAACTAAATAGACTCAAGACCCAAAACAAAAAGTCAGTCTATGATACATCAGACAACATGCTTCCTCCATCCAAAAGGGGAAACACACACCAAGCTCACCTCTCAACCTAGAAAAAGTTGAGAGATCCAAAGGCTTGGTGAAAATATCCGCAACCTGGTTATGGGTGTCTACATGCCTAAGGTCAATGTCGCCTTTCTCGTAGTGATCACGAAGAAAGTGAAAGCGAACATTGATGTGTTTGGTCTTGGAGTGAAGAACGGGGTTCTTTGCTACACTAATGGCAGAAGTGCTATCGCAAAGCAAAGGGACCCGACTGAAATCTAGACCATAATCACGCAATGTAGCAACCATCCATAAAAGCTGCGAAGCGCAAGAGGCAGTGTCAACATACTCGGCTTCTGTAGTAGACTGGGCTACGTTCGACTGTTTGCAAGAAGACCATGAAACCAAAGAAGAGCCAAGAAATTGACAAGTCCCAGAAGTAGACTTGCGCTCAAGCCGACAGCCGACGAAATCCGCATCAAAATAACCACAAAGCGAGAGGGTCGAAGAGGAAGAGTACCAAAGTCCGAACTCAAGAGTGTATCGGAGGTACCTCATGATGTGCTTGACCGCTTACTTGTGGGAAGTCCGAGGCGACGCCTGAAAACGTGCGCACAAACACACAGAAAACTGTATATCTAGCCTCGTCGTCGTCAGGTACAGGAGCGAGCCGATCATGCTCCTGTACTCCTTCTGGTCAACTGGCTCTCCGTCCTGGTTCGTGTCCATCGCAGCAGTCGTTGCCATGGGCGTCGTAAGAGGCTTGGCCTCGCCCATGTCGAACTTCTTCAGGATGTCCTTCGTGTATTTGCCTTGATGCATGTTGACACTGGTTAACTATCATAATTAAGAGATAAATAAATATGAAAAGGGCAAGAATTTGATCACCAACAAAGTCTTAGGGTTTCAACTAACAATATTCCACGAGTTTTGGTGAGTTATGATTCTGCAGGGACTAAACCAGGAAATCGGCACCAATAGCTTCCCAAAGAAGGAAACCGTCGGGAGATAACGCAACCGCCACGTCGGAATACTTCTAGAAGACTCCAGAGGACGTAAGAAGACACCACAAGGAAGGACACCACCAGAGGCTGACCTGTGGGATCGACCGGTCCCACAGGGCCCACCGGTCGGTCGGCCATAGAGGCCCCACGCCTCCGTCTTCTGCAAGCTATCTCCACCGACCTCCAGGATGCATCTTGACCGTACCTTAAGTCGGTTTGATCCAAGGGCCACGGTTCATTGCCCAGGGCTATATAAACAGCCCCCTGACCCCCCTCTCCAGATCAGGCAATACATTCATCAGGGTTAGATCAATCAGAAGGAGATCAATCGGAAGCTTTAGGACTACATGCATCTAGATTAGTAGATAGAATAGGATTAGAGGAGGCAAGCTTCGCTTGGATTCCTGATCTAGTCACGAGAAGGCTCGATAAACCCAAGATCTTCTCTCTTGTATTAACATTATGGATCTATTTCATAATTGCTCTTCTGGTTCATCATTGTTCTTCATTGTTTATGTTCTAGTTCATCGTTTAGTTCATGTTCATCGTCTAGTTTATAATCTTGTTCTAGTTCATGTTCTAGTTCGTACTTTAGTTCTTCTCGATGATCTAATTCACCTTATTGTTCATTATCGTGTTCTAGATAGCAATACAATTGATATGATTAAGACATCAATGATTATATTCTTAGTTATAATGCTTATAGTCTGCTTTGATTATATATTTGGCATAGATAGTTCATCTTTATGTGTATACTTGTTGGGGCGGCACCCAGACCGCAGGCGCCTCCGACCCGCAATACCAAAAGATGACGGAGCTTTCGTGCGAAAGGTACCATTCGCACGGAAGTAGGCGCCTCTGACCCGCAACACCGAACGACGACGGAGTCTCTGAGCGGAAGGCAACATTCGCGCGGTAGCGCGCCTTTCGGCTCGCAGGCCAAGGGAAGGCGGCGCCTTCGCGCGAAAGGAAGCATTCGCGCGGAAGCGCGCCTTTCGGCCCGCGGGTCAAGGGAAGGCAGCGCCTTCGCGCGAAAGGAAGCATTTGCGCGGAAGCGCGCCTTTCGGCCCGCGGGTCAAGGGAAGGCAGCGCCTTCGTGCGAAAGGAAGCATTCACGCGGAAGCGCGACTTTCGGCCCGCGGCCCGGAGTACGACGGAGACTTCGTGCGGAAGGGAGCATTCGCGTGAAAGGGACCCGACGTCTCCGGCGGGAGGTTTCGTCTTTCACGACTTTGGCTGTTCGTGAGTTTTCGCAGGTCGCCGGAAGCTTGGGTCAAGGGGAGCGGGCCCATCGGTCAGGAAAAAGAGCCAGGGGACGCTGGGCCCGCCAGAGGACAAAGTTACGATGGTGCCCCTCGCGCCGGAAGAGGCGGTGTACGGCTACGGAGTAGTTGAGTAGGGCATCATTGTAATTACAACAGGGTAATTGGAAGGGCAATCTTGTACTTTCACGTTGATCTAGTTTAATATAAAAAGCTCCCGACCTCCCCACGGGGGGGGGGAGAAGACTGTTCACTTCAATTATTCCCCTACTTTACCATTCGTTTTCCGCTTTCGCTCCGTGCTTTCGTTCGTGCGACAACCCGCTGTTTGGGGCCTCGGACTCGAAACAACATTGGCGCCCACCGTGGTTGTCGCCCGAGCTTACCAAGCCACCAAGGAAAGCGTCGAAGACGGTCGACAATCTGGAGACGATCGCCGCGAAGAAGGAAGCTTTCGGCACCGTCGCGGCTTCAGTCCCAACCAGCCAGGTTCCACCAAACACAGCCACAGAACTGCCAGCTTTCGGCGGCGCTCCATCAATAGAAACTCAGCCGCCACCGGGAGCAGCCACAAGTCAGAACGTGCAACCCCAGGATCAGCGGACATTCGGCAGAGATCACACGCCGGAAGGACACGTCGAGGACGAGTTCGCTGAAGAGGATGACGACGATGATGAAATCACAAGACACGCCCAAGCAATCAAGACGTTGGCACAACAGTAAGGGGAAATTGAAAAGCTGTTGTTGCAAAGAGACCAGCTGCAACAGCAACTAGCAGCGAAAGCAAGAGAGGACGAGACTCGCAACGCCATTCGGCGAGCTGAGGCGCAGAGGAGGCAACTCGAGAAGGAAATTTAGGAGCTGCAAAGGGCCGGGGCGGACCCAAATCTGATAGCCCAAGAAAACGTATTCATACCAAGACGAGAGCAACCGCCAGCTTTCGGCAACGCCATCGACGAAACCTCTCCACTCGCAAGGGAGTTGCAAGCTCATCCGTGGCCACTCAATTACAAACCCCGCATTCCGACTTTCGACGGTAAAGCGAACCCACACAAGTTCTTGGCAAGCTACGAGACAGTTGTCTTTTCGGCAGGCGGAGACAATCAGGCTCTAGCGAAATCCCTCATCCTGACAGTCAAAGACGTGGCTCACGATTGGTACACCACCCTCAAGCCATTGTCCATCTACTCATGAGCCTAGTTGAAGGCCGAATTGCTTGCCACCTTCCAAGGATTCCGACCAGATGTCAAGACCACACGGGACCTCATGAACTGCACCCAGCAAGACGACGAACCCCTTTCCGAGTACCTCAAACGTTTCATCCAGCTGAAAGCTCAAGCTCCGAATGTGCCGGAAGCCGTGTTGATCGCAGCAGCCATCGAACGCTTGGGGACTGGGCAGTGCGCCGCTCATTTGTCCAGAGAGCCACCGAAAGATGTCAAGGAGTTGTTCGATGTAATGAATGTGTATGCGAGGTCGGATGACGACTTTCGACGACGCAAGGCCGCCCGCCTGATGCAGAGGCAAGCGACGAAAGCAAGTCGACCACCGCCCGTGCCGAACCAAAGGATTGTCAGGCCCTTTCGGTCAATCAACAGTTTGCAGGAAGAACCAGCGCAATCAGCGGCAGGCATGGAGAGGCCTGACATGGCCGACTTTCAGCCCCAAAGAGGGCTTGATCAACCTGTCCGCGGAGGACGCGGTGGAAGGACAGGGTGCGGCGGTCGAGACGGTAGAGGCCGCGGAAGAGAACCCAGGCCACCATATTGCGTCATTTGTGACGGTAATTTCGGCCACACCACTCGGGACTGCAAATACAGCAAGATGGCGAAAGAGCTGAAAGATAAGGATCAAGCTTCAGCCTCTGCCGAAAGCTCCAAACACGTTTTCCACAATTCGCAAGACCCGACAGTAGTGGCGGCAGCATGCAGCAATTACGCAGGTACGCCTATGCATCCCCGCAGTACATGCCTCCCCAAAATTTGCATTGGTATAATCCGGCGTATCAGGGTTACCAGCTTCCGGTCTTTGCGCCACAATCGGTGGCAGTTTCGTCACCTATGCACTATCAGCGTCAGCCAACACCGCCACCAGTGGTTCCGGCTCAAACCCAGCCTCAAGGGCAGCAAGCACAACCCTAAGGCATATTAGTATATTTTTATATGTTTGACTAAACTTAGACTTAATTAGCTTTTCAAAATGCGAGATGTCCACGCCCCGGAGGGAATATATTCCATCAAAATTAGATTTTCGTTTTCATTGTTTTTTACAAGAGGGTAGACGAGTACTAGTACTACGGGTGGAAGTGGAACCAAGGATTTTTTTTATTTTAATCCTTTTTATTTAATATTTAAAAAATAACTGCATCTAAAAAAATTTGCCGCTGGCACGACCAAAAAATTCTATCGTGCCAGCGCGCCAAGATATGCCACGTTAGCTGGCGTTTCCGACGTGGTAAACCTTGTCACGCCACTCCCGTTAGCATGTGGTCTTGTCGCGTCACCGGGAGTGACATGACAAGACTGAATTTTTGAAAAATCATAACTCTTCAATACGATATTAGATGAAGATTATTTTTATATAAAAATTATAGCTCTCGATGAAATCTACAACTTTCTAGTTTTGAGTTTTTTTTTATTTAAGGACGTTAAGATGCTAAAAAATTATATACTTTTTTAGCATCATAATAAACGCATATAAGAGCTCGTCGCTTTTGAATTTTTTTTGATGGTATCAAATAAAGATATTTTTATATCAAAGTTGTAGCATAAAATGAGATCTACAACTTTGTTTTAAGATTTTTCATTTTACAACGTTAAGATGCTAAAAAATTATATCGTATTTCAGCACCATAATAATCGCGTACAAGAGTTTGTCGCTTTAGAAAATTAATTGCTTCTTTGTATTTTATTAAATAAAGATACTTTTTATACCAAAGTTGTAGCTCAAAATGTGATCCACAGCTTTGAAGTTTTAAGTTTTTTCTTTTGAGGACGTTAAGATGGTAAAAAAAATATTATAGTATTTTAGCACTATAATAATCTGTTGCATTAGAAAAGTAATACCTTCTTTGTATGGTGTCAACTAAAGATACATTTTGTATGAAAGTTGTAGCTCATAATGGAGTACAACTTTATAATTTTAATTTTTTACATTCAACGTCATTTAAATAGTCAAGAAAACAATATAAAATTTAAGCAACATATTGATCATGTACCATTAGAAAAAATATGTATTCCATATTTGATGTCTCATGAAAATACGTTTTTAAATAAAAAAACTCAAAATTATAAAATTATAGATCTCATTATGAGCTATAATTTTGTTATAAAAAGTGTCTTTATTTGACACAATGCAAAGAAAATATTAATTTTCTAAAGCGACAAGTTCTTGTACAGGATTATTGTGGTGCTGAAATACTATATTATTTTTTTAGCATCCTAACATTCTAAAAAAAACTTGAAACTACAAAGTTGCAGATCTCATTTTAAGCTACAACTTTGTATAAAAAGTATCTTTATTTAACACCATGCAAAAAAATATGAATTTTTAAAAGCGACAAGCTCTTGAACACCTTTATTATGGTGTTAAAATAGTATATAATTTTTTTGAGTATCTTAACACTCATAAATGAAAAGACTTAAAACTACAGAGTTGTAGATCTCATCGAGAGCTACAACTTTCATATAAAAATCATCTTCATCCGACGTCGTATCGAAGAGTTATGAATTTTTGAAAATTCAATTTTATCACGCCACTCCTGGTGACGCAACAAGACCATACTGTTACGAGCGTGACAAGGTTTTCCACGTCGAAAACGCCGTCTAACATGACATATCTTACGACGTCAATGCATGTCACGCGACAGAGTTATTTGGTTGTACCAATACCAGATCCACAAAATTTTTAGATGCGGTTATTTTTGAAATATTAAATAAAAAAGGATTAAAATATAAAAAAAATCCTGGAACCAAAGAAAGGAAGCCCTAAGTCGCTATCGCTAACAGTTTCTCCTGTACATACCAAGGTGCAGTGCAGGTGGCAGCACGATTACGACCATACGTACAGTACAGTACAGGCATGCAGCAGGCGAAGCTAAACGTGGTGCCAGATGCCAGGTCCACGTTTTTTTTTTTTGACAAGATGCCAGGTCCACGTTGTTGTCGGCGGAGACGTACCGAGTCAAGGCCACACGCCCAAGTCAGAACCTTTGGGTTTCAGTACGGGTATTTGGTCCACGGAGCAGTATGGTACTTTACCGTGTGCAACTGCATAAATGTTAAAACAAACTGATCGATCCATTTTTCAAGTCAAAACAAACAAGAAAAGAAAGAAGGCGATTGACAATGAACAAACTGATTGATGGGTGTTGTTCTTGTAAACCAAGATCTCATCTTATACAGTATATACTCGATCATTTCGCCCACAAATGAAAGCATTTTTCTCATTTATAAGATCAACTCCCTCCTCACTCTAAGAAATAATCATTAATTTGTTAGTGGTTTTATTTTAGTGGTAAGCATTTTTTTGCATAAATATGATCTTTGTGTTTAAGATTCAATTAGCACCTGCCATTCTACAAAAAATGTTAAGAGTAAGTGCTAATTATCTTTATTTAAGATTGATGGCATCACTATCATTTTTCTTTCTTATACTTAGAGGTACAAGTCTCATCAAGACCCCGTAAAATAAATTTTAATTAAAGTTCAGTAGTTCAACAGGTGACATGTAGTTTGCTAGGTCTGATTTATAGTCACTACTACAGAACAGGCCTTTGGACGATTTGCAAAATCAGCTTTAGTCACGGAAAAATTTGCGCCCGGGACTAGAAAGGTCTTTAGCCCCGGTTGGTAACACCAACCGGGGCTAAAGTTCCCCAGCCCAACGGCTCATTTGTCAGAGGGGCCTTTAGTCCCGGTTGGTGTTACCAACCGGGGCTAAAGGCCAATCTTTAGCCCCGGTTGGTAACACCAACCGAGACTAAAGGTTTTGCCCCGGTTGGTGTATCCAGCTGGGGCTAAATGTTAGAATTTAGCCTCGGCTGGGGATAAGGACCGAGGCTAAATGTCCCTCCCTATATTTGAATTGTTCTTCCACCTCCAGCCGTGTGCCCGAGCTCCTGTCTTCATTTTTTCTTCATTCAGTCACTTGCTTGCTTGTTTGCTCTTTTCTCCGGTGATTTTTGTTTGTTAACACATCACCGGCGATTGATTTATTTCATCACATCTACGCCGCCATCGACTCCTTAAAAGGTTACTAGCTTCAGTTTTTCATTTTTTGTAGCTGCAACATATATATATATATATATATATATATATATATATATATATATAGGGAAATTATTTTCTACTCCCAGGGAGTAGTTACTCCCATGTTTATATCTCTAGATTTATGGTATATATGACCGAACGAAGTATATTTACATGAAGTATATGATCATACTAGACTATCTATGGAAATATATACGTCAAGTATGCATGCATACATAGAGTATGTGGATATACTTATTTTATATACTGTAGTGAGTGGCATTCTCGTAATATATTAAAAAGTATGAGTTCCTTTGAAATTTTTTAGTGTATTAAGACATGAAATATCTTAACATGAGTATATAAACATACTTAAAGTGATAAACAAGTATGAACACATACACAACATGGTTTTTTAAAGATGGGAGGCTACTCCCGGGAGTATAGAAAACTCACCCTATATATATATAGTTCTTGAAGCTATTTTGAGTTCATTGACTTGATAGTTCAAATTAGTACTCTAAAAACGAAATGTGACTGTTTAATTAGTTTATTTTAATCTTTTAGAAAAATAGAGATCATTTAAATTATTTTTTAGAAAAATTAGAAATATATAATACTTTAGTTTACAAAATGTGACTGGTTTAATTAGTTTAGTTTCATTTTTTTGAGAAATAGAGATTATTTAAATCATTTTGTTTATAAAAATTAGAAATATATAATACTTTAGTTTACAAAATATGACCGGTTTAATTAGTTTATTTTAATCTTTTAGAGAAATAGAGATCATTTAAATCATTTGTTTACAAAAATTAGAAATATATAATACTTTAGTTTACAAAATGTGACTGGTTTAATTAGTTTAGTTTAATTTTTTGGAGAAATAGAGATTATTTAAATCATTTTGTTTATAAAAATTAGAAATATATAATACTTTAGTTTACAAAATGTGACCGGTTTAATTAGTTTATTTTATTTTTTTGGAGAAATAGAGATCATTTAAATCATTTATTTACAAAAATTAGAAATATATAATACTTTAGTTTACAAAATATGACCGGTTTAATTAGTTTATTTTAATCTTTTAGAGAAATAGAGATCATTTAAATTATTTTTTTACAAAAATTAGAAATATATAATACTTTAGTTTACAAAATGTGACTGGTTTAATTAGTTTAGTTTAATTTTTTTTAGAAATAGAGATCATTTAAATCATTTGTATATAAAAATTAGAAATATATAATATAATACTTTAGTTTACTGCTCAAATACAAATGCAGAAGGATGTCTGCTTGGTATGTTGTTTTCGAGGGCACCAAGCCAGGTATTTACACCAGCTGGGCCGAGTGCAGTCAGTATGTCCTCAAAGTTAAGGGAGCTGTGCATAAAAAAATACAAGTCTTTTGAGGAAGCTTCTGCAGCTCTAGAGGCTTTCAACTCAAGAATCAAGTCAATTCCTACTGCACCTACCCCTACCTTACCTTCCTATTGGGTTGGAGTGGCAGGCAGTCCATCTTGTTGGACTGTGATGTGGGAAAAATGTGCAAGTGTTGTTAGTTGCTTTGGTTGTGGCCAAGTGGATTAGGATGTTATCTTGATGTAATAATTAATTAGACAAGTTCAACTGCTACTACTTATATGCCACCAGTGATGCTTACTAATTTTGGGTGTCATGAACTTGTTTATAAATTTGAGCTAGAAAATTAAATTTGTTGATAAGAATGAAAGAAATAATTTTGTTATATGTCATTTTATAATATCATTTGTTTATAAGAATGAGAGATATAATTATGTGATATGTCATATAATGCAGACGATGACACGTCACTGGATGTACAATGTCGATCGTCGCTCAAAAGAGTTCATTGATGGCGTGCATTATTTTTTAAGAGTGGCCGAGGCAAACAAGCGGAATAGTTTTATGTGCTGCCCATGTGCCCTTTGTAATAATTCGAAGGAATATTCTAGGTCAAGTAGTCTTCACTCACACTTGTTCAAGTTGGGTTTCATGCCAAACTATAGTTGTTGGACGAAGCATGGAGAAACTGGGGTTATGATGGAAGAAGGTGAAGAAGAACAATTGGACCCTGACGATGACATTATTGCTCAATACGGTGACTTTGGTGATACTGCAATGGAGGAAGGTGAAGAAGAGGCAAGTGCAGAAGACACACTCGCTGAAGATGATGCTCTTGGTGATGTCATTCGTGATGCACAAAGAGATTGCGAAAGTGAAAAGGAGAAGACTAAGTTTGACTGTATGCTAGAGGATCACAGGAAATTACTATACCCGTCTGCTGCAGATGGACAAAAAAAGTTAGGTACAACACTTGAGTTGCTACAATGAAAGGCACAGAATGGTGTATCTAACAAGACATTTGGACAATTATTGAAGATTATAAAACAAAAGATGCTTCCGAAGCCTAACAAATTGCCCGCCACTACGTACGAAGCAAAACAAGTCGTCTGTCCTTTGGGTTTAGAAATCCAGAAGATACATGCATGTCCTAATGACTGCATCCTGTACCGTGGCAAGGAATACGAGAATTTGGATGAATGCCCTGTATGTAAAGCGTCACGATATAAGATCAGACGAGATGACCCTGGCGATGTTGAGGGTGAAGAACGTCCCCGGAAGAAAATCCATGCCAAGGTTATGTGGTACGCTCCTATAATACCACGCCTGAAACGTCTGTTCAGAAACAAGAACCATGCAAAGTTGGTGCGATGGCACAAAGAAGGCCGTAAGGTAGACAACACGTTGAGACACCCTGCTGATGGGTCCCAGTGGAGAGCAATAGACAGAGAATTCCCAGAATTTGCAAAAGACGCTAGAAACTTAAGGTTTGCTTTAAGTACGGACGGGATGAATCCTTTTGGGGAACAGAGCAGTAGTCATAGCACGTGGCATGTTACTCTATGTATCTACAACCTTCCTCCGTGGTTATGCTTGAAGCGGAAGTTCATTATGATGCCAGTGCTCATCCAAGGCCCGAGGCAGCCTGACAACGACATCGATGTCTACCTGAGGCCATTAGTTGAGGAACTCGTACTTTTATGGAGTAAATCAGGTGTACGTGTGTGGGATGATTACAAACAGGAACACTTTGACCTGCGAGCATTGTTGTTCGTAACAATCAATGATTGGCCTGCTCTAAGTAATCTTTCAGGACAGACAAACAAGAGATATAATGCATGCACACATTGTTTTGATGACATGGATAGTATATATTTGAAAAAATGTAGAAAGGTAGTGTACCTTGGGCATCATCAATTTCTTTTTGTGAATCACCAGGTTAGAAAGAAAGGCAAGCATTTTAAAGGTGAGATAGACCACCGGAGCAAGCCTCGCAACAGAACTGGGGAAGATGTACTTGAGATGATCAAGGATGTGAAAGTAGTCTTTGGAAAGGGGACGGGCAGTGAACCTGTTCCGAAAGACGCTACGGGACATGCACCCATGTGGAAGAAGAAGTCAATATTTTGGGAGCTATCCTATTGGCATGTACTAGAGGTCCGCCACGCGATCGACGTGATGCACCTGACAAAGAATCTTTGTGTCAACCTTCTAGGATTCATGGGTGTGTATGAGAAGTCTAAGGATACACTTGACGCACGACAAGAGTTGCAGCGCATGAAAGAACGAGACAACCTACATCCAGAGAAGATAGATGATGGACGCCATTACTTAAGACCTGCTAGCTACACTCTTAGCAATGAAGAGAAAGAATTCATGTTTGAATGCCTAAACAACATCAAGGTTCCATCTGGATTCTCCTCCAATATAAAGGGAATAATAAATATGCAAGAGAAGAAATTTCTAAACTTAAAGTCGCATGACTGCCACGTGCTTATGACGCAATTGCTTCCGGTTGCTTTAAGAGGAATTCTATCTCCACATGTACGTCTGGCCACTGTGAAGCTACGTGCATTCCTCAATGCAATTTCTAGAAGGCAATTAATCCACTAGAACTAGCTACTCTACAGAATAATGTACTGGTTCAATGTCTTGTGAGCTTTGAGTTGGTGTTCCCTCCATCCTTCTTTAATATCATGACACACCTCCTAGTTCACCTGGTCAAGGAGATTCATATTCTCGGTCCTGTGTTCCTACACAACATGTTCCCCTTCGAGAGGTTCATGGGAGTAATAAAAAATATGTTCACCAACGTGCTTGGCCAGAAGGAAGCATCACCAAGGGCTATGGGACAGAGGAGGTCATTGAGTTCTGTGTTGACTTTATTCCTGACCTTGACCCGATTGGTATTCCTGAATCGCGGCATGAGGGGAGGCTGTGTGGAAAGGGGACACTAGGGAAGAAAACATATATCGGTACGGGGAACGATTATTTCAATAAAGCGCACTACACAGTTCTTCAAAACTCATCCGTGGTGGATCCATATATCGAGATACACAAGGAGTTCCTACGATCCCAATTTTCTGGGAAGAATGAAGTTTGGATTACACGTGAGCACATGAATACTTTTAGCACTTGGTTGCGAAAAGAATGTCTGGATGATAATAATATTGATGAGCAACTATATTTGTTGGCTAGGCAACCATCATGGCACATCCTCACGTACAAAGGGTATGAGATAAATGGAAACACATTTTACACCATTGCCCAAGATAAAAGGAGCACGAACCAAAACAGTGGTGTTCGCGTAGATGCCACAGACCCAACTGGGAAGAGGCATACATATTATGGCCGCATAGAGGAGATTTGGGAACTAGACTACGCACCTAATTTTAAAGTCCCTTTGTTTCGATGCCAATGGGTCAAGACGATCGAAGCCGGAGTAACAGTTGACAAGGAGTATGGAATGACAACAGTGGATCTCAACAATATTGGATACAAAGATGAACCATTTGTCCTTGCTGTTGATGTGACTCAGGTGTTCTACGCGAAAGACATGTCTACAAACCCAAGAGAGAGAAAAATGACGATAAATCAACCAAAGAGCCAAAACGGCACATAGTTCTTTCAGGAAGAAGAAACATCGTGGGAATTGAGGACAAGTCAGACATGTCAGAAGATTATGAAAGGGACGACCGAATACCGCCCTTTAGTGTGACCAAAGACCCAAGCATCCTGCTAAATGCTGAGGAGACTCCATGGTTACGACACGATCATAACCAAGGAACATACGTCAAGAAGAAGATCACCAGTGTACCCGCTTGATATATAGTGATGTTTTAACTAATATTATGTATTACAGTTTTTGTGTAATTAATAATGATTATGGATAGTCATGGTTCATTGATGTCCGTGTCGAAATGACTTGATTTATTTTTGGCAAGCATATGAGCCCAAATTGATGCCCGAGAAGAGGTGTTAGATTTTTTTGATCATTATTTTAACTATTACATTTTTCTCTATGCCGAATGAGATAAAAGCTGGTGAATCCTCACGTACAAGCTATTGCCTCACCCGTGCCAAGTGACAGCCTAAGAAAAAGTTTGAGACCAATACGACACAGAAACGTATATGAACTACACAAATTTATCTTTTAAAATTAAATTGCAATTTAATAGTGAATTTCTGTATCGTGAATTTGGACAATAAAAGATGAACAACCCAAAATTTAACGTTCAGATAATGCAAAAACAATTTTCCTATCAAGAACCAGTTGTTTCAGATATTTAAATTTAACATTATATTTTTGCATTAACAAAATATGAATTGTTATTTACATTTATATTTGTTATTATAAGAAAAGAAAAGAATTTTTGTTACAAAATTTTCTACTGTACAATAAGGTAAAAGGAAATACAAATGTTATTTTTAAGTAATTTTATACCTAATATTTAATTTACTATGCAATTAATAATATTACAACATATTTATATAATGAAAACTTAATACAAAACCCAAAATACTGCAAACCCAAATCAGTGGCGGGAGAAACACCTTTAGTCCCGGGCGGTAACACCACCAGGGACTAAAGGTACCTTTAGTCCCGGGTTGTTAGCCCGGCCGGGACTAAAGGTCCAAAACTTTAGTCCCGGGTGGTGCCACCGCCCGGGACTAAAGGGTCCCCGAGTATATAGGGTACAGGACCCTCCTACATCCCCAGATCGACGTCAGAGTTTGCGCCGCCGCCTCCGTTGTCTTCGCCGTCTTCCCTGTGCCTCGCCGCCGCGTCGTCCTGTCTCCCTCGTCGTCGTCCTCGCTTCCGTCGCCGTCGTCCTTGGTCGGGACTCCCCGCCGGATGCGCCGTCGTTCGTCGCGACGCCCTCGGCCTCCCTCGCCGCCGCCGGTCAGACTCGGCCGGCCGCGCACCGGCCGCCCTCGGCCGGGACTCCCCGCCGCGCCGTTTGCCGTTCGCCGCGGCGCCGCCCTCGGCCTCTCTCGCTGCGCGCCGCCGTTTGCCGCCGCCGTTGTCGTCCTCATCTTCGTCTCGCGGCCACCACACCGGTGAGGCCGCCGCCGGAGTGTCCTCGCCGTGAAGTCTGTGCGTGTGTGAAGTGTGTGCGTGTGTGCATGTGTGCTGTGTATGTGCAGTGTATAGAAAAAGAAAAGGAAAAAGAATGAATGATATTTATATAGAAAAAATGATATATATAAAAAATGAATGATTATAGAAAATGATTATAAATACATATATATTTATATATGTTTATAGAAAAATGAATATATATTTATATAAATATAGTTATATAAATCATTTGTAGAAATCATGTTTATAGAAAATGTTTCTTTGTAGTGTATACATATATATTTATAGAAAAATAAATATATAAATCGTGTGTTCCTTTGCCGCACGGACATTTTTAGAAAATATTTATAGAAAATGTTTTTTACCCTAACAAAATATTATGTTTACACATGTAGATAAAAAGAGATTGGTCGCGTTGACCACGCCGCCGTCCGCCGACATCCTCACCGCGATGTCATCCTCGCCGCTGTCCGTCGTCGTCCTCTCGTCAACGGTGTGTCCTTTGTGATAGATGGAGGAGGAATAATCACTTAGATATGTTTATGGAATAATCACTTAGACATGACTTTTCGATCATGTCGGTAGTGTTATTTTTACGAATATGGTCGTGTATATGTATATGGAATAATCACTTTGATATGTTTATGGAATAATCACTTAGATATGTTTATGGAATAATCACTTTGATATGTTTATGGAATAATCACTAAGATATGACTTTTCGATCATGTCGGTAGTGTTATTTTTACGAATATGGTCGTGTATATATTTATGGAATAATCACTTAGATATTTTGGTCTTTAGATATCGGTCTATACATTTATTTATATCGGTCGTGTATATGTATATGGACTAAACCCTAAACCCCACACCCAAAACCCTAAACCCTAAACCCCAAACCTGAAACCCTAAACCCCAAACCCGAAACACCAAACCCGAAACCCTAAACCCCAAACCCGAAACCCCAAACCCAAAACCCTAAACCATAAACCTAGAGCCTAAACCCTAAACCCAAAACCTAGAGCGTAAACCCTAAACCCGAAACCCTAAACCCCAAACCCGAAACCCTAAACCCTAAACCCTAAACCCCAAACCCCAAACCCTAAACCCTAAACCCGAAACCCTAAACCCAAAACCCTAAACCCTAAACCTAGAGCGTAGACCCTAAACCCGAAACCCTAAACCCCAAACCCCAAACCCTAAACCCTAAACCCTAAACCCGAAACCCTAAACCCCAAACCCGAAACCCTAAACCCTAAACCTAGAGCGTAAACCCCAAACCCGAAACCCTAAACCCCAAACCCCAAACCCTAAACCCTAAACCATAAACCCCAAACCCGAAACCCTAAACCCTAAACCTAGAGCGTAAACCCTAAACCCGAAACCCTAAACCTGAAACCCTAAACCCCAAACCCTAAACCCCAAACCCTAAACCCCAAACCCGAAACCCTAAACCCTAAACCTAGAGCCTAAACCCTAAACCCTAAACTCAAAGTCTTTATGAATATACGTTATTCGCAGAAATATGGTGTTTATTATCGTCCATGTTATTCGCAGAAATGGCCGACCCAGTTGACAACATGGAGGAGGAAATGTACGACTTAATCAACAGCGGCGCTAATCAAGAATTTGCAGGTGATGATAACAATAATCAAGAAGTAGATGACGGTAGTCAATACTTTGTCGATTATGAAGAAATCATGCAAGAAAATACTGGCGAGGTATACCTACAATCTCTATGTGCACATGAAATTCTAAACAATTTATAAATGTATTTATAATGTACTGTTCCTACATATATGTAGCCCTCCGGATCGACAACGACTACCAGGAAGAGTAGGACCGTACGAGGTCTGAAGAAGCCGTTGGATGGCCGATACATTATCTTGGAATTCAACGAGGAAACAGGGCAAGTCCTTGGAGAACATGCACAGAAATTTGTTGGCCACTGTGGGTACCTTGTAAGGGATAAGATCCCGATCAGTGCTCGTGAATGGAAGAAAAAGACAAGTGCTCCTCATATAAGTTTTGTCTCTGATCTTGATAAGGAACTGATTTGGCAAGATGTCCTTGTACATTTCACGCTTGACACAGAAGATAGAAATTTGAAGGCAAGAGTTCGGGACTGGGCTATGAAGAAAATGGCAACACTATTCCAGGGCTGGAAGAAGAAATTGTACAACACATTTATCAAGAAGGACCTAACTCCAGATTTCAACACTAAGGCCTACGTCAAGTTGAGGCCATTTTGGGATGAGTTTGTAGAATTCAAGAAATCAGAAGAGGGTGAGGCACGGGTCAGAAGGAACCAACAGAATGCCCGACAAAAACAATACCACCATCACTTGGGATCAGGTGGCTACAAGAGTGCCATTCCTAAATGGGAAAGAATGGAACGAGAGATGCTAGCCAAGGGCATTGAACCAGAATCAATAAACAGGCCTGAGCGCGCCAAGTATTGGTTTTTTGGTCATGGAGGAAGCCTGGACCCACAGACAGAAAGGATAGAGTATGGCGAAAAACTCCATAGAGCGGCAGAAAGATTTGCTTATGCTAGTGAAATGGCTGACAGTGGCAGGTGGCAGCCGAACAAAGAAAAGGACGAGCTGACATACGCCCTAGAGAATCCTGAACATGGTGGGAGAACCAGAGGCTATGGGGAGCTGTCGTGGGAGCATGCCTTCCCTCGGGACAAAGAGACCTATAGAAGCCGCGTGAGAAAGAAGGAGGAGGAGGCAGAGGGGATGCAAAGGTTAGAGGAAATGGTTCTTCAGTCACAGGCTGCGGCTCATGAAGCAGTTGAGCGAGAAAAAGCACTTGAAGACAAAATGAGCGAAGAAATAAAAAGGCAAGTGCAGTTAGCAGTAAGTTCGATGCAAAGGCAACCTGCATCAGAGCCGGGAGTCAACATCAGCCCCCCTGATCAAATGAAAAGCAGTTGCGCTTCCACAGAGATCCCAGACGCAGAACTACGCTTTCCCGTGGACGACATCACCGAGCCTCTCACAACATGTGAACTGCACATTCCACAGGGGAATGCCACAGTCATGGTGGCTATAGGTGTTGTATCTCCTATCGATCCTACGAAGACACCAAGATGTCATGGGGCAGTAATACCTCCTGGATATGCTAGCGTCTCTGATGCAGGAACAAAGATGACAAAACTTGCATATGACATGAACAAAACTTGCATATGACATGAACAAAGAGGAGACTGAAGCTGACAAAGATGACAAAACTTGCATATGACATGAACAAAGAGGAGACTGAAGCTGCAGTGCAAAAAGACTTGAACAAGTTCTTCGACGCTGCCATTGCTAGTGGTCGAGCAAAGCGAAACCCGGAGAAGCCGTACCTTTTTGTTCGTCCTGAAAAACTAAGGCAAACTATGGACGCTCACCAGAAAAAGGTACGTGCTGCCCGCAAGGCTTCGCCAAAATCAGACTATGATCGCACGCTCAGCAAATCAATTGAGGAGGCGAAGAAGACAAAGAAGAGAGCAGGAAAGGGTGTCCCATAGCTCGGGAAAGCACTAATCAGTGCCGGATCTATTTGTTAGGAATGAATACGGTACAAACATGGACATCATACAACGAGCATATGGAGACGTTGATCCTGAGCAACTGCTCAAATTTTTCGAGGAAACTGGTTTAAATGTGGAAAAATACTCGGAGAAGCAGGCATCAAAAGTGCTCCAAAAGTTGATAAATGGCAGAGGGCATATGTATATGGTCAAAGTCTATACAATCCAACGGCCCTGAGGGATCTTGGTACACAAATGCACTTTCTAAATCAGTGGTACCTCACGGCGTGTGGCAGAAAAGCTGATGACTATATTTGCGTCAGAATTAGAGACCATGATTACTTTCATGGTGATGACATCATATATGTTCAGTTTAATGAGTTACATCAGCTCTGCCACATGGACGCTCTCGACAAATCTCTCGTCAGCTGCTTTTGCCTGTAAGTGATTGTTTCTTTTAATAATCTCACTTTAGCTTATGTATATGTATAAGTAATTATCCTCACACTAGCAAGCGTTTCTAAACATATGCAGAAACATGATGAGACAACTAAGGCGTAAAAATGACAAGGACATTGGTTTCATCGATCCATATATCGTATTCAAGCACCCAAGTACTCTCTCGGATGCATGGAAAACTCAAACAGAGAGGAATTTGCGGAGGTTCTTCGTAAACCAAAGGGACAAAAGATATATACTATTCCCCTATAACTTTAGGTGAGTTTTGTTATCATATGCACATTTTATTATAGGTTGACATAAAGATATATGTGTTGACTATATAAATATAAATGCAGTTTTCACTGGATACTAATTGTGATCGATCTCCCCGAGAGTCGTTTGCTAATCTATGACTCTCTGAGAAAACCACAAGAAGACTACCAAGATATGATAGATATTATCCGAGGGTAAATGTGATCTTTAAATATTGATTCCTGCTCTTTAACTCTGCAATAGCTAATTAACGATCCAATTATATATATTGTGAAGGGTTTGGGCTTGGTTTGTTGAGAAACACCGTCCGGATCTGAAAGAGCAACTTCTTGATCCTCTACGACTAATTGTAAGTTGTACTACCTCCCCGTCTCTTTACCTTAATTAGCATCACTCAGCAGACGCACGCTAAGCGGAGAGTAATCTTTTTATATCTTGTACAGTGGGTTCTACGGCAGTCACCGGGAAACAATTTATGTGCGTACTATGTTTGTGAGTTCCTGACGGTGTATGAAAAAAGAACTCCTCTACAGAGTCAGCAAGTACGTAACATGTAAATAAATTTATTTCATTTTTTGTTGCTTTTACATAAATATTATGTATGTTAATACTTTCTTTTTCTTTTAATCCAAATTGAAGGAGACATGGTTGAAGAACCAAGTGATGGATAAGGTCCACCTCAAAGCAATTCAAGAGACCATCGCGGGCTTCCTTAATGACCATGTCCTTAAGTCTGGCACCGAGTATTGGTTTAACAAAGACGAACCAATGAAGCCAAACCAAGATGAACACTTGTATGACCTCTAAGTCAGGAACAATATTTGTGTTGTAAATATCAAGTTAATGATGCATGATGGATAATATTGTATATTTTATGTACATATGTATAGATAGCTTTATAATATATATGTATATAGTTTCATATTTCATTTGTGTGTAATTGTAAATTTTATGTGTTTATATATATTTATTAGCAGCGAAAAATACGTATTTGAAACCGGCCTAATGGAATATATTAGCAGCGAAGAATACGTATTAGAAAACCTAATGTAATTATAAAACCAAAAACAATAACCAATTGAAAAGAAAAGAAAAAGAAAAAAGAAAAAAGCAGCGGCCTCTTTAGCCCCGGTTGGTAATACCAACCGGGACTAAAGAAGCCAGCCACCGTGGCCCGACTGGAGGCCTCTTTAGTCCCGGTTGGTATTACCAACCGGGGCTAAAGGTCCCCCCTTTAGCCCTGGGCGAGGGAACCGGGGCTAAAGGTCGGGCCTTTAGTCCCGATTCCTTAGCCCCGGCTCCATGTCCGGGGCTAAAGGCCTGTTCTCCAGTAGTGAGTGTAACTAAACGTTACTACTAAAACATCTCTTTGTATTAATCAAGATTTGAGCTCACAAGGTTTAATCATATTATTATTTGAGGCTGATTGTTAGAAAAGATGTCATCTTAGGCCAGTCTCGGTGGAGATTTTATCTCCCAGTTTCCAATACACCTAGATTTTAGAAAAGAGTGCATAAGAGTTTCATGGGATGAAACTGAAAGGATCAAGATGCCCAAGAGGGGGGTGAATTGGGCTTTTCTAAAACTTTTTGCAATAATTAAATCCTAACAAGCCCAATTAACCCCCTAGTGCCTAGAAGTGTGTTCCTCTAGAAACAACCGCACAAAAGATCAACACTATGACATTTGTACTCTACCATGGCAATTCAAATATGGATGAACAATAAGTAAATTGCGGAATTGAATTGCTCAAATGTAAATGCGTAAGTAAAGAGAGTAGAGATGACACGACGATCTTTTTCCCGAGGTATCGAGGTGTCGGCAAACCCCCTAGTCCTCGTTGGAGCACCCGCGCAAGGGTATCCCTCCCCCTTGATCCGCGCAAGGATCAAGTGCTCACTACGAGCTGATTTTTCGCCACTCCGGCCCGGTGAATCGCCCACTACCGGTCACAAGCTTGCTTGGGTCATCCACAAAGCCTCTGGATGCTCTCCAAGCTTCACGATCACCACCAAGCCGTCTAGGTGATGCCGATCACCAAGAGTAACAAGCTAGAACTCTCACTTGACAAAGCCAAGGCCAAAGAGATGGATGGATGCACACTTGCTACTCAATTCTCACTAGGAGGTCACTAATTCTCTCAATTAGCTATTCTCTCAACCTCACTAGGGCTCTTGCTCTTTCTCACACTCACAATGTGTTTCTCAGCAGAGGAAAGTGGCAAGAACACTTTAATGGAGGAGTATAAATACTCCCCCAACCGGTCATCCAATAGAGCACTGAACAGGTCATTCTGCGGGGGCATCGGACGCTCCGATGCTAGGCATCGGACGCTCCGATGACCTCGACCAACGGTCAACTGTACAACCTGTCAGACAGTTTAAAGGAGCATCAGACGCTGGGCAGCATCCGATGCCCTCGCAACGGACGCGTCCGATGCGAAATCAACCTCTCTGGAACCTCTCTGCATGGACATCGGACGCTGGCCCTCAGCGTCCGATGCCAGCGTCCGATGTGCCCATCAGGGCACCCTCTCTGGAACAGTGGCACAAGCGCATCCGATGTGACAACATCGGAGCGTCCGATGCCACCTCGCCAGCTCTCTCAAGTCTAAGTGACATCGGACGCGCGTCTAATGCCACTAAAGCCAGCGTTCGATGCCCAAAACAGGGTCGAAACGACTTCGGATCACGATGCTGCCTTAACGACTTTTCATCCTCGTGACACAAGGCATCTCTCTGAGCTACGTAAGGCTATGAAATAGCAAGTGTGCACCACACCTACCTCAATACACTCATCTAGGTCAAGCTACTGATTCATGCTCCCCTTTATAGTACGGCCAAAGGAAAAAAACAAAGACCTAAGACTACCTAAGTGTCCTCCAACACCATACGACACTTAGCCTAGTCTACCACCGTCTTCATCGTCCGTCCTTTGAAAACCGAAACGATTTCCATCGCCAAGGGACATGAACTCCATATGCCCGTATCATCGCCATTACCGTGACCTAACTCATCCCTGTTTCTAACACACGTTAGTCACAGTAATCTTGTGTTTCATCCAATCACCAAAAACCCACTAGGGGCCAAGATGCGTTCAATCTCCCCCTTTTTGGTGATTGATGACAACACGACCTCGAGTATAGAGAAGAGGTTTTCAAATTATGATATGTATGAACTCGCGATGAATAAGAGAAAATGGTTAGAGGCAAGCTCATACATATCATGCCAACATCCTGCACTGAACAAGTTAGAGTGAATGGCAAGTGCAAGAGTAAAAGAGCTCGAATACATAATCAAGTGAGAATTGAGTGCAAGTAATCGAGCGAAGCGAAATGACATGTCATATAAGATAACATAGTGAGCATATACATGTCATAAGGTCCATAGCATACATATATAACATAATAACATGCAAAAGATGCGATATGTAAAGAGCGTATGTGACATAACACATCATAAGATCCAAATCCCTCACACATCGCTCCCCATATCGCTATACTCGACCCACTCTCCCCCTTTGGCGTCAAGAACCAAACTAAGCGTCGGAGGGCGGAGGTGGCGCAAACGAGTCAGGACCCTCCGGAGTGCGTTGAGTGAACTCAAACTGCTGAAGAAGCGCCTCGGAGTCTGAAGAAGACGAGCCGACATGTGACACCCTAAAAATCGTTTTTCAGAAATAAGGAGTTAATATGATTTTATTTATTTGTTTTTCATGAAACACATAGGCCAAATAATAATTTTTGATGAATTAATAAAATATCTCGGGGCTTAGAAACATTTTTGTTGCATTCATGCTGAAGCATAATATTTTGCTTGAGTGTAGGAATAGTGTTGAGTGGTTCAAATTCAAATTTGATTTGAATTTGAGCAAGTTTTCAAAAGTAAATAAAAGGAAAGGGTTTTTCTTTTTCTTTCTCCCTCCCTTCCCTCTTTTGGCCCAGCCGGCATCGCGGCCCAGCCCGCGGTCGCTTTCCCCCACCCCCTCCCCTTCCTTTCTCGCCCGCACCTGCGCCGGCCAACCGGCCCAGCGCCCCGGCCCGCTCCCTCTCTCTCTCTCTCGCGCGCGCGCGCTCGCAGCCGGCCCAGCTCCCTCGCCCGCACCGCGCGCAGCCCGCTTCCCCTCGCCTGCCGTCCGGGCCCGTGCGTCAGCCGCCGGTGCCCCGCCTGCCACCGTGGCCCCACCAGTCAGCCACTGGCTCTTCCCCTACCTCGCGACGGCTCAGTGCCTGCCGCCGCCGACCCCTCCCCTCCGGAAACGGCCGCATGAGTGGCCATAATGGCCACTCGGCTCCCTTTAAGCCTCGGTGGAGCTTCCCCGACTCCTCGCCGCCCTCCCCGAACCCTATAAAGCCTCGGTGAAGGGTCGAGATGGCGGACTAGAGGGGGGGGTGAATAGTCCTTTCTAAAATTAAACGTACCGGCTAACCGAAACAAATGCGGAATTAACAACTATCGGTCTAGCCAAGACTACACCCCTCTATCTATACTCTCAAGCACCTTATAAAAGATCCTGAACAAAGCAATTAAGGTGCCGGGCTAGCTAGAGCTCACCTAAACAATTCTAGCTTGCAAGGTTACACAAACCTAAGCAACTAGTACTCAATCAATCGGGGAGCTCCTACACATTCCACTAAGCAAAAGCACAAAGCCTAAGCTCACTAGCAATACTCAATAACAAGGCTACACAAGCCAAATTAGAGAGCTCAACTTAGCTACACAAACTAAGCAATGTGACTAGCAAGACTACAAGTCAGCTAGTCACTCACGGGAATAACTTCTATGCTACACAAGCTAAGAAGGTAACTAGCATGCTACACAAGCTAACTAATTACAAGAGCAACTACACTAGCACATGTATATGAACAAGTAAATACAAGCTAGTGAATGGAGTTTGCAAACCACCGAGAAGATGAACACGAAGTTGACACGGTGATTTTTTTCCCGAGGTTCACTTGGTTGCCACCAAGCTAGTCCCCGTTGTGTCGACCACACACTTTGGTAGTTCGGCGGCTAATAGGCACCACACCTAGCTCGACACTCGAGCGCCGCAAGAACTCACCCGAAAGTGAGGGTAACTCAATGACACGCTCTACTAGAGTTTCTCTTCGCGATCCCCGCGGGGCGAGCACAATGCCCTTCACAATCCTTCTCTGGAACCACGCACAATCTTCATGCGGGCTTCACGACGGAGACTCGATCACCAAGCCGTCTAGGAGGTGGCAACCTCCAAGAGTAACAAGCACCACCGGCTTGCAACACGAACACCTAGTGCCACTCGATGCAATCTCTCAAAGCAACGCACTAGAATCGCTCACTCGCAATAGATTCGCACACTAGCAAGCACAAGCGAGTTAGAGGGCTCCTAAGCACTCCCCAAGCATGGACACCAAGTCCCAAGGGTGCTCAACCTCTCCCAAGGGCCGGCCACCCCTCTATTTATAGAGGGGAGCCACCAACTAGCCGTTTTCCCCTTCTCCCGAGCTTCCACGCCTTCGGTCGGTACTACCGACCAAAGGGTCGGTACTACCGGCGGTCAAAATGACCGTTAGAAACGCCTTTCTAACACGGTCGGGAGTAGGGTCGGTACTTCCGGCCCCGGTACTACCGGCCTTATAGCGGTACTACCGGTAGGCCAAACCGTCTCCCGAACAGAGAGTTTGCGCGCTGCACACAGGGGGCGGTAGTAGGGTCGGTACTACCGGCCTCAAGGTCGGTAGTAGGGTCAGTACTACCGAGGTTATGGCGGTACTACCTCTAGGCCAAAACTCCTCCGAATAGAGAGTTTTGTGATCTGCTCGCGGAGGGGTCGGTAGTAGGGTCGGTACTACCGGCCTCAGGGTCGGTAGTAGGGTCGGTACTGCCGACTTCAGGGTCGGTACTACCTCTAGGCCAAAATTGACCTCCGCGCTAAAACGGTCATAACTTTTAGCTCCGAACTCCGATTTCGATGATCTTGGACATTTTGGAAAGCTTATTCAGAGGGCTACACATCCCACATGAATACAAGATCCAAATCACAAAGTACTAGTAAAGAATTCCAATCCAAGATCCATCGCTTCTCTTTTTCAACCAAAGCTTTCTCCGAAACTTCTCCGAGTTGATCCAAATCAACTCCAACACCTTCTCCTTTGCAAATGTGCCAACACCACCAAGTGTATACAACCTTGTGCATGTGTGTTAGCATTTTCACAAACATTTTTCAAAGGATTTTCACTTGCTCTCACCACGCCACTCGATCCTAGCAACATCGCAAAGTTAGATCGCTCAAGTGGCACTAGATGACCGATATGCAAACAAGTTTGCTCCTCTTGATAGTACGGCCATCTATCCTAAACCCGGTCATAAACTTCTCTACACACCTATGACCGGTGAAATGAAATGCCCTATAAGTATACCTTTGCCTTGCACATTCCATTCCATCTCCTTTGGTGTTGATGCAACACATGCACCAACCTATCATCAAATGATATGATCCACTTCATATCATCACATGACCTCCATGGTACATCGATCTTGACCTCACTTGCTCTTCACCATTGCTTCGGTCCTTCGGCGCCAAGTCTTTGCTCAAGCCTCCCGACACTCGGTACCAACGGCTTCAAAGCCTCCAACTTGCCCTTCACCTTCGCAACCGGTCCATCAAGCCATGTCTTGCCTTGATCTTCACCATCTTAGCCACATGACTCCATGTCATGTCTCATATGCAATAAGCTTCTTCATTGCTCATTCATATGTGAACTAATTTCCTGTGTATCTCACATAAGCACATATTAGTTCACCTAGGTTGTCACTCAATTACCAAAACCAAACAAGGACCTTTCAATCTCCCCCTTTTTGGTAATTGATGACAACTCTACAAAGATATGGAAATTAAGCTCTTTGGATTCTATGTTACTTATCCAACATTAAGACCATATGAGAGAATTTGGATAAGCATCATACAACCCGACTTTGTAGTGATAACTCCCCCTACATGTGTGCTCAAATGGTTTGGATTCAAGCTTGCACACATGCATAAATATGAAATTTGTGGATGTGTTAGCACTACTAAGTGATGCTAAGGTATACAAGATAGAATTTTACCTTTGAAGCGTGTAAACCAAACTTTTAATCATCCTTAGCATCAACCTTGCTAGAGACAAGTGAAACTAGATACCACGTGAGATCAACATTATAAACATGGTTCTAGTTACCACTTGCTACGCTAAGACTATGCTCTAGATACCAAATAAAGGAAAAACAATCATCATTCAAGTATTAGCTCTAGCAAATATTGCACACAAGCATATAAGAATTTAGAACATATGCAATGCAAGCAAGCAAATGTAATGCACACCCAAATGCATCAAACATGTATTCATGAGCTTGCTCCCCCTACTTGTGTGCTCTCTTTGTTCAAGAATTTTGAACCTTTTCCATTGTTCAATCTTGCTCCCTCTTGATCCATGTCCATCTTCTTTTCTCCCCCTTTGTCATCAATGACCACAAAAGGTATGCTTCTCTTGATACAAAGGGTTGGACTAGGGTAGATGGTTGATACTTGAGTCTTCATTTTTTTTTATGGACACCACCATATGTGTTGGAATGACACCATGTGTAGGATCTTTGACCTTGATACCAATAGGTGGGGCACCTCCCCTATGTCATAGCATGGGTCATCCACTTGATAAGCTTGAGCTCTTGTTGGTGATGAATCTTTGCTTGATTTGATCACTTAAAGTTGAGGATCACTTGAAGTCTTGTAGGATACCACTTGAATGAAAATTTAACTTGATATCCATTTGCATTATTATCTTCTTCTTGAACTCTTGTCATCTTCATGAGCTTCTCATTTGTGACTTGAACTAGGCAATATAGCACAAGATATCTAACTCGGTTTGCTCTAGAGTAAGCTTCTTCACACATCTTTCAATGGTTATCTTACTCATGTTGAATTAGACACTTGAATGTTCATCTTCTAGATCAAGTACTTGGGTTCACTAGCTCATGAACAAACTCATATACTAACCACTAGATCATATAATCAAACAAGCAATAGTGGTAGGCTATGAATTTAAACTTTTCAATTGTTATGCATGATCCTAATGATATGATCCATTTCATATCATCACATGACCTCCATGGTACATCGATCTTGACCTCACTTGCTCTTCACCATTGCTTCGGTCCTTCGGCGCCAAGTCTTTGCTCAAGCCTCCCGACACTCGGTACCAACGGCTTCAAAGCCTCCAACTTGCCCTTCACCTTCGCAACCGGTCCATCAAGCCAAGTCTTGCCTTGATCTTCACCATCTTAGCCACATGACTCCATGTCATGTCTCATATGCAATAAGCTTCTTCATTGCTCATTCATATGTGAACTAATTTCCTGTGTATCTCACATAAGCACATATTAGTTCACCTAGGTTGTCACTCAATTACCAAAACCAAACAAGGACCTTTCACTCGGGCCAAAGCCCGAGCCCCTCTCCCACACCGCTCGCCCACGCTCTCTCTTTGTCGCCGCCGCGAAGCCCTACCGAACCGCTCAGAGCTCACTCCGAGCCCCTCCAGGTGTCGCCGCGGCCACCTAAGGCACTTCTGTGCCCACCCTCTCTTCTCTTTGCGCGAATCGTGCTCACCGGGAGTTTTTCCCTTTTGCAGATCCGCATCGCCGCCGTACGTCGCCTTGGTGAGCCCATCCGTCGAAGCTGAGCTCACTAGAGTGCTCGTCTTGATCCCCGCTCCGCTCTGGTGGAGTCTGTTGAGTCAGCCGGGGACTAGAGCACCCTCTAGTGGAGTTCCCGAGCCGTACCCATGGCGCGCCGCCGTGCCTAGGTGGCAGCGCCGCCGCCCCCGCCGCCGCGTGAACCCGCTGAGCCCTCTGGGCCGTCTGATCGACGCTGGATGGCCAGGATTAGATCCCGCCCCGAAGGGGTATACGCCGGGTTCACGGACCCGTGAACCAGCGGCCCCGCGCGCGGTCCACCGGCCGCGTGGTGGACCGGCCAACCCGCTCTCGCCGCGTGGCGCCGCGTCAGCGCCCGCGCGGCTGCAGCTGCCGCTTTTGCAAAAAGGCCCTCGAGCTTTTTAAAAATCAACCCGCAGTCCGATGCAGTTCAATATATTTAGTTTTAAGTCATGTTTTCTTTCGGTTTAGCCCCTGGAGTTCTCGGTTTTAGTGCCCGCCGTCCAGAGCCACGAGTTTTGCGCGCTAACCCCCGTCGGCTATGTTTATTTATGTTTAGGTCCTCGGTTTTCGCGAGTTAGCCCCCGGAAAATAAGTTTTATTTATAAAAATGCCCCTAAACTTGTTTTCTTTATAACTTTGTCGTTTTAGGTCCGATTAGAGTGATCTTTATGTTCATTTGATCGTATCGACGAGTAGAATAGTTTTATATATGTTTCTCTAACTGTTTTTGATGCTTGGTGTACTATTCTAATAAAAGTATATTTTGTTTGCATGTAATGACTGTTTGGATGCTATGATTGGTGATTATATACCGAGTCCAGACGGTGACGTGTTTGAGGAGCAAGTTTCGCAGGAGCAGTACCAGGACCAAGCGTGTGACCAAGGCAAGTACAACCCACGGTTTCCTTGTTACCTACTTAATGCAAGATCCAGTAATCATTATGCATGTGTCTAATATGATGAACCATAGGTCCATACTAGTCTCCTTGAACTATATACCTTGTACCTATGGGAGGGTTTTGCATAATTTGACTAGAAATGCTACGCGCTAAATATTGCTAATTGTTTAATACTGACTAATGACTATGGAACAATGTTAAAAGAGGCTTTTTAACCACGTTTAGGGCACTGGAGCCTGGTGTTGCTCAGTGACCCACCCCAGGGACTATCTTTTAAAGCGGCCACCCGGGAGATCCCGTACAACCTTGGGAATTATATGGCTCTGATCTTAGTTGTGTAACTAGACTTTCTCTAGCATGTAGTAGTTACCGAAAGGCGCTAGAGGGGGGAACTGGGTTAAAGAATGGCTTCCTTGCCTATCAAGATGTGTACTGGTCGGCTGTCAGGTGTGCCATCTTGAAGAGGGCCTCCATTCGCCTGGAAGCCGAAACCTTACGGCTACTACTTGTTAGAGTAGCTAGTGAAAGACTACGTAGTGAAACCCTGCCGTACTTCCATAGAGGAGGTAATGTGGGATTGGCTCTCCCCGGCATATGGGAATCACGGCCTAAGGTAAAAGTGTACAACCTCTGCAGAGTGTAAACCTGATATATCAGCCGTGCTCACGGATACGAGCGGCTCGGATCCTTTATAAGTGGTTCATGGTGGGGTATGTTGGTGGTTTGTGGCTTACCTCTTGTTAACATAATAATGATCATACTTTATGGGACAACAGGGATCATATACTTAGTAATGAAAGGATAATATTAAAATATAACCAAGTTAAAATGCTAACCGCAGTCAACCAGGTCAACCTTTTGAGCCTTGCATTCCCCGTAGTTGTACTTGCTGAGCATGGTGAGCTGACGCTTGTCGTTGGTTCACATAAAAATCCCGGATGGGTACCAGATGAAGGAGAGTACGAGGAGTATCCAGAAGATGTGCCAGACTTCTGAGGATGGCGTACCCCCAGTCGGTGTCCCTATGGAGTGAAGTCTACGTCTACGCTACCGTTGTAATAATGGGTCGTTGGCCGATGTGATGAACAATCTCGTGTGATGTAATAAGTTATTAAACATTGTTCGTGCTGTAATGATATACATTTTATGGTATATGTGGATTTGGGACCCCCTGGGCCCACATATGCTTTACCTCGGTTTTATTCGTAAATCTGGGTGTTACACGGCAGTCTGACCCTCAGTAGCTGCACGCGGAGTGAAGCGGTCTGGGTCGGGTCTGCTTGCTCTGGCTGCTCAACCTGCTCGGTCTGCTCGGCCTGCTCTGTCTCTGGCTGCTCTGCCTGCTCAGTCACGGTCTGCTCAGTCTCGATCGCCATCTCGGTAGCTGTGTCAACCTAAGTCTTGGAGTGCGGAAGCTCGTGTATAACGGACAACTCAGGCTGAACTGAAGTAGTAGGCTCTGACGGTACTGGCTCAGTCTGCTCTGAAGACGCGATGAAGCTCGGTAGGGTCTCTGTAGTGGAAGTCACAGGAGCCGTCGTCGTCTGAGCTGAACCGGGGAAACCTGGAGTGGGCATCCTGGTGAGCTCGCTGAAGCTGGCCGACAAGTCACGCGTCACAGAAGTAGTCGTCACGAACAGGGACTCTATCGGACGTGGCGTGAAGCCTGTGCGAAGCGGACTGAAGAGCGGGGCCCCTCCTGATGGAGTAGTGTACCAGGTGGAGTGAGAGGGACCCGAGAACTGTGGCTGCTGCTGGAAGTGCTGAGGCTGTCGTGGAACAGGCGACTGCCACTGAATCTGCTGCTGCTGCGGTGGAGGTTGCTGCCACTGCCACTTTGGAGGTCCGCTCATGACGCTCCATGAAGGTCAAAGTCTGCTGCTGGAGCTCCATCATCTGACGCTGAAGTGCATCGGACCTCTTCTGGGCCTGCTGCTGTGCCAAGGCCTGTGCCTGAGCTAGGCGCTGCTGCTTCTGGGCGAGACGCTCGACGTCCTGAGTGACCGTCCTCTGCTGCTCCTCCATCCGAGAAAGAATAGCTAGCAGCACGGGGTCGAAGGAGGAAGTACCAGACGTCCCGGCCTGTGAGTCATAAGCTCTAGGCTGAAAACGAGGCGGGAGCTGCTAGTCCTTGTCAGAGCTGTCTGTGGGGTCCTCGGCCACGAACGTGTCCTCTCCCTCTAGATCGGCTAGCTCCTGCTCGGCGAGGGCTCTGACAGTCTTGTCCTGCTCCTGTGCTGACTCAGGCACCTCTGAACGGCGTCGAGAGCTGGACGGTGCCTCCTGATGCTGCCTGCGGTCCCGACCGTGTCCCAAGAGCTGACTCATGTTGTACGCGGGGAACACGGTCGCGGAGCCTGTGAGTGACTGGTCTGGTCGGCCCCCTGTGGTGACAGCTACCTTCCAAAGACTAGGCAACCTGGCACTTATAGGTGGTGCCTTGGTATTAGGTGAGTGTGAGAAGTAGACTTAGAAAATGGGTTTGATTTGTTATTTCACCAATCTTAGGTATTAGGTGGTGGCTTGGTATCACTTCACCAATCTTACCTCAAATAGTAAAACATAAACATGTTTATTTTTTCTTTTTCTTTTCTTTTTGCAACAATACCTAAGCTCGCTTTATTCATCAAAAGGAAAGGAGGGTTACAAGACATAATCCTACTTACTGGAACTAACACGATTTTTAGAAGACAAGCCTTATAAGGAAGGTAAAATTGACTACAGGTCTAGAATGTAGGACGCTACCCTAGATAGACTGGACACCCCTTTTTCCTAGGAGTAATTCCAAAATTTTATTTTTTTTGTAATTTATAAAATTTCTAGTACTCCTCTGTCTTTCATAAAACTTTTTACCATATCTGACTCATATTTAAAATTTGTAGATGGCACGGACCAAGCAGACCGCTCGCAAGAGCACCGGAGGACGCGCACCGACGAGTGCTGAGTATCGTCGTCTGTTTCGTCAGCAGAAGCAGGAGGCTGAGGAGGAGCCCGAGGAGCAACAGCAGGCTGCAGGTGGAGACCCCAGCGACGACTCCGGAGACTCGCCTGACGACCACTCCTCCGATGACTCTTCCGACGACCACTCCAGCTCCGACTCCAGCGACCCGCACGATGACGGCGACGACAGTGGTTCGAAGACCCCGGAGTACCACGTTCAGGATGAGGAAAACCCTGGCTGGATTCCGAAGACCCACACCACTGAGGAGGGCGACGACTTCTACCACCCCAAGCTCCTGAAGCTCGTCGACTTGCGCTTCGGACCCCTACGCACCACGGTGGAGTACCGCAGCCGGTCGTACACCCACCCAGAGCACACCGGCTACTAGGTCACGAAGGCTTTCGTGAAGACTTGGGACGAGGAGGACAAGTCTTGGGTTGTTCGTGACGTCATCAGCGCCATGAGCCCGACCCTCGCTCGTGAGTTCGGTGTGGAGGACGCAGCGAGACAGGCTTGTCTCATCTTCCGCGATAGGCTTCTTCCGATCACCTAGCAGGACAACGACCGCTACTTTCCCCGACGCCGTACCTTGGACGACGGCTGTGTGGTTGCCAGAGTGCAGCAGCACGAGAGTGCCAGGTTGATTGCGACAGTGCCCTTGGTGGTCGCTCTCAACACCGCTCTGGATCGTGCTATGTTGGACCAGAGGACCCTGTGGATCGAGATGGAGAGGATGCAGCGTCGGATCGACTCTCTCGAGCGCCAGGTGCGACGTGGAGTTCAGCCACAGGACCCCCTGCCAGCCACCACAGCGAGAGACCCTGCCATCGTCGCTCAGCGCAAGAGGCACCACCCGAGTTGCACCTGCACCCGCACGACCTTTGACCCATAGGAGTTCCACCCCAGACCAGATCGACAGTTGCGCGAGTTTGAGTCAGTTTCGAGTCAGAGTCATGTTGATGTCGAGTCCGTGAAAAACTTTGAGTTTAATAATGTGTTTTAATGCTTGTGATGATGATCATGTAATGATTTGGATCTTTGCATGATTGAAGATGAGTGTGGGGCATGTCCACACCATCTTAGTACTCTTAATGTGGTAATAATAATAATAATAATGTTGGGTTCTATATCATCTTTTCTCGGATTAGTTTGCTCGAGCAGTTTTCTTTTGTTATCCCTATCTCTGTCAGTGCTTTATCATACAGTACAAAAGAGCTTATGAGGCCTATACATATGTTACAGATGGTTGACACCAGGAGAACCCCTGGGGCAGGAAACCCACCACCACCACCTCCCAATGTGTCAATAGAACAACTCCTGGCTATGCAGACACAGCTCATGCAACAGATGACCAATGCCATCCAGAACAACCAGAATCATCCACCCCCACCTCCACCTCAAGTTAGAGATAAGCGAGGCGAGTTCATGAAGGGACACCCGCCTACCTTCGATCACTCCCCTGATCCACTTCAGGCCGATGACTGGCTCCGGGCAGTTGGACGCCAGTTGGAGATCGCGCAATGCAACGACCGCGAGAAGGTCTTGTATGCGTCTGGGCAACTCCAAGGAGCAGCTCTTGATTGGTGGGAGACTTACCAACAAGCACACCCCAACCCCAACCAGATCACGTGGCAAGAGTTCCGCGACAGTTTCCGCACGCATCATGTGCCGGCGGGAACAGTACGTTTGAAGAGAAAGGAGTTCTTAGCTCTAAAGCAAGGAAGCAAGTCTGTTAGTGAGTATAAGGACAAGTTTACACAGCTCTCCCGCTATGCACCACGGGACATTGAAGAAGACCTTGATAAGCAGGAGCTTTTCATGGAAGGCTTGAACGATGGAATCCAGTATCAGCTACTCTCTCACACCTTCGCCAACTTTCAGCAGATGGTTGATAAGGCGTTGGTAATTGAAGGAAAGAGGCGTGATATGGATGCCAAGAAGAGAAAGTTCCAGAACCAGCAGTCCGGAAGCAGCAGCCGTTCGCGCTTTTCTACGGGGTACGGCAACCAGCAGAGGCAGTATGGACAGTCAAGCAATGATCAGCGCAACCAGAACCAGCAAAGGACCCCTCAGCAGTCGCATCAGAACCAGAACCGTGCACAGACCTCTCGCCAAGGACAGACTGGTGGAACGCCAGTGAAGAACTCCCCCAACACACCAGCCACTCCAACAAACAACAAGTGCTTCGTCTGTGGTGACGTTAGGCATCTCTCCTATCATTGTCCCAAGAAGACAGGACAGGGATCCCAAAGTAATCAAAAGCTCAACACCCACACGCCAAGCCGTCAGGGACAACAGAACTATGCTCGTGGCAGAGTGAATCATGTGACAACGGAATCTGCTCAGGGCACCCCGGATGTTGTGATCGGTACGTTCCCAGTTAACTCCCACTCTGCTTTAGTTTTGTTCGATTTTGGGGCATCGCATTCTTTTATATCTGCACATTTTGTGAAGAGGCATACACTACTCATGCATACCATGGACAAGGCCATGCTTGTTAGTTCACCAGGTGGTGAAATGAGAGCAAGCTTGCGTTGCTCGAAGGTTAAGGTTAATATAAGGGGGTAGACTTCTTATCTGATCTAATGGTGTTAAATACATATGGGATCGATGTCATACTGGGTATGGACTGGTTGACAAGGCATGATGCAGTCATTCACTGTGCATCAAGAACCGTACAGCTGAAAACTTCAGAAGGAGAAGTAATAGAGTGCAAGGCAGTGTCACCAACTCTTGAAGTATGCCAAGTAAATCAGATTAAGGGATCAACGACCGATGATATTCCAATAGTCAGAGAATTCCCGGATGTTTTTCCCGATGATCTGCCAGGTATGTCGCCTGAACGTGAAATTGAATTTATAATAGATCTTTTACCTGGCACTGCACCAATAGCGAAGAGACCTTATAGAATGGGTGTTAATGAGTTAGAAGAACTAAAGAAACAAATAAGAGAGTTACAGGATAAGGGTTATGTTCGACCTAGTTCCTCACCTTGGGGAGCACCTGTGTTGTTTGTAGAAAAGAAAGATGGAACTCAAAGGATGTGCATAGATTACAGATCCTTGAATGAAGTGACCATAAAGAATAAGTATCCTTTGCCTCGGATTGATGACTTGTTTGATCAGTTAAGAGGAGCATGTGTTTTCTCTAAGATAGATCTCCGATCTGGGTATCACCAGTTGAGAATTCGAGCATCAGATATACCAAAGACTGCTTTCACCACTCGTTATGGTTTGTATGAATTCACAGTGATGTCTTTTGGTTTGACCAATGCACCGGCTTACTTCATGTACTTAATGAACAATGTATTCATGGAGTATCTGGACAAGTTCGTTGTGGTTTTCATAGATGACATTTTGGTCTATTCCAAGAACGAAGAGGAACACGAAGAACATCTGAGGCTAGTGTTGCAAAAGCTCAGGGAAAATGAACTATATGCTAAGTTGAGCAAGTGTGAGTTTTGGTTAAAGGAAGTATCCTTTCTTGGGCATGTTATTTCTAATGGTGGAGTAGCAGTGGATCCGAAGAAAGTTCAGGATGTGTTGAGTTGGAATTCACCCAAAGATGTCAGTGAGATACGTAGTTTTCTGGGTATGGCTGGATACTACCGAAGATTCATAGAAGGGTTTTCTAAACTTGCCAAACCAATGACCGCTTTGTTAGAGAAGAATGCTAAGTTTGTCTGGTCAGAGAAATGTCAGGAAAATTTCAAAGAATTAAAGAAGAGGTTGACAACCGCACCAGTGTTAGTTCTGCCAAATCTCACCAGAAGTTTCTCGATATATTGTGATGCATCCAGGCAAGGTCTGGGATGTGTTCTTATGCAAGATGGCAAGGTAGTAGCATACGCGTCACGACAGCTAAGAAAGCATGAACTCAACTATCCGACTCACGATCTAGAACTGGCAGCAGTTGTGCATGCTTTGAAAATATGGAGACACTATCTGATAGGTCACAAATGTGAGATTTACACTGATCATAAGAGCTTAAAGTATATCTTTACTCAGTCAGATCTGAATTTAAGGCAAAGAAGATGGTTAGAATTGATCAAGGATTATGATCTCGAAGTACACTATCATCCAAGAAAAGCAAATGTTGTGGCAGACGCTCTCAGTCAAAGAAGCTATGCAAATATGGTTAGAGCATCTCAGTTTCCGGCAGAGTTAGCAGAAGAGTTTGGGAAGTTAAACCTAGCAATCGTTGCACACACAGTGGAGTTAGAAGTGGAACCTGTTCTTGAACAAGAAATCCGTAAGGGTCAGTTGAAAGATGAAGACATCATAGCCATTGCAGAACGCATAGTGGTTGGCAAAGCACCTGGTTTCAAAATGGATGAACAAGGGACTGTATGGCATGGTAAAAGAATCTGTGTGCCGGATGTCAAGTCAGTCAAGGATATGATTCTTAATGAAGCTCATAACTCAGCATACTCAATTCATCCAGGCAGTATAAAAATGTACCTAGATCTGAGAGAAAAGTATTGGTGGTGTGGTATGAAAAGGGGAATAGCCGAATATGTTGCAATCTGTGATACGTGTCAGAGAGTTAAAGCAGAACATCAAAGACCTGCAGGACTGCTTCAACCCATGAAAATTCCGGAATGGAAGTGGGAAGAAGTGGGAATGGATTTCATTGTGGGCTTACCCCGTACTCAGAAAGGTTATGATTCTATATGGGTTATAGTGGATCGGTTGACTAAAGTGGCACATTTCCTTCCTGTCAAAACCACTTACACAGGAGCTAAGCTAGCAGAGCTATATATGGAAAGAATAGTATGTTTGCATGGGGTTCCTAAAAAGATTGTGTCAGATAGAGGGACTCAGTTTACCTCTCAATTTTAGCAGAAGTTACATGAATCACTGGGAACCAAGCTCAACTTCAGCTCCGCATATCATCCGCAGACTGATGGGCAGACAGAGAGAACGAATCAGATTCTCGAGGATATGTTATGGGCATGTGCACCTCAGTATGGAATCAGTTGGGACAAGAGTTTGGCTTATGCAGAATTTTCATATAACAACAGTTGCCAGAAGAGTTTAAAGATGTCACCTTTTGAGGCCTTATACGGAAGGCAGTGTCGAACTCCTTTGTTCTGGAATCAAACTGGTGAAAGTCAAGTTTTCGGACCTGAAGTTTTAAAAGAGGCAGAAAATCAAGTTCATATAATCAGGCAGAATCTGAAAATAGCTCAGTCAAGGAAGAAAAGTTATGCAGATAACAGAAGACGGAATCTGGAGTTTGAAATCGGGAATTATGTTTATCTAAAGGTTTCACCTATGAGAGGAACCAAGAGGTTTCATGCCAAAGGCAAGTTAGCACCCAGATATGTGGGACCGTTCAGAATCTCAGATAGAAGAGGTGAAGTGGCATATCAGCTTGAGTTGCCAGAAAGTCTTTCAGGGGTACATAATGTGTTTCAGGTATCGCAGTTAAAGAAATGTTTGCGAGTACCCGAAGAACAGTTACCTTTGGAAGAATTGGACATCAAGGGAGATCTCACCTATGCAGAATATCCTCTCAAAATCTTGGATACCGCAGAGAGAATTACCCGGAGCAAGATAATCAGGATGTGTAAGGTTCAGTGGAATCGGCACTCTGAGGATGAGGCCACCTGGGAAGGAGAAGAGGATCTAAGATCATAGTATCCCAATCTTTTCAATCTTCCGAATCTCGAGGACGAGATTCATCCTAAGGGGGGTAGGTTTGTGACACCCTAAAAAATGTTTTTTGGAAATAAGGAGTTAATATGATTTTATTTATTTGTTTTTCATGAAACACATAGGCCAAATAATAATTTTTGATGAATTAATAAAATATCTCGGGGCTTAGAAACATTTTTGTTGCATTCATGCTGAAGCATAATATTTTGCTTGAGTGTAGGAATAGTGTTGAGTAGTTCAAATTCAAATTTGATTTGAATTTGAGCAAGTTTTCAAAAGTAAATAAAAGGAAAGGGTTTTTCTTTCTCTTTCTCCCTCCCTTCCCTCTTTTGGCCCAGCCGGCGTCGCGGCCCAGCCCGCGGTCGCTTTCCCCCACCCCCTCCCCTTCCTTTCTCGCCCGCGCCTGCGCCGGCCCAGCGGCCCAGCGCCCCGGCCCGCTCCCTCTCTCTCTCTCTCGCGCGCGCTCGCCGCTGGCCTAGCTCCCTCGCCCGCACCGCGCGCAGCCCGCTTCCCCTCGCCTGCCGTCCGGGCCCGCGCATCAGCCGCCGGTGCCCCGCCTGCCACCGTGGCCCCACCAGTCAGACACTGGCTCTTCCCCTACCTCGCGACGGCTCAGTGCCTGCCGCCGCCGACCCCTCCCCTCCGGAAACGGCCGCATGAGTGGCCATAATGGCCACTCGGCTCCCTTTAAGCCTCAGTGGAGCTTCCCCGACTCCTCGCCGCCCACCCCGAACCCTATAAAGCCTCGGGCCAAAGCCCGAGCCCCTCTCCCACACCGCTCGCCCACGCTCTCTCTTTGCCGCCGCCGCGAAGCCCTGCCGAACCGCTCAGAGCTCACTCCGAGCCCCTCCAGGTGTCGTCGCGGCCACCTAAGGCACTTCTGTGCCCACCCTCTCTTCTCTTTGCGCGAATCGTGCTCACGGGAGTTTTTCCCTTTTGAAGATCTGCATCGCCACCGTACGTCGCCTTGGTGAGCCCCTCCGTCGAAGCTGAGCTCACCAGAGTGCTCGTCTTGATCCCCGCTCCGCTCTGGTGGAGTCTGTTGAGTCAGCCGGGGACTAGAGCACCCTCTAGTGGAGTTCCTGAGCCGTACCCATGGCGCGCCGCCGTGCCGAGGTGGCAGCGCTGCCGCCCCCGCCGCCGCGTGAACCCCGCTGAGCCCTCTGGGCAGTCTGATCGACGCTGGATGGCCATGTTTAGATCCCGCCCCAAAGGGGTATACGCAGGGTTCACGGACCCGTGAACCAGCGGCCCTCGCGCGGTCACCGGCCGCGTGGTGGACCGGCCAACCCGCTCTCGCCGCGTGGCGCCGCGTCAGCGCCCGCGCGGCTGCAGGTACTGCTTTTGCCAAAAGGCCCTCGAGCTTTTTAAAAATCAACCCGCAGTCCGATGCAGTTCAATATATTTAGTTTTTAAGTCCTGTTTTCTTTCGGTTTAGCCCCTGGAGTTCTCGGTTTTAGTGCCCGCCGTCCAGAGCCGCGAGTTTTGCGCGCTAACACCCCCGTCGGCTATGTTTATTTACATTTAGGTCCTCGGTTTTCGTGAGTAGCCCCCGGAAAATAAGTTTTATTTATAAAAATGCCCCCTGAACTTGTTTTCTTTATAACTTTCTCGTTTTAGGTCCGATTAGAGTGATCTTTATGTTCATTTGATCGTATCGACGAGTAGAATAGTTTTATATATGTTTCTCTAACTGTTTTTGATGCTTGGTGTATTGTTCTAATAAAGTATATTTTGTTTGCATGTAATGACTGTTTGATGCTATGATTGGTGATTATATACCGAGTCCAGACGGTGACGTGTTTGAGGAGCAAGTTTCGCAGGAGCAGTACCAGGACCAAGCGTGTGACCAAGGCAAGTACAACCCACGGTTTCCTTGTTACCTACTTAATGCAAGATCCAGTAATCATTATGCATGTGTCTAATATGATGACCATAGGTCCATACTAGTCTCCTTGAACTATATACCTTGTACCTATGGGAGGGTTTTGCATAATATGACTAGAAATGCTACGCGCTAAATATTGCTAATTGTTTAATACTGACTAATGACTATGGAACAATGTTAAAAGAGGCTTTTTAACCATGTTTAGGGCACTGGAGCCTGGTGTTGCTCAGTGACCCACCCCGGGGACTATCTTTTAAAGCGTCCACCCAGGAGATCCCGTACAACCTTGGGAATTATATGGCTCTGATCTTAGTTGTGTAACTAGACTTTCTCTAGCATGTAGTAGTTACCGAAAGGCGCTAGAGGGGGGGAACTGGGTTAAAGAATGGCTTCCTTGCCTGTCAAGATGTGTACTGGTCGGCTGTCAGGTGTTGCCATCTTGAACGGGGCCTCCATTCGCCTGGAAGCCGAAACCTTGCGGCTACTACTTGTTAGAGTAGCTAGTGAAAGACTACGTAGTGAAACCCTGCCGTACTTCCATAGAGGAGGTAATGTGGGATTGGCTCTCCCCGGCATATGGGAATCACGGCCTAAGGTGAAAGTGTACAACCTCTGCAGAGTGTAACCTGATATATCAGTCGTGCTCACGGATACGAGCGGCTCGGGTCCTTTATAAGTGGTTCATGGTGGGGTATGTTGGTGGTTTGTGGCTTACCTCTTGTTAACATAATAATGATCATACTTATGGGACAACAGGGATCATATACTTAGTAATGAAAGGATAATATTAAAATATGACCAAGTTTAAAATGCTAACCGCAGTCAACCAGGTCAACCTTTGAGCCTTGCATTCCCCGTAGTTGTACTTGCTGAGCATGGTGAGCTGACGCTTGTCGTTGGTTCACATAAAAATCCCGGATGGGTACCAGATGAAGGAGAGTACGAGGAGTATCCAGAAGATGTGCCAGACTTCTGAGGATGGCGTACCCCCAATCGGTGTCCCTAGTGGAGTGAAGTCTACGTCTACGCTACCGTTGTAATAATGGGTCGTTGGCCGATGTGATGAACAATCTCGTGTGATGTAATAAGTTATTAAACATTGTTCGTGCTGTAATGATATACATTTTATGGTATATGTGGATTTGGGACCCCCTGGGCCCACATATGCTTTACCTCGGTTTTATTCGTAAATCCGGGTTGTTTACCACGGCAGTCTGACCCTCAGTAGTTGCACGCGGAGTGAAGCGGTCTGGGTCGGGTCTGCTTGCTCTAGGCTGCTCAACGCTCGTCGCTCGGCCTGCTCTGTCTCGGCTGCTCTGGCCTGCTCATGTCACGTCTGCTCAGTCTCGATCGCCATCTCGGTAGCTGTGTCAACCTAAGTCTTGGAGTGCGGAAGCTCGTGATATAACGGACAACTCAGGCTGAACTGAAGTAAGTATGCTCTGACGGGTAGCTGGCTCAGTCTGCTCTGAAGACGCGATGAAGCTCGGTAGGGGTCTCTGTAGTGGAAGTCACAGGAGCCGTCGTCGTCTGAGCTGAACCGGGGAAACCTGGAGTGGGCATCCTGGTGAGCTCGCTGAAGCTGGCCGACAAGTCACGCGTCACAGAAGTAGTCGTCACGAACAGGGACTCTATCGGACGTGGCGTGAAGCCTGTGCGAAGCGGACTGAAGAGCGGGGCCCCTCCTATGGAGTAGTGTACCAGGTGGAGTGAGAGGGACCCGAGAACTGTGGCTGCTGCTGGAAGTGCTGAGGCTGTGTGGAACAGGCGACTGCCACTGAATCTGCTGCTGCTGCGGTGGAGGTTGCTGCCACTGCCCACTTTGGAGGTCCGCTCATGACGCTCCATGAAGGTCAAGTCTGTGCTGGAGCCCATCATCTGACGCTGAGTGCATCGGACCTCTTCTGGGCCTGCTGCTGTGCCAAGGCCTGTGCCTGAGCTAGGCGCTGCTGCTCCTTGGGCGAGACGCTCGACGTCCTGAGTGACCGTCCTCTGCTGCTTCCTCCATCCGAGAAAGAATAGCTAGCAGCACGGGGTCGAAGGAGGAAGTACCAGACGTCCCGGCCTGTGAGTCATAAGCTCTAGGCTGAAAACGAGGCGGGAGCCTGCTAGTCCTTGTCAGAGCTGTCTGTGGGGTCCTCGGCCAACGAACGTGTCCTCTCCCTCTAGATCGGCTAGCTCCTGCTCGGCGAGGGCTCTGACAGTCTTGTCCTGCTCCTGTGCTGACTCAGGCACCTCTGAACGGCGTCGAGAGCTGGACGGTGCCTCCTGATGCTGCCTGCGGTCCCGACCGTGTCCAAGAGCTGACTACATGTTGTAGCGGGGAACACGGTCGCGGAGCCTGTGAGTGACTGGTCTGGTCGGCCCCCTGTGGTGACAGCTACCTTCCAAAGACTAGGCAACCTGGCACTTATAGGTGGTGCCTTGGTATTATGTGAGTGTGAGAAGTAGACTTAGAAAATGGGTTTGATTTGTTATTTCACCAATCTTAGGTATTAGGTGGTGGCTTGGTATCACTTCACCAATCTTACCTCAAATAGTAAAACATAAACATGTTTATTTTTTCTTTTTCTTTTCTTTTTGCAACAATACCTAAGCTCGCTTTATTCATCAAAAGGAAAGGAGGGTTACAAGACATAATCCTACTTACTGGAACTAACACGATTTTTAGAAGACAAGCCTTATAGGAAGGTAAAATTGACTACAGGTCTAGAATGTAGGACGCTACCCTAGATAGACTGGACACCCCTTTTTCCTAGGAGTAATTCCAAAATTTTATTTTTTTTGTAATTTATAAATTTCTAGTACTCCTCTGTCTTTCCTAAAACTTTTTACCATATCTGACTCATATTTAAAATTTGGTAGATGGCACGGACCAAGCAGACCGCTCGCAAGAGCACCGGAGGACGCGCACCGACGAGTGCTGAGTATCGTCGTCTGTTTCGTCAGCAGAAGCAGGAGGCTGAGGAGGAGCCCGAGGAGCAACAAGCAGGCTGCAGGTGAGACCCCAGCGACGACTCCGGAGACTCGCCTGACGACCACTCCTCCGATGACTCTTTCCGACGACCACTCCAGCTCCGACTCCAGCGACCCGCACGATGACGGGCGACGACAGTGGTCGAAGACCCCGGAGTACCACGTTCAGGATGAGGAAAACCCTGGCTGGATTCCGAAGACCCACACCACTGAGGAGGGCGACGACTTCTACCACCCCAAGCTCCTGAAGCTCGTCGACTTGCGCTTCGGACCCCTACGCACCACGGTGGAGTACCGCAGCCGGTCGTACACCCACCCAGAGCACACCGGCTACTAGGTCACGAAGGCTTTCGTGAAGACTTGGGACGAGGAGGACAAGTCTTGGTTGTTCGTGACGTCATCAGCGCCATGAGCCCGACCCTCGCTCGTGAGTTCGGTGTGGAGGACGCAGCGAGACAGGCTTGTCTCATCTTCCGCGATAGGCTTCTTCCGATCACCTAGCAGGACAACGACCGCTACTTTCCCCGACGCCGTACCTTGGACGACGGCTGTGTGGTTGCCAGAGTGCAGCAGCACGAGAGTGCCAGGTTGATTGCGACAGTGCCCTTGGTGGTCGCTCTCAACACCGCTCTGGATCGTGCTATGTTGGACCAGAGGACCCTGTGGATCGAGATGGAGAGGATGCAGCGTCGGATCGACTCTCTCGAGCGCCAGGTGCGACGTGGAGTTCAGCCACAGGACCCCCTGCCAGCCACCACAAGCGAGAGACCCTGCCATCGTCGCTCAGCGCAAGAGGCACCACCCGAGTTGCACCTGCACCCGCCACGACCTTTGACCCATAGGAGTTCCACCCCAGACCAGATCGACAGTTGCGCGAGTTTGAGTCAGTTTCGAGTCAGAGTCATGTTGATGTCGAGTCCGTGAAAAACTTTGAGTTTAATAATGTGTTTTAATGCTTGTGATGATGATCATGTAATGATTTGGATCTTTGCATGATTGAAGATGAGTGTGGGGCATGTCCACACCATCTTAGTACTCTTAATGTGGTAATAATAATAATAATAATGTTGGGTTCTATATCATCTTTTCTCGGATTAGTTTGCTCGAGCAGTTTTCTTTTGTTATCCCTATCTCTGTCAGTGCTTTATCATACAGTACAAAAGAGCTTATGAGGCCTATACATATGTTACAGATGGTTGACACCAGGAGAACCCCTGGGGCAGGAAACCCACCACCACCACCTCCCAATGTGTCAATAGAACAACTCCTGGCTATGCAGACACAGCTCATGCAACAGATGACCAATGCCATCCAGAACAACCAGAATCATCCACCCCCACCTCCACCTCAAGTTAGAGATAAGCGAGGCGAGTTCATGAAGGGACACCCGCCTACCTTCGATCACTCCCCTGATCCACTTCAGGCCGATGACTGGCTCCGGGCAGTTGGACGCCAGTTGGAGATCGCGCAATGCAACGACCGCGAGAAGGTCTTGTATGCGTCTGGGCAACTCCAAGGAGCAGCTCTTGATTGGTGGGAGACTTACCAACAAGCACACCCCAACCCCAACCAGATCACGTGGCAAGAGTTCCGCGACAGTTTCCGCACGCATCATGTGCCGGCGGGAACAGTACGTTTGAAGAGAAAGGAGTTCTTAGCTCTAAAGCAAGGAAGCAAGTCTGTTAGTGAGTATAAGGACAAGTTTACACAGCTCTCCCGCTATGCACCACGGGACATTGAAGAAGACCTTGATAAGCAGGAGCTTTTCATGGAAGGCTTGAACGATGGAATCCAGTATCAGCTACTCTCTCACACCTTCGCCAACTTTCAGCAGATGGTTGATAAGGCGTTGGTAATTGAAGGAAAGAGGCGTGATATGGATGCCAAGAAGAGAAAGTTCCAGAACCAGCAGTCCGGAAGCAGCAGCCGTTCGCGCTTTTCTACGGGGTACGGCAACCAGCAGAGGCAGTATGGACAGTCAAGCAATGATCAGCGCAACCAGAACCAGCAAAGGACCCCTCAGCAGTCGCATCAGAACCAGAACCGTGCACAGACCTCTCGCCAAGGACAGACTGGTGGAACGCCAGTGAAGAACTCCCCCAACACACCAGCCACTCCAACAAACAACAAGTGCTTCGTCTGTGGTGACGTTAGGCATCTCTCCTATCATTGTCCCAAGAAGACAGGACAGGGATCCCAAAGTAATCAAAAGCTCAACACCCACACGCCAAGCCGTCAGGGACAACAGAACTATGCTCGTGGCAGAGTGAATCATGTGACAACGGAATCTGCTCAGGGCACCCCGGATGTTGTGATCGGTACGTTCCCAGTTAACTCCCACTCTGCTTTAGTTTTGTTCGATTTTGGGGCATCGCATTCTTTTATATCTGCACATTTTGTGAAGAGGCATACACTACTCATGCATACCATGGACAAGGCCATGCTTGTTAGTTCACCAGGTGGTGAAATGAGAGCAAGCTTGCGTTGCTCGAAGGTTAAGGTTAATATAAGGGGGTAGACTTCTTATCTGATCTAATGGTGTTAAATACATATGGGATCGATGTCATACTGGGTATGGACTGGTTGACAAGGCATGATGCAGTCATTCACTGTGCATCAAGAACCGTACAGCTGAAAACTTCAGAAGGAGAAGTAATAGAGTGCAAGGCAGTGTCACCAACTCTTGAAGTATGCCAAGTAAATCAGATTAAGGGATCAACGACCGATGATATTCCAATAGTCAGAGAATTCCCGGATGTTTTTCCCGATGATCTGCCAGGTATGTCGCCTGAACGTGAAATTGAATTTATAATAGATCTTTTACCTGGCACTGCACCAATAGCGAAGAGACCTTATAGAATGGGTGTTAATGAGTTAGAAGAACTAAAGAAACAAATAAGAGAGTTACAGGATAAGGGTTATGTTCGACCTAGTTCCTCACCTTGGGGAGCACCTGTGTTGTTTGTAGAAAAGAAAGATGGAACTCAAAGGATGTGCATAGATTACAGATCCTTGAATGAAGTGACCATAAAGAATAAGTATCCTTTGCCTCGGATTGATGACTTGTTTGATCAGTTAAGAGGAGCATGTGTTTTCTCTAAGATAGATCTCCGATCTGGGTATCACCAGTTGAGAATTCGAGCATCAGATATACCAAAGACTGCTTTCACCACTCGTTATGGTTTGTATGAATTCACAGTGATGTCTTTTGGTTTGACCAATGCACCGGCTTACTTCATGTACTTAATGAACAATGTATTCATGGAGTATCTGGACAAGTTCGTTGTGGTTTTCATAGATGACATTTTGGTCTATTCCAAGAACGAAGAGGAACACGAAGAACATCTGAGGCTAGTGTTGCAAAAGCTCAGGGAAAATGAACTATATGCTAAGTTGAGCAAGTGTGAGTTTTGGTTAAAGGAAGTATCCTTTCTTGGGCATGTTATTTCTAATGGTGGAGTAGCAGTGGATCCGAAGAAAGTTCAGGATGTGTTGAGTTGGAATTCACCCAAAGATGTCAGTGAGATACGTAGTTTTCTGGGTATGGCTGGATACTACCGAAGATTCATAGAAGGGTTTTCTAAACTTGCCAAACCAATGACCGCTTTGTTAGAGAAGAATGCTAAGTTTGTCTGGTCAGAGAAATGTCAGGAAAATTTCAAAGAATTAAAGAAGAGGTTGACAACCGCACCAGTGTTAGTTCTGCCAAATCTCACCAGAAGTTTCTCGATATATTGTGATGCATCCAGGCAAGGTCTGGGATGTGTTCTTATGCAAGATGGCAAGGTAGTAGCATACGCGTCACGACAGCTAAGAAAGCATGAACTCAACTATCCGACTCACGATCTAGAACTGGCAGCAGTTGTGCATGCTTTGAAAATATGGAGACACTATCTGATAGGTCACAAATGTGAGATTTACACTGATCATAAGAGCTTAAAGTATATCTTTACTCAGTCAGATCTGAATTTAAGGCAAAGAAGATGGTTAGAATTGATCAAGGATTATGATCTCGAAGTACACTATCATCCAAGAAAAGCAAATGTTGTGGCAGACGCTCTCAGTCAAAGAAGCTATGCAAATATGGTTAGAGCATCTCAGTTTCCGGCAGAGTTAGCAGAAGAGTTTGGGAAGTTAAACCTAGCAATCGTTGCACACACAGTGGAGTTAGAAGTGGAACCTGTTCTTGAACAAGAAATCCGTAAGGGTCAGTTGAAAGATGAAGACATCATAGCCATTGCAGAACGCATAGTGGTTGGCAAAGCACCTGGTTTCAAAATGGATGAACAAGGGACTGTATGGCATGGTAAAAGAATCTGTGTGCCGGATGTCAAGTCAGTCAAGGATATGATTCTTAATGAAGCTCATAACTCAGCATACTCAATTCATCCAGGCAGTATAAAAATGTACCTAGATCTGAGAGAAAAGTATTGGTGGTGTGGTATGAAAAGGGGAATAGCCGAATATGTTGCAATCTGTGATACGTGTCAGAGAGTTAAAGCAGAACATCAAAGACCTGCAGGACTGCTTCAACCCATGAAAATTCCGGAATGGAAGTGGGAAGAAGTGGGAATGGATTTCATTGTGGGCTTACCCCGTACTCAGAAAGGTTATGATTCTATATGGGTTATAGTGGATCGGTTGACTAAAGTGGCACATTTCCTTCCTGTCAAAACCACTTACACAGGAGCTAAGCTAGCAGAGCTATATATGGAAAGAATAGTATGTTTGCATGGGGTTCCTAAAAAGATTGTGTCAGATAGAGGGACTCAGTTTACCTCTCAATTTTAGCAGAAGTTACATGAATCACTGGGAACCAAGCTCAACTTCAGCTCCGCATATCATCCGCAGACTGATGGGCAGACAGAGAGAACGAATCAGATTCTCGAGGATATGTTATGGGCATGTGCACCTCAGTATGGAATCAGTTGGGACAAGAGTTTGGCTTATGCAGAATTTTCATATAACAACAGTTGCCAGAAGAGTTTAAAGATGTCACCTTTTGAGGCCTTATACGGAAGGCAGTGTCGAACTCCTTTGTTCTGGAATCAAACTGGTGAAAGTCAAGTTTTCGGACCTGAAGTTTTAAAAGAGGCAGAAAATCAAGTTCATATAATCAGGCAGAATCTGAAAATAGCTCAGTCAAGGAAGAAAAGTTATGCAGATAACAGAAGACGGAATCTGGAGTTTGAAATCGGGAATTATGTTTATCTAAAGGTTTCACCTATGAGAGGAACCAAGAGGTTTCATGCCAAAGGCAAGTTAGCACCCAGATATGTGGGACCGTTCAGAATCTCAGATAGAAGAGGTGAAGTGGCATATCAGCTTGAGTTGCCAGAAAGTCTTTCAGGGGTACATAATGTGTTTCAGGTATCGCAGTTAAAGAAATGTTTGCGAGTACCCGAAGAACAGTTACCTTTGGAAGAATTGGACATCAAGGGAGATCTCACCTATGCAGAATATCCTCTCAAAATCTTGGATACCGCAGAGAGAATTACCCGGAGCAAGATAATCAGGATGTGTAAGGTTCAGTGGAATCGGCACTCTGAGGATGAGGCCACCTGGGAAGGAGAAGAGGATCTAAGATCATAGTATCCCAATCTTTTTCAATCTTCCGAATCTCGAGGACGAGATTCATCCTAAGGGGGGTAGGTTTGTGACACCCTAAAAAATGTTTTTTGGAAATAAGGAGTTAATATGATTTTATTTATTTGTTTTTCATGAAACACATAGGCCAAATAATAATTTTTGATGAATTAATAAAATATCTCGGGGCTTAGAAACATTTTTGTTGCATTCATGCTGAAGCATAATATTTTGCTTGAGTGTAGGAATAGTGTTGAGTAGTTCAAATTCAAATTTGATTTGAATTTGAGCAAGTTTTCAAAAGTAAATAAAAGGAAAGGGTTTTTCTTTCTCTTTCTCCCTCCCTTCCCTCTTTTGGCCCAGCCGGCGTCGCGGCCCAGCCCGCGGTCGCTTTCCCCCACCCCCTCCCCTTCCTTTCTCGCCCGCGCCTGCGCCGGCCCAGCGGCCCAGCGCCCCGGCCCGCTCCCTCTCTCTCTCTCTCGCGCGCGCTCGCCGCTGGCCTAGCTCCCTCGCCCGCACCGCGCGCAGCCCGCTTCCCCTCGCCTGCCGTCCGGGCCCGCGCATCAGCCGCCGGTGCCCCGCCTGCCACCGTGGCCCCACCAGTCAGACACTGGCTCTTCCCCTACCTCGCGACGGCTCAGTGCCTGCCGCCGCCGACCCCTCCCCTCCGGAAACGGCCGCATGAGTGGCCATAATGGCCACTCGGCTCCCTTTAAGCCTCAGTGGAGCTTCCCCGACTCCTCGCCGCCCACCCCGAACCCTATAAAGCCTCGGGCCAAAGCCCGAGCCCCTCTCCCACACCGCTCGCCCACGCTCTCTCTTTGCCGCCGCCGCGAAGCCCTGCCGAACCGCTCAGAGCTCACTCCGAGCCCCTCCAGGTGTCGTCGCGGCCACCTAAGGCACTTCTGTGCCCACCCTCTCTTCTCTTTGCGCGAATCGTGCTCACCGGGAGTTTTTCCCTTTTGAAGATCTGCATCGCCACCGTACGTCGCCTTGGTGAGCCCCTCCGTCGAAGCTGAGCTCACCAGAGTGCTCGTCTTGATCCCCGCTCCGCTCTGGTGGAGTCTGTTGAGTCAGCCGGGGACTAGAGCACCCTCTAGTGGAGTTCCTGAGCCGTACCCATGGCGCGCCGCCGTGCCGAGGTGGCAGCGCTGCCGCCCCCGCCGCCGCGTGAACCCGCTGAGCCCTCTGGGCCGTCTGATCGACGCTGGATGGCCATGTTTAGATCCCGCCCCAAAGGGGTATACGCCGGGTTCACGGACCCGTGAACCAGCGGCCCCGCGCGCGGTCCACCGGCCGCGTGGTGGACCGGCCAACCCGCTCTCGCCGCGTGGCGCCGCGTCAGCGCCCGCGCGGCTGCAGCTACTGCTTTTGCAAAAAGGCCCTCGAGCTTTTTAAAAATCAACCCGCAGTCCGATGCAGTTCAATATATTTAGTTTTAAGTCCTGTTTTCTTTCGGTTTAGCCCCTGGAGTTCTCGGTTTTAGTGCCCGCCGTCCAGAGCCGCGAGTTTTGCGCGCTAACCCCCGTCGGCTATGTTTATTTACATTTAGGTCCTCGGTTTTCGTGAGTTAGCCCCCGGAAAATAAGTTTTATTTATAAAAATGCCCCTGAAACTTGTTTTCTTTATAACTTTCTCGTTTTAGGTCCGATTAGAGTGATCTTTATGTTCATTTGATCGTATCGACGAGTAGAATAGTTTTATATATGTTTCTCTAACTGTTTTTGATGCTTGGTGTATTGTTCTAATAAAAGTATATTTTGTTTGCATGTAATGACTGTTTGATGCTATGATTGGTGATTATATACCGAGTCCAGACGGTGACGTGTTTGAGGAGCAAGTTTCGCAGGAGCAGTACCAGGACCAAGCGTGTGACCAAGGCAAGTACAACCCACGGTTTCCTTGTTACCTACTTAATGCAAGATCCAGTAATCATTATGCATGTGTCTAATATGATGAACCATAGGTCCATACTAGTCTCCTTGAACTATATACCTTGTACCTATGGGAGGGTTTTGCATAATATGACTAGAAATGCTACGCGCTAAATATTGCTAATTGTTTAATACTGACTAATGACTATGGAACAATGTTAAAAGAGGCTTTTTAACCATGTTTAGGGCACTGGAGCCTGGTGTTGCTCAGTGACCCACCCCGGGGACTATCTTTTAAAGCGTCCACCCAGGAGATCCCGTACAACCTTGGGAATTATATGGCTCTGATCTTAGTTGTGTAACTAGACTTTCTCTAGCATGTAGTAGTTACCGAAAGGCGCTAGAGGGGGGGAACTGGGTTAAAGAATGGCTTCCTTGCCTGTCAAGATGTGTACTGGTCGGCTGTCAGGTGTGCCATCTTGAACGGGGCCTCCATTCGCCTGGAAGCCGAAACCTTGCGGCTACTACTTGTTAGAGTAGCTAGTGAAAGACTACGTAGTGAAACCCTGCCGTACTTCCATAGAGGAGGTAATGTGGGATTGGCTCTCCCCGGCATATGGGAATCACGGCCTAAGGTGAAAGTGTACAACCTCTGCAGAGTGTAAACCTGATATATCAGTCGTGCTCACGGATACGAGCGGCTCGGGTCCTTTATAAGTGGTTCATGGTGGGGTATGTTGGTGGTTTGTGGCTTACCTCTTGTTAACATAATAATGATCATACTTTATGGGACAACAGGGATCATATACTTAGTAATGAAAGGATAATATTAAAATATGACCAAGTTAAAATGCTAACCGCAGTCAACCAGGTCAACCTTTTGAGCCTTGCATTCCCCGTAGTTGTACTTGCTGAGCATGGTGAGCTGACGCTTGTCGTTGGTTCACATAAAAATCCCGGATGGGTACCAGATGAAGGAGAGTACGAGGAGTATCCAGAAGATGTGCCAGACTTCTGAGGATGGCGTACCCCCAATCGGTGTCCCTGTGGAGTGAAGTCTACGTCTACGCTACCGTTGTAATAATGGGTCGTTGGCCGATGTGATGAACAATCTCGTGTGATGTAATAAGTTATTAAACATTGTTCGTGCTGTAATGATATACATTTTATGGTATATGTGGATTTGGGACCCCCTGGGCCCACATATGCTTTACCTCGGTTTTATTCGTAAATCCGGGTGTTACACGGCAGTCTGACCCTCAGTAGTTGCACGCGTAGTGAAGCGGTCTGGGTCGGATCTGCTTGCTCTAGCTGCTCAACCTGCTCGGTCTGCTCTGTCTCTGGCTGCTCTGCCTGCTCAGTCACGGTCGGCTCAGTCTCGATCGCCATCTCGGTAGCTGTGTCAACCTAAGTCTTGGAGTGCGGAAGCTCGTGTATAACGGACAACTCAGGCTGAACTGAAGTAGTAGGCTCTAATGGTACTGGCTCAGTCTGCACTGAAGACGCGACGAAGCTCGGTAGGGTCTCTGTAGTGGAAGTCACAGGAGCCGTCGTCATCTGAGCTGAACCGGGGAAACCTGGAGTGGGCATCCTGGTGAGCTCGCTGAAGCTGGCCGACAAGTCACGCGTCACAGAAGTAGTCGTCGCGAACAGGGACTCTGTCGGACGTGGCGTGAAGCCTGTGCGAAGCGGACTGAAGAGCGGGGCCCCTTCTAATGGAGTAGTGTACCAGGTGGAGTGAGAGGGACCCGAGAACTGTGGCTGCTGCTGGAACTGCTGAGGCTGTGGTGGAACAGGCGACTGCCACTGAATCTGCTGCTGCTGCGGTGGAGGTTGCTGCCACTGCCACTTTGGAGGTCCGCTCATGACGCTCCATGAAGGTCAAAGTCTGCTGCTGGAGCTCCATCATCTGACGCTGAAGTGCATCGGACCTCTCCTGAGCCTGCTGCTGTGCCAAGGCCTGTGCCTGAGCTAGGCGCTGCAGCTCCTGGGCGAGACGCTCGACGTCCTGAGTGACCGTCCTCTGCTGCTCCTCCATCCGAGAAAGAATAGCTAGCAGCGCGGGGTCGGAGGAGGCAGTACCAGACGTCCCGGCTAGTGAGTCGTGAGCTCTAGGCTGAAAACGAGGCGGGAGCTGCTAGTCCTTGTCAGAGCTGTCTGTGGGGTCCTCGGCCACGAACGTGTCCTCTCCCTCTAGGTCGGCTAGCTCCTGCTCGGCGAGGGCTCTGACAGTCTTGTCCTGCTCCTGTGCTGACCCAGGCACCTCTGAACGGCGTCGAGAGCTGGACGGTGCCTCCTGCTGCTGCCTGCGGTCCCGACCGTGTCCCAAGAGCTAACTCATGTTGTACGCGGGGAACATAGTCGCGGAGCCTGTGAGTGACTGGTCTGGTCGGCCCCCTGTGGTGACAGCTACCTTCCAAAGACTAGGCAACCCGGCACTTATAGGTGGTGGCTTGGTATTAGGTGAGTGTGAGAAGTAGACTTAGAATATGGGTTTGATTTGTTATTTCACCAATCTTAGGTATTAGGTGGTGGCTTGGTATCACTTCACCAATCTTACCTCAAATAGTAAAACATAAACATGTTTATTTTTTCTTTTTCTTTTCTTTTCTTTTCTTTTCTTTTCGCAACAATACCTAAGCTCGCTTTATTCATCAAAAGGAAAGGAGGGTTACAAGACATAATCCTACTTACTGGAACTAACACGATTTTTAGAAGACAAGCCTTGTAAGGAAGGTAAAATTGACTACAGGTCATTAAAAGTGGACTCTCTTTGCTAGTTGGTGGGCATTCTGTTTCTTGTCAAATTTGTTGATACTAGACACCATGCACAATAAAAAATTTACAAAAAAGATATAAAATAATATAAATGCATAAAAATTATACCATAAAAATCTTCTACACTCTATATGGTGAAAACTACATGATAAAATATTGTTTTGCACTAAAATGACCATTTTACTCGTCTTCATAAATAAACAAAATTATGCCATGGTTAATTTTTCATATATAGGACACTGAAAATTCTGGAAAAATCATAGAACAGGTACATCACCAAATCATTACTCTATTAAAAATATCAGCTCGAAATAAGAAAGTTCAATATATCCTTGATAGGAGATAAATCTATAACTCAGTCATGCTAAATATACTATTATAAACTTTATTATTTTTGAGCTAATATTTTCAACATAGTCAAGATTTAGTGATGTACGAATCTTGCAAATATATTAACAAATTAACCATGGGTAACTTTGTCAATATTTTACCATGTAGTTCTCATCATATAGAGTGTAGAAGATTTCATAATATAACTTTTGAGCACTTATATGATTTTAAATCTATTTTATAAAAATATTTTATTACGCACGTGTCTATCAACACATTGACAAGAAATAGGATGTCCACCAACAAACTGCTTCATTTTGCATATGCACTAGCAAAGAGAGATCACTTTCAGCGTCCTATAGCCAATTTTGCCTATAAGGAACACCAACAAAAGTTTACGACGAGTTAATTACGTAATAAATAATTTATGATGTGATAAAATTTAGGACTAAGAGAAGCAACAAAGGCAATAGCATAACTGGACATAGGAGGTAACATTATCTGATAAAAACATGTTTGTTTGAGCAGGAGTAGAAATGCAGGAAAGGATTGATTTGGAATTCTAGCCCCTGTTTGCTTCGCTGAAATTTGGCTTATGCTGTTACTTATAGTCTTGTTTAGTTTTCACCGCAAAAACTTTTCACTCATTACAACGAATGTTTGAACACATGCATGGAGTACTAAACATAAACTAAAAAAATAACTAATTACATAGATTGTGTGTAATTTGTGAGATGATTTTTTAAGCCTAATAAGTTTATGTTTTGACAATATTGTGCTACAGTAAACATTTGCTAATGGCGGATTAATTAGTCTTAATAAATACATTTCACGGTTCCAGATAGAATATATAATTTGTTTTCTTATTAATTTATTTTTAATAGACTAAATGAGTGCTGGAATATTTGATGTGACACGCAAAAATTTTCACACCCTAACTAAACAAGATCTATATTGATTTGTTGTGAGAGGAAAATATTATTCGTTCGCTGAAAAGTACTGCCCCTGACTCCTGAAGTAGTGCTGATGAACGGGGTGACAACATGCCGCGCATCATTTACCATTTATACCAATGTATGCTTAATAGATTCTTCATTTACTTCTACATTCACGGATGGCTCGCCGCGCGCTCGGTCAGGCCACGTCGCCGCAAATTTTTTCATTGGTCCATAGCACCGACACACCACCTCCATGCCTTTTGATTGGTCCTCCTCGGCCAATTCTCTTCGCGTGCCTCTCGACGCTCCACGTCGACTCCCTTTTCTTCAACACACTTCGCCCGACCGCCAAACAAAACGCCCGTGCCTATCCTCTCTCTCTCTCTCTCTCTCTCTCTCTCTCTCTCTCCCAAGGCGACGACGCCCTCCTCCGTTCGTTCTCTCTCCCCCCCTCTCCCTCCCAAGGCGGCGATGGACGGTGTGAGGTGGCGCCGCCTCCTGCGACGACGTGCTGGCGTGGGAGGCCGCCCTCCCTTGCCCCAACCTGCACGAGCAGCGGCGGCGGTGGTGCCAACAACGCCCTTGGTCGGCGCGGCTCAGCGTGTGCGCCTCCACGGTGCCAGTCCCCGGCCATGGAGCGGCACCACCGGACTCGCCGGTGGTCTCCGGCGCGACACCCCCTTCGTGTTGCCTCGTCCAGATCTGGGTACGAAACCCTAGCCGCCTCTTCCCGCCCCTCTTCCTCTCTCTCTTTCGGTGTGTCGGTCGGCCGTGGGTGTGGCGCGGGCGGCCAGGCCCAATGGCCCCTGGCCACCGCCGCCGCCCTGTCCGGCCAAACAGGTCGGCGACCACTTATTGATGGGTCATGGTAAGGTGCTCTCTCTCTCGCTCGCTCACTCTTGCTTCCCCTCGTCGGCAACTGGGACATACGTCGATCTATGTTGTGCCCGTTCATTCTTCCTTGCTGTCGGAGGCTCACGCCGGCGGATCTGGTGACTCCATGGACGTATTTGTCCCTCCTCCCCTCAGATCTGTGCAAAGAGAAGCCATTACAGGTCAATGGCGATGATGCACGGTGGAGGACATGGAGCAGCGGCGGCGCTGGCCACTACTTCCTGCGCGCCTCCCCCTCTCTCTTGGCGTGCCGACCGGCCGTGGGCGGGGCACGGGCGACCAAGCCCCATGGCCCTCGACCACTGGCTCCGCCTTGTCCGCAGCGGTGCTTCAAAGAGAAAAGGAGCATTGGCGTTTAATGCTGCTCCGCCCAAGCCCAAGCCCGACATGTATTACTTCAAAGAGAAAATGAATCTGGTGAGTTGTTTTTCTAGGATAGTAGGATGGCCTGGCTCAGGTTAGGTTCTTGTTATCCTTCATCCCCGAATAGTCGTTTGGTCCTGATCTGATTAGCTTGTGGGCGGCTTCGCTTTTGATTGTTGCTCTAGCGACAAGATTTGCAGTGCTGTTTGATCGAAAAAAAAAACTGGGGATGATGGCTCCGTTCTGCTGCTGGTCATGCTCAGATGTGGTATTCCATGGTTATGTAGGATTATACTCGGGTTTTACTATTGGATTCTCCTCATCTAGGTAGGAAATCGCAATGCACTACCGTGGTGTTGGGAATTCGTTATTGATGAGAGTTTTCAAGTCTGTGTGCTTTGCGATGCGAGTGTACGGTTTGCAGGTCTGATATCTAAGGCTTCAGAACCATGTATGATTACCACTAAAAAGGTCTTTAAGTAAAATTAGAACATGATGGCTTTAGAAGCAGTTTCTTGCATGTTGGCTCGAACACGTTTTTTTTGGACATTACCATAGCGATTTCCATTGTGTTTGGCTGCTTTGTATCATGACTTTACTATCTACTGTCATACGCCTACCGGCACCTAGCGGGCGAGACGGGCTAGCAAGGCGCCTGTTGGGCCTGTGGACCGGCGCCCTAAGAAGCTGCTGCCCTTGTGAGATTAATAAGAAAAATAACGAAAGGCTTATTCTAGTTCTCCGCTCTCTAGCCCTAAACCCTAGCTGCCTCCCGGTAGCCGCCGTCGCCCCTTCCTCTCTACTCACGCGCGCCGCAGCAGCAGCACAGCAGGCCGCCGCCGCCCCTTCCCTACCGCACGGCAGCCCTAGGGCAAGCCGCCGCCGCCTCCTCCCTACCTTCCCACCACACTCCTTACATCTGGTATCGGAAGACCGTTTCGATCCTTCGGGCATGCTGATGGAGACCTTCAACAAGAACAGCTACAGCAGCTTCGTCCCTCTCAGGAACGGCATCTACACCATCGTCAACAACGAGCCTGCTCCAACCTTCAACTTCGGGGCTCCCACCATCAACAACAGCAGCACGCTGCCTGACCAGCTACGGTCCATGGCTGCCACCACCTCCATCATCGCGCTGGAGAACTTCCGCGTCGTCACCGATCGTTAGGCGAAAGAATTGGAGGAACTTTTTTCTTCCTTGGCGTCGCCTTCTGAGGAGGAAACTACCATGGAAACACAACAGGTTTGACTCGTTACCGTCAATAGTCCCATCACTACAACAATGGAGAAATCCCTCTCGTCTGGCACCACAGAAATCATCGCCATCAACAACCCTGCCAACAGCAGCGACGACGTCGTCAGCGAGAAATCCATGGATCTCCAGGCAACAGATCTAATCCACCTGGAGAACAAGGGAGACGCCGCCAACATCACCACCGTCAACATCGACGATGAAATCGCTGAATTAGATGGCCGCCTCCACCACAACGAAGACGAGTTGGCACGCAACGTCAGCACCACCGTCGTCATGATCCAACCCAGTTTGGATCTGAACGCCATCATCAACAGAGAGGACATCACCACCGACGCCCACAAGCTGCTCGATGGAATGCCCATCCAAGCGGAACATCGCCAAGAAACCACGACTACAGCACCAACGGCGCCGCAAAACGCGGCCAAGCTACTAGGCACCTTCGCCTTCATCATCGGCGCCCCCAACATCACATCCGCGCCGCACACCAATGTCGACGCCGTCGACGACACTGTTCTGGAGGAACAACAAAAGGACGACAATGACTATACACCTGTCATACTCGCCAAAACGGCCCCCGACGTCCATCACGTGCCGCCAGACACCAACAACAACGTCTTTATCGAGCTAAAGCCTGATGACAAAAATAGCAAAAATAGCAGCATGCTATCGTGCACCGTCAACAACGACGTCCACCAACTGCTTGATGAAACATCCAACCAGGCGATGTGTCACCCAACGGCCATCAACGACTTCGAGGCGGAAACCAAAAGCGCCATGATCAACACTGGCCAGTCCTACCTCGACAACAAGATGAATGAACTGCAAGCTTTTGCTACACCAGAGGTCATCACAGCTGTCTCCATCAATCTGAACACCTTGGACAGCAAGGGAGTACTTCCACGACAGCAGCTAGCAGCACCGGCAACTCGTTCCCCATCACCAGCACCTTCTCAGACGGACATGACAAGCATGCCTTCCAGCAGCACCACCGGCAGGAGATAGACCGGTCTTCTTTGAGGACACTGCGAACGCCTCCACCACCAGTAGCATAGGCACCAACAGCTCCTCGCCACGACATCAGAGCTCGTCCAACAACGCCAACATTCGACGGCTCATCAGATCCATCCCCATGGCTGAGACGGCTACAACTCCTCTTCAGGCGGTACCCCATGACGGCACAGAACCGAATCTCGTATGCGGCTTCCCACCTCATTGGAGAGGCGCACCTATGGTGCATCCGGATGACGAAGGACGTCCCAATGAAAAATTGGGATTGGGAGTTCTTCAGCCGCGTCTTGATCCGTGAGTTCGGGCTGACCAACTACACTAACACCGGCGCCCTAACTCCAGCTCGACACGCTAAGAACCTGAGGGACTACGTCAATGCCTTCCCTGCATATACGCTACAGAAAGACGTCATCAACAACATCAGGCAAGTTGACCTCTTTATTGTAGGCTTTGTGAACCACTACAGACGGCCGTCAAGCATCAACGCCCGCACGATCTAGAGATGGCCATACAACTGGCCAGAGCTCTGGAAGGACAAGCGACACCCAGCGACAACGTAGCAGAACAGCCGTCTACGCCGACAACTAAGACAACGACTCCAGCACCAGCTGTGACACCACAAAGAGCCCGCGTCGCAGGCACGCCCCCAACAACCGACTTCGCGCCAAGCAAGGAGGACACAACCACATCGGCGCCATCAACTTCACTAGCGGCCAGCATCATCAACGTCTTTCCAACAACTGATCCCTCGCCTAAAACGAGGAGGACAACGACATCGGCACCACCAACATCGGCAGCACCAAGCAAGGCACCACCAGCCTCACCAACCTCTGACATCCCCAACCTCCTGCAAGCAGTCACCACCATGCCAAGCACGAGAGCTACGGTGAACCCAGCACCAACTCCTGCAACACCAGCTAAGTACCCTCCAATCTCACCAAAAGCAAGAACAATTGTCATCCTCTCCGACAACAAAACCAACATCAACCAGAAGGAGCAGCCACCAAGCACGGAGGAACCAGCACCAACTCTGCTTGATGACTTTGCCAGTCGGGAGCTTCGTCGCTTTGCCCTCACCATCACCAACGGAACGACAACACCAGCATGGTCCATGGAGCAAGGCTTGATCTTATTTGACGATCGCCTCTATATCACCATCACCTCCCCTCTACTCCCAGGCCTGATACAGATTTTGCTGCATGGAGAGGCACAACAGATGCAGACACTAGCGGTGGGCGCCTACACCCCGCCATCACAATTCACGAGCATCAACAACACCTACGTTGCCCTGCTCCTGGACTCTCGTCTGCACCGCCTCTCACCAGACGACATCAACTTGAGCTCCTTCCTCCTCAAAACTATGATGACGACAACTCCACCAAATGGTGCAAAGAGCTGGCTTTGGCCTCAGCGCGTGGACGCGCTGATCAGAAAAGGGGGGGAGATGTCATACGCCTACCGGCACCTAGCGGGCTAGACGGGCTAGCAAGGCGCCTGTTGGGCCCGTGGACCGGCACCCTAAGCAGCTGCTGCCCTTGCAGTCGCGCCAGCGTGAACAGTGCCCGCGGGTAGTGTAGCGCCACGGGTACTGTTCATCTACGCCGCCGTCACCACCGCAAAAGGATTCAATTAGAAATAGATTAGAATAGGGGGTAGAATGAGAAGGAGCGAAGGAGAAGGAAGGGCCCGTTGCCGGCGGACGTCGCGCGGGAAGAAGAAAAGGGGAGGGAAAGAACAGAGGGATGAAGGGAAGCCGTCACGTGCACCCAGTGCATATGGACCGGGATAGGAGAAAGGGGGAGTGAACGCGGTCCACCGCACACCGTGTTCGTGGTCTATGGACCGACACGAGGAGTCCACCATGGACCGCGCCCACTACACCACCCGGCTGTTCACAGGCCCAGTAAAGGCCCAAAGTGCCACGTGGCCACGCTCACAGGCCGACACGTGTCCGGGCTGGCCCGGCCCAGACCGGCTCAAATCTAGCCCATGCCCGGCCCGCCAAGCCCAGTCACGGCCCGGTCAGCGTTGACCGGTCAACGTTGACCGACACCGGGTCCCACATGTCAGTCTCACAAAGCCCTGGACCAACCGGAAGAAGCCAAGTGTCACGGCCAGGGCACGCCACGTGTCAGCAGAAGGAATTTTTGGATCTTTTCCTTTTTCAGAAATGTTTTTCAAACTTAGAATATTCATAAGAAATTCATACGGTCTCAGAAAAATATGAAACCGGTTTCAAAATTTTTCTAAAAATAAGTACTACGTCATAGGCCTATGTTTGAGTGAGTTTGGGTCTTTTGGATTTCAGTTGCTTCTTTGTGATCATCTATAGGAGTCGCTTATTGCGACGTTATGTCTCGTTTTTCAGCCCCGGAGGAGCAGGACCCTGAGGAGGACGACTACGAGTACCAGGAGGAGCTCGGAGACGACAATTCCGAAGGTGCCACAGCCCATCCAACCTCGTAGAACCTATTAGACATGCAATAATGTAGATGCTAACGCTTTAGTTTCTGCAATTGAACTGTGATAGGTTGCATGATAGATTGCTTGTGAAGCCATTACCTTGTCGCAACCTTTCCCCTGCACACCCGCTTATAGGATAGATACCGCTTATTCACGCATGATACTTGATTCTTCCACGCATTATATCTATGATGTGATGCTTGTGATGATGCTTGTGTTTGGCTAAGGCACGTGGTGCCATAACAACGGAATGGTATATGGGGAGATCTTGGCGTGAGTCTTGGGTGCGTGTGGGTGAGGGTTGAGTCGATCGGACAGGATCTACGACGAGTCTGGTGACGAGTCTTGCCGAGGGAGTGTGACCTGGGCATTCCCTAGGGAGTACCTGTGGCGGGTACATTTGTGGTTTAAGAAGAGGTCCTGGGGAGGAGTGGTCTGTGTGGGACGAATCCCCGGGATGGAGGTGCTGTGTCAGCACGGGGGCGATGGAAGCCCCGAGGAGGAGATGTCCTGTCCGATCCATAGGACTGATTGCGCTGGGGCCACCGGCCATAGTACCTTCGTGTGCACCACTTGTTCTTGTATGGGCGGGAACCGTTCCTACCCCTGGGCGAAGCGATGCCATTACTACTAGGCTGAAAGGTGATAAGTGTAGGGAGGTAAGGGCTGGATACCCACACCCTCCTAAGACAACGTGGTGTTTTATTTGGTACGCCAGGATCCACGTCTCACAGTCTCGGCGTCCCGGTGGACTCCGGGGTGCCCCAGGGCTGAGTGGTAGAATGGCATCGTTGCGGATTAGGGGGAAGTTCGGAATCAGCCTAGGCGAGCGCGATCGTTGATGATGGCTAACTTGTGGTTCTAGGCATACATGCTCTGCAGAGTCGATCGATCTATACGTATAGCCATGTCCACGGTCATGGACAACACTATGGTGCTTCGAGTCTCCCCGGACTTAGCGAGAGGTGTCCTTTCTCTTCTCTTCCCCTGGGTTGCTAGGCCCTGCTTGGCCGTTGAGGCAAGGAGCGAGAGGGAGTCGCCCTTGCCGCCTAGAGAGTGTGAGAGTGTGTGGTGAGATGTGTGTAGATGGATGGTCTGGATGGGACATCCGGGAGGGTGATCGGGCGGCCGATCACATGACTGGATGTTGGAAATAAAACTTGACTACATATATACTTTTTAAGATGATTAAATGCATAGGAAAACTACAGCCACAGTAGGTTCTGTTGTTCTACCCTTGCCTCCACCTACCACATAGCAAATTGAGCATAGGATGGGAAAGTGTGGCCAGTACAAATCATACTGAAAATTCGGTTAAACAGGTGCTGAGCCCGAGTATGACTACGAGGGCGATGGATGGGAGGACTAGGGGGCCTTGTTCTACGCTCGAGTTGGAGGAGTCGACAAGTCTTCTGCCGAGATCGTGTCTTCTAATGTTGTTCTGGATGTCATGTGATGTTTGATTCCGCCAAGTGGCGATGTAATAATAAGTAAACCCTGCTATTTGTACTCTTAAAACAGGATTTCGATGTATGCACTTTGGTTTTCAACTGAATTTCCATGATAATGTGATGGCATGATCTTCGGAGACTGTCGCATTGTTGTTGTATCTGTGGATTTCCCTTCGAGGAAATCGTGGTACGTTTCAGTTGGTATCAGAGCCATACTTGACCGTAGGACGAGACCATAGAAATGGTCGATAGAATCTAGACCGATCCCTGTCAAAAACCTATTTTCTACAAAAAAACCCTATCTCTTTTCTTGTTATCCTACCATAAAGAACTAACCTACGGCCCTGTTTCTTCCTCGCCATGTAGATGCCTCGCTACGTCGAGCTGCCGATCAAGGGGACGAGCTACGGTGGCTACACAAGAATGTTGTACGACGTGTTGGAGGAGCTGGGAGTTCGCCCGGAGGAGGTCCAGTACACCTGCCGGGGCAAGCCAGGGCCAGATGGAGTTGGACTTCAAGGGCATATCATTGTCCATCTCCAGATCTCCGCCAACAATGCGACCCCGGAGCTGACCGCCTTCACGGAGATGGAGGTGGAGACGTCCGTGGAGGCCTGCATTCAGTCCGTCTCTCGTTCGGCACTTCGCCGTGTGAGGCGTGACGCCCACGAGCTTCTCAAGGATGGCCCCTACCGCTTGCTTCCTCGTGCTCTTGACCTCACTCAGAACACTCGGAGGCAAGTGGTGGAGGCCGATCGCTTCGCTCTTTGTGAGGAGGATGCCTGCCTCCAGGTGACGGGGCAGCACATGCTTGACCAAGACCGCTACATTATGGAGTTGATCTCTCAGAACCATCGCTATCAGGACATGATGTTTCAAGCTGATGAAGCCTTCCTGGCGGAAGAACAGGAGAAGAAGCGACTGCGAGAGATCATCCAGAGTCTGCACACGGACCTCCACTGTGTGGACCTGACCTACAAGGAGCAAGAGGCCATGCTGAAGGCCGAGATTGCCGACTTGCGAGACAAGGCAGGAGACCTCGGTCTTCGCAATGACTACCTGGACAGCAAAGTGCTCGAGCTGGAGGACACGCTGGAGCGCAAGAGGATGTCCTTACAGGAACATCTGAACAAGGAGACGAGGCACGGGTTTATGAAGATGACCTTGACCAACCGCCTCAACACGTTGGAGGGAAAGATGGTGCAGAATGCCATCAATGCTGACCACAACAAGCGGCATCTCAGGGACAATGTCAAGTACACTGAGTATCTCAAGGAGAAGGCCGATCGTATCCTCGAGGCCTGGAAGGAGTCGGATGCCAAGCGCCTGGAGGAGTACGAGGACATGCAGGAGAAGGTGCCGGACCGCGCCCGCAAGAAGCCCCGCCAGGAGAAGTTCCGCATCAAGCCCACACGGCTGAACCTGGCCGCCTGCCCAGCTGAGGAGCTCCTGGAGCCTGAGATGACTCCCGAGATGAAGGAGGCACTTGAGTACGTGTCCCGACTCCACCGCACCGACGCCGAGCTCCAGGAGATGGACCGCGTCCCTACCCTGCCACCTAGTCAGTCTTAGGCTGGTACCTTGTCGTAGGGAGTAGGAGAGAGTGATGGAGAGCCCTGCATGGCTACAATCATGATCCATCCAGAGTAGAGTAGGATCATCACCTTTTGGAGCCTACCTGCGTGTAGAGCGAATTCTCGCGAGTCTGCCAAGCGTAGCTGCTGGAGACATCGCCATGTAATAAAAATAATGTAATGAATGTTTGGAGTTTATGCATCTTATGGTTGTTTATGCTTCTTTGATTGAGTGTTAAAGTTTTTAAATTGTGAACTAATTAAAGACTTAATAAATCGCCTGACCCATGCCTCATAACCTGGTTGATGAAGAAGCAGGATGTCGAACCGCCGCTCAGTTCGCTTGGAGAACCGCACTCCATCCCCTGCCCCTGCCGCCCGAGGTAGGAGAGGCCGACGTGGAGGGCGCGCTGGCTATGAGCCGCCCTGTGTCGAGGAAGAGGTGCCACCACTGTCGCCGCTGAGGGCTGCAACACCACTGCTGCCACCCCCGACCGGAGAAGAACCGCCGGTGGAGAATGCGCCGCCACCTCCGCCGCCACCCCAGTTGGCCAAGGTGATGGATCGCCAGACTCGCCTGCTAGAGACTCTGGCAGAAGGCATGATACGTCGCAACGGAGGACCACCCAACGACTTCCAGCGCAAGTTGGAGGGCTTCCTGAAGCTGAGGCCGCCCACCTTCGACAGCTCCAACGACCCCCTCGACGCCGAGGACTGGTTGAGGGAGATGGAGAAGAAGCTAGACCTGACCACTTGCTCCGACGAGGAGTGTGTCGGTGTCGCAGCTCATCAACTCACTGGCACTGCACGCGCATGGTGGGATGGGTTCCCGGAAACCCATGAGGACCCGGCCCACATCTCTTGGGAGGAATTCGCGGAGGCTTTCCGTGAGTACCATGTGCCTGAGGGAGCGATGGATGCTAAGGTGGAGGAGTTCCGTAACATTACTCAGGGGTCTCAGAGGGTCCAAGAGTATGGGAACCGCTTCATCAAGCTGATGCGCTACGCTCCAGAGGAGACCCCAACTGAGAAGAAGAAGAAGATGTACTTCTTCAAGAAGGGCCTCGACACCCGCATCAAGCTGAGCCTGTCAAGCGCTACCTGCCACACCCTGAGGGAGATGATGAACAAGGCCATGACGATCGAGTCGGACCGTCTGGAGGTCGACATCATGTTCAGGGAGAAGAAACGCCGTTGTGAGGGGTCTTCCAGGGCCCCGGCTGCGTCAAGGATGAGGGGAAGCTTTCCCTCTCATCAACATCCCCGAGCTGCACCAAAGGCTTCGCCTGCACCGAGTCGAGGTGGGGGTACCTACACCGCCAACTACCCCCGCCCCGCTCAGAGCAGTGGCACGTGGAAGGCTGCCGCACCAACACCCACAGGCGGAGCGCCTTTCACCTGCTACGGCTGTGGGCAGCCCGGGCACAGGGTGGCCGCTTGCCCTGAGAAGAAGGTTGCCAACCCGCTTGTGCCGCCTTCAGCAAGGAAGCCGTCGCACCAGGGCATGCCATACAGGACTCCCGCCAAGACACCTCAAGGCCGCCTCAACCACATGACTGAGGAGGAGGCCCAGGAGGCTCCCAACGTGGTGTACGGTATGTTTGTTGTTCACGGAGCCAAGGCTTCGGTTTTGTTTGACTCGGGGGCTACATGCTCCTACATATCTTCCAGGTTTGCACAAAAGCACCGAGTGCCAGTTACACCCCGTCGTGAGGCAATAGTCATAAGCTCCCCACTCGGGAACTTCACAAGCACTAAGATATGCTTGAGAGTGAGCATAGTGATCGAGGGACACCCTTTTCTAGCCAACCTCACCTTACTCCCTTCAGATGGTTTGGATGTTATCTTGGGAATGGACTGGTTGACCCAACACCAAGGAGTGATATCATGTTCACCAAGGTTTGTGCAAGTCACGCACCCCGCAGGTTATACAGTTCGATGTCAGCCAGATCAGGAGAGATCAGTGTCCGTGTTGTGTGCTATGGAAAGTCAGGCTATGGAGGTTGTGCCTATAGTCAGGGAGTACCCGGATGTGTTTCCCGAAGAGCTACCTAGGATGCCACCCGATAGAGATGTGGAGTTTGTGATAGATCTGTTACCAGGGACAGGGCCAATTGCAAAAAGGCCATACCACATGTCTGTGGACGAGTTGGAAGAACTCAAGAAACAACTCAGGGAGTTATCAGACAAGGGCTACATCAGGCCTAGTGCTTCCCCTTGGGGATCGCCAGTGTTGTTCGTAAAGAAGAAGGACAGATCCATGAGGATGTGCATTGACTACCGCAATCTGAATGTCGTAACCGTCAAGAACAAGTACCCCTTGCCCAGGATTGATGACCTACTGGATCAGTTGAGGAATGCCAAGTATTTCTCCAAGATCAACCTTCGTTCAGGATATCATCAAATGAAGATCCGACCCGAGGACATTCCGAAAATCGCCTTCGTGACAAGGTATGGACAGTACGAGTTCACTGTGGTGTCGTTTGGACTCACGAATGCCCCGGCATACTTCATGAACATGATGAACAAGGTGTTCATGGAGGAGTTGGACAAGTTTGTGGTAGTGTTCATCGATGACATTTTGGTCTATTCGTCCACTGCTGAGGAGCACGAACAACACCTGAGGATAGTGTTGGAGAAGCTGAGACGGAACCAGTTGTACGCCAAGTTCAGCAAGTGTGAGTTTTGGCTTGAAGAAGTTGCCTTCCTAGGGCATGTGCTCACGGCCGAAGGAGTCGCCGTAGACCCCGCAAAGATCGAGGCAGTAAAGAGCTGGGAGCAGCCGCGGAATGTGACCGATATCCGGAGTTTTCTCGGATTGGCGGGATATTACCGTCGCTTCATTGAGAATTTCTCTAAGATAGCTCGCCCAATGACCAACCTTTTGAAGAAGACCAATGAGTTTGAATGGACGCTAGAGTGCGAACAAAGTTTCCAGACCCTGAAAGAAAGGCTTACTACCACCCCAGTGCTAGCACTACCCGACATCCGGCAAGACTTTGTGGTGTATTGTGATGCCTCCCGTCAGGGACTTGGTTGTGTGCGGATGCAGAATGGGAAAGTCATTGCCTATGCATCCCGTCAGTTGAAGGATCATGAGCAGCGCTACCCTACGCACGATCTAGAGCTTGTCGCGGTGATACACGCCTTGAAGATTTGGAGGCATTACTTGATTGGGAACAAGTGTGACATCTACATTGATCACAAGAGCCTCAAGTACTTCTTCACCTAGGAAGACCTGAACATGAGACAGCGCAGGTGGCTGGAATTGATCAAGGATTACAATCTGGAGATACACTATCACCCAGGGAAGGCCAACGTAGTCACGGACGCTCTCAGTCGTAAGAGTTATTGCCACCATCTAGAGACATGTACCATGCCAGAAGAGTTGAGCAGGGAGATGGAAAAGCTATGTTTGGAGGTAGTGCCCACAGGCCAGTTGAATACCCTCCGGATACAGTATGACCTAGAAGAGCGAATTCGTAAGGGCCAACGAACCTGCCCAAGAATCGAGGAGATCCGCCAGCTCATGAGAGAAGGAAAGTGCCCTGAGTTTTGGGAGGACGAACAAGGGACAGTTTGGTACAAAAAGAGGGTCTGTATACCCGAGGACAAAGCCCTGCGAGAAGAGATCCTCTCCGAAGGGCATGATTCCAGGTACTGCATTCACCCAGGAAGCACTAAGATGTATGCCGACATGAAGAAGAGCTTCTGGTGGAACAACATGAAAGTCGACATAGCTGGACATGTGACACGATGTGATCTTTGCAATCAAATAAAAGCTGAACACCAGAGGCCGGTAGGATTGCTCAAGCCTTTGGATGTACCAGAATGGAAGTGGGAAGCCATAACCATGGATTTCATAGTAGGACTCCCACGAACACCAAGAGGGCATGACTCCATTTGGGTAATAGTGGACAGGCTGACCAAAGTGGCCCACTTCATCCCCGTCCAAGCTAGCTACAGGGTTGGGAGGCTGGCAGACTTGTATGTAGAGAACATACTAAGACTCCACGGAGCCCCTACCAGCATCGTGTCCGACCGAGGCACCCAGTTCGTGTCACACTTCTGGAAGAGCCTGCACAAGGCGATCGGAACATGACTGAACTATAGCACCGCATACCACCCACAGACTGATGGTCAGACAGAGAGGGTGAACCAGACCTTGGAAGATATGTTGAGAGCTTGCGTGCTCAAATACAGGTCGGATTGGGAGAAGAGTTTATGTAACAGAACCGACCAATTTATAAGAGCACAAGTGCGAAAACCTCCGCCGAAGCAGCTGAATTAGCACACTTGAGCCCATATAAACCCGGTAGTCCGGAAATCTCGAAGGATTTCAAACATTTCCAACATCTCAACCAAGATCGCATGGTCAAGCAAATACAAATCATGTCCACGGAGCTTTGCAGCGGAAATAATATTACAACAGAGTTCACAAATAATGATACAAGTTGAGTTCCACTTAATTTAGAAGAACAACATAGCTTTAAAATAAATACCATAACATAAGTTGAAATACTTTGCTAGCTTGAGTGACATCCTCCAACAACAGCATAAGAGAAGAAGTATGGAACTGCCGAGCCCACCGGCACTGGCCAACACCTTTCGGCAGGCCTAACCTTCACCTGCAACACGGTGGGATAAACCCTGAGTACTCGAATGTACTCAGCTAGACTTACCCGTCATAAACCAGAAATAAAGTGACACCAAGGAGTATGCAAGGCTGTATCTAGGGTTGGCCATACTTACATTTTTGCATAAAAGCATTTTATTATTAAATAATCATCATTAGAGTATTAGCAGTCAATTTTATGTAATCAACCTGATTAACTAGATTTGCACCTGATCTAGAGCAATCACTTGGCTAATTCATCAAGCAAGAGTGACTATTTCATCAATAGCCTTTCAGATTCAGTACCATAACCATCTTTAGTTCCATAAGTTACTACGGTAACACATGCTCAGTCAAGTTACTCACTAACCAAGAGCGATGGCGATTATAATCGATTCCTACCAGCTGGGGATAAAATGTCGCACACTCGCCCGTCACACCCTGCCAGGTGGCCGTTGGCAACCAATTCAGGAGGTTCGAGAACCCAAATCGCGGGACGGCCATGGACCCTTCTACACCGAGGGTTATCTCAATGCCAGGTCGCTCAAGCTATTAACTGCCCACGGTCATGCCAGGTCGATCAGGCCCTGCCTGCCCTCGGACCATGCCAGGTCGATCAGAATAGTTGCCCACGGTACATGTAAGGCCCTGGGTGTTAGGCGTCAACGTCTTCATCACCGGCTCGAAACACCTTACTCGGCTTCACGGGAGGTACCCGCACCTGCTCCGTTAAGTGATTGACGCGTTCAAAAAGACTGAGGTGTGCCTTCGTCGGTTCCTAATCGACACAGACGGGAGACTACTAGCACACAGAACCCATGTCCTGCTGCTCCTACATCCCGCCCGGTCTCAAATTAATTATCACATGGTTATATTCCACGATAGCACGAGGCTAAACATGTTTAGTATCCACCTAAATGCGGGAGACAGGAAATCACCCGACTTTTACCGGTCTAAGCAGGGCTAAGCATAAACGAGCCTAGACTTATCAGGGATAACAAGATAGTATTTGCAGGTGGACAAGGATGATTAATCAATGCAGCAACGGTATCACGCAACTCCTATAACCTAATGCAACAAGCATATCAGGTTAACTTGTAAACGGTAATTTGCAAACCGTAGGAGAAAATGCTCCGGGGCTTGCCTGGGAAACAACACTTATGCTAGTGTTAGATGGCGCCAACTTCAGGAACTTCATCGCTCTAGGAACTTGTGGGGTTCGCCACACCTTCTTCGGGATGGCCACCCAACACCATCTTCGGGTTGAGTTTCATCATCACGTCCGTCACCTGACGTTCTTCCATCTAGCGAACCTAGATATACGATGCACAATGCATATGTATGAATGCTCCCGAAGTAATATATTGATCACATAGCACAAGCAACCACTAACAAGTACTTAGCACAAATTTATGCAAACAATTAAGATAACTGAGCACACATCAAAGCACACAACAACCAACAGGTTATGCACACTTTTACATTGATCACCAAGTTCACCTAATCAACCTAAGCCAAGTTAAGCAATCAAACACAACACTCAGATTTGGACAGCAGGACAGCAGTTCACTCTTTTGAACCTAACTCAAGCTACCAATTTCTAAATAAGGCAAACTAAGACTTTTTGGAAAGCTAACAAGATTACCTATAACTTTGTTATTCAACACAAAAGCTAATTCAAAGGTTATATAGCTCAAAAACAGATAACAATGCAGCTCTGTCTAGCTATTGGACAGCAGGACAGACAGAGCTTCAGAGAAGCATAACTCACAATATAAACATCACATAGGCATGCAATTAGACATTCTAGAAAGCTTACAAAATTATCTAAGTCTTTATTATTATTAGCTCAAGGTTAATCAACCATTAACAAGGTCAAACAACATGATTAGTGCAGCTCTATCCACACTTGGACAGAACTAGCCACACATCAACAACAGTAACTTAGGACAACCATAACTAAAGATATATAATACCTGGGAACTTGCCCCTAGACTTTTTAGAAAGGTTATTAAGTTGTCTACAAATCATCTATAATCATCTTAAGATGATTCACAAGTTAACAAGGTCTAATTAACACAAATAGGCATCTCTGTCCAGACTTGGACAGATTTAGCTATCTGTACTAAAACAGCTATAACTCAAGTTATATATATCCAGTGAACATGACCCAAGACAATTTAGAAAGCTTATGAAAAGCACTACAACTCTTTTATAAGCACCTAAGCATGAATCACAAGTTAATTAAGTGAAACAATCCAACATTCAGATCTGGACAGAATGTTGGCAAAACAAGACAGCAATCTTGCAACAGCCATATCTCTTAAATTATTAAGCCTATGGCCATGCAATTTGGTGACAAGCTATATTAAGATGTTATCTACAACTTTTGTATAGACTACATCTACAGAAAACAACATTTACATTACAAATTAATCACCACAACAAGAACTACACATGCAGCCACATTTCAGCAAAACTGGACATACACACAGCAGTTAAGTAATTAAATCCCAGCTAGAGCTACACAACTCTAAATGACACACAACAAGACATTCTGAAAAGCTTATGAAATCTCCTACAAATTATATTTAAACACCTCAGCATGATTTGTAAGTTAACATGGTCAAACTAATACATTCCTCAAATCTGGTCCAGAGATTCCAGAGAGCACCTATTTCTGAACTGAACTTTGAACAGCCATAACTCATAATCCATTTGACCAAAAATTATGAAACTTTAACACAAGCTAGATATGTATGTTACCTACGACTTTGTTATAGACAAGTTTCACAGAAAACATCATTTACAAGGGACAACTATTTAAGCCCTATAATCTGTCCAGAACATGCCGAAATAAAACATAGAGAGAAGATAAATCTAAAACTCCATTCTTGCACAACATCTGGCCATAATAAAATTACCTAAGCTACAGCAACACAATAGAAAGGCAGTGGAACCACCTTTTCCATTTTTACTTGCAAACATTTATCACAAACCAATTTAATTCATTTAATGAGCTGAAAGCAAGATAAATGCATAACTAATTCATACATGCACCACAATTCCTGAAATTTTTATCACCACACACACATGACCAGAGGAGTCTACCATAAAAATTTCACAGTATTTCAAGCAACACATCAGCAGATATCATTTTCTCCCTATTTAAGCCTATTTAACATAAACAAATCATCACAGCACAAAACTTCCATTAACGGCCCACATATTATGCATCCACTGGATAGATCTACTCACAAGGATTCCAAAAAGTGATCATTTGCAATTTTTTGACAAACATACAATTTACTGTGCATTTTACCATTTTCAGCCACATTTGCTAATTAACCAAAAACGAAAATAAAAACAGATCTTGCATCTGGACCCCTGGAACCTGCAGAAATCCACCAAGGACTTGTTAGCAAATCTATGAGTCATGCCACATTACACAAAAACCCAAGAAAGAGTTTTAGCTTCGCTAGATGGGGCTTCACCATGAATTTCACGGGAGATCGACGGGAGACCGAGGGGGAACCGAGCTCTGGAAGGGAGATGGCCGGGCTAGGGTTGGGGCTTGGCTGGCTGCCGGCGCTGCTGCTGCTGCCAACTTCGGCCTGCTCGCTGCTGCTCGCGGCCTGGCCAGGAGGCGCGCAGGAACCGCGCAGAAAGGGGCGGCCTCTGGCTGAGACGCTCGCCGGGGAAGAAAGGCAGGAGAGGAGGGAAACCAGCCAGGAGCCAGGGAGAGAAGAGGAGGAGCCGGCCGGAGCCAGGGCAGGGACAGTGGGGCAGCCATGGACGGAGCTCGAGCTGCTGCTGGTTTCTCCCCATGGCTGAAGAGAGAGAGGGAGAACGACAGAAAGAGAGGGGGGAAAAGACCGACTGAAAGGAGAGGGGGGGCCGGCTCGGCCTTTTTGGTTAGATGGGGAAGAGGCGCAGCCTCGGGAAGAGCTCGGCAATTTTTTTGCAAAATTTCTTTCCCAAAATGGCAAGTTTCCGGAAACCTTCGGTCAAGTTCCAAAATTACGAACACTGCTCAAACGGACTCCGATTTCGACGAAACTAATTTTGTTGTCGTCGTCTCGCCGAGTACTCCGACTTTCGTTAAAGGCACTTGGTCAAATTCCCAATGGTTTGCCCGGTAACGATCGTCGACGGCAGCTTCGCGGTGACCGAAATTCCAGTTTTGCAGTACAGACTTAACCAATTTCCGGAACCTGAAAACTGCGTTGTACTCTATCTTGCGAGCTTATTTTCACCATTTTCGGCACCGATCCAGGTCTCGGCCATAAAACGAAATTTGTTCCTCTCGATCTGTACTACAACTTTCGTTTAAGGCGCGTCGACATGCAAGCATTTGAAAATACCGTTCAATGCCGGTCAAAGTAGTCACCCGGTAGGATCCGATTTAGGGTTTCTCGTCAGTCGACACATTTTCTGGCCATCTGCTCAACACGGAACTTTCATAACTTTTGACTGTGAGTTCATATATAGTTGATCGGGAATAACTGCAAAACTTGGTTGGACCCGAATGATTTTCTTCCGTTAATCAGTCAGCACTGTCAAAGCTGCGACTCGTCATTTCATGTGACTTTTTGATTCCAAACTTCACAAAACTTTTTCACCAGTTACTATAGACAGGAACTGAGATGGGACACATGAAAAATCCTTGTTTAGCATTAATCTTCAATATTCAAAAATTGGCGATCATTATTAACTGGCTCCATTAATTATTTCCCGAATAATTCAAACGGAGGTTCTGCCTTTGAGATTGATCCTGACGCTTCAGTCATCACTAACTATCCTTGAATTTAGTTCTTCATCGTTGCTTGATATACCAAGTCCGTGCTGAACTGACCGCTCAACTAACGGCGAACACCTGGGGTGTTACAGTTTACCTCATGCAGAGTTCTCGTACAACAACAGCTAAAAGGCCAGTCTCAAGATGTCACCGTTTGAAGCGTTGTACGGTCGAAAGTGCCGCACTCCTTTGATGTGGTCAGAAGTGGGAGAGAGATCATTCTTTGGACCAGCCAAGATCAAGGATGCCGAAGAGGGGGTCGCACAAGTGCGTGCGAACCTGAAGGCTGCTCAGAGCAGGCAGAAGAGCTATGCGGACAACCGACGCAGGGACTTGGAATTCGAAGTGGGAGACTACGTGTACCTCAAGATATCCCCACTCCGAGGGAAATCAGGTTCCATGTGAAAGGAAAGTTGGCGCCACGATACGTGGGCCCCTACAGGATATGCGAAAGAATAGGCAAGTTGGTGTACAAGGTCGAGTTACCTGATGAGCTAGCTGGAGTACATCCAGTTTTCCATGTATCACAGTTGCGCAAGTGCTTGAAGCTACCTGACGAACAGTTACCCACCGATGTGTTGGACTTGCAAGACACTCTTGAGTACAAGGAGCACCCCACCCGTATTTTGGACAGGGCAGTCAAGGAAACTAGAAGCACCACCATTCCCATGTGCAAGGTACAGTGGAGCAATCACACAGAAAGGGAGGCCACTTGGGAGAAAGAGTCAGAGCTTCGAATGATCTACCCCTACCTTTTCGACAGGTATGTTTACCCTGAATCTCGAGGACGAGATCCTAGTGAGGGGGGAGTATGTAACAACCTGGAGAAAACCCATAACCCAAAAATCACAACTTTCAAAAACTTTTTGAAAATAACCCAAGCTTGGTGAGTGCCATGTAGGAAACCATACCTAGGTGCATAGGTAACACCCATATAGAGGAGAAAGCATATGCATTGTTTTATATAATTTATGATTTGGATCTTATCTTTTATGCGTGTTATATTAAGTAAACCTCTATAAGGACTATGATCCAAATCCTGACATGTTGTCACAAAGTAATTAACCTCGGCTCACGATGCCCTAAAAACCTAACCAACCCCTAAAGACCCAAGTGGGTCCCACACAAGCTCACACACGCCCCCCTTGGTTTATATGCAAGATGGAGAAATAGAAAAGGGGAGGAAAACCAGAAACAAAAGAGGAGAAGAAAGAGGCCCAAGCCGGCCCGACCGGCCCGGCCAGCTAACCCCTACACAAGGCCCACACGTGCGCCCCGCGGCCCAACCGCGCGCGCGCTCGTCCAGGCCGCGCAGCCCGCAGCACTCGCCAGCCCAGCTCGCAGCCGCGCGCAGCTCGTGGCCCACAGCTCGCGCCAACCCAACCGCACGCGCGCTCCCGCCTCTCCCTCACAAGCCGGCTGACAAGTGGCCCCACGGACCCCACCTGTCATCCCCTACCTTTCCCCCTCCCCTGCTTTTCCCCTGCGCCGAGGCAGAGCGCCCCGCGCCGGAGCGAATCCAAGGCAGCACCTCGTATCCCCGCCGTCCCTATTCGACCCGTTGGAGAGACCACGCGCGGATGGACGCCACGTCCACGCATCCGGAGTGCAGCGCCCTCCTCCCCTCGGATAAGCGCGGCCGCGCCGCTGACGTCGCCACCGTGGCCCGCGCCGCTGACGTCGCCATGGCCACTTTTGACCAGCCGCCGGCGCAATTGGAGGCACCAGCCCGATCCCCTTGCCCGCACCAACCCCGAACCCTAACCCTAGACCCCTATCTGCCCTACACGTACCCCCACAGGGCCGATCGGTCGTTCGTCACTGCCATGGCCGAGCTCGAGCTATAAAACGCCCAGAGCCAGAGCCCTCGCCCCCTCCTAACCATTCGCCGCCACTCGGGTGGCAACCACACCAACCAACCAAGCCGAGAGTGAGGAGGAGAAGGAGGCGGAAGGAAGCCAGGGAGACGGAGCCCCGCTCGAAGCTCTGCCCGGAGTCGCCGGAGCGGAGGACGACGCCCCGAACGGCTACACTGACATTGCGGCTCACCCTGCACTGCTCCGACTCGACACGGCCACGCCTCGCCACTGCATCGCCATCCTAGCAGCCACAAGCCCCATGGTGAGCGCCGCCTTCCTCTGTTCGCCGAGCACGCGTTCGCCATGACCACCCAGGGGCGCCGCCGCGATCTTCCCCACTGGGAGGGGCAAGGCGTCGCTGTTGACACTCCTTAATGGATTCACTCTAAGAATGAGTCACATAAAATAATAAACTAGTGAAGGCACTAAAGAGTGTACGGGACACTACTAACTTCACTTAACGTCAAGTTGTCATTCCCAACATGAGCTAGCAATGTAATTATATCAGGGCACTGGATTAAAGAGATAGATATTTACCCGTAAGCGCATAGATAAACATACCCGTTGTAGAGTATTTCACCCAAGCTAGTCTCAGGTATCGTTATTTATATTTTAGCCTAGAGACTAATCAATTCAAGATATGATGGTATTGAAAGGACTTAACAGTATTTAATATGGCACACACTTATAATAAGACTGATAACACACTAACTACTATGAACAGGAATCAGGTACAGAGTAAATGATATAGTAAATAATTGATAAAGGATAACAGATATCAGATCAATCAAGGATAAACTTAGAACAGTACTGCCTAGCAAGATGATGATTAGAACAGGTATTAAAAAGGAACATTCCTAAGTTATTCTAATTACAAGTCATAGCATACAATGATTAGTGCAATTATATTTAGCAATCATTGGCTAGGTCACATCATATTTATAATCAAGAGGCAACTCCATAGCTAAGGTGTTAAACATAGTAACCCTTAAACCATGAGTTAACTGAGCCATACTGAACACTATATTCGGGAGGTGGAATACACAGGACTCAACAGGTCTGTCACACCCGCGATCTACCAGTCTATCCGGAACATAGGACGCATTCGCAGATAAATAATGTATAGGCACCACGCCTACACATCATTCATCACCCACCCATTGTACTTTAAGATGAGCGCTATACGAACACGAGAATAAACATAAAGATGAACTATCTATGCCAAATATATAATCAAAGCAGACTATAAGCATTATAACTAAGAATATAATCATTGATGTCTTAATCATATCAATTGTATTGCTAACTAGAACACAATAATGAACAATAAGGTGAATTAGATCATCAATAAGAACTAAAGTACAAACTAGAACATGAACTAGAATAAGATTATGAACTAGACGATGAACATGAACTAAACGATGAACTAGAACATAAACAATGAAGAACAATGATGAACTAGAAGAGCAATTATGAAATAGATCCATAATGTTAATACAAGAGAGAAGATCTTGGGTTTACCGAGCCTTCTCGTGACTAGATCAGGAATCCAAGTGAAGCTTGCCTCCTCTAATCCTATTCTATCTACTAATCTAGGTGGATGTAGTCCTAAAGCTTCTGATTGATCTCCTTCTGATTGGTCTAACCCTGATGAATGAATTGCCTGAAACCCTCTTGCCTGGAGAGGGGGGTCAGGGGTCTGTTTATATAGCTCTTGGCGATGAACCGCGACCGTTAGATCAAACCGACTTCACGTAGGGCTGAGATTGATCCTCAAAGGCGGTGGAAGTAGCTTGCAGAAGACGAAAGCGTGTGGGCTCCGTTGCCGACCGACCGGTGGGCCCTATGGGACCGGTCGGTCCCACAGGTAAGCCTCCTGTGGTGCCCTTCGTTGTGGTGTCTTCTTATGTCCTCTGGAGTCTTCTAGAAGTATCCCGACGTGGCGGTTGCGTTATCTCCCGACGGTTTCCTTCTATGGGAAGCTATTGGTGCTAATTTCCTGGTTTAGTCCCTGCAGAATCATAACTCACCAAAACTCATGGAATATTGTCAGTTGAAACCCTAAATCTTTGTTGGTGATCATATTCTTGCCCTTTTCATATTTATTTATCTCTTAATTATGATAGTTAACCAGTGTCAACAATTCCCCCAAGCTTACCTTTTGCTTGTCCCTTAGCAAACATTTATGATGGATCTGGAACTGTTACTATGCCTCCACATATGTTAAAACAAAAATCTTCCTTGGTTTAGAGTTAATTATTCTGACTTTCTCATATTACCTTTAACTATGGAGCTTTTGCCTTCACCTGGATCTTTAAACAATTGAAAGACAGAACAATCAAGTTAAGCTCTGTATCTCTAACTCTTTGATCTACCTTCATTCTGGAGTTTTTATATATTTTCAAATAAAAATCAAAGATTCCTTTGTATGACACTCTCAAATCGCTCTTTTATATTTTATGATTCCTTATTGATGCAACTTTCCTTCCTTCTATGGATATATATATATATATATCTGGAGCTTTAAGAAGTGAAAAGCATATCTTACTAAGTCAAAGTTCAAAGTTTAGGAAGAAAGATGTCATACTCATAGATCAAGACTTTAGAACATTTGAAATTTGTCATCTCTTGCTGGCATATTGTTATTAGAGGGACCATGGGCTATCATTTTTTTCATACTTTGAGGTAGTCGGACACTTGTCCCTTTTTATTTCCTCCTTTTACACTTTTGCATAGCCCATGCCTCTAACACAATACTACTTCGGAAGAGTGAATCTTTTAATAAAACATTCTTGATCTCTAGAGCATGATAAATTTCTCAACCATAACTCAAAACTTAGAACAAAGCAAGTAGCCTCATCTTAAAATCATATTAATGGCTCTGGGTAGGAAGTCATGTTATGTCATACAGGATCTCATCATGTGTTTTTAATCTTTTCAAAATGTAAATCTCCAGAACTCTAGTATCTCTAGGAATTAGATAAACAACAGCTCAAACCTTTTTAAGTCATATCTCACAATTATCTAGATTTTAGATTAAGCATTTGACATCCATAGGTTTTAGGTTCAGAGTTTATTCGGAACAACTTTGTCTAAAACTCAAGAAAATTCAGGTTTAAACACTAAGTACTTAAAAAGAAAAGGCAGAGCAATTGTTCATCATTTAATATGAGCAAAATTAGGTTTTTATCCACCTAGACATTTATTCATTATTTAATATCTTTATTTGGTTTTGTAATAGTTATTTATCTTTTTAGGAATTTCTATATATTTATTGACCTGATCTAACTAGATTGAACTAATAGTAATAGATAAAAAAACAGTGATACTTATCATGGTAACTGAGGGTGCTCTCCCCCAAGCTGGATTTTGACTTATTCTTTTTCTCCAGAAGTCGAGTAGACCGTTAATGATTTTGAGTCCTTCTCTTCTTCTCTTCCTGCTGAATTCAAAGATAGACAACACAACTAGTGGAACTTGATAAAGCGTTAGTGATAAATATTCCTCCATTTGTCTAGTTGTCTTAAAGCTCTTAAGATTATCTATGTTCTTTCTTTCTACTAAGCAGAGTTTCAGCAGTTCTCTACAGTATCTCTTTTTTAGGTTTTAATGGTGAGCCTTCATGTGCCCACATATTTTTGTCTCTTTCTTTTTTTTAAGGGTGAGCCTTCATGTGCTCACATATTTTTGGTGTTTTGAATTTATTTATAGAATAAAAAGCGGATAAAGATGCTTACGTGGATACATGGGGGTGCCTTCCCCCAAGCTGAATGTTGACGTAGTCACTTTGTAATGTAGCAGGCAGGCAGTGAATATGTCCTTCCTTTATTAAAGCTTGATTGAGTAGATGGAGCATTCACTTCTTCGTCAGCTTTTCTCGGCCTTTCAAATCCTGTGAAACTCAAATAGACAACAAAACTTGTGAAACAGATTAAGTATTAGTGGTTGGCCACTCAAGCCTTAGATGTCTAGAATTTCAGTAAGATCTCTTTCTTAATATCTTATTTTTAATTTTACGATACAAGGGAAAATGCAACAGGATGCAATGCAGAAGTAAATATGCAAATGTATATCTATTTATTTTTTATGCCTCCACGGAAAGTATAATACTCTCATGAGGCTTAGAGTTTCCATATTTTTATTTTGTTTTCTGATGCAAATATAATTGCTTAAGAAGTAAATATGACACTAATAGTAAATGATCATGCTTTATCTAATTATGCAGTGATAAATTTAATGCTAATGATTTATGGATAACTACTGAGTTACCTTCCGGCGAGGATTCGACGTTTATAGTCTATCGAACAAGACTCTTTGTACGTTCTTTTATTCTTCCTTAGGTGCATCAGCAGATCCTGAGGAGGACCTTGATGATTGCACGTCAGTAGTACTCTCTTTCTTTTTCCACACTTGCTTGACTAGTGGACTTGTCTCTTTTACTTCTTCGTCCTTTGTTTCCTTTAATGGGACATCCTCACCTCTGGTGACTTCTCCTTCATAGTCAGCCCATCCATCCTTGATTTGTCGTTTCTTGTTGTGTTGGGATGTGCGGCGTCTCCTTCTTGAGTGATTCTTCTTTCCCTGTACATTAGTGGCATAACTATTGAAATAACAGCGTACCTTCTCTCTGAAAAACTAGAAGTGGATCTCTCCAGATTTCATGTAGATGATGGCGCCAGTGGTGTTGAGGAAGGGTCTTCCTAGGATGATGTGAATGTCATCTTCTTTTCCCATGTCTAGCACTAAGAAGTCGGTGGGAACATAGTGGTCTTCAATTTGGATCATCACATCTTTTACTATTCCCTCGAGAAATCAATAAGTTTGGTCCGCCATCTGCAGCTGCACATATGTCGAATACATAGGTCTATTTTTATATAAGTGTTCATATGTTACCTTAGACATTATATTGACACTCGAGCCGATGTCGCAGAACGTCTTGTGGAATGTACTTCCTTCGATCTTGCAATCGATGGTGGGTACGCCTAGGTCATCTCTCTTGGCGAGGAATGGTGATGCAAGAAGGTGGTCGTATTCTGTTTGGACAGAGTCGACCATCTACACTGTGTCTTGATGTGGTTGTGTAGTCTTGTTCTTCCTTCTTCTGTTTCTGTTCTTCTTCTTTGATGATATAGCGTTTGCATCTTCGTAGGGCATCTGAGGGTGGACTTTGGTAGTTAGTGTACGGCTCTTGAAGCTGAATCTCTCTTTGTTGCCTGTGATTGTGAAACAGATCTTGGTGTTGTCCGTGTAGATGATGGCCTCGGTTGAGCTTAGGAACAGGCGTCCAAGAATGATGGGTGCTCTTTTGTCTCCACCTGTTTCAATGATCATAAAGTCTGCACACACATACGAGCGTCCCACTCGTATACAGATGTCTTCTAAAATTCGCAATGGGTAGCACAGTGTCTGATCTACGAGCTACAAACACATGGTTGTATATAATAGAGGTGCACCATGTATTTGTTCGTATATTACCTTCGGCATAATGTTGACGCTTGCTCCAAGGTCACAGACTTCTTCTTCAAAACTGTAAGGTCCAATATGAATTGGAATCACAGGTCTTCCTGGATCTCCTTTCTTTGGGGCAATGGAGTCATCCATCCATTCCCTCGAAGGTCTAGGTATGAGGTGTCCTGCATCAAAAATGTCTACAAGATTTGCAGTATCTAGCCCTTTTGGACTTCCTAGAATCTTACCATTTTCAGCCACAGGGACTGAAGCTGCTAACTGAGATAACTGAGATTCTATCATTTTATTAAAGCTATGTTGATTCTTTATGGTAGAAGTAAAGCTATCCATTCTAGTATTAATATTTTCAAGTAGTTTATCATTGGAAGCTATCTTCTTAGACATATTATCAATAATTTTATTTTGATTAGATATCATCTCTCTCAAAGGTGGTTGATTAAAAGTATTACCTTGGTAGTTACCTGAGTAGTTACCTGAGTAATTAGGCCTTGATTGCTGGTTCCATCCTTGAGCTTGTTGAGGACGATAGTTGGTGTTGTTGTTGATGTACTTCGCATCCTCTTGAATCTCAGGGCAGTTGCTCCCTGAATGACCAGTGCCTCCACACTCTTCACATGTCATGCGAGATTCGTAGATTTGCTTGACGTCCTCTCTCTTGGAAGTGTGTTCATCAAACTTCTTCACGAGTAGGTCAAGTTTAGCAGACAACATGTCTACTTCCTTTAGTTGATGTATTCCTCCCCTCTTGCGTGGCTGAGAGCGTTCCTCATTCTATCCTTAGTTCGAGGCCATCTTCTCTATGAGTGTAGTTGCATTGCTGATTGTGAGTGATAAGAATGATCCTCCAGCAGCGACATCTACATTTTCACTGGTACTCAAAGTGAGCCCGTGGTAGAAAGTCTGCATGAGTAGCCAATTCCCCATCCCATGGTGAGGGCATTCTGACATGTAATCTTGAAAGCGTTCCCAAGCTTCTGGGATTGATTCTTCATGTTGTTGCTGGAAAGTTGAAATCTTGGCACGGAGGGCATTCGTCTTGCCCACTGGAAAGAACTTTGCTAGGAAGGCAGTTGAACAGATCGCCCACGAGGTGTTTTTGTCTTTGTTGGCGTAGAACCATTGTTTTGCTTTTCCCAAGAGTGAGAATGGGAACAAGCGAAGTAGAATGGCGTCCTTTTCGACTCCTCTGATGGTGAAAGTGCTGCAAATCTCCAGAAAGTGTTGGAGATGAGCGCTTGCGTCTTCATGTGCCTTTCCGCAAAATTGATTAGCTTGTACCATGTTGATCAAAGCTGGCTTGAGTTCAAATCCGTTGTCCCCTACATTGACTGTTGGTCCAGTCCTGATGTTGGCAGTGGTTGGTGCAGAGAACTCGCGGAGTGTCTTGTCGGCCATGGTGTCCAACACTGGTGTTAGGCTTCTTCTTATCTGGCTAACTTTTGGTAGTGGTGCTGAGGGTCTCTTAAGTTTGCGTCTAGTTTTCCTTAGTAAAGCTTCGGGATCCTCAGTGTAGTTGTTTGGAAGTTGGAAACCAGTCATACATCACCCTACATAAGATATAAAAGATAAACAAGGCCAGGGTAAGTCTGTAAAAGTAAATAATTAGTGCATTATCACATGTGTGTAAGTAAAATGATATGTTCTAGCTACCGTTTTAAAATGCTGCTAATGCAATGTCCTTATCAGTGTTCTTAAAGATTTTAATGAAAACCCCTAGGTACCATCCCTAGTTGAATTGATGTGATCCCCGGCAACGGCGCCAGAAATGCTTGTTGACACTCCTTAATGGATTCACTCTAAGAATGAGTCACATAAAATAATAAACTAGTGAAGGCACTAAAGAGTGTACGGGACACTACTAACTTCACTTAACGTCAAGTTGTCATCCCCAACATGAAGCTAGCAATGTAATTATATCAGGGCACTGGATTAAAGAGATAGATATTTACCCGCAAGCGCACAGATAAACATACCCATTGTAGAGCATTTCACCCAAGCTAGTCTCAGGTATCGTTATTTATATTTTAGCCTAGAGACTAATCAATTCAAGATATGATGGTATTGAAAGGACTTAACAGTATTTAATATAGCACACACTTATAATAAGACTGATAACACACTAACTATTATGAACAGGAATCAGGTACAGAGTAAATGATATAGTAAATAATTGATAAAGGATAACAGAGATCAGATCAATCAAGGATAAACTTAGAACAGTACTGCCTAGCAAGATGATGATTAGAACAGGTATTAAAAAGGAACATTCCTAAGTTATTCTAATTACAAGTCATAGCATACAATGATTAGTGCAATTATATTTAGCAATCATTGGCTAGGTCACATCATATTTATAATCAAGAGGCAACTCCATAGCTAAGGTGTTAAACATAGTAACCCTTAAACCATGAGTTAACTGAGCCATACTGAACACTATATTCGGGAGGTGGAATACAGAGGAGTCAACAGGTCTGTCACACCCGCGATCTACCACTCTATCCGGAACATAGGACGCATTCGCAGATAAATAATGTATAGGCACCACGCCTACACAGCATTCATCACCCACCCGTTGTACTTTAAGATGAGCGCTATACGAACATGAGAATAAACATAAAGATGAACTATCTATGCCAAATATATAATCAAAGCAGACTATAAGCATTATAACTAAGAATATAATCATTGATGTCTTAATCATATCAATTGTATTGCTAACTAGAACACAATAATGAACAATAAGGTGAATTAGATCATCGATAAGAACTAAAGTACAAACTAGAACATGAACTAGAATAAGATTATGAACTAGACGATGAACATGATCTAAACGATGAACTAGAACATAAACAATGAAGAACAATGATGAACTAGAAGAGCAATTATGAAATAGATCCATAATGTTAATACAAGAGAGAAGATCTTGGGTTTACCGAGCCTTCTCGTGACTAGATCAAGAATCCAAGCGAAGCTTGCCTCCTCTAATCCTATTCTATCTACTAATCTAGGTGGATGTAGTCCTAAAGCTTCCGATTGATCTCCTTCTAATTGGTCTAACCTTAATGAATGAATTGCAAGAAACCCTCTTGCCTGGAGAGGGGGGTCAGGGGTCTGTTTATATAGCTCTGGGCGATGAACCGCGACCGTTAGATCAAACCGACTTCACGTAGGGCTGAGATTGATCCTCAAAGGCGGTGGAAGTAGCTTGCAGAAGACGAAAGCGTGTGGGCTCCGTGGCCGACCGACCGGTGGGCCCTGTGGGACCGGTCGGTCCCACAGGTAAGCCTCCTGTGGTGCCCTTCGTTGTGGTGTCTTCTTACGTCCTCTGGAGTCTTCTAGAAGTATCCCGACGTGGCGGTTGCGTTATCTCCCGACGGTTTCCTTCTATGGGAAGCTATTGGTGCTAATTTCCTGGTTTAGTCCCTGCAGAATCATAACTCACCAAAACTCATGGAATATTGTCAGTTGAAACCCTAAATCTTTGTTGGTGATCATATTCTTGCCCTTTTCATATTTATTTATCTCTTAATTATGATAGTTAACCAGTGTCAACAGTCGCCCTCACCGAGCACCATGCTGCACCACACGCACCGCACGCGTAGAGCAGGCAAGGGTGGCGAAGCCGAGCCGCACGGGCTCGGCTTCGCCACAACGAGCGCCAAGCCGAGCGCACTCGCCATGGCTAGTGCACGGCCATGGCGAAGCCGTTCCGGCCGCCACCGGCCCCCTCAGCCGGTAAGGAGTAGCCGGCCAGCCCCACCTTGGCACAGCGCATCTAGCCACACTCTTGGACACATCCCGAGTCCTCCGGGTGACCTTGACCACGGGAGCCGAGAACCGCCGGAGCGCCGCCGCTCCCGTGCACGAAAAGCGGGCTCCGCCGCGGATTTTGGTCTCCGCCGATAGCAGGGCAACGTGCCTACCGACCCCAGCTAGAAATCACGAAGACGCTCACACGGCCGTAGCCTCCCCACACCGGCGCACCGTCTCGGTCAAGTGCCGAGATCCGCTGCCGCGCCGTCGCCGAGCCCCAGGTGGGCCAAGACCCCGCCTTTAGCACTTCGCCATGTTCGCCATAGGACGGAGAAACCTCCGGTGGGCACCGCCGGCTCGATTAACCTCGAGGAGCGAAGGAGAAGGGAGGGCCCGTTGCCGGCGGACGTCGCGCGGGAAGAAGAAAAGGGGAGGGAAAGAACAGAGGGATGAAGGGAAGCCATCACGTGCACCCAGTGCATATGGACCGGGAGTGAACGCGGTCCACCGCACACCGTGTCCGTGGTCTATGGACCGACACGAGGAGTCCACCATGGACCGCGCCCACTACACCACCCGGCTGTTCACAGGCCCAGTAAAGGCCCAAAGCGCCACGTGGCCACGCTCACAGGCCGACACGTGTCCGGGCTGGCCCGGCCCAGACCGGCTCAAATCTAGCCCATGCCCGGCCCGCCAAGCCCAGTCACGGCCCGGTCAGCGTTGACCGTTGACCGATCAACGTTGACTGACACCGGGTCCCACATGTCAGTCTCACAAAGCCCTGGACCAACCGGAAGAAGCCAAGTGTCACGGCCAGGGCACGCCACGTGTCAGCAGAAGGAATTTTTGGATCTTTTCCTTTTTCAGAAATGTTTTTCAAACTTAGAATATTCATAAGAAATTCATACGGTCTCAGAAAAATATGAAACCAGTTTCAAAATTTTTTAAAAATAAGTACTACGTCATAGGCCTATGTTTGAGTGAGTTTGGGTCTTTTGGATTTCAGTTGCTTCTTTGTGATCATCTATAGGAGTCGCTTATTGCGACGTTACGTCTCGTTTTTCAGCCCCGGAGGAGCAGGACCTTGAGGAGGACGACTACGAGTACCAGGAGGAGCTCGGAGACGACAATTCCGAAGGTGCCACAGCCCATCCAACCTCGTAGAACCTATTAGACATGCAATAATGTAGATGCTAACGCTTTAGTTTCTGCAATTGAACTGTGATAGGTTGCATGATAGATTGCTTGTGAAGCCATTACCTTGTCGCAACCTTTCCCCTGCACACCCGCTTATAGGATAGATACCGCTTATTCACGCATGATACTTGATTCTTCCACGCATTATATCTATGATGTGATGCTTGTGATGATGCTTGTGTTTGGCTAAGGCACGTGGTGCCATAACAACGGAATGGTATATGGGGAGATCTTGGCGTGAGTCTTGGGTGCGTGTGGGTGAGGGTTGAGTCGATCGGACAGGATCTACGACGAGTCTGGTGACGAGTCTTGCCGAGGGAGTGTGACCTGGGCATTCCCTAGGGAGTACCTGTGGCGGGTACATTTGTGGTTTAAGAAGAGGTCCTGGGGAGGAGTGGTCTGTGTGGGACGAATCCCCAGGACGGAGGTGCTGTGTCAGCACGGGGGCGATGGAAGCCCCGAGGAGGAGATGTCCTGTCCGATCCATAGGACTGATTGCGCTGGGGCCACCGGCCATAGTACCTTCGTGCGCACCACTTGTTCTTGTATGGGCGGGAACCGTTCCTACCCCTGGGCGAAGCGATGCCATTACTACTAGGCTGAAAGGTGATAAGTGTAGGGAGGTAAGGGCTGGATACCCACACCCTCCTAAGACAACGTGGTGTTTTATTTGGTACGCCAGGATCCACGTCTCACAGTCTCGGCGTCCCGGTGGACTCCGGGGTGCCCCAGGGCTGAGTGGTAGAATGGCATCGTTGCGGATTAGGGGGAAGTTCGGAATCAGCCTAGGCGAGCGCGATCGTCGATGATGGCTAACTTGTGGTTCTAGGCATACATGCTCTGCAGAGTCGATCGATCTATACGTATAGCCATGTCCACGGTCATGGACAACACTATGGTGCTTCGAGTCTCCCCGGACTTAGCGAGAGGTGTCCTTTCTCTTCTCTTCCCCTGGGTTGCTAGGCCCGGCTTGGCCGTTGAGGCAAGGAGCGAGAGGGAATCGCCCTTGCCGCCTAGAGAGTGTGAGAGTGTGTGGTGAGATGTGTGTAGATGGATGGTCTGGATGGGACATCCGGGAGGGTGATCGGTCGGCCGATCACGTGACTGGATGTTGGAAATAAAACTTGACTACATATATACTTTTTAAGATGATTAAATGCATAGGAAAACTACAGCCACAATAGGTTCTTTTGTTCTACCCTTGCATCCACCTACCACATAGCAAATTGAGCATAGGATGGGAAAGTGTGGTCGGTACAAATCGTACCGAAAATTCGGTTAAACAGGTGCTGAGCCCGAGTACGACTACGAGGGTGATGGATGGGAGGACTAGGGGGCCTTGTTCTACGCTCGAGTTGGAGGAGTCGACAAGTCTTCTGCCGAGATCGTGTCTTCTAATGCTGTTCTGGATGTCACGTGATGTTTGATTCCGCCAAGTGAAGATGTAATAATAAGTAAACCCTGCTATTTGTACTCTTAAAACAGGATTTCGATGTATGCACTTTGGTTATCAACTGAATTTCCATGATAATATGATGGCATGATCTTCGGAGACTGTCGCATTGTTGTTGTATCTGTGGATTTCCCTTCGAGGAAATCGTGGTACGTTTCAAGAAGGGCTTCAGTTCTGCTAAGTTCAGACTGCATTTTCGGTACTAATAATTGATCAAGTGATGTCTTTAATTTTCAAGTAATGGAGCCTATTCTATTTGCATACAGTCTGTAAATTTAACCAGATTTTTGAAAGATATATCTCCAACCTAATATTAGTGATCATGAAAATCAACTGATACTTCGGCAAAATATCATGCAACTTGCCAATATACTAAAGCTGATGTTAGTAGTTGTATGAAAGATAAGAGAGGGTTCAGTTTCTGATAGGCTTCCTTGCTACGGGCCGACCACGAAGGCATCTCTGAACCACTGATAGAATGCATTTAATTGTTAATAGGAAGCTTATTTCTGAAGATGCAATTTTGTTCCTTTCGGTTCCGAATAATGTTCCTCAACCGTACAGTATTTTAACTATTGCTGCCAAGAGATGCATACTCAAAGAAGTCGAGTGCTTAGCTATTTTGGTTAGATTACATGTCATCTGGATGGTCCGCGACATCTCAGGTCATGAAATAGAGGTCAACATTTTCTTTCTTGTGAAATTTATTTCCACATAGCCTTTTTAAACATGATGTGGTTGCTTCAGATGGTATGGTGTTCATCTCAACATACAAAGTAGAGTTTGCTTCTATTTTTATGAATTTTGATTGTTGCTGACCTTTTTACTCAGAATACGATTTCTTTCATGCAAATTGTACACCTTGCCTCTCTTTGGCGTTACAGATCAAATGCCACACCTTTGATTTAATTGCTTAATATAGTGCCACAATTTCTTCCATACAACTCTTTGTCATCTTACACTTACATCATTAAGTGATAAACTATTATGTATTTTCAGCTACTGCCCATTGCAGGCAGACATAATATTATTAGATTTCTTCTAGGACCTGAAAGCAACAACCAGAAGCGACTACATGAAGTATGATCCATCGCCAATGATGTATTTAATCCTATCCATCTCTCTCCAATTTCATGCAATTGCCAGTTAGGTCTCTAATTTTGCCGCTTAGTTAAGATAACCCCTGTTGCCATTAGTTGGGTTAAAAAATGTTTGTTTCCAGTGGATAGCTGCGCATTCAGTACAGGCGGTAAGATTATAAGACGTCACCAAAAAAACATGACAATTAGACGGAAAATTGGAGTACAATGATGAACTTTATTTTTTCTATCTAAATTTACATTAGCATTTTCACAAACAAATTTGATGACTTTCCATTTTCCCATCTAGCCTAAAGATGTCGAGCATAATAAACACTGAAGCTAATCCTTGTTGCATTGTGTACCTTACTGTTTTCCAATTATTAGCTGCCTTAAAATAAGTTGTTAGAGGACAAGTTATTGTTGTTATTTTTGACAACATACAAGTGATTGATGTTGAAATACCTATAGTTGTTGCACGTAGCATTTTGTTGTTATCTAGGCATGCTACTTTTTCAGCTCATTCATCTATTCATGCAATGCTATGTCTTTATAGAGCAGACCTTTTCATTTTAGTATAGTTATACGCAGTGCATTCTCAGAAAAAAAATATAAGAGAGGCAATCGGACACATGTATCATCATGCCAAAAATTAAGATGTTTGCCATCTTTAGATGCACGAAAAATATACATGACCATTTAGTTCGCAAGACATTTCTTTAGGTGCTTTTTCTTTTTTAAAGATGGCAATCGGACACACGTATCATCATGCCAAAAATATACATGACCATTTAGTTATCATAATTGAAGTTTATTGTGACAATTCCTCTATGTGCGTCACAGATTTGTATTGACACCTCTATGTCTTAAAATTAAATAACTTAGTTTAGTCTTCCTTCCCCTTGGTCACAATCTGTGATTTCTGATTTTCAAGACCACTTTTAAGTGCACGAAAAATATACATGAACATTTAGTTCGCAAGACATTTCTTTAGGTGTTTTCCCTTTCCAAAAAATTGTTATCCTAATTGATTTTTATTGTGACAGTTCCTCTATGTGCCTCACAGATTTGTATTGACACCTCTATATCTTAAAATTAAATAACTTAGTTTAGTCCTCCATTTTTTTCCTTCCTTACAATCTGTGGTTTCTGTTTTTTTTCAGGCCACTTTTAGATGCACCAAAGGATCTGTCTTTACTGCCTTCTGCTCCAGCCTTTGAAAGGTAACCTCTAGGCATCTTACATGTAGAAATCTAAAGACACTTGCGATCACGCGCAGAGATGCGCCTTTTGTACCGAAGTGTTGTTATAGCCAAATTTGTTGACCAACCACATATCCCTAGATTATTACATGGTTTAAAAAGGAAATTAGATGCACAAGTGTTAATTTCTGATAGCTATATGAGTGTAACCAAAAAAATACCTTTGTTTTTTCATGCTACGTGTTGTTTCAGAATTCAGTGGAATGTTAAATCATTGGTGCCTCTACATGCGCTATGTTGTTTAGATTTCAGTGGAATTATGGTGTTAACGGAAGAGGGTTAGGCCTTTTCAGCTTAGCACAATCATAATGTTTTTTCCATTGCTGTACCTTTCCGGCTTATCATATGCATATTTCCCTCTGTGCATATTTTGGTCTCGTAGGTCTGCCAAACTACTTTTTTCTGCTTCTTGCAGATTAAGTTGCGATTGTCCGAGCTGGTTCTCCCTTCCAAAAAAACATATTTGTGGGCTATTTCATACATCAATTTTTAATCAGTGATGTCAAATTTATTCTCTTCCTTACCATGTAATTTTCTATCTTGTTCCACATTGCCTTTGCTAACTGTGATCTGCACACTCTGAAACAGGTTCTGAAGTTCTCTTTTTATTAAACAGGCTCAGCCAGCGCCTGCGTATTTTTTTGTTTGGCAACTAATAATGTTATTTTCCGTCAAACTGGTTCTGTAGGTTATTACTTGATGATACGTATTCTCTTTCGCTCTGCTAACATACTGCATGGGATCGCTTTAACCCTCATATCTTTCTTTCCTAAATTTGTTGTTCATGTTGCTTTGCCCATGTCCTTTGAAAATTGAACAAATATTAGTCGATTGGCAGATATCTGGATTTTGTTTATATTGTTTAGAGTTCTACTTACTAATGATTAAAATTATATTTATACCAATTCAAACGAGTTGGGTACAATAATAGACAATAGATTTGTATCACTGAAGTTGTTTCAAACTTGGCTTTATTTTGGTCGAATTATACATCTATAAAATAGTCCACTACTGCTGCAGGTCTATAATGTAGTCTGACAAACCAAGTGAACAACTATACGATAGAATGAATACCTATTTTTGGTTTGTTGTGTCTAATTCTTTTGTTGTGTAAAGAGCCCCATTTAGTCAACTGTCTCTAATAGATATATTCCTTCTTAGTAGGCATGATAGCACATCCAATATTTACAGATCAAGGTTAATTTTATATAATCCCTAACTCCAAATCTTCTTGGCTAATTTAGTATCGACTTAAGGCTACATCATTATGGTGGGAAAAAAGAGTGCTTTCGGCCAATGTGCTTCACGTTCTAAGACAAACTCCATATTAAACTTCATGAATGCCTTCTGTAATGTGTCATATATACTTTGGAGACTGATCCTTCGGTGTGAGATAATAGAGAAATATTTTTAGGCAAAGTCTATTTTCTATTGGACCATGCTTTGTAATAGTATTAAATAATATTAAATGTACCATACATGATGTCGAAAGTTTTAGATCATACAACCTTCGGATAGCCTGTTTCGGTGCTGATGGAACTACTACACCTGGACTCAGCTGGTTAGCATACTATTTTTGTAAGTTCCATTACCCTGCTTCTTGTTAACTTTTGTTCAAATTTCAAAGTTGAGACTCATATTGCTTTCCCACCACGTTGCCTAAGTGCCTCCACAAAAAATATGGTGGATTACAAATATATACCAATTAGAAGAGATAAGTCTATATAACTTCCCATAGTCTAATCCTAATATCTACAGACTGTTCACTCAGATATCAAATTTTGTTGATGCTGAACCGTCTATGACCACTTTTTATATCAGGTTTAGGAGTGTGTCATCAAACTGTCTTGGTTTCTTTGGAGCCACGTGACATCCATATGTGAGGCCTCAAAGTGCTCTTGAATTTTTTTGGCAGCATTATTTCTTGCTAATCAAATAATGTGAAAAAGGGCAATGCATCAATGATAGAGCTTGACCATAAACTGTAAAGACTACTAATAGAGCCCTAGGCATCTGCTGTGGTCAACAGTTGCTAAAAATCTTACGAGTGCCCGCTTGTATGATGTATGTCTATATAATGGTATTAGTTATTACAAAAGTTAAATGAATTTTTTCATCAAATTTTATGCACAAGGTCAATATAATGATCGCCGCAACTTCTAGAAACTATGGGTAGTACATGAGCAATTTTTTTTAACTTATCACCTACTATTTTCTATGAGGTTTACGCAACCTAACAACTTCTAAATGTGCAATTGCCTTGATCTTGTGTGTGCATTGGACTGTTCTCATGTGGTTTGCAAATTTCATTCCATTGGTGAAACACATTTGACTTTTCTGTGTGCATCGATTAGCTTTCACAGTAGTTTGCAAAGCTTCTGCCTGCCTGAATTTTTGGTGCATCCATAAAATATGTTGCTACATGTTTTTGTTTGCTCCATAGTTCATAGTATTGCACCACTTCGTTGTCATTAGGTAATAAGCCCCCTATCCATCCACCCATAAAAATATTTTTCTCAGTAAAATGTTATGTTTGTTAATCCATTTTATTTTTACTACCAAGTTTTATATCTTCTTTTTGATTTGTACACAGGTATCAATTGTTTCTGCCAGAAAGAGTAGATTTCTGTATTTTTGGTTCAGCACATATGCAAGATCAACTTCGACCCGTCATTAGCAGTTATCGATCAAAGTGCCATATAGTTTCTTACTTTCGTAGTCGTATTCTCCCTTCCAACAATTGTTGACAATCCACTATTACTATCATCGCTGTCAGCTACCGTCTTAGTGCAATAACATCTTCTATCATCCTTACGTTGTAACAAGACTTTATTTTCAAAATCGTTATGTATATATATTTATTAACTTCTACTGCTTTATACCTATTTTTTCACTTTGTTAATGATAAACCAAAATACTTTTCATATGCCGGTGCAGGGGCGCGACATTCCTACTGGTTAGTCCACAATTGACTTTGTCGCCCATTCAGTGACCAACGTATGCCACACTATATCGAAGGTGTCTACGTCAAAACCAACCTGCACTAGGGCCTAGGGGCCAATATTTGTGCAAGGGGCAGTTTGCTGCCGATGCACTATTTTCTGTGGTTTTGGTTTGTCACACGAACTACTAAATTTAGGCATTTAGCAGGGTTATCGTTGCTAGTTAAATTTGCATATCTACTCAACGGAGTTACTAGTAATAACTTGCTCCTTACACAAGTGCATTGAAAAGATCCATATTTTAATGTCACTCGAAGCCAAAATACCCCTCGTCGTCGCCGTACATGTACATGGGCGCTTTTGCTGGGTACAGTAACTTTGTATTATTGCCAGCTTGTCCAGCGGTAAGGCAACAACAACGGGGTGTGAAAAACCATGGCCTGTTGCAAAACCAGCCGACCATATTAATCGCCACCTGTATATCATAATAACTGGTAGCACACAATATCAGGTCCAGGTCAGAATAAACAGCACAATAATTTCAGAGAGGGAGAGGCCAAAAAACGGGGTCACGATCAGGACAAGTGTGGTCAGCTCAACCACTCAAGCTTAGGGTGTGGTTGGCAACTTTTTTTTTTGACAACGTGGTTGGCGACTTTAAGGCCCTATTTAGTTTTAATCATAATTTTTTTCGTCCTATCACATCAGATGTTTGGATAATAACTAACTGCACAGATTACGAGTAATTCGTGAGACGACTTTTTAAGCTTAATTAATCTATGTTTTGATAATGTGATGCTACAGTAAACATTTGTTAATCATGAATTAATTATGCTTAAAAAGATTGTCTCGCAAATTACTCTCTATCTATGTAATTAGTTTTATTAATAGTCTATTTTTAATATTTCAAATTAGTGCCGCAGTATGTGATGTGACATTTAAAACTTTTGGTGCTAGAACATGAGTCTAAGAGTCTGTTTAGAACGCAAAAATTTTACAGAAATCAGACAGTAATTTCATAGGGATCAATTTAATTTACAGAAAAATACACATACCCTAAATCCATGTTTACTCCGGAGCCGGGCGCAGCCGTCAAAGTGTCCATTCCAAGCAGAGGGGGGACACGCCAAGAGAGCAGAGAGCTCCCCAGCCGCACCCAGCAACAAAATCCCTGGGGCCCCTAGCGGAAATGGACGGGAAATCCCCTCTCCAGCCAGACGGCCAGGCCCCGTCATCACGGACAGAAACCACGCGCGTCCGATCTCCCCCACCCTATCCACCCGGCGGCATCGGGGCCCTCCACTTGCCCCCACCGTTATCCCTCTCCCCTCCGCCCCCCTGTCACGTGCCGTGCCGTGCCTCTGCGCTCCACCGCGGCGGAGTCCCCGAAGCCGATGCGGGCCGCTAAAATTATTATTATAGGCCGCACAGCCCCCATCTCTCCGCCAGTCCGCCCCCGCTCTCCTCCTCCTGGCTCGCCACTCGCCCCCGCCCGCCCGCACGCCCGCCCGCCCCTCGTGATATCCGCCTCCGCCTGGCGCCCTCCCTCCTCTGCTCCGCCCCCGCCGCCGCAAGGATCCAACCCCCGCGCGCGTCGCCTTCTCCGCCGCCTTCCTTCCTTCCTTCCTTCCCGAGGAGGTACCAGCTCGACCCGCCGCTATTTATTCCGCCGGCTCGTCCCCAGCGCCGCTCCGTCTGTCGCGGCCCCGGTGGAGCTCCTCAGATCCGCGCGCCGCACGCCGATCTGCGCCACCGCCGGTGAGACCGCGCGCCGCCATTGCTCTCCTGGTCTGGTTGCTGCCGGGTTCGTTGCTCCGCCAGGGTACATACGTGCACATACACAGGGTTTAAGCTTGGGAATGGGTTCGGCAGCGCCACCCGGGTTTTTTTTTTTTTGCATGCGCCGCCTGTGTACCGGAGCGGAATTCCGTGAGCCCCGTGCGGCAATGGCAATGGCAGGGTTATTGGTGTGGGTGAATGGTCTCGGCTTACACACGAATTGTTTGTGCCACCTGCGCGGGCGAAATGTAGGTCGTCTCTTGTTGCAGTGCAGGATGGATGGGGTAGCCTCTGGCCGCCTCAGCTAGTGTCTAGCGTTGCTGCCTCTGGTCTATTCATATTCAGGGATGCCCATGCCCAAGCTAGATTGCTGTTGGTGGCGTGTCTGCGTCTTTGCTATCACTGGGTTTAAGGTTTATTAAGGTGTATTATCAGTGGGTACCCTCATGATTTGGGGTTTAAGCCCATCCTTTCCTTTGTGAGTACACAAGGAATGCACCTGGCTTTGTTCCCTATTAGTTTTCGCTTACATGCCATTCTAGTGCGTGGGTACTGTAACATTGCTCCCTTTGATGATGATTGGTGGTGGTTCTGCATCTTTTCACTTCCCCTGGTTATCTAATACCTGCATGTAACTGGTCACCTACTTTTGTGTACCATACAGCTTACATCTTTTCAAACCAACAATTTTCTTACTGCCTCAGCCATTGAAATTTGATCTTGATCTTACTTGAAGCCTTATGACCCCCCTGATAAAAAAGGGATCAATATGGTGATTCATAGCCTGGGGAAAACACAACCTGTTGCCATTTGGGGCGCTTGTTGTATACTCATCATCCCCCTTGCTGCTCAGGTCGAGGTCCTTGTCCCCGCCCTCCTCCTATTCCTATACAACCATCTCCATCGAAAAGGTTCTGCACTACATTTGGGCTTCTCATATGACAAAAAGGAAAACAAACAGCAGAAGCATAGTACTGTAGAAAAAGGTGCTGGCAAGTTTTAGTGGCAGAGACCTTTGTATATTTGGACATAGTTTACTGGTATAGTTTTCTGCAGTCTTCAAGAAAGGCGGCCAATAGACTTGATAAGATCTCGACATCGTACGTTCATTCAAAACGAGAGCAAAACTGGAAACATCACAAATATTTTTCTAGCAATGGCCTAAAAACCATAATGTTGCTTTTCATTTCTTCAATATTCAAACTTCCTAAGAGTATCCTGCTACTGCTCTGATGAAGGTGTCATTTGCCTCTGTCAGATTTTCCAGGAGTTTTCCTCTCTTTTTATGGCACCGTGCTTTTGAGAAGGTCTTTAACTGTGCTGTCTGGGCCACAGAACGACAATGTCACAGCTTGGATTAGCTGCAGCTGCCTCAAAGGCCCTGCCACTACTCCCTAATCGCCAGAGAAGTCCAGCTGGGACCGCATTCCCATCATCTGCATTGTCAAGGTCCTCAAACCGAAGGAAAAGCCGTACTCGTTCACTCCGTGATGGTGGAGATGGGGTATCAGATGTCAAAAAGCACAGCCAGTCTGTTCGTCAAGGTACTGTGAATATCTGTCCATAGAAGTTAAAATTTTGCTTCAAAATATATATGGAGTTCTTTCTTGGCTGGTATTGTTTATTTGTTTTAACATAGTATGTTTGATGCCTCGTTCTAGGTATCAATGTAGATGTGTTCACTGCTCAGTTTCAAATGTTTGTCCACATGTAGGTCTTGCTGGCATTATCGACCTCCCAAGTGAGGCAGCTTCGGAAGTGGATATTTCACAGTAAGCACTATAGTATTTTGTGGATTATATGTTTGTTTTGGAAAAAGAAAATATTCTGCAGCTTATTTATACCGGTTTCCCTAATACTGAAATGCTGTCTTAATGTCCTAGTGCTGTATACTCATTGCTCAATATTTCATAGTAAGTGCTTAAAATATGTGATGTAACTGTTGCAACACAGCCAGGGACCTGCTTCTGTACCCGCTATTTAGAGCATAATGAATACTTTCTCACTGATGTGATGTGGTTGTAGCTCATGTGGAAGAATTGGTTGCAGTATTGCTTGACAATGGTCACTTATTATGAAATCATGTCTGCAAACATATTTTCTGACTTCTGTTGCTGTAAATGCCTGACTTTTTTTTTTTGGAAAAAAATTAAATGCTTGACCTAAATTGGACATATATGATAGATACAAAGCTCATTTGAACTTTGTTGATTTATGTCAATCACGCATATTGTTAGTGTTGTGAACACAATGGTGATCCTTTCCTTTTGTATTTTTCCAGTGGATCTGAGGATCCTAGGGGTCCAACAGATTCCTATCAAATGAATGGGATTATCAATGAAACACATAATGGAAGACATGCCTCAGTGTCCAAGGTTGTTGAATTTTGTGCGGCACTAGGTGGCAAAACACCCTTTCACAGTATATTAGTGGCCAACAATGGAATGGCAGCAGCAAAGTTCATGAGGAGTATCCGGACATGGGCTAATGATACTTTTGGATCTGAGAAAGCAATTCAGCTCATAGCTATGGCAACTCCGGAAGACATGAGGATAAATGCAGAACACATTAGAATTGCTGATCAATTCGTAGAGGTGCCTGGTGGAACAAACAATAATAACTACGCCAACGTTCAACTCATAGTTGAGGTTAGCACTGCTAATCTGTTAGTTTACTACTGATTGGTTGTTTCCTTTATTTCTTCTATAATCATTGCCATATTTTAGTAGAGAAGTTTATATTTCTCTGCTGTTGTGGAAGTCCAATTGTCACCATTAACTATGAAATATTGCAGATAGCAGAAAGAGTAGGTGTTTCTGCTGTTTGGCCTGGTTGGGGTCATGCTTCTGAGAATCCTGAACTGCCGGATGCATTGACCGCAAAAGGAATAGTTTTTCTTGGGCCACCTTCATCATCAATGAATGCATTGGGAGATAAGGTCGGCTCAGCTCTCATTGCTCAAGCAGCGGGGGTCCCAACTCTTGCTTGGAGTGGATCAGATGTGAGTCTCACTCTCTCTTTGATTATTATCTGCCGGTCTCATTGCTCTATCTTTCATAATCTAATGACATTACATTACATTTAGGTTGAAGTTCCATTAGAGTGCTGCTTAGACGCAATTCCTGAGGAGATGTATAGAAAAGCTTGTGTTACTACCACAGAGGAAGCAGTTGCTAGTTGTCAGGTGGTTGGTTATCCTGCCATGATTAAGGCATCCTGGGGAGGTGGTGGTAAAGGAATAAGAAAGGTGTGTTTTATTTATGTGACTTAACTATTTGTGAAGAACTGTGCACATTGTGGATTTTGGTGTGGGGAGTTAACGCCCCCACCCTCCCTGATATGATTAAATCAATTTCCCTGGCAGGTTCATAATGATGACGAGGTTAGAGCGCTGTTTAAGCAAGTACAAGGTGAAGTCCCTGGCTCCCCAATATTTATCATGAGGCTTGCATCCCAGGTTAGTTTTTTTTTCTTTCTGAAATTTATTTTCCATCTCTTTTTGTTCTTTTAAAGTTATCCTTGAATTTTCTGGAAGCTTCATCTGATGCATTATATTGACAAATGCACTAATGATCATCATATTTGGAGATTAACATATTTATGAAATGTTAATTGATGGGAACTCTTGAAAGAGATAACGGTTGAGCAGATAACATTCTATTTTTAGAATTTAGAAATCGCTGTTTTTGTATGAAAAATTGCATTTCCAGGAGCTGGACAGAGCATCTCCATCAGTCCCCCAATACCACTCCTCATCCCCATAACACTATCATATTGGGGGTCATGAGTGTTCTTTCATGTTCCAGCAGTTCCCCAATAAGTCTCCCTTTTTTTAGTGGCTACCAATATCTCCCTCATCCCCCCTCAAATAAGAGGGGAGTTATCTCCCCCAATAAGTTTGGACCCACTCCAACTACCTCTTCCTCCTTGCGTGCGTCGCTGTGTCACCGGGTGCAGAACTGCAGATGTTGAGCTTGCGCGTCTCAGTTGTGTGCGCACACCGGCCAGAGATGCCGACCTCGTGCGTAGCTGTGGTGCGCACAAGCCGGCCGGAGATACCGAGCTCGTGGTGTCAATGCGCCTGTGCTGCCCGCATGCCGGCCGAAGACGCCGAGCTTCACTGTGCTGTGCGCACACTGGCCAGAGATGCCGAGCATCGCTCTTCTGCATGCACACCAGCCCAGCGAATCCTTGTGGCCACCTTGCGCGCTGCGGCCGGAGGACAAGGCCTCCCTGGAGGCAATGACAATGACGGTGACAGAGAGATTTGTGTGTGGGTGTACAGAGGAGCTGCAGACCTGCAGTACAGAGAGATATGTGTGTCCCGCGCATGGGAAGGTGGTGCTGGCGGTCGGAGGCATTGATGCGCTGAGGGGAGAGAAGAAAATGAAAAAAAGTAAATAAATAAATTGTTGCTAACTAGTGGATCTCACGTACTGGGGGAGATTATTGGTGATCTACTGTAGCATTTCCCCTAATAGTTCAAAAAAGTAATATTGGGCTACCCCAATACTAGTTTATTGGGAGAGTTGTATTGGGGAACTGCTGGAGATGCTCTAAGCTTTTCTTAGTATTAGTGGTATGTTATACATAGACCATTTGTGTCAATTTACAGTTGGTATCGTGGAAAGGTTGTGATAATGGCTGGAGAGAAACAACACATCATGTTTCTTGATAAGGCTAGGAAGCTGGCTGTTTATTGATGATCCGAGGATTATTCAACAATGGCTAAACCTAGCAATGACAGCAGCAGTAGAGCCAGTTTGCCCTCCCTGGGAGGTTCTGAATACCACGACTCTACTTCTGCTTTTGCCTCTCTTAATTACCCGGCCCTTAGTTATATCCCCTAATAGCCCGCTGTGCACTAACAAACCTGTTAACCAATCTCCTATTTCCTCTCTCTAGATCGTAACTTGTAGCAACAGCTCCCTAACAGATAACTATGGCCCATAATCAGCCACTAGAGGCTGCTGGTGCCTTCTTCTTTCTGCTGTACTGCTTCCCAATGAAAGCGTCAACATTTCTCAACACTTTGCAGAAGATTTTTTTTACCCTTTTTTCTAAAATTTTGTTTTCAACTAAATTGTATAAGTTTTCAATATTCTCACTATTATTGAGCTGTGCTGTGTCAAACAGCCAAAACATGTTTCATTCTTTGCACCTTTATTTTTCAAGATGGAAGCCTGGAATTGTGTTCTGTTATCTGTAGTCATACGTTATATTTGATTTAAAATCTTATTCTCTATTGTAGAGTCGGCATCTTGAAGTTCAGCTGCTTTGTGATCAATATGGCAATGTAGCAGCACTTCACAGTCGTGATTGCAGTGTGCAACGGCGACACCAGAAGGTCTGCCCCCCACCCACTCAGCCATAAACACTAAATTATAGAACCATGTATTTTGTTATGCGATCTATTTTTCAATTGTGTTCCATTCACATTTTTTCTACAACAGATTATTGAAGAAGGCCCAGTTACTGTTGCTCCTCGTGAGACAGTTAAAGCACTTGAGCAGGCAGCAAGGAGGCTTGCTAAGGCTGTGGGTTATGTTGGTGCTGCTACTGTTGAGTATCTTTACAGCATGGAAACTGGAGAATACTATTTTCTGGAGCTTAATCCCCGACTACAGGTTTGCTACTTGAGCATCATTGACTAATTAATCTGTCAGGGAATCCTTTACATTTTTAAATTATCACCATGCAGGTTGAGCATCCAGTCACCGAGTGGATAGCTGAAGTAAATCTGCCTGCAGCTCAAGTTGCTGTTGGAATGGGCATACCTCTTTGGCAGATTCCAGGTAATTACCAATTTACCAACTTATTTAGTTCCTTATTAGTTTATTACTTTATTCTCTAAGCTGTCTATTTATGTAGAAATCAGACGTTTCTATGGGATGGACTATGGAGGAGGGTATGGCATTTGGAGGAAAACAGCAGCTCTTGCTACACCATTTAATTTTGATGAAGTAGATTCTCAATGGCCAAAGGGCCATTGTGTAGCAGTTAGAATTACTAGTGAGGACCCAGATGATGGTTTCAAACCTACTGGCGGGAAAGTGAAGGTAAGGTTTCGAGATTACAGATGTATTATATATAGTTCAAACAGATTAAGTTTGGTTAAATGACCAGGTCTTCGTTTTTTATCTTTCAGGAGATAAGTTTTAAAAGCAAGCCTAATGTTTGGGCCTACTTCTCAGTAAAGGTAATTTGTTGACTTGTTACACTGTCACATTATTCTTCATTGTGCAGATAATTTGGATGGGACTCTTTGTATTTTAATCATCCATCGTCTCATTTAGCTGAGCAAATATTTGCACTGACTCCTCTTTTATCTGCTTTCAGTCTGGTGGAGGCATTCATGAATTTGCTGATTCTCAGTTTGGTATGTGCAAAGCAAGACTATTCTTCTTTGTAATTTGTATTGGTCCTCATTTTTTGAGATATTGCTCTTTCCGTTACAGGACATGTTTTTGCATATGGACTCTCTAGATCAGCAGCAATAACAAACATGGCTCTTGCATTAAAAGAGATTCAAATTCGTGGAGAAATTCATTCAAATGTTGATTACACAGTTGACCTCTTAAATGTAAGAAATCTTAACCGCCTTTTGAATCCCCGTTTTCATTATATTGATTTGTATCATTATGTTGATTTTTCATTATGGCTAAACCTGTGGCGCTATTTCCCTATTATTCCAGGCTTCAGACTTCAGAGAAAACAGGATTCATACTGGTTGGCTGGATACCAGGATAGCTATGCGTGTTCAAGCTGAGAGACCCCCATGGTATATTTCAGTGGCTGGAGGTGCTTTATATGTAAGATAAAGAAATCATGCTAACAGCTTTTGTCAAGCTATTGTGAAAAGCATTACCAATGTAAGGTCTAATTTAAATAATTGTTGCATGCTACAGAAAACAGTAACCACCAATGCAGCCACTGTTTCAGAATATGTTAGTTATCTCACCAAGGGCCAAATTCCACCAAAGGTATGTTTTATGGTATTAAATCTGGATATTTTTTAAGGTGAAAAATGGTTGACGAATAATATTTATATGCAGCATATATCCCTTGTCAATTCTACAGTTAATTTGAATATAGAAGGGAGCAAATACACAGTAAGTTGGACATTCCATGAGGGAATTTATTTTAGTTGTAACAATAAAGTTAGATAGACATTCTTAGTTTGGTCTGCTGTGTCGTAGGTTGAAACTGTAAGGACTGGACATGGTAGCTACAGGTTGCGAATGAATGAATCAACAGTTGAAGCGAATGTGCAATCTTTATGTGATGGTGGCCTCTTAATGCAGGTAACTTGTTCTTTCTTTTATGCTTTATTATTAACTACTCCCTCCGTTCGAAATTATAAGTCGCTTTGATTTTTTTTGGTACATCCATTTTGCTATGCATCTAGATATAATATAAGTCTAGATACATAGCAAATTCCATTTACCAAAAAAGTCAAAGCGATTTATAACTTGGAACAGAGGGAGTAGTTGGATAAATGGTTTCAATTTCATGGCGTTTCTGATTGTTGAACTGTAATGGCTCCAGTTGGATGGAAACAGCCATGTAATTTATGCAGAAGAAGAAGCTGGTGGTACACGGCTTCAGATTGATGGAAAGACATGCTTGTTGCAGGTAAATACTCCCTTCCTTTATATTCTTGGTGTTTAATTGGGCAACCCCTGCCAGGTTTATCTGTATCATTTATTATTGCATTTCACTCCACTACCTTATCTTTAAAAGATGGGTTCTGTCGTTTGCTTCTGCAGGAGACATCACATAAGAAAATTGTGACTAATCCTTGTTTTCTTGCAGAATGACCATGATCCATCAAAATTATTAGCTGAGACACCCTGCAAACTTCTTCGTTTCTTGGTTGCTGATGGTGCTCATGTTGATGCGGATGTACCATACTCTGAAGTTGAGGTTATGAAGATGTGCATGCCTCTCTTGTCACCTGCTTCTGGTGTCATTCGTTGTATGATGTCTGAGGGTCAGGCGTTGCAGGTTATATTCGTACATGTCCGTTCCTTGCATTGTGCTTTCATCACATAATATTTCATGTAACATTTATCAAATTACATTTTGTTTTAGGCTGGTGATCTTATAGCAAGGCTGGATCTTGATGATCCTTCTGCTGTGAAAAGGGCTGAACCATTTGATGGAATATTTCCACAAATGAAGCTCCCTGTTGCTGCCTCTAGTCAAGTACACAAAAGATATGCTGCAAGTTTGAATGCTGCTCGAATGGTCCTTGCAGGATATGAGCACAATATCAATGAAGTAAACATTTCATCTTATTGTGACCACATTCATGTATTTTCTTTGTTTATCTAGTGTTTCCTTTACTTATAACTAAAATATGTTTTGTATATGTTTATATGAGTTATGGGTTAGACTGGGTGCCTTTTTTTTTTCCTGTTCTGCTAACGTTTGGTTCCAAATGTTCTACAATAGTGTATGCTGATCATGCTCATGTTAGTGTGGAACTGCAAGTTTATCTGCTACATAAATTGTTTTCTTTCTTTCAGAACTCTATCTTCTACTAGTTTGACAATTTCCAATGGTATTTCTTTGATTTGAAGTTATTGCACTTGGTGTCTATCTCATTAACTCCTTAGCACTTAATTATCCATTATTCCATTATCAATTGATTCATGTTAATCTATGCTTGTTTTCAGGTCGTTCAAGATTTGGTATGCTGCCTGGACAACCCTGAGCTTCCTTTCCTACAGTGGGATGAACTTATGTCTGTTCTAGCAACGAGGCTTCCAAGAAATCTCAAGAGTGAGGTATGAGACAGTTGGCAAGATATAGCCAATCTGGATTAAAGGAAAGATGATTCATTTTAGTATTATCTTAATTTTACATATTGGCTTATGTTGATGGCAGAAAAAGCGATCAGAGAAACTATGATATTTTATAACATTATGTCATGGTCCTAATTCGCCAGGAAGGTTACTCGAATTGGGGCGATTAGAGGGGTTGAGGGGGAGGAGCCGCAGCCCTAGGGCTGGCCGCGCCTAGAGGAGAGGGAGTGGCGGCAGTGAGGTGCTGCAGCCGTCCTGTCGAGCAACGGCAGGCGTAGCCGCTGCAAGGAGCAGCGAGTGCACGGTGGCGCAGGACAGCAGCGAGCTTCTGCTGCTGGCAGCGGCACTAGGGCAGGGAGGCGAGAGGGCGGCGGTGCTAGAGAGAGGAGAGGGAGATAAGAGGGCCTTACCCCAAATTATTCTTGCTTAATTCCAAAAGATACATCTCCCTTTATATTTATATTTATATATAGGGAGGACTCGACTTGACTAACAAGTAATCCTAGCCTTTGGGCTCTTCCTAATCCTAAACGCAGATGGGTCTTGCAATGTGCTACAGTACCATGGGTACTGTTCACGCTGGGCCCAATTGGCCTGACTCCGTAGCCCCGTGACACATTAGTTTGCACCATGTTAGAGAAACTCTAGCAGGGCCCCTACATGAGCCCCCATAGCTAAATATGGGTGCCTAGGTGAAAAACTATGCTCCAGCAGGCCCCCTACTCAAGCCCCGAAATTTGGGCGGGCACCGAAATCTCCCATCCAGCAGCACCCATTCCTGGGGGCTCAACCCCCACGCCGATCCTGCTGTTGCGGCTGTTGCTCCCTGCACCCATACGGAACCGCAACATCCGGCACTGGATCCCGCGCAAGGGCACCGCTCGCTCCATACCGGCGGATCTCCTCCCAGGCGCATGCAACGAGCTCGGGCCGATGGACCCTTGTGGCCGTTGAAGCTCCCCTTCCTTTAGCTGGCTGTCAAGCCTCCTCCCCCGCGGCTGCGACAAGGTGCTTCCTCTGTGCGGTCGACCGTCAAGACTCGCTTCCCCGCGGCCGCTACGCTATCCTCCTTAGCCGCAGCCCATGAAGCTCCCCTTCCTGCGGCTGGCTGTCGAGCCTCTTCCCCGCGGCCATGACATCTTTGCCCTTGCGGGCTGCCGCTACGCGCTCCGTCTTCCACTCGCTCCTTCCCCACGGATCCATTCCATCTACATTAAAATAGGTCAGTTGTTAGAACTGAGGATGACAAGTGGGTCCCAATTGGCTGTGTCTATTAAGAAGGATTTGGGGGCTTTGCTCTGGGGCTTCTGCTCGAGCAGATGCAAAAGTAAGGGGCCAACAAAAGTAGGGGGAGCACCCAAATAAAAAAGGGACATGATTTGAGTGCTTCGGCTGGAGTTGCTCTTATGCTCATAAACCCTGCAGTTTGTTTTGTAAAATAATTGTATTGACTGTTAAATTGAATACTCAGAATATCTCATTCTAGCATTTTACCAGAAGGTGAATCTTTTTGTAAGTTTGTTTTGATTCTGTGATTGTAGTTTTTCTTGTATGTCCTGACGTAATCCTTTTCTTTATTCTAGCTCTGATGTTTATCTTTTATGCATGCAGTTAGAGGATAAATACAAGGAATACAAGTTGAATTTTTATCATGGGAAAAACGAGGACTTCCCATCCAAGTTGCTAAGAGACATCATTGAGGTCAGTTACGTTTCTTTTGGTATCTCTTAAACTGTTTGCTATTGTCTTAACTAGTGTTTTCTCTGTAGGAAAATCTGGCATATAGTTCAGAGAAGGAAAAGGCTACAAATGAGAGGCTTGTTGAGCCTCTTATGAACCTGCTGAAATCATACGAGGGTGGGAGAGAAAGCCATGCGCATTTTATTGTCAAGTCCCTCTTCGAGGAGTATCTTACGGTGGAAGAACTTTTCAGTGATGGCATTCAGGTTATTGTACATGACAAGACTGAACAGATCAATATTAAAAAAGCACACAAAATGTTCACTCCTTTACATTCTTAGTTAGGAGAAACTTTTTGCATGGCTTCAGCTGGAATTTACTTGAACAATCTGACTTATTTTTTTTTCTAATTATGTCATGACAGTCTGACGTGATTGAAACCTTGCGTCATCAGCACAGTAAAGACCTAAAGAAGGTTGTAGACATTGTGTTGTCTCACCAGGTAAATTTCTTTATGGCTGATGACTTTTATGCAAATGATTAGTGAAGCAATCTTTGTTATTGATTGTGTGATTTTATTCACAGGGTGTGAGGAACAAAGGTAAGCTTGTAACAGCACTGATGGAAAAGCTGGTTTATCCAAATCCTGGTGCTTACAGGGATCTGTTGGTTCGCTTTTCTTCCCTCAATCATAAAAGATATTATAAGGTACAGTTTTTAGAAACCCTTATAATTTATTTCGATGTTTTACCTAATGAATTCCATGCATCTTAATAAACACAGTTGGCCCTAAAAGCAAGTGAACTTCTTGAACAAACCAAACTAAGTCAACTCCGTGCAAGCATTGCAAGAAGCCTTTCAGATCTGGGGATGCACAAGGGAGAAATGACTATTAAGGATAGCATGGAAGATTTAGTCTCTGCTCCATTGCCTGTTGAAGATGCTCTTATTTCTTTGTTTGATTACAGTGATCCAACTGTTCAGCAGAAAGTGATTGAGACATACATATCGCTATTGTACCAGGTATTATATTAACTAACTTGATGTCTTTCATAGTCCCACTAAGCATATCTGATATGTTAGATGCCCTAATGACATGGAATGATCATCTTTTCATTTCACATGAAGAAATATTGAGAAATGAGATGCTGGTGATTGACTGAAATTAACTGGGTGTGAAAAATTGTGATCTCCCAACTTGTTAATGCACAATGTGATGGCTGACTTGCCAAATTTTTTTTCAGCCTCATCTTGAGAAGGATAGCATCCAAATGAAATTCATGGAATCTGGTGCTATTGCTTTTTGGAAATTTTCTGAAGGGCATGTTGATACTAGAAATGGACATGGAGCTATTCTTAGTGGGAAGAGATGGGGTGCCATGGTCGTTCTCAAATCACTTGAATCTGCATCAACAGCCATTGTGGCTGCATTAAAGGATTCAGCACAGTACAACAGCTCTGAGGGCAATATGATGCACATTGCATTATTGAGTGCTGAAAATGAAAGTAATATAAGTGGAATAAGGTTTGTTCATGAGCAATATTAGGTCCAAATGAGTTCTTGTTTAAGTTGTGTAACTCTCTTTTTAATTGAGTCCATTTCTTTCAGCAGTGATGATCAAGCTCAACATAGGATGGAAAAGCTTACCAAAATACTGAAGGATACTAGTGTTGCAAGTGATCTCCGAGCTGCTGGTTTGAAGGTTATAAGTTGCATTGTTCAAAGAGATGAAGTTCGCATGCCAATGCGCCACACATTCCTCTGGTTAGATGAAAAGAGTTGTTATGAAGAAGAGCAAATTCTCCGACATGTGGAGCCTCCCCTCTCTTCACTTCTTGAATTGGTCTGTTTATCAAAATAATGTTTCTTTGCTACATTCTGTTATTATGCTTTGCTTATTTTCTTCACTATACTTATTTTGCCTATTATGAATACAGGATAAGCTGAAAGTGAAAGGATACAATGAAATGAAATATACTCCGTCACGTGATCGTCAATGGCATATCTACACACTAAGAAATACTGAAAACCCCAAAATGTTGCATAGGGTATTTTTCCGAACTATTGTCAGGCAACCCAATGCAGGCAACAAGTTTGCATCGTCTCAGATCAGCGACACTGAAGTAGGAGGCTCTGAAGAATCTCTGTCATTCACATCGAATAGCATCTTAAGATCATTAACGACTGCTATAGAAGAATTAGAGCTTCATGCGATTAGGACAGGTCATTCTCACATGTATTTGTGCATACTGAAAGAGCAAAAGCTTCTTGATCTCATTCCTTTTTCAGGGTAAGTGTGCACATAATCCTTTTCAGGAAATGTCTATGTGTTGACTATTATATCCGTCTCTTAACAAGCTTTTCATATTACTCAGGAGTACAATTGTTGATGTTGGCCAAGATGAAGCTACTGCTTGTTCACTTCTAAAATCAATGGCTTTGAAGATACATGACCTTGTTGGTGCAAGGATGCATCATCTGTCTGTATGCCAGTGGGAGGTGAAACTTAAGTTGGACTGTGATGGGCCTGCAAGTGGTACCTGGAGAGTTGTAACTACAAATGTTACTAGTCACACCTGCACCATTGATGTAAGTTGTCCCTACTGTTTTATTATTCTGTACTACTACGTCCCCAAAAGGATCTTGGGGACGGAGCGAGTATATCACACATGAAAATATAAGTCAATGTGTGGTTCTTATATTCCAAACTGCCATCCATGTCATTATGTTCTGAAGCACATGGTACTTCTAATGGTTTTAGATCTACCGAGAAGTGGAAGATACAGAATCGCAGAAGTTAGTATACCATTCAACCACTTCGTCAGCTGGTCCGTTGCATGGTGTTGCACTGAATAATCCGTATCAAACTTTGAGTGTGATTGATCTAAAGCGCTGCTCTGCTAGGAACAACAGAACAACATATTGCTATGATTTTCCGTTGGTGAGTTGACGCCCCCACCCCCGCCTCCCCCCTCAATCTGTAGTTATTTTTAACCTAAGCTGATAACGTCGAAAAAAATGTAGGCATTTGAAACTGCACTGCAGAAGTCATGGCAGTCCAACGGCTCTAGTGTTTCTGAAGGCAGTGAAAATAGAAAATCCTACGTGAAGGCAACTGAGCTGGTGTTTGCTGAAAAACATGGGTCCTGGGGCACTCCTATAATTCCCATGGAACGTCCTGCTGGGCTCAATGACATTGGTATGGTCGCTTGGATCTTGGAAATGTCAACACCTGAATTTCCCAATGGCAGGCAGATTATTGTTGTAGCAAATGATATTACTTTCAGAGCTGGATCATTCGGCCCACGGGAAGATGCATTTTTTGAAGCTGTCACCAACCTGGCTTGCGAAAGGAAACTTCCCCTTATATACTTGGCTGCAAACTCTGGTGCTAGGATTGGCATAGCTGATGAAGTAAAATCTTGCTTCCGTGTTGGGTGGTCTGACGAAGGCAGCCCTGAACGAGGGTTTCAGTACATTTATCTGACTGAAGAAGACTATGCTCGTATTAGCTCTTCTGTTATAGCACATAAGCTGCAGCTAGATAGCGGTGAAATTAGGTGGATTATTGACTCTGTTGTGGGCAAGGAGGATGGGCTTGGTGTTGAGAACATACATGGAAGTGCTGCTATTGCCAGTGCTTATTCTAGGGCATATGAGGAGACATTTACACTTACATTTGTGACCGGGCGGACTGTAGGAATAGGAGCGTATCTTGCTCGACTTGGTATACGGTGCATACAGCGTCTTGATCAGCCTATTATTTTAACAGGGTTTTCTGCTCTGAACAAGCTCCTTGGGCGGGAAGTGTACAGCTCCCACATGCAGCTTGGTGGTCCTAAGATCATGGCGACCAATGGTGTTGTCCACCTGACTGTTTCAGATGACCTTGAAGGCGTTTCCAATATATTGAAGTGGCTCAGCTATGTTCCTGCAAACATCGGTGGACCTCTTCCTATTACCAAACCTTTGGACCCTCCAGACAGACCTGTTGCATACATCCCTGAGAACACATGCGATCCGCGTGCAGCCATCCGTGGTGTAGATGACAGCCAAGGGAAATGGTTGGGTGGTATGTTCGACAAAGACAGCTTTGTGGAGACATTTGAAGGATGGGCAAAAACAGTGGTTACTGGCAGAGCAAAGCTTGGAGGAATTCCTGTGGGTGTCATAGCTGTGGAGACACAGACCATGATGCAGCTCATCCCTGCTGATCCAGGTCAGCCTGATTCCCATGAGCGATCCGAACCTCGGGCTGGACAAGTGTGGTTCCCAGATTCTGCAACTAAGACAGCTCAAGCATTATTAGATTTCAACCGTGAAGGATTGCCTCTGTTCATCCTGGCCAACTGGAGAGGCTTCTCTGGCGGACAGAGGGATCTCTTTGAAGGAATTCTTCAGGCTGGGTCAACAATTGTCGAGAACCTTAGGACATATAATCAGCCTGCGTTTGTCTACATTCCTATGGCTGGAGAACTTCGTGGAGGAGCTTGGGTTGTGGTTGATAGCAAAATAAATCCAGACCGCATTGAGTGTTATGCTGAGAGGACTGCCAAAGGTAATGTTCTTGAACCTCAAGGGTTAATTGAAATCAAGTTCAGGTCAGAGGAACTCCAAGACTGTATGGGTCGGCTTGACCCGGAGTTGATAAATCTGAAAGCAAAACTCCAAGATGTAAAGCATGGAAATGGAAGTCTACCAGACATAGAATCCCTTCAGAAGAGTATAGAAACGCGTACGAAACAGCTGCTGCCTTTATATACCCAGATTGCAATACGGTTTGCTGAATTGCATGATACTTCCCTAAGAATGGAAGCTAAAGGCGTAATTAAGAAAGTTGTAGACTGGGAAGAGTCACGCTCTTTCTTTTATAAAAGGCTACGAAGGAGGATCTCCGAAGATGTTCTCGCAAAAGAAATAAGACAAATAGTTGGTGACAACTTTACTCACCAATCGGTAATGGAGCTGATCAAGGAATGGTACCTGGCTTCTCATGCCACTGGATGGGATGATGATGATGCTTTTGTTGCCTGGAAGGACAGTCCTGAAAACTACAAGGGATATATCCAAGAGCTAAGGGCTCAAAAAGTGTCTCAGTCGCTCTCTGCTCTTGCTGACTCCAGTTCAGATCTACAAGCATTCTGGCAGGGTCTTTCTACACTATTAGATAAGGTAAGTTTGCTTACAGTGTCACCTTATTTATTTTATTTGCAATTCTTGTGGTATCTGTTGCATCTCACTTATTAGCAACTCCCTTTTTGATTTCATGCTGCTGGACACTTAGTTGCACATATACATGACATCTTTATCAATTCACGATTCTAATACATACCCATTACCTTCTCACATATTTCGTCTTTGGATGCTCATTCAGATGGATCCTTCTCAGAGAGCGAAGTTTGTTCAGGAAGTCAAGAAGGTCCTTGGTTGATGATATGATACCCTACACATCCAACACAATATGTGCATGCTACATGTTTTTGTTCAAGTACATACATAGAAGGATATTGCTTGGCCTTGATCGATCATGTCTGATCTAAGTCGACCCTTATTTCTTGAAACTTCCTTTTGGACCTGGTGCTATGGTTGATGAATGTATATTGGATGTGTGTGTTCTGCCAGGTGTAAGCCCAAAGGTTTTAGACAGACCGAGTTACGGTTAGCAAGAGCACGAGTGAACTTGTTCTGGTTTTGCAGTGGTTCAGGAAGGCAGAAAGTTGTTTCACTGTAGTTCTGAGATGTATTACCAGCGGCCCCATGCTGTAATTTTAGGGTGTATAATGCGGATACTAGTAAACAATTGAGTGGTTCATTAAATTTTGAACTCGAATAATATGTTTTTGTAGGCATATGTACCGTACACGTGAAATAAGTGTTGTTGAATAGCATTCGACATCAGAATTTAGGACTAAGGTTTTGTTTGGTTTTGGGACAAGTTGTAAGAGCATCTCCACCAGTCCCTTAATATGTCTCACAATAAAGATCCAATGGGTTGCTCCAATACTATTTGTAGGATTATTTTAAGGGCCCGTTTGGATGCTTGGATGCTTAGAATTGAATTTATTTTAAAAATCATAATTTAGACATATATTAATTAATTAAGCTAATATAATTTCGTTTGGATGCTTAGAATTGAATTTATTTTAAAAATCATAATTTAGACATATTAATTAATTAAGCTAATATAATTATGTATGGATTATATTTGTATATTATTGCTGCTTATACGAGAGAGTTGTATTTCTATCGTAATAGGAGAGTGGGTTGAAAAGAATGTTACAACGAGTACGATCCAGCTGCATAAGCATAATTGAAAAGGATGTCATTGAGTTGTGGTCGATTCTCTTCCACGGCAGCAGTTATCGGCATCAATAAAACAATAATTAAATGTTTTCAGTGGTTTATTTAATTTGTCCCATGCGTGGCCGTCGCCGGTTTTTTTTATCATAAGCCAGCGGCTCTGGTTGGTAGGTATAGTTTGTTACACTGTCTAGTTAAAAAGGCTTTTATTTATTATTATATATGCTCTCTTCGCTATGGATGTGTTTAGTTTGAATAGTGAGATGGTTTATTATTCTCACTCCTTTTTTTCTATTTGATTGGTGAAATAGAATAAATTGATGCATCATACTCTCAGGCCTTGTTCAGTTCGCGAAATTTGTGGTGAAAAGTTCCTGTAACACTTTCGTTGTTATTTGACAAACTTTATCTAAACATGACCTAACTAGGCTTAAAAGATTCGTCTCGACATGAACAGATTAAAAGTACAATTAGTTATTTTTTATCTAGATTTAATGCTCCATGCATGCATCTAAAGATTCGATGTGACGATTCGATGTGACGAGTACTGCGCAATATTTTTGGGGTGATTTTGGAAACTAAACGAGACCTCATTTTTCATAAACTAATAATTAATATATACATGATAAATGAGTTGATTTTACCGAAATTCATAGAATGAATGCATCTTATAAAACTATAAATTCACGAACCAAATATCCTCTCTCTCTCCATATAATACAGTCGGGAACTAACTAGCTTGGAAAGAATCTTACAGTGAGATGCATGGCAGGCTGTTCCCACGTCGGTCCACCATATTGTATCTTTGGTGATGCTGCAAAAAGATTTAGCTACGTAAACATTGACATGACCGTTTGGTATAAACAATAGTTAATTAGTCATGACTGACGAAGGAGAATTCAAACCTTCAATAGTGTTTAGTTCCCAACCTAAAAACTTTTCACCTATTACATAAAATATTTAATATATTAAATATATACTCAAAAATAAATAATTACACATATTGTGATACATTTGTGAGACAATTTTTTAAGCTTAATTAGTTCATGATTTGATAATATTATGTTACACTAAATATGCACTAATAATAGATTAATTAGTGTTACTAAATTCCATTTACAGTTTCCTAACCGAATATGTAAGAGCATCTCCAATAGTTCCCTATTTTTGACTTGGCAAATCTTGTCATTTGCCAACTTGGTAAAACATATGACAAGTGATATTTTGTGTTGTCTCCAATAGTTCCTCATTTGGGCTTGGCAAATTAGAAAACTAGGCCCACAGACCAACTGTTTTTGCTCCCTCCGTGCATCGTCGCCCGTCGCTTGGCCTGTCTCGCGCGCGACGTTTCGCCTGGCGCGCCGCGATCCAGCCCTGCCGCCGCCGCCATTCCTCCTCCCCTCCTTCCACGGGACGAAAGCAGGTTGTACTTCTGCTTGAGACGGCGTGCCTTGTCACTGAGCTGCGTAGGGGTTACCTTAACACTGAGCTCGCTCTGGATGTGGCCGTGGCGCTTAGAAATGTCATACATGGAGCCGGGGAGGACGCCACGCTTGGCGCGGTACGTGGCCAAGCCCCGCAGGATGACGATCTCGTCACCAAGGCTCCAAAGCCGCGACGGCCTCTTGAGCTGCTCCACGGATGGCGGGACGGCGACGCTGCGGGGGCGCTTTGAGCGCGGCTCGGAGAAAGAGGGCACCATGGAGCGGCGCGGCGGATCCATGGGGCGCGAGCTGAGGGGCTTGATGGCGGCAGCCTCGGCGCGGGACGGGCGCGGGGGCCGGAGCGCGAGCGGCGAGGCGTTGCCGTCATCGGCGGAGTCGGCGCCGTCTCCGGCAGCGGGGTCAGGGTCGGCGTCGGCGTCTGAGGCCGCGACGTCGGAGTACGAGGCGTCGTCCGGGGAGCGGGACCGGGAGCGGGAGCGCGGCCTGGGGCTCCTGGGCTTGCGTGAGGGCGACGACGCCGCCGCCGCCGCCTTCCGGGGCGCAGGGCGGTGGTCCGCGTCAGAATCGTAGGCCGGCCACGCACGGGAACGGGGGTGAAGTTTCCCCCATAGCGCGGCAAAAGACGCGCGGGACCGGAATCGCTTGATGCCAAGTGTAACCCAAGTGCGGGAATTTGCCAACTGCGGATGGAAATATGCCAAGTTGGGAAAATATGCCAAGTTGGATAGGGAACTGTTGGAGAGGTATTTTTGACGTTTTGGCAAAAAATCAAGGATGCCAAGTGAGTTTAGGGAACTATTGGAGATGCTCTAATTTGTTTTTTATTAATATATTTTTATTGGACTTAATTAGTGTCGCAACATTTTTTACCCACCAACTAAACACCTACCTCAGATTACCCCCCCTTGGAAAAGGTCGTGCAACTGGACTTGAAGCCATTTGAATTATTTTAGAAAAGGTGAATCCATTTGAATGCTGTCTTTGACATCTGTTTTTTTTTAGAAATAAGGACAGAGAGAAGTACTGTACAATGTTACAATACATGTGTCTTGCTCAAACCTTTAATTTATTACTAGCTCAACACCCTGCCTGGAAAAGGTCATGCAACTGGACTTGAATCTATTTGAATCACTACACCAAATCCTCCAATCCGTAGTATTTTATGGTGACGTTTATAGGAAATCTCATGAACTAATCATGCAAAATATTTGTCATACACTTTTAAATAAATGACAGAAGTTAAAGCAGAAATAAAATTTGAAATAATTAACAGATACTAATTTGATTTTGTGTGTTTTAGATAGGACTAAATCACAACAGTCTGACAATCACTACTTGCCATAAGTAGTTGCTGGTGGTAAAGCAGACAAAATATACATCACTCTCATATATGCTTTTTATTACTACCACGAGGATTCCTGGTATCTGTCACTGCCACTCTATATATATTCTAATCTCTACCCGTGGGAGGATTGACGCCCTCCCGCGGGGAGGATTGACGCCCTCCCGCGGGTTAGGTTACTGTAGTTTTTTTTTGCTTTTTTTCTTTCTTTTTTCTTTAATTTTTTTCTACTTTTTTATTTTTTTATTTTTAAGATTTTTGTAGGCATCTTTTTATATTAAAATCCGGTGTGACGATAGCGCGTTCAATAATAGTCTAAACTCTATCCGCGGGAGGATTGGTGCCCTCTCCGCGCTTGCGTCATTCGTACGCGGTCACCGCATGTAAATGGTCAGTGTGTCAGCGATAGCCGACAACAATTAATTTATATGATTTGTCCCATGATTTGTGCATGTATTTATTTCGTACTGTATTTGTTATAGTACATTTCAGTGACATGTCACATCAAATTTTGCGGGACAAGGTACTGTATTTGTTATAGTTTAGGCGTGGAAATAATTTTGGACGTGTTTAGATTGAGGGGCTAAATTTTAGTCCGTATCACTTTACATATTGTGAATTGAATCTATTAAAATAGAACAACTATAAAACTAATTACACCATCGTACAATAATTAACGAGACGAATTTATTAAGCCCGATTAACCCGTTATCAGTACACGTTTACTGTACCACCACATTCTTAAATATGGATTAATTACATTTAATAGATTCGTTGTCTCGTGAATTAGCCTCTAACTGACAAATTAGTTTCATAATTAGTCTATATTTAATACTTGATGTATGTGTCCCAATATTGAATGTGATAGGTACTAAATTTTAGTCCTTCAACCAAACACTCCCATCTGTCCTTTTATAGAAAAAATATAATTATTTGTTATGGTCTAGGCTAATAAATTTAGATTTAGATCGTTAGATGAAAAATCTGATGACTGTTACTGTCATGTAAACATATGCTATATTTCATACATATGAAATGTTGCATTTTCTATATTTCACACATTTGTACTGCTTGGACCCATTAATTTTTTTGTGCGTGCATGTACAACGAAGTGAAGGCACCTATGACCACGCTGAGGAAAAGGCGCGGCGAAGCGCGCTAACTATTCTTGTTATATACAAACCATGATTGAACAAGTAGCTACTACTATGTGTGTGCTCTTTAATTTCTCTCTAAGGGGTAGCTAGCAGATTTGTCTCTCTTTCTACCAAACCCGTGGCCGCCGTGGGCCAACTAAGCGCCATTTGTTCTAACATGCCCTAATAATAATCGTTGAAAAAACACTAAAATCTTTGTAATTACAATGATTATAGCTATAGGCCACTAGTAAACAAATTAAGGTACAAATTGAATTTTTTGACCTCATGCAGTGGGCTCCAAATAAAAGGCGCTTCACGGAGAGAACGGAGGCATGATTGTGCTGTAAAGGCTCGGCTCCCGTAATATATTTTCAGCAATCATTGGCGTCACATGCTGCTGGCGAGTGCCAATCGAGAAAGACAGGGCGACACTCTTTGGGCAGCCCACGGTGGCATAAGTCAGCTAATGTCTCTAAGTCAATCTATTCTAATAATATACTCCCTCCGTCCACAAATGATATTCGTATTAAACTAGTCAAAAAGTCATACAAAATATACTTTGACCATTAATTTCTCTTATAATATAAAGTTGGTGGCTAAAAACTCAATAGCATCTTAGAGACACTTTTAACACGAATCTATTGATGTAAGTTTTATACTCTAAACTTTTATACAATTTGATTAATTGCTGGTCAAAATTTATAAAGTTTGACTTTTTGACTAGTCTAATACGAACATCATTTATAGACGGAGGGAGTATTAGCTTTTAGCAACAATTTATAATATAGTTTAGGTCTATATAGCGCTGATAAAAAACCAGCTCTTCTCTCTCTTCTATTAAAATATAAAAAAACTGTTTATAGCTAGCTTATGAACCAACCATATACAGCTGCTCTTATATATCCAACGTACGTTGCCACATATATCGGCCATCGGTACACACACATATATAAAAATATACTTCCTCAGCCCCTTAACAATTGTCGTTTTCGTTTCTCGTGAAACATCTTTAATTAAATATATATTAAAAAATATTAATATCTATTGTACATAATTAGTATCATTAGAAAGATGTTTGGATCTACTCCCTCCGTCCAACAAAACATGCAATTCTCGCTTATTGAGGAGTCAAACATTTCGAACTTTAACCAAAATTATATAAAAAAGTACTAATATTTTTGATACAAAAATTATACCATTAGATTAGTAATTGAATATATTTTTATAATAATTTTATTTAACTACATAAATACTAATACTTTTTATTATAACCTTGGTCAAACTTGAGGCAATTTGACCGGCACGGATCCCATAATTGCATGCTTTTATGGACAGAGGGAGTAGTTTTTAACAAATTTATTTGAGGATATAAATGTTATATGTATTTATTATAAATTTGAGTCAAATTTATAATACGTATATCAACGTTGATACTTATTTAGAGATAGAGGGACCATATGTGTGTAGATATAAACGTCGCAGCACTGCAACTGCAATGATATTGGAGGATACGTAGGAGAGTATACGGGATCCATGACCATGTTAGATGTGCTCCCGGCCCGGCCGGACAGTTGCGCTTGGACCTTTGTTCCTGCCGCCTGCTGCGTGCTGCGTGCTTGTAGCGGCTGCTGATCGATGTACAGCTCCGGCATGACGCAGGAAAGGTCGTATCATCTCCCAGATCAAATCGCCAGAAGAGCCTGACATGACATGGACGGCGGCTGCTGTCTCGTGGAGCCTATTTTAAACAAATGGGCACCTCTTGTCAAAAAAATTAAAATAAAAATAAGAATGGGCACCAATGCAATGCAAAGGCAAGGAAGGAAAGATTCGAGATGGGCACGACGGGAATAATACTCCAGGCAGGATCGAGTCAACGTTAACGTACCTACTACGTACGAGACAGATACGATGCATACGTAACGCAATTATTGTGAGTATATATTATTGTTATATGTATCTCTATTGTAGTACTTCATCCGTCTAGAAAAACATACTCTCTCTGTCGCTAATTAACTGTCGTCGTTGGTGTACGTGTCACAAGTTTGACTCGATTTATAGAAAATATGTGCAACATTTATATCTCCAAATAATTTTGTTAAAAAACTAGATCCAAAGATTTTTCCAATGATACTAATTATGTAGGATAAATATAAATATTTTTAATGTATATTTAATCAAAGATGTTTCTCGACAAACGAAAACGACAGTTATTTAGAGACGGAGGGAGTATAATTCTAACACAGCATCTATCACATTTTAATTTGCTATAACTTTAACCAATTATAAATAGAAAAGTATTAATATTTATAATAGCAAATAAACATCATTATATTAATTATGAAATGTATTTTTATAATAAAATTATTTAGAGTCATAAATATTAATATTATTCGTTAAAACTTGATCAAACGTGAAGTACCTTTTCTGGTATACAAACCTATAGTTACATGTTTTGTTTTTCTAGACGGAGGGAGTATATATATTTTGATCACTGCAATGCAATTGCGTCTTGCCATTAATAGTTACGAGCTTAATTTAATGCACGCACACAAGATTTGCATCCTTGCTATATTTAATGTATGAATTGAGAAATGCACTCCGTCAGCCAGGATTAGCTAGCCGATGGTTATTCAATACTCCCTCCGTATAGAAAATATATGTCATTTTGGATAAGGTTTGAGTCAAATATTGAGAATATAAATTATAAATAACTTTTAAATTGTTGAGTTTAGAGATGTAAAAATCATATAAATAAATTTGTCTTGAAAAATACTTTCGTAAAAATATATATATGTCATTTTACAATAAATATGTTCAAAGAAACAAACGGTCAAAGTTATGCTTTGGAGACTGTGTCGCTGTCCTAAACATCATCTATTTCTTATATGGAGGAAGTATTATAATTTTTCACTGTAGAGGTGGTTTTTTAGCCATCTCTACTTTTCCGCCGGTGTAGAGGCAGGTGTCCATCCTCTACAAATAAACCAGTGATGAGAAATGCACTCCGCCAGTTAGGATTAGCTAGCGTAGGGTTATTGATGCACAACATTGTTGTCAAGATGGTGCCCATTTGGTTGTCGTGATTCTGAAAAACTGTGATATATATCAAGAACATAGTTTTATGAACCAAAAGATGGGGACAACCATGATTTAGATAAACATATAGGCCTGACAAAGCTTTATTGCATCCAAACACCTTATAGCTGGCTTTCTAAAACCAAACTACTCCCTCTTTATCATATTACATGCCATTTTAGAATCTCCTACAAAGACTAACTCAGATAGCAAAAGACCAAAATACCCCTCAAGAAGTAGAGATAGTGATGTATTGGAAAAAGAGAAATGTGTATTGGGGAAAAAGAAATGCGCATTGTGAAGTCAGAAGCTCAAGTATTTTGGAATCAAATTTGAATGGTTTAAGGTTAGTTATCTATTTTGGGATGGATGGACCATGTAAGTGCTTTCTTATTAAAAAAAAAAGATAGATATAATGCTTAGTAAAACACACATGAGATCTATTACTTTCGAATTACATAACCAGCAGCTAGCGTGGTAGATATATCATGTGTAAAATGAAATAAGTCATTTAGATTGTTTTCCTCTCCCATCCAATCTCTTTCTTATTCTTTCTCCAATGACTCGTCTCCCCTGTCTTGCATACAACATCGTGCCTCCCATCCCTTCGATTGTGCGACTCCTATGTCCTAATGCGTTTCGTTCGCATCCTCCTCTAGTGCTGCCATCTCACTCTCCTTCATGTCTAGTGCTGCCATCTCACTCTCCTTCATGTCTAGTGGTGGGGCCTGGACAACAGTGATGCAAGTCCACAACCACTGTTACATAATGGAATATGCGCAGCGTTGCCTAAATGGACTCCGTGACGGGTACTGTTTTGTCCCACCACGGTTATTCGGTGGCCGGCCAGGGCGGGCGGCCACCGGAGTGCCCACTGCTGTAAAGGATTTACCGCAGCGGGCAACCTAACACGCCCGCTGCGATAAACCTTCATTAACTGCAGCGGGCTTTGGTGGCCTAAAGAGCCCGCTACGGTTAATAGATTTACAGTAGCGGGCCCTTTAGACCGCCCGCTGCGGTTAATGCATCTTTACTGTAGCGGATGCGTTAGGTTGCCCGCTGCGGTAATTCATTTAATAAAAACGCAATAGCCTCTCCTATTCTTCCCCACGGGCTTCTCTCCTTCAAAATCGTGGGGGGAGAGGCTTTGCCCAAAAATTTGACCAAAATATTGAATTGAGGTTTAGTTCTTTGATTTGGAGGAGGAGGACACCATAAGAGGTATATAAAGGCTCTCAATTATCTTTTCTCTTTGTTTTCCTCACTTTTGTTGACTTTTCTGTGTCCATGAGTGTTGCAAAGAGTGCCTCAGTGACATTCTTTTCTGTGTGCATTACATCAATGTAGTGCGGACAAAGAAGGTCATTGAAATAGGAGAGTCTAGTCAAGCCCGTTATATGGGTCCACATGTGTTCCTCTCCGTACCAGAAAAACGGCCAGTCTCTTGATCAAACTTCAGAGCCTCTACATCGGCACGGACCTCGGAACCGCTCATGAACTGAGGAATAGGGTTGGTGACTTGAACACCTTTCCTGAAGTGCTTGATGTCACGTCTGAATGGATGGTCAAGAGGCAAGAATTGACGATGTTGGTCGAATAAAGAATACTTGCCTCCCTTCTTCAACCAAGTGAACTTCACAACTGCCTTGCATATTGGGCATGGGAACTTCCCGTGAACACACCAAGCGCTAAATATGTGATACGCCAGGTTGTCATGCAGGGAGTACTGGTACAACACATGCATTTTGAAGTTCTTCATTGTAGCTCGGTCATATGTCAGTACCGGGTTTTCCCAAGCTTTGATACATTCATCCCACAAAGGCTCCATGAACACACCCATATTGTTCACTGGGTGTCCTGGAATTATCAGCGACAAGAATACGTTCTTGGGGTCAAACATAATGCCGGGGGGAGATTGAGGGGGATCACGAACACAAGCCAATAAGTGTACGAGGCCGCCATCATTCCATACGGGTTGAAATCATCTGTTGTGCGGATACATGGGTGTATGCCGGATCTTGAGATGATGAGTGATTGTCAACTAGTATGATGCGCATGTTCTTTGGCTTGTGTTGTGCAGGTGTCGAGCTCGGAGACGGTGATCGAAGGCAAGGTGAAGGTCAAGTAGAGACGTGCCGTGCTGATGGACCCGAAGCGGTGAAGGGCGTACGTGAGGCTTGGACTGACGGACCGGTGGCCTGAGGGTCACCCGTGGTAGCTGACAGCCTGTGACAACTGCGGATACATGGGTGTATGCCGAGTCTCGAGTGATGAGTGATTGTCAACTGGGATAATGCGCATGTTCTTTGGCTTGTGTTGTGCAGGTGTCGAGCACGGATACAATGATCAAAGGCAAGGTGAAGGTCAAGTAGAGACATGCCGTGCTGATGGACCGAGAGTGGCGAAGGGCAGACGTGAGGCTTGGACTGAGGGACCGGTGGCCTGAGGATCAGCTGTGGTGGCTGACAGCCTGGGACAGCGACGAGCGGAGACTTGCGGGGCACAGTGTTGCTCGGGTCGAAGACCTGGGGACATGTGTCGGTGGACGGGGTGCACGGGCGGTGCATCCCCTCTACGGCTCGGTTTGGTGGTTGAGCCACAGAAAAATCACCGAGTGGACGGTTTCCAGGTTTGGGCCTCAAAACCTGGGCACTGATGGTTTCTGAGTTTGGGCCACAAAACTCGGGCTTTGGGCGGTTTCCAGGTTTGGGCCTCAAAACCTGGGCGCTACGGGTTTCTGAGTTTGGGCCACAAAACTCAGGCGATGGACGGCTGGTTTCCCGGTTTGGGCCTCAAAACCGGGGGTTGGTCGTGAAGGCTGGTTTCCCTGTTTGGGCCTCAAAACCGGGGGCGAAGTCCGATAAAAGGACAAGAAGAGCGGTGGCGGCACGTGGCGGCAATCGGTGAGGTTGCGTCGAGGCAACGCTACCAGTTGTGCGGGCGTGGCCGTCGGATCACCATCATCTTCGAGTTGGTCCAGGATAGCCTTAGGGTTTGGCTGGTTCGCTCCGTAAATAACTAGGGGTAGAGTGGGAATTATAATTAGGATAAGTAGGGGGAGACACCCACCTCCCAAACCATCTTAGCTATTGCTATTTTGCCTTCTAGGTTTTTCTGCTCTCCCACATCCCTGCTGTAGCTACTGAGATCCGCAGAGACGGTGAACAATACCTCTGTGTATTTGCTTTTTGAGGAAACGAGACCGTAATCTCGTTGTCTCCTCATGGGGACGAATTTCGGCTGGCAATTCGTGGTTCGATTCGCGTTTTGAACTTGTTCTTCGCGTTCTTCGTTTTCTCCACGATTTTCCCAGTGATCGATCTCCTTCTTTGTTGTGTCTTTTGCAATTCCGTTTGAACTGATTTGTTCTAGGTCGTGAGGCGCATCTTTCCACCGAAGGAATTTGTTTCTAACCTCACGAGCTAGTAGATCGGTCGATTTTCGTTTCGAATCGAGTTTTGTCTCCCTTGCCTCGAATTCTTCTGATTCACCAATTTGGAGTTAGGTTCGAGCCATGATCTCCTTGGGATAGCTCACTAACCTCCTTGGAACTCCTCATACCAAGTCTAAGCCTTAGTGCTTTTGATTCGAAGGAGATCAGGTTGAATCCGCGGAAGAACAGTGCTGTTTCGGGGGCATCGGACGCTGACGTCGGGAGCATCGGATGCATCCGATGCCACGTGTCATCTGATAGTGTTTTCTAAGGAGCATCGGGCGCTGACCATCGGTGCCACCGTTGCCATCGGAGCGTCCGAGGGTTGAACATCGGAAGCTAGGGCTTCACTGTAGCCAGCTTCCGATGCCTATGCAGTAAGGTTCCAGACTTGGCCTTTCTGCATCGGACGCTTCCGACGCCTGACCATCGGAAGCTGCCAGCATCCGATGAAGGTTCTTCTGTACTATTTTGTTCGCAGTTTGTTCATCTGGCGTCGGTTTTGATTTCTGGCTTTTGTGTTAGGTTTCTAGAGTTGTGTAGTGTCCCGCTGTGCTTCTTGGAAGCATCCACCCTACATCTAGGGTGGTGGACACTTGCAAGCTCTAGGTTTGCTCTTGGGGGGTTGTTTCTCAGGATAGTGGCAACAAGTTTCTGAAAAGAAATTTGAAGCTCCCATTCACCCCCCCTCTGGTCGCTTTCTTGCAGCACTTCCGGTCCTTCAATTGGTATCGGAGCAGGTTAAGGATCTTCCACCTTAGCCGGTTCCAGATCCATAGAAGGCGACATGGATCGCGGCGTGGGCAAACCGCCGTTTTTTGATGGGACGAACTATGCGTATTGGAAGATATGCATGTCGGCCTATCTGCAGAGTTTGGGTGATTCCATCTGGGATATTTGCAACTCTGCCGATTACGTGGTCTTGGCTGCTCGTGCTACTCAGCATCAGATTGATGAACACAATGCCAATAGCCGAGCCCGTAATGCTCTTTTCTCATGCTTGAGCATGACAGAGTTTGATCACGTTTCTCACCTCGCTGCGGCTCGAGAGATTTGGGCTACCCTCATGCGTTTCCATGAGGGAACCACTCAAGTCAAAACCCATCTCTACGAGTCGCACAAGCGAGAGTATGAGAACTTTCGACACATGCCTGGCGAGAGCATAGAAAGTTTATTCGCTCGCTTTCAGGTGATTGTCAACAGGATGAGGGCAAACAAGGAGCTGTTGCCTTTCGACGATCATGAGAGAGCTTTGAAGCTTTTGCACACTCTTGATCGATCGGTGTGGGACTCAAAGGTTCTGGCGATCATCGAATCACCTAACTATGAGACCCTCACATGCGACGAGCTCTTTAGTAAGCTCAAGTCCAGTGAGATTGATGCCATGGCGAGGGCTTCTTATGAAAATCCTTCTGGCACGTCGATGGCTTTGCTTTCTGGCTCTTCTGCTAACACCTCTGGAGGCTTTGCACTCTCTTCTCTTCTCTCTGTCGCAGAGGAGCAGCTGGAGTTCATGGGGGATGACGAGTTGGCTTTGCTCGCCAACCGGTTCTCACGGTTCCACAACAACCGCATGAACCATCGCCGCGGAGGAGGACGCTCGGGTTGTTTCGAGTGCGGCGACCCCAACCACTTCATTGCCAATTGCCCGAAGAAGAACAAGCAAGACTTCGGCAAGGCTGATCATGGGCACAAGTACGACTCCGACAAGCGCAAGGAGAAGTATGTCCCCGCGAAGCACAAGCGGAAGGGCGGCTTCAACAAGGAGTACATCAAGACGAAGTACTTGGAGAAGGCCCAGGCGGAGCAACGTGCATTCTTCGCCACGCTCAGCGACGTTGACGACTCGGATGACGACTCCGCTTCCTCAAGCGACGACGAGTCTGAGAAGAAGAAGAGGATCGAGGACAAGCTGAACGGCCTCTGCTTCTTCGCTGACAACGAGGGCTTCTGCACCATGGCCCTCGGCAAGGAGGTCGACGGCGAGCTGGAGGAGATCCCTCGGAACGACGACGATGACGACGACACCTCCCAGGTAAAACGATTGGAGAATGTTTGGTTGGTGGATTCCGGGTGCTCGAGGCATATGACCGGAAACGCCAAGTGGTTCTCAAGTCTTAGTCCTGTTGCCGGAAAGGAGTTTATCACTTTTGGCGACAATAGCAAAGGTAAGGTGTTGTCTCGTGGGTCGGTGCGAGTTAATGAGCACTTTGTGTTGCGTGATGTTGCTCTTGTTTCTAACTTGCATTTTAACCTTCTTTCTATTTCGCAACTCTCTGATGATGACTATGAGATTCGTTTTAAACCGAATCTCAGTCACTTTTAGATTCTCAGGGCAATCTTGTATGTGTGATTTCACCCTTTGGGAAAGTCTTTCGTGCGAATTTCTCGGAGTCGTTTGGGATTTCTCGTTGTCTTTTGGCTGGACCTTCCTCCTCTGTTCTTTGGAAGTGGCATAGGAGACTTGGTCACCTTAGCTTCGACTTGCTTGCAAGACTTAGTTCACTTGGCCTAATCCGAGGATTTCCCAAGTTGTCCATGGAGAAGGATCTTGTTTGCCATTCTTGTAGACATGGGAAGATGGTTGCTGCTCCCCACCATCCAGTGACTCAGGTCATGACTAAGCACCCTGGAGAGCTTTTGCACATGGACCTTGTTGGTCTGGCTCGGGTGAGCTCCGTTGGGGGGAAGTGGTATGTGTTGGTTGTTGTTGACGATTTTTCGAGATATTCATGGGTCTTCTTTTTGTCTGAGAAGACTTAGACTTTCTCTTTTGCTCGCAATCTGATTTTGCGTCTTCAGAACGAGTTCCCTTTGAACTCGATGCGAGCTATTCGTAGTGATAATGGTTCCGAATTCAAGAATTCAGACTTTGAGAAGTTTTGTAACTCTTTGGGTTTAGAGCATCAGTTTTCTTCCCCCTACACACCGCCACAAAATGGTGTTGTAGAAAGGAAGAATCAGACCCTTGTAGAGATGGCCAGGACGATGCTCGATGAGCATAGGACTCCTAGGCGATATTGGGCCGAAGCTATGAGCACTGCATGCTACATTTCCAATCGCATTTTTCTCCGAGGTTTCTTGAAAAAGACTTCTTATGAGTTGCGTTTTAGAAAACTGCCCAAGATGAGTTATTTTAGAGTCTTTGGTTGCCACTGTTTTATACTCAAGAAAGGCAACCTGGACAAATTTGAGTCTCGTTCTTCTGACGGTGTATTTTTGGGTTATGGCACTCATACTCGTGCATATCGTGTACTTAACCTTGATACTAACCGAGTCATGGAGACATCCGATGTCACCTTCGATGAGACCATGGTTTGTCCTTCTTCTCATTTTGAGCGTGTAGGTGATCATGAGATTGGTGAGCCTCTTTTTGATGATGAGGACGAGGGTGCTGAAGGGATGGATGATCCAGCACCACCTCTACCTGCTGTGCCGCAAGCGTCGGCTTCTACTACGATGACTCACGGCCCCAACCCCTCTTCGTCGACTACTTGGGGGCCGTGGGATCCGCCACCTCGGGCTGTACCTTTTGTACCCGAGGAGGCGCCAGCTGCTGTTGAGGGGGAGGTTTCTTCAGCTCGGGAGGCGCCACGTCACATTCAGCGCCACCACTCGCCTCAACAGATGATCGGCAGCATCGGCGAACATCTCACTCGGTCTAGGTCACAACAAATCTCTCACTTTGCTCATTCTGCATTTGTTGCTGATTTTGAACCCCGAGATGTTGGACATGCTTTATCTGATCCGGATTGGGTCAATGCCATGCATGAGGAGCTCAAAAACTTTGAGAGAAATCGGGTTTGGGTTCTGGTTCCTCTTCCTCCTGAGTGTCACCCTATTGGGACAAAATGGGTTTTCAAAAACAAACAAGGAGAGGATGGCCATGTTGTGAGAAACAAGGCCAGACTTGTAGCCCAGGGGTATAGTCAGAAGGAGGGGATAGACTATGAGGAGACTTTTGCTCCTGTAGCTCATTTGGAGGCAATTAGGATACTCTTGGCTTTTGTTGCATCCAAAGGGTTTAAACTTTTTCAAATGGATGTCAAGAGTGCCTTCCTAAACGGCTACATAGAAGAAGAGATGTATGTGAAACAACCTTCCGGTTTTGAAAATCCCAAGTTTCCAAACCATGTTTTTAAACTTCACAAAGCTTTATATGGTTTGAAACAAGCCCCTAGAGCCTGGTATGATAGGTTGAAAACCTTTTTGCTTGCTAAGGGTTTTAAAATGGGATGTGTGGATAAAACGCTTTTTCTCCTCAAGCAAGACAATGACACTCTCTTGGTTCAGATTTACGTGGATGATATCATTTTTGGTGGTTCTTCTCACGCTTTGGTTGCCAAGTTTGTAGATACAATGAGCAGGGAGTTTGAGATGAGCATGATGGGCGAGTTGACATTCTTTCTCGGGTTGCAAATCAAGCAATCCCGAGAGGGAACGTTCGTGCACCAGGGCAAGTACACCAAGGATATCCTGAAGAAGTTCGATATGGGTGAGGCCAAGCCTCTTCCAACACCCATGTCGACCACGACGGCCCTGGATGCGGATGTGGATGGAGAAGCAGTGGACCAGAAGGAGTACTGGAGTATGATCGGGTCGCTGTTGTACCTGACGGTGACACGCCCGGACATCCAGTTCGCGGTGTGTCTTTGCGTGCGATTTCAGTCGTCGCCATGCACCTCGCACCGTCAGGCAGTCAAGCGTATCATGAGGTACTTATGCTTCACTCCAGAGTTTGGGATTTGGTATTCTGCTTCCTCCACCCTCTCCCTTTGCGGTTATTCTGATGCCGATTTTGCTGGTTGTCGACTTGATCGCAAGTCTACTTCTGGGACTTGCCAGTTTATTGGTTCTTCTCTTGTATCTTGGTCTTCTCGCAAGCAGTCTAGCGTCGCTCAGTCTACCACAGAGGCTGAGTATGTTGCTGCGGCTAGCTGCTGTTCTCAATTGCTTTGGATGATGGCCACTTTGCGTGATTTTGGTCTGAGCTTTTCTCGAGTTCCTTTGCTTTGTGATAGCACGAGTGCGATTAGCGTTGCTAAGAACCCCGTGCTGCATTTTAAGACCAAACACATTGATGTGCGCTTTCATTTTCTGCGAGACCATTATGAGAAGGGTGATATCGACCTTCGCCATGTCGATACTCATCATCAGTTGGCTGATATTTTCACCAAGCCTTTAGACCAATCAACTTTTGCTAGGTTGAGAGGTGAGCTTGGTGTGTGTTTCCCCTTTTAGATGGGGGAAACATTTTGGTTCGTGTATTATAGACTGACTCTTTTTCTTTTAATTGGTTTCATCATGCATCTTTGCATTTCATCTTGCATATTTACATTCAGAGCTTCAAGTATATAATCTTTAGAATGTGACTATGCTCTATTTAGTGTATGCTCCGATGCTTTATGATGGTGCTTGTAGCTTATGCTCTTTCTGATCACTGATACATGTTGTGAGCTGAGCTATTTTATGAATGGTGAACTTGCTTAATGACCTTAAAACTTGGAATTGTTCACCATTGAGATATGCAATGAGCATGTGCAGAATATGTTCAAATCACTTGTGCTTTTCATATATGCTAGGTTGCTATGTCTCTAGTTCTGAGTCATTCACTTGCTTGATATGTTCATATTCTGTTTTAAATTTGAACCTAGTTCAGTGAATTGGAAAGATCGAGATGGGATTGCTTGTCAGCACATCACAGTATCGAGACTGTTTCTCATTGCACTTTGAGTTAAACTTGAGCTGTCTAGTGTATGACCGAAACTATTGCTTTAAGCTTCTGATTGCTTCTGCATAGGCTTCGCACAGTTGAAAAGTTAGGCAATGACAAGTTTTCAACCTCTCGCAATCACATGCTGAAATTTGAACTTGTGTAATTTAACCGCTGCAACTCCGATAAAATTTGAATACACAAGTCTATGTTTCATTTTACAGCATGATGATTGAACCTTGCTAGGGGTAGTTCACCTTGTATACATGTTTAGCACTTGTTTGACTTCCTGTCTATACATGTTTAGTGCTATTTTGATGGTGAATACCTTTTTGACTGAAAACTGCTCGTTCTGCTCCAATGTTCAGATTTCGTATTTGGTGATCAGTTTGAGCTTTTGCTAGCATTTTGTGCATATTGTTGAGTCATCGGATCAGCATTTTGTCGAGCATCTTCTCATTCTATCGACTATATTCTTGAAGCTGCTAACTTGCATTTTAATTCATATGCATTTGGAGGGGAGACACTTGATAGTGCATTTTCACCTAAGGGGGAGAATTCTGCCAAATCATAAGGGGGAGAAACCTTATCTTGGTTGTGTGCACTATTGGAGGGGGAGTTTGAGCTGGCTCGGATTTTTCGGATTTTGGATTTTCCAATTGATTCAGAGCTTTTCTGAAGTCTCTAATTGGTTCGGAGCATTTTTGGTAGCTAGTTGTGTTGAGCTTCTGCCTCTTTCTTGAGGCACTAGCGCCTTTGTCTTTGTGCTCTTCAGTTGCTATCGAGCTTTCTCGCTAGCGGTGTTGAGCCTGTTCTGCCTCTTCTTGAGGGCTAGCTCTATTCTGCTTGAATTTCAATTAGTATTTCAATTGGTGTCAAGCTTTCTCGCTAGTGGTGTTGAGCCTGTTCTACCTCTTCTTGACGGCTAGCTTTGCTTTGATTGGTTGCGTCGAGCCGTTGCCTATGTCTTTGAGGACCAAGTTCTCTTGCTCTTTCCACCTGACCTTCTTCGGCTTTGTTATGCTTTTGGGTCATTTGGTCGAGTTCTCGCTTCTTCTTCCTTTTTTCTTCTACTTCCATTATGATTTGTGTTGGTAGTTGACAATGCACTCATCAAGGGGGAGATTGTGGATACATGGGTGTATGCCGAGTCTCGAGTGATGAGTGATTGTCAACTGGGATAATGCGCATGTTCTTTGGCTTGTGTTGTGCAGGTGTCGAGCACGGATACAGTGATCAAAGGCAAGGTGAAGGTCAAGTAGAGATGTGCCGTGCCGATGGACCGAGTGTGGCGAAGGGCGGACGTGAGGCTTGGACTGAGGGACCGGTGGCCCGAGGATCAGCTTTGGTGGCTGACAGCCTGGGACAGCGACGAGCGGAGACTTGCGAGGCACAGTGTTGCTCGGGTCGAGGACCTGGAGACATGTGTTGGTGGACGGGGTCCATGGGCGGTGCATCCCCTCTACGGCTCGGTTTGGTGGTTGAGCCACAGAAAAATCACCGAGTGGACAGTTTCCAGGTTTGGGCCTCAAAACCTGGGCACTGATGGTTTCCGAGTTTGGGCTACAAAACTCGGGCTGAGGACAGTTTCCAGGTTTGGGCCTCAAAACCTAGGCGCTACAGGTTTCTTAGTTTGGGCCACAAAACTCAGGCGATGGACGGCTGGTTTCCTGGTTTGGGCCTCAAAACCGGGGGTTGGTCGTGAAGGCAGGTTTCCCGGTTTGGGCCTCAAAACCGGGGGCGAAGTCCGAGAAAAGGACAAGAAGAGCGGTGGCGGCACGTGGCGGCAATCGGTGAGGTTGCGTCGAGGCAACGCTACCAGTTGTGCGGGCGTGGCCGTCGGATCACCATCATCTTCGAGTTGGTCCAGGATAGCCTTAGGGTTTGGCTGGTTTGCTCTGTAAATAACTAGGGGTAGAGTGGGAATTATAATTAGGATAAGTAGGGGGAGACACCCACCTCCCAAACCATCTCAGCTATTGCTATTTTGCCTTCTAGGTTTTCCTGCTCTCCCACATCCCTGCTGTAGCTACTGAGATCCGCAGAGACGGTGAACAATATCTCTGTGTATTTACTTTTTGAGGAAACGAGACCGTAATCTCGTTGTCTCCTCGTGGGGACGAATTTCGGCTGGCAATTCGTGGTTCGATTCGCGTTTTGAACTTGTTCTTCGCGTTCTTCGTTTTCTCCACAATTTTCCCAATGATCGATCTCCTTCATCGTTGTGTCTTTTGCAATTCCGTTTGAACTGATTTGTTCTAGGTCGTGAGGCGCATCTTTCCACTGAAGGAATTTGTCTCTAACCTCACGAGCTAGTAGATCGGTCGATTTTCGTTTCGAATCGAGTTTTGTCTCCCTTGCCCCGAATTCTTCCGATTCACCGATTTGGAGTTAGGTTCGAGCCATGATCTCCTTGGGATAGCTCACTAACCTCCTTGGAACTCCTCATACCAAGTCTAAGCCTTAGTGCTTTTGATTCGGAGGAGATCAGGTTGAATCCGCGGAAGAACAATGCTGTTTCGGGGGCATCGGACGCTGACGTCGGGAGCATCGGATGCTGTGTTCTTCACATCGGATGCATCCGATGCCACGTGTCATCTGACAGTGTTTTCTAAGGAGCATCGGACGCTGACCATCGGTGCCTCCGTTGCCATCGGAGCGTCCGAGGGTTGAACATCAGAAGCTAGGGCTTCACTGTAGCCAGCTTCCGATGCCTATGCAGTAAGGTTCCAGACTTGGCCTTTTTGGATCGGACGCTTCCGACGCCTGACCATCGGAAGCTGCCAGCATCCGATGTAGGTTCTTCTACACTGTTTCATTCGTAGTTTGTTCATCCGGTGTCGGTTTTGATTTCCGGCTTTTGTGTTAGGTTTCTAGAGTTGTGTAGTGTCCCGCTGTGCTTCTTGGAATCATCCACCCTACATCTAGGGTCGTTGACACTTGCAAGATCTAGGTTTGCTCTTGGGGGGTTGTTTCTCGGGACAGTGGCAACAAGTTTCTTAAAAGAAATTTGAAGCTCCCATTCACCCCCCTCTGGACGAAAGGTTTCCCGGTTTCATCCTCAAAACCGGGGGAGGTCCATGAAAAGGGCGAATGGCGAGTGGCGGCACGTGGCGGCATCCGGTGAGGTCGTGTCAAGGCGAAGCTACCAGTTGTGCGGGCATGGCCATCGGATCGACATCAACTTTGAGTTGGACAGGAATACCATTAGGGTTAGCCTGCTCGCTCATTAGCAGTAGGGGTAGAAGGGGAATAATTGTATTAGGCTATATTAGGAGAGGCATCCCCTCCCTCCAAACTATCTTAGCCATTTGCTACTTTCACTTAGGGTTTCCTGTTCTCCCACATCCCTGCTGTAGCTACTGAGATCCGCAGAGATGGCTTAATCATACCTCTGTGTATTTGGATTTTGCGGAAACGGGACCGGATTCCCGTTGTCTCCTCGTGGGGACGAATTTCAGTTGGCAATTGAGATTGTGATTCGCGTTCTTGAGTTGTTCTTAGCGTTTTGCTTTTTGTCTCAATTTTCCCGTCGCTCGATCTCCCTCTACGCTGCACCTTTTTCGAATCCACTTGAATCAACATGTTCTTTGATGTGAGGAGAACATTTCCACCGAAAGAATTCATCTTAATTCTCACGAACAAGTAGATCGGGTCGATTTCAAGTTTTGTGGTGACTTTTTTGTTCCTACACCTTCCCATTTGATTTCTTGGAGTTTGAGTTGATTTGAGCGGATGATTTCTTAGGGATAGTCTTCCAACTACCTAGTGATCATCTTCTCCAAGTTTGGGATCAAGGGATTTTGATTTGGATCGATTTTGGGAAGATTCGGGAGAGGGGCGATTGAAAACGCCCTCTCTGGGTGCTCGCGGACAGTCCGCGTGTCGGGGCTGCAGCTGGAGCAGTGGCTGCATGCCTCGGGTGACCGGCGGATAGTCCGCTGTTAAGGGTCGTGGACAGTCCGGGACCCGACCAGGGAGGTTCAGCAGACATGCGTTTTTGGCATTTTGGCTGGCGGACAGTCCGCCACCAGACCGCGGATAGTCTGGGACCGTACCCGCGGACAGTTCGGGATCCTACTGTGTGTTGAGTTTTCGTGCGTTTGTTCTCCTGGCTTTTTCGTTTTGTTTCCGGACTCTCGTTTGCTCCTAGAGTTCACCAAGAAACCTCTCTAGGTATCTTTGCTACTTGTTAGCATCAGTATTTAGGGATTTCCCAACATAGTCTTCTATCTACGTTAGGGAGTAGGTTTTTAGGTTTGGACTTGACTCGGCGCTTTCGAGTTTTGGTTTGTTCTCGTTTGGTGGTGCCTCGCTGTGATCCTAGGGATCATCCACCCTCTTTACGAGGGTCGTGGGCATCACGCTTGTGTCCGAAGCTTTTGGGGTGATTTGTTGGGACAAAGGCCGAAGTTTCAAAAGAATTTTTTAGGCTCCCATTCACCCCCCCTCTGGTCGCCTTTGGTAGCATTCTCGGTCCTTCATGTTGCCAGCGCCACACGTACATTCTGAGCCTCCATAGTGTTGACGGTTCTTAAACACCTATTTTACCATCAACATTTGACCCTAAAGTCCACCAAAAAGGCATGAAATGTAGTCAAATAGGTTTCAAAGTAACCAAATTCCACATGTCCATAGAATTTTATTTGAATGCAGGATTTGAACCAAATTTGGACATATGGACCCACCAGAGGCCAAGCCCACTCAGCAGGGCCCAAATGGGCCTAAGGGGGGTGGCGCCCGCCACCCCTAGGTGGCGCCCGCCACCTCTAAGTGGCGCCCACCACTTGGGTTGGCCCAAGTGCCACTCCCTGTCACGTCACCGATCCATGTGACCTCCCCAAGGCCAAATCCTGGCCCTTGGTCACTAGGTCAGTGGCATCGGACGGCTCAGGGAGGAGTGGCGTGGATCAAGGCTGAATGTCGGTTGCTTGGACATGCAACCGACCTCCAAACCGCCTTGGACAACCACCTGGATGTCGTTGAAGCAGAGGCGGTTCATCCAACGGCCAGGGGACTAGCGACCACCAGTAGGGGGTGGCGCCCGCCATCTGACCTAACCCTAGGTCGGTTGGCTGCGCACTATAAGAACCCCCCTCACTCATTTGGGCTATAAATAGCCCCCTGGCGACACTACTTCATTCACACAACATCCATTACCATCCCAGAGCAACACACAAGCAAGAGAAGCAAGTGAGAGTTAGGTTAGAAGCTCAGAGAGCTTAGGCAAGTAGGTAGCTAGTAGAGCAAGGCATCTTCGCCCTCGCGGTAGCGCTGCTCAAGGGTTAGCTCAAGAGTAGAGGCGTGCGAGTGATCGGTTCTGGAGCTGGGAAGAGTCTTCCTTCATCTCCAGTTTAGGTTTTGCTCTTGTTACTCAAGCACTTACTATATTCTAGTTCATCATTTCAAGTATTACTTTATTCTACTTATCAGTATTGAGTGGTATACTTGATTGATTGAGTGCCTAGCTATCCTACATATCAATTCACTTAGCCATAGTAGTTAATCTCTAGTGAGCTTAGTGTTTGATCTTTGCCAATAGGTTGCTTAGTTAGTTTAGTGTTTATCTTATTAAGTCAAGTGTTTGCTCTGACGTCCGCAAGGGTGTCTCTATTCAAAGCTAGGATAGAGATAGTTAGAATATAGTTAAGCGTGGTGCTTAGTTATAGACTTACCTTCAGATACGGCTGGACCCCCGGATAGCTGTGGTAGCAAGCAGGTGGTGACAGCCCTGTGCGCCTTGAATTCCACCATGTAGTTGGCCCAGTTTAACAGTAAGGCTCGTTGTGCTAGCGTTCAACCTAAGTAAGTGGTAAAGGCTAGTACGCCTCGATACTTGACAAGATAGGAATAAAACTATACTCAACTTAGTTGCTTTATTGTCTTTTGCCTGCCCTGCTTCGTAACTATCTTGCTTCGTAGTTATCTTGCTTTGTAGTTATCTAGGAGTAGTTATTAGCTAGTAGTTAGTTATCTTAGTTACCCTTATTTACCCCCTTTATCCACCTATCCATCCACCTTACCTTAGCCATCCATTTCATCCTTACCTAGCCATCCATATATTCTTTCTAACCTTCCATCCCTTTTCCCCTTTTTCGTTTTTCTTTTCTTCGACTCTCATCCCCTCCTTGACTCAACTCATACACCACCCTAGCCTTCCCTTGGGATCAAATAAATCGACACCTGGTACTCCCAGGTGAAGTGCTACTACGATAGTTCTGTGCGCTTGCAGAATCTCCTCCTGGTAGATTGCATTCTCTCTAGCTAGCTTCTACTAGTGTCGGGATTGTCAACCCCACTTGGCATTAGTAGATAGCTGCTTTAGCTCCACTCCTTTAGGTATAGTGACCGGTCTTGCTCCAAGCATTTCTGACGCCGTTGCCAGGGATAGACTAAATAGTCTACTCCTAGTAACAACGTTAGCAAGTGCCAACAAGCATTCCTGGGACGTTACCGGGGATAGTTGCCTAGCACTATCTTTAGTGAAGCTAAGAACTACCAACAAGCATTTCTGGCGCCGTTGCCGGGGAAGGCAATCGGTGTTTCGGTTGAGTCCATGTCAAATTTATCTTCGCTTAAGCTCCCGCTTAGCGAATCCCATCTTACCCCATTCTTTCTTTCCTTAGCCCTTCTTATCTTTTTCCTTCATCTTGTTCAACTTCTTTCTTTCTTATCTCGTTCTATCTTCACGATGGCCAATAAGACCATTCGTGAGTTTTCTGCTCCTTCTGCCACTAATGTAGCGATAGGACCAGCCTTGATCGATGCCAACCTCAATTTTGAGTTGAAACCGGCTCTGATCATGATGGTCTAAGCTAGCCCGTTCTGTGGCAAGGCTCATGAGGATGCCAATGCTCACCTCCAACAATTTTTGGAGATTTGCGGCACCTTCACCATTAAGGGGATAACGCAAGAAGCCATCTGTCTTCGTCTCTTTCCCTTTTCTCTCCTAGGAAAAGCGAAGCAATGGTTCTATACCAATCGCAATGCTGTAGACACATGGGACAAGTGTTCCAATGCTTTTCTCGCCAAATTCTTTCCGATGGGCAAGACGAACGCTCTTCGCAACAAAATCTCCAGCTTTACGCAACAAGCCGAGGAATCTATTCCCGAGGCTTGGGAGAGAATGCAAGAGTACATCACTGCTTGTCCACACCATGGTATGGAGGACTGGCAGTTGATCCAGAACTTCTACCATGGCCTAACCCCACTCTCTAGAAGCCATTTGGATGCCGCCACCGGCGGTGCATTCTTTTCTCTGAATGTTGCAGATGCTAAGGCTCTCATAGAGAAGATGGTGTCGAACCAAGGATGGAATGACGAGAGACTGCAGCCCCGTAAGCGAGGTATGCATTCCCTTAAGGAAGCCGACATGATCGTGGCCAAGATGGACCTGCTGGCAAAGAAGCTGGACAGCTGTGAGAAGATGAACCAACAAGAGAGTGTCCAATCTCTGGAATCCTACATGACTTGTGAAGTCTGTGGAGAAACCGGACATTCTGGGAACCACTGCCCCGAGCTACATGAAGATTTGAACTTCATCAACAACAGTAACGGTTTCCGTCAACAGAATCAAGGATGGAATCAGCCTGCAAACTCTCAAGGTAACAATTCATTCCCCCGCTCTAATTTTCATAATTCTGATGATTTCTCGTTCTTAAAGAATCTACTCTACTCTCAAGGTAGAACTACTGAATTTTTGAATAAGAAATTAATGGCGAATGATAAAATTCTTGAGAAAATAAATGCTAAATTGGAAGATTTCTCATCTGCTCTGAAAAATCAATTAAGCTTTAATAAAATGTTAGAAACCCAATTAGCTCAACTTGCTGCTATCATACCATCTTTTGAATCTGGCAAAATTCCTGCTAAACCTGACATGGAAACTGCTAATATGGTTGAAATAAAATATTTTAACTATTATGAAGATCAAACCATGACTGTTAAAAAGGGTGATCCTGGTAGTCCCATAATTAGATGCTCAATCTTTGGTGAAGTCTTTAAAAATGCCATGTGTGATTTAGGATCGAGTGTGAACATTATATCTAAAGATTTCTATGAAAACTCATTCTTTCCACCCATGTCATCCACATCTGCCTATGTTGTGCTAGCTGATCAATCCACTTGCTATGTAGAAGGAATAGTTAATGATTTACCTGTTCATATTAGAGGCTCCTATGTTCCTGCTGATTTCATAATACTAGATATGGAAAATAGGAAAGATGTGCCTCTAATCTTAGGTAGACCCTTCTTGAATACTGTTAATGCTTGCATATATGTGGGAAGTGGTAAAATTCAAATAACATTAGGAGGGAGGAAGGAAATATTCTCCTTCTCCTGTGGTCCCGCATATGCCGCTAACATGCAGGTAGTAAAACCCGTTCGTACCAAGAAGAGGCGCCCAAGAACAAGGTGGAACAGAGAGAAAGAACCACCTCCTGAGTTGTGTGATTCACATAACAAGGGAGAGGTGTCAAAAGAAGAATAACCCGATGGAGTACTAAGAGAAGAAGTGCCCAAGGAAGAAGATCCACCCGATAAGGATGAAACTCCATGGACCTAAGGTATGGTTTTACTTTTAATTTTTATTTCCCTTCAAATTTCCCTTTTTCAAATAAATAACATATGTCATGCATGCAACTAAAAAAAATATCACCAGTTATCATTAGTTATATGCATAGGTATATGTTAACTTAGTTAGAATAATAAAATAGGATAGTTTCCCTTTTCACAACATTAGATAGTTTCCCTTTTAATAAAATGAGAACAAGAGCTCCGACCAAGAAAGATGAAGGCCCTTCACCAAGCAAGAAGCCAGCTTGGGGGAGACTCCCGCTCCGATAAGGTATGTCTCAAGCCTACACTTTACATTCAGTTCTTAAATTCTATATCTTTTGAATGTCACATGCTTGCCTAAATAACCACTCCATGAATAAAACTGATAATATCTGCTTAAACAAGTTGAAACCTGAATAAGATTTGAAATATGTCATGCAAATGCTATTGTTATGGTTTGAATGACTAGTCTTGTCTAAGTTGTAGCTTTTGTGGGTTGCACATGCTTTAACTGAAATCATGCTTAGTGAGTAAAGTTAGTAAGAAATGGAGTAATTCTTTAAACTTGCTAAGGTGAAATTAGGACCTAATCTGGAGGATTTCTTTTAAAAAATTATGAAAACCTTGCTGAAAGTTCCTCCTAGATTTTATCCCATCCCACCACCAGCCAAATATTTGTTAGTCATTAGTCAAAACCACAAAGAGCTTTGTTTGTGTTGAGCTTTGTTAGACCTCATAGATCTTAGTGAAGGACCGATAAAGCACTAGCAAGGCGACCAGAGGGGGGGGGGGCTGAATGGGAGCTCAAAAATTTCTCTCGAAACTTTGGCCAAATGTCCCAAAATCAACCCCCGAAAGCTACGACCGAAACCGTGATGCCCACGACCCTTGGAAGAGGGTGGATGATCCCTAGAATCACAGCGAGGCACCACACAGAGATAGCAAACCAAACGCCGAAAGCACCGAGACAAGTTCGACCCTCAAAAACCAAGTCTCGAACGTAGATAGATGGCTACGTCGAGAAATCCCCAAATACTGATGCTAACAAGTAGCAAAGATACCTAGAGAGGTTCCTTGGTCAACTACAAGGCCAAACAAGAAGTCCGAAAACCAAGCGAGGAAGCCGGGAAAGCAAACGCACTAAATCGGAAGCTTCAGCAGGGTCCCGGACTGTCCGGACTGCAAGTTTCGGACTGTCCGCCCAAGGCCGGACTGTCTGCGGGCAAGTGGCGTACTGTCCACCGGCAAAACTTGCCAAACAGCAAAGCTGCTGAAGTCCCCTGTTCAAATCCCGGACTGTCCGCGATAATCACCTGCGGACTGTCCGCCGGTCACGGTACAGTAAACCAGCCGAGGAACACAGCCACTGGTCTGGCCAGCCCCCGACGCGCGGACTGTCCGCCGGTCAGAACCGCGGACTGTCCGCGACCACCCAGTGAAGGCGATTTCAATCGCCCTTCACAAACAACCTCTCAAATCCGAATCAAAACTCAATCCCACATTTGCAAACTTGGAGAGAATGATCATGAGGTAGTTAGAAGACTATCCCCAAGAAATCATCCGCTCAAATTGATTGAATCACCGGAAAATTGAAAGGGGAGGAGTATGAACGAAAAAACGCCACGAAAATGAAATCAACCCGATCTACTTGTTCGTAAGGAGTTAGATAAATTCCTTCGGTGGAAATGATCTCCTTTCAAATACAAACAAGTTGATTCAAATGGATTTCGCAAAGACGCACGAGAGAGGGAGATCGAGTGACGGGAAAACCGTGGAGAAACGAAGAACGCGAAGAACACGAATAAAACGCGAATCAACACATCGATCTGCAACCGTGTGGCTACCACACGCTACAACAGTGAGGTTACGGCCTCACTTCCTCAAAATCTCCAGTACACAGAGGTATGGTTCTCTGCGGATCTCAGCTAGCTATAGCAGGGGATTGGGAGAGCAGGAAACCCTAAGAGCAAAGAGCAAATGAACTGAGATAGATGGGGAGGAGGGTGTCTCCCCCTACTTAACCTATTCCTAATTCCTACCCTATTCCTATTCTACCCCTCACTACTTACAGAGCGAACCAGCTAAACCCTAAGGTTATTCTGGACCAACTTGGTGGTAGGTAGATCCGACAGCCACGCCCGCACAACTCGTAGCGTTGCCTCGACGCAACCTCCCGATTGCCGCCACGTGCCGCCACCGCTCCGCGTCCTTTTCCTGGACGTCGCACCCCCGGTTTTGAGGCCCAAACCGGGAAACCAGCCTACACAGCCAACCCCCGGTTTTGAGGCCCAAACCGGAAAACCAGCCCACCAGCATCTGAGTTTTGAGGCCCAAACTCAGCAAACCCGCAGCGCCCAGGTTTTGAGGCCCAAACCTGGAAACCGTCCTCAGCCCGAGTTTTGTGGCCAAACTCGAAAACCCTCAGCACCCAGGTTTTGAGGCCCAAACCTAGAAACCGTCCACCCGATGGTTTTTCTCTGGCTCTACCACCAAACCGACGTCGTAGATGGGATGCACCTCCCGTGCACCCCGTCTACCGACACGTGTCCCCAAGTCCACGACTCAGGCAACACATGACCGCAAGTCTTCACTTGTAGCGGCCACAGGCTGCCAGCCACCACAGCTGATCCTCGGGCCTCTGGTCCCTCAGTCCAAGCCTCACGTCCGCCCTTCGCCACTCTCGGTCCATCAGCACGGCACGTCTCTACTTGACCTTCACCTTGCCTCTGATCACTGTATCCGTGCTCGACACCTGCACAACACAAGCCAAAGAACATGCGCATCATCCCAGTTGACAATCACTCATCACTCAGAGACCCGGCATACACCCATGTATCCGCACTTAGTAGAGAAGCTTATCATATCTTTTGAATCAAGATTCATGTACACCCACCATAAATTGCCTACTTTCCACTTTGGAAGTTTGCAACCACCAAATAAATTGCTTATTCTCTACACCGAAGATATGCAATACCCTGCCAAACATCCCATTGCTAGCCCTATGCTATTCCTACATTGGGAATAAGCATTTCTCTCCCTTTCCCTACTCATTTCAAAAATCCTTTCCTATAGATGTCTGGGGAAATCTAGAGCTAAAAGAGAGAGAGAGAGAGAGAAAAATGAGCAAAGTAGCTCAAGAAAGGACTATGTTCTGAAAAAAAAGAGTGAGCAAAGTAGCTCAAAAGAGGACTATGTCCTAAGAAAATGTGAGGACACATCTTTTGTCTACTCACTATGTATCCAAAAAGAGAGAGAGAGAGAGAAAGAGAATTATCATTAGCTCTAGACCCTAGAAATTAACTAGGAAGGATTATGAAATATCTCTCTATACACTTCCACATAACCACACATGCACATCTTGATCAATTTTTATGATTTGATGCTCTTTATGATCTGAGTGTCTAGCTTAGCAATAAACATCAGGCAATTTGCTCATGGTTCTTAGCCTACCTATAACTCCACATATCATTCTTTAGAAATAGGAGAGGCTACATTTTGGCCTAAGTGAGGATTTAAACACCATTGAGTGATTGAGTGAATCTTGGAGGACTTAAGCAAGCTGTTATCTTTTGAAAACCTTGAAAAACCTCCAGACAGAATCCTAGTCAAACCTAAGCAAGATAAAACTTTCCTATCTACTACTTTATTTCGCTCTTGCATGTTTGAAGTGAAAAGCTATAAGCCCCACATTGCTATGATTAATGATATATGCTAAGTTATTTCTCACAATACAATATGCACTTGCAGACATCTTAAGTTGCTATCCATTTCATGCTCAATGCTTAAACCGCATTGTTGCTCGAGGACGAGCAATAGGTTAGCTTGGGGGAGCTTGTTGACGGTCCTTAAACACCTATTTTACCATCTACATTTGACCATAAAGTCCACCAAAAAGGCATGAAATGTAGTCAAATAGGTTTCAAACTAACCAAATTCCACATGTCCATAGAATTTTATTTGAATGCAGGATTTGAACCAAATTTGGACATATGAACCCACCAGAGGCCAAGCCCACTCAGCAGGGCCCAAATAGGCCTAAGGAGGTGGCGCCCGCCACCCCTAGGTGGCGCCCGCCACCTCTAAGTGGCGCCCACCACTTGGGTTGGCCCAAGTGCCACTCCCTGTCACGTCACCGATCCATGTGACCTCCCCAAGGCCAAATCCTGGCCCTTGGTCACTAGGTCAGTGGCATCGGACGGCTCAGGGAGGAGTGGCGTGGATCAAGGCTGAATGTCGGTTGCTTGGACATGCAACCGACCTCCAAACCGCCTTGGACAACCACCTGGATGCCGTTGAAGCAGAGGCGGTTCATCCAACGGCCAGGGGACTGGCGGCCACCAGTAGGGGGTGGCGCCCGCCACCTGACCTAACCCTAGGTCGGTTGGCTGCCCACTATAAGAACCCCCCTCACTCTTTTGGGCTATAAATAGCCCCCTGGCGACACTACTTCATTCACACAACATCCATTACCATCCCAGAGCAACACACAAGCAAGAGAAGCAAGTGAGAGTTAGGTTAGAAGCTCAGAGAGCTTAGGCAAGTAGGTAGCTAGTAGAGCAAGGCATCTTCGCCCTCGCGGTAGCGCTGCTCAAGGGTTAGCTCAAGAGTAGAGGCGTGCGAGTGATCGATTCTGGAGCTGGGAAGAGTCTTCCTTCATCTCCAGTTTAGGTTTTGCTCTTGTTACTCAAGCACTTACTATATTCTAGTTCATCATTTCAAGTATTACTTTATTCTACTTATCAGTATTGAGTGGTATACTTGATTGATTGAGTGCCTAGCTATCCTACAGATCAATTCACTTAGCCATAGTAGTTAATCTCTAGTGAGCTTAGTGTTTGATCTTTGCCAATAGGTTGCTTAGTTAGTTTAGTGTTTACTTATTAAGTCAAGTGTTTGCTCTGACGTCTGCAAGGGTGTCTCTATTCAAAGCTAGGATAGAGATAGTTAGAATATAGTTAAGCGTGGTGCTTAGTTATAGACTTACCTTCAGATACGGCTGGACCCCCGGATAGCTGTGGTAGCAAGCAGGTGGTGATAGCCCTGTGCGCCTTGAATTCCACCACATAGTTGGCCCAGTTTAACAGTAAGGCTCGTTGTGCTAGCGTTCAACCTAAGTAAGTGGTAAAGGCTAGTACGCCTCGATACTTGACAAGATAGGAATAAAACTATACTCAACTTAGTTGCTTTATTGTCTTTTGCCTGCCCTGCTTCGTAACTATCTTGCTTCGTAGTTATCTTGCTTTGTAGTTATCTAGGAGTAGTTATTAGCTAGTAGTTAGTTATCTTAGTTACCCTTAGTTACCCCCTTTATCCACCTATCCATCCACCTTACCTTAGCCATCCATTTCATCCTTACCTAGCCATCCATATATTCTTTCTAACCTTCCATCCCTTTTCCCCTTTTTCCTTTTTCTTTTCTTCGACTCTCATCCCCTCCTTGACTCAACTCATACACCACCCTAGCCTTCCCTTGGGATCAAATAAATCGACACCTGGTACTCCCAGGAGAAGTGCTACTACGATAGTTCTGTGCGCTTGCAGAATCTCCTCCTGGTAGATTGCATTCTCTCTAGCTAGCTTCTACTAGTGTCAGGATTGACAACCCCGCTTGGCATTAGTAGATAGCTGCTTTAGCTCCACTCCTTTAGGTATAGTGACCGGTCTTGCTCCAAGCATTTCTGACGTCGTTGCCGGGGATAGACTCCATAGTCTACTCCTAGTAACATCGTTAGCAAGTGCCAACAAGCATTCCTGGGACGTTACCGGGGATAGTTGCCTAGCACTATCTTTAGTGAAGCTAAGAACTACCAACACATAGCTTTGCCAGGATGCATGGCATCGAAGTGCTTCCATGCATCACCATCCTATGGGTGTACCATCTTGTTAGGATTGTATCTTTTGCCATTCTTGTGTCATGTCATCTGTTTCGCAGACTCCTCTGTCATGTACAGTTGTTGGATCCTAGGTATGAAAGGAAGGTATCGGAGGACCATCTCGAGGATATTAAGTTGTTTCTTCTTGCCATCTTCATGGTCTACCTCCACATACCTAGAGGCTTTGCACTTTGGACAGTGTGTTGCTTTCTTGTGATCTTTTTTGAATCGGACGCACCCTTTTAGACAAGCATGGATCTGCTCATACGACATCTTAAGTGCACGAAGAAGTTTATGTGACTCGTACGTGTTCTTCGGCAGAATGTGACCCTCCGGCAGCAGGTTGCTTATTGACGGTAGTTAACTCCTATTTTAAATCATCAACGAACCTCATAAATGACCTGCAATGATCCAAAGAGTGTAGCTATAGAGTTTGATTCTAACGAGTTCCACAAGTTGTGTTGTTCTCACTTGGTTTGCAGGATATTCAATATTTCATCATAAGAAAGTATCTCAAGTGAAGAATCATAGCACACCATTGTGACGAGCTCGTCGAGATGATCAAAACGGACATATCACTTGCCATATTTGGAGTCACGGAGCGAGAGTCCTCAATGAATACAACTTGAAAGACTCTGGAATCCTCTAGAAGCATTATCCATATAAAGATCAGGGGTGTAATAGACAAGATTCCATCAGCTATAGAATACCAGATTTATCCAGGGACTAGACAGGAAGATGACGACAAAGAATCCAACCACGCCATGACTCATTGAGCAAACCTGCTGGGATGTTAGGCTCTGAGTTTTGACCAAGTAATTAATTTGTTTTGTTTGTTGTCTTGCTTGACAATAAATTTTTATGAGAAGGAGAGAAGCCTGCTTATCTGATTTAATTTGTTTTATGGCAACCTGCAAGGAATTTACATCCCTTAGCTGTCTTCTATAAAATTAATTTGATGGTTTGTCCTTTTCTTTGGAATCCTACGCATGTCAACTTTTGAACATAATGAATATCATCGTAATGCTAAAATATGAAATGTATATTCTTTTGATTCAGTTCTATTCTTATAGTGTGAATACCAGTAGTAACTAAATGACAAAGTTATTTTTTAATATGCTTCAGGTTCATCAACCATCGTTATCATCAGAACAATCCTCTAGCTCGGATTCTTCTCCAATTCTCCTGTAACTTTGGATCATGATACTCTGAAAATGTTGAATATGAAGCTTTCAATGACTGATCCACTCAAAGACTATTTTGCATGATAAATGTAAGCTATTGTGGGATGGTGAATTATGTCAGGTACATTGTTTCCCATTGCTTCTTGGAAAAGTAGAAGTTCTAGAAATAGAAGGGCAAAATGTACTCAACTTTTAGGATGACTGGTACAGAGTCCTTCATGCACTGAGGATGCATCAGTTGACCCCAATCCAAGCTGCCAACTTCTATGACTGGTGGTTGCAAACAAGAAAGCAAGTTCACAAAAGCCACAGACAGGGATACAACACGCTTGTCTTTCTTGTAGGATGGCTGGTTTGGAAGGAAAGAAATGCTAGGACTTAGGTGAAGCTCTATCGCCATCACAGCTGGTCTTGGCGATAAAAGAAATGGCCATTTAATGGGATCAAGCAGGGTTCAGGTGTTTCATGTTGCTCTTTGTTACTGGGCAGTAGCTAGGTGTGCTGTTGGGTGTCAGCAACTCAGCGTTTGTGTCTATGCAGTTGCCATCTTTCTTCTTTTCAGTTGCGCCGGTAATCTCCTATTGTTGTGTTTGTGTTTGTATGTATTGGACTTGTTGGTTTGATCTACTTCCTCTTTAAAAAAAATATGCCTCGTGACACGGTTGAGAAAAAAAATACCACATTCATTGCAAACCCCTTACATATGCAGCGACTGGCTTATACGCAAAATTGTTGTCAAGGTGGTAGCGATGTGAGGAGGGGCATGACAACGAGGCAGAGTGTCAAGTGGTTGCCGGAGAGGACGAGGACCGAGGATGGTGAAGCGATGCAGCAGGGTCAGGCTAGGCGTGATGTATAATAGATTGCTTTAGATTACCATATTTTTAAAAGGGTTTTTATCAATACTATTATAATTTTGCAAGTTTAAAGATATGCTATTACAATTGACCTATTTAGAGAACTATTATTATAATTGCATCTCCTTATCTATGTGATTTTCTACGTCTCCTACGTATATAGACCCACTTTTAGACAGGTATGCATATATAAGACATATATAGACGTCTCCCCTGATAGAACAAGTCCGCCCACAGCGGAGGAACGCGCGCCCAGTGGGCGAGCGAGGCGCCGGACGAACAACTGCAGTGGCCTATGCGCGAGCAACGTGGCCTCAAGCACATGAGGCGGAGAGCGTGAGCGTCCACGATGGCCTGCGTGAGGCACGCGCTAGTTGCCTCTCTTCCTCCTCACCCTGGCTGCCATAGTGTGACCTTGTTTAACGAGTTTGATGAATTATTATTTAACGTTGTGTTATCCTAGATGTAGCCATAGTGTTAGCACCGACAATATACTAGTGGATGCATAAAAGCTCTTTCTCATCATCATTGCTCTGTCTTTTTCATGATTTCAGATGTAAATCATTATTTATTGATAATTCTTATCCGCTTTATATGATCAATGTGTGTAAGGTTCGTAGGTACGTATGATGGACATGTCAGAATGGATGTACGAGATCAGTAGATTGCTTGATATGCGGTATCTCGATGAAGTGAGGAAGTTTATTGCTGCTGCGAAAGCTCACCGTGAGAGATCAAAGCGGACGACAACCATATGTCCATGTTCTCACTGCAAGAACCTGAAAGCCTTTGTAGACGACGGGAAGGTGCAATCTCATTTGATTTGGTTTGATTTCGTGGAGGATTACACAGTCTGGACTCATCATAGCGAGATAGTCGATCCGAGTGGCGGTGCATCTGGAGTGAGCTCGGCGTCGACGATGGTGAACCAAGATCCTAGTAGAGGGCATGTCTCATCTTCAACAACAACAACAACATCAGTCTGCAACGACAATAGTGCTCGTGATTACATCACAGTGGAGGATGTACTCCAGGGGATGGCAAATGGTGGTGGAGATGGTCAGGAGGCTACTATGTAGGAACCCGAGGATGTGTAGCTGTTTGAGGGTTTAGTCAATCACATCGATGAAGATGACATTGTGTATGTTTCAGAGAGATGAAGCAGTTAGCACTTGATCCTCTGTATAAGGACGACGATGATTGTCCAAAGGAGTGCACGGTACTCTGGTTTAACCTCCACATGTTGATGTTGAAGGCCTGACATGGTTGGTCTGACAATAGCTTCAATGAGTTGTTAAGTTACCTTGCTACCACGTACCCAATGAGTAACCAGCTTCCCACAAATACCTATCGGGCAAAGAAGCTGATCCGACCAGTGGCGATGAAGCTTAGAAAGTTTGATGCCTGCCCTAACCACTGCATCCTGTATCGGGTCACGGAGTATGAGAATTTGACGAGCTGTCCACACTGCAGCGCCAGTCGCTACAAGAGGAATGTTGGTTGTTGCGTGGATGCATACGACGACGAGGCCTTGTGGGGTGGTGGTCCGAAGAAGAAGAAGGGGGCCAAGAAGAGCACTGTTGCAGCCAATCGCATCTTGGCTCAGCAAGAAGAGGAAGAAGAGGGTTACACACGGAGGAGAAGTACGACACTGTCGGTGTGGTACCTGCCTGTGATCGACCGTCTGCGTGCACTATTCGGGAACCCAAAGGATGCGAAGCTCATGTCTTAGCATGCATCAGCTGACCGCAAGAAGGACGGTGGCATGCTACGACACCCATCCGATGGCCAGCAGTGGAAAGATTTCGACAAGGCCTAACTAAAATTTGGCAAAGAGCCTAGGAACATTCGGTTCGCGCTGAGTACCGATGGGATGAACCCTTTCGATGAGCTTAGCAGCTCGCATAACACCTGGCCGGTCGTACTCACCATCTACAACCTACCTCCCCATCTATGTCAATGGCACAAGTATCTTATGCTGACCATGCTTATCTTGGTACCGAGGCAACCCGGTAATGATATCGATGTTTTCCTAGAGCCGTTAATGGAGGAAATGCTGGAGCTATTTGATGTTGGGGTCCAAATGAAGGATGCGTCCCGCAAAGAGAAGTTCACCCTAAAAGCCATCATCTTCGTCACCATCACCGATTACCCCGGTCTCTTCTCACTGTCGGGGCAGATCAAAGGGAAGACCGGCTATGAAATGTGCATCGACGGGACCTGCTACACTTACCTCAAGGGATCTAACAAGATGGTGTACATGAGGCATAAGCGGTTCCTTCCCAAAAAGCACAGGTATAGAAGAAGTGTTATGAATCAATTGTTCGACGATCAGGACGAACCGCAAGGTGAAGCACCGACGCAGACTAGTTGGGGCCCAAAGGTGTTTGAGATGGTCAAGTTCTTAAAAGGTAGTGCTAGTGTCAACTGTGTAGCTTTTTCGGGTAGGAGTTTTGTCGCCTACTATCTCGACTATCGCCTCCTGTGAACGAGGTGGTGATAAACCCTTTTATAACTATCCTACCTTATAAAAAGTCATCACTACCAAGATCCTTTGTGCCCAAGTGTCATAGACTCCTTGTATCATCATAGGACAACCTTGATTCTTAGTTCACTTCACGTTCCTCATAGAAATCGATACCGAAAATACTTTAGGTGAAGGCTACATTGATAACCGTACATTTACGGTCTATCCGTTTGCCACTTTAGGTGTCAACAATCACTAAGGAGCTAGTCATGGCGCAGGACCTCATTGACGGTAAGCACTTTGAAGAGTAGGTGGTGGAGTTGGTCCCACTCCTTTGTAGCGCCTATGAGCTCTTCGCATCCTAGTCGATCGGGCCCTTGGACGCCAACCCCATTACACGTCCTCTAAATGCCACCCAGGGCTATCCCTAGCCAATTGTCTCTGCCCCTCGCCTTAAGCCACCTCATCCTGCTTGGGCGCTATGTTGACACTCCTTAATGGATTCACTCTAAGAATGAGTCACATAAAATAATAATCTAGTGAAAGCACAAAAGAGTGTACGGGACACTACTAACTCCACTTAACGTCAAGTTGTCATCCCCAACATGAAGCTAGCAATGTAATTATATCAGGGCACTGGATTTTAGAGATAGATATTTACCCGCAAGCGCACAGATAAACATACCCGTTGTAGAGCATTTCACCCAAGCTAGTCTCAGGTATCGTTATTTATATTTTAGCCTAGAGACTAATCAATTCAAGATATGATGGTATTATAAGGACTTAACAGTATTTAATATGGCACACACTTATAGCAAGACTGTAACACACTAACTACTATGAACAGGAATCGGGTACAGAGTAAAGGATATGGTAAATAATTGATAAAAGATAACAGAGATCAGATCAATCAAGGATAAACTTAGAACAGTACCGCCTAGCAAGATGATGATTAGAACAGGTATTAATAAGGAACATCCCTAAGTTATTCTAATTACAAGTCATAGCATACATTGATTAGTGCAATTATATTTGGCAATCATTGGCTAGGTCACATCATATTTATAATCAAGAGGCAACTCCATAGCTAAGGTGTTAAGCAAAGTAACCCTTAAACCATGAGTTAACTGAGCCATACTGAACACTATATTCGGGAGGTGGAATACAGAGGACTCAACAGGTCTGTCACACCCGCGATCTACCACTTTATCCGGAACATAGGACGCATTCGCAGATAAATAATGTATAAGCACCATGCCACACAGCATTCATCACTCACCCGTTGTACTTTAAGATGAGCGTTATACGAACATGAGTGTACACATAAAGATGAACTATCTATGCCAAATATATAATCAAAGCAGACTATAAGCATTATAACTAAGAATATAATCACTGATGTCTTAATCATATCAATTGTATTGCTATCTAGAACACAATAATGAACAATAAGGTGAATTAGATCATCGAGAAGAACTAAAGTACGAACTAGAACAGGATTATGAACTAGAAGATGAACTAGACGATGAACATGAACTAGACGATGAACTAGAACATAAACAATGAAGAACAATGATGAACTAGAAGAGCAATTATGAAAGAGATCCATAATGTTAATACAAGAGAGAAGATCTTGGGTTTACCGAGCCTTCTCGTGACTAGATCAGGAATCCAAGCGAAGCTTGCCTCCTCTAATCCTATTCTATCTACTAATCTAGGTGGATGTAGTCCTAAAGCTTCCGATTGATCTCCTTCTGGTTGGTCTAACCCTGATGAATGAATTGCCTGAAACCCTATTGCCTAGAGAGGGGTGTCATGGGTCTGTTTATATAGCCCTGGGCGATGAATCGTGGCCCTTGGATCAAACCGACTTGAGGTACGGTCGAGATGCATCCTGGAGGTCGGTGGAAGTAGCTTGCAGAGGACGGAAGCGTGGGGGCTCTCTGGCCGACCAACCGGTGGGCCCTATGGGACTAGTCGGTCCCACAGGTCGGCCTCTGGTGGTGTCCTTCCTTGTGGTGTCTTCTTACGTCCTCTGGAGTCTTCTAGAAGTATCCCGATGTGGCGGTTGCGTTATCTCCCGTCGGTTTCCTTCTATGGGAAGCTATTGGTGCTAATTTCCTGGTTTAGTCCCTGCAGAATCATAACTCACCAAAACTCATGGAATATTGTCAGATGAAACCCTAAACCTTTGTTGGTGATCATATTCTTGCCCTTCGCGTGTAATAATAATAATTAGTGCTAGCTTAGGCTGCTAGCTACCTAAGCTAAAGCTGATCGAGATGTGTCTATATAATCTCAGTCAGTGCCTACGATGAAACCGAAGGTTGAACCGTACTACGTCGAGCCTACACGGTAAACACCCTGCAAACGTTGTTGTTGCATGATGAATGAGATTAATTTACATGTGAAGGACCGAATTGGAGACCACAGGGCGTGAATGGGAGCCTCAAATTTCTTCTCGAGAAATGATGGCCCTTGTCCCAGAAAATCACCCCAAAAGGCAAAGTCTCAAACGACCGGCAAGTTCAGTAGGTGGATACCCTAGGAGATGTCCTTGTGGTACAACGGCGAAAGGATCAAGATGCCCGAGAGGAGGGGGGGAGGGTGAATTGGGTTTTTCTAAAACTTTAGCAAGAATTAAAACCTATTAAGCCCAATTAACCCCCTTGTGCCTAAAAGTGTGTTTCTTTCTATTCTACCGCACAAAAGACCAAGTCTATGCCACTCCTACTCTAGCAAAGCAATTCAATAGTGAATGAACAACAAATATATTGCGGAATTGAATTGCTCAAAGGTAAATGCGTAAGTAAAGGAGTAGAGATGATAAGACGATCTTTTTGCCGAGGTATCGTGGTGTCGGCACACCCTCCTAGTCCTCATTGGAGCACCCGCGCAAGGGTATCGCTCCCCCTTGATCTGCGCAAGGATCAAGTGCTCACTACGAGCTGATTCTTCGCCACTCCGGCCCGGTGAATCGCTCGCTACTGATCACAACTTGACTTGGGTCATCCACAAAGCCTCCGGATGATCACTAAGCTCTTCGATCACCACCAAGCCGTCTAGGTGATGCCGATCACCAAGAGTAACAACCTAGAACTCTCACTTGACCAAGACAAGGCCAAAGAGATGGATGGATGCACACTTGCTACTCAATTCTCACTAGGAGGTCACTAATTCTCTCAATTAGCTATTCTCTCAACCTCACTAGGGCTCTTGCACTTTCTCACACTCACAATGTGTCTCTCAGCAGATGGAAATGGCAAGAACACTCTAATGGAAGTGGAGGAGGAGTATAAATACTCCCCCAACCGGCCATCCAAAACAGCACCAAACAGGTGTCTCTGCGGGGGCATCGGACGCTCCGATGCTAGGCATCGGACGCGCCGATGACCTCGACCAACGGTCAACTGTACAACCTGTCAGACCTGTTAAAGGAGCATCAGACGCTGGGCAGCGTCCGATGCCACCACAACGGACACGTTCGATGTGGATTTACCCTCTCTGGATCCTCTCTGCATGGACATCGGACGCTGGCCCTCAGCATCCGATGCTAGCGTCCGGTGCTACCACAAATTCACGCGTACGTGAACAGTGGCATAGGCACGTCCGATATGGCAACATCGGCGCGTCCGATGCCACGCACCAGACTAAACCCTAGTCTGAGTGACGCGTCCGATGCCCACCAGGCCAGCGTCTGATGCCCTTTTCAAGGGCAAAACCAACTCGGATCGCGACGCGGCCTTAACGACTTTTTATCCTCACGACATAAGGCACCTCTCTGAGCTACCTAGGGCTATGAAATAACAAGCGTGCACCACACCTACCTCAATAGACTCATCTTGGTCAAGCTACTGATTCAGGCTTCCCTTTATAGTACGACCAAAGGAAAAACAAAGACCTAAGACTACCTAAGTGTCCTCTAACACCATATGACACTTAGCCTAGTCTACCACCGTCTTCGTCGTCTGTCCTTTGAAAACTGAAACGATTTCCATTGCCAGGGGACATGAACTCCATATGCCTGTATCATCGCCATTACCGTGACCTAACTAATCTCTGTTTCTGCAAAACACACATTAGTCATAGTAATCTTGTGTTTCATCCAATCACCGAAACCCACTAGGGGCCAAGATGCATTCAATCTCCCCCTTTTTGGTGATTGATGACAACACGAGATCGAGTATAGAGAGAAATGGTTTTCAAATCATGACATGTATGAATTTGCAATAAATAAGAGAAAATGATTAGGGGCAAGCTTATACATATCATGCCAACATTCTGCACTCAACAAGTTAGAGTGAAAAACAAGTGCAAGAGTAAAGAGCTCGAATACATAACAAGTGAGAATTAAGCACAAGTATATGAGCGGAACGAAATGACATGTCATATAATATATCATAGTGAGCACAGAACATGTCATGAGGTCCATAGCACGAGTATATAACAAAACATAGTGCCAAAAGATGCAATAAGTAAAGAGCGTATGTGAAACATAACACAACAAAAGAAGCAAGACCCTCTCACATCGCTCCCCCTATCGCTATACTCGCTCACTGTCATATAATATATCATAGTGAGCACAGAACATGTCATGAGGTCCATAGCACGAGTATATAACAAAACATAGTGCCAAACGATGCGATAAGTAAAGAGCTCATATCGCTCCCCCTATCGCTATACTCGCTCACTCTCCCCCTTTGGCGTCAAGCACCAAATCTAAACGTCGGAGGGCGGAGGTGGCGCAGACGAGTCAGGACCCTCCGGAGTGCGCTGAGTGAACTCAAACTGCTGCAGAAGCGCCTCAGAGTCTGAAGAGGAGGACCTGGCAGGCTGACCCTCAGTAGGTGAACGCGACGGTGAAGCGGTCCGGGTCTGCTCTACCTGCTCTGGCTGCTCAACCTGCTCGGTCTGCTCTGTAGGCTCTAGCGCTGTCTCAGTCTCTGTAGCTGTGCGTGCCTGAGTGTCGGAGTACGGAAGCTCTGGAATAGGGGTCAACTCAGGCTGCACTGACGTGGTCGTCTCAGACTGAACAAGCTCTGTCTGTTCTAAAGACACGACGGAGCTTGTAATGGTCTCGGTAGTGGAAGTCACCAGAGCCGTCGTCGTCTATACTGGGTCCTGTAGATCCGGCGTGGGAAACCCAGTGAGCTCATTGAAGCTAGCCGACAAGTCCCTCGTCACAGTGGTGGTCATCGCAAACAGGGACTCTGTCGGTCGAGGAGTGAAGCCAGTGCGCAGTGGGCTGAAGAGCGTGAAGGACCGAAAGTGTTACACAAAGGTGACCAGAGGGGGGGCGGTGAATGGGAGCTTGAAATTTCTTTTCAGAAACTTATAGCCTCTGTCCCAGAAAATCAACCCCAAGAGCAAACCTAGAGCTTGAGAGTGTCCACGACCCTAGATGTAGGGTGGATGCTTCCGAGAAGCACAGCGGGACACAACACAATCCTAGAAACCCAACGTAAAAGATGGAAATCAAATCCAAAGTCGAACGAGCAAACTGCGGACAAAAACGTGACAGACAGCTCTGACCGGACTCTGCCTGTGTCCGATCAGAGACCACCGGACGCGTCCGGTCGGACAAAAACCGCTCGGGAACCTTACTGTGTTGGACCGGACTCTGGGGGTCAGTGCGTCCGGTCACAGCCTTAGCGTCTGGTCACTTAAAACGCAAACGATGAACAGTGCGACAAGCGAGTCCGGTCACTAGGTTACGAAGCGTCCGGTCAGTTACGAAGAAAAATCTTGCTGAACATTCAACGACTGGACGCACGGGGTCAGCATCCGGTCAACCCGTGGCCAGCGTCCGGTCACCCCGAAACCACCTGTTCGTCCACCGATTTAACTCGATCAACATGAATCCTCTATGGATCAAACTTGGTGAGAGAAGTCACAAGGATGATAGTGAGCTACTCCTAGGAGATCATGGCTCGAGCCTATCTCCAAATCGATGAATTTAAGGGATTCAGGAAAAGAGAGATGAAACTCAATCCAAAATGAAACTTGACCGATCTGTTGCTACAAGTGATTAGAGTGCAAATCCTTCGGTCAAAAGATCACAAATCCGTTCGTGCACAAAGTGGTTCAAACGAAATCAAAAACCAACTCACGGAGAGAAAGAACAAGGCAAATCTCCGTGAGGGCGAAAAACGACAACGCGAAGAACACACAAGCAAGAATGCGATTTGATCTCAATTTCCAGCCGAAACTCCTCCACACGAGGAGACAACGAGATTACGGTCTCATTTCCTCAAAAAGAAAATACACAGAGGTATTGTTCACCGTCTCTGTGGATCTCAGTAGCTACAACAGAGATTGGGAAGCAGAAAACCCTAGAATGAAAATAGCAATGGCTGAGATATGTCTGGAGGGAGGGGTTGCCTCTCCTTATATAGCCTAATACAATTATTTCCCTTCTACCCCTACTGCTAATGAGCAAGCAGGCTAACCCTAAGGGTATTCCTGACCAACTTGAAGTTGATGGTGATCCGACGGCCACGCTCGCACAACTGGTAGCTTCGCCTCGACGTGACCTCACCGATTGCCGCCACGTGTCGCCACCGCTCCGTTCGTCCTTTTCACCGACCTCGCCCCCGGTTTTGAGGCCCAAACCGGGAAACCAGCCTTCACGACCATCCCTCGGTTTTGAGGCCCAAACCGGAAAACCTGCCGTCTATCGCCTGAGTTTTGTGGCCCAAACTCAGAAACCCGCCAGCGCCCAAGTTTTGAGGCCCAAACCTAGAAACCGTCCTCAGCCCGAGTTTTGTGGCCCAAACTCGGAAACCGGCCGCACCCAGGTTTTGAGGCCCAAACCTAGAAATCGTCCACTCGGTGGTTTTTCTGTGGCTCAACCACCAAACCGAGCCGTAGAGGGGATGCACCGTTCGTGCACCCCGTCCACACGCAAGTCTTCACTTGTCGCTGTCCCAGGCTGTCAGCCACCACAGCTGATCCTCAGGCCACCGGTCCCTCAGTCCAAGCCTCACGTCCGTCCTTCACCGCTCCCGGTCCATCGGCATGGCACGTCTCTACTTTACCTTCACCTTGCCTTCGATCACTGTATCCGTGCTCAACACCTGCACAACACAAGCCAAAGAACATGCGCATCATCCCAGTTGACAATCACTCATCACTCAAGATCTGACATACACCCATGTATCCGCAATCTCCCCCTTGATGAGTGCATTGTCAACTACCAACACAAATCATATGAATGGTAGAAGAAGGAGGAAGAAGAGATAGTCGAGAACTCGTCCAAATGACCCAAAAGCATATCAAAGCCAAAAGAAGGTCAAATGGAGTGAGCAAAATAACTTGGTCCCCAAAGACATGGGCAACGGCTCGACGCAACCAAGCAAAGCAAAGCTAGCCCTCAATAAGAGGTAGAGCAGGCTCAACACCGCTAGGGAGAAAACTTAACACCAATTGCAACACGAGACAATTCGATACCAATTGAAGTGTAAGCAAAGCAAAGCTAGCCCTCAAGAAGAGGTAGAACAGGCTCAACACCACTAGCCAAAACTGCTCCAAACCAAATGAAAAACCACATATGGGCTGAAAGACACTCCACACCAATTGAGTAGCTCATCAAAGCAAGAAACGAGCAAACTCCCCCTTCAATAGTGCACACAACTAGGGACATGATTTGTCAAATTTCTCCCCCTTAGTTGAAAATGCACACAACAAGGCAGAATGCATATGAGAGACAAATGCAAGTTAGCAGCTTCAGGTATATATTCCAGAGAGTGAATAGATGCTCTAATAAGTGCGGATCCAACTACTCAACAACAAGCACAAATGCCAGCAAAGGCTCAAACTGATCACATAATACGAAATATGAACATATGAGCAAAGTGAGCAGTTTTTAGGCCATTCAAAAAAGGTTCACCACCAAAATAACACTACACATGTATAGACAGAAAGTTACACAAGTGCTAATCATGTATACAAGGTGAACTACCCCTAGCAAAGTTCAATCATCATGCTATAGAATGAAATATAGACTTGTGTTTTCAACATTTATCGGAGTTGCAGCGGTTTTTACACAAGTTTTTAAAAATTCAACATGTGATTGCGAGAGGTTGAAAACTTGACATTGCCTAACTTTTCAACCGAGCTAAGCCTATGCATAAGAAATCAGAAGCTTGAAGAAAACGGTCTCGTTCTTACACTACACGGCTCAAGTTTAACTCAATGTGCAATGAGAAACAGTGTCGATACCGTGATGTGCTGTCAAGTGATCCCATCTCGATCTTTTCAATTCACTTAGACTTGGTTCAAAATTTAGCAGAATATGAACATACCAAGCAAGTGAAAGACTCAGAACTAGAGATATAGCAATCTAGCATATTTGAAAAGCATAAGTGACTTCAACACATTCTACACATGCTAGTTGCCACAGTCAATGGTGAACATGTTTCAGATTTGAAGTTGAATTTAACATATTCACAATTCTGAAAAACAGCTCAGCTCACAACATGTATCAGTGATCAAAAGGAGCCTAAGCTACAAACATCATCATGTATCATTGGAGCATACACTAATCAGAGCATAGATTCATTCTTACATATTATAGACATGAAGCTCGAAAAGATAAGGATGCAAAAATGGTGAAAAACAGAAACTTAAACAAAAACAAGGCAAAAGAAGTCAGACTATAATACAAGCACCAAAATGTTTCCCCCATCTAAAAGGGGAAACACACACCAAGCTCACCTCTCAACCTAGCAAAGGTTGATTGGTCCAAAGGCTTAGTGAAAATATCTGCCAACTGAAGATGAGTATCGACATGGTGAAGGTCGATATCACCCTTCTCATAGTGGTCTCGCAAGAAATGAAAGCACACATCAATGTGTTTGGTCTTAGAATGCAGCACGAGATTCTTAGCAACGCTAATAGCACTCGTGCTGTCACAAAGCAATGGAACTCGAGAAAAACTCAGACCAAAATCACGCAAAGTGGCCATCATCCACAACAACTGAGAACAGCAGCTGGCCACAGCAATATATTGAGCCTCTGTGGTAGACAGAGCGACACTAGACTGCTTGCGAGAAGACCAAGACACAAGAGAAGAACCAATAAACTGACAAGTCCCAGAAGTGGACTTGCGATCAAGTCGGCAACCAGCAAAATCAGCATCCGAGTAACCGCAATGGGAGAGGGTAGAAGAAGCAGAATACCAAATCCCAAACTCAGGACTGAAGCATGAGTACCTCATAATGCGCTTGACCGCCTGACGGTGAGAGGTGTGCGGCAACGACTGAAATCGTGCGCAAAGACACACCGCGAACTGAATGTCCGGGCGTGTCGCCGTCAGGTAGAGCAGCGACCCGATCATACTCCGGTACTCCTTCTGGTCCACAGCTTCTCCATCCTTGTCGGCATCCAGGGCCATCGTGGTCGACATGAGAGTTGGAAGAGGCTTGGCCTCACCCATATCGAACTTCTTCAATATGTCCTTGGTGTACTTGCCGTGGTGCACGAACGTCCCCTCTCGGGATTACTTGATTTGCAACCCGAGGAAAAACGTCAACTCGCCCATCATGCTCATCTCAAATTTCCTGCTCATAGTATCTGCAAACTTGGCAACCAAAGCATGAGAAGAACCACCGAAAATGATATCATCCACGTAAATCTGAACCAACAAAGTGTCATTGCCTTGCTTGAGGAGAAAAAGAGTTTTATCCACACATCCCATTTTAAAACCCTTAGCAAGCAAAAAGGTTTTGAATCTATCATACCAGACTCTAGGGGCTTGTTTCAACCCATACAAAGCTTTGTGAAGTTTAAAAACATGGTTTGGAAACTTGGGATTTTCAAAACCGGGGGGTTGTTTCACATACACCTCTTCTTCTATGTAGCCGTTTAGAAAGGCACTCTTGACATCCATTTGAAAAAGTTTGAAACCTTTGGATGCAGCAAAAGCCAAGAGAATCCTAATTGCCTCCAAACGAGCTACAAGAGCAAAAGTCTCCTCATAGTCTATCCCCTCCTTCTGACTATAACCCTGGGCTACGAGTCTGGCCTTATTTCTCACAGCATGGCCATCCTCTCCCTGTTTGTTTTTGAAAACCCATTTTGTCCCAATAGGGTGACACTCAGGAGGAGGAGGAAGAAGAACCCAAACTTGATTTCTCTCAAAATTTTCTAACTCCTCATGCATGGCATTAACCCAATCCGGATCAGATAAAGCATGTCCAACATCTCGGGGTTCAAAATCAGCAACAAATGCAGAATGAGCAAAGTGAGAGATTTGTTGTGACCTTGACCGAGTGACACGTTCGTCGATGCTGCCGATCATCTGTTGAGGCGGGTGCTGGCGCTGAATGTGTCATGGCGCCTTCCGAGCTGAACAAACCTCCCCCTCAACAGCAGCTGGTGCCTCCTCGGGTACAAATGGTACAGCCCGAGGTGGCAGATCCCACGGCCCCCAAGTAGTCGACGAAAAAGGGTTGGGGCCGTGAGTCGTCGTAGTAGAAGCCGATGCTTGCGACACAGTAGGTGGAGGTGGTGCTGGATCATCCATCCCTTCAGCACCCTCGTCCTCGTCATCAAAAGAGGTTCGCCAACCTCATGATCACCTGCACGCTCAAATCTAGAAGAAGGACAAACCATGGTCTCGTCGAAGGTGACATCGGATGTCTCCATGACTCGGTTAGTATCAAGGTTAAGTACACGATATGCGCGAGTATGAGTGCCATAACCCAAAAATACACCATCAGAAGAACGAGACTCAAACTTGTCCAAGTTGCCTTCTTGAGTATAAAACAATGGCAACCAAAAACTCAAAAATAACTCACTTTGGGTTGTTTTCCAAAACACAACTCATAAGAAGTCTTTTTCAAGAACGCTCGGAGAAAAATGCGATTGGAAATATAGCATGCAGTGTTCATAGCCTCGGCCCAATACCACCTAGGAGTCCTATGCTCATCGAGCATCGTCCTGGCCATCTCAACAAGGGTCCGATTCTTCCTTTCTACAACACCATTTTGTGGTGGTGTGTAGGGGGATGAAAACTGATGCTCTAAACCCAAAGAATCACAAAACTTCTCAAAATCGGAGTTTTTGAACTCGGAACCATTATCTGAAGGACCGAAAGTGCTACTAGAAAGCGACCAGAGGGGGGGGGGGTGAATGGGAGCTACAAAATTTCTTTTCAGAAACTTGTTGCCACTGTCCCGAGAATCACCCCAAGAGCAAACCTAGAGCTTGCAAGTGTCCACGACCCTAGATGTAGGGTGGATGCTCCCAAGAAGCACAGCGGGACACAATACAACCCTAGAAACCCAACGCAAAAGCCGGAAAACAAAACCGACAACGGACAAACAATCTGCGGACAAAAACGTGCTGAAGACACCGCATCGGACGCTGGCCTGCGTCCGATGGTCAGTCACCGGACGCGTCCGATGCAAAACGATCAAGTCTGGGACCTTACTGCATGGTCATCGGACGCTGGCTACAGTGAAGCCCAGCGTCCGATGCTCTACCCTCGGACGCGTCCGATGCAACGGAGCGTACGATGGTCAGCGTCCGTTGCTCCTTTAAAAAAACGCTGTCAGATGACATGTGGCACCGGACGCGTCCGCTGGTATGAACTCAGCGTCCGATGGTCACGAATATAGCGTCCCATGCCCCCGATACAGTACAGTTCTTCCGCGGATTCAACTCGATCTCCTCCGAATCAAAAGCTCTAAGGCTTAGACTTGGTATGAGGAGTTCCAAGGAGGTTAGTGAGCTATCCCAAAGAGATCATTGCTCGAACCTAACTCCAAATCAGTGAATCGGAAGAATTCGGGGAAAGAAGACAAAACCCAATTCAAAATGAAAATCGACGGATCTACTAGCTCGTGAGGTTAGAGAAGAATTCCTTCGGTGGAAAGATGCGCCTCACGATCTAGAACAACTCAGTTCAAACGGAATCACAAGAGATGTACCGAGTAAAGAGATCGATCACCGGGAAAATTGTGGAGAAAAGCAACCCGCGAAGAACAACACCAAAACGTGAATCACAACCACGAATTGCCAGCCAAAATTCGTCCCCACGAGGAGACAACGAGATTATGGTCTCGTTTCCTCAAAAAGCAAATACACAGAGGTATTGTTCACCGTCTCTGCGGATCTCAGTAGCTATAGCAGGCAATGGGAAGCAGGAAACCCTAGAATAAAAATAGCAATGGCTGAGATAGTCTGGAGGGAGGGGAGACCTCTCCTTATATAGCCTAATACAATTTATTCCCCTTCTACCCTTACTGCTAATTACAGAGCGAACCAGCTAAACCCTAGGGTTATTTTGGACCAACTCAAAGTGGATGCTGATCCGACGGCCACGCCCGCACAACTGGTAGCGTTGCCTCGACGCAACCTCACCGATTGCCGCCACGAGCCGCCACCGCTCTGCTTGTCCTTTTCCACGGACTTCGCCCCCGGTTTTGAGGCCCAAACTGGGAAACCAGCCTTTACGATCAACCCCCGGTTTTGAGGCCCAAACCGTGAAACCAGCCATCCATCGCCTGAGTTTTGTGGCCCAAACTCAGAAACCCGCCAGCGCCCAGGTTTTGAGGCCCAAACCTGGAAACCGTCCTCAGCTCGAGTTTTGTGGCCCAAACTCGGAAACCGGCCGCACCCAGGTTTTGTGGCCCAAACCTGGAAACCATCCACTGGTGGTTTTTCTGTGGCTCAACCACTAAGCTGGGCCATAGAGGGGATGCACTGCCCGTGCACCCCGTCCACCGACACGTGTCCCCAAGTCCTCGACCCGAGCAACACCATGTCCGCAAGTCTTCGCTCGTCGCTGTCCCAGGCTGTCAGCCACCATAGCTGATCCTCAGGCCACCGGTCCCTCAGTCCAAGCCTCACATCCGCCTTTCACCGCTCCCGGTCCATCGGCACAGCACGTCTCTACTTGACCTTCACCTTGCCTTCGATCACTGTATCCGTGCTCGACACCTGCACAACACAAGCCAAAGAACATGCGCATCAAACCCGTTGACAATCACTCATCACTCGAGACTCGGCATACACCCATGTATCTGCATTATCGCTACGAATAGCTCTCATCGAGTTCTTAGGGAACTCGTTCTGAAGTCGCAAAATCAGATTGCGAGCAAAAGAGAAAGTCTCAGTTTTCTCAGCTAAAAAGAAAACCCACGAGTATCTCGAAAAGTCGTCAACAACAACAAGCACATACCACTTCCCCCCCAACCGAGCTCACCCGAGCCGGACCAACAAGGTCCATATGCAAAAGCTTTGCAGGGCGCTTAGTCATGACCTGAGTCACTGGATGGTGGGGAGCGGCAACCATCTTCCCATGTCTACAAGAATGGCAAACAAGATCCTTCTCCATGGATAACTTGGGCAATCCTCGGATTAGGCCAAGTGAACTAAGCCTTGCAAGCAAGTCGAAGCTCAAGTGACCGAGTCTCCTATGCCACTTCCAAAGATCAGAGGAGGAAGGACCAGCCAAAAGACAATGAGAAATGCCAAAAGACTCCGAGAAATTCACACGAAAGACTTTCCCAAAGGGTGAAATCAAACATACAAGATTGCCCTGAGGATCTAAAATACGACTGAGATTCAGCTTAAAACGAATCTCGTAGTCATCATCAAAGAGTTGCGAAACAGAAAGAAGGTTAAAATGCAAGTTAGAGACAAGAGCAACATCACGTAACACAAAGTGCTCATTAACCCGCACAGACCCACGAGACAACACCTTACCTTTGCTATTGTCGCCGAAGGTGATAAACTCCTTTCCGGCAACAGGACTAAGACTGGAGAACCACTTGGCGTTTCCGGTCATATGCCTTGAGCACCCGAAATCCACCAACCAAACGTTCTCCAATCGTTTTACCTACATCAATAAAAAGACATAGGGTGAGCATACGGTCCAACACTGGGGTGAGTAAAATGGGAAGTGTACCAGTGTTGGGCCGGTTGCTCAAAAGAACGGTTAGTAGAAAAACCATTCCTAGCACGCCTACGGGGAAAGCGATCACCACGTATAGGAAAACGTGGTCCACTAAGGGAAGAGTGTCCATCGCGATACTCAAAACGCAGTGGGGGGTAAAGCTCAACTACAAAACCACCGCCACGAGGTCCATAGCCTACAACTGTAGGCTCCCGCCGGGCACGTCATCCTCGCGGCCTAGGCCTAGGACCTTGAGGCATTGGACCTCTAGGCCTAGCAGCTCTCCTTTGAACATTCGGCGCATGTACATCATGGAAAGGATGGTACATGTCCGTGTTGTTCATCTCCTTTGCACGACGCTCCTCTCTCTTGCACCGAAAGCAAAACTCCCTCAAGTGTCCGTCTCTCCCACAGTGCTCACAATGATACCTCACCGCTCTCATAGGGGGTTGTTGGTACTCACGGTAGTGGGTGTGGATCACTTGGTTCTTTTGAGGCATGAGCTCCTCATGGATTGGTGGCATAGTGTCTAGCTTGTTCCTCAGGTGATTGGGTTTTGGAGCCCATGTCTGTTTCTTAGGTGGAGCTCTAGGAGGTTCAACAAACACCCCATCCTTGGTGTTAGGTTTGAGAGGCTCTTTGGGTGGTATCTTGGTCAGTTTGGGAGTAGTGGTGGAGTTGGGCTTCTCACTTGGATTAAGACCACTCGACTCTCCAATCTTACCAAAAGATGAAGCACACTCAACACCCTGAGCAAAACCTACACCTAGACCTCCAGCAGCACGCTTGAATTGGGCAATCATCATCCCAAGCTGCGGCTCACCACAAGATACCCATGACAAGATGGTCCGAAGGTATGTGTTTTCTTCCTCGGTTTGCATCTTGTCATGCTTCACATTAGCAATCTCCATCTCCAAACCCTCACACAAAACACACCTAGACACACAAGTGCTACCCGAGCTGGCCTTCTCAAGAGACACAATCTTGGCATTCTTCTCTGCCAACTCGGATTGCAAGCCAGCGCAAGACTTGCACGCACCCAGCAACCTCGGCCTAGCCTTCAGCTCATCCATCTCTCCAACTAAAGCAACATACTTTCCCCTCAAAGTGAGAAGGTCAGTCATGTGCTTGGAGCACATCTCACACTCATCCTCCTCAGACACGACAACGGTGGACTTGACAGATCCAAGTTCCTTCACCGCATCCTCCCACTTCTGCCTAAACTCCTTCCTCTCTCTAGCAGCACGCCTAAGCAGCTTATCTTGACTAAGGATGGCAGCAGTAAGTTTATCAACCTCAGCAGAAAGCTCATTGGGGGTCTGTGATACCTGGGAGGTGTCGTCGTCGTCGTCGTTCCGAGGGATCTCCTCCAGCTGATTGTCGACCTCCTTGGCGAGGGCCATGGTGCAAAAGCCCTCGTGTCGGCGAAGAAGCAGAGGCCATTCAGCTTGTCCTCGATCTTCTTCTTCTCGGACTCGTCGTCACTTGAGGAAGTGGAGTCGTCATCCGAGTCGTCCATGTCGCTGAGCGTGGCGAAGAAGGCACGCTGCTCGGCCTGGGCCTTCTCCAAGTACTTCTCCTTGATGTACTCCTTGTTGAAGCCGCCCCTCCGCTTGTGCTTGGCGGGGACGTACTTCTCCTTGCGCTTGCCGGAGTCGTACTTGTGGCCGTGATCCGCCTTGCCGAAGATCTGCTTGTTCTTCTTTGGGCAATTGCTGATGAAGTGGTCCGAGCCTCCACACTCGTAGCAGCCACCTCGTCCTCCTCCGCGGCGACGGTTCATGCGATTGTTGTGAAACCGCGAGAACCGGTTGGCAAGCAGGGCCAACTCGTCGTCCGCCATGAACTCCAGCTGCTCCTCAGTGACAGAAAGAAGAGATGACAAAGCAAAGCCTCTAGAGGGGTTAGCAGAAGAACCAGAAACCAAAGCCATCAACGGGCCAGAAGGATTTTCATAAGAAGCCCATGCCATGGCGTCAATCTCACTGGACTTGAGCTTACTAAAGAGCTCATTGCATGTGAGGGTCTCATAGTTAGGTGATTCAATGATCGCCTAAACCTTCGAGTCCCACAACGACCGATCGAGAGTGTGTAAAAGCTTCAAAGACCTCTCATGATCATCGAAAGGCAACAACTCCTTGTTAGCCCTCATCCTGTTGACAATAACCTAAAAGCGAGCGAATAAACTCTCTATGCTCTCGCTAGGCATGTGTCAAAAGTTCTCATACTCTCGCTTGTGCGACTCATAGAGACAGGTTTTGGCTTGAGTGGTTCCCTCATGGAAACGCATGAGGGTAGCCCAAATCTCCTGAGCCATAGCGAGGTGAGAAACACGATCAAACTCCGTCATGCTCATACATGAGAAAAGAGCATTACGGGCTCGGCTATTGGCATCGTGCTCATCGATCTGATGGTGAGTCGCATGAGCAGCCAAGACCACGTAATCTGCAGAGTTGCAAATATCCTAGATGGAAGCACCCAAACTCTGAAGATAGGCCGACATGCGTATCTTCCAGTACACATAGTTCGTCCCATCGAAGAACGACGGTTTGCCCATGCCGCGATCCATGCCACCTTCTATGGATCTGGAACCGGCTAAGGTGGAAGATCCTTAACCCGCTCTGATACCAATTGAAGGACCGAAGTGTTACACAAAGGCGACCAGAGGGGGGTGAATGGGAGCTTCAAATTTCTTTTCAGAAACTTATAGCCTCTGTCCCAGAAAATCAACCCCAAGAGCAAACCTAGAGCTTGAGAGTGTCCAAGACCCTAGATGTAGGGTGGATGCTTCCAAGAAGCACAGCGGGACACAGCACAATCCTAGAAACCCAACGTAAAAGACGGAAATCAAATCCGAAGTCGAACGAGCAAACTGCGGACAAAAACGTGACAAACAGCTCTGACCGGACTCTGCCTGTGTCCGATCAGAGACCACCGGACGTGTCCGGTCGGACAAAAACCGCTTGAGAACCTTACTGTGTTGGACCGGACTCTGGGGGTCAGTGCATCCGGTCACAGCCTCAGTGTCCGGTCACTTAAAACGCAAACGATGAACAGTGCGACAAGCGAGTCCGGTCACTAGGTTACGAAGCGTCCGATCAGTTACGAAGAAAAATCTCGCTGGACATTCAACGACCGAACGCACGGGGTCAGCGTCCGGTCAACCCATGGCCAGCGTCCGGTCACCCCGAAACCACCTGTTCGTCCACCGATTTAACTTGATCTCACCCAACACGAATCCTCTATGGATCAAACTTGGTGAGAGAAGTCATAAGGATGATAGTGAGCTACTCCTAGGAGATCATGGCTCGAGCCTATCTCCAAATCGATGAATTTAAGGGATTCGAGAAAAGAGAGAGGAAACTCAATCCAAAACGAAACTTGACCGATCTGTTGCTACAAGTGATTAGAGTGCAAATCCTTCGGTCAAAAGATCACAAATCCGTTCGTGCACAAAGTGGTTCAAACGAAATCGAAAACCAACTCCCGGAGAGAAAGAACAAGGCAAATATCCGTGAGGGCCAAAAACAAAAACGCGAAGAACACACAAGCAAGAACGCGATTTGATGTCAATTTCCAGCCGAAACTCCTCCACACGAGGAGACAACAAGATTATGGTCTTGTTTCCTCAAAAAGCAAATACACAGAGGTATTGTTCATCGTCTCTGTGGATCTCAGTAGCTACAGTAGAGATTGGGAAGTAGAAAACCCTAGAATGAACATAGCAATGGCTGAGATATGTCTGGAGGGAGGGGCTGCCTCTCCTTATATAGCCTAATACAATTATTCCCCTTCTACCCCTACTGCTAATGAGCGAGCAGGCTAACCCTAAGGGTATTCCTAACCAACTCGAAGTTGATGGTGATCCGACGGCCACGCCCGCACAACTGGTAGCTTCGCCTCGACGCGACCTCACTGATTGCCGCCACTGCTCCGCTCGTCCTTTTCACGGAACTCACCCCCGGTTTTGAGGCCCAAACCGGGAAACCAGCCTTCACGACCAACCCCCGGTTTTGAGGCCCAAACCGGGAAACCTGCCGTCCATCGCCTAAGTTTTGTGGCCCAAACTCAGAAACCCGCCAGCGCCCAGGTTTTGAGGCCCAAACCTGGAAACCGTCCTCAGCCTGAGTTTTGTGGCCCAAACTCGGAAACCGGCCGCACCTAGGTTTTGAGGCCCAAACCTGGAAACCGTCCACTCGGTGGTTTTTCTGTGGCTCAACCACCAAACCGAGCCGTAGAGGGGATGCACCGTCTGTGCACCACGTCCACACGCAAGTTTCACTTGTCGCTGTCCTAGGCTGTCAGCCACCACAGCTGATCCTCAGGCCACCGGTCCCTCAGTCCAAGCCTCACGTCCGTCCTTCACCGCTCCCGGTCCATCGGCATGGCACGTCTCTACTTGACCTTCACCTTGCCTTCAATCACTGTATCCATGCTCAACACCTGCACAACACAAGCCAAAGAACATGCACATCATCCCAGTTGACAATCACTCATCACTCAAGATCCGGCATACACCCATGTATCCGCAGAGCGAGGCCCCGCCTGGAGGTGTAGTGAAGCTCGTAAACTGAGAAGTGTTGGGGCCCAGAAACTGCTGCTGCTGAAAGAGCTGAGGCTGGCTGGACTACTGCTGCTACGGTGGAACATGAGGCTGCCACTGGATCTGGTGCTGGTGAGGGGGCTGCTGCCACTGCCACTGAGGTAGACCACTTGTAAGTCGCTCCGTAAAACTGAGTGTCTGCTGCTGCAGCTGAATCATTTGGAGCTGAAGAGCGTCGGCCCTCTCCTGAGCCTGCTGAGCTAGAGCCTGTGCCTGGGCTAAGCGCTGCTGCTCCTGTGCAAGCCGCTGTACATCCCGAGTCACTATCCTCTGCTGCTCCTCCATCCGTGAGAGTATCACAAGGAGTGCTGGATCAGAGGTACCAGACGACCCGACCTCAGTGTCGTGAGCTCTAGGCTGAAAGCAGGGCGGGAGCTGGTAGTCCTCGTTGGAGCTGTCGGTGGGGTCCTCTGCGACGTATGTGTCACCGCCCTCTAGGTCAGCTAACTCCTGCTCTGCGCGGGCTCTGACTGCCTCGTCCTGCTCTTGTGCTGACTCTGGCACCTCTGGACGCTGCCTCGAGCTAGACGGACGCTGCTGCTCCTGCTGCCTGCGGTCCCGACCGTGTCCTAGAAGCTGACTCATGTTATATGCAGGGAACACGGTCGCGGAGCCGGTGAGGGACTGCCCGGGGTGAGATCCTGTGGTGGCAGCTACCTTCCACAGAATATAAGAGATCCAATGAGCATAGGGTAGCGGCCGCCGGGCCTTTGTTGATGGTCCTTAAACACCTGTTTTACCATCAACATTTTACCCTACAATTCACCAAAAAGGCATGAAATGTAGTCAAATAGGTTTCAAACTAACCGAATTCCACATGTCCATAGATTTCTATTTGAATGTTTGATTTGAGCCAAATTTGGATATTTGAACCACCAAAGGCCAAGCCCACTCAGTAGGGCCCAATTGGGCCTCAGGGGGGTGGCGCCCGCCACCCCAAGGTGGTGCCCGCCACTTGAGTTGGCCCAAGCCCACTCCCTGCCACGTCACCGATCCGTGTGACCTCCCCAAGTCCAATTCCTAGCCCTTGGTCACTAGGTCGGTTGAATCGGACGGCTCAGGAGGGGAGTGGCGTGGATCATGACCGAATGACGGTTATCTAGACATGCAGCCGACCTAACCACCGCCTTGGAGGAGTCCCTGGAGGCCGTAGGATCAATGACGGTGCATCCAACGGCTAGGGGGGTGGCGGCCGCCACCTAGGGCTGGCGCCCGCCACTAGGGTTTGCCCTAGGTCGGTTGGCTGCCCCCTATAAGTACCCCCCTCACTCCACAAGGCTATAAATACCCCCCTGGAGGCATCATTTCATTACACAAACACAAGGAGGCAACACACACAAGCAAGGAAGAAACACACACAAGAAGCAAGAAAGCAAGTGAGAGCTAGGTTAGAAGCCCAGAGAGCTTAGGCAAGTAGGTTAGCTAGTAGAGAGAGCATAGCTATAGTGCCCTCGCTGCAGCGTGGCTCTTAGTTTAGCACAACTCAGCCCTGACCAGTGGTATAGTAGCGTAGAGCTTGCTAAGAGAGAAGCGGGTGCGAGTGACTGGCATCAGAGGTCGGTTGATTTCCCGGCGTCTCTGGTCTGGTTTGCTCTCTTATATCTTAGGTACACTTATCATTATTCCAATATTACTTTCAGTATTACTTTTAGTATTACTTTCAGTATTACTTTCAGTATTACTTTATCAAGTGTCTTGAGTGTGACCTAGCTATCCTACAGTTCAATTCACTTAGCCATAGTAGTTAATCTCTAGTGTGTTTAGTGTTTGATCTTTGCCAATAGGTTGCTTAGTTAGTTTAGTGTTTATCTTATTAAGTCAAGTATTTGCTCTGACGTCCGCAAGGGTGTCTCTATTCAAAGCTAGGCTAGAGATAGTTAGAATATAATTAAGCGTGGTGCTTAGTTATAGACTTACCTTCAGATACGGCTGGACCCCTGGATAGCTGTGGTAGCAAGCAGGTGGTGACAGCCCTGTGCGCCTTGAATTCCACCACGTAGTTGGCCCAGTTTAACAGTAAAGCTCATTGTGCTAGCGTTCAACCTAAGTCAGTGGTAAAGGCTAGTACGCCTCGATACTTGATAAGATAGGAATAAAACTATACTTAACTTGGTTGCTTAATTAACATTTGCCTATCTTGCTTCGTAGTTATCTTGCTTCGTAGTTATCTAGGAGTAGTTAGTAGTTACTAGTTAGTTATCATTAGTTATCCTATTCCCCTTATCTATCTATCCATCCACCTTACCTTAGCCATTTCATTTCATCCTTACCTATCCACCCATATATTCTCTCTAGCCTTTCATCTCCTCTCTTCTCTTCTCCTCTTTCCCTTTTCTTATTCTTCGACTCTCATCCCCTCCTTGACTCGACTCATACACCACCCTAGCCTTCCCTTGGGATCAAATAAATCGACACCTGGTACTCCCAGGCGAAGTGCTACTACGATAGTTCTGTGCGCTTGCAGAATCTCCTCCTGGCAGATTGCAAACTCTCTAGCTAGCTCCTACTAGTGTCGGGATTGACAACCCCATTTTACATTAGTAGATAGCTGCTTTAGCTTCACTCCTTTAGGTATAGTGACTGGACTTGCTACAAGCATTTCTGGTGCCGTTGCCATGGGTAGATTCCATAGTCTACTCCTAGTCACGATGTTGGCAAGTGTCAACAAGCATTTCTGGGGTGTTACCAGGGATAGTTGCCTAGCTCTATCTTTAGTGAAGTTAAGAACTACCAACAAGCATTTCTGGCGCCGTTGCCGGGGAAGGCAATCGGTGTATCGATTGAGTCCATGTCGAATTTATCTTCGCTTAAGCTCCCGCTTAGCGAATCCCATCTTACCCCATTCTTTCTTTCCTTAGTCTTTCTTATCTTTTTCCTTCATCTTCTTCAACTTCTTTCTTTCTTCTCTCGTTCTATCTTCACGATGGCCAATAAGACCATTCGTGAGTTTTCTGCTCCTTTTGCCGCCAATGTAGCGACAGGACCAGACGTGATCGATGCCACCCTCAATTTTGAGTTGAAACCAGCTCTGATCACGATGGTCCAAGCTAGCCCGTTCTGTGGCAAAGCTCATGAGGATGCCAATGCTCACCTCCAACAATTTTTGGAGATTTGCGGCACCTTCACCATTAAGGGGATAACCCAAGAAGCCATCCGTCTTCGTCTCTTTCCCTTTTCTCTTCTAGGAAAAGTGAAGCAATGGTTCTATACCAGTCGCAACGCTGTAGACACATGGGACAAATGTTCCAATGCTTTTCTCGCCAAATTCTTTCCGATGGGCAAGATGAATGCTCTTCACAACAAAATCTCCAGCTTTACGCAACAAGCCGAGGAATCTAATCCCGAGGCTTGGGAGAGAATGCAAGAGTACATCGCTGCTTGTCCGCACCATGGTATGGAGGACTGGCTATTGATCCAGAACTTCTATCATGGCCTAACCCCACTCTCTAGAAGCCATTTGGATGCCGCCGCCGGCGGTGCATTCTTTTCTCTGAATGTTGCAGATGCTAAGGCTCTCATAGAGAAGATGGTGTCAAACCAAGGATGGAATGACGAGAGACTCCAGCCCTGTAAGCGAGGTATGCATTCCCTTAAGGAGGCCGACATGATCATGGCCAAGATGGACCTGCTGGCAAAGAAGCTGGACAACTGTGAGAAGATGAACCAACAAGAGAGTGTCCAATCTCTAGAATCCTACATGACTTGTGAAGTCTGTGGAGAAACCGGACATTCTGGGAACCACTGCCCCGAGTTACATGAAGATTTGAACTTCATCATCATCATCAACAACAACAACGGTTTCCGTCAACAGAATCAAGGATGGAATCAGCTTGCAAATTCTCAAGGTAACAATTCATTCCCTCGCTCTAATTTCCAAAGTACTGATAATTTCTCGTTCTTAAAGAATCTAGTCTACTCTCAAGGTAGAACTACTGAATTTTTGAATAAGAAATTAATGTCAAATGATAAAATGCTTGAGAACATAAATGCTAAATTGGAAGATTTCTCATCTGCTCCGAAAAATCAATTAAGTTTTAATAAGATGTTAGAAACCCAATTAGCTCAACTTGCTGCTATCATACCATCTTTTGAAACTGGCAAAATTCCTGCTAAACCTGACATGGAAACTGCAAAGATGGTTGAAATAAAATATTTTAACTATTATGAAGATCAAACCAAGACTGTTAAAAAGGGTGATCCTGGTAGTCCCATAATTAGATGCTCAATCTTTGGTGAAGTCTTTAAAAATGCCATGTGTGATTTAGGATCGAGTGCGAACATTCTATCTAAAGATTTTTAATGAAAACTCGTTCTTTCCACCCATATCATCCACATCTGCCTATGTTGTGCTAGCTAATCAATCCACTTGCTATATAGAAGGGATAGTAACTGATTTAGCTGTTCAAATTAGAGGCTCCTATGTTCCTGCTGATTTCATGATTTTAGATACGGGAAAAAGAAAAGATGTGACTCTAATCATAGGTAGACCTTTCTTGAACACTGTTGATGCTTGCATATATGTGGGGAATGGTAAAATGCAAATGACATTAGGAGGGAGGAAGGAAATATTCTCTTTTTCCCGTGGTCCCGCATATGCCGCTAACATGCAGGAAGCAAAACCCGTTCGAACCAAGAAGAGGCGCCCAAGAACAAGGTGGAACAGAAAGAAAGAACCACCTCCTCCTGAGTTGTGTAATTCACATGACAAAGGAGAGGTGCCAAAAGAAGAAGAACCCGATGAAGTACTTGAAGAAGAAGCACCCAAGGAAGAAGATCCACCCGACAAAGGATGAAATTCCATGGATCTAAGGTATAGATTTACTTTTTAAATTTCCCTTCAAATTTCCCTTTTTCAAATAAATAACATATGTCATGCATGTAACTAAAAAAAATCAGTTATCATTAGTTATATGCATAAGTATATGTTAACTTAGCTAGAACAATAAAATATCATAGGATAGTTTCCCTTTTTCACAACATTACATAGTCGCCCTTTTAATAAAATGAGAACAAGAGCTCCGACCGAGAAAGATGAAGACCCTTCACCAAGCAAGAAGCCAGCTTGGGGGAGATCCTCGCGCCAATAAGGTATGTTTCAACCTTACTCTTTACGTTCGGTTCTTAAATTCTATATCTTTTGAATGTTATATGCTTGCCTAAGTAACCATTCCATGAATAAAATTGATGAAGTCTGCTTAAACAAGTTGAAACCTGAATAAGATTTGAAATATGTCATGCAAATGCTATTGTTATAGTTAGAATAACTGGTCTTATCTAAGTTGTAGCTTTTGTGGGTTGCACATGCTTTAACTGAAATCATGCTTAGTGAATAAAGTTAGTAAGAAATGGAGTAATTCTTTAAACCTGCTAAGGTGATATTAGGACCTAATCTGGAGGATTTCTTTTTTTTTAAAAAAAAAAATCATGAAAACCTTGCTAAAAGTTCCTCCTGGATTTTATCCCATCCCACCACTAGCCAAATATTTGTTAGTCAAAACCACAAAGAGCTTTGTCTGTGTTGAGCTTTGTTAGACCTCATAGATCTTAGTAGAGAAGCTTATCATATCTTTTGATCAAGATTCACACACCCACCATAAATTGCCTACTCTCCACTTTGGAAGTTTGCAACCACCAAATAAATTGCTCATTCTCTACACTGGAGATATGCAATACCTTGCCAAACGTCCCATTGCTAGCCTTATGCTATTCCTACACTGGGAATAAGCATTTCTCTCTCTTCCCCCTTGTCATTTCTAAAATCCTTTCCTATAGATAATCTAGGGAAATCTAGAGCTAAAAAAGAGAGATATACAAAATAATAAAAAAAAGAGTGAGCAAAGTAGCTCAAGAGCGGACTATGTCCTAAGAAAATGTGAGGACACATTTTTGTCTACTCACTATGTATCGAAAAAAAGAGAGACAGAGAGAGTTATCATTAGCTCTAGATCCCAGAAATTAACTAGGAAGGATTATGAAATATCTCTCTATTGCGGATACATGGGTGTATGCCGAGTCTCTAAGTGATGAGTGATTGTCAACGGGTTTGATCGCAGGTTCTTTGGCTTGTGTTGTGCAGGTGTCGAGCACGGAGACAGTGATCGAGGGCAAGGTGAAGGTCAAGTAGAGACGTGTCGTGCCGATGGACCGGGAGCGGTGAAGGGCGGACGTGAGGCTTGGACTGAGGGACCGGTGGCCTGAGGATCAGTTGTGGTGGCTGCCAGCCTGGGACAGTGACGAGCGAAGACTTGCGGGGCATGGTGTTGCTCGGGTCGAGGACCTAGGGACACGTGTCGGTGGACGGGGTGCACGGGTGGTGCATCCCCTCTACAGCTCCGGTTTGGTGGTTGAGCCAGAGAAAAACCACCGGGTGCTGCGGGTTTGCCGAGTTTGGGCCACAAAACTCGAGCTGAGGACGGTTTCCAGGTTTGGGCCTCAAAACCTAGGTGCGGGCAGGTTTCCGAGTTTGGGCCACAAAACTCGGGCGCTGAGGGTTTTCTGGTTTCGGCCTCAAAACCAGGGGATGGACTTGGAGGCTGGTTTCCCGGTTTGGGCCTCAAAACCGGGGGTTGGCTGGAAAAGGCTGGTTTCCCGGTTTGGGCCACAAAACCGGGGGTGCAGAGCGAGGGCGGCACGTGGCGGCAATCGGGAGGTTGCGTCGAGGCAACGCTTCGGTTTGTGCGAGCATGGCCGTCGGATACACCTACCACCGAGTTGGTCCAGAATAACCCTAGGGTTTAGCTGGTTCGCTCTGTACGTAGATAGGGGTAGAGTGGGAATTAGGTTTAGTTAGGATTAGGATAAGTAGGGGGAGACACCCACCTCCCCATCTATCTCAGTCATTTGCTCTTGCTTTCTAGGGTTTCCTGCTCTCCCACATCCTGCTGTAGCTACTGAGATCCGCAGAGAACCATTCCTCTGTGTACTTGAGATTTTGAGGAAGTGAGGCCGTAACCTCACTGTTGTAGCGTGTGTTTGCGCTACGGTTGCAGATCGATGTGTTGATTCGCGTTTTTGGTTCGTGTTCTTCGCGTTCTTCGTTTCTCCGCGTTTTTCTCGTCGCTCGATCTCCCTCTCTAGTGCGTCTTTGCGAAATCCGTTTGAATCATTTTGTTCGTTTCATTGAGGAGGTCATTTCGACCAAAGGAATTCATCTAACTCCTCATGAACGAATCGATCGGGATGATTTCGTTTTCGTGGCGCTTTTTCGGTTCATCCATCTTCCCTTTTGATTTCCCGGTGATTTAGTCGATTTGAGCGGATGATTTCTTAGGGATAGTCTCCTAACTACTCCGTGATCATCTTCTCCAAGTTTGGGAACGTGGGATTTTGATTTGGATCGGATTTGGAGAGATTTGGAGAGAAGGCGACCAAAATCGCCCTCTCTGCAAGGTCGCGGACAGTCCGCGGTTTACACCGGCGGACAGTCCGCGCGTCGGGGCTGGTCCAGTCCTGCCGCGGGCTGGCCTCTGCTGTTTTGTCTCGGGACACCGGCGGACAGTCCGCCGTGCTAAAGCGCGGACAGTCCGGACCCGAGTAGTGGCACTTCAGCAGCAGTGCGTTTCAGCACTTTTGACCGGCGAACAGTCCGCCACCAGAGCGCGGACAGTCCGCAGTAGGGGCGGACAGTCCGAGACCCCAGGGCGGACAGTCCGGGACTCTGCTGAAGGGTGTTTTTTAGTGCATTTGCCGTCCCAGCTTTTCTGCTTTGTTTTCGTACTTCTCGTTTGACCCTAGAGTTAACCAAGAAACATTTCTAGGTATCTTTGCTACTTGTTAGCATTGGTATTTAGGGATTTCTCGACGTAGCCTCCAATCTACGTTCGGGACTCGGTTTTCAAAGGGAGAACTTGAGCCGGAGTTTTTGGTCTTTGGTTTGCTTGAGCTTTGTGGTGCTCCGCTGTGATCCTAGGGATCATCCACCCTCTTCCAAGGGTCGTGAGCATCACGGTCTCGGTCGGTACTTCTCGGGGTTGATTTTGGGACACTTGGCCAAAGTTTCGAGAGAAATTTGATTGGCTCCCATTCACCCCCCTCTGGTCGCCTTGCTTTTGCATTCTCGGTCCTTCAATTGGTATCAGAGCAGGTTAAGGATCTTGCACCTTAGCCGGTTCCAGATCCACCGAAGGCGACATGGATCGTGGCGTGGGCAAACCGCCGTTCTTTGATGGGACGAACTATGCGTATTGGAAGATACGCATGTCGGCCTATCTCCAGAGCATGGGCTCTTCTGTTTGGGAGATTTGCAACAAGGCCGATTACGTTGTTCTGGCTGCTCGTGTCTCTTAGCTTCAGATCGATGAGCACGAGGCCAATAGCCGGGCACGTAACGCCTTGTTCTCCTGTTTGAGCATGTCTGAGTTTGATCGCGTTTCTCACCTCCCCACTGCTCGTGAGATTTGGGACACCCTCATGCGCTTCCATGAGGGCACCACTCAAGTCAAATCCCGTCTCTACGAGTCGCACAAGCGGGAGTACGAGAACTTTCGACATATGCCTGGCGAGAGCATAGAGAGTTTATTCGCTCGCTTTTAGGTCATTGTCAACAAGATGCGAGCTAACAAGGAGTTGTTGCCTTTCGACGATCATGAGAGGGCTTTGAAGCTTTTGCATACTCTCGATCGGTCGGTGTGGGACTCAAAGGTCCAGGCGATCATCGAATCATCTAACTATGAGACCCTCACTTGCGACGAGCTCTTCAGTAAGCTCAAGTCTAGTGAGATTGACGCCATGTCGAGGGCTTCTTATGCGAATCCTTCTGGCCCGACTATGGCTTTGGTTTCTGGCTCTTCTGCTAACCCCTCTGGTGGCTTTGCTCTTTCATCTCTCTTTTCTGTCACAGAGGACCAACTGGAGTCTTTGGGGGATGACGAGTTGGCTTTGCTTGCCAACCGGTTCTCGCGGTTCCACAACAACCGCATGAACCGTCGCCGCGGAGGAGGACGCTCAGGATGCTATGAGTGCGGCGACCCCGACCACTTCATCGCCAACTGTCCCAAGAAGAAGCATTCATCTGGGAAGGGCGATCATGGGCACAAGTACGACTCCGGCAAGCGCAAGGAGAAGTACGTCCCCGCGAGGCACAAGCGGAGGGGCGGCTTTGACAAGGAGTACATCAAGAAGAAGTACTTGGAGAAGGCCCAGGCTGAGCAGTGTGCGTTCTTCGCCACGCTCAGCGACGTCGACGGCTCGGATGATGACTCCGCTTGCTCAAGCGACGACGAGTCCGAGAAGAAGAAGAGGATCGAGGACAAGCTGAACGGTCTCTGCTTCTTCGCCGACGACGACGGCTTTTGCATCATGGCGCTTAGTGATGAGGTCGACTGCAAGCTGGAGCACACCCCTCGGGACGACGACGACGACGACACCTCCCAGGTATCTATGACCCACGACGAGCTTTCTGCTGAGGTCGACAAGCTTACTGCCGCGCTTCTTAGTCAAGATAAGCTGCTTAGGCATGCTGCTAGAGAGCGCAAGGAGTTTAGGCAGAAGTGGGAGGACACGGTGAAGGAGTTAGAGTTTTCTAAATCCACCGTGGTCGTGTCGGAGGAGGTGGAGTGTGAGATGTGCACCACGCACATGACTGACCTTCTCACTTTGAGAGGTAAGTATGCTGCGTTGGTAGGAGAGGTGGATGAGCTGAAGGCTAGACCCTCGCTGTTGGGTGCGTGCAAGGCCTGTCCTGGCTTGCAAACCGAGTTGGAAGAGAAGAATGCCAAGATTGAGTCTCTTGAGAAGGCCAGCTCGGGTAGCACTTGTGTCACTAGGTGTGCTTTGTGTGAGGGTTTGGAGATGGAGATTGCCAATGTGAAGCATGGCAAGATGCAAACCGAGGAAGAAAACACATACCTTCGGACCATCTTGTCATGGGTATCTTGTAGTGAGCCACAGCTCGGGATGATGATCTCCCAATTCAAGCGAGCTGCTGGAGGTCCTGGTGCAGGTTTTGCTCAGGGTGTTGATCTTTCTGCTTTTGGGAAGATTGGAGAGTCGAGTGGTCTGAACCCAAGTGAGAAGCCCAACTCCACCACTACTCCCAAACTTACCAAGCTTCCACCCAAAGAGCCTCTCAAGCCTACCACCAAGGATGGGGTCTTTGATGAACCTCCATGGGCTCCACCCAAGAACCAGCAGTGGGCTCCTAAACCCAACCACCTCAAAAACAAGCTGGACACAATGCCACCCATCCAGGAGGAGTGTTTGCCACAGAAGGGCAAAGTGATCCACACCCACAACCGTGTGTACCAACAACCCCCTTTGAGTGCGGTGAGGTACCATTGTGATTTCTGTGGGAGAGATGGTCACTTGAGTGAGTTCTGCTTTCGGTGCAAGAGAGAAGCGCGTCGTGCTAGGGAAATGAACAATGCGGACATGTACCATCCTCTCCATGATGTACATGCACCAAATATTTAGAGACGTGCTGCTAGGCCTAGAGGTGCAGTGCCTCAAGTTCCTAGGCCTAGGCCTCGTAGAGAGCGTGCCCGGCGGGAGCCTGCTGTTGTAGGCCATGGACCCCGTGGCGGTGGCCTTGTAGTTGAGCGTTTTCCCCCACCGCGTTTTGAGTATCGCGGTGAGCGCTCCTTCCCTAGCGGACCACGTTCTTCTAAACATGATGATCGCTTCCTTCGTAGGTGTGCTAGGAATGGTTTTTTCGCTAACCGTTCTTTTGAGCAGCCGGCCCAACACTGGTATTCTCCTTACTTCACTAACCCCAGTGTTGGCTCGTATGCTCACCCTATGTATTTTTATTGATGTAGGTAAAACGATTGGAGAATGGTTGGTTGGTGGATTCCGGGTGTTCGAGGCACATGACCGGAAATGCCAAGTGGTTCTCTAGTCTTAGTCCGGTCGCCGGAAAGGAGTATATCACCTTCGGCGATAACAGCAAAGGTAAGGTGCTGTCTCGTGGGTCTGTGCGAGTTAATGAGCACTTTGTGTTACGCGATGTTGCTCTTGTTTCTAACTTGCATTTTAACCTTCTTTCTGTTTCGCAACTCTTTGACGACGACTATGAGATTCATTTTAAACCGAATCTCAGTCGTATTTTGGACCCTCAGGGCAATCTTGTTTGTGTGATTTCGCCCTTTGGGAAAGTCTTTCGTGCTGATTTCTCGGAGTCTTTTGGCATTTCTCGTTGTCTTGTGGCTGGACCTTCCTCTTCTGATCTTTGGAAGTGGCATAGGAGACTTGGACATTTGAGCTTCGACTTGCTTGCAAGACTTAGCTCACTTGGCCTAATCCGAGGATTGCCCAAGTTGTCGATGGAGAAGGATCTTGTTTGCCATTCTTGTAGACATGGAAAGATGGTTGCCGCTCCCCACCATCCAGTGACTCAGGTCATGACACAGCGCCCTGGAGAGCTTTTACACATGGATCTTGTTGGTCCGGCTCGAGTGAGCTCAGTTGGGGGGAAGTGGTACGTGCTTGTTGTTGTCGACGATTTTTCAAGATATTCGTGGGTCTTCTTTTTGGCTGAGAAGACTGAGACTTTTTCTTTTGCTCGCAATCTGATTTTGCATCTTCAGAACGAGTTCCCTATGAACTCGATGCGAGCTATTAGGAGTGATAATGGTACCGAATTTCAGAATTCGGATTTTGAGAAGTTTTGTAACTCTTTGGGTTTGGAGCATCAGTTTTCTTCCCCCTACACACCGCCCCAAAATGGTGTTGTAGAGAGGAAGAATCGGACCCTTGTAGAGATGGCTAGGACGATGCTCGATGAGCATAGGACTCCTAGGCGATATTGGGCCGAAGCTATGAACACTGCATGCTATATTTCCAATCGCATTTTTCTGAGAGCGTTCTTGAAAAAGACTTCTTATGAGTTGCGTTTTGGTAGACAGCCCAAGGTGAGTTATTTTAGAGTCTTCGGTTGCCATTGTTTTATATTGAAGAAAGGCAACCTGGACAAATTTGAGTCTCGTTCTTCTGACGGAGTATTTTTGGGTTATGGCACTCACACTCGCGCATATCGTGTACTTAACCTTGATACTAACCGAGTCATGGAGACATCTGATGTCACCTTCGACGAGACCATGGTTTGTCCTTCTTCTCGTTTTGAGCGTGCAGGTGATCATGAGGTTGGTGAACCTCTTTTTGATGACGAGGATGAGGGTGCTGAAGGTATGGATGATCCAGCACCCCCTCCACCTGTTTTGCCGCAAGGAGCGGCTTCTACGAGGACTCACGGCCCCGACACTTCTTCTTCCTGGGGGCCGTGGGATCCGCCACCCCGAGCGGTACCTTTTGTACCCGGGGAGGCACCAGCTGCTGTTGAGGGGGAGATCACTTCTTCCCGGGAGGCGCCACGACACATTCAGCGCCAGCACCCCCCTCAGCAGATGATCGGTAGCATCGACGAACGTGTCACTCGGTCCAGGTCACATCATATCTCTCACTTTGCTCATTCTGCATTTGTTGCTAATTTTGAGCCCCGAGATGTTGGACACGCTTTGACGGATCCGGATTGGGTCAATGCCATGCATGAGGAGTTAGAAAATTTTGAGCGAAATCGGGTTTGGGTTCTAGTTCCACCTCCTCCAGACTATAAGCCTATTGGGACAAAATGGGTTTTCAAAAACAAGGAAGGAGAGGATGGCCACGTTGTTAGAAACAAGGCCAGGCTTGTAGCGAAGGGTTATAGTCAGAAGGAGGGGATAGACTATGAGGAGACTTTTGCTCCTGTAGCTCGTTTGGAGGCTATTAGGATACTCTTGGCTTTTGCTGCATCCAAAGGTTTCAAACTTTTTCAAATGGATGGCAAGAGTGCCTTCTTAAACGGCTACATAGAAGAAGAGGTTTATGTTGAGCAACCCCCCGGTTTTGAAAATCCCAAGTTTTCAAACCATGTTTTTAAACTCCACAAAGCTTTATATGGTTTGAAACAAGCCCCTAGAGCCTGGTACGATAGGTTGAAAACCTTTTTGCTAGCTAAGGGTTTTAAAATGGGATGTGTAGATAAAACGCTCTTTCTCCTCAAGCAAGGCAAAGACACTCTATTGGTCCAGATTTACGTGGATGATATAATTTTCGGTGGTTCTTCTCACGCTTTGGTTGCCAAGTTTGCAGATACTATGAGCAGGGAGTTCGAGATGAGCATGATGGGCGAGCTAACATTCTTTCTCGAATTGCAAATTAAGCAATCCCGAGAAGGGACGTTTGTGCACCAGGGCAAGTACACCAAGGACTTGCTGAAGCGGTTCGATATGGGTGAGGCCAAGCCTCTTCCAACACCCATGTTGACGACGACTGCCCTAGATGCGGATGTGGATGGAGAAGCAGTGGACCAGAAGGAGTGCCGAAGCATGATTGGGTCGCTGCTCTACCTGACGGCGACACGCCCGGACATCCAGTTCGCGGTGTGTCTGTGCGCGCGCTTTCAGGCATCGCCGCGCACTTCTCACCGTCAGGCAGTAAAGCGCATTTTCAGGTACCTTCGTTTCACACCTAAGTTCGGGATTTGGTATTCTGCTTCCTCCACCCTCTCCCTTTGCGGTTATTCCGATGCCGATTTTGCTGGTTGCCGTATTGAGCGCAAGTCCACTTCTGGGACTTGCCAGTTTATTGGTTCTTCTCTTGTATCGTGGTCTTCTCGCAAGCAGTCTAGTGTCGCTCAGTCTACCACAGAGGCTGAATATGTTGTTGCGGCTAGCTGCTGTTCTCAGTTGCTTTGGATGATGGCCACTATGCGTGATTTTGGTCTGAGTTTTACTCGCGTTCCCTTGCTTTGTGACAGCACGAGTGCTATTAGCGTTGCTAAGAACCCCGTGCTTCACTCGAAGACCAAACACATTGATGTGCGCTTTCATTTTCTGTGAGACCACCAGGAGAAGGGTGATATCGACCTTCGCCATGTCGATACTCATCATCAACTGGCTGATATTTTCACCAAGCCTTTAGACGAATCAACCTTTAATCGGTTGAGGGGTGAGCTTGGTGTGTGTTTCTCCTTTTAGATGGGGGAAACATTTTGGTTCTTGTATAATAGACTGACTCTTTTTGTTTGTTTTTCTTTTCCTTTTGCATTTCAGCATATGCATTTACATTCTGAGCTTCATGTATATAATCATTAGAATGTAACTATGCTCTATTTAGTATGCTCTGATGCCTATGATGATGCTTGTAGCTTATGCTCTTTCTGATCACTAGTACATGTTGTGAGCTGAGCTATTTTTGAATGGTGAATTTTGCTTAATGAACTTAAAATCTAAAAATGTTCACCATTGAGATATGCAACTAGCATGTGTAGGATGTGTTGAGTTCACTCGTGCTTTTCATATATGCTAGGTTGCTATGTCTCTAGTTCTGAGTCATTCACTTGCTTGGTTTGTTCATATCCTGTATAAAATTTGAACCAAGTGTTAAGTGAATTGAAAAGATCGAGATGGGTTTGCTTGTCAACACATCACGGTATAGAGATTGTTTCTCATTGCACTTTGAGTTAAACTTGAGCCGTGTAGTGTATGACCGAAACCGTAGCTTTAAGCTTCTGATTGCTTCGGCATAGGCTTTGCTCGGTTGAAAAGTTAGGCAATGACAAGCTTTCAACCTCTCGCAATCACATGCTGAAATTGAACTTGTGTAATTTCACCGCTGCAACTCCGATCTAAAACTGAAATCACAAGTGTATGTTTCATTCTTAAACATGATGATTGAACTTTGCTAGGGGTAGTTCACCTTGTATACATGTTTAGCACTTGTTCAGATTCCTGTCTATACATATGTGTAGTGCTATTTTGATGGTGACTATCTTTTGACTCAAAACTGCTCACTTTGCTCATATGTTCATATTTCGTATTCTGTGATCAGTTTGAGCCTTTGCTATATGAGTGCTTAGTTGTGTCATTAGAATTATACTATTTAGAGCATCTTTGCATTCTTTTGACTATATGCCTGAAGCTGCTAACTTGCATTTTGACTCATATGCATTTTGGAAGGGGGAGAACTTCTCTTGTTGGCAGGAGAACTTCTCTGGTTGGTGCTTTTTAGTTGGTGCATTTTCTAAGGGGGAGAACTTTGCTCGGTTCTTGATGATAGTTTCTACTTGATGGTGCATTTTCAACTAAGGGGGAGAGATTGCAAATCATATGTCTCCTGGGTGTTCAACTAAGGGGGTTTTCAAATCTTGTGCCTTCCGTGTTGAACCTAGGAAGAGTTTTCCTAGTTGTATGCACTATTCGAGGGGGAGTTTGTTGCTTCTTGCTGGCCGTAAGGCATTGGTATCGAGCTTTCTTGCTAGTTGTGTTGAGCCTCTGTGCCTCTATCTTGAGGGACTAGCAATTGCTTCGATTTCTCAATTGGTGTCTAAGCTCTCTTTCTGGAGTTTTCAGTTGGTACTTGCTAGCGGTGTTGAGCCTGTTCTACCTCTTCTTGAGGGCTAGCTTTGCTTTGCTTGGTTGCGTCGAGCCGTTGCCCATGTCTTTGGGGACCAAGTTGTTTCGCTTCTTCCACTTGACCTTCTTCGGCTTTGCTATGCTTTTGGGTCATTTGGTCGAGTTCTCTCTTCTCCTTCTTCCTCCTTCTTCTTTCTATTATGATTTGTGTGAGTAGTTGACAATGCACTCATCAAGGGGGAGATTGCGGATACATGGGTGTATGCCGAGTCTCTAAGTGATGAGTGATTGTCAACGGGTTTGATCGCTGGTTCTTTGGCTTGTGTTGTGCAGGTGTCAAGCACGGAGACAGTGATCGAGGGCAAGGTGAAGGTCAAGTAGAGATGTGCCGTGCCGATGGACCGGGAGCGGTGAAGGACGGATGTGAGGCTTGGACTGAGGGACCGGTGGCCTGAGGATCAGCTGTGGTGGCTGGCAGCCTGGGACAGCGACGAGCGAAGACTTGCGGGGCATGGTGTTGCTCGGGTCGAGGACCTGGGGACACGTGTCGGTGGACGGGGTGCACGGGCGGTGCATCCCCTCTACAGCTTCGGTTTGGTGGTTGAGCCAGAGAAAAACCACCGGTGGACGGTTTCCAGGTTTGGGCCTCAAAACCTGGGTGCTGCGGGTTTGCCGAGTTTGGGCCACAAAACTCGGGCTGAGGACGGTTTCCAGGTTTGGGCCTCAAAACCTGGGTGCGGGCAGGTTTCCGAGTTTGGGCCACAAAACTCGGGCGCTGAGGGTTTTCTGGTTTCGGCCTCAAAACCAGGGGATGGACTTGGAGGCTGGTTTCCCGGTTTGGGCCTCAAAACCGAGGGTTGGCTGGAAAAGGCTGGTTTCCCGGTTTGGGCCACAAAACCGGGGGTGCAGAGCGAGGGCGGCACGTGGCGGCAATCGGGAGGTTACGTCGAGGCAACGCTTCGGTTTGTGCGGGCATGGCCGTCGGATACACCTACCACCGAGTTGGTCCAGAATAACCCTAGGGTTTAGCTGGTTCACTCTGTACGTAGTTAGGGGTAGAGTGGGAATTAGGTTTAGTTAGGATTAGGATAAGTAGGGGGAGACACCCACCTCCCCATCTATCTCAGTCATTTGCTCTTGCTTTCTAGGGTTTCCTGCTCTCCCACATCCCTGCTGTAGCTACTAAGATCCGCAGAGAACCATTCCTCTGTGTACTTGAGATTTTGAGGAAGTGAGGCCGTAACCTCACTTTCGTAGCGTGTGTTTGCGCTACGGTTGCAGATCGATGTGTTGATTCGCGTTTTTGGTTCGTGTTCTTCGCGTTCTTCGTTTCTCCGCGTTTTTCCCGTCGCTCGATCTCCCTCTCTAGTGCGTCTTTGCGAAATCCGTTTGAATCATTTTCTTCGTTTCATTGAGGAGGTCATTTCAACCAAAGGAATTCATCTAACTCCTCATGAACGAATAGATCGGGACGATTTCGTTTTCATGGCGCTTTTTCGGTTCATCCATCTTCCCTTTTGATTTCCCGGTGATTTAGTCGATTTGAGCGGATGATTTCTTAGGGATAGTCTCCTAACTACTCCGTGATCATCTTCTCCAAGTTTGGGAACGTGGGATTTTGATTTGGATCAGATTTGGAGAGATTTGGAGAGAAGGCGACCAAAATCGCCGTCTCTGCAAGGTCGCGGACAGTCCGCGGTTTACACCGGCGGACAGTCCGCGCGTCGGGGCTGGTCCAGTCCAGCCGCGGGCTGGCCTCTGCTGTTTTGTCTCGGGACACCGGCGGACAGTCCGCTGTGCTAAAGCGCGGACAGTCCGGACCCGAGCAGTGGCACTTCAGCAGCAGTGCGTTTCAGCACTTTTGACCGGCGAACAGTCCGCCACCAGAGCGCGGACAGTCCGCAGTAGGGGCGGACAGTCCGGGACCCCAGGGCGGACAGTCCGGGACTCTGCTGAAGGGTGTTTTTTAGTGCATTTGCCGTCCCAGCTTTTCCGCTTTGTTTTCGTACTTCTCGTTTGACCCTAGAGTTAACCAAGAAACATTTCTAGGTATCTTTGCTACTTGTTAGCATTGGTATTTAGGGATTTCTCGACGTAGCCTCCAATCTACGTTCGAGACTCGGTTTTCAAAGGGAGAACTTGAGCCGGAGTTTTTGGTCTTTGGTTTGCTTGAGCTTTGTGGTGCTCCGCTGTGATCCTAGGGATCATCCACCCTCTTCCAAGGGTCGTGAGCATCACGGTCTCGGTCGGTACTTCTCGGGGTTGATTTTGGGACACTTGGCCAAAGTTTCGAGAGAAATTTGATTGGCTCCCATTCACCCCCCTCTGGTCGCCTTGCTTTTGCATTCTCGGTCCTTCATCTATACACTTCCACATAACCACACATGCACATCTTGATCAATTTTTATGATTTGCTGCTCCTTATGATCTGAGTGTCTAGCTTAGCAATAAACATTAGGCAATTTGCTCATGATTCTTAGCCTACCTGTAACTCCACATATCATTCTTTAGAAATAGGAGAGGCTACATTTTGGCCTAAGTGAGGATTTAAACACCATTGAGTGATTGAGTGAATCTTGGAGGACTTAAGCAAGTTTTTATCTTTTGAAAACCTTAAAAAACCTCCAGACAGAATCCTAGTCAAACCTAAGCAAGATAAAAGTTTCCTATCTACTGCTTTATTTCACTCTTGCATGTTTGAAGTGAAAAGCTATAAGCCCCACATTGCTATGATTAATGATATATACTAAGTTATTTCTCACTATACAATATGCACTTGTATACATCTTAAGTTGCTATCTATTTCATGCTCAATGCTTAAACCGCATTGTTGCTCGAGGACGAGCAACAGGTTAGCTTGGGGGAGCTTGTTGATGGTCCTTAAACACCTGTTTTACCATCAACATTTTACCCTACAATTCACCAAAAAGGCATGAAATATAGTCAAATAGGTTTCAAACTAACCGAATTCCCCATGTCCATAGATTTCTATTTGAATGCAGGATTTGAGCCAAATTTGGATATTTGAACCACCAAAGGCCAAGCCCACTCAGCAGGGCCCAATTGGACCTCAGGGGGGTGGCGCCCGTCACCCCTAGGTGGCGCCCGCCACTTGAGTTGGCCCAAGCCCACTCCCTGCCACGTCACCGATCCGTGTGACCTCCCCAAGGCCAATTCCTGGCCCTTGGTCACTAGGTCGGTTGAATCAGATGGCTCAGGAGGGGAGTGGCGTGGATCATGACCGAATGACGGTTATCTAGACATGCAACCGACCTAACCACCGCCTTGGAGGAGTCCCTGGAGGCCGTAGGATCAATGATGGTGCATCCAACGGCCAGGGGGGTGGCGGCCGCCACCTAGGGCTGGCGCCCGCCACTAGGGTTTGCCCTAGGTCGGTTGGCTGCCCCCTATAAGTACCCCCTCACTCCACAAGGCTATAAATACCCCCCTGGAGGCATCACTTCATTACACAAACACAAGGAGGCAACACACACAAGCAAGGAAGAAACACACACAAGAAGCAAGAAAGCAAGTGAGAGCTAGGTTAGAAGCCCAGAGAGCTTAGGCAAGTAGGTTAGCTAGTAGAGAGAGCATAGCTCTAGTGCCCTCGCTGCAGCGCGACTCTTAGTTTAGCACAGCTCAGCCCTGACCAGTGGTATAGTAGCGTAGAGCTTGCTAAGAGAGAAGCAGGTGCGAGTGACTGGCATCGGAGGTCGGTTGATTTCCCGGCGTCTCTGGTCTGGTTTGCTCTCTTATATCTCAGGTACACTTATCATTATTCCAATATTACTTTCAGTATTACTTTCAGTATTACTTTATCAAGTGCCTTGAGTGTGACCTAGCTATCCTACAGTTCAATTCACTTAGCCATAGTAGTTAATCTCTAGTGTGCATAGTGTTTGATCTTTGCCAATAGGTTGCTTAGTTAGTTTAGTGTTTATCTTATTAAGTCAAGTATTTGCTCTGACGTCCGCAAGGGTGTCTCTATTCAAAGCTAGGGTAGAGATAGTTAGAATATAATTAAGCATGGTGCTTAGTTATAGACTTACCTTCAAATACGACTGGACCCCCGGATAGCTGTGGTAGCAAGTAGGTGGTGACAGCCCTGTGCGCCTTGAATTCCACCACGTAGTTGGCCCAGTTTAACAGTAAGGCTCGTTGTGCTAGCGTTCAACCTAAGTCAGTGGTAAAGGCTAGTACGCCTCGATACTTGATAAGATAGGAATAAAACTATACTTAACTTGGTTGCTTAATTGACATTTGCCTATCTTGCTTCGTAGTTATCTAGGAGTAGTTAGTAGTTACTAGTTAGTTATCATTAGTTATCCTATTCCCCTTATCTATCTATCTATCCATCCACCTTACCTTAGCCATTTCATTTCATCCTTACCTATCCACCCATATATTCTTTCTAGCCTTTCATCTCTTCTCTTCTCTTCTCCTCTTTCCCTTTTCTTATTCTTCGACTCTCATCCCCTCCTTGACTCGACTCATACACCACCCTAGCCTTCCCTTGGGATCAAATAAATCGACACCTGGTACTCCCAGGCGAAGTGCTACTATGATAGTTCTGTGCGCTTGCAGAATCTCCTCCTGGTATATTGCAAACTCTCTAGCTAGCTCCTACTAGTGTCGGGATTGACAACCCCATTTGACATTAGTAGATAGCTGCTTTAGCTTCACTCCTTTAGGTATAGTGACTGGACTTGCTACAAGCATTTCTGGCGCTGTTGCCAGGGGTAGATTCCATAGTCTACTCCTAGTCACGACGTTGGCAAGTGTCAACAAGCATTTCTGGGCCGTTACCGGGGATAGTTGCCTAGCTCTATCTTTAGTGAAGTTAAGAACTACCAATAGCCTTGATGCCCTCTTCCACGGTATCCTCCATCTCACAGATGATCACATCCAAAATTTCAACCCCCTTCTGCTGAATCAGATACGAGAGAAGCCACAGCTGGAGTCTCGAGATAGCCTCGCGGAAGCCGACACGGGGGTAGCAAGGTACGCCTAAGGACCTCGTGGAGGATCCGAGCCGCAGGAGTGAGATCCTTTGGCGCTCGGCTCGAACCCTCCCCAAAGAGCTCTCTGAAGCAAGGATGCACTAGGTCTGTGGGGGGCTGCTCTCCGCCGTGAGGGCGTCGCGGTGGCTCAGTCTGACCGTAGCAAAGATCGTGGATCCATGTCTGCGAGTGACGAAGTCCAAACCAATCTTTGATCTCTGAGGTGAATAGCCTGTAGTGCTCGCCCTCAAATGCAAACTCAATCGTCGCCCTATCCGGGTGCACCCAAAGTGATGCATAAAACTGAAAGACCCAGTCCTCGATATATGAGCCAGACCGCCCCAACAGGTCTACGAAACCGGGTAGGAAGGTGAGAGCGGGGCGGAGCTGCTCTGAAGCTAACACCAGGGCCTCCAGGGTGCACACACGCCGGGAGCGGATACTGATCCCGGCGTTCCTGTAGCCACGGTAGAAGTCCTCCTGCAGCACTATATAGAAATCTGCCCCTGCCTGCTGCTGCCTCTCCCTGGGGAACCACTGGTCGACGGGGATGAGCCGGAGCGTCTGGATCTACGAACACGTGGCTGCCCGGAGGTCCTGTCGCGGAATCGGCGGGGGTGCATGAAGGACCGAGAATGCAATAGCAAGGCGACCAGAGGGGGAGGTGAATGGGAGCTCAAAAATTTGCCTCGAAACTTTGGCCTTTGTCCCAAAATCAACCCCCAAAAGTATCGATCGAAACTGTAATGCTCACGACCCTTGGAAGAGGGTGGATGATCCCTAGGATCACAGCGGAGAACCACAAAGCGATAGCAAGCCAATCGACAAAAGCACCGGAATAAGTTCAACCCCTAAAACCTAGTCCCGAACGTAGATTGAAGCCTATGTCAGGAAATCCCTGAATAACGATGCTAACAAGTAGCAAACATACCTAGAGAGGTTCCTAGGTGAACAATAGGGCCAAACGAGAAGTCCAGAAACCAAGCGAAGAAGCCAGGAGAGCAAACGCACTAAAGCTCAGCCTTCAGCCGAATCACGGACTGTCCGGCCCTGGGGTCCCGGACTGTCCGCCCCTACTGCGGACTATCCGCAAGGGGATGGCGGACTGTCCGCCGGCCAAACAGAGAAACAGTAACTCTGCTGGAACCTCCCTGGATGACTCCCGGACTGTCCGCGAGTCCCAACAGCGGACTGTCCGCGGTTCAAAAAACACTTGCCCAACAGCGCGGAGTCAGGCCACTGGTCTGACCGACCCCGACGCGCGGACTGTCTGCGGTAGCACTGGCGGACTGTCCGCGGATGAACAGAGAGGGCAATTTCGTTCGCCCTTCTCACAAATCCTCCCAAAATCGATCCAAATCAAAATCCCTTGATTCCAAACTTGGAGAGAATGACCACGAGGTAGTTAAGAGACTATCCCCAAGAAATCATCCGCTCAAGTCAACTCAATCAATGGGAAATCGAAAGGGAAGGTGTATGAACGAAAAACGTCATGAAAACAAAATCAACCCGATCTACTTGTTCGTGAAGAGTTAGATGAATTCCTTCGGTGGAAATGATCTCCTCACTATAAAGAACAAGATGATTCAAATAGATTTCACAAAGACGCGGTAGAGAGGGAGATCGAGTGACGGGAAAATCGCGGAGAAACGAAGAACGCAAAGAACACGAACAAAACGTGAATCAAGTCATCGATCTGCAACCGTGTGGCTACCACAAGCTACAACAGTGAGATTATGGTCTCACTTCCTCAAAATCTCCAGTACACAGAGGTATGGTTCTCTGTGGATCTTAGTTGCTACAGCAGGGGATTGGGCGAGCAGGAAAACCTAGAAGGCAAAGAGCAAATGGCTGAGATAGGATGGAAGGTGGGTGTCTCCCTCTACTTATCCTAATTCTATTTCCCACTCTTCCCCTAACTAATTATAGAGCGAACCAACTAAACCCTAGGGTTATTCTGGACCAACTCGAAGATAGTTGTGATCCGACGACCACGCCCGCACAACTGGTAGCGTTGCCTCGACGCAACCTCACCAATTGTCGCCACGTGCCGCCTCCGCTCTGACCGTCCTTTTCCCGGACTTCGCCCCCGGTTTTGAGGCCCAAACTGGGAAACCAGCCTTCACGACCAACCCCCGGTTTTGAGGCCCAAACCGGGAAACCAACCGTCCATCGCCTGAGTTTTGTGGCCCAAACTCAGCAAACCGGCAACACCCAGGTTTTGAGGCCCAAACCTGGAAACCGTCCTCAGCCCGAGTTTTGTGGCCCAAACTCAGAAACCATCAGCGCCCAGGTTTTCAGGCCCAAACCTGGAAACCGTCCACTCGATGGTTTTTCTGTGGCTCAACCACCAAACCGAGCCATAGAGGGGATGCACCGCCCGTGCACCCCGTCCACTGACACATGTCCCCAGGTCCTCGACCCAAGCAACACCGTGCCCGCAAGTCTTCGCTCGTCGCTGTCCCAGGCTGTCAGCCACCACAGCTGATCCTCGGGCCACCGGTCCCTCAGTCCAAGCCTCACGTCCGCCCTTCGCCACTCTCGGTCCATCGGCACGACACGTCTCTACTTGACCTTCACCTTGCCTTTGATCACTGTATCCGTGCTCGACACCTGCACAACACAAGCCAAAGAACATGCACATTATCCCAGTTGATAGTCACTCATCACTCAGAGACTCGGCATACACCCATGTATCCGCAATCTCCCCCTTGATGAGTGCATTGTCAACTACCAACACAAATCATAAACAAGTAGAGATAGGAAGGAAGGAGAGAAAACTCAACCAAATGACCCAAAAGCTTATCAAAGCCGAAGAAGGTCAAGTGGAAAGAGCAAAACAACTTGGTTCCCAAAGACATGGGCTACGGCTCGACGCAACCAAGCAAAGCAAAGCTAGCCCTCAAGAAGAGGTAGAACAGGCTCAACACCGCTAACGTGAAAGCTCGATACTAATTGAAGAATCAACTGAAATTCAAGCAAGATAGAGCTAGCCCTCAAGAAGAGGCAGAACGGGCTCAACACCGCTAGCGAGGAAGCTCGATACCAACTGAAGAAAGCTAGATATCAGCTGAAGAGCATAAAAGCAAAGGTGCTAGTCCCTCAAGAAAGAGGCAAAGGCTCAACACAACTAGCTACCAAAAATGCTCCGATCCAACTGTTACCAGCTCAAAAAACGCAGCAGCGAGCAAACTCCCCCTTGAATGGTGCACACAAACAGGAAATCTCCCCCTTAGTTCAACTCGGAAAGCACATGATTTGCAATATTTTCTCCCCCTTAGTTGAAAATGCACTATCAAGAATCTCCCCTCCAAATGCATATGAGTCAAAATGCAAGTTAGCAGCTTCAGGAATACTGCTGATAGAATGAAAAGGTGCTCTACATAGTGCTGATCTGATGACTCAACAACATCCAGAACGAGCTAGTAAAGGCTCAAACTGATCACCAAATGCGAAATATGAACATGTGAGCAAAGTGAGCAGTTCTTAGCCAAAAAGGTATTCACCATCAAAATAGCACCAAACATGTATAGACAGGAAGTCAAACAAGTGCTAAACATGTATACAAGGTGAACTACCCCTAGCAAGGTTCAATCATCATGCTATAGATTGAAACATAGACTTGTGTATCCAAATTTTATCGGAGTTGCAGCGGTTAAATTACACAAGTTTAAATTTTAGCATGTGATTGCGAGAGGTATCAAGAGAGTATCATTGCCTTGCTTGAGGAGAACAAGCGTTTTATCCACACATCCCATTTTAAAACCCTTAGCAAGCAAAAAGGTTTTCAACCTATCATACCAGGCTCTAGGGGCTTGTTTCAAACCATACAAAGCTTTGTGAAGTTTAAAAACATGGTTTGGAAACTTGGGATTTTCGAAACCGGGGGGTTGTCTCACATACACTTCCTCTTCTATGTAGCCGTTTAAGAAGGCACTCTTGACATCCATTTGAAAAAGTTTAAACCCTTTGGATGCAGCAAAAGCCAAGAGTATCCTAATTGCCTCCAAACGAGCTACAGGAGCAAAAGTCTCCTCATAGTCTATCCCCTCCTTCTGACTATACCCCTGGGCTACAAGTCTGGCCTTGTTTCTCACAACATGGCCATCCTCTCCTTGTTTGTTTTTGAAAACCCATTTTGCCTCCAAACGAGCTACATGAGCAAAAGTCTCTGCAGCTGTTTTGTCACTTGGCAGTTTATGCTCCTTGAGGTAGTCGATAAAAACTTGTGTCCAGTCGGGTGCAAGTGTTAAAATTTGAGTGGAAAGTGTGGGATGGGGCTCATCCGTCTCATGGATTGAAGATTTGGATAACTCATGGACGAAAGTACCACTGGGAACCTGTGCTCTGTCAGAGCCCAATTTAGCGAGTATATCGGCTGCCACATTGAGATCCCGGGTGACATAAATGAGTTCCAGTCCTAAAAAGTGTCTCTCCAATTTGCGGACTTCAGCGCAATAGGCGTTCATGGTTTCCTTGGTGCAGTCCCAGTCCTTATTGACTTGGTGAATTACCACGGAGGAGTTGTCGTAGACTAGGAGTCGTTTGATGCCCAATGTGACTGCTAGTTTGAGTCCATGGAGTAGAGCTTCATATTCGGCTTCGTTGTTGGTAGCAGGCCACAATATATGTAGGACGTATTTAAGTTGCTCTCCGGCAGGTGATACAAAAAGGACTCCGGCTCCAGCACCTCCGAGTTTTAGGGACCCATCAAAGTACATCTTCCAGTGATCGGGAATAGCGTTGTCTTGAATCTGCTGTATTTCTGTCCATTCGGTGACGAAATCAGCTAGAGCTTGTGACTTGATAGCTTTCCTGGGAGTGAACTTGATGTTGAGTGCTCCTAATTCAACCGCCCACTTGGAAATTCTTCCGGTAGCATCACGATTGTGAAGGATTTCTCCCAGAGGAAAATCCGTGACTATTGTAATCTCATGAGCTTCGAAGTAGTGTCGTAGCTTTCTTGAAGATATGAGAAGAGCGTAGAGTAGTTTCTGTACCTGCGGGTATCTGACCTTTGAATCGGAGAGTACCTCGCTGATGTAGTAGACTGGTCGCTGGGTATGATAGATGTGCTTGTCGTCTTTGCGCTCCACCACGATTGCCGTGCTTACGACGTGTGTGGTAGCTGCAATATACAGCATCATCGGTTCCCTGGGTCCTGGCGACGTCAGTATGGGTGAATTGGTAAGGTATCCTTTGAGTTGTTCAAAGGCCCTGTCCGCTTCTTCCGTCCACTGAAATTTATCGCCGGCTTTAAGCAATTTGAAGAAAGGGAGTCCCTTTTCTCCTAACCGTGAGATAAATTGGTTTTAATGCGGCCATGCACCCAGTGAGTTTTTGAACATCTCTGACCGAGGTAGGCGGCTTCATGTTGATGATAGCTGTGATCTGTTTTTGACTAGACTCGATGCCTCAATGGCTAACAAGGAATCCGAGTAACTGTCCCGAGGGTACTCCGAAGACGCATTTGGTTGGATTGAGTCTCCATTGGTACGTGCGTAGCCGGTTAAAGGTTTCCTCTAGGTCCAATATGAGGGTAGTTGGATCCTTTGTCTTTATAACCACATCGTCGACGTAAGCTTCTGCGTTGCGGCCAATCTGATCGCCCAAACAGTCTTGGATAGCACGTTGGTAAGTAGCTCCCGCATTTTTTAGCCCAAAAGACATGGTTTTGTAACAATATGCTCCGAAAGGAGTAATGAACGATGTCTTGGGTTGGTCTTCTTCTTTAAGAGCGATCTGATGGTACCTGGAGTAGCAATCCAGGAAGGATAATAGGGCGGAACCTGCGGTGGTATCAACTATTTGATCTATCCTTGGTAATCCAAAAGGATCCTTGGGACAGTGTCTGTTGAGGTCTGTGTAGTCGACACACATACGCCACTCAGCAGAGTTCTTTTTTTTTACTAGCACTGGGTTAGCTAACCACTCGGGGTGAAGGATTTCTCTAATGAATCCAGCCGCGAGTAGTTTGGCTATCTCCTTCTTGATTGCCTCTTTCTTCTCTGGTGAGAATCGTCGTAATCTTTGCTTGATAGGTCTAGAGCCTTCTTTTAACTCCAATTTGTGCTCAGCCAAGTTCCTTGGGACTCCCGGCATATCAGCTGGTTTCCAAGCAAATATATCTTTGTTTGCTCTAAGGAACATGGTGAGCGCGAATTCCTATTCTTCAGATAAGTGAGCATTGATAACCGCTGTCTTGGACGGATCACCGGTTTCCAGGTCAATGGTTTTTGTAGAGACTTCTGCTGATAGTTGGATAGTACCCGCCTTCTTGGTTGGGATTTCTGAATCTCCAGGCTTGGTAGTATGCACCATCTGAGCGAGTTCTTGCACTTCTAGAGCGAGTTGAGCTTTTTCAGCGATTTGAACAGCCTCTGTGTCACAATCAAATGACCGCTTCAAGTCGCCTCTGAAGGTTAAGATTCCTTTAGGACCCGGCATCTTCAACAGGAGGTATGGTAGTGGGGTACTGCCATAAACTTGGCAATAGCAGGTCGTCCAAATATGGCGTGATACGATGATTCGAAGTCGGCTACTTCAAAACTGATGTACTCCGTTCGGTAATTGATCGGAGTTCCAAAAGTGATGGGTAGTATGATCCTTCCGAGGGGTACAGCCGCTTTTCTGGGTATTATGCCGTAGAAAGGGGCATTCAATGGTGTGAGCTGAGTTGCGAGATCTAGATTCATCTTGCGTAGGGTGCTTGCAAAGATGACGTTGACACCTGCCCCGCCATCGATGAGTACTCTACCCAAAGTATATCCAGCGACCGTAGGATCCAGGACTAGCGGGTAATGTCCTGCATTAGAGACGCTGGTCCATTGGTCTGCTCTGGAGAAATTAATCGGGTGCTCGGACCAGTCGAGATATTTGGGTGCCACTGGTTCGGTAGTCATGATCTCCCGTAGGGAAAGCTTCTGGAGCCTCTTACTATCTCTAGTAGTTACTCCCCCTAAGATGACGTTGATAGCACCTTTGGGGTGCTGGAAAGCACCAGCGTCTTGATGAGGATCTTCAACTGTCTTCTTGCCTTTGTCCTTCTTGTTTTTGTTGAAGTCAGAGTTCAAGCCTCGCTCCTTGAGCTATCGACAGTGCCTTGCCTGATGTCCGCCTTTCGGATGGAAAGGGCATGGTCCGTCGAGTAAGTCATCAAAGGTGAATGGCTTGTTTCCCTTCTTCTGAGGCTCCATGGCAGCAACAGTATTGTCTCCTGCCCTTTTCCGGGTGTTTTGCTGTGGTGCCTGGTTGCCTCTCTGGTTGTTCCCTCGATCACCTTGCGTGTTTCTATCGGGGAAACGTTCCTGTGTGCGTTCTTCTATCGCCATCATGGAGTTTACAGCCCGATGGAACTCATCGGCGGTGGTTGGGTTCTGCTTGATGAAATCTTTGTAATTGTACCTTTCGCAAATGTCATTGCCAAAGAGGTCAATTACTTCTCTGTCTATGATGTCGGATACTGTGGAGCGGATCTCTGAGAAGCGCCTATAGTACTCCCGCATTGATTCGTTTTTCTGTTGCTTATAGGATCTGAGCTTAGTCCGAGGGTCTGATCTCTCTGGGACACCCGCAAAGTTTTCAATGAAGATACGATGGAGTTGTTCCCAAGAGTCGATGGACTCGGGTTTAATCCTGTCGAACCAGGTGAGCGGCATTGTCTCTAAAGCCATTGGGAGATAGAGTGCTTTGACGTCGTTGCTTCCGCCGGCCAACTCAACTGCTTGAGCATACAGCCTGAGCCACCGTTTAGGTTCTGTTTTCCCGTCGTACTTTGAATAGTTCCTGGGTTTAAATTTTCGCGGGAACGAGACTGCTCGGAGTCTTTGGGAAAAGCAGGGGAAACGATAGACTGTGTCGGATGCTGCGACTGCGATTCCTCTGTATGAAGATTCGGCTCCTCCCTCAGCTTGATCAGGTACTCGGTGGCCCAGACAACTCCTTGCTAGGATCCGACCGAGTCGCTCTTGAACAGGCCGCCTCTGGCTTGGGTGAGATGACGCTTGCTCATCGGCTAGGGACTCGAGATTCCGTCCTCGGAGTTGAAGCGCGGTAGTCTGAAGCATGACCAATCGTCGCTCTTCGTCAGGGGTGCGGTTGGTCTTGGCCCCCATCTCTGTAGCTAGAGCCAGGATGTTTTGGTAGGGAGTCTGGAAGACTTTATGGCCGGCGACCCTCATGAACTCGGGTTCGAGGTTGCGAGAGCAATCGGGGCATCGTCTATTGTGATCATCCTGAGACTGATGCTCCTCAGTGTGAGCTTGGCGCTCCACCTCTGTTTCCAGACGTATCCGAGTATTGTACTCTTCTAGTCGTACGTTGTAGCGGTCTACAGCTTCCTTGCGGTGTTTTGCTCGCCTTCTGCGGGCTTCCTTAGCTTGATTCCTTCGAATTCTCTCAGCCTTCAAAGACTCGGTTTCTCCGGGTCCTTCCGGGTCGTTGTCAGATATCATGCTCAGAGTTTCGTCGTCTTGAAAGACATCTGGTGGGGTTGGTGGTCGTAAAGATGACTGATGCCCCGCCATGAAAACTTCACGAGTGTGGCTCTGGTTTGATGATCCTGGTGTTACCGACTCCAGAGTAGAAGCGATGGAGATTAGTTCCGTTGAGGTGTCGTGTTCCTCAAAGGGGAGCTGATGTCCATGTTGGTATGGGAGTTGCTGGTCAATTGTGCCAATCAGTCTAGCCGGGGCGGACTAAATTGGCCAATGGACAATGTTATCTTCCTTGGTAAAGCTAAAAATGAGTCCTTGTTGAGCTCCTGTCAAAGGTATCTGTTGGTACTCTTTGAATTTTGCGTCAATCAGGTCTTGAAAGCTTTCAGCAGAGTGCCATGGTCCAAAGGTGACGCCGTGGCTAGTGTCCGGGTCCTTCTCCTCAGAACTCGAGTTCGAGTAGGAGTTGGATGCCTTTAGTTGGTTCTCAGGATCCTGCGGATCTTGGATTGCGAGATTTGCTAGGTTCTGAGCGAGGTGTTCCATCTTTGGCCTAGCTTGCAGTTCTGATTCAATGTGAATTTGTCGATGTAGCTTTCCTTGATCATCCGCTATGCAAGTCCACGAGCCAAAAACAAAAATTGATCCTGCCAAGAACATGTTGTCACGGTTCGCCGGGCTCTTGGTCGTTGAATCGCCGAAAGCCCCTACCTGGCGCGCCAGCTGTCGGTGTTTGTTAACCGGCAACTCGTCTTGAGTAATCTCAGACGATTTGTTCGGTGGGGATCGGCGTTCGTAGGACTCGGCGAGTACACAGGGGCAGCGATTTATACTGGTTCAGGCCGCTAAATAGCGTAATACCCTACGTCCAGTGCGGCATGTGCCTTGTGTATGATTATGATTCAATGTTCGATGATCTGGAGCCTGCGCCCACTTCCCCTTATATATCTGGGTAAGTCATAGCGCAGGCCGAGTCCTAGTCGATTACATCAAAGGAGTCCTCTTCTAATTACAAGACTTCCTTTAAGAACTCGACTAAGTTACAACGAGAGTCCTAATCCAAGTACACTTCGTAACAAGTCTTCAGATCTCCCGTGTCGTCCGGGATTAGTCGGAGTAATCATTAACTAATTACATCTCTGACATCCTGGTGCGTCAAGCCCCCGAGCTCTTCGTCATTTCTTCACGACGTTATCTTCTAGTTTCTTCTTGAGAATCTCCGAGTAATGTCTTGAGAAATCTTGAAGTGCTCTGAAGTTAAGGAAATTCCATGGCGTGCACTTTTTCTCAAAAAGTGCACCCATAGGGTGTAGCCCCCGAGCCTCTTGTTATTTACAATAACTTTGAGGATCTATGGAGCCTTTTCTAAGTAATTCTTGAATAAGAAAAAACATTTCCTTTATAGATTATACCCTGCAGCCCCCGAGCCTCGGTTCCGAGTACTATAGTAGTCGTTTCTTGGGGTCTTTAAAATATATCATCAGGTAATCTATTAAGGTCTTGAGGAATCGAAACATGACACCAATTCGCTGCTTAAACCATCCGAGTAATAAATATTTAGCTTCAGGTGGGTAATGTTTTCAACAAACATCCCTTATCACCCCCCACTGAATAAAAATTACCATGAGGCTAGCAATAATTGACCGGTGACTGTTCCAGCTATATGTAATAATGATATTTGTCATTTTCTGCAACTGCAAACTTTGTCATCTTCGTCTTGAAGGTCGTATGAGAATCAACTCTATTACCAATGCCAGGCTTCATGTGCACCACAGTACATTGGTTGAATTATTGCTCCAGCGGACACTCTTGTTGATCAACTATGTCCATAGACCAAGAAGAAGCCGCCTATAAATACCCTGCCTGGGAAGCAAGGAGTTCTTATCCTTTAGGAGTGTATGACTTCTTTTAGCCTCATGAGTATTGTAATATCAGTAGCTGAGATGGCTGAGCCCCCGAGCGTTTTTCTTTTGTAGAGTAGATGAAGTGCCTAGAAGAACTCTTGTGAAGGGACCATCCGCTAGGGTGGTTTCCAAGTGGTCGCGAGCAGAGGGATACAGAGGTGCGCCTAGAAGAACTCTTGTGACTACCACTCGTAGATAACCTCGGAGTCACAGGTTGTCAAAAGGGTGGCGAGGGTGATGGTCTTCCCCGGAGTTCCTTGAGCATTGGGGCGGTGCCTGAGACCCACCTTCGGACACACTGAAAAGGCTCATGTGTCTACCCAAGGTTCTGTGTCTGCTTTACTGCGTCTCACTGATCCCAGTCTTTGATGCAGTATGCATCAAGGCTCTGTACCTTGATTACACTAGAGTAGCATTTTACATCTTGATTGTACTTGTGCTGGTAATTGCTCTATCTCAAGATGTTTCCATGTATCTCTGTTGTAATTCCGAGTAATAATAAATAAGATCCGGGTACTTAGAATATTTTCTGAGTCCTTTTTCTTGATTTTCGAGTAGTAAGTTTGTCTTGTGAAAGAAGGGAACTTGTCTGTTGACTGTGGCAGACGCCGTCTGTAGCGTTCTCCCAGCCGTTAGGGTTTTGAACAGTCTCTTGACGCCGTTTGTGAGAGATGAACAGTTGCCGAAACGGATCTATAATAAGCCTCCGTCGGGCCTGTATGTTCCTCAAGCTTTTGCCTTCAGAGTTACAAATCCCCTAGCCAATCCTTAGTTGATGCGCAGAAAAACTCTCGTAACCAAGATGGGTCCCAAGAAACAAACCGCCGTGGAGAAGAGGAAGGTTAGGATCACCACTACCGAAAAACCAAAGCATCCATGCCCTCCTACTGATGTACTAGCTTGGAAACAGCCAGATACCACGGTGATGGAGTTGGCGTGGTTAGCAGAACAAGGATTACTGCGGGCACAACCTCTTGACGGATGTCGAGTACCTTCTGGCCATCGTGCTCCCGCCCCCAACACAACTGAAATCATCATGTTCAAGTCGTTCGTGGAGCGAGGATTGGGGCTTCCTGCTTCTGACTTTCTCCGTGGATTGCTGCATTATTATGGTTTGACTCTCAACCATATTACTCCTAATGTGTGTCTTCATATTGCAATCTTCACCCATCTGTGTGAAGCTTTTCTGGGAATTTGTCCCTCTTTTACTCTTTTCCGCTACTTCTTCTGGGTTAAGTGTCAACCCAGTGATGCTAGCGTCGAAGTAGTCGGAGGAGCTAGCATCCAGGTTATATTGGAAGTAGCTAGCCAGTATATAACCGTTGAGTTGTCGGATTCTGTACGAGACTGGGCTGCCGGATGGTTCTACATGGGTAATCCCCCGCCATCTCTTCGTCGTCACGATGGATGGCCGCCGCAGAAGTGCCGTGAATGGAAGGACCGGATCACTAATGAGGAATTAGAAACTATCCGACCCCTCCTCGATATGATAGATGGGTTGATAATCAGTGGATTGACCGGGTACACCGTCGTCCAAGACTTTGTTGCACGGCGCATCCATCCTCTTCAACAACGAGCCAATTTTGGCTTCGAGTACCTTGGTATACAAGACCCTGGTCATCATGACGCCGAACAGCTGCCTGATCATGAGATCTTGAGGAGGGTGAACCGACTGCTCAAGAGCCATGAACACCTTGTTCCAGTGATGACAACATTCTGCGCCATCAACCCGCCTCCTCAGGTGAGTAGTTGTCCTGTCATGTCTTCGAGGTTCTAAATAGATATCCTTCTGACTTGATTGAATGCTCTTCTCTTGTAGGGCCAGGGAAGAGATAACAATGATTGCCCTCCCCTGCCTCCGGCTATTGAAGAAGGTGGAGGCATAGTTCTGGAGGGTCCTATCCGAAGTGAGGACCTTCCTACCAAACCAAGCTCTCCTGAAGATCTTGACTGGCTTGACACAGATTCAACTGACTCTGATGTCATGCTTATAGACCCAGAAGCCGAGAGTAGCCGAAAGAGGTCACCGACTCCACTTCAAGACGCCGGGGAATCTATCCCAAAGAAGGCTCGCACTAGTAGGCGTCGTGCTGTTCGAAAAGTACTTTTCTCACCAGCTCTGGCTAAAAAGCACTATAATATGGGTGCTCCTGGTAAGGGGAAACCCGAGTACCTTGTACTCTTTTTGTATTTGGATTGATAAACTTTGGTCTTATATCTGTTTTTGTACCAGATGCTGAGACAACTCAAGGGACTTCAAGTGGTGCGGTTCTTGAAGAAACTCCGGCTCCAGACCCGCTACTGAAGAAGCCTCTCTTGAAGTTGCCACGGCAATTGAAGCTCGTAAAGTAAGTTACAGAACTTTACTTTTAGAGTGCTCACATATTTCTAGAACTAACATAGGTACTCATCTTGTTGTAGGAAAACGAAGTCGACTGCAGCAGCCTCTGATGCGGTCCTTGAGACTCGGACGGTAGAGGAGTCGGAGACGGTGGACAAAGAAACCAACGCCCCTCCTATCTTTAGTCAGGTAGATGTTTTACCCGGCTCCTCTCCGTTGGGTCCTCAGGTTGACACAGCGCCTGAAGTGGATCTTCTCCCTTTGCCTCAGGTTGGTGTGCCATTCTCGATCTTCTGTTCTCTTGCTCAGTTGGAATTTGACCGAGTAATGAATGAGTGGTTTTTCCGCACACGACAGCCAGATGAACCAACCCTGGAGATGGTTTTGACGGATATTCGTACTGAAGCTTCAACTCATCAACAGGGAGGGTCCATAGATGCTTCCGAGTCCTCGCGCCAAGGGGCAACTCTCGACGTATCCGGGTATAATCAGGACCTCACCCGGCTGAGGGAGCTGAGCGATCAAGTGAGGGCTCCTGTTGAAGCCCTTCACCAATTTGTTGAGGTAAGATTCTCAATTTCTTCTTGTTGTACTGTAGTCGCATCCGAGTACTCACAATATTATTTGTATCACTACCAGAATCCTGAATTACCTTGGCGGCCACAAATTTTCTTGAGTGCCAAAATAAAACCGCCAAGGAAAGTGTAGTTTCCTTGGCTGCATACATCAACCTCCAAGGAAATGGATATTCTTGAGTGCTAAACCAAACCGCCAAGGTAATTCCATGTTTCCTTGAGTGATATTACAAACCGCCAAGGTAATGATAATTTCCTTGGGTGCTATTTGAAACCGCCAAGGTAAATCTTATTTCCTTGAGTGCTATTCGAAACCGCCAAGGTAATTCTTATTTCCTTGAGTGTTATTCAAAACCGCCAAGGTAATTCTGAGAGATTTAAAATTCAATTTTTTTGAATTTTACAAATGACCTCGGATGGTGATTTGGCCTAAACCAAAGTTGTAGTATTCGACGAGATCTTAAAAGTTTTAGTTTAAACTTTTTACAATTGAAATCATTTAGGGTTTCACATATCCACTACAAGATTGCATAAAGTGAATATAAAAGAGAAGAATTAGTTAGGTATTCCCAAATAACTCAATGGTGTAGTGGTTAGGGCATTTCATTCTAAAGCTTCAAGTCACGAGTTCGATTCCTAGGAGCTGCATAAGGTGGATTCTATTTTTGCTGATTTATGATTTTTGCTCATGTTTCCTTGGCGGTCGCTTGCCGTCCAGAAAAATAATTTCCTTGACGGTTAGAAACATTTCCTTGGAGGTTAATGGCCCTCAAGGAAACTATTTTACTTGGCGGTTATAGTATTTTCTTGGCTCTCTGGCAAATTAAGTAAGGTCTCAATTTGCTTGACGGCTAGCCTTCAAGGAAATCATCCTTGAGTGTCAAAACCGCCAAGGAAACTAGTTTCCCTTGCCTCCTATCCTTGAGTGAATTTGCTTGACGGTTTATGGTCAAGGACTATTACCTTGGCGGTTTTTCCCCTTTCCTCGGCGGTTTTGGGCACTCAAGGCAATTCAGGATTCTGGTAGTGTATGCAGGCCTTTGACTTCAAGGTTAAGGATCAGGTCCCCCGGATTCGCCAGGAGATGTCCCGTGAGAACCAAGAGCTCCGAGACTACATTGCCTAGGACCAGATCAGTCAAAAAGTAGCCACCCAGCTTCTGCATAACCGTATCAATGAACTCTAAGGCAGCCTCAAGGAAGTGGTAGCGGAGCGTGATGCTGCTAACGACCGTGAGGTTGGGCTGATAGCCAAAGCTGCCTCTATGGAGCAGAAGATGAAGGAGCTGAAGAAGGCTTCCAAAAAGCAGCTTGAGGGTAAACTTGAAGTTTCTATGCCAGTCTGCTCCTTTTTGTTAACTGATGATATAGTAATCGACTGATATTTATGCAGATGCGAATAAGCTAGCTTCTGGGTGGCAGAGTGCATTCAACCGGAAGCAGGCAGAGCTTGAGGAGGTATTTGCTAGTGCACAAAGTACTCTTCAGGAAGCCAAATTGATGCGTGAGGGTGCTGACCGGGACCTTCTGCGGGCTATGAAGTCTACGAAGGAGTCGCGGGAAGCCCTCGAGTCTTCGCAAGCTTCCTTGAAGGCCTTGGAACATGCCGTCGAGCCCATCCTGAACATGATTCCGGCACTAGGAGGAGTCGAAGAAACTTTGATTGATCGGGCTAAGGCTGCGCCTGGACGGCTGGCTTAATATATCAAGGATATGTCGACTTCTGTGGTGCAAGGTCTGATGGCGACGCTGCGGTTGCATCTGCCGTCTTTCGACTTGTCCGCTCTGATGACCCTTCCTGAAGGCAAAGGCGATGAGGACCCTGCAGCGATGCAAGAGGAGGTGAAGACCGTGGCGGAGGAGTACTCGCAGATTTTAGATCTTGTAGAGTAGTCTAGTCTCCTTAATCTTTTGAGCGCGGCTTGTATCCCCTGAAAATGATTATTATGAAATGTCAAAAATATTAGTTACTTTTGAGCCTCATGGATGTCATATATGATCAACTCAACATTGCGAAAATTTTGTTTGGCAATGGGTTGTCTTTGTTTGGTGTGGATGTGTGACCAGGCGTCTGATTAGACGAGTCTTATCCGAGTGCTCTCTAGCACTTTAGTTTGGGTCGTTTGACTTCGTTTCTCTAGCTATCGTGTAGAGAACTTTAGTCTTGCCCGAGTACTACTCTTAGTACCCTTGTTCAAGGGATAATTCTGATCGGGCACCTCTTGAAGGACCGTAACGATGGTTCCTTCTGGGTGGATCATATCCTCCTGATGATCGCAGCTTGGGTGCGAAGGTAGGTGGACCTCTGTCCAGTAAATATGTAACAGGGTGAGTACTACCCCACCTTGTTATGTCTTATAGGAACTAGTATCTACTACTATAGATACTATATTCACTATGGGCTGATAGCCGGGTGTTAAGCCATACTACCTTGTGAGTTGTATTGAGCTCGAAGCTCGTAACTCGAGTATGGTTACCGCTGAACCAATCCATCCGAGTAATATTAAATATTAGTCGGTGGTGAGCCCTGCTATTGCAGAGATTTTTATGCGACTAATTTGTCGTGATGATATGTAGAAAAAGCCTGGATAATTTGAAAGTTCTTATTTCTGGTGAACTCCATCTTTATTAATATCCGACTAATAAATACAATTTCCCTGAGTCAAGATTGTAGCATAGTCCTTAGGTATGGAATTTCTTCAAGTGCTCAATGTTCCGTGAATTTGGCAATTGAGATCCATCTTCAGTGACTAGCTCAAATGACCTGGGTCTTGTTACTTTGGATACAATATAGGGACCTTCCCATCACTACAAAATTTTCGGTCTGCTGCAACGCCGAAAAAGTGTAGCAAAAGACCCAAAAATGGTAGCAATAGTAATTTTGCTACCTTTTTTTTGGTTAAATGTCGTTGCACTTGTAAGGGTAGCAATAGCATAATGCAACGGTTTACATTTTAGTTGCGACACACATCCCCTCTATTGCAACACTTTTGACGCTTTTGCAACACCTGGTGAGTGTTGTAACAAAAGCAATTGCAACCACTATGGGTGTGGTAATAGTATCAATTGCAACGAACTAGGCGTTGCTAGCGATACATATTGCGACAGGCTGGTCGTGTAGCAACACAATGCAATCGCAACGCAACACATGTGTTGCAATCGTGGTTGTTGCTACGTAGAGAAAGCATTGCAATAGAGGTTCTCTATTGCCACGCCGTCTAAATGGTTGCTATAGGTGGCTTAGGTTATTGCAACGTCTCTTCAGGTTGGTTGCTACAGAGAGGTCGTATATTGCCACGTTTCTGAATGGTTGCTATAGATGGCATAGGTTATTGCCACGTTACTTAGGTTGGTTGCTACAGACAGGTCATCTATTGCCACGTTATTAACTAGCTGGTTGCTATTGGTAGATTCCTCTATTGCCACCGTCATCTTTTTGTCGTTGCAAGAGATAGTTTCTCTGTTGCCACGATTATTGTATTTATTGCCACGACTAAATGTGGTTATTAATAATTCATGTTGCGGCACTTTATTTGGTAGCTTAAATCAATAATCGCAAAACGACAAATACATAATGAAGGAAGTATCGACATCCATTAAAACAAAATATAATTTGTTCATACAAAATCTTTAATGAAACACACCGAGTGACAAACTAAATGAGAACACAAGCAGATAACTTGACCCATAATAATGTGTCAAGCACAAACAACTGTTTGAACTCATTCGAATCAAAAGACTAATGTCTACTGTAGCAGCGAAGGTTCCCTTGATATGTATGTTGGCCATTGTCCCACCATTCGCATGCTCATATTCAAACTTAAGATTCCTCCTGAAAAAAAATCATTGACATGCATTAGTTAAACTGAGACTAGTGGTGGCAAAGCTAATTGAACACTAAAGCAAAACATGAGCTGCAGTACTAGAGTTTTGTGAGTTGCAGTACTATCAACCATGAACTTTGAAGCGAACAGCAAATATAAACATACATGCAGTTGTCTCCCAAGACATTTTATGAGCACAAACACATCCATATATATTTCTAATCAGCAAGAGGAAACTAAGCCTGGACCATATTTAGGAGCAGAACAAAAGAATAGTTATGTACTTCTCCAAAAGGACTATATGTTCCTTTTTAATGCAAAGAGAGATAAAAGGTTTCACATAGTAACCTGTGTATTCTTTTTGGACAAGGCAGATCTTTTCCTAGCCACAGTTTCCTTCAGTTGCTTTGCTGTAGTATAAACAGCACCCGAATTCGCTATCGAATTACTTCTAGTCATGCGCCCTCTAGTGAGACGTTCTTCAGCTATGGAAGAAGGGGGTTGTTGTTCTGGCTGGCTGGTTTCTTGGGTAACCTGAAAATAAATGGTTGGTGGTAACCCCTTGACAAGAATATGACATGCATGTTACAATTAAACATTCTTCAATTATCATCAAACTACCTGCTGACTATGTATCATGTGTTCTCCCATTGTAGTTGTTACATTTTGTGTCCCCTCAATTGTTGCAGCAGCAACAACATTTTCAGTTGGCTCCACAATTGTGCTAGCCTGTATTTCGAATTGGGTTTAAGATCATGATTTTCAGTTCAATAAACTATGAGAACATAGATGTTGTTAATATTACCTTTTGTACTGAAGCTTGTTGTTGGGCTGCTTGCAACAATAACATAGCTTGCCTAAGTGTTTCTCTATCAGCCTCCCTTTCCTTGTTAATATGTTCAAGCTGACGCCTATGTTCTTGCCTCTCGGCTTCCCTTTCAACTTCTTGAGCTTCTAGTCTATCTTGCAGCCGTCCAAACGATTCAATGAGGGCTTCCTCCTATTAGAGTTTGCGCTGGTAGTCCTTCGACAGTAGCTCCTTTCTAGTTGGGTACCTTGCAAGGTAACCATTAGCATGCATCTTGTTTGATTTGATTTTTCTCGTTTCCTTGTAGGTTGATTGGAAAATCTGGTTCTGCTCCAAGTCTGAGACGACATTTGCGTCAGGCCTTGACTCCAGCTCCATAATCTTCCTGGTTGCATTGTCCTAATAAAGCAAAGACATTTAGTTAATTAAAACTTTAATTCTAAGCGAGGACACTTGCTTCACTTAATAAGGGTTGTAAAAATTGTTTAATACTCACATAGACTTTCCTAGATTCCTCGCTTGTCCATTGTCCATTTTGTTGGTGGGTCATCATAAAAAGCTCCATATCATTTGGCTCTTCACCAGTTAGTTGGTCCCTCTAATTAGGCAAGAGTGAAAAAAATTAGGCATATTTCATAATCTAGGCAAATGTAGAAGCTTTTATAAACTGTAAAGATCATGAAGATATCCACCAGGAATTTAAAAAGAAAAGATAACAAAAATATTTATTGCTATTGAAAAAGTAAAGGAATCCAAGTTCTTTTTTTTTGGCACACATTAGTTTTAGTACTTTTCAGCTTTCTGTATACAAGCATGCAAAATATTTTTTTTGTAGTGGGCAGTGGGCTAAATATCTCTATCAAATACAAAGACTATATAAGTTATAACAATATCATGTCATTGTCATTTGGGGGGTGCATAAGCACAAACCATAAAAAAATGCCTGAAGGAAAACCTTGTGACAGATTTTTTTACCTTCTCATAGCCCAATTGAGAAAAACCCTTTGATCCTGTAACATGAACATGGTGTATCTGTCGATTCTGCCGATTCTGAGAATTCTTATTGCTAATCCTCTGCACAGAACCAGCAATGATTTGATTTTTATAAAATCAGCAGTGCGCAAAACATAAACCTTGACATCAGAAGTGCAATTGGCAAGTTTTTATAAAAATTGAGAACAAGTTCCAGAAACCATACGTATATCTTATTGCTAGTTTAGAAAAAACAAGAGTATATATATCCGTGTTTATCAATTACCTATGCAAAAAAAATCAATTGTGCAGTGCACATCTCTATAAATTAGATAGCTATAAATCAAGGGATAAGAATTAGTTAGGAACAAATTTGATCCAGGAAGTAGGAATAGCAGCAGAAATATGCAAAGAGTACATGTCAGGGATATGTAATGCGTTGGACTTGGACATGGTCTTGCAAATTTATCTACGTGCTGATCACTAGTTCATGAAGTGAAGAACGACACCAACGTGCATGCGTGTTTGCCTGGCCACAGCACCGCGACTGAACCCTATCGGCGGTGCACTCCTACCGCTGCTGCCCAAACAAAAAAAATGGAGCCGCCGCCGCAGCCGTGGGCGACCAGCCACCACTCGGATGTATGGGTTGGCAAAGGCTTGAGGACCGCAAATTGAAGGACGAGGACAATCGATTGCGTACCTAGAAATCTCGGCTAGGCGGACGAACTGATCCGGACGCCACGGGCATTGATCAGCTGCCCGGCGGTCGGTCCCGACTGAGATCCGCTTCCGGATCGGTCCGGGAAATCCACGCGTTCACTCGGCCGACAGATCGCCGCTTCGCCTCCGTCGAGCCTGTTCGCTGCCTCGGGCTCAGCCTGGGGATAGAGGACGACGAAGGACAAGAAACCTTGGAGCTTCGGTCAGTTGGAGGAAATGAGAGATTTTTCCGCTAGATTAATTTAATCCTATGACCGAGTCACACGGAGCGGCAACTGTTAGGCGGCAGATGGACTCCTAGAGGGAAAATTTGGTGGGAAACATTTTACTGTCAATTTTTTAGGAGGGAACGAAACTTCTGTGCTTATCAGTCTAAATAAACATTCTATCACAAAGAAAAATAAATTCATTTAGTAGATATATCTAGCACAAGTAATAACTACGTGTATTGGGTTAGTGATAATATTAATAACATCTAACAAATTAGTATATTTTAAAGTAACGACTAATATTAATTTAAATATTAACACATAAATGAAATTGTTTATATAACTAATAACATCAATTTAATGTAGCCAATTATATTACTTTTTATTAATAAGACAAATATTAATGAAAAATATATTCTTGATACTTGGGATTCAACTTAAAAGGAAACAATAATAGAGTTGCTATATTTTAAGTGCCTCAATCTATGTTTATCCTATTCTGTAATTTTTTATATATCTAAAAGTTATATAATTTTTTGAGAACTACTCATACCACTACCGGAAAAACTTCTTTTGCCAAGTGCCTACATCTTTATCGAGTGTTTTTTTCAGACACTCGACAAAAAAACTTTTTGCTGAATGCCAAATAAAAAACACTCGGCCGAGTGCAAAAAAAAGCACTCGACAAAGAGCTAAAGAAGCTTCTTTGTGGAGTGATTTTTTCAGGCACTCAACAAAAGAGCTTTTTGCCGAGTGTTTTTTTGACATTCGACAAAGCAAATTTTCAAATCATATTTTGAAGCAGTAAATTAATTTAAATGAAAACATTTTTAACTACAAAGTTGTTTACCTCATCAATATGAAATTTTTTTGTTTTGGTGATTTCATCATTTGATAAACAAACAATAAATTTGTTCACAAATCTTACATATGTCTCCGTAGTTTATTAAACTTCGAGAGTGATATATAATATTTGTGAATAATGTTAGAACCATCATGTTGGATGTATAAATGGTCAAACAACTAAAATAAACTTTGTAGATTTTGACAAGTTATGAAACTTTATAGTTGACTACTTTATGATTTGAAGTCATCTTGTCATGCAAAACTGCGTCTGAATTTAAAAAATTTAAAATTCAAATTTAAAAAAGACCTCGGATGGAGAAATGACCATAATAAAAGTTGTAGATCTCGAAAAGTTATGAAACTTTGTAGTTGACAACTTTTTAATTTGAAGTCATCTTATTATGCAAATATGCATTTGAATTTAAAAATTATAAAATTTGAATTTTTGAAAATACCTCAGATGGACAAATGCCCAAAATAAAAGTTGTATATTTAGAAAAGTTATGAAAGTTTATAGTTGAAAACTTTTAAATTTGAAATATAATCTCACTAGAATTCCCACAAGAAAAAGAAGTTATATTGTTTCAGTGTGATTGGTATGATGTGCCGGCTACTAGTACCAGCAGAAGCAGAGGGTACACTAGGGATAAATTTGGTATTATCGACATTGCTACTTCTATGTTCAGATATTCAGATGAACCTTACATTCTGGCTTCAAACGCTGAACCAGTGTTTTATGTCTCTATCGTGAACAAGCCAGGATGGTCTAGTGTTGTTTTGGTGAGACCAAGAAATTTGTTTTCCATGCCTGACACAGGAAATGACACTGATGCACTTGATGTGGGAATCCAAGAAATGAATGAATCAGGCCAAGGTCAAGAATTCTTAAACTGGTCAAGACAAGATAGGGCAGACACAACTGGTTCTGCCGCCATTATTAATCAAGTGCGTAGCGAAGCAATTCTCGAACCTGTTGATGACTATATTGGTGATGATGATTCTGACGACGATGACACCTACATTGATGATGGGGTTATTGCACCAGTTATGGAAGAAAATATAGAAGATGATTTCTTTGCTTGAAGACATTTTTTTGTTGCACTGTTTGGTGGGAAGAGTCACTTGTCCTTTATACGCATATGTCGCACTTTATTTTTTTTTCTTTTGAACTGATGACATGGTTAAGTTTGAACCGTTGCATGGAACCTTAATGTTCGTTATGCTAATGAATACCTCTTGAGATAAATGTTTAAAGTATTTGAAATAAAGAGGTAAGTGGAAAGTTTTGAAATAAAAATCACGATTGCCCAAGACTAGTCACCGGTCGGCAAATGTTTGGACAAGGAAAGGTTCATTAGCGTGGTCACCATGTGACCGATGGTGCACGGTCAGGCATTTACTATCGCTAACAAAGTGACCAACCACCCCGGTACAACTTCAAGTACTAATTAACATCCACGTGTACTTAACATGAAGTACTTAACAACAACTACTACTTACAAGAAAGTTTCAGACACCAGGCATAAGGACGGAGATGCCAAGATGGGTCCAAGGTTGGGGCGTTTTATAACTCAACGTCTTCAATCATATCAAATAAATTAAAACCTGTGTTACAACAAACACACCTACATAGCGCAGTGGTGGAGAAGGTTTTATCTGAACCAGAACTCCATGGTTCGATTCCTGTTGGGAGCACTTTTTAATTCTAATATATGCGTCCCCAATTCTTTTCTTTCCATACTCTTTTTAAGTTTTAAATTCGTTGCAATTATCAAAGTATATTGCAATAAAAAATAAGCGTTGCACTTGAACACAATTTTCGCTTCGACCCCATAGATCTCGTTGCAATAAAATTTAGCACTTGCAACAATATCAAAGTATATTGCAACTACCAAAAAGGTTGCAATTGAACCCCACTTTTGCTTCGCCTCCAAGAGTTCTCGTTGCATTAAGCGTCTAGCATTTGCAACGCTTGTCAAATTTTATGCAACACAAAAAAACCGTAGCAATAGTCAAAACCAAATGCAACTAACGTAAATGTAGTTGCAATACTACCACACAATTGCAACCAAAATCAAGTCTACTGCAACCATTTTTCACCATTGCAATATCGTCCACCAAATGCAACAGACCTTTGCAACATCTTCAAAACCGTTGTATTAAAGACATGTATCACTACCATTTTTTAGAATGGTTGTAATACAACGATCTCTGGCAACCAAATTTTCTACGTTGCAATTCTTCAGCGTTGCAGTAGACCGAAAATCTTGTAGTGCATGGACTCATGAGCTTGTGGTGTCCTGTGGTGTTCTGAATTTTCTTTAACACCATATCGCCTACTTGGAAGGTGCGGTGATGGACATTCTTATCGTAGTAACGCCTCATTCCTTGAAGGTATCTTGCTGACTGGAAGAGTACGGTGAGTCGTGCTTCTTCGAGGCTGTCTACTTCTAACCGCCTGGTGTCATCTGCTTCGCCTTCATTGTATTGCTCGATGCGTGGGGAGTTCCAGATCAAGTCAGCTGGGAGAATTGCCTCAGTGCCATATACCATGAAGAAAGGGGTTTGACCTGTTGCCTGACTTCGTTGCGTTCGCAGCCCCCAGACTACCTTGGGTAACTCTTCAACCCACTTGCCGCCGTGATCTTTTAGGAGGTCAAAAAGCCTTGGTTTTAATCCGGCAAGAATCAGGGCATTTGCTCGTTCAACTTGGCCATTGGATTGAGGATGGGCTACTGATGCGTAGTCTATCTTGATTCCGCAGTCGCCAGCCCATGACTTGAACTCGATGGCTGTAAAGGGTGATCCCAGTTCAGTGATGATTCTATGTGGCATTCCAAAGCGGTCGAAGATGCTTTGCATGAACTATACTGACTTGCATGCATTGAACTTGACCAATGGCATATACTCAATCCACTTGGTGAACTTGTCAATTGCAACATAGATGTACTCGAATCCTCCTGGAGCTCGCTTAAGAGGACCCACCATGTTGAGTCCCCAACATGAGAAAGGCCATGATGGAGGGATGCAGATCAACTCGTGTGCAGGTACATGCTGCTGCTTGGCGAAGAACTGGCATGATTGACAGCGGCGGGCTAAGTCTTCTGTGTTCTTCAGGGCTGAGGGCCAATAGTAGCCTGACCTGAAGATTTTGCCGACTAATGTCCTTGATGCTGCGTGGTTGCCACAACATCCGGAGTGTACCTCGTTGAGTATGTCCTTGCCCTCTTCTGGTGGGATGCATTTTAGGAGGACTCCTGAGGATGCACCTCATCGATATAGCTTGTCTCCGACTAGGACATAATTTTTGCTACGTCTGGTGACCTGCTCTGCAGCTGTTTTGTCACTTGGCAATTTATGCTCCTTGAGGTAGTTGATAAAAACTTGTGTCCAGTCGAGTGCAAGTGTTAAAATTTGAGTGGAAGGTGTGGGATGGGGCTCATCCATCTCTTGGATTGAAGATTTGGAAAACTCATGGACGAAAGTACCACTGGGAACCTGTGCTCTGTCAGAGCCCAATTTAGCGAGTATATCGGCTGCCACATTGAGATCCCGGGTGACATGAATGAGTTCCAGTCCTGAAAAGTGTCTCTCCAATTTGCAAACTTCAGCACAATAGGCGTTCATGGTTTCCTTGGTGCAGTCCCAGTCCTTATTGACTTGGTGAATTACCACGGAGGAGTCGCCGTAGACTAGGAGTCGTTTGATGCCCAATGTGACTGCTAGTTTGAGTCCATGGAGTAGAGCTTCATATTCGGCTTCGTTGTTGGTAGCAGGCCACAATATCTGTAGGACGTATTTAAGTTGCTCTCCGGCAGGTGATACAAAAAGGACTCCGGCTCCAGCACCTCCGAGTTTTAGGGACCCATCAAAGTACATCTTCTAGTGATCGGGAATAGCGTTGTCTTGAATCTGTTGTATTTCTGTCCATTCGGTGACGAAATCAGCTAGAGCCTGTGACTTGATAGCTTTCCTAGGAGTGAACTTGATGTTGAGTGCTCCTAATTCAACCGCCCACTTGGAAATTCTTCCGGTAGCATCACGATTGTGAAGGATTTCTCCCAGAGGAAAATCCGTGACTATAGTAATCTCATGAGCTTCGAAGTAGTGTCATAGCTTTCTTGAAGATATGAGAAGAGCGTAGAGTAGTTTCTGTACCTGCGGGTATCTGACCTTTGAATCGGAGAGTACCTCGCTGATGTAGTAGACTGGTCGCTGGGTATGATAGATGTGCTTGTCGTCTTTGCGCTCCACCACGATTGTCGTGCTTACGACGTGTGTGGTAGCTGCAATATACAGCATCATCGGTTCCCTGGGTCCTGGCGGCGTCAGTATGGGTGAATTGGTAAGGTATCCTTTGAGTTGTTCAAAAGCCCTATCCGCTTCTTCCGTCCACTGAAATTTATCGCCGGCTTTAAGCAATTTGAAGAAAGGGAGTCCCTTTTCTCTTAACCGTGAGATAAATCGGTTTTAATGCGGCCATGCACCCAGTGAGTTTTTGAACATCTCTGACCGAGGTAGGCGGCTTCATGTTGATGATAGCTGTGATCTGTTTTTGACTAGCCTCGATGCCTCGATGGCTAACAAGGAATCCGAGTAACTGTCCTGAGGGTACTCCGAAGACGCATTTGGTTGGATTGAGTCTCCATTGGTACGTGCGTAGCCGGTTAAAGGTTTCCTCTAGGTCAATATGAGGGTAGTTGGATCCTTTGTCTTTATAACCACATCGTTGACGTAAGCTTCTGCGTTGCGGCCAATCTGATCGCCCAAACAGTCTTGGATAACACGTTGGTAAGTAGCTCCCGCATTTTTCAGCCCAAAAGACATGGTTTTGTAACAATATGCTTCGAAAGGAGTAATGAACGATGTCTTGGGTTGGTCTTCTTCTTTAAGAGCGATCTGATGGTACCCGGAGTAGCAATCCAGGAAGGATAATAGGGCGGAACCTGCGGTGGCATCAACTATTTGATCTATCCTTGGTAATCCAAAAGGATCCTTGGGACAGTGTCTGTTGAGGTCTGTGTAGTCGACACACATACGCCACTTAGCAGAGTTCTTTTTTTTACTAGCACTGGGTTAGCTAACCACTCGGGGTGAAGGATTTCTCTGATGAAAACAGCCGCGAGTAGTTTGGCTATCTCCTTCTTGATTGCCTCTGTTGGTAGTTCTTAGCTACACCTAGGATAGGGTAACTAAAGTAGCTATCTACTAATGCCAAGCGGGGTTGTCAGTCCCGACACTAGTAGGAGCTAGCTAGCGAGAATGCAATCAACCAGGACGAGATTCTGCAAGCGCACAGAACTATCGTAGTAGCACTTCGCCTGGGAGTACCAGGTGTCGATTTATTTGATCCCAAGGGAAGGCTAGGGTGGTGTATGAGTCGAGTCAAGGAGGGGATGAGAGTCGAAGAAATAAGAAAAGGGAAAAGGGGAGAAGAGAGGAGATGAAAGGCTAGAAAAAATGTATGGGTGGATAGGTAAGGATGAAATGGATGGCTAAGGTAAGGTGGATGGATAGGTAGATGGTAAATAAGGGTAGCTAAGATAACTAAACTACTAACTACTATCTACTAACTACTCCTAGATAACCACAGAGTAAGATAACTACGAAGCAAGATAGTTACGAAGCAAGGTAGGCAAAAGACAATAAAGTTACTAAGTTGAGTAAAGTTGTATTCCTATCTTGTCAAGTATCGAGGCGTACTAGCCTTTACCACTTACTTAGGTTGAACGCTAGCACAACGAGCCTTACTGTTAAACTGGGCCACCTACGTGGTGGAATTCAAAGCGCACAGGGCCGTCACCACCTGCTTGCTACCACAGCTATCCGGGCGTCCAGCCGTATCTGAAGGTAAGTCTATAACTAAGCACCACGCTTAACTATATTCCAACTACCTCTACCCTAGCTTTGAATAGAGACACCCTTGCGGACGTCAGAGCAAATACTTGACTTAATAAGATAAACGCAAAACTAACTAAGCAACCTATTGGCAAAGATCAAACACTAAGCTCACTAGAGATTAACTACTATGGCTAAGTGAATTGAATTGTAGGATAGCTAGGCACTCAAGCAATCAATCAAGTATACCACTCAATACTGATAAGTAGAATAAAGTAATACTTGAAATGATGAAATAGAATATAGTAAAGTGCTTGAGTAACAAGAGCAAAACCTGAACTGGAGATGAAGGAAGACTCTTCCCAGCTCCAGAACCGATCACTCGCACGCCTCTACTCTTGAGCTAACCCTTGAGCAGCGCTACCGCGAGGGCGAAGATGCCTTGCTCTACTAGCTACCTACTTGCCTAAGCTCTCTGAGCTTCTAACCTAACTCTCACTTGCTTCTCTTGCTTGTGTTTTTCTGGGATGGTAATGTGTGATGGTACTGTGTGAATGAAGTAGTGTCGCCAGGAGGGTATTTATAGCCCAAATGAGTGAGGGGGTTATTATAGTGGGCAGCCAACCGACCTAGGGTTAGGTCAGGTGGCGGGCGCCACCCCCTACTGGCGGCCGCCAGTCCCCTGGCCGTTGGATGAACCTCCTCTGCTTCAACGGCATCCAGGTGGTTGTCCAAGGCGGTTTGGAGGTCGGTTGCATGTCCTAGCAACCGACATTCAGCCTTGATCCACGCCACTCCTCCCTAAGCCGTCTGATGCAACTGACCTAGTGACCAAGAGCTAGGATTTGGCCTTGGGGAGGTCACACAGATCAGTGACGTGGCAGGGAGTGGCACTTGGGCCAACCCAAGTGGTGGGCGCCACTTAGAGGTGGCGGGCGCCACCCCCTCTTAGGCCCATTTGGGCCCTGCAGAGTGCGCTTGGCCTCTGGTGGGTCCATATGTCCAAATTTGGTTCAAATCCTGCATTCAAATAAAATTCTATGGACATGTGGAATTTGGTTAGTTTGAAACCTATTTGACTACATTTCATGCCTTTTTGGTGGACTTTAGGGTCAAATGTTGATGGTAAAATAGGTGTTTAAGGACCGTCAACAAGCTCCCCCAAGCTAACCTGTTGCTCGTCCCCGAGCAACAATGCGGTTTAAGCATTGAGCATGAAATGGATAGCAACTTAAGATGTCTGCAAGTGCATATTGTATATTGAGAAATAACTTAGCATATATCATTAATCATAGCAGTGTGGGGCTTATAGCTTTTCACTTCAAACATGCAAGAGTGAAATAAAGTAGTAGATAGGAAACTTTTATCTTGCTTAGGGTTGACTAGGATTCTGTCTGGAGGTTTTTTCAAGGTTTTCAAAAGATAACAACTTGCTTAAGTCCTCCAAGATTCACTCAATCACTCAATGGTGTTTAAATCCTCACTTAGGCCAAAATGTAGCCTCTCCTATTTCTAAAGAATGATATGTGGAGTTATAGGTAGGCTAAGAACCATGAGTAAATTGCCTGATGTTTATTGCTAAGCTAGACACACAGATCATAAGGAGCAGCAAATCATAAAAAATGATCAAGATGTGCATGTGTGGTTATATGGAAGTGTATAGAGAGATATTTCATAATCCTTCCTAGTTAATTTCTGGGGTCTAGAGCTAATGATAATTCTCTCTTTTTTTTGGATACATAGTGAGTAGACAAAAGATGTGTCCTCACATTTTCTTAGGACATAGTCCTCTTTTGAGCTACTTTGCTCACTCTTTTTTTTCAGGACATAGTCCTTTCTTGAGCTACTTTGCTCATTTCTCTCTCTCTCTCTCTCTCTTTTAGCTCTAGATTTCCCCATACATCTATAGGAAAGGATTTTTGAAATGAGTAGGGAAAGGGAGAGAAATGCTTATTCCCAGTGTAGGAATAGCATAGGGCTAGCAATGGGATGTTTGGCAGGGTATTGCATATCTCTGGTGTAGAGAATAAGCAATTTATTTGGTGGTTGCAAACTTCCAAAGTGGAAAGTAGGCAATTTATGGTGGGTGTACGTGAATCTTGATTCAAAAGATATGATAAGCTTCTCTACTAAGATCTATGAGGTCTATCAAAGCTCAACACAAACAAAGCTCTTTGTGGTTTTGACTAATGACTAACAAATATTTGGCTGGTGGTGGGATGGGATAAAATCTAGGAGGAACTTTCAGCAAGGTTTTCATAATTTTTTAAAAGAAATCCTCCAGATTAGGTCCTAATTTCAACTTAACAAGTTTAAAGAATTACTCCATTTCTTACAAACTTTATTCACTAAACATGATTTCAGTTAAAGCATGTGCAACCCACAAAAGCTACAACTTAGACAAGACTAGTCATTCAAACCATAACAATAGCATTTGCATGACATATTTCAAATCTTATTCAGGTTTCAACTTGTTTAAGCAGATTTTATCAATTTGATTCATGGAGTGGTTATTTAGGCAAGCATGTGACATTCAAAAGATATAGAATTTAAGAACTGAATGTAAAGTGTAGGCTTGAGACATACCTTATCGGAGCGGGAGTCTCCCCCAAGCTGGCTTCTTGCTTGGTGAAGGGCCTTCATCTTTCTCGGTCGGAGCTCTTGTTCTCATTTTATTAAAAAGGAAACTATCTAATGTTGTGAAAAGGGAAACTATCCTATTTTATTATTCTAACTAAGTTAACATATACCTATGCATATAACTAATGATAACTGGTGATATTTTTTTTAGTTGCATGCATGACATATGTTATTTATTTGAAAAAGGGAAAATTGAAGGGAAATAAAAATTAAAAGTAAAACCAAACCTTAGGTCCATGGAGTTTCATCCTTATCAGGTGGATCTTCTTCCTTGGGCACTTCTTCTCTTAGCACTCCATCGAGTTCTTCTTCTTTTGGCACCTCTCCTTTGTTATGTGAATTACACAACTCAGGAGGAGGTGGTTCTTTCTTTCTGCTCCACCTTGTTCTTGGGCGCCTCTTCTTGGTACGAACGGATTTTGCTTCCTGCATGTTAGCGGCATATGCGGGGCCTCGGGAGAAGGAGAATATTTCCTTCCCCCCTCCTAATGTCATTTGAATTTTACCACTTCCCACATATATGCAAGCATTAACAGTATTCAAGAAGGGTCTACCTAAGATTAGAGGCACATCTTTCCTATTTCTCATATCTAGTATTATGAAATCAGCAGGAACATATGAACCCCTAATATGAATAGGTAAATCATTAACTATTCCTTCTACATAGCAAGTGGATTGATCAGCTAGCACAACATAGGCAGATGTGGATGACATGGGTGGAAAGAACGAGTTTTCATAAAAATCTTTAGATAGAATATTAACACTCGATCCTAAATCACACATGGCATTTTTAAAGACTTCACCAAAGATTGAGCATCTAATTATGGGACTACCAGGATCACCCTTTTTAACAGTCATGGTTTGATCTTCATAATAGTTAAAATATTTTATTTCAACCATGTTTGCAGTTTCCATGTCAGGTTTAGCAGGAATTTTGCCAGATTCAAAAGATGGTATGATAGCAGCAAGTTGAGCTAATTGGGTTTCTAACATCTTATTAAAGCTAAGGTGATTTTTCAGAGCAGATGAGAAATCTTCCAATTTAGCATTTATATTCTCAAGAATTTTATCATTCGCCATTAATCTCTCTTTCAAGAAATCAGTAGTTCTACCTTGTGAGTAAACTAAGTTTTTCAAGAATGAGAGACTATCAGAATTAAGAAAATTAGAGCGGGGGAATGAATTATTACCTTGAGAGTTTGCAGGCTGATTCCATCCTTGATTCTGTTGACGGAAACCGTTGTTGTTGTTGATGAAGTTCAAATCTTCATGTAGCTCGGGGCAATGGCTCCCAGAATGTCCGGTTTCTCCACAGACTCCACAAGTCATGTAGGATTCCAGAGATTGGACACTATCTTGTTGGTTCATCTTCTCACAGCTGTCCGGCTTCTTTGCCAGCAGGTCTACCTTGGCCACGATCATGTCGGCCTCCTTAAGGGAATGTATACCTCGCTTACGGGGCTGCAGTCTCTCGTCATTCCATCCTTGGTTCGACACCATCTTCTCTATGAGAGCCTTAGCATCTGCAACATTCAGAGAAAAGAATGCACCGCCGGCGGCGGCATCCAAATGGCTTCTAGAGAGAGGGGTTAGGCCATGGTAGAAGTTCTGGATCAATAGCCAGTCCTCCATACCGTGGTGTGGACAAGCAGCGTAATACTCTTGCAACCTCTCCCAAGCCTCGGGAATAGATTCCCCGGCTTGTTGCATAAAGCTGGAGATTTTGTTGCGCAGAGCATTCATCTTGCCCATCGGAAAGAATTTGGCGAGAAAAGCGTTGGAACACTTGTCCCATGTGTCTACAGCATTGCGATCGGTATAGAACCATTGCTTCACTTTTCCTAGCAAAGAGAAAGGAAAGAGACGAAGACGGGTGGCTTCTTGGGTTATCCCCTTAATGGTGAAGGTGCCGCAAATCTCCAAAAATTGTTGGAGGTGAGCATTGGCATCCTCATGAGCCTTGCCACAGAACGGGCTAGCTTGGACCATCGTGATCAGAGCCGGTTTCAACTCAAAATTGAGGCTGGCATCGATCACGTCTGGTCCTATCGCTACATTAGCGGCAGAAGGAGCAAAAAATTCACGAATGGTCTTGTTGGCCATCGTGAAGATAGAACGAGATAAGAAAGAAAGAAGTTGAAGAAGATGAAGGAAAAAGATAAGAAGAGTTAAGGAAAGAAAGAATGGGGTAAGATGGGATTCACTAAGCAGGAGCTTAAGCGAAGATAAATTTGACACGGACTCAACCGATACACCGATTGCCATCCCCGGCAACGGCGCCAGAAATGCTTGTTGGTAGTTCTTAGCTACACCTAGGATAGGGTAACTAAAGTAGCTATCTACTAATGCCAAGCGGGGTTGTCAGTCCCGACACTAGTAGGAGCTAGCTAGAGAGAATGCAATCTACCAGGAGGAGATTCTGCAAGCGCACAGAACTATCGTAGTAGCACTTCGCCTGGGAGTACCAGGTGTCGATTTATTTGATCCCAAGGGAAGGCTAGGGTGGTGTATGAGTCGAGTCAAGGAGGGGATGAGAGTCCAAGAAATAAGAAAAGGGAAAAGGGGAGAAGAGAGGAGATGAAAGGCTAGAAAGAATGTATGGGTGGATAGGTAAGGATGAAATGGATGGCTAAGGTAAGGTGGATGGATAGGTAGATGGTAAATAAGGGTAGCTAAGATAACTAAACTACTAACTACTATCTACTAACTACTCCTAGATAACCACAGAGCAAGATAACTACGAAGCAAGATAGTTATGAAGCAAGGCAGGCAAAAGACAATAAAGTAACTAAGTTGAGTAAAGTTTTATTCCTATCTTGTCAAGTATCGAGGCGTACTAGCCTTTACCACTTACTTAGGTTGAACGCTAGCACAACGAGCCTTACTGTTAAACTGGGCCAGCTACGTGGTGGAATTCAAGGCGCACAGGGCTGTCACCACCTGCTTGCTACCACAGCTATCCGGGCGTCCAGCCGTATCTGAAGGTAAGTCTATAACTAAGCACCACGCTTAACTATATTCCAACTATCTCTACCCTAGCTTTGAATAGAGACACCCTTGCGGACGTCAGAGCAAATACTTGACTTAATAAGATAAACGCAAAACTAACTAAGCAACCTATTGGCAAAGATCAAACACTAAGCTCACTAGAGATTAACTACTATGGCTAAGTGAATTGAATTGTAGGATAGCTAGGCACTCAAGCAATCAATCAAGTATACCACTCAATACTGATAAGTAGAATAAAGTAATACTTGAAATGATGAAATAGAATATAGTAAAGTGCTTGAGTAACAAGAGCAAAACCTGAACTGGAGATGAAGGAAGACTCTTTCCAGCTCCAGAACCGATCACTCGCACGCCTCTGCTTCAACGGCATCCAGGTGGTTGTCCAAGGTGGTTTGGAGGTCGGTTGCATGTCCTAGCAACCGACATTCAGCCTTGATCCATGCCACTCTTCCCTGAGCCGTCCGATGCCACTGACCTAGTGACCAAGGGCCAGGATTTGGCCTTGGGGAGGTCACACGGATCGGTGACGTGGCAGGGAGTGGCACTTGGGCCAGCCCAAGTGGCGGGCGCCACCTAGGGGTGGCGGGCGCCACCCCCCTTAGGCCCATTTGGGCCCTGCTGAGTGGGCTTGGCCTCTGATGGGTCCATATGTCCAAATTTGGTTGAAATCCTGCATTCATATAAAATTCTATGGACATGTGGAATTTGGTTAGATTGAAACCTATTTGACTACATTTCATGCCTTTTTGGTGGACTTTAGGGTCAAATGTTGATGGTAAAACAGGTGTTTAAGGACCGTCAACAGCCTCTTTCTTCTCTGGTGAGAATCGTCGTAATCTTTGCTTGATAGGTCTAGAGCCTTCTTTTAACTCCAATTTGTGCTCAGCCAAGTTCCTTGGGACTCCCGGCATATCAGCTCGATTCCAAGCAAATATATCTTTGTTTGCTCTAAGGAACTTGGTGAGCGCGAATTCCTATTCTTCAGATAAGTGAGCACTGATAACCGCTGTCTTGGATGGATCACCGGTTTCCAGGTCAATGGTTTTTGTAGAGACTTCTGCTGATGGTTGGATAGTACCTGCCTTCTTGGTTGGGATTTCTGAATCTCCAGGCTTGGTAGTATGCACCATCTGAGCGAGTTGAGCTTTTTCAGCGATTTGAACAGCCTCTGTGTCACAATCAAATGACCGCTACAAGTCACCTCTGAAGGTTAAGATTCCTTTAGGACCCGACATCTTCAACAGGAGGTACGGGTAGTGGGGTACTGCCATAAACTTGGCAATAGCAGGTCGTCCAAATATGGCGTGATACGATGATTCGAAGTCGGCTACTTCAAAACTGATGTACTCCGTTCGGTAATTGATCGGAGTTCCAAAAGTGACGGGTAGTATGATCCTTCCGAGGGGTAGAGCCGCTTTTCCGGGTATTATGCCGTAGAAAGGGGCATTCGATGGTGTGAGCTGAGTTACGAGATCTAGATTCATCTTGCGTAGGGTGCTTGCAAAGATGACGTTGACACCTGCCCCGCCATCGATGAGTACTCTACCCAAAGTATATCCAGCGACCGTAGGATCCAGGACTAGCGGGTAATGTCCTGCATTAGAGATGCTGGTCCATTGGTCTGCTCTAGAGAAATTAATCGGGTGCTCGGACCAGTCGAGATATTTGGGTGCCGCTGGTTCGGTAGACATGATCTCCCGTAGGGAAAGCTTCTGGAGCCTCTTACTATCGCTGGTAGTTACTCCCCCGAAGATGACGTTGATAGCTCCTTTGGGGTGCTGGAAACCACCGGCGTCTTGATGAGGATCTTCAACCGTCTTCTTGCCTTTGTCCTTCTTGTTTTTGTTGAAGTCAGAGTTCAAGCCTCGCTCCTTGAGCTGTCGACAGTGCCTTGCCTGATGTTCGCCTTTCGGATGGAAAGGGCACAGTCCGTTGAGTAAGTCATCGAAGGTGAATGGCTTGTTTCCCTTCTTCTGAGGCTCCATGGCAGCAACAGTATTGTCTCCTGCCCTTTTCCGGGTGTTTTGCTGTGGTGCCTGGTTGCCTCTCTGGTTGTTCCCTCGATCACCTTGCGTGTTTCTATCGGGGAAACGTTCCTGTGTGCGTTCTTCTGTCGCCATCATGGAGTTTACAGCCCGATGGAACTCGTCGGCGGTGGTCGGGTCCTGCTTGATGAAATCTTTGTAACTGTACCTTTCGCAAATGCCGTTGCCAAAGAGGTCAATTACTTCTCTGTCTGTGATGTCGGATACTGTGGAGCGGAATTCTGAGAAGTGCCTATAGTACTCTCGCATTGATTCGTTTTTTCTGTTGCTTATAGGATCTGAGCTTAGTCCGAGGGTCTGATCTCTCTGGGACACCCGCAAAGTTTTCAATGAAGATACGATGGAGTTGTTCCCAAGAGTCAATGGACTCGGGTTTAAGCCTGTCGACTAAGTTACAACGAGAGTCCTAATCCAAGTACACTTCATAACAAGTCTTCGGATCTCCCGTGCCGTCCGGGATTAGTCGGAGTAATCATTAACTAATTACATCTCTGACATCCTGGTCCGTCATATCCTAATTGCCTCCAAATGAGCTACAGGAGCAAAAGTCTCCTCATAGTCTATCCCCTCCTTCTGACTATACCCCTGGGCTACAAGTCTGGCCTTGTTTCTCACAACATGGCCATCCTCTCCTTGTTTGTTTTTGAAAACCCATTTTGTCCCAATAGGATGACACTCAGGAGGAGGAGGAACAAGAACCCCAAACCCGATTTCTTTCAAAATTTTCAAGCTCCTCATGCATGGCATTGACCCAATCTGGATCAGATAAAGCGTGTCCAACATCTCGGGGTTCAAAATCAGCAACAAATGCAGAATGAGCAAAGTGACAGATTTGTTGTGACCTTGACCGAGTGACACGTTCGCCGATGCTACCGATCATCTGTTGAGGCGGGTGTTGGCGCTGAATATGTCGTGGCGCCTCCCGCGCTGAAGAAACCTCCCCCTCAACAGCAGCTGGTGCCTCCTCGGGTACGAAAGGTACCGCTCGAGGTGGCGGATCCCACGGCCCCCAAGTAGTCGAAGAAGAGGGCTCGGGGCCGTGAGTGGTAGTAGAGGCCGCTCTTTGCGGCACAGCAGGTGGAGGAGGTGTTGGGTCATCCATCCCTTCAGCACCCTCTTCCTCATCATCAAAAAGAGGCTCGCCAACCTCATGGTCACCTGCACGCTCAAAGCGAGAAGAGGGACAAACCATGGTCTCGTCGAAGGTGACATCTGATGTCTCCATGACTCGATTAGTATCAAGGTTAAGTACACGATATGCGCGAGTATGAGTGCCATAACCCAAAAATACACCGTCAGAAGAATGAGACTCAAATTTGTCCAGGTTGCCTTTCTTAAGTATGAAACAGTGGTAACCAAAGACTCTAAAATAACTCACCTTGGGCAGTCTTCCAAAACGCAACTCATAAGAAGTCTTTTTCAAGAAAGCTCGGAGAAAAATGCGATTGGAAATATAGCATGCAGTGCTCATAGCTTCGGCCCAATATCGCCTAGGAGTCCTATGCTCATCGAGCATCGTCCTGGCCATCTCTACAAGGGTCTGATTCTTCCTTTCTACAACACCATTCTGAGGCGGTGTGTAGGGAGAAGAAAACTGATGCTCTAAACCCAAAGAGTTACAAAACTTCTCAAAATCCAAATTCTTGAATTCGGAACCGTTATCACTCCTAATAGCTCGCATCGAGTTCAAAGGGAACTTGTTCTGAAGACGCAAAATCAGATTGCGAGCAAAGGAGAAAGTCTCGGTCTTCTCAGCTAAAAAGAAGACCCACGAATATCTCGAAAATGGTCAACAACAACAAGCACATACCACTTTCCCCCAACCGAGCTCACCCGAGCCGGACCAACAAGGTCCATGTGTAAAAGCTCTCCAGGGCGCTTGGTCATGACCTGAGTCACTGGATGGTGGGGAGAGGCAACCATCTTCCCATGTCTACAAGAATGGCAAAGAAGATCCTTCTCCATGGATAACTTGGGCAATCCTCGGATTAAGCCAAGTGAGCTAAGTCTTGCAAGCAAGTCGAAGCTCAGGTGACCGAGTCTTCTATGCCACTTCCAAAGATCAGAGGAGGAAGGTCCAGCCAAAAGACAACGAGAAACTCCAAACGACTCCGAGAAATCCGCAGGAAAGACTTTCCCAAAGGGCGAAATCACACAAACAAGATTGCCCTGAGGATCCAAAATACGACTGAGATTCAGCTTAAAACGAATCTCATAGTCGTCATCAAAGAGTTGCGAAACAGAAAGAAGGTTAAAATGCAAGTTAGAAACAAGAGCAACATCACGCAACACAAAGTGCTCATTAACTCGCACCGACCCACGAGGCAACACTTTACCTTTGCTATTGTCGCCGAAGGTGATAAACTCCTTTCCGGCGACTGGACTAAGACTGGAGAACCACTTGGCGTTTCCGGTCATGTGCCTCGAGCAACCGGAATCCACCAACAAAACGTTCTCCAATCATTTTACCTACATAAATAAAAAGACATAGGGTGAGCATACGATCCAACATTGGGGTTAGCGAAGTAGGAAGAATACCAGTGTTGGGCCGGCTACTCAAAAGAACGGTTAGCAGAAAAACCATTCCTAGCACGCCTACGGGAAGAGCGATCACCACGTAGAGGAAAACGTGGTCCGCTAAGGGAGGAGCGTCCATCGCGATACTCCAAACACGATGGAGGGAAATGCTCAACTACAAAGCCACCGCCACGGGGTCCATAGCCTACAACTGCAGGCTCTCGCCGGGCACGATGAAGGACCGAGTGTGCAACCAGAAAGCGACCAGAGGGGCAGGGTGAATGGGAGCTTCAAAATTCCTTTCGGAAACTTGTCGCTACTGTCCCGTAAAACAACCCAAGAGCAAACCCTAGAGCCCGTAAGTGTCCACGACCCTAGAGACAGGGTGGATGCTTCCAATAATCACAGCGAGACACTTCACGACTCTAGAAATCCAACGCAAAAGCCAGAAATCAAAACCGACGACAAACGAGCGAACTGCGGATGAAACGGCGCGAAACAGCACTGACCGAACTCACTGGTGCGTCCGGTCAACACGCACCGGACGCGTCCGGTCGATCAAAATCGAGTTTGGGAGCTCTCTGTTCCTAACCGGACTCACTGAGTCTGAGCGTCCGGTCAGGTGTCAAGCCTCCGGTCACAAGAGTCAAAACCGAGTGAACAGTGCGAGGAGCGAGTCCGGTCACACAGCAGGGGAAGCGTCCGGTCAACTTCGGAAAAAACCTGCGCGAGATATTCAACGACCGGACCCTGAGACCAAGCGTCCGGTCTGCACGATGCTAGCGTCCGGTCACCCTGCAGCAGCACTGTTCCTCCACTGATTCGACTTAATCTCAACCAAAACAAATCCTCTAGGGATCAAACTTGGTGAGAAGAGTCACAAGGAGGATAGTGAGCTATCCCTAAGAGATCATGGCTCGGACCTATCTCCAAATCAATGAATCGAAGAATTTCGGGGGAAGGGAGAAAAACTTGACCCGAAACAAAAATCGACCGATCTACTAGCTCGTGAGGTAAGAGGTGAATTCCTTCGATGGAAAGAAGTGCCTCACGATCTAGAACATCTTGGTTCAAACGGATTTGCAAAAGACGCATCGAATAAAAAGATCGATCGACGGGAAAAACGTGGAGAAAAGCAACCCGCGAAGAACAGGAACAAAACGCGAATCACAACCACGAATTTGCAACCATGTTGCTACCACACGCTACAATGGTGAGATTACGGTCTCACTTCCTCAAAATCTCACGGGCACAGAGGTATTGTTCTCTTCTCTATGGATCTCAGTTCACTACAGCAGGGAATGAGAGAGCAGGAAACCCTAGAAGCAAAAGAGCAAATGACTGAAATTGAATGGGAGGAGGGTGTCTCCATCTACTTATCCTAATTCTAATTCCTACTCTACCCCTCTCTAATTGCAGAGCGAACCAGCTAAACCCTAGGGTTATTCTGGACCAACTCGAAGGTGCTGGTGATCCGACGGCCACGCCCGCACAACTGGTAGCGTTGCCTCGACGCAACCTCACCAATTTCCGCCACGTGCCGCCACCGCTCCACTCGTCCTTTTCCTGGACTTCGCCCCTCGGTTTTGAGGCCCAAACCGGGAAACCAACCTTCACGACCAACCCCCGGTTTTGAGGCCCAAACCGGGAAACCAGCCGTCCAATGCCTGAGTTTTGTGGCGCAAACTCAGAAACCCTCCAGCGCCCAGGTTTTGAGGCCCAAACCTGGAAACCATCCTCAGCCCGAGTTTTGAGGCCCAAACTCGGCAAACCCGCAGCACCCAGGTTTTGAGGCCCAAACCTGGAAACCGTCCACCCGGTGGCTTTTCTGTGGCTCAACCACCAAACCGGAGCTGTAGAGGGGATGCACCGCCCGTGCACCCCGTGCACCGACACGTGTCCCCAGGTCCTCGACCCGAGCAACACCATGCCCCGCAAGTCTTCGCTCGTCGTTGTCCCAGGCTGCCAGCCACCACAGCTGATCCTCAGGCCACTGGTCCCTCAGTCCAAGCCTCACGTCCGCCCTTCACCGCTCCCGGTCCGTCGGCACGGCACGTCTCTACTTGACCTTCACCTTGCCCTCGATCACTGTCTCCGTGCTCGACACCTGCACAACACAAGCCAAAGAACATGTGATCAAACCCGTTGACAATCACTCATCACTCGAGACTCGGCATACACCCATGTATCCGCAATCTCCCCCTTGATGAGTGCATTGTCAACTACACACACAAATCATAATGAAATAGAAGAAGAAGGAAGGAGAAGAGAGAACTCGACCAAATGACCCAAAAGCATAGCAAAGCTAAAGAAGGTCAAGTGGAAAGAGCAAAACAACTTGGTCCCCAAAGATATGGGCAACGGCTCGACGCAACCAAGCAAAGCAAAGCTAGCCCTCAAGAAGAGGTAGAACAGGCTCAACACCGCTAGCAGATATCAATTGAGAAATCGAAGGAAATGCTAGTCCCTCAAGACAGGGGCACAGAGGCTCAACACAACTAGCAGAGAAAGCTCGAGACCAAAACCTTACAGCCAACAGGAAGCAGCAAACTCACCCTCGAATAGTGCACACAACCAGGAAAACTCCCCCTTGGTTCAACTCGGAAAGCACAAGATTTGAAAACCCCTTAGTTGAACACTCAGAGAGCATATGATTTGCAATATCCCTCCCCCTTAGTTGAAAATGCACTTATCAAGAAAAAGAATGCACCATCGAGTAAAATCTCTCCCCCTTAGAGAATGCACCATCAAAAGTGCCAACAAGCCAATTTCTTTCCTTTCCAAAATGCATGAGTCAAATGCAAGTTAGCAGCTTCAGGAATATAGTCAAGAGAGTGCAAAGATGCTCTACACAGTTCTTATCCGATGACTCAACTACATCCATAGCAAGCTAGCAAAGGCTCAAACTGATCACTAATTACGAAATATGAACATGAGAGCAAAGTGAGCAGTTTTTAGCTACAAAGAGCATTCACCATCAAAATAGCACTGAACAAGTATATACAGGAATTCGAACAAGTGCTAAGCATGTATACAAGGTGAACTACCCCTAGCAAAGTTCAATCATCATGCTATAGAATGAAGCATAAACTTGTGATTTCAAATTTTAAATCGGAGTTGCAGCGGTGAAATTACACAAGTTCAAATTCAGCATGTGATTGCGAGAGGTTGAAAGCTTGTCATTGCCTAACTTTTCAACTGAGCGAAGCCTATGCATATGCAATCAGAAGCTTAAGGCATCGGTTTTGGTCATACACTACACGGCTCAAGTTTAACTCAAAGTGCAGTGAGAAACAGTCTCGATACCGTGATGTGTTGACAAGCAATCCCATCTCGATCTTTTCAAATCACTAAAAACTTGGTTCAGATTTTAAACAGAATATTAACAAACCAAGCAAGTGAGTGACTCAGAGCTAGAGACATAACAACCTAGCATATATGAAAAGCACGAGTGAATTCAACACATCCTACACATGCTAGCTGCATATCTCAATGGTGAACATTTTCAAATTTTATGTTTATTAAGCAAATTCACCATTTCAAAAGCTAGCTCAGCTCACAACATGTACTAGTGATCAGAAAGAGCATAAGCTACAAGCATCATCATAAAGCATCAGAGCAATACTACATAGAGCATAGTCACATTCTAAAGATTATATACATGAAGCTCAAAATGTAAAAGCGTATGCTGAAATGCAAAGGACTAAACGAAAAGGAAAACAAAGACAAACGAAAAATAGTCAATCTATGATACAAGAACCAAAATGTTTCCCCATCTAAAAGGGGAAACACACACCAAGCTCACCCCTCAACTGATTAAAGGTTGATTCGTCCAAAGGCTTGGTGAAAATATCAGCCAACTGATGATGAGTATCGACATGGCGAAGGTCGATATCACCCTTCTCATGGTGGTCTCGCAGAAAATTAAAGCGCACATCAATGTGTTTGGTCTTCGAGTGAAGCACGGGGTTCTTAGCAACGCTAATAGCACTCGTGCTGTCACAAAGTAAAGGCACGCGAGAAAAGCTCAGACCAAAATCACGCAAAGTGGCGATCATCCAAAGCAACTGGGAACAACATCTAGCCGCAACAACATATTCAGCCTCTGTGGTAGACTGAGAGACACTAGACTGCTTGCGAGAAGACCACGATACAAGAGAAGAACCAATAAACTGGCAAGTCCCAGAAGTGGACTTGCGCTCAACACGGCAACCGGCAAAATTGGCATCGGAATAACCGCAAAGGGAGAGGGTGGAGGAAGCTGAATACCAAATCCCAAACTCAGGTGTGAAACGAAGGTACCTGAAAATGCGCTTGACCGCCTGACGGTGAGAAGTGCGTGGCGACGCTTGAAAGCGCGTGCACAGACACACCGCGAACTGGATGTCCGGGCGTGTCGCCATTAGGTAGAGCAGCGACCCGATCATGCTTCGGTACTCTTTCTGGTCCACAGCTTCTCCATCCTTGTCCGCATCCAGGGCCATCGTGGTCGACATGGGTGTTGGAAGAGGCTTGGCCTCACCCATATCGAACCTCTTCAGCAAGTCCTTGGTGTACTTGCCCTGGTGCACAAACGTTCCCTCTCGGGATTGCTTAATTTGCAATCCAAGAAAGAAAGTCAGCTCGCCCATCATACTCATCTCGAACTCCCTGCTCATTAAGTCTGCAAACTTGGCAACCAAGGCGTGAGAAGAACCACCGAAAATGATATCATCCACGTAAATCTGGACTAAGAGAGTGTCTTTGCCTTGCTTGAGGAGAAAAGGCGTTTTATCCACACATCCCATTTTAAAACCCTTAGCAAGCAAAAAGGTTTTCAACCTATCATACCAGGCTCTAGGAGCTTGTTTCAAACCATATAAAGCTTTGTAGAGTTTAAAAACATGGTTTGGAAACTTGGGATTTTCAAAACCGGGGGGTTGTTCAACATACACCTCTTCTTCTATGTAGCCGTTTAAGAAGGCACTCTTGACATCCATTTGAAAAAGTTTGAAACCTTTGGATGCAGCAAAAGCCAAGAGTAATAGCCTCCAAATGAGCTACAGGAGCAAAAGTCTCCTCATAATCTATCCCCTCCTTCTGACTATAACCCTTGGCCACAAGTCTCGCTTTGTTCCTCACAATGTGGTCATCCTCTCCTTGTTTGTTTTTGAAAACCCATTTTGTCCCAATAGGATTACAGTCTAGAGGAGGTGGAACCAAAACCCAAACCCGATTTCGCTCAAAATTTTCTAACTCCTCATGCATGGCATTGACCCAATCTGGATCCGTCAAAGCGTGTCCAACATCTCGGGGTTCAAAATCAGCAACAAATGCAGAATGAGCAAAGTGAGAGATTTGTTGTGACCTGGACCGAGTGACACGTTCGTCGATGCTGCCGATCATCTGTTGAGGAGGGTGTTGGCGCTGGATATGTCGTGGCGCCTCCCGAGCAGAAGAGACCTCCCCCTCAACAGCAGTTGGTGCCTCCCCGGGTACAAAACGTACCGCTCGGGGTGGCGGATCCCACGCCCCCCAAGAGGAAGAAGTGTCGGGGCCGTAAGTCGTAGTAGAAGCCGCTCTTTGCGGCACAGCAGGTGCAGGCGATGCTGGGTCACCCATGCCTTCAGCATCCTCGTCCTCATCATCGAAAAGAGGTTCACCAACCTCATGATCACCTGCACGCTCAAAACGAGAAGAAGGACAAACCATGGTCTCGTCGAAGGTGACATCAAATGTCTCCATGACTCGGTTAGTATCAAGGTTAAGTACACGATATGCGCGAGTGTGAGTACCATAACCCAAAAATACACCGTCAGAAGAACGAGACTCAAATTTGTCCAAGTTGCCCTTTTCCAATATAAAACAGTGGAAACCGAAGACTCTAAAATAACTCACCTTGGGTTGTCTACCAAAACGCAACTCATAAGAAGTCTTTTTCAAGAAAGCTCTCAGAAAAATACGATTGGAAATATAGCATGCAGTGTTCATAGCTTCGGCCCAAAAACGCCTAGGAGTCCTATGCTCATCGAGCATCGTCCTGGCCATCTCAACAAGGGTCCGATTCTTCCTCTCTACAACACCATTTTGGGGCGGTGTGTAGGGGGAAGAAAACTGATGCTCCAAACCCAAAGAGTTACAAAACTTCTCAAAATCTGAATTCTTGAATTCGGAACCATTATCACTACGAATAGCTCGCATCGAGTTCATAGGGAACTCGTTCTGAAGATGCAAAATCAGATTGCGAGCAAAAGAGAAAGTCTCAGTCTTCTCAGTCAAAAAGAAGACCCACGAATATCTCAAAAAAATCATCGACAACAACAAGCACGTACCACTTTCCCCCAACCGAGCTCACCCGAGCCGGACCAACAAGGTCCATGTGTAAGAGCTCTCCAGGGCGCTGTGTCATGACCTGAGTCACTGGATGGTGGGGAGCGGCAACCATCTTCCCATGTCTGCAAGAATGGCAAACAATATCCTTCTCCATCGACAACTTGGGCAATCCTCGGATTAGGCCAAGTGAGCTAAGCCTTGTAAGCAAGTCGAAGCTCAAGTGTCCTATTCTCCTATGCCACTTCCAAAGATCAGAGGAGGAAGGACCAGCCACAAGACAGCGAGAAAAACCAAACGGCTCTGAGAAATTCGCGCGAAAGACTTTCCCAAAGGGCTAAATCAAACATACAAGATTGCCCTGAGGATCTAAAATACGACTGAGATTCGGTTTAAAACGAACCTCATAGTCATCATCAAAGAGTTGCGAAATAGAAAGAAGGTTAAAATGCAAGTTAGACACAAGAGCAACATCACGCAACACAAAGTGCTCATTAACTCGCACCGACCCACGAGACAACACTTTACCTTTACTATTGTCGCCGAAGGTGATAAACTCCTTCCCGGCAACAAGACTAAGACTGGAGAACCACTTGGCGTTTTCGGTCATGTGCCTCGAGCAACCGGAATCCACCAACCAAATGTCCTCCAATCGTTTTACCTACATCAATAAAAAGACATAGGGTGAGCATACGGTCCAACACTGGGGTTAGTGAGGTAGGAAGAGTACCAGTGTTGGGCCGGCTGCTCAAAAGAACGGTCAGTGTAAAAACCATCCCTAGTACGCCTACGGGGAAAATGATCACCACGCACAGGAAAACGTGGTCCGCTACGGAAAGAGCGTCCATCGCGATACTCAAAACGCGGTGGAGGGAAACGCTCAACAAGGCCTCCGCCACGGGGTCCGTATCCTACAAAGTCAGGACCCCGTCGGGCAACACCTCCCTGACGCCTAGGACCTTGAGGCACTGCACCTCTAGGCCTAGCAGCTCTCCTCGGAGCTCTCCTCTGAACATTCGGCACATGTACATCATGGAAAGGATGGTACATGTCCGCATTGTTCATCTCCCTGGCACGGCGCTCCTCTCTCTTGCGCCTAAAGCAGAACTCACCCAGGTGTCCATCTCTCCCACAGTACTCATAATGGTACCTCACCGCTCTCATAGGGGGTTGTTGGTACTCACGGTTGTGGGTTTGGACCACTTTGCCCTTCTGTGGCATAAGCTCCTCCTGGATAGGTGGCATAGTATCCAGCTTGTTTTTCAGGTGGTTGGGTTTGGGATGCCACACTTGGTTCTTGGGTGGAGCTCTCGGAGGTTCCTCAAACACTCCATCCTTGGTGTTAGGCTTAGGAGGCTCTTTGGGTGGAAGCTTGGTAGGCTTGGGAGTAGTGGTGGAGTTGGGCTTCTCACTCGGGTTCAGACCACTCGACTCTCCAATCTTCCCAAAAGCTGAAACATCAACACCCGGAGCAAAACCTACACCTGGACCTCCAGCAGCACGCTTAAACTGCGCGATCATCATCCCAAGCTGCGGCTCATTGCAAGACACCCATGACAAGATGGTCCGAAGGTATGTGTTTTCTTCCTCGGTTTGCATCTTGCCATGCTTCACGTTTGCGATCTCCATCTCCAAACCCTCGCACAAAGCGCACAAAGACACAGAGGTGCTACCCGAGCTGGCCTTCTCAAGAGACTCAATCTTGGCATTCTTCTCTGCCAACTCGGTTTGCAAGCCAGGACAAGTCTTGCACACACCTAACAACACGGGTCTAGCCTGGAGCTCATCCACCTCTTCAACCAAAGCAGCATACTTACCTCTCAAAGTGAGAAGGTCAGTCATGTGCTTGGTGCACATCTCACACTCAACCTCCTCAGACACGACCACGGTGGACTTAGCAAACTCAAGCTCCTTCACCGTGTCCTCCCACTTCTGCCTAAACTCCTTGCGCTCTCTAGCGGCACGCCTAAGCAGCTTATCCTGACTAAGCAAGGCGGCAGTAAGCTTCTCGACCTCAGCAGAAAGCTCATCGTGGGTCAGAGATACCTGGGAGGTGTCGTCGTCGTCGTCGTTCCGAGGGGTGTCCTCTAGCTTGCCGTCGACCTCATCACCAAGGGCCATGGTGCAGAAGCCCTCGTCGTCGGCGAAGAAGTAGAGGCCGTTCAACTCGTCCTCGATCCTCTTCTTCTTCCCGGACTCATCATCGCTTGAGCCAGCGGAGTCATCATCCGAGCTGTCGACGTCGCTGAGCGTGGCGAAGAATGCACGCTGCTCAGCCTGGGCCTTCTCCAAGTACTTCTTCTTTATGTACTCCTTGTCGAAGCCGCCCTCCGCTTGTGCCTCGCGGGGACGTGCTTCTCCTTGCGCTTGCCAGAGTCATACTTGTGCCCATGATCGCCCTTCCCAGAATGCTTGTTCTTCTTGGGACAGTTGGCGATGAAGTGGTCGGGGTTGCCGCACTCAAAACATCCCGAGCGTCCTCCTCCACGGCGACGGTTCATGCGGTTGTTGTGGAACCGCGAGAACCGGTTGGCAAGCAAAGCCAACTCGTCATCCCCCAAGGACTCCAACTGCTCCTCTGTGACAGCAAAGAGTGAAGAGAGTGCAAAACCTCCAGAGGTGTTAGCAGAAGAGCTAGAAACCAAAGCCATAGTCGGGCCAGAAGGATTCTCATAAGAAGCCCTCGACATGGCGTCAATCTCACTAGACTTGAGCTTACTGAAGAGCTCGTCGCATGTGAGGGTCTCATAGTTAGACGATTCGATGATCGCCTGGACCTTTGAGTCCCACACCGATCGATCGAGAGTATGCAAAAGCTTCAAAGCTCTCTCATGATCGTCGAAAGGCAACAGCTCCTTGTTCGCTCTCATCTTGTTGACAATAACCTGAAAGCGAGCGAATAAACTCTCTATGCTCTCGCCAGGCATATGTCAAAAGTTCTCATACTCCCGCTTATGCGACTCATAGAGACGGGATTTTACTTGAGTGGTCCCCTCATGGAAGCGCATGAGGGTCGCCCAAATCTCATGAGCCGTGGGGAGGTGAGAAACGCAATCAAACTCGGACATGCTCAGACAGGAGAAAAGAGCGTTATGCGCTCGGCTATTGGCATCGTGCTCATCTATCTGAAGCTGAGTGACACGAGCAGCCAAGACAATGTAATCCTCCTTGTTTCAAATCTCCCAGACAGAAGAGCCCAAGCTCTGGAGATAGGCCGACATGCGTTTCTTCCAATACGCATAGTTCATCCCATCGAAAAACGGCGGTATGCCCACGCCGCGATCCATGTCGCCTTCTGTGGATCTGGAACCGGCTAAGGTGAAAGATCCTTAACCTGCTCCGATACCAATTGAAGGACCAAGAGTGCAACCAGAAAGTGACCAGAGGGGGGTGAAGGGGAGCTTCAAAATTCCTTTCGAAAACTTGTCGCTACTGTCCCGTAAAACAACCCAAGAGCAAACCCTAGAGCCCGTAAGTGTCCACGACCCTAGAGACAGGGTGGATGCTTCCAAGAAGCACAGCGAGACACTCCACGACCCTAGAGACAGGGTGGATGCTTCCAAGAAGCACAGCCGGAAATCAAAACCGACGACAAACGAGCGAACTGCGGATGAAACAGCGCGAAACAGCACTGACCGGACTCACTGGTGCGTCCGGTCAACAGGCATCGGACGCGTCCGGTCGATCAAAATCGAGTTTGGGAGCTCTTTGTTCCTGATCGGACACACTGAGTCTGAGCGTCTGGTCAGGTGTCAAGCGTCCGGTCACAAGAGTCAAAACCGAGTGAACAGTGCGAGGAGCGAGTCCGGTCACATAACAGGGGAAGCGTCCGGTCAACTTCGGAAAAAGCCTGCGCGAGATATTCAACGACCGGACCCTGAGACCTAGCGTCCGGTCTGCACGACGCTAGCGTCCGGTCACCCTACAGCAGCACTGTTCGTCCACCGATTGGACTTAATCTCACCCAAAACAAATCCTCTAGGGATCAAACTTGGTGAGAAGAGTCACAAGGAGGATAGTGAGCTATCCCTAAGAGATCATGGCTCGGACCTATCTCCAAATCAATGAATCGAAGAATTTCGGGGTAAGGGAGAAAAACTTGACCCGAAACGAAAATCGACCGATCTACTAGCTCGTGAGGTAAGAGGTGAATTCCTTCGATGGAAAGAAGTGCCTCACGATCTAGAACATCTTGGTTCAAACGGATTTGCAAAAGACGCACCGAACAAAAAGATCGATCGACGGGAAAAACGTGGAGAAAAACAACCCGCGAAGAACAGGAACGAAACGCGAATCACAACCACAAATTTGCAACCGTGTGGCTACCACACGCTACAATGGTGAGATTACGGTCTCACTTCCTCAAAATCTCACGGGCACAGAGGTATTGTTCTCTTCTCTATGGATCTCAGTTCACTACAACAGGGAATGGGAGAGCAGGAAACCCTAGAAGCAAAAGAGCAAATGACTGAGATTGAATGGGAGGAGGGTGTCTCCCTCTACTTATCCTAATTCTAATTCCTACTCTACCCCTCTCTAATTACAGAGCGAACCAGCTAAACCCTAGGGTTATTCTGGACCAACTCGAAGGTGCTGGTGATCCGACGGCCACGCCCGCACAACTGGTAGCGTTGCCTTGATGCAACGTCACTGATTTCCGCCACGTGCCGCCACCGCTCCGCTCGTCCTTTTCCTGGACTTCGCCCCCCGGTTTTGAGGCCCAAACCAGGAAACCAGCCTTCACGACCAACCCCCGGTTTTGAGGCCCACACCGGGAAACCAGCCGTCCAACGCATGAGTTTTGTGGCGCAAACTCAGAAACCCGCCAGCGCCCAGGTTTTGAGGCCCAAACCTGGAAACCGTCCTCAGCCCGAGTTTTGAGGCCCAAACTCGGCAAACCTGCAGCACCCAGGTTTTGAGGCCCAAACCTGGAAACCGTCCACTCGGTGGCTTTTCTGTGGCTCAACCACCAAACCGGAGCTATAGAGGGGATGCACCGCCCGTGCACCCCGTTCACCGACACGTGTCCCCAGGTCCTCGACCCGAGCAACACCATGCCCCTCAAGTCTTCGCTCGTCGCTGTCCCAGGCTGCTAGCCACCACAGCTGATCCTCAGGCCACCGGTCCCTCAGTCCAAGCTTCATGTCCGCCCTTCACCGCTCCCAGTCCGTCGGCACGGCACGTCTCTACTTGACCTTCACCTTGCCCTCGATCACTGTCTCCGTGCTCGACACCTGCACAACACAAGCCAAAGAACATGCGATCAAACCCATTGACAATCACTCATCACTCGAGACTCGACATACACCCATGTATCCGCACACAACCTCCTCGCGGCCTAGGCCTAGGAACTTGAGGTTTTGGACCTCTTGGCCTAGCAGCACGCCTCTGAACATTCGGCACATGTACATCATGGAAAGGATGGTACATGTCCGTGTTGTTCATCTCCTTTGCACGGCGCGCCTCTCTTTTGCGCCGAAAGCAAAACTCACCCAAGTGTCCATCTCTCCCACAGTGCTCACAATGGTACCTCACCGCTCTCATAGGGGGTTGTTGGTACTCACGGTAGTGGGTGTGGATCACTTTGCCCTTCTGTGGCATAAGCTCCTCCTGGATGGGTGGCATGGTGTCTAGCTTGTTCTTGAGGTGGTTTGGTTTTGGAGCCCATGATTGTTTCTTGGGTGGAGCTCTCGGAGGTTCCACAAATACACCATCCTTGGTGTTAGGCTTTAAAGGCTCTTTGGGTGGAATCTTGGTAAGCTTGGGAGTAGTGGTGGAGTTGGGCTTCTCACATGGGTTCAGACCACTTGACTCTACAATCTTCCCAAAAGATGAAGCGCACTCATCACCCTGAGCAAAGCCTACACCTGGACCTCCAGCAGCACGCTTGAACTGGGAGAGCATCATCCCAAGCTGTGGCTCACCACTCGACACCCATGACAAGATGGTCTGAAGGTATGTGTTTTCCTCCTCGGTTTGCATCTTGTCATGCTTCACGTTTGCAATCTCCATCTCCAAGCCCTCACAAAGAACGCACCTAGTCACACACGTGCTATCCGAGCTGGCCTTCTCAAGAGACACAATCTTGACATTCTTCTCTGCCAACTCAGATTGCAAGCCCGCACAGGACTTGCACGCACCCAACAGCGAGGATCTAGCCTTCAACTCATCCATCTCTCCTACCAACGCAACATACTTACCTCTCAAAGTGAGAAGGTCAGTCATGTGCGTGGTGCACATCTCGCACTTCTCCTCCTCAGTGACAACAACGGTGGACTTGACAGATTCAAGTTCCTTCACCGTATCCTCCAACTTCTGCCTAAACTCCTTCCTCTCTCTAGCAGCGCGCCTAAGCAGCTTATCTTGACTAAGGAGAGCGGCAGTAAGTTTCTCGACCTTAGCAGAAAGCTCATCGGAGGTCTGAGATACCTGGGAGGTGTCGTCGTCGTCATTGTTCTGAGGGATGTCCTCCAGCTCGCCGTCGACCTCCTTGCCGAGGGCCATGGTGCAGAAGCTCTCGTCGTCGGTGTTGGCACTTGCTAACGTTGTTACTAGGAGTAGACTATAGAGTCTATCCCCGACAACGGCGTCAGAAATGCTTGAAGCAAGACCGGTCACTATACCTAAAGGAGTGGAGCTAAAGCAGCTATCTACTAATGCCAAGTGGGGTTGTCAATCCCGACACTAGTAGGAGCTAGCTAGAGAGAATGCAATCTACCAGGAGGAGATTCTGCAAGCGCACAGAACTATCGTAGTAGCACTTTGCCTGGGAGTACCAGGTGTCGATTTATTTGATCCCAAGGAAAGGCTAGGGTGGTGAATGAGTTGAGTCAAGGAGGGGATGAGAGTCGAAGAAATAAGAAAAAGGAAAAGGGGAGAAGGGAAGATGAAAGTCTAGAAAGAATATATGGGTGGATAGGTAAGGATGAAATGGATGGCCAAGGTAGATAAAGTGATTAGGATAACTAAGGATAGCTTGGATAACTAACTACTAACTAATAACTACTCCTAGGTAACTACAAAGCAAGATAACTACGAAGCAAGATGGTTACGAAGCAAGGCAGGCAACAGACAATAAAGCAACTAAGTTAAGTATAGTTTTATTCCTATCTTGTCAAGTATTGAGGCGTACTAGCCTTTACCACTTACTTAGGTTGAACGCTAGCACAACGAGCCTTACTGTTAAACTGGGCCAACTACGTGGTGGAATTCAAGGCGCACAGGGCTGTCACCACCTGCTTGCTACCAAAGCTATCCGGGGGTCCAGCCGTATCTGAAGGTAAGTCTATAACTAAGCACCACACTTAACTATATTCTAACTATCTCTACCCTAGCTTTGAATAGAGACACCCTTGCGGACGTCAGAGCAAACACTTGACTTAATAAGATAAACACTAAACTAACTAAGCAACCTATTGGCAAAGATCAAACACTAAGCTCACTAGAGATTAACTACTATGGCTAAGTGAATTGATCTGTAGGATAGCTAGGTCACACTCAAGGTACTTGATAAAGTAATACTGAAAGTAATGCTTAAAGTAATACTGAGATAAAGATAAATGTACCTGAGATACAATAGAGCAAACCAGACCAGAGACGCCAGGAAATCAACCGACCTCCGATGCCAGTCGCTCGCACCCGCTTCTCTCTTAGCAAGCTCTACGCAAATACTGCCAAGGACTTAGGCTAAGCTGTGCTAAACTAAGAGCCGCGCTGTAGCGAGGGCACTAGAGCTATACTCTCTCTACTAGCTAACCTACTTGCCAAAGCTCTCTAAGCTTCTAACCTAACTCTCACTTGCTTCTCTTGCTTTGCTTGGGATGGCACTTGGTGTGTGATGGTGTAAATGAAGAGGTGCCTCCAGGGGGGTATTTATAGCCCAAATGAGTGAGGGGGGTTCTTATAGTGGGCAGCCAACCGACCTAGGGTTAGGTCAGGTGGCGGGCGCCACCCCCTACTGGCAACCGCCAGCTCCCTGGCCGTTGGATGAACCGCCTCTGCTTCAACGGCATCTAGGTGGTTGTCCAAGGCGGTTTGGAGGTCGGTTGCATGTCCTAGCAACCGACATTCAGCCTTGATCCACGCCACTTCATCCTGAGCTGTCCGATGCCACTGACCTAGTGACCAAGGGCCAAGATTTGGCCCTAGGGAGGTCACACGGATCGGTGACATGGCAGGGAGGCCAACCCAAGTGGCGGGCGCCACTTAGAGGTGGCGGGCGCCACCTAGGGGTGGCGGGGGCCACCCCCCTTAGGCCCATTTGGGCCCTGCTGAGTGGGCTTGGCTCCTGGTGGGTCCAAATGTCCAAATTTAGTTCAAATCCTGCATTCAAATAAAATTCTATGGACATGTGGAATTCGGTTAGTTTGAAACCTATTTGACTACATTTCATGCCTTTTTGGTGAACTTTAGGGTCAAATGTTGACGGTAAAATAGGTGTTTAAGGACCGTCAACAAGCTCCCCCAAGCTAACCTGTTGCTCATCCTCAAGCAACAATGCAGTTTAAGCATTGAGCATGAAATGGATAGCAACTTAAGATGTCTACAAGTGCATATTGTATAGTGAGAAATAACATAGCATGTATCATAAATCATAGCAATGTGGAGCTTATAGCTTTTCACTTCAAACATGCAAGAGTGAAATAAATTAGTAGATAGGAAACTTTTATCTTGCTTAGGTTTGACTAGGATTCTGTCTGGAGGTTTTTTTTCAAGGTTTTCAAAAGATAACAACTTGCTTAAGTCCTCCAAGATTCACTCAATCACTCAATGGTGTTTAAATCCTCACTTAGGCCAAAATGTAGCCTCTCCTATTTCTAAAGAATGATATGTGGAGTTATAGGTAGGCTAAGAACCATGAGCAAATTGCCTGATGTTTATTGCTAAGCTAGACACTCAGATCATAAGGAGCAGCAAATCATAAAAATTGATCAAGATGTGCATGTGTGGTTATGTGGAAGTGTATAGAGAGGTATTTCATAATCCTTCCTAGTTAATTTCTGTGGTCTAGAGCTAATGATAATTCTCTCTCTTTTTTTTGGATACAAAGTGAGTAGACAAAAGGTGTGTCCTCACATTTTCTTAGGACATAGTCCTCTTTTGAGCTACTTTGCTCACTTTGTTTTTCTTCAGGACATAGTCCTTCCTTGAGCTACTTTGCTCATTTTCTCTCTCTCTCTTTTAGCTCTAGATTTCCCCAGACATCTATAGGAAAGGATTTTTGAAATGAAAAGGGGAAGGGGGATAAATGCTTATTCCCAGTGTAGGAATAGCATAAGGCTAGCAATGGGATGTTTGGCAGGGTATTGCATATCTCCGGTGTAGAGAATAAGCAATTTATTTGGTGGTTGCAAACTTCCAAAGTGGAAAGTAGGCAAATTATGGTGGGTGTACGTGAATCTTGATTCAAAAGATATGATAAGCTTATCTACTAAGATCTATGAGGTCTAACAAAGCTCAACACAAACAAAGCTCTTTGTGGTTTTGACTAATGACTAAGAAATATTTGGCTGGTGGTGGGATGGGATAAAAATCTAGGAGGAACTTTTAGCAAGGTTTTCATAATTTTTAAAAGAAATCTTCCAGATTAGGTCCTAATTTCACCTTAGCAAGTTTAAAGAATTACTCCATTTCTTACAAACTTTATTCACTAAGCATGATTTCAGTTAAAGCATGTGCAACCCACAAAAGCTACAACTTAGATAAGACCAGTTATTCAAACCATAACAATAGCATTTGCATGACATATTTCAAATCTTATTAAGGTTTCAACTTGTTTAAGCAGATTTTATCAATTTTATTCATGGAGTGGTTATTTAGGCAAGCATGTGACATTCAAAAGATATAGAATTTAAGAACTGAATGTAAAGTGTAGGCTTGAGACATACCTTATTGGAGCGGGAGTCTCCCCCAAGCTGGCTTCTTGCTTGGTGAAAGATCTTCTTCGTCTCAGTCGGAGCTCTTGTTCTCATTTTATTAAAAGAGAAACTATCTAATGTTGTGAAAAGGGAAACTATCCTATTTTGATAATTTATTGGTCTAACTAAGTTAACATATACCTATGCATAAAACTAATGATAACTGATTTTTTTAGTTTCATGCATGACATATGTTATTTATTCGAAAAAGGGAAAATTGAAGGGAAAAATAAAAAATAAAACCATACCTTAGGTCCATGGAGTTTCATCCTTATCGGGTGGATCTTCTTCCTTGGGCACTTCTCCTCTTAGTATTCCATCTGGTTCTTCTTCTTTTGGCACCTCTCCCTTGTTATGTGAATTACACAACTCAGGAGGAGGTGGTTCTTTCTTTCTGCTCCACCCTGTTCTTGGGCGCCTCTTCTTGGTACGAATGGGTTTTGCTTCCTGCATGTTAGCGGCATATGCGGGACCACGGGAGAAGGAGAATATTTCCTTCCTCCCTCCTAATGTCATTTGAATTTTACCACTTCCCACATATATGCAAGCATTAACAGTATTCAAGAAGGGTCTACCTAAGATTAGAGGCACATCTTTCCTATTTCCCATATCTAGTATTATAAAATCAGCAGGAACATAGGAACCTCTAATATGAACAGGTAAATCATTAACTATTCCTTCTACATAGCAAGTGGATTGATCAGCTAGCACAACATAGGCAGATGTGGATGACATGGGTGGAAAGAACGAGTTTTCATAGAAATCTTCAGATAAAATGTTCACACTCGATCCTAAATCACACATGGCATTTTTAAAGACTTCACCAAAGATTAAGCATCTAATTATGGGACTACTAGGATCACCCTTTTTAACAGTCATGGTTTGATCTTCATAATAGTTAAAATATTTTATTTCAACCATATTAGCAGTTTCCATGTCAGGTTTAGCAGGAATTTTGCCAGATTCAAAAGATGGTATGATAGCAGCAATTTGAGCTAATTGGGTTTCTAACATCTTATTAAAGCTAAGTTGATTTTTCAGAGCAGAGGAGAAATCTTCCAATTTAGCATTTATTTTCTCAAGGGTTTTATCATTCGCCATTAATTTCTTATTCAAAAATTCAGTAGTTCTACCTTGTGAGTAAACTAAATTCTTTAAGAACGAGAAATCATCAGAATTATGAAAATTAGAGCGAGGGAATGAATTGTTACCTTGAGAATTGGAGTGCTGATTCCATCGTTGATTCTGTTGACGGAAACCGTTACTGTTGTTGATGAAATTCAAATCTTCATGTAGCTCGGGGCAGTGGCTCCCAGAATGTCCGGTTTCTCCACAGACTTCACAAGTCATGTAGGATTCCAGAGATTGGACACTCTCTTGTTGGTTCATCTTCTCACAGCTGTCCAGCTTCTTTGCCAGCAGGTCCATCTTGGCCACGATCATGTCGGCCTCCTTAAGGGAATGCATACCTCGCTTACGGGGCTGCAGTCTCTCCTCATTCCATCCTTGGTTCAACACCATCTTCTCTATGAGAGCCTTAGCATCTGCAACATTCAGAGAAAAGAATGCACCGCCGGAGGCGGCATCCAAATGGCTTCTAGAGAGTGGGGTTAGGCCATGGTAGAAGTTCTGGATCAATAGCCAGTCCTCCATACCATGGTGCGGACAAGCAGCGACGTACTCTGGCAACCTCTCCCAAGCTTCGGGAATAGATTCCTTGGCTTGTTGCGTAAAGCTAGAGATTTTGTTGCGAAGAGCGTTCGTCTTGCCCATAGGAAAGAATTTGGCGAGAAAAGCATTGGAACACTTGTCCCATGTGTATACAGCGTTGCGATCGGTATAGAACCATTGCTTCGCTTTTCCTAGCAAAGAGAAAGGAAAGAGACGAAGACGGATGGCTTCTTGGGTTATCCCCTTAATGGTGAAGGTGCCGCAAATCTCCAAAAATTGTTGGAGGTGAGCATTGGCATCCTCATGAGCCTTGCCACAGAACGGGCTAGCTTGGACCATCATGATCAGAGCCAGTTTCAACTAAAAAATTGAGTTTGGCATCGATCACGTCTGGTCCTATCACTACATTAGCGGCAGAAGGAGCAGAAAATTCACGAATGGTCTTGTTGGCCATCGTGAAGATAGAACGAGATAAGAAAGAAAGAAGTTGAAGAAGATGAAGGAAAAAGATAAGAAGGACTAAGGAAAGAAAGAATGGGGTAAGATGAGATTCGCTAAGCGGGAGCTTAAGCGAAGATAAATTCGACACGGACTCAACCGATACACCGATTGCCTTCCCCGGCAACGGCGCCAGAAATGCTTGTTGGTAGTTCTTAGCTTCACTAAAGATAGTGCTAGGCAACTATCCCCGGTAACGGCCCAGGAATGCTTGTTGGCACTTGCTAACGTTGTTACTAGGAGTAGACTATAGAGTCTATCCCTGGCAACGGCGTCAGAAATGCTTGAAGCAAGACCAGTCACTATACCTAAAGGAGTGGAGCTAAAGCAGCTATCTACTAATGCCAAGCGGGATTGTCAATCCCGACACTAGTAGCAGCTAGCTAGAGAGAATGCAATCTACCAGGAGGAGATTCTGCAAGCGCACAGAACTATCGTAGTAGCACTTCGCCTGGGAGTACCAGGTGTCGATTTATTTGATCCCAAGGGAAGACTAGGGTGGTGAATGAGTTGAGTCAAGGAGGGGATGAGAGTCGAAGAAATAAGAAAAAGGAAAAGGGGAGAAGGGAAGATGAAAGTCTAGAAAGAATATATGGGTGGATAGGTAAGGATGAAATGGATGGCCAAGGTAGATAAAGTGATTAGGATAACTAAGGATAGCTTGGATAACTAACTACTAACTAATAACTACTCCTAGGTAACTACAAAGCAAGATAACTACGAAGCAAGATGGTTACGAAGCAAGGCAGGCAACAGACAATAAAGCAACTAAGTTAAGTATAGTTTTATTCCTATCTTGTCAAGTATCGAGGCGTACTAGCCTTTACCACTTACTTAGGTTGAACGCTAGCACAACGAGCCTTACTGTTAAACTGGGCCAACTACGTGGTGGAATTCAAGGCGCACAGGGCTGTCACCACCTGCTTGCTACCACAGTTATCCGGGGGTCCAGCCGTATATGAAGGTAACTCTATAACTAAGCACCACGCTTAACTATATTCTAACTATCTCTACCCTAGCTTTGAATAGAGACACCCTTGCGGACGTCAGAGCAAACACTTGACTTAATAAGATAAACACTAAACTAACTAAGCAACCTAATGGCAAAGATCAAACACTAAGCTCACTAGAGATTAACTACTATGGCTAAGTGAATTGATCTGTAGGATAGCTAGGTCACACTCAAGGTACTTGATAAAGTAATACTAAAAGTAATACTGAAAGTAATGCTTAAAGTAATACTGAGATAAAGATAAATGTACCTGAGATACAAGAGAGCAAACCAGACCTGAGACACCGGGAAATCAACCGACCTCCGATGCTAGTCGCTCGCACCCGCTTCTCTCTTAGCAAGCTCTACGCAAATACTGCCAAGGACTTAGGCTAAGCTGTGCTAAACTAAGAGCCGCGCTGTAGCGAGGGCACTAGAGCTATACTCTCTCTACTAGCTAACCTACTTGCCAAAGCTCTCTAAGCTTCTAACCTAACTCTCACTTGCTTCTCTTGCTTTGCTTGGGATGGCACTTGGTGTGTGATGGTGTAAATGAAGAGGTGCCTCCAGGGGGGTATTTATAGCCCAAATGAGTGAGGGGGGTTCTTATAGTGGGCAGCCAACCGACCTAGGGTTAGGTCAGGTGGCGGGCGCCACCCCTACTGGCAACCGCCAGCTCCCTGGCCGTTGGATGAACCGCCTCTGCTTCAACGGCATCTAGGTGGTTGTCCAAGGCGGTTTGGAGGTCGGTTGCATGTCCTAGCAACCGACATTCAGCCTTGATCCACGCCACTTCATCCTGAGCTGTCCGATGCCACCGACCTAGTGACCAAGGGCCAAGATTTGGCCCTAGGGAGGTCACACGGATCGGTGACATGGCAGGGAGGCCAACCCAAGTGGCGGGCGCCACTTAGAGGTGGCGGGCGCCACCTAGGGGTGGCGGGGGCCACCCCCCTTAGGCCCATTTGGGCCCTGCTGAGTGGGCTTGGCTCCTGGTGGGTCCAAATGTCCAAATTTAGTTCAAATCCTGCATTCAAATAAAATTCTATGGACATGTGGAATTCGGTTAGTTTGAAACCTATTTGACTACATTTCATGCCTTTTTGGTGAACTTTAGGGTCAAATGTTGACGGTAAAACAGGTGTTTAAGGACCGTCAACAGTCGGCGAAGAAGTAGAGGTCGTTGAGCTTGTCCTCGATCCTCTTCTTCTTCTCAGACTCGTCGTCATCCGAGTCATCGACGTCGCTGAGCATGGCGAAGAATGCACGCTGCTCAGCCTTGGCCTTCTCCAAGTACTTGGTCTTGATGTACTCCTTGTTGAAGCCGCCCTTCCGCTTGTGCTTCGCGGGGACGTACTTCTCCTTGCGCTTGCCGGAGTCTTACTTGTGCCCATGATCCGCCTTGCCGAAGATCTGCTTGTTCTTCTTCGGGCAATTGGCGATGAAGTGGTTGGGGTCGCCGCACTCGAAACATCCCGAGCATCCTCCTCCGCGGCGATGGTTCATGCGGTTGTTGTGGAACCGCGAGAACCGGTTGGCGAGCAAAGCCAACTCGTCATCCCCCATGAACTCCAGCTGCTCCTCTGTGACAGAAAGAAGAGAAGAAAGTGCAAAGCCTCCAGAGGGGTTAGCAGAAGAGCCAGAAACCAAAGCCATCGACGGGCCAGAAGGATTTTCATAAGAAGCCCTCGCCATGGCGTCAATCTCACTGGACTTGAGCTTACTGAAGAGCTCGTCGCACGTGTGGGTCTCATAGTTAGGCGATTCGATGATCGCCTGAACTTTGGAATCCCACACCGACCGATCAAGGGTATGTAAAAGCTTCAAAGCTCTCTCATGATCGTCGAAAGGCAACATCTCCTTGTTAGCCCTCATCCTGTTGACAATCACCTGAAAGCGAGCGAATAAACTTTCTATGCTCTCGCCAGGCATATGTCGAAAGTTCTCATACTCTCGCTTGAACGACTTGTAGAGACGGGTTTTGACTTGAGTGGTTCCCTCAAGGAAACGCATGAGAGTGGCCCAAATCTCCCGAGCCGTAGCAAGATGAGAAACGCGATCAAACTCACTCATGCTTAGACATGAGAAAAGAGCATTACGGGCTCGGCTATTGGCATCGTGTTCATCAATCTGATGCTGAGTAGCACGAGCAGCCAAGACCACGTAATTAGCAGAGTTGCAAATATCCCAGATGGAAGCACCCGAACTCTGCAGATAGGCTGACATACGTATCTTCCAATATGCATAGTTCGTCCCATCGAAAAACGGCGGCTTGCCCACGCCGCGATCCATGTCGCCTTTGGTGGATCTGGAACCGGCTAAGGTGGAAGATCCTTAACCCGCTCCGATAACAATTGAAGGACCGAGAATGCAATAGCAAGGCGACCAGAGGGGGGGTGAATGGGAGCTCAAAAATTTCTCTCGAAACTTTGGCCTTTGTCCCAAAATCAACCCCCAAAAGTATCGATCGAAACCGTGATGCTCACAACCCTTGGAAGAGGGTGGATGATCCCTAGGATCACAGCGGAGCACCACAAAGCGATAGCAAGCCAATCGGCAAAAGCACCGGAATAAGTTCAACCCCTAAAACCTAGTCCCAAACGTAGATTGAAGCCTACGTTAGGAAATCCCTGAATACCGATGCTAACAAGTAGCAAAGATACCTAGAGAGGTTCCTAGGTGAACAATAGGGCCAAACGAGAAGTCCAGAAACCAAGCGAAGAAGCCAGGAGAGCAAACGCACTAAAGCTCAGCCTTCAGCCGAATCGCAGACTGTCCGGCCCTGGGGTCCCGGACTGTCCGCAAGGGGATGGCGGACTGTCCGCCGGCCAAACAGAGAAACAGTAACTCTGCTGGAACCTCCCAGGACGACTCCCGGACTGTCCGCGAGTCCCAACAGCGGACTGTCCGCGGTTCAAAAAACACTTGCCCAACAGCGCGGAGTCAGGCCACTGGTCTGACCGACCCCGACGCGCGGACTATCCGCGGTAGCACTGGCGGACTGTCCGCGGATGAACAGAGAGGGCGATTTCGTTCGCCCTTCTCACAAATCCTCCCAAAATCGATCCAAATCAAAATCCCTTGATTCCAAACTTGGAGAGAATGACCATGAGGTAGTTAGGAGACTATCCCCAAGAAATCATCCGCTCAAATCAACTCAATCAACGGGAAATCGAAAGGGAAGGTGTATGAACGAAAAAACGTCACGAAAACGAAATCAACCCGATCTACTTGTTCATGAGGAGTTAGATGAATTACTTCAGTGGAAATGATCTCCTCACTATAAAGAACAAGATGATTCAAACGGATTTCGCAAAGACGCAGTAGAGAGGGAGATCGAGTGACGGGAAAATCGCGGAGAAACGAAGAACGCGAAGAACACGTACAAAACGCGAATCAAGTCATCGATCTGCAACCGTGTGGCTACCACACGCTACAACAGTGAGATTACGGTCTCACTTCCTCAAAATCTCCAGTACATAGAGGTATGGTTCTCTACGGATCTCAGTTGCTACAGCAGGGGATTGGGGGAGCAGGAAAACCTAGAAGGCAAAGAGCAAATGGCTGAGATAGGATGGAAGGTGGGTGTCTCCCTCCACTTATCCTAATTCTATTTCCCACTCTACCCCTAACTAATTACAGAGCGAACCAGCTAAACTGTAGGGTTATTCTGGACCAACTCGAAGATAGTTGTGATCCGACGGCCACGCCCGCACAACTGGTAGCGTTGCCTTGACGCAACCTCACCGATTGCCGCCACGTGTCGCCTCCGCTCTGACCGTGCCTTTCCCGGACTTTGCCCCCGGTTTTGAGGCCCAAACCGGGAAACCAGCCTTCACAACCAACCCCCGGTTTTGAGGCCCAAACCAGGAAACCAGCCGTCCTTCGCTTGAGTTTTGTGGCCCAAACTCAGCAAACCCGCAGCACCCAGGTTTTGAGGCCCAAACCTGGAAACCGTCCTCAGCCCGAGTTTTGTGGCCCAAACTCGGAAACCATCAGCACCCAGGTTTTGAGGCCCAAACCTGGAAACCGTCCACTCGATGGTTTTTCTGTGGCTCAACCACCAAACCGAGCCGTAGAGGGGATGCACCGCCCGTGCACCCCATCCACCAACACATGTCCCCAGGTCCTCGACCCAAGCAACACCGTGCCCGCAAGTCTTCGCTCGTCGCTGTCCCAGGCTGTCAAAACCTAGGCGCTGTGGGTTTCTGAGTTTGGGCCACAAAACTCAGGCGATGGACGGCTGGTTTCCTGGTTTGGGCCTCAAAACCGGGGGTTGGTCGTGAAGGCTGGTTTCCCGGTTTGGGCCTCAAAACCGGGGGTGAAGTTCGTGAAAAGGACGAGCAAAGCGGTGGAGGCACGTGGCGGCAATCGGTGAGGTTGCGTCGAGGCAACGCTACCAGTTGTGCGGGCGTGGCCATCGGATCACCAGCATCTTCGAGTTGGTCCAGAATAACCTTAGGGTTTAACTGGTTCGCTCTGTAATTAGAGATGGGTAGAGTAGGAATTAGAATTAGGATAAGTAGAGGGAGACACCCTCCTCCCATTCTATATCTCAACCATTTGCTCTCTGCCTTCTAGGTTTTCCTGCTCTCCCAATCCCCTGCTGTAGCAACTGAGATCCGCAGAGAACCATACCTCTGTGTACTAGAGATTTTGAGGAAGTGAGACCGTAATCTCACTGTTGTAGCGTGTGGTAGCCACACGGTTGCAGATCGATGACTTGATTCGCGTTTTGTTCGTGTTCTTTGCGTTCTTCGTTTCTCCGTGATTTTCCCGTCACTCGATCTCCCTCTCTACCGCGTCTTTGTGAAATCTATTTGAATCATCTTGTTCTTTATAGTGAGGAGATCATTTCCACCGAAGGAATTCATCTAACTCTTCACGAACAAGTAGATCGGGTTGATTTCGTTTTCATGACGTTTTTTCGTTCATACACCTTCCCTTTCGATTTCCCATTGATTGAGTTGACTTGAGCGGATGATTTCTTGGGGATAGTCTCCTAACTACCTCATGATTGTTGATGCTCACTAAATGTCATATTCTTAGCATCAACAAGGTCATATAATACAACACAAGGGCCTAAAATCAACCAAAAACCTTTTATAAACTAACGATTTCCACTTGTCCTTGAGTTTTATGTGAATGTTGGAAATTGCAGGGTTTTTGAGCAAAATGACCAAGAGGACCCACCAGGAGGCGAGCACACTCACCTGGGCTCACTTTGGGCCAAGGTGGGGTGGCGCCCGCCACCCCTCACTGGCGGCCGCCAGGGGAGTGAGGCCCAAACTCCTCCCCTGCCACGTCACTAATCCAGGGGAGGCGTGCCGCACTCATTTGCAGCCATTGATCACTTAGGTAATTGCATCCAAGGGCCAAGAAGGGATGTCACATGGATCATGACCCAATTGCCCATGTGACGGTTATTTGGACATGCAACCGACCTTGGAACCGCCTCCCTGGAGCTCCTGGATGCCGTTGAAGCAAGGTCGGTGGATCCAACGGCCAGGGGGGTGGCGGCCGCCACCTAGGGCTGGCGCCCGCCACCACACTCACCCCCCTGACCTAACCCTAGGTCCATAAGTACCCCCCTAGGTCCCTTAGGTTATAAATAGGACCCCCCGAGCTCATTTGTACTTAGACCTCACCTCATTTGTCCCACTCTCTTGTAAGCAAAGCTCTGGTGAAGGAACACTCTAGTTGAGAGACTTAGAGTGAGAGCGAGAGTGGAGAAGAGAAGAGCTGGAGTTGTAATAGAGGATCTTCCAAGTCTCTGGTATAATTCCAAGTCTTTCTTCATTTATCTTAATGTTCTTCTACTTTCAGCATTTACTTTAAGTTCTTTACTTATTGTTATTGTTGAGTGCTTTCGATCATAGATAGCTTAGTATTTAGTTTGTATCTAGTTCGGGTTCTTCGCTGAGTAATCAGTGCTCTAGTTTTGGACGCAAGATTAGAGTAGTATATATTAGTGTAAGTGTGGTGCTTAGACTAGTTATACCTTAGTTTGTGGCTAGCCCCCTAGATAGCCGTGGTAGCAAACAGGTGGTGACAGCCCTGGGAGCCTTGAATTCCACCACGTAGTTGGGTTAGTTCTTAAATCATAAACCTCGTTGTGCATGTCTGAGGTAAATAGTCCAAAGGGTATGTACGGTTCCAAGAACTAGATAAACTCTTTATTGCTAAGTTAGTTGTGTTCGTAAGTGTGTAGGAAAACATTAATCTGTTCATCGGCCAGACCCCGCCGATTTAGTTTAGTTAGTCTTTCTTTCTTTTTCTTTTTAGTAGTAGTAGAAACCAACCCCCATTCATACATCTCGATCCACCTTGCTAGAATCACTAGTTGTTCATAGCGGTCCTAGTGTTAGTTCTTCCATAGTAGCTTCCCTGTGGAAATAAATACCATACTCGGTTACTTTCGGGTGAAGTGCTACAATTGACTTATTCTGTGCGCTTGCGGAAGTTACCAATAGTCATAAGAATGGTTAGTTATCCTTCTTACATTAAGAAGTGCCAACAAGCCTTTCTGGCGTCATTGCCGGGGAAGCAATTGGCTAGAATTAATTCTTTGTGATTTCTATTGAATTAACCCCCGTAGTTCTAGCGGGTATATATATTGTTCGTTGTTTGTGATCATTCAAGTAGCCATGGCCGAATTCAATCTTCCGAGCGACTATCAAGAAGATCTCAAGGCCATTCTTAGGAGAGCGAGAGCTAATCTCACTCCTCCGAGGAAGAACCTGGAGTTTCACGAGAGGAGTTCGTCAAGACAAGAATCCCAGTCAAAAGTGACTGACGAACCAAGCTGCTCCACCGATCGAGCAACACCAACGCCGACATCATCATCAACATCGACGTTGACTAAAACACTCCGTGAGTATTCCATGCCTACTCTTGCTCATATTCTAGTGTTACCTTCTACTAGTAATGTAGATTTTGAGCTTAAACCTCACCTAATACGTATGGCTCAAGCTATTGCATTTAATGGCAAACCTTCCGAGGATGCCAATGCTCATCTCCGGAATTTTCTGGAGATATGTAGTACAATCTCTGTGCAGGGAGTTTCCCAGATGCCATTAGACTTCATCTTTTTCCATTTTCATTAGTGGAAAAAGCGAAGCAGTGGTTCCTCTTCAACTCTGGACACCTGCTGACATGGGTGAGATTCGCGGATCAATTCCTCAACAAGTTCTGCCCGGTAAGTCGAACTATTCTTTTCTGTAGCAAGATTTCTAACTTTGGACAGGGAGACGAAGAAACAATCACTGAAGCAAGCAAAGAGCCGCTTCGTCAAGTGAAGGCCAAGAAGAAATTAAGAAAGAGGATGCAAAATCCCTTCTTAATAATGGTGGCTACGGAGAACCTCCAATTCCAATGATCCAACAATGGAATAATAAAGGTATGCCTCAAACCTCCGTATTTAATTCTCCTATTGGAAAATTAGTTTCTAATCAAGGTAGAATTAATGATAGCATAAATAATAAATGAATTGAACATGATAAAATGTTAGAAGGAATTTATGCTAAACTGAAAGATTTTTCTGAAGCATTTAAGGAACAAATTAATTTTAATAAGAGATTAGAGCAAATGGTAGATAACATTAAATCTCAAATTAAATATTATGAGGAGGTAAAAGCTGTAACCACGAGAGGTGGTAAATCCACTCGTGATCCACCTCATCCTAATTTGGTTCCTAGTAGTAATTCTATTGCAAAGAAAAATATTGTTAATGTTGAAGAAGACGTAGAAGAGGAGACCCCAGCTGAACCTTCATCCAAGGTATGAACTGCTCCTCATGAATTCTATGATACACATGTATTACCGTTTCCAGATCGAAACAGAAATCCGACGGAAGACGACCAATTCAAGAAATTCATCGAGGTAATTCAAAAATTATATATACATGTGCCATTTATTAACGCTATGCAGGTTCCAACTTATGCAAAATATTTGAGAGACATGCTCAATAAGAATAAACCAATTCCAAGTAGGGATGTGGTTAAATTGACCGAAGATTGCAGTGCGGTCATTTTAAACCAACTTCTAGAAAAGAAGGACCCAGGAAACCCAACGATCGCATGTTCAATTGGAGAGCAGCACTTCGAGCATGCACTCTGTGATCTGGGAGCAAGCGTCAGCGTCATGCCCAAGGTAATATATGATAAGTTAAATCATCATACCTTGTCCCCTACTTCTATGTGTTTGCAGCTAGCCGATCAATTGCTCCGATATCCCGCGGGAATAGCAGAGAATATTCCGGTGAAAATCCGGAATCTCTTTGTCCCGGTGGATTTTGTGGTTTTGGATATAAATCCTGACCACCAGACACCATTGCTCTTGGGACGGCCATTTCTGAACACTGCAAAAGCCACCATTGATGTAGGAGCTGGAGAAATTCAGCTCCACATCAGTGGAAAGGAGGAGAAATTCCAGTTCACACCGCGACCGGAAAAACACCCGTCATCAAGGTTCGTCGGTACCGACATCCATCCACAACCACCGTGAAGGCGACACTAATCGGGAATCCAAAGCGGCTAACCAAGGTAAGTTAGGCTAAGGTAAGTCTTTATCCCCCCATTTAAATTTTTGTTTTTACTTAAGCAATTTAATTTTCTGCAAAATAGATGCTTAGTAGGGAGATTAGGTGAAGCCTAGGGGGCTTAGGGCAGCCTTAGGGGTGGCGCCCGCCACCCCATGCTGGCGCCCGCCACCCCATTTGGCCCTTTTCCACTTAGCCAATCAACTAGACTATCATCCCTAGCCCATAGACTCAAATAACACCAGGAGAGACCCATGCCTTTGCTCTTTTCAATGCACTCATGTCTCCTCCTCTCTCTTCATCTTCACTCCAACTTTTGGACACTTCTCCACTTAAAAATTCTGGTGAGGAGTGATGAGGAGAGCGCAAGGTGAGAAAAAGAGTGGCTCTGAGTGGAAATTTCCCACAAAGGGGTGGCGCCCGCCACTTTTTCTTGGCGCCCGCTGGGAGGGAGGGGCTCTCAGCCTTCCCCCTTCCATCCTCAGCCTATAAATACTACCCACACCCCATGCAAGTTCCTACACCTCACTCAAAACACAAAAACACCAGCCACCTTGAGCACTAGCAAGGAGATCATGGGCCCTCTCAAGAACTTCTTCACCGGCAAGAAGAAGAAGAGTAAGGGTAAGGGAAGTTCGTCGAGGGCAAACACTCACATTCGCTTTGCTAGGAGTGATGAGGAGAGCGCCGGGTGGGGTACTCCATCCACCAATGAAATGTCGGTGGATCGGGACTCTCCGCCCACACACCAGGCTGGACCGACCATCTACGTCCTGAACTTCGTCAATGATATCATCTGGCAGAGTGATCGGGAACGTCAGGCCCGGAACATCCTCAGTGAGAGGGAGTTCGTTCACACCCGTCACATTGACGACGACTTGCTAAGTCGCACTGGTATGGACAATGAGTTTCTCTATATTTTTCGAACCATGGGATGGGAAGATGCATGGAAGGTTAATGAGGAGGGAATCCTTCCCCTCACAATGGAATTTCTGGCCACAATGCAAATTTCTGCTAATCACATAAAATATCGGCTTTTTAATGAAGAACATACTTTAACATGGAAGCAGTTCAGCAAGAATTTAAACTTTGATGATTCAAGCTTGCTGAGCTTGGAATCTACCTGTACGGGATTCAATAGAAATGAATTTTGGAAAATTATTGCTGGGAACAGAGACCCAGGCTTGCCCCGTACAAGTAATATCCACAACCCCAAGCTCAGGTTTTTCCACAAATATATTAGTATCACACTCTTTCCAAGACCTGACTTAAGACCAATTAAAAAGCCTGAAATGTTGTTGCATTATGCTCTAGTAAACCACATAAAAGTATCACCCGCCAAGGCCATGGCGGACTACTGGTCTAAATTTAATCAACGCACTGGAAATATTGAAATGACATCATGGATAACTAGACTGGCTTCAAACATGGGTCTGCTAAACACCTATATACTCTTACATTCCTGGTGACCGAGACCTTTTGACCATAGAACACTTCTCGCAAGGACACCTCTTGCATGAGAACTAGGAGACCGGTGAGATTCACATGATCTACCAAGATTATGTGAATAAAATCGTTCTTCCTGACATGTCACTTTGGTTGGTGAATGCACCAACGTTACTTTTGGCCCTGGAAACCGAGGTAGAACAAAACCGTAGGTTGACTCGAGAGAACACCATGCAGGTTCCCAGGAGGAGTACGCGAGTGCAGACCCGTGAAGCAGAAGAGGCCGCAAGAGCCGCAACGGCGGCACAGGAGTTTGACCCTTTTCATGCAGGGCAGTATGGAGGAGCAGCACACTATGGTCATTTGACACCCCCTAGCTCGCACCAAGCAGGGGGGGTCGAACTGGCAGCAACCGCAACATCCGCAGCGGGGATACGGCCATGAGGCGTCCCTTCACTCATCCCAGTTGGGGAGTTCATCCCACTCTTTGGGAGGATCCACCCGGTACACTGGCCATGGTGATGAGTTCTTCCATAGGGGAATCTCGCCACAGGCCGCCCGCCATTCGTCCTTTCATCAGGACGAGTGGATGCGCGATATGGGATATCTTCAGCACCAAATGAATGGACTCACCATGGATACTGCCGAAATCCGTCAGGACTTGAGCGAACTGAACCAAAATTTCCAGGAATTCCGCCGGGAAACTGGTGGAGAACTGGGTAATATTTCTTCTCTCTTGTAGCAGAACCAGCAAAACTGGGACGACATGTACCGTCGTCAGGGATGGATGTAACCCAACCACGCCAAAAGCCAGCTTGGGGGAGGACCCCCGTCAAAGAGGTAAGTATCACTACCGTCTTTATTTCTGTCAGTTTTATTTTTATTTCACTAATTCAAACTTGAGTTTTATCTTAGTTAATTTGCAATTAAAAAAATAAAAACTAATAAATAAATAAAATAAATGAAACGCTCTCATCGTAAGTCTTTTTAATGAATAAAAATAAGGTATGCCATGCATTAGAGTTATCATGGGAGAACGTATGCTAGAACTAAACTTTAGATATGAGCATTAGACTAAGTAAAGGGGAAGTAAGTTTCTACTTTGACTTGAGCGAGTCAAGTTTGTGGAGTAGTTATTTTAAAAAATTTAAAAACTTGCTCTAAGTACTTCTGTGGCAAAGAAAGTCCTACCAAAGCCAAATAATTTGTACTCTTAGAGTTGGAGCTTCCACTTGCTGCATGTTAGTGTTGAGCTAGTTAGACTTTTGTTGATCGTCATGGTAGAGAAACTTGTCATATTTTTAGACCAAGGAATTCACTTGCACCCACCTATATAGTGCTATTCTTACACTGAGAATACGCACACAACATGCCTTTATTTCCATTCATTGTTAGGAATACTCCATGGCAGAATATCATGCTCCATAATGAAATCTCAGGGACATGGCTATAGTAGTTAAAAAAAAGAGCAAGTGCTCTAGAAAGAAAAGAATATTCAAAAGAGCAAGTGCTCTAGAAAGAAGAGAATATCCAAAAGAGCAAATGCTCTCATTCATAGCCATGATCCCACAAATGAGATAAAAAGGAGAAGTGCCATGAAAGTATTAGCCACAATAAATACCACACACTTGCACATTCCTGGTCTGAACCTATGACTTGTTGCTCCTTTGCTCCATTGGTCTAACTTAGCAAAATTATGCTAGCATTGCATGATCACTTTTATCCTACCCATTAAACCCCACATAAAGTCTTAGTGAGAGGATACTTCTTCCATTTCCACATACAAATATGAGTGATTGAGTGAGCCACAGAAGTTACTAAGCATGCTTTCTTTTGAACAAAACTTGCAAAAGCTCCACATATCTTGATTAGCAAAATAGGCGAGGAAAAGACAAACCTTCTTTCTTGCTGGTCTTTTGTTCTAATCTTGAGTGCAGGGAAGGCTAGCAATTCCATGGTGATTAAAATAATATGGGCATACACAACAAAAACACAGAGTTTCCAAAATTTAAGTTCATGCTTGCTCGAGGACGAGCAGGAGGTAAGCTTGGGGGAGCTTGTTGATGCTCACTAAATGTCATATTCTTAGCATCAACAAGGTCATATAATACAACACAAGGGCCTAAAATCAACCAAAAACCTTTTATAAACTAACGATTTCCACTTGTCCTTGAGTTTTATGTGAATGTAGGAAATTGCAGGGTTTTTGAGCAAAATGACCAAGAGGACCCACCAGGAGGCGAGCACACTCACCTGGGCTCACTTTGGGCCAAGGTGGGGTGGCGCCCGCCACCCCTCACTAGCGGCCGCCAGGGGAGTGAGGCCCAAACTCCTCCCCTGCCACGTCACTGATCCAGGGGGGCGTGCCACACTCATTTGGAGCCATTGATCACTTAGGTCATTGCATCCAAGGGCCAAAAAGGGATGTCACATGGATCATGACCCAATTGCCCATGTGACGGTTATTTGGACATGCAACCGACCTTGGAACCGCCTCCCTGGAGCTCCTGGATGCCGTTGAAGCAAGGTCGGTGGATCCAACGGCCAGGGGGGTGGCGGTTGTTGACTCTTGCTAACGTCGGCACTAGGAGTAGACTACGGAATCTATCCCTGGCAACGGCGCCAGAAAGGTTTGTTGATACTTCTTAATGTAAGAAGTATAACTAACTATTCGTATGACTATTGGTAGGTTCCTCAAGCGCACAGAATAAGTCTATTGTAGCACTTCACCCGGGAGTAACCGAGTATCGTATTTATTTCCACAGGAAAGCTACTATGGCAGAACTAACACTAGGACCGCTATGAACAACTAGTGATTCTAGCGGGGTTGATCGAAAAGTATGAATGGGGGTTGATATCTACTACTACTAAAAAGAAAGAAAGACTAACTACTACTAAACTAAATCGGCGGGGTCTGGCCGATGAGCAGATTAATGTTTTCCTACACACTTACGATCACAACTAACTTAGCAGTAAAGAGTTTATCTAGTTCTTTGAACCGTACACACCCTCTGGACTATTTACCTCAGACGTGCACAACGTGGTGGAATTCAAGGCTCCTAGGGCTGTCACCACCTGTTTGCTACCACAGCTATCCGGGGGGCTAGCCACAAACTAAGGTATAACTAGTCTAAGCACCGCGCTTACACTAATATATACTGCTCTAATCTTGCGTCCAAAACTAGAGCACTGATTACTCAGCGAAGTACCCAAACTAGATGCAAACTAAATACTAAGCTATCTATGATCGAAAGCACTCAACAAGAACAATAAGTAAAGAACTTAAAGTAAATGTTGAAAGTAGAAGAACATTAAGATAAATGAAGAAAGACTTGGAATTATACCAGAGACTTGGAAGATCCTCTATTACAACTCTAGCTCTTCTCTTCTTCACTCTCGCTCTCACTCTAAGTCTCTCAACTAGAGTGTTCCTTCACCAGAGCTTCGCTTACAAGAGAGTGGGACTAATGAGGCGAGGTCTGAGTACAAATGAGCTCGGGGGGTCCTATTTATAGCCTAAGGGACTTAGGGGGGTACTTATGGACCTAGGGTTAGGTCAGGGGGGTGAGTGTGGTGGCGGGCGCCAGCCCTAGGTGGCGGCCGCCACCCCGCTAGCCGTTGGATCCACCGTCTTTGCTTCAACGGCATCCAGGAGCTCCAGGGAGGCGGTTCCATGGTCGGTTGCATGTCCAAATAACCGTCACATGGGCAATTGGGTCATGATCCATGTGACATCCCTTCTTGGCCCTTGGATGCAATGACCTAAGTGATCAATGGCTGCAAATGAGTGTGGCATGCCTCCCCTGGATCAGTAACGTGGCAGGGGAGGAGTTTGGGCCTCACTCCCCTGGCGGGCGCCAGTGATGGGTGGCGGGCGCCACCCCACCTTGGCCCAAAGTGAGCCCAGGTGAGTGTGCTCGCCTCCTGGTGGGTCCTCTTGGTCATTTTGCTCAAAAACCCTGCAATTTCCTACATTCAAATAAAACTCAAGGACAAGTGGAAATCGTTAGTTTATAAAAGGTTTTTGGTTGATTTTAGGTCCTTGTGTTGCGTTATATGACCTTGTTGATGCTAAGAATAAGACACTTAGTGAGCGTCAACAGCGGCCGCCACCTAGGGCTGGCGCCCGCCACCACACTCACCCCCCTGACCTAACCCTAGGTCCATAAGTACCCCCACTAGGTCCCTTAGGCTATAAATAGGACCCCCCGAGCTCATTTGTACTTAGACCTCACCTCATTAGTCCCACTCTCTTGTAAGCGAAGCTCTGGTGAAGGAACACTCTAGTTGAGAGACTTAGAGTGAGAGCGAGAGTGAAGAAGAGAAGAGCTGGAGTTGTAATAGAGGATCTTCCAAGTCTCTGGTATAATTCCAAGTCTTTCTTCATTTATCTTAATGTTCTTCTACTTTCAGCATTTACTTTAAGTTCTTTACTTATTGTTCTTGTTGAGTGCTTTCGATCATAGATAGCTTAGTATTTAGTTTGTATCTAGTTCGGGTTCTTCGCTGAGTAATCAGTTCTCTAGTTTTGGACGCAAGATTAGAGTAGTATATATTAGTGTAAGCGCGGTGCTTAGACTAGTTATACCTTAGTTTGTGGCTAGCCCCCCGGATAGCTGTGGTAGCAAACAGGTGGTGACAGCCCTGGGAGCCTTGAATTCCACCACGTAGTTGGGTTAGTTCTTAAATCATAAACCTCGTTGTGCACGTCTGAGGTAAATAGTCCAGAGGGTGTGTACGGTTCGAAGAACTAAATAAACTCTTTATTGCTAAGTTAGTTGTGTTCGTAAGTGTGTAGGAAAACATTAATCTGTTCATCGGCCAGACCCCACCGATTTAGTTTAGTTAGTCTTTCTTTCTTTTTCTTTTTAGTAGTAGTAGAAACCAACCCGCATTCATACATCTCGATCAACCTTGCTAGAATCACTAGTTGTTCATAGCAATCCTAGTGTTAGTTCTGCCATAGTAGCTTCCCTGTGGAAATAAATATGATACTCGATTACTCCCGGTTGAAGTGCTACAATTGACTTATTCTGTGCGCTTGCGGAAGTTACCAATAGTCATAAGAATAGTTAGTTATCCTTCTTACATTAAGAAGTACCAACAAGCCTTTCTGGCGCCGTTGCCGGGGATAGATTCCATAGTCCACTCCTAGTAACGACGTTAGCAAGAGTCAACAGTGATCATCCTCTCCAAGTTTGGGATCAAGGGATTTTGGTTTGGATCGATTTGGAGAAGATTTGAGTTGAGGGCGACCAAAATCGCCCTTTTTGGACACTCGCGAACAGTCCGCCAGTGCCACCGCGGACAGTCCGCGCGTCCGGCTCCGACCGAGTCAGTGGTCGCGAGTCTCGGCTGTGTTGCCTCGGCTTGACCGGCGGACAGTCCGCAGTTGGTGATCGCGGACAGTCCGGGAGTCGAGCAGGGGACTTCAGCAGCTTTGCTGTTTTCGAGTTTTGGCCAGCGGACAGTCCGCCAGGGGATCGCGTACAGTCCGCCCCTGGCGCGGACAGTCCGGGACTGGGAGGCCGGACAGTCCGGGATCCTGCTGAAGCTTGCGTTTTAGTGCGTTTGCTCTCCTAGCTTTCTCACTTGGTTTCCGGACTTCTCGTTTGGCCCTAGAGTTGACCAAGGAACCTCTCTAGGTATCTTTGCTACTTGTTAGCATTGGTATTTGGGGATTTCCAGACGTAGCCTTCAATCTACGTTTGGGACTCGGTTTCTAGGGATCAAAGTTGTGCCAGTGCTTTTGGCTTTTGGTTTGCTATCGCTTTGTGGTGCCTCGCTGTGATCCTAGGGATCATCCACCCTCTTCCAAGGGTCGTGGGCATCACGGTTTCGATCGAAGCTTTTGGGGGTTGATTTGTGGGACATAGGCCAAAGTTTCGAGAGAAATTTTTGAGCTCCCATTCACCCCCCCCCCCCCCCTCTGGTCGCCTTGCTATTGCATTCTCGGTCCTTCAATTGGTATCGGAGCGGGTTAAGGATCTTCCACCTTAGCCGGTTCCAGATCCACAGAAGGCGACTTGGATCGCGGCGTGGGCAAACCGCCATTTTTCGATGGGACGAACTATGCGTATTGGAAGATACGCATGTCGGCCTATCTGCAGAGTTTGGGTGCTTCCATCTGGGATATTTGCAACTCTGCCGATTACGTGGTCTTGGCTGCTCGTGCTACTCAGCATCAGATTGATGAGCACGATGCCAATAGCCGAGCCTGTAATGCTCTTTTCTCATGTCTGAGCATGAGTGAGTTTGATCGCGTTTCTCACCTCACTACGGCTCATGAGATTTGGGCTACCCACATGCGTTTCCATGAGGGAACCACTCATGTCAAAACTCGCCTCTATGAGTCATTCAAGCAAGAGTATGAGAACTTTCGACACATGCCTGGCGAGAGCATAGAAAGTTTATTCGCTCGCTTTCAGGTGATTGTCAACAGGATGAGGGCTAACAAGGAGCTGTTGCCTTTCGACGATCATGAGAGAGCTCTCAAACTACTCCATACTCTTGATCGGTCGGTGTGGGATTCCAAGGTTTAGGCGTTCATCGAATCGCCTAACTATGAGACCCTCACGTGCGACGAGCTCTTTAGTAAGCTCAAGTCCAGTGAGATCGATGCCATGGCGAGGGCTTCTTATGAAAATCCTTCTGGCCCGTCGATGGCTTTGCTTTCTGGCTCTTCTGCTAACCCCTCTGTAGGCTTTGCACTTTCCTCTCTTCTTTCTATCACAGAGGAGCAGTTGGAGTTCATGAGGGATGACGAGTTGGCTTTGCTCGCCAACCGGTTCTCGCGGTTCCACAACAACCGCATGAACCGTCGCCGCGGAGGAGGACGCTCGGGATGTTTCGAGTGCGGCGACCCAAACCACTTCATCGCCAATTGCCCGACGAAGAACAAGCAGATCTTCGGCAAGGCGGATCATGGGCACAAGTACGACTCCGGCAAGCGCAAGGAGAAGTACGTCCCCGCGAAGCACAAGCGGAAGGACGGCTTCAACAAGGAGTACATCAAGACGAAGTACTTGGAGAAGGCCCAGGCTGAGCAGCGTGCTTTCTTCGCCACGCTCAGCGACGTCGATGACTCGGATGACGACTCCGCTTCCTCAAGCGACGACGAGTCCAAGAAGAAGAAGAGGATCGAGGACAAGCTCAACGGCCTCTGCTTCTTCGCCGATGACGAGGGCTTCTGCACCATGGCCCTCGGCAAGGAGGTCGACGGCGAGCTGGAGGAGATCCCTCGGAACGACGACGACGACGACGACACCTCCCAGGTATCTCTGATCGCCGATGAGCTTTCTGCTGAGGTCGAGAAACTTATTGCCGCTCTCCTTAGTCAAGATAAGCTGCTTAGGCGTGCTGCTAGAGAGCGTAAGGAGTTTAGGCAGAAGTGGGAGGACACGGTGAAGGAGCTTGAGTTTGCCAAGTCCACCGTGGTCGTTTCTGAGGAGGTTGAGTGTGAGATGTGCACCACGCACATGACTGACCTTCTCACTTTGAGAGGTAAGTATGTTGCGTTGGTAGGAGAGGTGGATGAGCTGAAGGCTAGATCCTCGCTATTGGGTGCGTGCAAGTCCTGTGCGGGCTTGCAATCTGAGTTAGCAGAGAAGAATGCCAAGATTGTGTCTCTTGAGAAGGCCAGCTCGGATAGCACGTGTGTGACTAGGTGCGTGTTGTGTGAGGGCTTGGAGATGGAGATAGCCAATGTGAAACATGACAAGATGCAAACCGAGGAGGAAAACACATACCTTCGGACCATCTTGTCATGGGTGTCTAGTGGTGAGCCGCAGCTTAGGATGATGATCTCCCAGTTCAAGCGTGCTGCCGGAGGTCCTGGTGTAGGTTTCGCTCAGGGTGTTGATGTTTCATCTTTTGGCAAGATTGGAGAGTCGAGTGGTCTGAACCCATGTGAGAAGCCCAACTCCACCACTACTCCCAAGCTTACAAAGATTCCACCCAAAGAGCCTCTCAAGCCTAACACCAAGAATGGTGTGTTCGTTGAACCTCCGAGAGCTCCACCCAAGAAACAGACATGACATCCCAAGCCCAACCAACTGAAAAACAAGCTTGACACGATGCCACCCATCCAGGAGGAGCTGATGCCACAGAAGGGCAAAGTGATCGACACCCACTACCGTGAGTACCAACAACCCCCTATGAGAGCGGTGAGGTACCATTGTGAGCACTGTGGAAGAGATGGACACTTGAGTGAGTTTTGCTTTCGACACAAGAGAGAGGCGTGCCGTGCAAAGGAGATGAACAACACGGACATGTACCATCCTTTCCATGATGTACATGTGCCGAATGTTCAGAGGCGTGCTGCTAGGCCTAGAGGTCCAAAACCTCAAGTTCCTAGGCCTAGGCCGCGAGGAGGTCATGCCCGGCGGGAGCCTGCAGTTGTAGGTTATGGACCCCGTGGTGGTGGCTTTGTAGTTGAGCGTTTTCCACCACCGCGCTTTGAGTATCGCGATGGACGCTCCTCCCTAAGCGGACCACGTTTTCCTCTACGTGGTGATCGCTCTTCCCGTAGGCGTGCTAGGAATGGTTTTTCTGCTAACCGTTCTTTTGAGCAGCCGGCCCAACACTGGTATTCTCCCTACTTCTCTAACCCCAGTGTTGGACCATATGCTCACCCTATGTCTTTTTTCTGTATGTAGGTAAAACGATTGGAGAACGTTTGGTTGGTGGATTCCAGTTGCTCGAGGCACATGACCGGAAATGCCAAGTGGTTCTCTAGTCTTAGTCCGGTCGCCGAAAAGGAGTTTATCACCTTCGGCGACAATAGCAAAGGTAAAGTGTTGTCTCGTGGGTCGGTGCGAGTTAATGAGCACTTTGTGTTGCGTGATGTTGCTCTTATTTCTAACTTGCATTTTAACCTTCTTTCTGTTTTGCAACTCTTTGATGACGACTATGAGATTCGTTTTAAGCCGAATCTCAGTCGTATTTTGGATCCTCAGGGCAATCTTGTTTGTGTAATTTCGCCCTTTGGGAAAGTCTTTCGTGCGGATTTCTCGGAGTCATTTGGAGTTTCTCGTTGTCTTATGGCTGGACCTTCCTCCTCTGATCTTTGGAAGTGGCATAGGAGACTTGGTCACTTGAGCTTCGACTTGCTTGCAAGGCTTAGTTCACTTGGCCTAATCCGAGGATTGCCCAAGTTGTCCATGGAGAAGGATCTTGTTTGCCACTCTTGTAGACATGGGAAGATGGTTGCTGCTCCCCACCATCCAGTGACTCAGGTCATGACCAAGCGCCCTGGAGAGCTTTTGCACATGGACCTTGTTGGTCCAGCTCGGGTGAGCTCGGTTGGGGGGAAGTGGTATGTGCTTGTTGTTGTTGATGACTTTTTGAGATATTTGTGGGTCTTATTTTTAGCTGAGAAGACTGAGACTTTCTCTTTTGCTCGCAATCTGATTTTGCGTCTTCAAAACTTGTTCCCTTTGAACTCGATACGAGCTATTAGGAGTGATAATGGTTCCGAATTCAAAAATTCGGATTTTGAGAAGTTTTGTAACTCTTTGGGTTTAGAGCATCAGTTTTCTTCTCCCTACACGCCGCCTCAGAATGGTGTTGTAGAAAGGAAGAATCGGACCCTTGTAGAGATGACCAGGACGATGCTCGATGAGCATAGGACTCCTAGGCGATATTGGGCCGAAGCTATGAGCACTGCATGCTACATTTCCAATCGCATTTTTCTCCGCGCTTTCTTGAAAAAGACTTCTTATGAGTTGTGTTTTGAAAGATAGCCCAAGGTGAGTTATTTTCGAGTTTTTGGTTGCCACTGTTTCTGAAGGACCGAGAATGCAAAAGCAAGGCGACCAGAGGGGGGGTGAATGGGAGCTTCAAAATTTCCTTTTGGAAACTAGATGCCACTGTCCCAAAGTCAACCCCAAAAGCGAACCCTAGAGCTTGCTAATGTCCACGACCCTAGATGTAGGGTGGATGCTTCCTAGAAGCACAGCGGGACACTAGACAACCCTAGAAAGCCAACGCAAAAGACGGAACTCGAATCCAATCAAGGACGAACGAACCGCGAACGAAAACGCGCGAAACTGGATCGACCGGACTCTGGCCAGCGTCCGGTCAGCAGGGACCGGACGCGTCCGGTCAACAAAAATCGGCTCTGGAACCTTACTGTTCGCGACCGGACTCACGAGTATGGAGTGTCCGGTCGAGAGCAGTGCGTCCGATCAGAAGCGAACAAGCACGATGAACAGTGAAAGCGGTGCGTCCGGTCAAAACGTGAATAGAGCGTCCGGTCAAAGTCACGTATCGAGCACAGCGAGGGTGTTCATCGACCGGACTCACTGACAGCGTCCGGTCGTTGAACATGCAGCGTCCGGTCACCCCGATTCAGGCTGTTCGTTCACCGATTCGACTTGATCTCACCCAAAATAAATCCTCTAGGGATCAAACTTGGTGAGAAGAGTCACAAAGAGTATAGTGAGCTATCTCTAAGAGATCATGGCTCGAACCTATCTCCAAATCGATGAATCGAAGAATTTTGGGGGAAGGGAGAAAACTTGACTCGAAACAAAAAATCGATCGATCTCCTAGACCGTGAGGTTAGAGGATGATTCTTTCGGTGGAAAGAAGTGCCTCACGATCTAGAACAAACCAGTTCAAACAAAATTGCAAGAAATGAACCGAGCAAAGAGATCGAGCGACGGGAAAATCGTGGGGAAAAAGGATTCCGCGAAGAACACGAACAAAACGCGAATCACACCCACGAATTGCAAGCCGAAGCGCAAACACACGCTATGACAAGGAGGATACGGCCTCCTTTCCTCAAAATCAACAAGTACACAGAGTTCTTGGTCTCTCTGCGGATCTCAGCTACAGCAGGGGATGGGAGAGCAGGAAATCCTAGGTGCAGGAAGCAAATGAGATGGCTAAAACTGAAATAACTGAGATAGGGAGGAGGGTGTCTCCCCTGGACTACTTATACTAATCTAGACTAAGTCTATTTCCTACTCTACCCCTCTCTATTCTAATTACAGAGCGAACCAGCTAAACCCTAGGGTTATTCTGGACCAACTCGGTGGTAGGTAGATCCAACGGCCACGCCCGCACAACCCGTCCGCGTTGCCTCCACGCAACCTTCCGATTGCCGCCACGTGCCGTCCTCGCTCTGCACCCCCGGTTTTGTGGCCCAAACCGGGAAACCAGCCTTTTCCAGCAACCCCCGGTTTTGAGGCCCAAACCGGGAAACCAGCCTCCAGCCTGAGTTTTGTGGCCCAAACTCAGAAACCCGCAGCGCCCGAGTTTTGAGGCCCAAACTCGGAAACCGGCCCATCACCCGAGTTTTGTGGCCAAACTCGGAAACCATCCGCGCCCAGGTTTTGTGGCTCAACCTGGAAACCGAGCACCCGAGTTTTGAGGCCCAAACTCGGAAACCGTCCACCCGGTGGTTTTTCCCTGGCTCAACCACCAAACCGGAGCTGTGGAGGGGATGCACCGCCCGTGCACCCCGTCCACCGACACGTGTCCCCAGGTCCTTGACCCGAGCAACACCGTGCCCCGCAAGTCTCCGCTCGTCGCTGTCCCAGGCTGCCAGCCACCACAGCTGATCCTCAGGCACTCCGGTCCCTCAGTCCAAGCCTCACGTCCGCCCTTCACTGCTCGATACATCGGCATGGCACGTCCGCCGCACGGCACGCCCATCCTTCATCGCACCCAGTCCGTCGGCACGGCACGTCTCAACTTGACCTTCACCTTGCCCTCGATCACTGTCTCCGTGCTCGACACCTGCACAACACAAGCCAAAGAACATGCGCATCAAACCCGTTGACAATCACTCATCACTCAGAGACTCGGCATACACCCATGTATCCGCAGTTTCATACTTAAGATTTAAGAAAGGCAACTTGGACAAGTTTGAGTCTCGTTCTTCTGACGGTGTATTTTTGGGTTATGGCACTCATACTCGCGCATATCGTGTACTTAACCTTGATACTAACCGAGTCATGGAGACATCAGATGTCACCTTCGATGAGACCATGGTTTGTCCTTCTTCTCGTTTTGAGCGTGCAGGTGATCATGAGGTTGGCGAGCCTCTTTTTGATGATGAGGAAGAGGGTGCTGAAGGGATGGATGACCCAGCACCTCCTCCACCTGCTGTGCCGCAAAGAGTGGCTTCTACTATGCCTCACGGCCCCGATCCCTCTTCTTCGACGACTTGGGGGCCGTGGGATCCGCCACCTCGAGCGGTACCCTTTGTACCCGAGGAGGCGCCAGCTGCTGTTGAGGGGGAGGCTACATCAGCTCGGGAGGCGCCACGACACATCCAGCGCCAACACCCGCCTCAGCAAGTGATCGGCAGCATCAGTGAATGTGTCACTCGGTCAAGGTCACAACAAATCTCTCACTTTGCTCATTCTGCATTTGTTGCTGATTTTGAACCCCGAGATGTTGGACATGCTTTATCTGATCCAGATTGGGTCAATGCCATGCATAAGGAGCTTGAAAATTTTGAAAGAAATCGGGTTTGGGTTCTTGTTCCTCCTCCTCCTCCTGAGTGTCACCCTATTGGGACAAAATGGGTTTTCAAAAACAAACAAGGAGAGGATGGCCATGTTGTGAGAAACAAGGCCAGACTTGTAGCCCAGGGGTATAGTCAGAACGAGGGGATAGACTATGAGGAGACTTTTGCTCCTGTAGCTCGTTTGGAGGCAATTAGGATACTCTTGGCTTTTGCTGCATCCAAAGGGTTTAAACTTTTTCAAATGGATGTCAAGAGTGCCTTCTTAAATGGCTACATAGAAGAGGAAGTGTATGTGAGACAACCCCCCGGTTTCGAAAATGCCAAGTTTCCAAACCATGTTTTTAAACTTCACAAAGCTTTGTATGGTTTGAATCAAGCCCCTAGAGCCTGGTATGATAGGTTGAAAACCTTTTTGCTTGCTAAGGGTTTTAGAATGGGATGTGTGGATAAAATGCTTTTTCTCCTCAAGCAAGGCAATGATACTCTCTTGGTCTAGATTTACATGGATGATATCATTTTTGGTGGTTCTTCTCACGCTTTGGTTCCCAAGTTTGCAGACACTATGAGCAGGGAGTTCGAGATGAGCATGATGGGCGAGTTGACGTTTTTTCTCGGGTTGCAAATCAAGCAATCCCGAGAGGGGACGTTCATGCACCAGGGCAAGTACACCAAGGACATCCTGAAGAAGTTCAACATGGGTGAGGCCAAGCCTCTTCCAACACCCATGCCGACCACGGCGGCCCTGGATGCGGATGTGGATGGAGAAGCAGTGGACCAGAAGGAGTACCGGAGTATGACCGGGTCGCTGCTGTACCTGACGGTGACACGCCCGGACATCCAGTTTGCGGTGTGTCTGTGCGCGCGATTTCAGTCATCGCCGTGCACTTCTCACCGTCAGGCGGTCAAGCGCATTATGAGGTATTTATGCTTCACTCCAGAATTCGGGATTTGGTATTCTGCTTCTTCCACCCTCTCCCTTTGCGGTTATTCTGATGCCGATTTTGCTGGTTGCCGTATTGACCGCAAGTCCACTTCTGGGACTTGTCAGTTTATTGGTTCTTCTCTTGTATTGTGGTCTTCTCCCAAGCAGTCTAGTGTCACCCAGTCTACCACGGAAGCTGAGTATGTTGCTGCGGCTAGCTGCTGTTCCTAGTTGCTTTTGATGATGGCCACTTTGCGTGATTTTGGTCTGAGCTTTTCTCGTGTTCCTTTGCTTTGTGACAGCACGAGTGCTATTAGCGTTGCTAAGAACCCCGTGCTGCACTCTAAGACCAAACACATTGATGTGCGCTTCCATTTTCTGCGAGACCACTATGAGAAGGGTGATATCGACCTTCGCCATGTCGACACTCATCATCAGTTGGCTGATATTTTCACCAAGCCTTTGGACCAATCAACTTTTGCTAGGTTGAGAGGTGAGCTTGGTGTGTGTTTCCCCTTTTAGATGGGGGAAACATTTTTGACTCTTGTATCATAACATTTTTTACATTGAGCTATTTTTGAATGGTGAACCTGCTTAATGAACATAAAACTTGAAACTGTTCACCATTGAGATATGCAACTAGCATGTGTAGGATGTGTAGAATTCACTCATGCTTTTCATATATGCTAGGTTGCTATGTCTCTAGTTATGAGTCATTCACTTGCTTGGTATGTTCATATTCTGAAATAAAATTTGAACCAAGTTAAGTGAATTGGAAAGATCGAGACCGGACTGCTTGTCAGCACATCACAGTTTCGAGACTGTTTCTCATTGCACTTTGAGTTAAACTTGAGTTGTGTAGTGTATGACTGAAACTATTGCTTAGCTTCTGATTGCTTCTACATAGGCTTCGCACAGTTGAAAAGTTAGGCGATGACAAGCTTTCAACCTCTCACAATCACATGCTGAAATTTAAACTTGTGTAATTTAACCGCTGCAACTCCGATAAAATTTGGATACACAAGTCTATGTTTCACTCTATAGCATGATGATTGAACCTTGCTAGGGGTAGTTCACCTTGTATACATGTCTAGCACTTGTTTGACTTCCTGTCTATACATGTTTGGTGCTATCTTGATGGTGAATACATTTTTGACTAAAAACTGCTCACTTTGCTCACATGTTCATATTTCGTATTTGGTGATCAGTTTGAGTCTTTGATAGCATGGTGTGCATTTTATCAGTCATCGGACCAGCACTTTGTCGAGCATCTTCATATTCTATCGACTATACTCCTGAAGCTGCTAACTTGCATTTTGACTCATATGCATTTTGGAAGGGGGAGTTCTTTTGTCAAAGGGGAGGAACTTGCTTGATGGAGCATTTTCAACTAAGGGGAAGAAAATGTTAACAAATCATGAGTGCCTTCTATTTTCAACTAAGGGGGAGAAAATATTGCAAATCATGTGCTTTCCGAGTTGAACTAAGGGGGAGATTTCCTGGTTGTGTGCACCATTCGAGGGGGAGTTTTGCTCGCTGCTGCGTTTTCGAGCTGGTAACAGTTGGTTCGGAGCATTTTTGGTAGCTAGTTGTGTTCCATTTGCCTCTTTCTTGAGGGACTAGCACCTTTGCTTTTATGCTCTTCAGCTGATATCTAGTTTTCTTCAATTGGTACCGAGCTTCCTCGCTAGCGGTGTTGAGCCCGTTCTGCCTCTTCTTGAGGGCTAGCTCTGTTTTGCTTGATTTTCAGTTGATTTTCCAATTGGTATCGAGCTTTCCTGCTAGCGGTGTTGAGCCTGTTCTACCTCTTCTTGAGGGCTAGCTTTGCTTTGCTTGGTTGCGTCGAGCCGTTGCCCATGTTTTTGGGAACCAAGTTATTTTGCTCTTTCCACTTGACCTTCTTCGGCTTTGATATGCTTTTGGGTCATTTGGTCGAGTTCTCTCTCCTGCTTCCTTCCTTCTCTATTCTATTATGATTTGTGTTGGTAGTTGACAATGCACTCATCAAGGGGGAGATTGCGGATACATGGGTGTATGCCGAGTCTCTGAGTGATGAGTGATTGTCAACTGGGATAATGCGCATGTTCTTTGGATTGTGTTGTGCAGGTGTCGAGGACGGATACAGTGTTGAGGCAAGGTGAAGGTCAAGTAGAGACGTGCCGTGCCGATGGACCGAGAGTGGCGAAGGGCGGACGTGAGGCTTGGACTAAGGGGCCGGTGGCCCGAGGATCAGCTGTGGTAGCTGACAGCCTGGGACAGCGACGAGCGAAGACTTGCGGGCACGGTGTTGCTTGGGTCGTGGACCTGGGGACACGTGTCGGTGGACGGGGTGCACGGGCGGTGCATCCCCTCTACGGCTCGGTTTGGTGGTTGAGCCACAGAAAAACCACCGAGTGGACAGTTTCCAGGTTTGGGCCTGAAAACCTGGGCACTGATGGTTTCCGAGTTTGGGCCACAAAACTCGGGCTGAGGACGGTTTCCAGGTTTGGGCCTCAAAACCTGGGCGCTGCGGGTTTCTGAGTTTGGGCCACAAAACTCAGGTGATGGACGGCTGGTTTCCCGGTTTCGGCCTCAAAACCGGGGGTTGGTCGTGAAGGCTGGTTTCCCGGTTTGGGCCTCAAAACCGGGGGCGAAGTCCGGGAAAAGGTCGAGCGGAGCGGTGGCGGCACGTGGCGGCAATCGGTGAGGTTGCATCGAGGCAACGCTACGAGTTGTGCGGGCGTGGCCGTCGGATCACCAGCATCTTCGAGTTGGTCCAGAATAACCCTAGGGTTTAGCTGGTTCGCTCTGTAATTAGAGAGGGGTAGAGTAGGAATTAGAATTAGGATAAGTAGAGGGAGACACCCTCCTCCCATTCTATATCTCAACCATTTGCTCTTTGCCTTCTAGGTTTTCCTGCTCTCACAATCCCCTGCTGTAGCAACTGAGATCCACAGAGAACCATACCTCTGTGTACTGGAGATTTTGAGGAAGTGAGACCGTAATCTCACTATTGTAGCGTGTGGTAGCCACACGGCTGCAGATCAAAGACTTGATTCGCGTTTTGTTCGTGTTCTTCGCGTTCTTCGTTTCTCCGCGATTTTCCCGTCACTCAATCTCCCTCTCTACTGCGTCTTTGCGAAATCCGTTTGAATCAACTTGTTCTTTATAGTGAGGAGATCATTTCCACCAGAGGAATTCATCTAACTCCTCACGAACAAGTAGATCGAGTCGATTTCGTTTTCGTGGCGCTTTTTCGGTTCATACACCTTCCCTTTTGATTTCCCGTTGTTTGAGTTGATTTGAGCGGATGATTTCTTGGGGATAGTCTCCTAACTACCTCGTGATCATCCTCTCCAAGTTTGGGATCAAGGGATTTTGGTTTGGATCGATTTGGAGAAGATTTGAGTTGAGGGCGACCAAAATCGCCCTTTCTGGACACGCGCGGACAGTCCGCCAGTGCCACCGCGGACAGTCCGCGCGTCGGGCTCCGACCGAGTCAGTGGTCGTGAGTCTCGGCTGTGTTGCCTCGGCTTGACCGGCGGACAGTCCGCAGTTGGTGACCGCGGACAGTCCGGGAGTCGAGCAGGGGACTTCAGCAGCTTTGCTGTTTTCGAGTTTTGGCCGGCGGACAGTTCGCCAGGGGATCGTGGACAGTCCGCCCCTGGCGCGGACAGTCCGGGACTGGGAGGCCAGACAGTCCGGGACTGGGAGGCCGGACAGTCCGGGATCCTGCTGAAGCTTGCGTTTTAGTGTGTTTGCTCTCCTGGCTTTCTCACTTGGTTTCCGGACTTCTCGTTTGGCCCTAGAGTTGACTAAGGAACCTCTCTAGGTATCTTTGCTACTTGTTAGCATTGGTATTTGGGGATTTCCCGACATAGCCTTCAATCTACGTTTGGGACTCGGTTTCTAGGGATCGAAGTTGTGCCGGTGCTTTTGGCTTTTGGTTTGCTATCGCTTTGTGGTGCCTCGCTGTGATCCTAGGGATCATCCACCCTCTTCCAAGGGTCGTGGGCATCACAGTTTCGATCGAAGCTTTTGGGGGTTGATTTGTGGGACATAGGCCAAAGTTTCGAGAGAAATTTTTGAGCTCCTATTCACCCCCCCCCCCTCTGGTCGCCTTGCTATTGCATTCTCGGTCCTTCACAACCAGCTGACAATAAACCCAATGGACATAAGCTCCCTCTGACACTGTCAAACCAACTGCGTTGTCACTCATGAGGCTTGGCCTCGATCCTTACCCGCGGGCTTCGCCCCGGTTTATCTGTCACTGCCCAACTGCCAAGCTATCACTAACACTGACTCGCTGACAATCGATGAACTGACCCAAGCACGACGTAAGCACTGATGTTCCGGCACCCATGTATCACACCGAGGGGGATGTGGGGGCACAGCCGCCTGGGGAGAGGTCGCCGGAGAGTGAAGCTTGCACGGGGACAGGAGGAGGGGGCTCCGGCGGACCAACGGCGAGGACAGACGCGGCTCCGGCGATGATCGGCGGGGAGGACGTCTCCGGCGGCGGGTGCGCGGCTGTAGGTGACGAGGAGCGAGTGCGGTGGTCGGCAGCGGTGGCAAGGCGGACGAGCGCAGCGGCCGGCGGGAGCTCGATGGCGCACGGCGGAGCTAGGGTTAGGAGACTGGGCGCGGCGACGGCGGCTCGAGTCTGGTGCGAGAAGTACGAAGAGTGATGAGTGACATGTGGGACCCGTCTGTCAATGGAGGAACTCAATGCGCCGCTTAAAGGGGCATCGGACGCGCCGGTGTGATCACAACGGATGCTCCGATGCCCATCCAGAGAGCTCGAGAAACGGCCATTTTGCAACGGACGCGTCCTATGCCTCGGCATCGGACGCTGGGCAGCGTCCGTTGGGGCAATGGATGCTCCGATGGATACAAATCGAGCGTGACGGCAACACTGTTCCAGCCGGGGCTATGTACAGTGGGGGCATCGGACGCTGGGGCCAGCGTCCGATGCAGCGTCCGATGCTGCAAATTGGACCGTTTCGAAGATCTCCGTTGCGGCTCCCTCTCCCAACCAAGTTCCAACTCAAATAAGAGGCAAATAAACACCAGTTGGAACCTAGCATGAGCATCCTCGCATATACCCTCAATTTTAGAAATATTTTGCCATAGGCTACATACCATTTTTAGCGAAAATAGGGGATAAAACCCGAGGAGACAACATGTGGCCACCAAAACTAGGGGGCTCAACCATTAGGAGCCTCAAATGCTCCCCCTAGCGGTGGACGAACACAGCGGTTGCTCAAAACTAAACCAAAAAGAAATGACAAAGAAACACACATGCATATGCAATGCAATACGAAATTTGAATCTAGGTTGCTTGTCAAGTTTGCTCATGGGTAAGCTTCTTCACACGCTTTTTAGGGCGGTTATCTTAACCACGTCTGACAAGCCTATGTGCAAAGCATAATTTAAACATGGCATATGATACAATGCAATACAAAGACAACCCCCTTTCACCTTTTGACAAAGTTACTTAGATCAAGCACATTAAGCTCACTTCGCAATCTACAAAGAGTGTTTTCATCTAGGGGTTTTGTGAAGATATCCGCCAATTGATCTTCGGTTCTAACTCCCTCTAAGGATATATCTTTCTTTGAAACATGGTCTCTAAGAAAGTGATGGCGAATATCTATGTGCTTGGTGCGAGAGTGTTGAACCGGGTTGTTAGCAAGTTTAACCGCGCTCTCATTGTCACACAACAAAGGTACCCTTTCTAGAACTACACCATAGTCTAAAAGGGTTTGTTTCATATAAAGGATTTGTGCACAACAAGCACCCGTGGCTATGTATTCCGCCTCGGCGGTAGACAAGGCCATACTATTTTGCTTTTTCGAACTCCATGAAACTAGTGATCTCCCAAGCAAATGGCACCCTCCGGATGTGCTCTTTCTATCAATTTTGCAACCCGTGTAATCCGAATCGGAATACCCAACGAGTTGGAAGTTAGCTCCTTTGGGATACCAAAGGCCAATGCTTGGGGTGTGCTTTAGGTACCTAAGGATTCTCTTCACGGCTATGAGATGTGATTCCCTAGGATCGGCTTGAAACTGAGCACACATGCACACACTAAACATGATGTCGGGCCTAGATGCGGTCAAGTATAACAAGCGCACCAATCATAGAACGATGGAGAGTTTGATCAACCGGGTAACCTCCGTCATCTAGGTCAAGATGTCCATTTGTTGGCATTGGAGTCTTGATAGGCTTGCAATCATCCATGTTGAAGCGCTTGAGGAGGTCTTTTGTGTACTTCTCTTGAGATATAAAAGTCCCCTTCTTCAATTGCTTGACTTGAAAGCCTAGGAAGAATGTGAGCTCGCCAATCATGGACATTTCAAACTCCTTCGACATCAAGTCACCAAATTCCTTGCAATAGGCTTCATTTGTTGACCCGAAGATGATGTCATCAACGTAGACTTGATAAATGAAGATCTCTCCATCAAGCTTCTTGGTGAATAGTGTGGTGTCGACCTTCCCAATGGTGAAGCCCTTCTCAATGAGGAAGTCTCGGAGGCACTCGTACCATGCTCTTGGGGCTTGCTTGAGCCCATATAGCGCCTTGGACAACCAATAAACATGATTAGGATATCTAGGGTCTTCAAACCCGGGAGGTTGATAAACATAGACTAGTTCATTTATGAAGCCATTTAAAAATGCATTTTTCACATCCATTTGATATAATTTAATGTCATGATGTGATGCATATGCAAGGAGGATACGGATGGCTTCGAGTCTTGCAACCAGTGCAAAGGTCTCTCCAAAATCCAAACCTTCAACTTGAGAGAACCCCTTTGCCACTAGCCTTGCCTTGTTTCTAACGACCTTGCCTTGATCATCTTGCTTGCTCCTAAACACCCATTTTGTTCCTATGACTCTTGCGCCTTTTGGTCGCTCTTCAAGTGTCCAAACTTGGTTGCGAGTGAAGTTGTTTAATTCTTCATGCATGACATTCACCCAATCCGGATCACTTAGAGCTTCATCTACAATGGTAGGCTCAACAAGAGACACAAAGGAGTGATGTTCAATAAATAGAGCAAGTTTTATAGATCGAGTCATTACACCCCTTGTTGGACTCCCTATGATGAGATCTTGAGGATGAGCTTGTAGTAGAGGAGTAGTCCTTTGATCAACCACTTGGGGGCCGCTTGAGGAGCATCAACGTCTTGAGCTTGTACCACCATTTGATCATGGGAGACATGAGTATCTTCAAATGGCTCTCTCCCATCTTTATCATCATCTTGTGGTACATTGGACGAGGATGGCTTGTCAATGAATTGCACATCATCATCATCATCTTTGGGCTTGATGGCTCCCACCGGCATGTTTTTCATTGCTTCCCTCAATGGTTCATCACCTACATCATCAAGATTCTCATGCTCTTCTTGAGAGCCATTAGATTCATCGAATTCCACATCATATGTTTCTTCTACCATCCCGGTAGCATGGTTGAATACTTGATATGCTTTGGACTTCAATGAGTAACCAACAAGAAAACCAATATCACATCGGCGTTGGAACTTCCCTAGGTGTTGGCGCTTCTTGTAGATGTAGCATTTGCAGCCAAACACTCTAAAGAAAGATACATCCGGCTTCTTGTTGTTGAGTAGCTCATAGGGGGTCTTGCCAAGGAGACGATGGGGGAACAACCGATTTGATGCATAGCAAGCGGTGTTGATTGCTTCCGCCCAAAATCTTTCTGGTGTAGAGTACTCATCTAACATTGTCCTTGCTAGGGTGATTAGAGTTCGGTTCTTCCTCTCAACTACCCCATTTTGTTGTAGTGTGTAGGTTGCAGAGACTTCGTGCTTGATCCCAACTTCATCACAATATTCCTCAATGTGGGTGTTGTCAAACTCTTTTCCATTATCACTTCTAATTTTCTTGATCTTCAAGTCAAATTCATTTTGGGCTCTCTTGGCAAACTTCTTGAATGAAGGGGTTGCTTCGGATTTGTCATGAAGAAAGAACACCCAAGTGTATCTTGAATAGTCATCAACAATCCCTAAACAATAGAGATTTCCTCCCAAGCTAGCATATGTTGTTGGCCCAAATAGATCCATGTGAAGTAGCTCCAACTCTCTTGATGTTGACACAAATGCTTTGGTTGGATGAGTATTTGCATCTTGCTTGCCGGCTTGACATGCACTACACAATTTGTCCTTCTCAAATTTGACATCCTTCAAGCCTCTAACCAAATCCTTCTTCAATAGCTTGTTGAGAGTGTTCATCCCCACATGTGCCAATCATCTATGCCAAAGCCAACCAAGTGATTGCTTAGTGAACAAACATGTCTTCAAGTTGGCATCTTCGGAGGAGAAATCCACTAGATAGAGATTGTTGTATCTAAAGCCTTTGAAGATCACTTGTGTATCATCTTTCTTGGTCACAACCACTTCCTTGTCGGTGAACAAACATTGAAAGCCAAAATCGCATATAGTTGCCCAACGGATAGCAAGTTGAAGCTCAATGATGCAACAAGAAGCACATTGGAGATGGTATGATCATTTGATATTGCCACTTTGCCCAATCCCTTGACATTGCCCTTTGAGTTGTCACCAAATGTAATCTTTTCTTGGTCATCGACATTCTCTTCTAGTGAGGTGAACATCCGGGGATCATCGGTCATATGTTGAGTGCAACCACTATCAATCACCCAATGAGATCCACCGGTCTTGTAGTTCACCTACACACACAAGAAATCAAGCTTGAGCTTTTGGGACCCAAACTTGTTGAGGTCCCTTAACCTTCTCAACTAGTGACTTTGCTACCCATATTTGCTTTGGCCTATTCTTGTTAGGAGGCCCCATGAACATGACTTTCATCTTGCCACTAGAGTCTTGTCTAAGCATGTAGTGAGCATTGAAAGCAAAGGGCCTAGCATGCTTGGGCAAGGGTGTGGGTTTAGGCTCTTCACAATCATGAGCAAAGTGTCCTTCCTTTCCACACTCATAGCATCTCCCAATCTTCTTCTTCTTTAGCTTTGTGATGCTCTTGCGTTGCTTCATCTTCTCTTCAAGAAAGCCAATACCATTTCTATTGGTCTTCATTACGGTGTTCATGAGTAGCTCACTTTGAAGACATTGACCCTTGGTGAATTTCTTCAATCCGGTGGTGAGGTGCTCTTTCTCCTTCTTGAGCTTGTCATTCTCTTGTTGGAGTTCCAATTGAGATGGTGTCATTTTGTAATCCCTCTCCATCTTCAATCTCTTATTTTCTTCTTTTAGCATGTCTAGCTCAAGTGACATGCTATAATCATCATCATGAGTCTCAACATTGACTTGCTTTGTGGTTGCAAGCTTCTCTAGATCACTCATGAGCTTTGCATTCTCATTCTTGATCTTGATAAAGTCATCATAGTGATCGGCCACAACCACTTTCTTGCCCTTGCCACTAGCTCTTTGCTCATCATGCTCACTAACCAAGTCCTCACAAGATGTTGCTATATCACACTTAACAACAAGGTTAGGAGCATCATGTGTCTCATGAGAAAGCATATCATACGCAACACTAAGTGTATCATGATCTACTTTGACTTGAGTATATTTTTCTTTGAGCAAAGTATAACTAGTGGTAAGATCACTATACATCTTATCAAGTTTTTCATTTTTAGCTTTGAGCTCTTTGTTAGAGGACTTGAGCTCCTTGATAGAAGATGACATAGTAGCAAGTTCATCTTTTAGCTCATCACTAGCATGTGTAGCATTGTTATATTTTTCAACAAGAACTTCATTGTCACTAACAAGCCACCTTCTCCTTCTCTTCATCACTATCTTCATTTGATGATCCACCGGAGGAGTCAATGTCGGTGAGCCAATCACCAACAATGTAAGCCTTGCCACCTTTCTTGTGGTATTGCTTCTTCTTCTTCTTGCCATCCTTCTTGTAGGGCTTCTCATTCTTCTTCTCATCTTCGCTAGATGAGTCATATTTCTTGCCCTTGTTCTTGTTCTTGTAGCTCTCTTTCTTGGGCTTGGTGCATTGATGAGCAAGATGGCCAAGTTCACCACAATTGTAGCAATCCAACTCGGAGATTGGCCTTCTCTTGCTACTTGTGAAGAATTTCTTCTTTCTTGAATAAAAGTTGACTCCATTCTTGTGAAGCTTCTTCAACATCTTTGTGGTTCTTCTCACCATGAGAGCGATGTTGGAATCATCCTCTTCATCACTTGAGCTTTCATGATGCACCTCAATAGCCTTGGACTTGCCCTTCTTGTCATAGCTTGCTTTGAAGGCCAAGTCCTTCTTCTTGTCGGTGGAAGAGCCACCACTTGGTGTGATGTGCATATACATCTCATGCGCATTGATCTTTCCCAAGATTTGAGTTGGTGTAGCGGTGGAAAGATCGCCTTGATGTAGCACCGTCACAATGTGTCCATATTTATCGATTGGGAGGACACAATGAATCTTCCTCACAACATCGGATGGTTGCATTTGTGTGAGGCCAAGTCCATTGAGTTCTTCTACAAGAACATTCAAGCGTGAGTACATTTTATTTGCACTTTCATTAGCATGCATATCAAAAGAATGAAGCTTTTGCATAACTAAATGATAGCATTCCTCACGCTCACTCTTGGTTCCCTCATGCAGGGGCGTCCCGTTAAAATTGGAGGCCCTGTACGAAACAATAAATATAGAGGTCTAATCTCTAATGACAAAACAAAATAATAATAATAATAATGATACATTACTTATATTATTACATGGTATAAACTGCTTTTAATTTTTCTGTTCATATTTTCTAATCCGATTTGAAGGCGTCCCTTACGAGTTAGAATAATTAAACACTAGATCAACCCGTGTACATAGACAATGCACACAATATAATATTGACTAAATAAAATAGGGCCTAGTTATGGAGTTCATCAGGTGATGGTGTGTCGACAATATTTGGATCTATGGTTGTGTGGTAAATTAGGGATTGCTCTGGGCTCTTGACGAGCTAAGTTGTGGCCTTTGTGTCTTCATCTCCAATGTAGGATTAGAACTAGGTCTCGAATATGACCATGAAAGATGGCGCTGACGGTAGACAGAAGGAATAAGAAATTAGAGTGACAAAGTGAATGTGAAAAAAAAATTGAAATCACAGTGACCACTTTGGTTCTCAAACCAAGTTGAGCATGTCACATTTTGAGCCAAAAATGGCATTTGTTGCTGATTTCGTAAATAAAATAAAGTTCACAATTACTATACATACTTAGGATACTTAGAAATTTTGGGGCCTATGATTTTGGAGGCCCTGTTCGGTCGCACGAGCTGCACAGGCCCAGGGACGCCCCTGCCTCATGGAGCGCACAAATGTTTTCCCATAGATCATGGGCATTTTTGTGGTTCCAAACGCGGTTAAACACATCCTTGCAAATGCCTCTAAAAAGGATGTTTTTGGCTTTTGCATTCCATTTCTCATTTTCCTCCTCATTAGGAGTAAGGCTTGTGCCTTCCTTGGGCTTGGCAAAACCGGTGATCGTGGCTTCACGGCATTTAACATCAACTGCTTCTAGGTACGACTCCATACGGATTTTCCAATATGGGAAGTCGTCTCCCTCAAACATGGGAGGTGGTCCATCACCTCCAGACATCTTAACTCTAGGAGGTTAAGCCTAAATCGAGAGCACGAGGCTCCGATACCAATTGAAAGGATCAAGATGCCCAAGAGGGGGGTGAATTGGGCTTTTCTAAAACTTTAGCAAGAATTAAAACCTATTAAACCCAATTAACCCCCTTGTGCCTAGAAGTGTGTTTCTTTCTATTCTACCGCACAAAAGACCAAGTCTATGCCACTCCTACTCTAGCAAAGCAATTCAATAGTGAATGAACAACAAATATATTGCGAAATTGAATTGCTTAAAGGTAAATGCGTAAGTAAAGGAGTAGAGATGACAAGACGATCTTTTTGCCGAGGTATCGAGGTGTTGGCACACCCCCTAGTCCTCATTGGAGCACCCGCGCAAGGGTATCGCTCCCCCTTGATCCGCGCAAGGATCAAGTGCTCACTACGAGCTGATTCTTCGCCACTCCGGCCCGGTGAATCACTCGCTACCGGTCACAACTTGACTTGGGTCATCCACAAAGCCTCCAGATGATCACCAAACTCTTCGATCACCCCCAAGCCATCTAGGTGATGCCGATCACCAAGAATAACAAGCTAGAACTCTCACTTGACCAAGACAAGGCCAAAGAGATGGATGGATGCACACTTGCTACTCAATTCTCACTAGGAGGTCACTAATTCTCTCAATTAGCTATTCTCTCAACCTCACTAGGGCTCTTGCACTTTCTCACACTCACAATGTGTCTCTCAGCAGATGGAAATGGCAAGAACACTCTAATGGAAGTGGAGGAGGAGTATAAATACTCCCCCAACCGGCCATCCAAAACAGCACCAAACAGGTGTCTCTACGGGGGCATCGGACGCTCCGATGCTAGGCATCGGACGCGCCGATGACCTCGACCAACGGTCAACTGTACAACCTGTCAGACCTGTTAAAGGAGCATCGGACGCTGGGCAGCGTCCGATGCCACCACAACCGATGCGTCCGATGTGGATTTACCCTCTCTGGAACCTCTCTGCATGGACATCGAACGTTGGCCCTCAACGTCCGATGCCAGCGTCTGGTGCTACCCCAAATTCACGCGTACGTGAACAGTGGCACAGGCGCGTCCGATGTGGCAACATCGGCGTGTCCGATGCCACGCACCAGACTAAACCCTAGTCTAAGTGAGCATCGGACGCGTCCGATGCCCACCAGGCCAGCGTCCGATGCCCTTTTCAAGGGCAAAACCAACTCAGATCGCGACGCGGCCTTAACGAATTTTCATCCTCACAACATAAGGCTACCTAGGGCTATGAAATAACAAGTGTGCACCACACCTACCTCAATAGACTCATCTAGGTCAAGCTACTGATTCACACTCCCCTTTATAGTACGGCCAAAGGAAAAACAAAGACCTAAGACTACCTAAGTGTCCTCCAACACCATATGACACTTAGCCTAGTCTACCACCGTCTTCGTCGTCTGTCCTTTGAAAACTGAAACGATTTCCATCGCCAGGGGACATGAACTCCATATGTCCGTATCGTCGCCATTGCCGTGACCTAACTCGTCCCTGTTTCTGCAAAAACACACATTAGTCACAGTAATCTTGTGTTTCATCCAATCACCGAAACCCACTAGGGGCCAAGATGCGTTCAAGCAAAACTGCCGAAGAACCTCGAAAACCAAACGTCAAAGTCACGGAAGAAACTGCGGACGAAAACGTGCAAAACAGCACTGGCCGGACTCAGGGGTGCGTCCGGTCAGGAAAACTCCCTTCTGGGACCTCTCTATTCACGACCGGACTCTGCACCAGAGAGCGTCCGGTCACAGCGTGATTCGGTGAACAGTGTCAGCTGTGCGTCCGGTCACGTTGGCACAGTGCATCCGGTCCGGATTTGCACAGACTGAACCGCGTTGTATTCAACGACCGGACTCACTGGTGAGCGTCCGGTCGGTTCGTGACTAGCGTCCGGTCACCCCGATTCAGTGCTGTTCGTCCACCGAATCGACTCGATCTCCCTCAAATCGAAAGCACTAAGGCTCAGACTTGGTGAGGGGAGTCACAAGGAGGTTAGTGAGCTACTCCTACGAGATCATGGCTCGAACCTAACTCCAAATCGATGAATCGAAGAAATTCGAGGCAAAGGGATAGAAAAATAGATCCAAAACAAAATCAGCTCGATCTGCTAGCTCGTGAGGTTAGAGAAGAATTCCTTCGGTGAAAAGAGAGAGCTCACGTCCTAGCACGATCTAGATCAAATGAAATTGAAAACCATCTCTCGGAGAGGAAGAGCGAGGCAAATCTCCAAGAAGGCAAAAACCGAAACGCAAAGAACACAACACCAAAACGCGAATCGATCTCGATTTCAGCTGCAACTCGTCCCCACGAGGAGACAACGGGATTACGGTCCCTTTTCCTCAAAATCACAAGTACACAGGTATTGTCTGGATCTCTGCAGATCACAGGCAGCCGGTGGAATAAAACCTAGCGAGGGTAGAGAATGAAATGCCGCAAGGATAGAATGAGAGGACGGCATGCCTCTCTATTTATAGCCTAATACAATTATTCCCCTTCTACCCCCTACATACATAGAGCGAACAGGCTAACCCTAGGGGTATTCCGGTCCAGCTCCGCCAAGTCTTGATCCGACGGCCACGCGCCTTCCTCATCCTTAGCTTCGCCTCGACGCAAGCCTCAGGATGCCGCCACGTGTCATCTCGTCGACCGCCGCGCCTTCCTCACCCATAGCTTCGCCGCAACGCAAGCCTCTCGGCGCCACCACGCGTCGACCGTTCCTTTTGGAACCTCCCCCAGTTTTGAGGCTGAAACCGGGAAACCTGTCCTCGGCTGAGGTTTTTGGTCCAAACTCAGAAACTCGCCAACCCAGGTTTTGAGGCCCAAACCTGGAAAACCGTTCACCCCGAGTTTTGAGGCCCAAACTAGGAAACCGGCCACCCCGAGTTTTGAGGCCCAAACTCGGAAACCGTCGAGGCCAGCTTTTTGAGGCTCAGCTACCGAAACCGCGCCGTAGACGGGGTGTGGTTCGCACACCCCGTCCACCGGCACCGATGCCGATGCATGTCCAGCCTCACGCCGGGCACAACGCCTTCGCCTTCCTCCCCGACTCGCCGACGGCACTTGCGCCGCATGTAAGCCCATGTCCGACATCCCGCCAAGTGTCACGACGCCACCGTCTTCCTCCTGACTCGGCCGATGCATCGCACATCCCCATGTGCTCTTGCTCGCCGATGCCACGTGTCAGCTACCACAGCTGGTCCTCCGGCCTCCTGGTTCGTCGGTCCAAGCCTCACGTCCGCCCTTCACCGCTCTCGGTCCATCGGCACGGCCCGTCTCTCTACTTGACCTTCACCTCGCCATCGACCACTGTCTCCGAGCTCGACACCTGCACATCAACAAAGCCAAGAGACACATGTTGCCACTCATCCCTACCAGTGAGCCTGTTGATCGATCGCTCATCATTCAGAAAGGAACCACAAGGGCACATATCAACGTTGTGTTCGCAACAAGTTGGCTGTCGTCCATGGAGATAGACGACGGTCGACGACGAAAAGTATACGTGATCGAGGAGGCAAAGGTTTTCTGCACAGCACTACCGGAGACGGGCTCTTTGCCGAGCGCCCGCCACTTTGCCGAGGGCTAAAACGCGGGCACTCGGCAGAGAGCTCTTTGCCGAGAGCCAACCCTCGGCACCAAACGGAACTCGGCGAAGATTTCTATGCCAAGGGTCCGACTCTCGGCGAAGTCTGGCTCTCAGCAAACATACCCTATGCCGAGAGCCGAACCCTCGGCGTAGACTACACCTCGGCAAACGGAACCCTCGCAAACGGCTCATCCCGCGCCGTTACCTTTGCCGAGAGCCCTCTGTTAGGCTCTCGGCAAAGGGTTGAATTTTTTTTTGTAAACTCTATGCCGAGAGCCCTGGCCCTGGCTCTCGGCATAGGTGCTCTTTGCCGAGGGCTTTAGGAAGCTATCGGCAAAGCATATTATTTTTTTTTGTTTTTTTGCACCCAATTTTTTCTATGGCCTTGCTACAGTACTACAAGCTAAGATTTCAAATTTGAAGTGTTTTCCATACATCTTGCTATATTTCGCGCATTTTCTTTAATTTGATGATTTTTTCCGCGGGACGCACGTTTGAACTTCAGGTGCATGAAATAATGAAACTCAGCGATTCGAAAAATGGTATTCATTCTTCAGAGGGTATTTCGACACCGTATCCAGGGACAGGCGCAGAGACTCGACCGTCTCGTGCACGAGAAACGGCGACCAAGTTGCGTGATATTGGATTTAAAATTATTAAAAATACAAACGAAGTCAGAAAATCATGAAAATGGACGAGTGACCTTGACATCGCATGTAGAGGCTATGAAAAATTTTTGGAAATGTTTGGAGCAAGTGATGGCAAAAGATGGTTGAAACCCTTAGATCAGAGCAAGAAGCTCGTCACCGACATGATCTACGAGGCGAGACTGCAGGCCATCATTACCTACAATGCCACGGTCTTGGGCACGAGGGTGACGAAGACCCAGGCGAGAGGCATGACGCTGGGCCGGGCGGAGTTCTTGCAGGTAAGTGATTTCTTTTGAGATTAAGCTTTTGGTACTTTTCATCTGACGCTTAGACGTGAAATACTTGATGATGTGCAGATGATCCCCCAATGGTGTCAGTCGTTTCCCGAGTGCTGGGAGATGATCGTGGACCGGTGGCTATCCGAAGAGTGGGCGGCCCACCACGCCGAGGCCCGGGAGGCGCGTCTGCAGATGCCAGGTGTACCACACCACCAGGGCAACCGCAACCTCGCCGAGTACGCACAAGCTTGGGTACGTGAAAGACTTTATCAATTCCTCGATCAAATGTTGCCTGATTGCTAATTATCTTGTTGTCTTCCTCGCAGTCGGAGGCATACGGTGGGCAGCCTTGCGGCACGGTGGCGGCATAGGCCATGTCCCACAAGGGCAAGGCCATGGCAGCGGAGACCTCCTACAACCCCGACAATCCCGCCGACGCGTACACCAACTCCAGCGTCCACTCCCGCCTCACTGACTACTCAGAGGCGGCAAGGGCGGTCCATGGGGACGACTTTGATCCCGCCACCGCGGACCTGGACGGGAGCATCGTCATGAGGATTGGAGGAGGGAAGAAGCACGAGCGGTTCTGGCTTGGCGACGGCGTCATCGACACGGCCTCCACTCCCACTCTGTCCCAGCTCCGAGCACAGAGCACGAGTGGGAGCGTCCCCATACGCCCACGCCCGTCGCCTGCGCAGTCGCGGGTCGCCGAGCTCGAGGTTATTTCTATTTAACTCATCGTACATTGATCTTTAAATGTTTGCATTGTTCTAACATTCACTTTGTATTATCGCAGGCCCGCCTGGAAAGAGAAAGGCAGGAGCGCCATGTGTCCGAGACCCAGATGCGGTCATAGATGTCGGCCCAGATGGAGGCTCAAGCAAAGCAGATGGCGGAGCTCATCGCCTTCATGGCCTCCCAGGGCATGGCCGTGCCCTAGACGCTCATGGCTCCTCCACCGCCGTCTCTGGACCCCGGAGCTGCTCCTGTGAGTATCAATACTTCAGTGTTTCATTTATTTCATTTTCTTGTCTGACATGACCTTTTGCAGCCTCCTCCGTCAGAAGGTTCGAACAACCACCGATGGAACCAGACCGGGGGTCAACCAGGCGGCAGTTCTCAGGGGTGGCCCGGTTGGCCGGGGGTGTAGTAGATTGAACTTTGGACTATCGTGTGTCACTGAAGTCTCATATTGTTGAACTATGTGATGTGAACTATGTGATTTGAGGACATATGTTATTGAACTATGTGATGTGATGTGAACTATCATGATATATATATATATGTTCTGTGATATGAAATGTGATATATATGTGATATGTGATGAATGTGATATATATATGTTTGATAGTGTCGGAGAAAAGGAAAAACAAATAAAAAAACAAAAATTAGCATGTTTGCCGAGGGTTGCTCTCGACAAAGAGGCCCTTTGCCGAGGGCTATGACCATAACCCTCGGCAAAGCTGAACCAGAAAGCCATTTCCCCAGCTTTGCCGAGGGCTTTGGTCATAGCCCTCGGCAAAGCTGGGGAGACTGAAAGGAATTTCCAAGGGTTTGCCGAGAGCCCGCTGAGCTAGCCCTCGGCGAAGAGGTCCCAAAAAAAATATTCGAAATTTCTTTGCCAAGAGCCGACCCCGGATAACCCTCGACACAGGAAAATAATAATAAAAAATTTACAGCTTTGCCGAGAGTCCGGCTCTCGGCAAACATGACGCCTTTGCTGAGAGTCCAGTTAGCCCTCGGCAAACCTACCGTCAATAGGGACCGCTGTTAACGGCCACTTTTCTTTTCCGAGAGCCGGTTGGGACCCTCGGTAAAAGGTTTGCCGAGAGCCCGATAAATGGCCCTCGGCAAAGGATCCTTTGCCGTGAGGTTTTTTGCCGAGAGCTCTATGCCGAGGGCTGCTCTCGGCATAGGCTTCGCCGAGTGCCAGATGGTCTTTGCCGAGTGCTAGAGGCACTCGGCAAAGCAGCCGTTTCCAGTAGTGCAGGGGCCAGGGGGGGCTGCTACCTACCTGCCTGCCTCTGCCTGCCCACTAGCTAATACATACAGCGTCCACCTCATGTCCCGCCGGCCGGCCGGTTAGAGTTTTTGCGTAACAAGTTTCCAACCTTTGAAAAATTTCAGTTGAGCTACTACTGGTGTGTAATTACCTTATTGATCGAGGCAATAATGTGTCCTGAAATGGGAACACGTACTAGACATATGCATATATGCATCCACGTACCACACCAAAAACTAGACTGTCAGAAGCTATCCACCACACATCGCGTTTTTTGCATCCACATCGAGATATATATACATGATATGATCCAGGTCGGCTAGCTGTACTTAATTTGCTATCTATCAAATCATATCATATAGGAGTTTTGTTTTTTTTTAAAAAAAAAACACTAATACATACCAAAGATAGGTATCACCACTGACAACTATCCATGCATCATGCATGTGCCATATGCATCTACTTACTAATAATCTCTCCAAACTTAATAAGTACTCCCTCCGTCCCTAAATAAGTGTCGCCGTTGGTGTGCGTGCCACGTGTTTGACTCAATTTGTAGAAAATATGTGCAATATTTATATCTCCAAATAATTTTGTTAAAAAACTAGATGTAAAGATCTTTCCGATGATACTAATTACTTAGCATAAATATTAATATATTTTAATATATAATTGCCGGCAACTTTTTCTCGGGAAGCGAGAACAACACTTATTTAGGGACGGAGGGAGTATGCAAATTCTTGAGAGAGAGACCACATTTAGCCCAAGAAGTACACACTGACTTTAGTGATTCAAGTATACGGCCGGATGCCATCCAGTGCCAGGCTACCAGCAAACAAACACGCGCCTTGCGCGATTCCATGTGCAAGAGTACTTTGTTTACAGAAAAGACAGGCAGGGGCTGTGGCTGTGGTGGGGAAAGGCAAGCCGGATAGGCTCTCTTATTACTACTATCAAAAAAAAAAAAAAAAAAAAAAAAAAAAAAAAAAAAAAAAAAAAAACAGCCAACCTTTTTCTTTCTGGTGCAGAGATTTGTAGGGGCCAACCATCAAGGAGAAGGTGATTGCAACCAAACACGTACTATCACACACATTGACTTGTTACCCCTCTCGGTCTCTCATCGATCAGCCTGACTGTCCCTTTCATCAGTCTTATATATTTTTTGTGCCCTCTTGTTGCCTTGTGCTTTCTCCCTCTTTCTCTGGCTCCTTGCTTTCTGTGCCTCTCAACAAAGGGCAGGCAGTGTGGTTCCTTGCTATGTCATCTAGCTAGATAGCACAGAGCAGGCTGCCTGTGGGCAGGCAGCTAGAAAATTAGCAAAAAGGTTAGGAGCAGTGGGATTTGGTAGCAAGGTGTGTGTCTTGTTGCTTTTAGCCACGCATATAGTCGCTTTAATTTGCTGCAACCTCATGGGGAGGGCTCCGTGCTGCGACAAGAACAATGTGAAGAAAGGGCCGTGGTCTCCTGAGGAGGATGCCAAGCTCAAGGAGTTCATCGAGAAGCATGGCACCGGTGGGAATTGGATTGCTCTTCCTCAAAAAGCAGGTATATATACACACGCACACGATTTGTCAGCCTAAACATATGTAGATGCGGCTTCTGATGAGCTTGTTTATTGTGGATTTCATGCTGTTAACACCTGAGTCTCTCAGTGCAGTCTACTAGGTTCTTGACGCTGTTATGTCTTGTTTCTCTAATTTGTTTGCCCTTTTTATGTGTTCTTCGATTTCTTCTCCGGTCTGTTTGGGATCACTCAATATATAGGATTGTCATGAGACATCTTGTTCTGAAGAAGAAACAAGAGAGAAGGAAACCATGCATATATGTATGCTTCTCTCATGAATTTATTGCAACAAATCCTATCAACACAAAAGCTTTACTCCCTCTTCTCGATCCGCCGCACCCTTCCGTCTGTCTATAACTTGCTAGCTAGGATTCTATTATTCTTCAAAAAGATTTCATTTTCTTCACTGTTTTCGAATTTGAATGTTCTTTTCGTCAGGACTCTGGATCATCATAACTTCTTTCTGCACACACCTTTAGGATTAATGGTGTCTCTGCTATGCATGTACCAGTAATTAATTTGTATCTTTCTGCTGGGTCTCTTAATCTAGAGACATGAGCCCTTCTTCATACGCGTGTGGGGTGTAATATATAGGCTAATGTTTGGTTCTAAGATAGGTGCTCTTTGTCTTGTACCTACAATCTTGAAATTAAACTCTTGCTTTGTTCAATGGAAACGGAGTATATCTCATTTTGAAAAAAAAAAGAGAAATAATGAGACCTAGAGTGTTCTTTGGTTCTCTCGATCTTCTTTTGGTTTTTGACTTATCATCATTTGCTTTATGTTTCCATTTCCTTGGGCATATGGTGTATTATTCCGACATGCTGGATTGTGGCAGTGTTTATGCTTTTAGGACCAGTGATGTCCCTAGCTAGTCTTGCAGTTAGGTATCATACGACTATAGCAGGACTCTTAATTGTAGTGGCAACTGGCAAGAGTCAAAGTCCCAGGTTTCCTAACCTAAGAAGGCTTGTCATACAAGTCTTTCCATGTGATAATTTCGTATATTATGCCCATAATTGCATGCTACACTGTCTATATCCTCGTTTTGCCTGTGTTCAATTCATCAGACTATAGCAGGACTACTCCAAGTTCAATTTGTAATGGCTTTTGTTTTTGTTGTGATTGCAGGGTTAAGGAGATGTGGAAAGAGCTGTAGGCTTAGATGGTTAAACTACCTGAGGCCTAACATTAAGCACGGGGAGTTCACTGAGAACGAAGACAGGGTCATCTGCAGCATGTATGCAAGTATAGGAAGCAGGTGGGTGATTAAAAACACTGGATATCTATTCTGGACTAATTCCTTCCTTTACCATTATGATGGTCCAAAAGTCCACACACAATAATGATCCTTCATTTCTGCTTACATACATAACCTGTTCAGACCTCAGAAGGAACATTATTAACTTTCATTCTATAGCCAGTGTTTTTTCCAAAAAAAAAAAAAGTGATTCTAGCTATATATTTGTAAAAGACAAAACTGGTCGATCTATATATCTCAGGAATTTGCATGTTTAATTCCTCAGCTGCGTATTACTCATCGATCTATATATCTCAGGTGGTCGATCATCGCGTCGCAGCTGCCCGGCCGCACGGACAACGACATCAAGAACTACTGGAACACCAAGCTGAAGAAGAAGCTCCTAGGCTCCACAGCCGCCACCCCACACCTTCATCACCGCGCGCCGCGGCAGCAGCACCAGCACCACCGGGCAGGGCTCAACCTGATGCTCCAGCACACGTCGCCGAGCTCCTTACCCCAGGCCGCCACCTACAACAGCTTCTTCTCCGGCGCCGGCGGAGCCCTCCACCATGACCCCGCCATCATCTCCGCACTGACGACGACGACACTGCCGCCGACGCTCCAGGACTACATGCTGAGCTCCGGCGGCGCTGCCGGCCTTGGCATCCCAACAACAAACGGCCCGACGTCGTCGTCGTCGTCACTGCTGCACGCGCATCAGCAGCAGCAGTTTCAGCAGCTGCACCACGTGGTGAAGGAGGAGAGCGGCAGCATGATCGTGTTCGGCAGCGACCAGCAGAGCTGCAGCTCGTCGGACGGCGGCGGCGGCGGCGCGCACAGCCACCAGACGCAGCACGCGCAGTTCGGCGGCGGCCATGGCAAGGAGCTGCTGAGCTTCGACGGCTACTTGTTCGGCTACAACAACAACAACAACAATGGCGGCGGCGGCGGCATGGAGCATGACAACAACAGGCTGCTTCTTCATCAGCTGCAAGACCATCATCATCATCATCACCAGCTGGTCGTCCATCATCAGCAGGCGGCGCCGGTGGAGTACAACTACGAGGAGATCAAGCAGCTGCTCATGAGCACAGCCGCCGCCGGGAGTTTGCACGGCGGCGGCGGCCATGAGGAGGACGACGCCGGCGGAATGGAAGGGTTCGGCGGCTCGCAAGAAGGGAAGGTGACGATGATGTAAATTGACTGCTGATGAGATCGATGAGATGGACTACACAAGGGAAAAGTATGTACGTGATTGATGATGATCAACGACGACAAGGTGTGTGTTTAATTTTACTGCTGCTGTATTATTTCTTCTTCTTCTTCTTCTGATTTTACCGTGTAGTTGTGTGTGTGGGCACCCTTAATTACCCTGTGTCATGGCTGCATACACGTGCAGGAAGTCGCGTACGTGTGCGTGCGTGTTACAGGCTGTGTATGTGACCGTGACATGGGATCCACAGATTGTGCCCGCGGCAGCCTTCTCCTCTTCTCTCTCTCCTCTACTCCTATATAGTACGTATTACTACTGTTGTACTTGCCTCTCTTTTTCTTGTCACCATCCAGAACAGAAGGGGTATAGTGTGTCATATGAGCATCAGACAGAGCATGCATGATGAGAGAGCGAGGTACACTGTGCAAAACTTGTTACTGTGTGTACTATCTCTTTTGTTTTGTTTGCATTGGACTGGGTCGTCGTCGTCGTGGATCTGGGCACCACAACAATGCATGCATGCTGTGACCATTTCTTCGATCCTCCTACTGTGCCTGATGATGTGATGCCAGCTTGGGCGACGATCTTGAGCTAGCTAGGACTTGTTTAGATGTTGAACTTTTTTTAACTTTCACTACGTGAGAAAAGCTCTGTAAGTACGAGGTCCCTTTCACTGTAGGGGCGGCTGGTGTTGGAGCCGCACTTATAGTGGCGTATTGGTGCTCATGGTTACTAGCCGCCCCTACAAAGCCACTGTAGGGGCGGCTGGTGATTGAACCGCCCCTACAGTGCTCCACTGTAGGGGCGGTTCAATCACCAGCCGCCCCTACAGTGGCACACCACTGTAGGGGCGGCTGGTGATTGAACCGCCCCTACAGTGGAGCACTGTAGGGGCGGTTCAATCACCAGCCGCCCCTACAGTGCTCCACTGTAGGGGCGGTTCAATCACCAGCCGCCCCTACAGTGGACATTCGAATAAAAGCTACAGCCAGCCTTCTTCCACCTCGGGACCAAGTGTTCAAACCGAGAAAAAAAGGTTGGGAGGCCTTGGGCTCCTCCTAAAACTTGGTCTACTAAGGGGGGGAGGTTTTGATCTCAAATACTTGGATGGAGAGCTTGTAGAAGGTAAGAAAATGCTATTCCACTCATTTTTTTGAAGTTTTAATGGTTGATTAGTGAGTAATTAGAGCTTTCTTTTCTCTCTCCTCCATGGTTCTTGAGCTTTGTATGAAGCAATTAGGCCCTTGTTTCCAAGCTATTAGTGTAAATAAGTTAGGGAAATGAGGTTGCACCCTTGGCTAGTCGATCTTACTTGATTTTAGTGGAGATTTACACTCTAATTTGTTGTATGTTTCATGTGCATGTAGATCTAGGGTTTGTTCTTTTATTTTTTGTTTTGTAATTTATGTTTCATGAAATTGGAATGAAATTGACCGGTGTGGGAATTGTAGTGAGCAAAAGAATTGTAGTGAGTTAAATATTTGTAGCCTTTAAAATTATTTATTCTAACTAATTAATAAAATTTAAAATATTTATACATTAATTATAATAAAGAAAAGTGCTTGAGCTATGTATGAAGCAATTATACCCTAGTTTTGAAGCTATTAGTGTAAATAAGTTAGATAAATGAGGTTGCACCCTTTTTTATTCGATCTTACTTGATTTTAGTGGAGATTTACATCCTACTTTCATGTATTTTTTGTGAATGATTTGTTTTTTTTTGCAATTTATGTTCTTGAAATTGGAATACAATTTGATTCATTTACTTTATTTTCTTTGGTTTGTTTGTTTTTACAAGATGGAGTATAGGAAATCTTGGATGTATGGTTTGTTAAGGTTCAAGGCAGGTTTTCGTGAAGAGGTGGACAAGTTTATTGAAGCCGCAAAGAAGCATGCAGCGACACTGATAGAGAATAAAGATTCAATTGTTTGTCCATGCAAGGATTGCAAGAACCAGATGGCATTTTCAGATGCCACACCATCAGAGAACATCTGATTGTGCGAGGATTTGTTGCAGACTACGCAGTGTGTGGGTTCATCATGGTGAAAAGTGCTTGTCAATGACAACAACGGTGATGGACTAGACATCGGTGATCCAGAATATGAGGATGAAGCCTTGCAATTCATGTTCCAATTCTCGGACGAGATTCGTTATCAAATGGATCGGGGACTGTGGCAGTGAACAAGGTGTGGAGCTAATGGCGACGGAGCACGTGATGGGGATGAAGCTGACTTTGACAATTTGGAGGAAATGCTTGAGGCCATTGGACCAGAAATAACCCAAAACCGCAAAAAAGGTCTCGAAAATTTTGGAGAGGTGAAAACGGCATCGAAGGAGACTGTGTATGGTGTTGAAAAGGGTTGTCCAATGCACTGGACGCTGCTACGTTTTGTGCTTGAGCTCCTCATCCTGAAGACTAAGTACGGCTGGTCGGACTGTAGTTTGATGATCTGTTGCATCTTCTGTCATGGTTGCTGCCACAGCCAAACTCAGTTCCCGCCAACACATACCACGCGAAGAAGGTTGTAAGTCCACTGACAATGCGTGTTGAAAAAATCCATGCATGCCCCAACCATTGTATCCTTTTTCGTGGTGACACGTTCAAGGATCTAGAAAAGTGTCCTCGATGTGGGGCCAGCCGGTACAAGAATAATGACCTTTACAGCGGGGGCGAAGCATCCACGGGGAAGAAGAGGAATAAGAATGGTACAAAAAAACCAGTGCAAGAATCTCAGTCCCCGGAGGACACTCCATTAGGCACTGATGCAAAGCAGAGAAGAATTCCTGCCTTGGTAATGTGGTACCTGCCAGTGACCGACCGCTTGAGGCGTATGTTCCAAAACCCTAAGGAAGCCGCACTCATGACTTGGTGGTATGATGAGCGTAAGGTTGATGATGATAGGATTGCACACCCGGCCGATTGTAGTCAGTGGCAAGACTTCGATACGAATCACGAAGACTTCAGCCAAGACCCACGGAATGTACGTTTCAGCTTGAGCACCGATGGGATGAATCCCTTTAATGAGAGGATGAGCAACCACAGCACATGGCCAGTGATATTGACCATGTACAACATCCCAATATTTGTGTCAGAAGAGAAAGTACCTTCTCCTCACTATTCTTATTTCTGGTCCGAAACAACCAGGCATTGATATAGACGTTGTTCCTCGAGCCTCTCATGCAAGAAATGGAGAGGCTATGGAGGTATGGGGAGCCCATGTATGATGCGTTCCGAAGGGAGGATTTCATATGTAGGGCAATAATTTTTGTTACCACCAATGATTACCCAGCGTTGTTTGCTTTGTCTGGACAGATCAAAGGCAAGACGGGATGCTTAGTATGTTTGGATGGTACCACATGGGTGTACCTAGATGGATCGAAGAAGATAGTTTACCTAAGGAACCGACGCTTCTTAAAGATTAGTCACAGGTATCGTAGCAAACTGTACTTGAAATACTATGACAACACCGTGGAGAATGAACCACCTCCGGAGAGACGTCCTAATGGAGAACATGTATACAGAATGGTGAGAAACATACGTGTCGTCTATGGAAAGAAGAATCCAGATGGAACGAACAGAGATAGGAGCACACCTCCTATGCAGGCGTACCATTTAAGAAACAATCGATCTTCTTTCAGTATCTACCTTATTGGAAAGAATTGGAGGTCCCCCATGCCATTGATGCAATGCACGTGCAGAAGAATGTCTTTGAGAGTCTCATGGCTACCTTAATGGACACAGGCAAGTCAAAGGATGGTCTGAAATCACGAAAAGACATGGTGCAGCTAAAAGTGATGCCAGAGCTTCATCCGATACTTCAGGATAATGGAAAAACACTCTCTGCCCGCGGCTAGCTTCAACCTAACCACAGAAGAGGGAGAGCGATATGCAATTTCTTAGGGGGGTCAAAGTCCCAACCGGGTTTTCAGCGAACCTGAAGAAGCTAGTGTCGATGAAAGACCTATCATTCACACACTGCAAGGCTCACGATTGTCATATGATGCTGACAGTATACCTTCCGGTTGCAATTAGGGCTATAAAGCCGGAGTTCTTGAAAATGGCCATCACCCGCATGTGCTACTTCTTTTCAAAGATCTCTCAAAAGTCATATGACAAGAAAAGAATGGAGGACCTACATCAATTCATGGTGGAGACCCAGAATATGAGCCAATCTTGGACGTCACGTCGATTTACAAGTGGCATACCCATGACCAGTTCAAGCCTGAGAACCAACGTAAACATGGCAGTGCACATGGCAGCGCACGTCCTTATGAGGAAGCCGTCAGTAGCAAACTCCACCAGGGGGTAAAGAAGTATCCCGATGTTGAAGCCATCAAATGGTCTAGTGATTGCCCAAAGAATATGTGAGAGGCAAGAAGTTCCTACCAAACCGGATAATGCAGTGTATGCCACTTGGAATGAAAAAGTTCCATGATTGGTACTTGCGTGCTATGCCAACGACACTCGAGACCATACAGGCATCCATCCCTTCCGGCACGTTTGGAACCCCATATTCGATAATTGCCTTCGGCTTCAGTGAGATGCAGACTTGCTTCCACCTAGGAGAAATGGACGTGAATCTAATTCGCACGTGGTGCCTGTAAGTAGTCTTTGCCCTCTCGATATGGTACCAATGTAACATTTGGACTTTATTGTAACTAACACAACACTCTGATTTGTAGAATGCAAGCACACATTGTGAACAGGTTCCAAGTTACAAATCTGGGTATGTAGACCCTCAACCTATAGCACAAACAAGATTTAAGTACCCCAAAAAGTGGAAACTGGATTGCAAAGAGCTAGATGCTGGAAAGACAGTGCAAAGAGAAGGAGAAATCCGGAGGAACAAGATAGGAAGAGTCCCTAAGGGTTGCCTCATTCCTCTCTCACTGTTTCAAAAACTCCAACATAACACTACAATATACATACCATACAACTTCGAGTAAGTTCGACTCTATACTTAAGGCTTTGTTCGATACATTTCGTTTGATGCAAATTAAAGAGTATCTGTTTCTTTCTTAGGTTGTTAAGTGAAAACATGAATCATTGGATTTGTATATGTGTCAACGTCGAAAGGAGCATGGCATGGGTCTTTGATCCAGCGGATGTTGCAGTGGAGTTATACAAAGACTTCATAGCGATTCTCAAGACGTATGTATATCGACAATCCTCATTACCTTTTATGTTTTATATATACTTGTAACATTCACCTTGGATACTAATAAGTTGCATTTTCTATAATCATTCAAACAGGGCATTTCGATTCTATGTTGATCACCATAAGGGAAGGTGTGACCCTAACAGGAAGTCTGATTTGTTTATCAAAACTCTATGTGCGGTAAGTGTCATTTACTCTGGTACTTCATTATGTCGTTGTGAATAGCATTACTTAAGATCTCCATATACACAGTGCCCCAAGCAAAGGCCAGGGAGTGTACATTGTGGATACTATGTATGTTGCATGATCAGTTGCAGGGGTCCGTACAGGAGACACCCCAACTTGGTAAGATTGAACCTATTCGCTCTCGTAGTATGAAAAGTTCACATATGCTATGAGATACTAAACCTAAACTTATTCTCTTGTAGTGGAACGAAGAGAAAAAACACTTCAAGGGACCCATACAAGGATGACGAGCTCCTAGAGATCGTCGGTGACCTTTGCAACTTCATACTGGACCAGATTATACATGTCAAAGGGACTTACCATAGCCTCATTTCCGAATTAGGTACAAATCCGCTTCTCCAACACCTTCGTGAGACTGAAAGGCTAGCTCTAGGACGTTGATGAACTTTAAAATCGTTTGGACTTGTTAATTATAACTATGTAATGGACTTGTCGGTGATGATGGAACTTGTATGGATGTAATGGATTTTGGATGATGATGGAACTTGTATGGATGGATGGACTTGTATTAATTCTCTTATGTTTGTGGATGGAACTTGTATGGATGATGGAAACTTATATGGATGATGAACTTTGCACTTCTCTTGTGTATGGATTATATATATATGTCGTGCTGTGGTTTGAGTTATATATATATACTGTGCTGTGGTTTCAATTATATAAATATTTATTTTTTTTACTGCAAAATGCACTGTAGGGGCGGCTCTAGATTGAACCGCCCCTACAGTGGTCCACTGTAGGGGCGGTTCAATCTAGAGCCGCCCCTACAGTGAGAGCCACTGTAGGGGCGGCTGGTGATTGAACCGCCCCTACAGTGGACCACTGTAGGGGCGGTTCAATCACCAGCCGCCCCTACAGTGGCTCTCACTGTAGGGGCGGCGGCACTGTAGGGGCGGCTGCCCCAACCGCCCCTACAGTGGGTGCACTGTAAGTACACCTTGATAGGAGCGGCTGGGCCAGCCGCCCCTACAGTGGTTCTACAGCCGCCCCTACAGTGCTATACTGTAGTAGTGTTTGCTACCGTAGTACTTTCGTTTGTATTTAACAAATATTATTCGATCATGTGCTAACTATGTTTAAAAAATTCATCTCGTAATTTATAATTAATCTGTATAATTAGTTATTTATTTTACCAACGTTTAATACTACATATATGCGTTCAAATATTGTTGTGATGAAGAGAGTAAAAAAATTAAAAGTTTGATGGAATCTAAACAAGACTAAGATTTGTTGCTGCTGCTGCTGCGGCACAGGATCTTAGGGAGCCAGAGGACGACTGACTGCTGGCAAAAAAAAAGTGCATGTGGGAACAACGTACGTACTGCATCTTGTGAGTTGTAGCGGGACGTGCATGGAATATGGATGCATGGCATGCATGAGCTAGCTAGCATGATTGGCGTGGATGAGGACGACGGACGGACGACATGCACATGGGGTACGGGGAGGCCCTAATAAGGGCTTGTTTAGTTCCGAAAAATATTTGGAATCTGCACTATAGCACTTTCGTTGTTATTTGACAAACTTTATCCAAACATGGACTAACTAGACTCAAAAGATTCGTCTCGATACGTAGATACTAAAAGTACAATCTGTTATTTTTTTACTTACATTTAATGCTTCATGCATACAGCTAAAGATTGATGTAACGGGAAATCTAAAAATATTTGACGAAGTTAGGCGAACTAAAACAATAAAACCTACTATACTACTAGATCGAGAGAGTCCGGCCTGCCGGCCGGCCGCGCTGGTTGTGTCCCGCGTGCATTGCTAGTAGTCTACTACTGTATGCGTACTATGCATGCATGCATGTCTGTACTGTAGTACGTGCCGCAAGAAACGTGTCTTGTCTGTCAGACATCCGCATTGTTTAGCGCTCGCTGCTCGCGACGCAAAAGATTCCACACAATGCAAGTCGCTCGACACCACACGTACTCCCTCCGTCCCTTTTTATCTGTCGTCCGGAAAGCGTGTCTATGAGAGAAACACGGATTTCTAGAGACAGTTATTTAGGGACGGAAGGAGTACACCACACCTCCTCGACCTCAGAGTGAGATCGACCATCAGCATCAGGTCAGGTCAGGTCAGGGAGAGCCGCAAAAGATTCGTTCCCGCCCCCGGGTTTTACTTTCTTAATCAGCCTCATCTCATCGACAGACATTTTGTCCAACGAACAGTGTGAGGGATATCCGTCTCTCTCTCTCTCTCGTCGTTGACGTTAAGCTGCTGCTTGCTCCGCCTCCGGTGTGCATGTCTGTATTTTGTTTCATTTCATCTGCTACTCTCTTCTATCTATCTATCTGTCTATCTATCTATCCCATAATTAAGAAGATGCAAAACATCATATCGTATCAGAGGCAAAAGCTAGAGGCAGATCTTTAGTTTGGACCTCAATATTTATAACCATATATATAGTCCATTTCTACCATCCTTAATATATGGTTACTATGTCCAACTTCCATAAGTTTAAATTACTGGATCAGTGAGTTATCATGTGTATATGGCACTACTGCATAGTATATATAGAGCTGAGCTAAGCAGCAGTACTACTGGAGGCATATATGACGACAATATAAATTATTCCTGTGCTATATATCACATTAAACTAATGCTAGTACAATAATCGTTGCAGACTTTGCAGTGAGATACTCCACTGCTGATCATGCTCAGCATTGTTAATTTCCCGAAGCTGAAGAGATCACTTCTCTTTGTACTACTCGGGTACAGGACCAGCATGGACTGCTGCTGCCAACTCACGCTTCTTTAGGCCGGCACTGTCACATCATAATTTATAATAAACATCTAGTACAATCATACGGAGTGCTCCCTCCGTCCCTAAATAAGTGTCGTCGTTGGTATGCGTGCCACATGTTTAACTCAATTTGTAGAAAATATGTGCAATATTTATATCTCTAAATAATTTTGTTAAAAAACTAGATGTAAAGATCTTTCCGATGATACTAATTACTTAGCATAAATATTAATATATTTTAATATATAATTGCCGGCAACTTTTTCTCAGGAAGCGAGAATGATATTTATTTAGGGACGGAGGGAGTATATAATAGCTGGAAGCTGGTCTCTTGTCCTGCGTCATCGTCATCATCCTACGGATTAGCAGTCGCAAATTGGTCAACTTGCACAATCTTATTGTATCTTATGTCTTATCTGTCTGCAGCGCCTGCTCATGAAAACTAGCGCTGTCACAACAGTTAAACCTGATTACTCTTTTTAATTAAGTGCCTTATGGTCACGTACGGCTAGCCATTTGTAGGTGTATGTATGTAGAGCTAATAGATGCGTCCTTCTTGTGTACAGCAGGCCACGAAAAGAGGAAAAACGCATCCGGCACCGGCTTCTCTGGTTCATCGCTGTACTCTCCGAGATCCTCTGACATGCATGTCTTCCTAGCTCGATCGTCCTTCTGGATACTAGCATAATCTTGATGACGTAATTAAAAAACTTTTTTCAGACATTATTATCAAGTACGGAGTACACAATCTATCGTTCATTCATATAAAAGTCAAAAGTGGATTCTCTCAACTTTCTTCTCTTTCACTTTTTACAGTACCCTCATGTCCCTCATCATCGATGAGTCTTACAACCCGGTCTCATACGAGTTCTAACTGTTTCCGTTCAGTGATGATAGTCTGAATCGAGACATGTTGGAGGATATATGATGCGGCCACTACATACAACTTTTGAACCGCAATCAAGCAACAAACTATATGTTATGGGGCACAACACATGGTGACATGGACATATGTTACTACTCCCTCCATTCCATATTACTACAAGTCATTCTAAAAATCTAATGTTTGACTAAAATTACAGAGAGAATTACAAAAAGTTATGACATCAGATAAGTATACTATGAAAATATAATTAATGAAGAATCTAATGATACTTAGCTGACATCATAAATATTATAATATCGTCATATAAATTTGGTCAAACTTGAGATAGTTTGACTTTCCAAGATTCTCGAAATGACTTATAATCTGGGATGCAGGAGTACTATTATAAAAAGTAAGAATTTATATGAAATTTCTATGGGAAACATATATAAACTAATTTAATGTTTTTTCTCGAATATAAAAGGTTTGACCATTTTTGTATTAAGTATGCTGAAGTTTTACAAGATGCGTCGTTTTAAAGCGCACGAAGGAGGTCAATGGTTTTTACATTTGATCTGAGCATGGTAGCCTGATCTCTTGTGGTGGTAGATTGCATCGATCTCTTGTCTCGCCCAAGGCGATAATTCATCTGCAATCTTGGAGTAGATGGGGATTGCAACGAGGATGGACTTGATGATCCAAATTAGGTGCCCGCAGCTCCGAGCCATTAGCGGCCCATGACATGTCGACAGCCTTCTTGCCACTGAGTCGACTGTGAAGGACCGAGAATGTAATCAGAAAGCGACCAGAGGGGGGGTGAATGGGAGCTTCAAATTTTCCTTTCGGAAACTTCTCGCCACTGTCTCGAAACTCAACCCCAAGAGCAAACCTTAGAGCTCGTAAGTGTTCTCGACCCTAGATGTAGGGTGGATGCTTCCACGAAGCACAGCGAGACACTCTACGACTCTCGAAATCCAACGTAAAAGTCGGAAACCCAAACCGACAACGAACGAACGGACCGCGAATGAAACTTGTCGGTGTTTCGTACCCGGGGGTATCACACCAACGAGTGATATGATCGCGTGCTTCTCTTCCTGGATGGTGATGCAAGAGGACACAAGGATTTATCCTGGTTGGGCAAAGAAGGCCCTACGTCCAGCGGGGGATGTTCTTGTATTACTTGCACCTAAGTGCTTGTACAGGGGAGAATACAAGCTCAGTGAGCGTGGACCGGAGTCCGGACTCGTGCCTGTGTGTGGACTCGTGTGTTGTGTCCGTCTCTTGAATGAGGGCCCTAGTGTCCCCTTTTATAGAGCAAGGGGAGGCCAGGGTTACATAAAGGTATTACAGGTGTCGGGGCGTATGGTGCTCCATACGGAGAAGGGTAGGAACCCTGTCTTGTCGGGGCCACTGGAGCCGATGTGATCGTCGCTGTTGAGGCGTCCTTGGGTCGTGGCTTCCATCCTGGGCGCGGACGTGGTGGCGCGACAAGGCGGGAGCCGTACAGCACCCATCCTGAATGTACAGTACGCGGCGGGGTCCTCCGGGTCTTGGGGTACCTGTCCTCTAATAGCATGAAAGTAGTTAGGGCTCGAAGGGCGCAGAGCCGGCTTCGAGGTGGTGCCACGGGGGCTCGAGGGGCGCGGAGCCGGCCTCGAGGTTTACAGTGCAGGGCTCGAGGGGCGCGTAGCCGGCCTCGAGGGGTTACAGTGCAGGGCTCGAGGGGCGCGTAGCCGGCCTCGAGGGGTTACAGTGCAGGGCTCGAGGGGCGCGTAGCCGGCCTCGAGGAGTTGCAGTGCCTGGCTTGGCCGAACAGTGCTGTACTGGTGCCTTTTGCCCATGCTTGTGGTGAAAACGAGACTTGACCTTTACACCGAGTTACTGTGGTACATGCTGTGCACTAGTGGACATGACCGGAGTAGGTGAAGGCATTAAATGCGTGGTATGGGCTGGTACGGCTGTCTGTACAGCTCGAGGTCCGTGCGTTAAGGCTCGAGGTGTGGGGGCGCGCTCGCCCGAGGCCTGGAGGGCTCGGGCGAGACGGAGAGCGATCGTGCTCGCCCGAGGCCTTGCTCGGAGGGCTCGGGCGAGGCGGAGAAAGAGCGTTCGCCCGAGGCCTGGCTGGGAGGGCTCGGGCGAGACGGAGATAGAGCGTTCGCCCGAGGCCTGGCCGGGAGGGCTCGGGCGAGACGGAGATAGAGCGTTCGCCCGAGGCCTGGCTGGGAGGGCTCGGGCGAGACGGAGATAGAGCGTTCGCCCGAGGCCTGGCTGGGAGGGCTCGGGCGAGACGGAGATAGAGCGTTCGGGTGTTTGCGTTGATTGGGGGTACCCTTTTTCGTACCACCGACAGTAGCCCCGAGCCCTTGTTTGAGTGCTTGCATTCGAGCAGGGGCTCCAGATTGGGATCTCGATGGATAGCTAACTGGTCTCGAGGGTTTTGTCGATTTGATTCCGTGGGTGTCGTGCGAGCGACACCCGCGGGTGTAGCCCCGAGACCATGGGGGAGTGGTTAGAACTCCCTCGTGGGCTTCCTGAAGAATCCTTCGTCGTTTGGGAACCTTCTGCCCAGTGGGCGCGCCTTTTTAGGCGGAAATCGTCAGGGAGCGGAGATCGCGGCGCCGTGTGTACCTGTCAACAGGCTCGAAATGTGGTTCGGTAGTCTCATTAAATATTGCGGTTACCTTTCCTTTGTCGTGGGAGACTCCGTCCGAGGCTTGGCTTGGAGGGCTCGGGAGAGACGGAGAACGAGCGATCGTTCGAGGCCTGGCCTTGAGGGCTCGGGCGAGATGGAGGTCGAGCGTTCGCCCGAGGCCTGAAAATCTCATGTTACACAAAGAAAAGAGATTAGTCGTAACTGTCCGAGTTCTTAGACCCTCTTTCGTCGAGGGGTGCCAGGCTGAACCGACTGGCCGGCTCCTCGAGCTGTCCGGCATGCCGATTGCCCTGGCTTGTCATCCCGCGAGTCCTTTCGATCGGATGCGAGGGGGGATGCCTCGTACTACCCCGAGTGGGCGAGTATCGAGGTTCCCGGTGAGCTGGTAACGGGGAATCCAAGTGAGAGCTCGTGCCCCGTTCGTTAGGGGTCGACTGTGGCCCGGAGGGCGGTCTCATAAAGCATGGGGGGCTCAGTCTGCAGGAGTGCCGGGTCCATTCGATAGGACCCGGTGGCTCGATGCCTCCCTCCGAGGGGATCTCACTGCACGTCGAGCTCCCCGCCTTGGATACACGTGAGGGGCCTCGAGGGCTCGGCCCTCGAGTAATGCCGCGAGTGGCGCCCCTTGGTGTCCCTGACTCGGGTGCTCGAAGCCGGCTGTCGAACCCTTTTCGAGGGCCAGCCTTCGCTGCTTCGAGACTTAGGGCCGGGGCCCGTTTTTACCTTTATGAAGAAGCCTCCGTCGTCTGGGAATCCTTCTGCCCGTTGGGCACGCCTTTTTAGGCGGAAACCGTCGGGGAGAGCGGCGGGCGCGAAGCCGGAGCGACGGTCGTGGCGGGCCCGGGTAGTGGAGCGAATGGAGAGGTAACGCGTGTACCCTGCATCCGGCTCGAGACGTGGTTAGGTGGGCGCATTGAATGCATTCGGTTACCTTTTACGTCGTGGGAGATCCCGCCCGTCTGGATTTCCCCTATAAATATCGAAAGAGGGGAAAAGAACCCTTTACTTTGCCTTTGCCTTCGCCGCCGCCGTAGCCTTACGCGCCCTCTCCTTCGAGCTAGTCGATTGGGGATTTCCGGCCGCCCGTCCGCTGCTCGGATCCGCGCCGCGCCACCGTCATGGCCGCCCAGACACAGATGCTGCCGGCCGAGGACTGGAGCCCGTCGAAGGTGACGCAGAGCGAAATGGACTCGCTGGTGGCCCAGGGGCTTCTGCGCCCCAACCCGGAGGAGGGACCCGCATGGTGGGTTATCCCGTCGGCGGAGCACCGGGAGCCGCACCCGCCGGAGGGGTACGTGGTGAGCTTCACGCGCTACCACCGTATGGGGCTCGGCGTCCCGCCGAGCCGCTTCTTGCGAGGGCTGGCCCACCATTTCGAGGTGGAGCTGCAACACTTCTCCCCAACTCCATCTCGCACGCCGCCATATTCGCCGCGGTGTGCGAGGGGTACCTGAAGATGGAGCCGCACTGGGAGATGTTCGTCCATCTCTTCCGGGGCGAGCTCTTCATCAAGTCCCTGAAGCCCAGCGGGAGGCGGCCCGTGCGCATGGGCTCCCTTGCCATTACCGCGAGGGCGGGGACCTCGTCGGCACCAATGTCCCCGCGAGTACCTGCGATACAAGCTTTCCACCAACCAGGCCGGGTGGGACGACCATTGGTTCTATCTGCGGAACGAAGGTGGCCTCCTTCCGCAGTACACCCCGGCAGGGTCCTCACTCAACGCCCGGAGAAGTGGACCTGGGGCGTTGCGGCGGACAGGCAACGCCACCTGGCCCCGCTGATGGAGATGATGAAGACGCTGGTGGCGAGAAGAAGCTGACCGTGCAAGCGGTCATTTGGGCGTTCCACCAGCGAAGAGTTCTTCCGCTGGCGGACCGCCCCCTTCTTATGCACGAGATGGGCCCGCAGGCTCAGCTCGAGGCGCTCAATCGCTCGAGGATGGCCGAAGAGAGGCTGTCCCGGAACGAGGGCGTCTCCCGGTGTCGATCACGATCCAGGGGCCGTTCGTCCCTGAATACTCCAACCTGGTTGCGATGGCACCCGACGAGGGGTGTCTCGACCTGGTAAGCCTCCCTCGAGTCGAGCTATCTCGAGCCTCCTCCCCCTTCTTCCTCCTTCGATCCGTTTGCATCCGTCTTGTGGTTTGTCTCATCACGCTTCTTTCTTTCTTCAGGGGGCATTTACTTGTCGCGCGTCGAGGCCCCCGGTGAGGGAGGACGCCGCGGATTCTCAGGTGAGGCGCCTCTCTGCTCAGAAGGACAAGGAGAGCAAGGATGCCAAAAGAAGAAAGAGAAAAATAAAAACTTGCGTCGCTTAGCTCGGGAGCAGAGACTGGCGAAGGCTCGTCGTAACCGTCAGCCTGGGGACGGGTCCCCCGAGCTGAGCTCCTCGAGCTCGGAGGAGGAGAGTGGTGATGAGGAGGAGGGCGACGACGAGGGGATGGATGCGCTTGATGCGCGCGGGGCTCGTCGATGACAGGGCTGACCGCTCCTCTGTGCAGGAGGGTACACTGGAGGTCCCACCGACAAAGGGGTCGCGCGGGACGCAGCCGCGGAAGGCGGCGCCGATCCCTGCCTCGTCGGGGGCCCGAGGTCCGTCGAGCTCCGCGCCGGATGTGCCCCTGGTCGTAAGAAGCCCCGGACCCGGAGCGCCTCCGCCACAGCGCCAACGGAGGCCGCCCCCGCGTCAGCCCAGACGGGGGTCTCGAGAGGGGTCGGGCCTCGAGAGGCGGTCGACAGGTCGAGAAGGGTTTCGGGCCCGACCCCCGCGAGCCGTCAAGGGCGCCGTCGAGCCCGCGGAGGAGCGGGCGCCAGGAAGAGGCGTCGAGCCCGCGCCATCACGAGCGTCGGGGAGGGAGCCCCCGAGCGTCTCGTGACCAGGGGCGCGAGCGTCCCCGGAGTCCATCGCCGCACCGCCGCCGGGACACGGAAGCGGACGCGGGAGGGCGCGAGACCACCAGCGCGGGCGCCGGAGCAGGTCCCGGAGCCCGCGCCGGGGCGAGCGCCACGACGTCAGCACGAGGGTGGTACGGTCGCCCTCCCGCGATGTGGGGCGGAAGGAGGGCTCTCCCTCGAGGTCGAGCCATGGGAGGCGTCGGGAGCCCTCCCCCATCCCAGCCCTGTGGAGACGGCCCAGGCGCAGGGCTCGAGCCGTGGGGTGGGCTCGAAGCCCCCGAGTGGGTCCGGCGATTCCGGGAAGAAGCCCAGCCGCCGCTTCGGGTGAGTAGTTTCCTTGGGTCTCGTCGGTAGTGAGGCTTCACCTCTTTGCTTTTGATGACGCGTGCCATCTCCGTCTTCTCAGGCGGGGGAGAAGCGCTCCTACCAGGAGGTGGACCTCGCTCGTTCCAAAGCGGGCCAAGACCTCGAGCCCCGTCGAGGCAACAGGCACCTCGAGGTATGGCACCTTCCTCGCTAGAGAGAGAAAGCCGCGGCTGGAGAAGGCCCGAGCTGCCATGGCTCGAGGGGGCCGGATGATCGGCGAATTTTGGTGAGGCCGTCGCCATCGACCACAGGGGTCGAGGTACTCTTCCTGGTTCTGATATCTCGTCATCTCGTATTGCAGGGGCCTCAGCTCATGGCATCGAGCCTGCCACCACCATATCCGCCGAAGCGCTGCCTCCCTCCCCTCCTCCTCCTCCCGCGATGGTGCCAACTGGGAGCGCCATCCTTCCCCTCACCACGACGGGTGTTCCGGGAAGCGCCTGGGGCGAGCACGGCCCCGCCGGCGTCTGGGGCTGAGGAGACTGCGCCCCTTGTGGCTCCGACCAGCACGGGCCGGGCGGCTGCGGAGGAGGGAAGGGGGGAGAGGCGTCGGCGGAGAAGGAGCCGACGGTGGAGGACCTCCTGAACGAGCTGGAGCAGGGGCCGCTCCTCGCCGCGGGCTCGATGACGGTGGGAGGCGCCCGAGGTGCCGGCTAGCGCCGACAAGGCGCCGGAGGGCCGGCCAGGGAAGAGGGCCCGGGGTCGAGCCTTCCTCGATCGATCCGCAACAGGAAGTGCCGCGGAGGGACGGAGGGAGTCGGGGCCCGTGCCGTCGGGCGGCGGGTCGCTGTCGGGGCAGCTCGAGGCGGAGGAGGATCTGCCCGACATCGAGCTCGACCGACCGATATGGCCGTTTCCCGTCCCACTGAGCCCGCCCCTTGCCGTGGTTCCCATCGAGCAGCCGGCCCAGCGGGGGGCCCCGCGCGAGGTGCGGTCCATCTTCCGGGAGGTGGCCGTGCTTATGGCGGAGGAGGGAGCGGTCCTGCTCCGAGGAGGCGGGCCGGTCCGCACAGGTGTCAGCCGCCCTCGCGCGGGCTGAGGCGGAGCTTCGAGATCTCCGCGCGGAGCTGAGCCGGAACGCCCAGATGGCGAGCCGGCTTAACGAGGCGGAGGCGGAGGTCCGGGTGGCTCGAGGCGAGGTCGCCGATCCAAGGAGGAGGCCGCCGCCGTTCTCGAAGCGTCGAGGAAGGAGGCCGCGGACGCCCGAAGCGAGGCCACCTCTGCCCGGGCTGAAGCCGAGGCGGCGAAGCAGGAGGCTGCTGACGCCCGTGGCGAGGCCGCCGCTGCCCGAACCGCAGCGGAGGCGGCGAGAAAAGAGGCCGAAGACGCGAGAGTGGTGCCGCCACCGCCCGAGCTGCCGAGGGGGCGGCGCGGCAGGAGGTGATCCGCAAGGATCTGGCCCTGGTGGAGGCGGGCCGGCTGATCGAGGACCTTAGGTCCGAGAAGCTCCTCACGCTGGCCGAGAAGCGCAGGCTGGAGCAGCGTGCTGAGGGCCTGACCAGCGACCTCGCCGCACTGGGGCAACACTGCGACGGTGAGGCTTACACCTTGTTCTTGTTTGGGTCTCGAAGTTTTTTGTTACGCCGCAGTCTCACTCTTCCTTGTTGTTGCGCAGGGGTCGAGAAGACGGTCGAGGAGCTCCGCGGGACGAACCAGGCTCTCTGGACCAACTCCAAGACGAGACGATGGTGGCGGGCGGGCTCGCTCCTCTCTCGACCGGCTCGGCCCATGTGGGGTGCTCCTCCTGTGACCGGCGGCAGAAGGTGCAGTGGCTCGGGGCGATGCCTTGGTCGACGCCTTGTGCTTCTTCGACGCAGCCGCGCGGGACCGTGTCCGGCAAGCTCTCCATCACGGCGTCAAGCAGACACTCGCGGTCGTTCGCTCCGGTTTCCGCTTCCCGGTCCACGTTGTCGCGAATGGCTTCATCGAGATCGAGGGGAAGGATGAGGAGTGGAACAACCGCCGTGTCGACAAAATTTTGAGAAGATGGAGAGGCCGGGGACGTCGCTCGCGAAGATCTTCGAGGAGGACGTGCTGCCTCCTGACGCCAGCAGCGGTGTCGGGAGCCCTCCTCCTTCGAGCTCGGGCGTCGAGGTGAGCCCGCCGCGGAGACCTCGGGGAGGAGTACCGCACCGACGAAGACTAGGGCCTGCGCGCCAAATTTGGGCACGAGGCCCTTGTAAGAATTTTATGACGTGAATGAGGGTACGTCGAGACCCGAATGTATATATGATTTGTTTTTTAAAAGGGTTGTTTTCCTTTCAAATGCGTTTGACCACTTCTCTTTGTCGCAAGCTCGAGTTTCTGCTAACTTAGTCTGTGTTCCTTCGATACGTCGCGAGCCCCTCGAGGGGAGGCGTAGGTAGGGCACCGTAGCCCGGGGGCGTAGGTGGCCGTCTACGTCGACGCCCCCCGACCTTGGAGGCTCGAGGTACTTTAGGATTTAGACGTCGCTAGTTCACTCGAGGCACGAGTCGAGACGAGGGTCAAAATTTTTGAAAAGAAAACGCGTTTTTTTCCGGAGTCTGGGGGGGGGGAGGCCCCCCCGTCAGCCCCCGAGGGAGGCTTGACCCTGAGCAAAGCAGGGTCGAGGCTACCTTAAGATGCGAAGCAACATGAACGACAATGCACGAGTTTGTTCATTCATTTGACATGTTTGTACAAAGTGATAAAATGAACAAGGCCTCGAGGCCTTTAAGGGTAGAAGCGACGTAGCTGAGATATGTTCCACGCGTTCGCCAGGATCCTGCCTTGGTCGTCGTAGAGCTTGTATGTTCCTGGCTTGAGCACTTCGGCCACGGTGTATGGGCCTTCCCACGGAGGGGTGAGCTTATGGCGCCCTCGATTATCTTGCAGCCGTCGAAGCACGAGGTCCCCCACCGCCAGGTCCCTTTTGCGCACGTGCTTGTGTCGTGGTAGCATCGAAGTGTTTGCTGGTAGCGTGCAGAGTTGATGAGCGCCACGTCTCGGGCCTCCTCGAGCTGGTCCTTGGCGTTGGCGAGCCTTTCGTCGCTGGTTTGCTCGTTGTAGGCTCGAAGTCGAGGTGAGCCGTACTCGAGGTCCGTAGGTAAGACGGCCTCGGCGCCGTAGGTTAGGAAAAACGGAGTGAACCCGGTGGCTCGACTCGGCGTAGTCCTGAGGCCCCACAGCACCGAGGGGAGTTCTGTAGCCCACCCCTTTCCGAAATTCTTGAGGGTCTTGAACAGCCTCGGCTTTAGCCCATGGAGTATCATGCCGTTGGCGCGCTCGACCTGCCCGTTGCATTGGGGGTATGCGACCGAGGCCCAGGTTACGCGAATGTTGTTGTCATCGCAGAAGTTGGTGAACTTTTTGCCCGTGAATTGGGTGCCATTGTCGGTGATGATGACATTAGGCACCCCGAACCGGTACATGATGTTGGCGATGAACTCGACAGCCCTCTCGGAGGTGGGGTCTCCTATCGGCTTAGCCTCGATCCACTTGGTGAACTTGTCGACGGCCACGAGCATGTGTGTGTACCCTCCACTTGTCCTTTTGAGGGGACCCACAAGGTCGAGCCCCAAACGGCAAATGGCCAAGTGATTGGGATCATCTGCAGGGCGTGTGCGGGCTGGTGCGTTTGCTTGGCGTAGAATTGACACCCATGGCACGCTTGGACCAAACGCTTGGCGTCCCCAATGGCGGTCGGCCAATAGAAGCCTTGACGGAAGGCGTTCCCAACCAGGGCCCTCGGCGCTGCGTGGTGGCCGCAAGCCCCCGAGTGCATATCGTCGAGGAGCTTGCGCCCTTCCTCGAGTGGGATGCAGCGTTGAAGGATCCCAGTCGGACTTCGTCGGTATAGCTCCCGTTCGTCGCCGTAGATGACGTAGGTCTTGGCCCTCCGAGCGATGCGTCGGGCCTCCGTCTTGTCTTCTGGTAGCTCGCCTCGCGTCAGGTAGTCGAGGGGTAGGGGTCCGCCAGTCGAGGGGCCGTGATGACGAAGAGGCGTGTGCGTCGACCTGCATCGCCTCCGCGGACGTCGAGGGGTCCTTCTCGAGGGGTGGCGTTGAGAGTCGAGCCCCGTGTCTTGCTCGAGGGGTGGCGTCGAGGGGCCAGCCCCCGGGTCGATTTCGACGGATGGCTCGAAGACGTCCCTCGAGAAGACGTCTGGCGGTACCGTGCCGCGCGTGGACGCCAACTTTGCCAGCTCGTCTGCGGCCTCGTTGTACTTCGAGCTATGTGGTTGAGCTCGAGGCCGTAAAACTTGTCTTCCAGCTTGCGCACCTCCCCGCAGTATGCCTCCATCTTGGGATCGATGCAGCTTGAAGCCTTCATAACCTGGTTGATGACGAGCTGCGAGTCTCCTCGGGCGTCGAGGCGTCGGACCCCGAGCTCGAGGGCGATGCGCAGCCCATTGACGAGGGCCTCGTACTCGGCGACGTTGTTGGAGGCGGGGAAGTGCAAGCGTAGCAGGTAGCGCATGTGTACTCCGAGGGGTGAGATGAAGAGCAGGCCTGCTCCTGCCCCCGTCTTCGTGAGGGATCCATCGAAGTACATGGTCCAGAGCTCGGCTTGAATCTGTGCCGGCGGGAGCTGAGTGTCGGTCCATTCAGCAACGAAGTCCGCCAACGCTTGCGACTTGATGGCCTTTCGCGGGGCATAGGTGATGGTCTCCCCCATTAGTTCGGCGGACCACTTGGCGATGCGCCCCGTGGCCTCCCGATTGTTGACGATCTCTCCGAGGGGGAAGGACGACACCACCGTCACGGGATGAGCGAGGAAGTAGTGCTGGAGCTTGCGCCTTGTGACGATGATGCGTGCCGTAGAGCAGCTTCTGGATGTGCGGATACCGGACCTTGGCCTCGGAGAGTACCTCACTGGTGAAGTATACCGGTCGCTGGACCGGCAATGTATGACCCTCCTCGTGCCTCTCGACGGCTATGACCGCGCTAACCACCTGAGTGGTTGCGGCCACATAGAGGAGGAGGGGCTCGGGGGAATCGTCACCTTCGGCTGGTCGCGGGGGCACGAGAATTGGTGCAGAAGAAGTCAGCAACCCCTTCAACTGGGTAAGGCCTCCTCGGCTTCGGCGGTCCACGCAAAGTGTTCCGTCTTTTTTAGCAGGCGGTGGTAGGGGTAGTGCTTTTTTCCCCAGCCTCGAGATGAATCTGCTGAGAGCGGCTAGGCAGCCTGTTACTTTCTGCACACCCTTGAGGTCACGAATCGGGCCCATCCTCGTGACTGCTGAGATTTTTTCAGGGTTTGCCTCGATCCCCCGTTGTGAGACGATGTAGCCAAGTAGCATGCCTCGAGGCACACCAAAGACACACTTCTCGGGGTTGAGCTTCACATTCTTGGCCCGGAGGCACTCGAACGTGGTCTCGAGGTCGCTGATGAGGTTCCCGACTTTTTTAGTTTTAACCACGATGTCATCGACGTAGGCCTCGACGGTCTTGCCTATGTGCTCGCCAAAGATGTGCTGCATACATCGCTGGTACGTTGCCCCGGCGTTTCGCAGGCCGAAGGGCATCGTAACATAGCAATACATACCAAATGGCGTGATAAAAGAGGTTGCGAGCTCATCGGATTTTCTCATCCTAATTTGGTGGTAGCCGGAATACGCATCAAGGAACGAAAGCACTTCGCACCCAGCAGTGGAATCGACGATCTGGTCAATTCTAGGTAAAGGAAATGGAACTTTTGGACATGCTTTATTCAGACCAGTGTAATCTACACACATCCGCATTTTTCCATTCTTTTTCCTAACTAGTACAGGGTTAGCTAGCCACTCTGGGTGAAAATACCTCCTTGATGAATCCGGCCGCCAAAAGCTTGTGCACCTCCTCGCCGATGATCCTGCGCTTTTCCTCGTCGAAGCGGCGCAGGCGTTGCTTCACCGGTCTGGACCCGGCCTGGATCTCCAAGGCGTGCTCGGCGACTTCCCTCGGTATGCCCGGCATGTCCGAGGGGTTCCACGCAAACATGTCGATGTTCGCGCGGAGAAAGTCGACGAGCACTGCTTCCTATTTGGGCTCGAGGCTGGTACTGATGGTCAGCGTCTTGCCATTGGCCGAGGTCGGGTCGACGGGTATTTGCTTGGTGTGCTCAGCCGGCTCGAAGGTGCCGGCGTGACGCTTTGCTTCTGGGCCCCCTCGGTGGCCAGAGCTGCCAAGGCCTCGAGCGAGTCGAGGTGGACGTTGGCCTCCCCCCGCTCGACGCACTCCACGTCGCAGTGGTATGCGTGCTCGTAGGAGGTGTCAACGGTGATGACCCCTTTTGGCCCCGGCATCTTGAGCTTCAAGTACGTGTAGTTAGGAATCGCCATGAACTTGGCGTAGCCTGGCCGGCCGATGATGGCGTGGTAGGTCCCTTGGAAGCCGACCACCTCGAAGGTGAGCGTTTCCTGACGGAAGTTTGCCGGCGTGCCGAAGCAAACGGCAGGTCGATGCGCCCGAGGGGGTGGGCCTTCTTTCCTGGTACTACTCCGTGGAACCCCCCGACGCTGGGTCGGAGCTGTCCCTCTGAAATCCCCAGGAGGTCGAGGGTCTCGAGGTATATGATGTTGAGGCTCGAGCCCCCATCCATCAACACCTTGGAGAACCGAACGTCGATTATGATGGGGTCGACGACGAGGGGGTAAGCCCCGGGTTTATGACACGGTCCGGATGGTCGTCACGGTCGAACGTGATTGGCGCATCGGACCAGTCAAGATACCGGGGGGCGTCGTGGCCAAGCGAAAAGATTTCCGGCGCTCCTTCTTTCTTTCTCGAGCTGAGAGCCCGACGGTCGGCCCCCCGTAGATCATGTAGCAGTCGCGCACCGGGGGAAGTCGCCATCTGCGTTCCTGCCGCCGCGTCGATCGGTATCCTTTCCCTTAGGCGCGTCTTCCCTCTTATCGCCGAGCTTGGAGTAGTAGCCCTTCAACAGTCGGCAGTCTTTCAACTTGTGGTTTACGGGCCCCTGTGGTAGGTACAGGGATCCTCGAGCATCTGGTCGAAAACAGCCCATCGGGGGGCCTCGGGGCTTCTTAGGCTCGAGGGCGCCCGCGAGCACCTCTTTGTCGTCGTCGTCATCGGCGCCACGCTTCGCCTTCTGGCCCTTGCGTTTGTTTTTCTTCCTTTTGTTGCCGTCATTGTTGTCGTTCTTGGCGTCGTTGCCCTTGTTGGAGCCCTCCGGCGCGATCACCGCCTTGCCTTTGTCCGTGGAACGGCCAAAGAAGGCCCCCACTGCTTCGTCGCCCGAAGCAAAGCTGGTGACGCGATCCATCAGGTCCTCGACCGTCCCGGGACGGTAGCGTCCTAGCTCATGAACAAGCTCTTGGCATGTCGTGCCCGCGAGGAACGCTGAGATGACGTCCTCGTCAGGCACGTGGGGGAGCTCGAGACGCTGCTTCGAGAACCGTCGAGCGAAGTCGCGGAGGGGCTCGTCCGCCGCCTGCCTGCAACGCCGTAGGTCCCAGGGGTTGCCTGGACGCACGCAGGTCCCCTTGAAATTCCCGTCGAAGACCCTGACTAGGTCGGCCCAGTCATGGATCCGATCCGGCGGGAGCCCCTCGAGCCACCGGCGGGCGGTGTCCGAGGAAAGTGGGAGTTGACGTATGATCACGCGGTCGTCGTTCTTCGCTCCGCCCAGTTGGCAGCCAAGGCGGAAGTCCGAGAGCCAGAGCTTGGGCTCGACCTCCCCGTCATACTTCACGATGTTGGTCGGCGGTCGGAAGCGGTCGGGGAGGGTGAGCTGCGGATGGCCCGGCTGAAAGGGCCCGGGGGCTCGAGGACCTGCCGGTCCTCGTCGCTGTCGTAGCGCCCCCCTCGATGGGCGCTATAGCCACGCTCTTGGGCCCCTTGTCCTTGCGCCGTCGGTTGATGTCGTTGCGGGCGTCGTTGGGGTCTCGAGGTGGCCGGTTGTCGACGATCCGTTCGCGGACTGGCCTAGCTCGAGAGGCGTCCGGCTGGTGGACGGATGCCTCGCGAGCGTCGTGGGGCGTGTCCGCCGGTCTCCCCGAGGCTGCTCCGCGTCGGCGTGACGCCGAGCTCTCGGCTGCTGTACCGCGGCTGTCTCGAGGAGGTTTTTCATTTCTCCGAGCATGCGCTGGCATCGGGGTTGGAGACGGCGGGCAGGTCACGGAGCATCATAGCCGCCGCCACCACGTTCTGCCCAGCTCGCGGGAAACATACCTCAGGGCGTGCTGGTGCCCCGTCCTCGAGGATCCGCCGGTGGACCTCTCGAGCCCGGCCTCGAGCTCCGGCTCCTCGGGGCTGGGGTGGGGTGGTTCCTGCATCAGGGTTTGCCGGAGCTGCAGCAGGTGTCGCCGTTCTTCCTCGGCTTTGGTGATTGCCTCTTGCACTTGTGCGAGTTGCGCCGCCCGGCCATCGTCGTGCTTAGGCGGTACAGCCGGTGCTGGAGGTTCGTCCCTTCCCTGAACGCGTGATCCGCCTGCCGCGGCCACGTCGCTAGGTCCCTCTAGGTCGAGGGCCGGCCTGTCGTCGTCGCCTTCGTCCTCGGTATCGCATACGACTCCCTCGAGTTGGAAGCACTCCCTGGTGGGATCCCAGAGGTCGGGGTCGTGGTAGTCGTATTCGTCGGAGTCGGAGCTGTTGACGGCACGCCGCCTTGGCCGATGCTGGGACCGCAGCTCGCGGTACCATTCTCCGACGGTGGCTCGCCGAGGTGGCTCGAAGGTCGCAAGAAGTCGCGGTCGACGCACGCGGGGTGGACGATCTCCAGGCTGGCCATGGCCTGCAGCAGCGCGCCCGAACGCTGCTCCCGGTCCGCCACCGTCTGGTCCTGATGGCGCTCGTCGAGGCGGTGGGCGTATACAGCCGCAGAGTTGTCGAGGCCGACCGGGAACCGCTGGCGTCGAGCGCGGCGCGACCCGTGCGGGAGGAGGCTGAGTGGCGTCGACGGCGCACGGCTCGGAGGCCTCTGGCCTGGTTCCTGGTCCGTACGCATGATGAATGCGAAGTCGCTAGGCGGGCGCGGGTGCGCCCTGGAGGTCTCCGGCCGCGCGCCGGGCTGGTTTCCCCTTGGGGACCCTGCACCGGCTACGGGGGCGTAGGTGTTTGCCGCGGGCACCGCCTGCGCCCGGCGACGGTGAGGTGACGACGGCGCCGCTCGCGATGTGGCGACGTGTGGTGGTGCGGGCGACGCGTCACGCCCCCGCGCGGGGGTGGCGTGACACGCACTCCGCTCGGCCCTCCGTGGAGAGCAGAGTCAGCTCGTTGCCGTTGCCTGTGGCCAGGAACTCGAGGCTCCCGAACCAGACGACGGCACCAGCCGAGAACGGAAGAGGGGATGAAGCCATCCAGGAATCAACGAGAAATCGGCTCGGACACGCGAAGTCCCCTACCTGGCGCGCCAACTGTCGGTGTTTCGTACCCGGGGGTATCACACCAACGAGTGATATGATCGCGTGCTTCTCTTCCTGGATGGTGATGCAAGAGGACACAAGGATTTATCCTGGTTCGGGCAAAGAAGGCCCTACGTCCAGCGGGGGGGATGTTCTTGTATTACTTGCACCTAAGTGCTTGTACAGGGGAGAATACAAGCTCAGTGAGCGTGGACCGGAGTCCGGACTCGTGCCTGTGTGTGGACTCGTGTGTTGTGTCCGTCCGTCTGAATGAGGGCCCTAGTGTCCCCTTTTATAGAGCAAGGGGAGGCCAGGGTTACATAAAAGTATTACAGGTGTCGGGGCGTATGGTGCCCCATACGGAGAAGGGTAGGAACCCTGTCTTGTCGGGGCCACTGGAGCCGATGTGATCGTCGCTGTTGAGGCGTCCTTGGGTCGTGGCTTCCATCCTGGGCGCGGACGTGGTGGCGCGACAAGGCGGGAGCCGTAGCACCCATCCCGGAATGTACAGTACGCGGCGGGGTCCCTCCGGGTCTTGGGGTACCTGTCCTCCAATAGCATGAAAGTAGTTAGGGCTCGAAGGGCGCGGAGCCGGCTTCGAGGTGGGCCACGGGGGCTCGAGGGCGCGGAGCCGGCCTCGAGGTGTTACAGTGCAGGGCTCGAGGGGCGCGTAGCCGGCTCGAGGGGTTACAGTGCAGGGCTCGAGGGGCGCGTAGCCGGCCTCGAGGGGTTACAGTGCGGCTCGAGGGGCGCGTAGCGGCCTCGAGGGGTACAGTGCAGGGCTCGAGGGGCGCGTAGCCAGCCTCGAGGAGTTGCAGTGCCTGGCTGGCCGAACAGTGCTGTACTGGTGCCCTTTTGCCCATGCTGTGTGGTGAAAACGAGACTTGACCTTTACACCGAGTTACTGTGGTACATGCTGTGCACTAGTGGACATGACCGGAGTAGGTGAAGGCATTAAATGCGTGGTATGGGCTGGTACGGCTGTCTGTACAGCTCGAGGTCCGTGCGTTAAGGCTCGAGGTGTGGGGGCGCGCGTCGCCCGAGGCCTGGAGGGCTCGGGCGAGACGGAGAGCGATCGTGCTCGCCGAGGCCTTGCTCGGAGGGCTCGGGCGAGGAGGAGAAAGAGCGCGCCCGAGCCTGGCTGGGAGGGCTCGGGCGAGACGGAGATAGAGCGTTCGCCGAGGCTGGCGGGAGGGCTCGGGCGAGACGGAGATAGAGCGTTCGCCCGAGGCCTGGCTGGGAGGGCTCGGGCGAGACGAGAGGGAGATAGAGCGTTCGCCCGAGGCCTGGCTGGGAGGGCTCGGGCGAGACGGAGATAGAGCGTTCGCCCGAGGCCTGGCTGGGAGGGCTCGGGCGAGACGGAGATAGAGCGTTCGGGGGTTCCTGACCTTACTGTTCCTGGACCGGACTCACGAGCAAGGAGCGTCCGGTAAACAACAAGTGAGTCCGGTCGAAAGAAGACCGCACGATAAACAGTTTTAAAGAGGCGCGCCTGGGTCACACCCTGGAAGCCAGCCAGCGTCCGTCAATCACGAAACAGGCCAAAACTGGGCCGTCACGACCGGACTAACAAGGGAGCGTCCGGTCACCCCCGCGATTTCACAGTTCGTCCACCGAATCGATTCGATCTCACCAAAACAAATCCTTAGGGATCAAACTGGTGAGTAGAGCACAAGGAGGATAGGAGCTATCTCTAAGAGGTCATGGCTCGAACCTATCTCCAATCGGTGAATCGAAGAAATTCGGGGGAAGGGAGAAGAGAAAAAGAATGAAAAGCTGACCGAAACGAAAATCGATCGATCTCCTAGACCATGAGGTTAGAAGTGAATTCCTTCGTTGAAAGAAGTGCTCACGATCTAGAATAACTTGGTTCAAACGGATTTGCAAAGATTGAACCGAGCAAAGAGATCAAGCGATGGGAAAATCGTGGAGAAAAGGATTCCGCGAAGAACACAAAAACAAAACGCGAATCACAAGCACGAAATTGCAACCGTGTGGCTACCACACGCTACAACAGTGAGGATACGGCCTCACTTCCTCAAAACTTCAGTACACAGAGGTATGGTTCTCTGTGGATCTCAGCACTACAGCATGGGATGATTGAGAGAGCAGGCAACCCTAGAAGCAAAGAGCAGAAAGACTGAGATTGATGGGGAGGTGGGTGTCTCCCCTATTATCCTAATTCTAACTATTCCTAATCCCACTCTACCCCTAACTACTTACAGAGCGAACCAGCTAAACCCTAGGGTATTCTGGACCAACTCGATGGTAGGTGGATCCGACGGCACGCCCGCACAACTCGTAGCGTTGCCTCGACGCAACCTCCGATTGCCGCCACGTGCCGCCCTCGCTCTGCACCCCCGGTTTGTGGCCCAAACCGGGAAACCAGCCTTTCCAGCCAACCCCCCGGTTTTGAGGCCCAAACCGGGAAACCAGCCCACCACCAGCATCTGAGTTTTGTGGCCCAACTCAGCAAACCGCAGCAGCACCCAGGTTTTGAGGCCCAAAACTGGAAACCGTCCTCAGCCCGAGTTTTGTGGCCAAACTCGGAAACCAACAGTGCCAGGTTTGAGGCCCAAACCTGGAAACCGTCCACCCGATGGTTTTTCTCTGGCTCTACCACCAAACCGAAGCTGTAGAAGGGATGCACCGCCCGTGCACCCCGTCCACTGACATGTGTCCCAAGTCCACGACTCAGGCAACACATGACCGCATGTCTTCGCTCGTCGCTGTCCCAGGCTGCCAGCCACCACAGCTGATCCTCGGGCCACCGGTCCCTCAGTCCAAGCCTCACGTCCGCCCTTCGCCACTCTCGGTCCATCGGCACGGCACGTCTCTACTTGACCTTCACCTTGCCTCTGATCACTGTATCCGTGCTCGACACCTGCACACACAAGCCAAGCCAAAGAACATGCGCATCATCCCAGTTGACAATCACTCATCACTCAGAGACTCGGCATACACCCATGTATCTGCAATCTCCCCCTTGATGAGTGCATTGTCAACTACCAACACAAATCATAAAGAAATAGAAGGAGGAAGAAGAGAAGAGAGAAAACTCAACCAAAGACCCAAAAGCATAGCAAAGCCGAAGAAGGTCAAGTGGAAAGAGCAAAACAACTTGGTTCCCAAAGACATGGGCAACGGCTCGACGCAACCAAGCAAAGCAAAGCTAGCCCTCAAGAAGAGGTAGAACAGGCTCAACACCGCTAGCAGATACCAAACGAGAAATCGAAGCAAATGCTAGTCCCTCAAGACAGAGGCACAGAGGCTCAACACAACTAGCAAAGAAAGCTCGATACCAAAGCAACAAAAAAACTCCCCCTCGAATAGTGCAACCAACCAGGAAAGCCCCCCCTTAGTTCAAACGGAGGGTAATGATTTGCAATTTTCCCCCTTAGTTGAAAATGCACTTATCAAGAAACAATGCTCCCCCTCAGAAAGTGCCAACACGCAGACTTCTCCCCTTCCAAAATGCATATGAGTCAAATGCAGTTAGGAGCTTCAGGAGTTATAGAGTATACGCAAAAGAGTGCAAAAGATGCTCTACAGAGTTCTGATCCGATGACTCAGGAAATGCACAGAATGCAAGCAAAGGCTCAAACTGATCACTAAATCTGAAATGAGAGCACAAAGAGCAGTTTTTAGCCGAAAAGGTATTCACCATCAACATAGCACATACAGAAAGTCAAACAAGTGCTAAACATGTATACAAGGTGAACTACCCCTAGCACAGTTCAATCATCATGCTGATACAAATTGAAAAATGAAGCATATACTTGCGATTTTAATCGGAGTTGCAGCGGTGAAATTACACAAGTTTAGAAATCAACATGTGACTGCGAGAGGTTGAATGCTTGTTATTGCCTAACTTTCCAACTGTGCGAAGCCTATGCATAAGCAATCCGAAGCTTAAAGCAATAGTTTCGGTCATACACTACACAGCTCAAGTTTAACTCAAAGTGCAATGAGAAACAGTCTCGAAACTGTGAGGTGTTAACAAGCAAACCCATCTCGATCTTTTTAATTCACTTAACTTGGTTCAGATTTTAAACAGAATATGACATACCAAGCAAGTGAATGACTCAACACTAGAGACATAGCAACCTAGCATACATAGATAGCATAAGTGACTTCGACACAGCCTACATGCTAGTTGCATATCTCAATGGTGAACATTTTCAAGTTTTAAGTTCATTATCAAATTTCACCATTCAAAAATAGCTCAGCTCACAGTATGTATCAGTGATCAGAAAGAGCATAAGCTACAACATCTACATAAAGCATCGGAGCAAAAACTACAAGAGCATAGTTACATTCTTCAGACTATATTCATGAAGCTCAGAATGTAAAAGCGTATGCTGAAATGCAAATGATGCATGAAGAAACCAAAAGGAAGCAAAAACAATTGAAAAAACACAAGTCAGTGTATCATAAGAGTCAAAAATGTTTCCCCCAACTAAAAGGGGAAACACACACCAAGCTCACCTCTTAACCGATTAAAAGTCGATTGGTCCAAGGCTTGGTGAAAATATCAGCCAACTGATGATGAGTATCGACATGGCGAAGGTCGATATCACCCTTCTCATAGTGGTCTCACAGAAAATGAAAGCGCACATCAATGTGTTTGGTCTTCGAGTGAAGCACAGGGTTCTTAGCAACGCTAATGGCACTCGTGCTGTCACAAAGCAAAGGAACGCAAGAAAAGCTCAGACCAAAATCACGCAAAGTGCCCATCATCCAGAGTAACTGGGAACAGCAGCTAGCCGCAGCAACATACTCAGCCTCCGTGGTAGACTGAGCGACACTAGACTGCTTGCGAGAAGACCACGAAACAAGAGAAGAACCAATAAACTGGCAAGTCCCAGAAGTGGACTTGCGGTCAATACGGCAGCCAGCAAAATCGGCATCGGAATAACCACAAAGGGAAAGAGTGGAGGAAGCAGAATACCAAATCCCGAATTCTGGAGTGAAGGATAAGTACCTCATAATGCGCTTGACCGCCTGACGGTGAGAAGTGCACGGCGAAGACTGAAAACGCGTGCAAAGACACACAGCGAAATGGATGTCCGGGGTGTCGCCGTCAGGTACAGCAGCGACCCGATATACTCCGGTACTCCTTCTGGTCCACTGCTTCTCCCTCCTTGTCCGCATCCAGGGCCGTCGTGGTCGCCATGGGTGTTGGAAGAGGCTTGGCCTCACCCATGTCGAATTTCTTCAAAATGTCCCGGGTGTACTTGCCCTGGTGCACGAACGTCAAAAACGTCAACTCCCCCATCATGCTCATCTCGAATTCCCTGCTCATTGTATCTGCAAACTTGGCAACCAAAGCGTGAGAGGAACCACAAAAATGATATCATCCACGTAAATTTGGACCAAGAGAGTATCAGTGCCTTGCTTGAGGAGAAAGAGCGTTTTATCTACACATCCCATTTTAAAACCCTTAGCAAGCAAAAAGGTTTTCAACCTATCATACCAGGCTCTAGGGGCTTGTTTCAAACCATACAAAGCTTTGTGAAGTTTAAAGACATGGTTTGGAAACTTGGGATTTTTGAAACCGGGGGGTTGTCTAACATACACCTCCTCTTCTATGTAGCCGTTTAAGAAGGCACTCTTGACATCCATTTGAAAAAGTTTGAAACCTTTGGATGCAGCAAAAGCCAAGAGTATTCTAATTGCCTCCAAACGAGCTACAGGAGCAAACGTCTCCTCATAGTCTATCCCCTCCTTCTGACTATATCCCTGGGCTACGAGTCTGGCCTTGTTTCTCACAACATGGCCATCTTCTCTCTGTTTGTTTTTGAAAACCCATTTTGTCCCAATAGGATGACACTCAGAAGGTGGAGACACTAGAACCCAAACCCGATTTCTCTCAAAGTTCTCAAGCTCCTTATGCATGGCATTTACCCAATCCGGATCCGTCAAAGCGTGTCCAACATCCCAGGGTTCAAAATCAGCAACAAATGCAGAATGAGCAAAGTGAGAGATTTGCCTTGACCGGGTGACGCGTTCGTCGATGCTGTCGATCATCTGCTGAGGCGGGTGCTGGCGCTAAATATGTCGTGGCGCCTCCCTTGCCGAAGTGGCCTCCCCCTCAACAGCAGCTGGTGCCTCCCCGGGTACAAAGGGTACCGCTCGGGGTGGCGGATCCCACGGCCCCCAGGAAGAAGAACTATCGGGGCCGTGAGTCATCGTAGAAGTCGCTCTTTGCGGCACAGCAGGTGGAGGAGGTGCAGGGTCATCTATCCCTTCAGCACCTTCTTCTTCATCATCGAAAAGAGGCTCGCCAACCTCGTAATCACCTGTACGCTTAAAACGAGAAGAAGGACAAACCATGGGCTCGTCGAAGGGGACATCAGATGTCTCCATGACTCGGTTAGTGTCAAGGTTAAGTACACGATAAGCTCGAGTGTGAGTGCCATAACCCAAAAACACACCGTCAGAAGAACGAGACTCAAACTTGTCCAAGTTGCCCTTTTTGAGTATAAAACAATGGCAACCAAAGACTCTAAAATAACTCACCTTGGGGAGTTTTCCAGAATGCAACTCGTAAGAGGTCTTTTTCAAGAAAGCTCGAAGAAAAATGCGATTGGAAATATAGCATGCAGTGCTCATAGCTTCGGCCCAATATCGCCTAGGAGTCCTATGCTCATCGAGCATGGTCCTGGCCATCTCTACAAGGGTCCGATTCTTCCTCTCTACAACACCATTCTGTGGCGGTGTGTAGGGGGAAGAAAACTGATGCTCCAAGCCCAAGGAGTTACAAAACTTCTCAAAATCCGAATTCTTGAATTCGGAACCATTATCACTCCTAATAGCTCGCATTGAGTTCAAATGGAACTCATTCTGGGAAGTGCAAAATCAGATTCTTGCGAGGCTAGGGAGAAAGTCTCGGTCTTCTCAGCTAAAAAAAAAGAAAGGGAACCCACGAATATGTCGAAAAAGGTCATCAACAACAACAAGCACATACCCACTTCCCCCCAACCGAGCTCACCCGAGCCGGACCAACAAGGTCCATGTGTAAAAGCTCTCTAGGGCGCTTGGTCATGACCTGATGAGTCACTGGTGTGGGGAGCGGCAACCATCTTCCCATGTCTACAAGAATGGCAAACAAGATCCTTCTCCATGGATAACTTGGGCAATCCTCGGATTAGGCCAAGTGAACTAAGTCTTGCAAGCAAGTCGAAGCTCAAATGTCCTAGTCTCCTATGCCACTTCCAAAGATCAGAGGAGGAAGGTCTAGCCACAAGACAACGAGAAGTGCCAAAAGACTCAGAGAAATTCGCACGAAAGACTTTTCCAAAGGGCGAAATCAACACACAAGATTGCCCTGAGGATCCAAAATACGACTGAGATTCGGTTTAAAACGAATCTCATAGTCATCATCGAAAAGTTGCAAAACAGAAGAAAGAAGGTTAAAATGCAAGTTAGAACAAGAGCAACATCGCGCAACACAAAGTGCTCATTAACTCGCACAGACCCACGAGACAGCACCTACCTTTGCTTGTGTGCCCAAGGTGATATACTCCTTTCCGGCGACCGGACTAAGACTGGAGAACCACTGGCGTTTCGGTCATGTGCCTCGAACACCCGGAATCCACCAACCAAACGTTCTCCAATCGTTTTACCTACATCAATAAAAAGACATAGGGTGAGCATACGGGCCAACACTGGGGTTAGTGAAGTAAGGAGAATACCAGTGTTGGGCCGGCTGCTCAAAAGAACGGTTAGCAGAAAAAACCATTCCTAGCACACCTACGGAGGAAGCGATCACTACGTTTAGAAAGACGTGGTCCGCTGGGGAAGGAGCGCTCACCGCGATACTCAAAACGCGGTGGAGGAAAGCGCTCAACTACAAAGCCACCGCCACGGGGTCCATAGCCTACAACTGCAGGCTCCCGCCGGGCACGCTCTCTACGAGGTCTAGGCCTAGGAACTTGAGGCACTGCACCTCTAGGCCTAGCATCTCTCCTCGGAGCTCTCCTCTGCCTAGGCCTGGGAACTTGAGGTTCTGGACCTCTGGGCCTAGCAGCACGTCTCTGAACATTTGGCGCATGTACATCATGGAGAGGATGGCACATGTCCACATTGTTCATCTCCCTAGCACGACGCGCCTCTCTCTTGCACCGAAAGCAGAACTCACTCAAGTGTCCATCTCTCCCACAATGCTCACAATGGTACCTCACCGCTCTCAAAGGGGGTTGTTGGAACTCACGGTGGTGGGTGTGGATCTCCTTGCCCTTCTGTGGCAAACACTCCTCCTGGATAGATGGCATCGTATCAAGCTTGTTTTTCAGGTGGTTGGGTTTGGGATGCCACACTTGTTCTTGGGTGGAGCTCGGAGGTTCTTCAAACACTCCATCCTTAGTGTTAGGCTTGAGTGGCTCTTTGGGTGGAAGCTTGGTAAGTTTGGGAGTAGTGGTGGACCACTCGACTCTCCAATCTTCCCAAAAGTAGAAAGATCAACACCCGGAGCAAATCCTACACCAGGACCTCCAGCAGCTCGCTTGAATTGGGAGATCATCATCCCGAGCTGCGGCTCACCACAAGACACCCATGACAAGATGGTCCGAAGGTATGTGTTTTCCTCCTCGGTTGCATCTTGTCATGCTTCACGTTTGCAATCTCCATCTCCAAACCCTCACACAAGCGCACCTAGTCACACAAGTGCTACCCGAGCTGGCCTCCTCAAGAGACACAATCTTGGCATTCTTCTCTGCCAACTCGGATTGCAAGACAGGACAAGTCTTGCACGCACCCAACGGCATGGGTCTAGCCCGGAGCTCATCCACCTCTCCTACCAACACAGCATACTTGCTCCTAAAAGTGAGAAGGTCAGTCATGTGTGTGGTGCACATCTCACACTCCTCCTCATCAGTAACGACCACGGTGGATTTGACAGAGTCAAGCTCCTTCACCGTATCCTCCCACTTCTGCCTAAACTCCTTGCGCTCTCTAGCGGCACGCCTAAGCAGCTTATCTTGACTAAGAAGCGCGGCAGTAAGTTTCTCGACCTCAGCGGAAAGTTCGTCGTGGGTCAGAGATACATGGGAGGTGTCGTCGTCGTTGTCGTTGTTCCGAGGAGTCTCCAGCTCGCCATCGAGGGCCATGGTGCAGAGGCCGTCGTCGTCGGCGTAGAAGCAGAGACTGTTCAGCTTGTCCTCGATCCTCTTCTTCTTCTCGGACTCGTCATCGCTTGAGCAAGCGGAGTCATCATCCGAGCCATCGACGTCGCTGAGCGTGGCGAAGAACGCACGCTGCTCAGCCTGGGCCTTCTCCAAGTACTTCTTCTTGATGTACTCCTTGTCGAAGCCGCCCCTCCGCTTGTGCCTCGCAGGGACGTACTTCTCCTTGCGCTTGTCGGAGTCGTACTTGTGCCCATGATCGCCCTTCCTAGATGAGTTCTTCTTCTTGGGACAGTAGGCGATGAAGTGATCGGGGTCGCCGCACTCGTAGCATCCCAAGCGTCCTCCTCCGCGGCGACGGTTCATGCGGTTGTTGTGGAACCGCGAGAACCGGTTGGCGAGCATAGGCAACTCGTCATCCTCCAAAGACTCCAGCTGCTCCTCTATGACAGAAAAGAGAGAAGAGAGTGCAAAACCTCCAGAGGGGTTAGTAGAAGAGCCAGACAGCAAAGTCATTGACGGGCCAGAAGGATTTTCATAAGAAGCCCTCGCCATGGCATCGATCTCACTGGACTTGAGCTTACTGAAGAGCTCGTCGCACGTGAGGGTCTCATGGTTAGGTGATTCGATGATCGCCTGAACTTTGGAGTCCCACACTGACCGATCAAGAGTATGCAAAAGCTTCAAAGCCCTCTCATGATCGTCGAAAGGCAACAGCTCCTTGTTAGCCCTCATCCTGTTGACAATCACCTGAAAGCGAGCGAATAAACTTTCTATGCTCTTGCCAGGCATATGTCGAAAGTTCTCATACTCTCGCTTGAACGACTCGTAGAGTCGGGTTTTGACTTGAGAGGTTCCTCATGGAAACGCATGAGGGTGGCCCAAATCTCCCGAGCCGTAGCGAGGTGAGAAACGCGATCAAACTCACTCATGCTCAGGCATGAGAAAAGAGCATTACGGGCTCGGCTATTGGCATCGTGCTCATCGATCTGAAGCTGAGAGACACGAGCAGCCAAGACCACGTAATCGGTAGAGTTGCAAATATCCCAAATGGAAGCACCCAAACTCTGCAGATAGGCCGACATGCGTATCTTCCAATACGCATAGTTCGTCCCATCGAAAAACGGCGGTTTGCCCACGCCGCGATTCATGTCGCCTTCTGTGGATCTGGAACCGGCTAAGGTGGAAGATCCTGAACCTGCTCTGATACCAATTGAAGGACCGAGAATGTAATCAGAAAGTGACCAGAGGGGGGGTGAATGAGAGCTTCAAATTTTCCTTTCGCAAACTTCTCGCCATTGTCCCGAAAGTCAACCCCAAGAGCAAACCTTAGAGCTCGTAAGTGTTCTCGACCCTAGATGTAGGGTGGATGCTTCCACGAAGCACAGCGAGACACTCTACGACTCTCGAAATCCAACGTAAAAGTTGGAAACCAAAACCGACAACGAACGAACGGACCACGAATGAAACTGCGCGAAACAGCTATGACCGGACCCACTGGTGCGTCCGGTCAGTAGTCATCGGACGCGTCCGGTCGAGCGAAAATGGTTCTGGAACCTTACTGTTCCTGACCGGACTCACGAGCAAGGAGCGTCCGGTCAACAACAGTGCGTCCGGTCGAAAGAAGACAAGCACGATAAACAGTAAAGGAGGCGCGTCCAGTCACACCCTGAAGCCAGCGTCCGGTCAAGTCACGAAACAGGCCAAACTGGGCCTTCAACGACCGGACTCACAAGGAGCGTCCGGTCGATGAATAGCCAGCGTCCGGTCACCCCGCGATTTCACAGTTCGTCCACCGAATCAACTCGATCTCACCCAAAACAAATCCTCTAGGGATCAAACTTGGTGAGTAGAGTCACAAGGAGGATAGTGAGCTATCTCTAAGAGGTCATGGCTCGAACCTATCTCCAAATCGATGAATCGAAGAAATTCGGGGGAAGGGAGAAAAGCTTGACCCGAAACAAAAATCAATCGATCTCCTAGACCATGAGGTTAGAAGTGAATTCCTTCGGTTGAAAGAAGTGCCTCACGATCTAGAATAACTTGGTTCAAACGGATTTGCAAAAGATGAACGGAGCAAAGAGATCAAGCGATGGGAAAATCGTGGAGAAAAGGATTCCGCGAAGAACACAAACAAAACGCGAATCACAAGCACGAAATTGCAACCGTGTGGCTACCACACGCTACAACAGTGAGGATACGACCTCACTTCCTCAAAAACTTCAGTACACAGAGGCATGGTTCTCTGCGGATCTCAGCTAGCTACAGCAGGGGATTGAGAGAGCAGGCAACCCTAGAAGCAAAGAGCAAAAAGACTGAGATTGATGGGGAGGTGGGTGTCTCCCCCTACTTATCCTAATTCTAACTATTCCTAATTCCCACTCTACCCCTAACTACTTACAGAGCAAACCAGCTAAACCCTAGGGTTATTCTGGACCAACTCGATGGTAGGTGGATCCGACGGCCACGCCCGCACAACTCGTAGCGTTGCCTCGATGCAACCTCCCGATTGCCGCCACGTGCCGCCCTCGCTCTGCACCCCCGTTTTTGTGGCCCAAACCGGGAAACCAGCCTTTCCAGCCAACCCCCGGTTTTGAGGCCCAAACCGGGAAACCAGCCCACCAGCATCTGAGTTTTGTGGCCCAAACTCAGCAAACCCGCAGCACCCAGGTTTTGAGGCCCAAACCTGGAAACCGTCCTCAGCCCGAGTTTTGTGGCCAAACTCGGAAACCAACAGTGCCCAGGTTTTGAGGCCCAAACCTGGAAACCGTCCACCCGATGGTTTTTCTCTGGCTCTACCACCAAACCGAAGCTGTAGAAGGGATGCACCGCCCGTGCACCCCGTCCACTCACATGTGTCCCCAAGTCCACGACTCAGGCAACACATGACCGCATGTCTTCGCTCGTCGCTGTCCCAGGCTGCCAGCCACCACAGCTGATCCTCGGGCCACCGGTCCCTCAGTCCAAGCCTCACGTCCGCCCTTCGCCACTCTTGGTCCATCGGCACGGCACGTCTCTACTTGACCTTCACCTTGCCTCTGATCACTGTATCCGTGCTCGACACCTGCACAACACAAGCCAAAGAACATGCGCATCATCCCAATTGACAATCACTCATCACTCAGAGACTCGGCATACGCTCATGTATCCGCAGACTGTTGATTTTATCCTTGCCCTGTGAACCTTCCCTGTGCTGAGCGGCAGACCAAGGTATGTGATTGGAAATTTAGCAAGTTGGCATCCTAGGATTGATTGGATCCGTAGCAGGCTATCATAGTTCTCGAAGATGATCATGATGGAACACATGCTGAGGTTGGTTTTAAGGCCTGACGCCATGCCAAAGATCCTTAGAATTTCCTTGACCGCCTTAGCTTCTCTAGCCTTCGGATGGATGAAGAGTACTACATCATCGGCATAAAGGCTGCATTGGTGTTTGATTGCTTGTGTCTCCATTGGCCGAATGACTCCTTGCTCGCATGCCATGGAGAAAAGCCTTCCCAGGACTTCCATGGCTTGTATGAATAGCATAGGCGAGAGGGAGTCCCCCTGGAGTACGCCTCGCTTGTGTCATAGCAACATTGTCACCCATCATCGCCACTGACTGCTGAAGTCGAATGCCATGAGAGTGTCTAGCATGAACGGCTAGGCCACGATGTCAAACGCTTTTGAGATATCAAGCTTGAGCAACACCTTGGGGAATTTGTCCTTTCGCAAGTATATTGCCACCCTTTGAACGAACTTGAAGTGTCATGTGAACGCATCTTGGCCCCCAGTGGGTTTCGGTGATTGGATGAAACACAAGATTACTGTGACTAACATGTGTTTTGCAGAAACAGGGATGAGTTAGGTCACAGTAATGGCGACGATACGGGCATATGGAGTTCATGTCCCCTGGCGAGGGAAATTGTTTCGGTTTTCAAAGGACGAATGACGAAGATGGTGGTAGACTAGGCTAAGTGTCGTATGGTGTTGGAGGACACTTAGGTAGTCATAGGTCTTTTTTTCCTTTGGCCGTACTATAAAGGGGAGCGTGAATCAATAGCTTGACCTAGATGAGTCTATTGAGGTAGGTGTGGTGCACACTTGTTATTTCATAGCCCTTGGTAGCTCAGAGAGATGCCTTATGTCATGAGGATGAAAAGTAGCTAAGGCCGCGTTGCGATCCGAGTGAGTTTTGCCTGTGAAACAGGCATCGAACGCTGGCCTAGTGAGCATCGGACGCGTCTGATGTTCACTCAGACTAGGGTTTAGTCTGGTGCGTGGCATCGGACGCTCCGGTGTTGCCACATCGGACGCGCCCGTGCCACCACTGTTCACTTGCGAGTGAACTTGGGCATGCATCGGACGCTGGCATCGAACGCTGAGGGCCAGTGTCCGATGTCCATGCAGAGAGGTTCCAGAGAGGCTAAATTTGCATCGGACGCGTCCGTTGCGAGGGCATCGGACGATGCCCAGCGTTCGATGCTCCTTTAAAATGTCTGATAGGTTGTATAGTTGACCGTTGGTCGAGGTCATTGGAGCGTCCGATGCTAGGCATCGGAGCGTCCGATGCCCCCGCAGAAACACCTATTCAGTGCTCTATTGGATGGCCGGTTGGGGGGAGTATTTATACTCCTCCCCCTCCTCCATTAGAGTGTTCTTGCCACTTCCCTCTGAGAGAAACACATAGTGTGTGTGAGAAAGAGCAAGAGCCCTAGTGAGGTTGAGAGAATAGCTAATTGAGAGAATTAGTGACCTCCTAGTGAGGTTGAGAGAATAGCTAATTGAGAGAATTAGTGACCTCCTAGTGAGAATTGAGTAGCAAGTTTGCATCCATCCATCTCTTTGGCCTTGCCTTGGTCAAGTGAGACTTCTAGCTTGTTACTCTTGGTGAGCGGCATCACCTAGATGGCTTGGTGGTGATCGAAGAGCTTGGTGATCATCCGGAGGCATTGTGGATGACCCAAGCCAAGTTGTGACCAGTAGCGAGCAATTCACCGGGCCGGAGTGGCGAAGAATCAGCTCGTAGTGAGCACTTGATCCTTGCGCGGATCAAGGGGGAGCGATACCCTTGCGCGGGGGCTCCAATGAGGACTAGGGGGTGTGTCGACACCTCGATACCTCGGCAAAAAGATCGTTGTGTCATCTCTACTCTCTTTACTTACGCATTTACATTTGAGCAATTCAATTCTGCAAGTTACTCATTGTTCATCCATATTTGAATTGCCATGGTAGAGTAGAAATGTCTTAGTGTTGATCTTTTGTGCGGTTGATTCTAGAGGAACACACTTCTAGGCACTAGGGGGTTAATTGGGCTTGTTAGGATTTAATTTGTGCTAAAGTTTTTTAGAAAAGCCCAATTCACCTCCCTCTTGGGCATCTTGATCCTTTCAATTGGTATCAGAGCCTCGTGCTCTCAATTTAGGCTTAACTGCCTAGAGTTAAGATGTCCGGAGGTGATGGACCACCTCCCATGTTCAAGGGAGACGACTTTCGATATTGGAAAATCCGTATGGAGTCGTACCTAGAAGCGGTTGATGTAAAATGCCGTGAAGCCGCGATCACCGGTTTTGCCAAGCCCAAGGAGGGCACAACCTTACTCCTAATGAGGAGGAAAATGAGAAATGGAATGCAAAGGCCAAAAACATCCTTTTAGAGGCATTTGCAAGGATGTGTTTAACCGCGTCCGGAACCACAAAAATGCCCATGATCTATGCGAAAACATTTGTGCGCTCCATGAGGGAACCAAGAGTGAGCGTGAGGAGCGCTATCATTTAGTTATGCAAAAACTTCATTCTTTTGATATGCATGCTAATGAAAATGCAAATGAAATGTACTCACGCTTGAATGTTCTTGTAGAAAGAACTCAATGGACTTGGCCTCACACAAATGCAACCATCCGATGTTGTGAGGAAAATTCTTTGTGTCCTTCCAATTGAGAAGTATGGACACATTGTGACCGTGTGTTACATCAAAGTGATCTTTCCACCGCTACACCAACTCAAATCTTGGGAAAGATCAATGCGCATGAGATGTACATGCACATCACACCAAGTGGTGGCTCCTCGGCCGACAAGAAGAAGGACTTGGCCTTCAAAGCTAGCCATGACAAGAAGGGCAAGTCTAAGGCAATTGAGATGCATCATGAAAGCTCAAGTGATGAAGAAGATGACACTAACATTGCTCTCATGGTGAGAAGGACCACAAAGATGTTGAAGAAGCTTCACAAGAATGGAGTCAACTTTGACTCAAGAAAGAAGAAATTCTTCACAAGTAGCAAGAGAAGGCCAATCTCCGAAATGGATTGTTACAATTTCGGTGAACTTGGCCATCTTGCTCACCAATGCACCAAACCCAAGAAAGACAACTACAAGAACAAGAACAAGGGCAAGAAATATGACTCATCGAGCGAAGATGAGAAGAAGAGTGAGAAGCCCTACAAGAAGGATGGCAAGAAGAAGAAGCAATACCACAAGAAAGGTGGCAAAGCTTACATTGTTGGTGATTGGCTCACCGACATTGACTCCTCCTGTGGCTCATCCAATGAAGATAGTGATGATGAGAAGGAGAAGGTGGCCGCTCTAGTGATTGTGACTTCCACTCCACCACCACCGCCGTCGCCATCATCCACTACACACCTATGCCTCATGGGCAAGGGTGACCAGAAGGTACAAAGTGATGATGACTCTAGTGATGATGAAAGTGATGGAGAATTCAAAGCTCCCACTTATGATGAACTTGTTGATTTGCTAAACAACTATTCTAGAATCATAAGAAAGACTAGAGCTAAAAATGAGAAGCTTGTTGATGAAATGAATCTCTTGTTGAAAAGTATGATCATGCTATACATGCTAGTAATGAGCAACAAAATGAACTTGCCACTATGTCATCATCTACCAAGGAGCTCAAGTCTTCTAACAAAGAGCTTAAAGCTAAAATGAAAACTTGATAAGATGCATAGTACCCATAACTCTAGTTATGCTTTGCTTAAGGAACAATATACTCAAGTTAAGGTAGATCATGATACACTTGTTGTAGCTTATGATATACTTTCTCATGAGACACATGATGCTCCTAACCTTGTTGTTAAGTGTGACATAGCAACATCTTGTGAGGACTTGGTTAGTGAGCATGATGAGCAAAGAGCTAGTGGCAAGGGCAAGAAAGTGGTTGTGGCCGATCACTATGATGACTATATCAAGATCAAGAATGAGAATGCTAACTCAAGATTGATCTTGAGAAGCTATCAACCACCAAGCAAGTTATTATCCAAACTCATGATGATGACTATAGCATCACCACTTGAGCTAGACATGCTAAGAAGAAAACAAGAGATTAAAGATGGAGAGGGATAAAAGTTGACACCATCCCAATTGTAACTCCAACAAGAAAATGACAAGCTCAAGAAAGAGAAGGAGCACCTTACCACCGGGTTGAAGAAATTCACCAAGGGTCTATGTCTTCAAAGTGAGCTACTCATGAACACCGTAATGAAGACCAATAGAAATGGTATTGGCTTTCTTGAAGAGAAGATGAAGCAACGCAAGAGCATCACAAAGCAAAGAAGAAGAAGATTGGGAGATGCTATGAGTGTGGAAAAGAAGGACACTTTGCTCATGATTGTGAAGAGCCAAAACCCACCACCCTTGCCCAAGCATGCTAGGCCCTTTGCTTTCAATGCTCACTACATGCTTAGACAAGATTCTAGTGGCCAAGTGAAAGTCATGTTCATGGGGCCTTCTAACAAGAATAGGCCAAAGCAAATTTGGGTTGCAAAGTATCTAGTTGAGAAGGTTAAGGGACCTCAACAAGTTTGGGTCCCGAAAGCTCAAGCTTGATTTCTTGTGTGTGTAGGTGAACTACAAGACCGGTGGATCTCATTGGGTGATTGATAGTGGTTGCACACAACATATGACCGGTGATCCCCGGATGTTCACCTCACTAGAAGAGAATGTCAATGACCAAGAAAAAAATTACATTTGGTGACAACTCTAAGGGCAATGTGAAGGGTTTGGGCAAAGTGGCAATATCAAATGATCATACCATCTCAAATGTGCTTCTAGTTGCCTCATTGAGCTTCAACTTGCTATCCGTTGGGCAACTATGTGATCTTGGTTTTCAATGTTTGTTCACCGACAAAGAAGTGGTTGTGACCAAGAAAGATGATGCACAAGTGATATTCAAAGGCTTTAGATACAACAATCTCTATTTAGTGGATTTCTCCTCTGAAGATGCCAACTTGAAGACATGTTTGTTCACAAAGCAATCTCTTGGTTGGCTATGACATAGAATATTGGCACATGTTGGAATGAACACTCTCAACAAGCTATTGAAGAAGGATTTGGTTAGAGGCTTGAAAGATGTCAAATTCGAGAAGGACAAATTGTGTAGTGCATGTCAAGCCGGCAAGCAAGTTGCAAACACTCATCCAACCAAAGCCTTTGTATCAACATCAAGAGAGTTAGAGCTACTTCACATGGATCTATTTGGGCCAACAACATATGCTAGCTTGGGTGGAAATCTCTATTGCCTAGTGATTGTTGATGACTATTCTAGATACACTTGGGAATTCTTTCTTCATGACAAATCTGAAGCCACCCCTTCATTCAAGAAGTTTGCAAGAGAGCCCAAAATGAATTTGACTTGAAGATCAAGAAGATTAGAAGTGACAATGGAAAGGAATTTGACAACACCCATATTGAGCAATATTGTGATGAAGTTGGTATCAAGCATGAAGTCTCCGCAACCTACACACCACAACAAAATGGGGTAGTTGAGAGGAAGAACCGGACACTAATCACCCTAGCAAGAACAATGTTAGATGAGTACTCTACACCGGAAGATTTTGGGCGGAAGCAATCAACACCGCTTGCTATGCATCAAATCGGTTGTTCCCCCATCGTCTCCTTAGCAAGACCCCCTATGAGCTACTCAACAACAAGAAGCTGGATGTATCATTCTTTAGAGTGTTTGGGTGCAAATTGTACATCTACAAGAAGCGCCAACACCTAGGGAAGTTTCAACGCCGATGTGTATTGGTTTTCTTGTTGGTTACTCATTGAAGTCCAAAGCATATCGAGTATTCAACCATGCCACCGGGATGGTAGAAGAAACATATGATGTGGAATTCGATGAATCTAATGGCTCTCAAGGAGAGCATGAGAATCTTGATGATGTAGGTGATGAACCATTGAGGGAAGCAATGAAGAATATGCCGGTTGGAGCCATCAAGCCTAAAGATGATGATGATGATGTGCAAGTCATTGACAAGCCATCCTCATCAAATGTACCACAAGATGATGATAAAGATGGGAGAGAGCCATTTGAAGACACTCATGTCTCCCATGATCAAATGGTGGTACAAGCTCAAGATGTTGATGCTCCTCAAGCGGTCCCTCAAGTGGTTGATCAAACGACTACTCCTCTACTACAAGCTCATCCTCAAGATCTCATCATAGGGAGTCCAACAAGGGGTGTAATGACTCGATCTCAAAAACTTGCTCTATTTATTGAACATCACTCCTTTGTGTCTCTTGTTGAGCCTACCATTGTAGATGAATCTCTAGGTGATCCGGATTGGGTGAATGCCATGCATGAAGAATTAAACAACTTCACCTGCAACCAAGTTTGGACACTTGAAGAGCGACCAAAAGGCACAAGAATCATTGGAACAAAATGGGTGTTTAGGAACAAGCAAGATGATTAAGGCAAGGTTGTTAGAAACAAGGCAAGGCTAGTGGCAAAGGGTTCTCTCAAGTTGAAGGTTTGGATTTTGGAGAGACCTTTGCACCGGTTGCAAGACTTGAAGCCATCTGTATCCTCCTTGCATATGCATCACATCATGACATTAAATTAAATTATATCAAATGATGAAAAGTGCATTTTTAAATGGCTTCATAAATGAAATAGTCTATGTTGATCAACCTCCCGGGTTTGAGGACCCTAGATATCCTAATCATGTTTATAGGTTGTCCAAGGCGCTATATGGGCTCAAGCAAGCCCCTAGAGCGTGGTATGAGCGCCTCTGGGACTTCCTCATTGAGAAGGGCTTCACCATTGAGAAGGTCGACACCATACTATTCACCAAGAAGCTTGATGGAGAGATCTTCATTTGTCAAGTCTACGTCGATGACATCATCTTCGGTTCAACAAATGAAGCCTATTGCAAGGAATTTGGTGACTTGATGTCGAAGGAGTTCGAAATGTCCATGATTGGCGAGCTCACATTCTTCCTAGGCTTCCAAGTCAAGCAATTGAAGGAGGGGACTTTTATATCTCAAGAGAAGTAAACAAAAGACCTCCTCAAGTGCTTCAACATGGATCAAGCCTATCAAGACTCCAATGCCAACAAATGGACATCTCGACCTAGATGACGGAGGTAACCCAGTTGATCAAACTCTCTACCGTTCTATGATTGGAAGCTTGTTATACTTGACCGCATCTAGGCCCGACATCATGTTTAGTGTGTGCATGTGTGCTCGGTTTCAAGCCGATCCTAGGGAATCACATCTCATAGCCATAAAGAGAATCCTTATGTACCTAAAGCACACCCCAAGCATTGGCCTTTGGTATCCCAAAGGAGCTAACTTCCAACTCGTTGGGTATTCCAATTCTGATTATGCGGGTTGCAAAATTGATAGAAAGAGCACATCCAGAGGGTGCCATTTTCTTGGGAGATCACTAGTTTCATGGAGTTCGAAAAAGCAAAATAGTGTGGCCTTGTCTACCGCCGAGGCGGAATACATAGCCATGGGTGCTTGTTGTGCACAAATCCTTCACATGAAACAAACCCTTTTAGACTATGGTGTAGTTCTAGAAAGGGTACCTTTGTTGTGTGACAATGACAGCGCGGTTAAGCTTGCTAACAACCCGATTCAACACTCTCGCACAAAGCACATAGATATTCGCCATCACTTTCTTAGAGACCATGTTTCAAAGAAAGACATATCCTTAGAGGGAGTTAGAACCGAAGATCAATTGGCGGATATCTTCACAAAACCCCTAGATGAAAACACCCTTTATAGATTGTGAAGTGAGCTTAATGTGCTTGATCTAAGTAACTTTGTCAAAAGGTGAAAGGGGGTTGTCTTTGCATTGCATTGTATCATATGCCATGTTTATTTATGCTATGCACATAGGCTTGTCAGACGTGGTTAAGATAACCGCCCTAAAATCGTGTGAAGAAGCTTACCCATGAGCAAACTTGACAAGCAACCTAGATTCAAATTCCGAATTGCATTGCATATGCATGTGTGTTGTTTTGTCGTTTCTTTTCGGTTAAGCTTTGAGCAACCGCTGTGTTCGTCCACCGCTAGGGGGAGCATTTTAGGCTCCTAATGGTTGAGAACCCTACTTTTGGTGGCCACATGTTGTCTCTTCGGGATTTATCGCCTATTTTCGCTAAAAACAATATGTAGCCTATGGCAAAATATTTATAAAATTGAGGGTTTATGCGAGGATGCTCATACTAGGTTCCAACTGGTGTTTATTCGCCTCTTATTTGAGTTGGAACTTGGTTGGGAGAGGGAGCCGCAACGGAAATCTTCAAAAAGTCCAATTTGCAGCATCGGACGCTGGCCCCAGCGTCCGATGCCCCCACTATAAGCAGCCCCGGCTGAAACAGTGGATCGTCAGCGTCCGATGTGTCTCCATCGGAGCATCCGATGTCCGCCAAGGCAAAGGACGCGTCCGATGTGTTTTTTTGGCAAAATTGAAGCTCTCTGAGTGGACATTGGAGCGTCCGATGTAATTCCATCGGCGCGTCCGATGTCCCTTTAAGCGACGCAATGAGTTCTTCAACTGGCTACTGGGTCCCACTCGTCATTTTCCCCTTCTCGCCTTCGTCTCCACCCGCACCCGACCCTCAGCCCGCCGTCGTCCTAGCCCTAGCTGCCGCTGTGCTCCCACCCGTGCTCGCGCTCGCGCACTGCCCCCGGTCGCCACGCTCGCTCCTCCGCCGCGAACGCCTGCCCCGCCGCCCAGTCTCACCGCACGCGCCCGACAGCTCTGCTCCCCGCCGCCGCCGAGCTCTTGATCGCCGGAGCAGAGTCTGTTTTCGCCGGAGAGATCACTGGAATCCCCTCACCTCGCCGGAGCTCGTCTGTGTGAACCTCGAGCCCCTCTACTCTCCTTGCAAACTCCTCCGGACAAGCTAAACCGCTGTAACACCCCTGGTGTTTAACTGTAATTAACCTGACATGTCATCATCATTAGTCATTAATCATTCTTGCCTTGCATTTATGTTTGCTTAGTACTTGTGTAGCAATCTCTTTTCAAAAACCCTAAAAGCCCAAATCTTCCTATAAGGGCAAAAATGGTAATTTCACCTCTGTGCCTAGCTTTGTGTAATTCTTGTTCAGTTGGATGTCTTGAAGTTTTGTTGTGTTGGCCAAAGTTCAAAAACCAAAATCAGAATTCAAATCCCTTTACAAAACCCTGATTTCCAAACCCTGGATTTTATCCCTCTTTTTGTAATTCAAAATTATTCAAAATTTGGGGTTGGTCAAAAAGTAAAGTTGTAGATCTGGCCAAGAGAAACAACTTTGGTATTTACAAATTTTCAAGTTTTTCTGTACAAAGTTTGAAGTAAATCCAAATTCATTCAAACTCCAGTTTTTGTCCCTTTTTGAGTTTTCAAAATTAATTCAAAAACTATTGAGTTTCAGAAAAAGTGTATATTAGCAAATTTGTAGGTTTTGTCAAATGAACAACTTTCATATATAAAGATTTTCAAGTTTCAGTTTGAAATCCAAAGTAATTTTGATTTTAATCAAATTTGAAAAGTGTCCCCTTTTCTGTTTTCAAAAATAGTTCAAAAACTATTTGGAATTTGAAAATGTTCATATTGACAAAGTTGTAGATCTCTTGTTTCTGAGCAACTTTGGTATTTTGAGTTTTTGTCGCGCAGTTCAAATTTTGGAAGATTTTTTGCAAAATACAAAACCTAGCCAAAAGTCAAACCCTACACCCTACACTATTCCTCTTCTTCCTAGCGACACGGGGGGTCCGGTCATGGCCGCCCCGACGGCGCTGCGCGCGCGCCACGCGCTCGGCCGCCGCGCTTGTCTCCGACCTGCCACCGCTGTTCCCTGGTCCCCTCCGCGCCCGCACGCGAGCGTTGACTCCCTCTCCCGGCCCCTACTGCTCCTGCGCGCCGCCGCCGCGTGGCCATTGCCGGCCAAGCTTGCGCACCGGTCCCGGCTGCACGCCAGCCCCTCCGCCTTAGCGCAATCGAGTGCGCACGCTCCCGCCGATCTTATCCGCGCCTCGCCGTGCTCTCTACCGGCCTCAGGCCGCGCCTATAAAAGCCCCGCCGGAGCTCGAGCTCTTCACTCACCTCCGCCGTCGTCCCTAGCTCACACCACAGCTCCCGCCGCCCAATCACCTAGCTCTACAGCTCCGCCGTGTTCTCCCGCGGCTCCCCCACCCCTCAATTTGGTCTCTACCACCCCCAATTGCCCGGCGTAATCCCTTCTTCCCCAACTCCGGCAAGGAACCGTCGAGGTCAAGACCGGGAAATACCCTCTCTCCAGCCTTGATCACCATCCTTTGACCCCAGCCTCACCTTCTTTGCTCCTTTGCGCATCTAACGGACCCCTTGCGGTGGTTTGTGTCACGCAGGATCGCCTGGTCGTCGGTCGCCGCCGTGTGCCGTCCGCCGATCCCCGTCGACCAGCCACTCCGTCCATCCTCCCTCCCCGTTGAGTTCCCAATCGACTCCGGTGAGCTCTCTGGTGCTCCCTGTGCTCTTGGCTTCGCCGCGGACCGCCTGGTTCGGCCGGCGTGGCAAGCGCCGCCATCTATGGTCGCCGGCGACGAGCAGTCGCCGCCGTGTCCTTTTTCCTTTTTATTTTTGAAGATGTGAATAGTGTTCAAATTTCATCTTTTTGTATGATTTTCTGTGTTGATCCAAAAATTCTGAAATTTTTGTGGTAGACTCTTTATGCTCTGTAGTATTTTATAAAAATATGAAACTTGAGTTTTGTGCAAAAATTTGAAAATGTAAAAATTCCCTTTTAATTGAAAAATGAAGGTTTTGGGATTTTTGGAGAGTTATTTCTAGCTCCAAAAATCTTGAGATAAATTTTTGTGACCTGTCATAACATGCTGAACCTCTGGTAAAATCTTGAAGTCATTTGAAGCAAGTTGATTTTTGAGCATTTATTTTAATTAAGGAATAGTGCCTTTTGTTAATTGAATGTCTAGATTTAGTTTAGCACCTTAATGACCTCCAAAAATTATGAAATTTGTTTTGCCATCTGTTTATGCCTGAATGAACTTATGTGATTTATTTGGTAATTTTGGAGCAACTTCATAAAATGACCTTTTAAATAAATTAAGAAAATAGAAAAGATGGATTAGGGTTGGTTATAAGTGTTTAATGATGTGATCTTTGGATTGATTGATGTTCATAGACCCCTACCCTTTGGTCTATGATGTTTGTGATGCTATGTTTGGATGATGCTTAGGATAATTATAATAAGGCCTAGTTTAATCAATATTGCTTAAGGAAGAAATGGTTACCTTTTATGCTCAACCTAGATTTCGATTATGCCTTGCCAAAGAGTAATCTAGAATCAGTGGAATTGTCTTGCACCATAAGTCCATATCATCATTCTCATGAGCATTCATCATTGCATCGTATATGAGTTGACGAAGAAGGTACCAGAGTCGAGGCCGCTATTGACGAACCAACTCCCGAGGCGACCCCGAGCTCCGACACCTATACCTACCCCGAGTCTGCTCTCTTTGCCATCCAAGGCAAGCCCCGGTGCATTTAACCCCTTTCCTTGAATTTATAAAATGATTTCCTTAAATGCTTTTGAGTTAAATTATTGCATTAGGTTTATAGGAGTTGTGTGCTATCCTAATTGATGCACTATCCACCTTGACCACTGATACACCCGATACCTGTTTTTCAAAAAGTATTTGCAAAATGCTTAGCAATGCTTATTGAATTAGACTTGCAATAAAATGTCATTTTCAAAAGTGTGATCACTTAAGAATCTTTATGGGAATTTGGCTTTACTTCCCGTTCGATGACTGCTTGCCTGGCTAGCATGTGGTCATTGTCGAGAAGAGGTTGTCCGCGCGTACGGTGCCGTCATGTTGTAGTCCGGGACTCAACAGTTGACACCGACCGGGACAGGGTTGAAAAACTGACAGGACTATTACGCTTGGGTGAGATATAACCAAGGTGTAGTTCTGGCTGGAAATTAGGGACCATCCGTATGGGGGCCTGCTGGTCAAGACTTGTAACTATTCACATACTACGGAAAGCTCTGGCTCCGAGGAATCCTTTATTGGACCGACAACCGCGCACTGGGAGTGGAGAGATGGCGGAAGTAGCATGTACCCACGTGACAGGACCTGTACTCTTGGGTTAGAGTCCCGAGGTACTTGTCGCTGGCGGAAAATTGGAGTGGTGTACTGTACTTCCGGGTGGCGTAGGACCGGGCCCAATCTTGGAGGAATCGTGGTAGACGAGTTGGCATATGCAAGCTTGGGAGCTACATATGCAGTGTGGATAGGGATCCTCAGCTGAGTATTATTTATCCGGATTAACGTTGCTCCTCGGTTATGGAGACTTGGTCCACTGACTGTCAACGGAGAGTGGTTCTCAACTAGGAATGTTTTGAAATGTAAAATGAATCATGAATGATGAAGAATTGAGGAATACTGAATCTTTCAAAAATAAAATAAGGTTTACAAATGCTTTTCTGCAAAATACTTGATCTTGCTTAAGCCTTACCTTGACTACCCTAAGCCTCTCATTCCTGAGTCTTCTCCCTTTTTCTTTAGTCGGGTAAGTCTTGTTGAGTACCCCAGTACTCAGGGTTTGTTACCCATGTTGCAGGTATGCCTGAGACCCCGATGTGTCTCGCACCCTGTTGCGTGACCTTCGTCCAGGAAGAGGCCGATGAGGCCGATGAGTAAATGTGCACCCTCGGGCTGGGTGTTACATGTATCTTTATGTTAATGTTTCCGCTACGTTGTCTACTTTGAATCACCCGAACAATGGATTGTAATAACCGTACTCCTTACCTCATTTGAAACTCGTTTTGTAAAACTAATGTTATTTAAGTCTTCCGCTCTTTATTCCGATGTTATTTGTAAAAGTATGCAATGCTGTAACCGAATTGTGAGATGATCCTGCGGACATTGGGCGCTGATGTAGCCCGGTGGCGAACAGGTCTTAATCACATGGAACATGGGTTCGGCTGTCAGAGGTTGACAGAGACACGTGGGCCATGGGATTAGGGTCGTTCCGTCACAGAGTGGTATCGGAGCATCTCACTTTAACGTTGCAGTGTTCGTTTTTGCGAAAACTTCAAAAGACCTTTCGAGTCCAAACAAACTAAACTTGACTATTTTGAGTCCAAATTGCTTCTCTCATCTTGTCTCTCATATGGCAACACTAGCTAGTGGAACAACATGTTTTAAGCCCTATGTACTTTATTTATTGCATTGCTTTTTTCCGTAGGAACGATTCATGCATCATGTCATAATCACTTAAGTTAACTTCCTCTCTAAGTTCGTTGGGGTAGTATGCCTTTACCTGTTCTTGCTAGCCTTCTCATCCATCTTCTCTCATCCAGACATGGCTCTCATCAAGCTGACTGCCCGCAAGTCGACTGGACCGCATGGTGTGCCACGCCACCAGCTGGCACCTCGCGTTGGAGAAGAGACTGGAGAATCTTCCAACGGTCGTCGCTTTCCCCGCCGCACCCGCAAGAATCTGAAGGAGGAAATCAAGAATCTGAAGGCTGAGATAGAGAACATGGAGCATGACTTCTACCTTTCCCGCCTGGAGTTTTATGAGGCACGAGCTTCCCTGGAGCAGGCCAATCGGAACACGGTTCGCGCTATCGAGCAGCGCAATGATGCTTGGACCCGCGAGGACGTTACCAGAGCCCAGCTCCACGGACTGCAGCAGTACACAGCTCAGATTGAACAGTTCAATGATATGCTTCATGAGGAAGTGCATCAGCTGTATGATCAACTCCACCCCTTGGTACCCCCGGTTATGGAAGACCCTGAGGACGGAGTTGTGGAAGAACCAGAAGTGGAACAAGGGCCAGGCGAGAACGAAGAAGTTGAACCTGTCGAAGATGTCTACGCTGAAGACGAGGACGAGGAGGAAGAGCCTGAGCTCATCCTCGAGGAAGAAGATGACGATGAAGACATGATCATCATCAACGACGACTAGACTCGTAGTGTCTGTACCATCTGCTTACCTAAAACCTTAGTCTAGGTTTGGGGGCGTTAGTCTGTCTGTTGCCAAGTCTGGCGTGTATCTTTCTTTTCGCATCTTTTCCCTTTATCGGTCTGTATCATCTATCAGTCACCTTATCAAGTCATCAGCCTTTGTATCAGAAGAAGCTATCAGTCGTGTTGTTTGATTCTGGTGCGTCGCATTCCTTCATCAGTCGTACTTTTGTCATCAAGCATGAAATATCAGTGGAGGATTTAAAAGAAAGTTTCTGCATATTTTCGCCTGGAGGGCGTATAAGTACTAAGGAAGTGGTTCGCAGTATACCAGTAAGGTGGGGGAACATGTATTTCCCACCACCATGATAGTGCTTCATGATCAGGAGATAGAAGTCATCCTAGGCATGAATTGGATGTGTCAGTATAAAGCCATGATCGACATCCTGAATAGAGTTGTGAGAGTGGATATTCCTAACAGTACCGCCAAACTCCTTCTCCAACTTCCAATGCCTCAAAAACCAGCAGCCACTCAAATAAATACCGCCTATGTTCTGGAAACCCGGGACATCCCCGTGGTTTGTGAATTCCCTGATGTTTTTTCCTGAGGATTTGCCTGGTCTGCCTCCTGACCGTGATGTCGAGTTTGCTATAGAGCTAAAGCCCGGGACTGCTCCTATATCCCGCAGAGCTTATCGAATGCCTCCCAGAGAGTTGGCAGAACTAAAAATCCAATTACAAGATTTGTTGGACAAGGGTTTCATTCGCCCAAGCTCGTCTCCTTGGGCTGTCCTGCAATCTTTGTAAAGAAGAAAGACAAGACTCTCAGAATGTGCGTTGATTATTGCCCACTCAATGAGGTCACCATCAAAAATAAATATCCCTTGCCTCGTATTGATCTTCTCTTTGACCAGATAGCTGGAGCCAAAGTATTCTCCAAGAGCGATCTCAGATCTGGCTACCACCAAATAAAGATTCGTCCTGAAGATATTCCTAAAACAGCTTTCACCACCAGATACGGCCTATATGAATACTTGGTCATGTCCTTCGGTTTGACCAATGCCCCTGCTCATTTCATGTACCTCATGAACTCTGTGTTCATGCCAGAGCTTGATAAATTCATGGTCGTGTTCATTGACGACATCCTTGTCTACTCAAAAACCCCTGAAGATCATGCCGAACATCTTCGTATCGTTCTATCCCGTCTCAGAGAACATCAGCTGTATGCCAAGTTCAGTAAATGTGAGTTTTGGTTAGATCAGATACAGTTTCTTGGTCATGTCCTATCCGCTGAAGGTGTGTCAGTTGACCCTGGTAAAGTGGCAGACATTCTGGATTGGAAGCCACCTACCACTGTTCATCAAGTCCGCGCAGCTTTATGGGAATGGCTGGATATTATCGTCGATTCATTCCAGATTTCTCAAGAATCGCCAAGCCTATCACTGAGTTAGTAAAGAATTCTGTGAAGTTTGTCTGGTCACCAGCCTGTGAGCAAGCCTTTCAAACATTGAAGAAACTGTTAACTACATCACCAGTGCTAGCCCAGCCGAACATCGAAGAGAGAAGCCTTTGATGTCTACTGTGATGCATCTGGTACTGGTTTGGGCTGTGTTTTGATGCAAGAAGGTCGAGTGATCGCATATGCCTCCCGACAGCTTAAGCGACATGAAGAGAATTACCCAACTCATGATCTCGAGTTAGCAGCAGTAGTGCATGCCTTGAAGATCTGGCGTCATTATTTGTTGGGCAGTACCTGTAATGTGTACACTGATCACAAAAGCCTGAAGTATATCTTCACTCAAGAGGAACTGAATATGAGGCAGAGAAGATGGCTTGAGTTAATTAAGGACTATGATCTTGAAGTGCATTACCATCCGGGTAAGGCGAATGTGGTCGCCGATGCACTCAGTCGCAAGTCTTATTGCAACTGTCTGATGATGAAACCCTATGATTCTTCTTTGTGTTATGAGCTGGAAAAGTTGAATATTGAAATGATTCCACAAGGAACTCTGAATAGTATCAGAATAGAAACCTCTATCAGAGAGCAGATCATTGCTGCACAGAAAGATAACCCTGGAATCAAGCACATCATCGAAAAGGTCCAATCCGGAAAGGCTGATTGTTTCAGGATCGATGATGCAGGAGTAGTAGTAGTATTTAAGAATCGGTTAGTAGTTCCTAAAGTGCCTGAGTTAAGAAAGTTAATCCTTGATGAAGTACACTTGACTAGATTCTCCATCCACCCCGGCAGCAACAAAATGTACCAGGATTTGAAGCAGCAATTCTGGTGGACAAAGATGAAGATTGAGATCGCCCGGTATGTCGCTCAGTGCGATACCTGCCAGAAAGTCAAAGCCGTGCACATGAAGCCCGGAGGAGAATTGCAACCTTTACCTATACCTGCTTGGAAATGGGACGATATCAGTATGGACTTTATCAATGGTCTACCCAAGACATCAAGAGGTTTTGATTCCATATGGGTGATCGTGGATCGCCTCACTAAGCAAGCTCACTTCCTGCCAGTGAAGACCAGTTACACCGTCCCCACTTATGCCACTTTGTACAAGAACCACATAGTGAAACTCCATGGCATACCCAAGAGCATTATCTCTGATCGTGGTACCCAGTTTGTCGCAAAGTTTTGGAAAGCGTTCCATACCTCACTTGGAACCAAGCTCTTGCATAGTACGGCATATCATCCGCAAACCGATGGACAAACTGAGCGAGTCAACCAAGTGTTAGAGGATATGTTGAGAGCATGTGTGCTCACCTTCGCAGATACTTGGGATGACTGTTTGCCCTTGGCAGAGTTCTCATATAATAACAGTTACCAAGAGAGCATCAAAATGGCACCCTTTGAAGCACTGTACGGCCGCCGTTGTCGTACACCTCTCAATTGGTCTGAACCCGGAGAAAGGGAATTCTTTGGAGTTGACCTAGTAAAAGATATGGAAGAGAAAGTCAAGCATATACAAGAGAACATGAAGATTGCACAGTCTCGACAGAAAAGTTATGCTGACAGGAGACGTCGACCTCTGCAGTTCGAGATCGGGGATTATGTGTACCTGAAGGTCTCACCCACCAAAGGAGTCACTCGTTTTGGAGTCAAAGGAAAGTTAGCACCCCGCTACATTGGTCCTTTTGAGATTCTGGATCGTTGTGGCAAGGTCGCTTACAAGCTAAGTTTGCCCGATCATCTTTCAGCAGTTCATAATGTGTTTCATGTCTCCCAACTCAAGAAGTGTCTCCGAGTACCTGAACATGTGGTTGAAGTTGAAGGCGTTGAGCTAGAACCAGATCTGTCATACACTGAGTATCCAGTTCGCGTGTTGGATCACAAGGATCGTGTTACCCGAAGAACCACCACAAGATGGTACAAGATCCAGTGGAACCAGCACTCTGAAGAAGAAGCCACCTGGGAATCCGAAGACTTTTTAGCAAAGAACTATCCCGACTTTCTCGAATCTCTGTAGATGTAAGGTTTTGCCTTTTCCTTCTTAAGACGTGGAATCTCGGGGCGAGATTTCTTTTAGGGGGGAAGGCTGTAACACCCCTGGTGTTTAACTGTAATTAACCTGACATGTCATCATCATTAGTCATTAATCATTCTTGCCTTGCATTTATGTTTGCTTAGTACTTGTGTAGCAATCTCTTTTCAAAAACCCTAAAAGCCCCAATCTTCCTATAAGGGCAAAAATGGTAATTTCACCTCTGTGCCTAGCTTTGTGTAATTCTTGTTCAGTTGGATGTCTTGAAGTTTTGTTGTGTTGGCCAAAGTTCAAAAACCAAAATCAGAATTCAAATCCCTTTACAAAACCCTGATTTCCAAACCCTGGATTTTATCCCTCTTTTTGTAATTCAAAATTATTCAAAATTTGGGGTTGGTCCAAAAAGTAAAGTTGTAGATCTGGCCAAGAGAAACAACTTTGGTATTTACAAATTTTCAAGTTTCTGTACAAAGTTTGAAGTAAATCCAAATTCATTCAAACTCCAGTTTTTGTCCCTTTTGAGTTTTCAAAATTAATTCAAAAACTATTGAGTTTCAGAAAAAGTGTATATTAGCAAATTTGTAGGTTTTGTCAAATGGAACAACTTTCATATATAAAGATTTTCAAGTTTCAGTTTGAAATCCAAAGTAATTTTGATTTTAATCAAATTGAAAAGTGTCCCCTTTTCTGTTTTCAAAAATAGTTCAAAAACTATTTGGAATTTGAAAATGTCATATTGACAAAGTTGTAGATCTCTTGTTTCTGAGCAACTTTGGTATTTTGAGTTTTTGTCGCGCAGTTCAAATTTTGGAAGATTTTTGCAAAATACAAAACCTAGCCAAAAGTCAAACCCTACACCCTACACTGTTCCTCTTCTTCCTAGCGACAGGGGGGTCCGGTCATGGCCGCCCCGACGGCGCTGCGCGCGCGCCACGCGCTCGGCCGCCGCTCGCTTGTCTCCGACCTGCCACGCTGTTCCCTGGTCCCCTCCGCGCCCGCACGCGAGCGTTGACCCTCTCCCGGCCCCTACTGCTCCTGCGCGCCGCCGCCGCGTGGCCATTGCCGGCCAAGCTTGCGCACCGGTCCCGGCTGCACGCCAGCCCCTCTGCCTTAGCGCAATCGAGTGCGCACGCTCCCGCCGATCTTATCCGCGCCTCGCCGTGCTCTCTACGGCCTCAGGCCGCGCCTAAAAAGCCCCGCCGGAGCTCGAGCTCTTCACTCACCTCCGCCGTCGTCCCTAGCTCACACCACAGCTCCCGCCGCCCAATCACCTAGCTCTACAGCTCCGCCGTGTTCTCCCGCGGCTCCCCCACCCCTCAATTTGGTCTCTACCACCCCCAATTGCCCGGCGTAATCCCTTCTTCCCCAACTCCGGCAAGGAACCGTCGAGGTCAAGACCGGGAAGGGAAATACCCTCTCTCCAGCCTTGATCACCATCCTTTGACCCCAGCCTCACCTTCTTTGCTCCTTTGCGCATCTAACGGACCCCTTGCGGTGGTTTGTGTCACGCAGGATCGCCTGGTCGTCGGTCGCCGCCGTGTGCCGTCCGCCGATCCCCGTCGACCAGCCACTCCGTCCATCCTCCCTCCCCGTTGAGTTTTCCCAATCGACTCCGGTGAGCTCTCTGGTGCTCCCTGTGCTCTTGGCTTCGCCGCGGACCGCCTGGGTTCGGCCGGCGTGGCAAGCGCCGCCCATCTATGGTCGCCGGCGACGAGCAGTCGCCGCCGTGTCCTTTTCCTTTTTATTTTGAAGATGTGAATAGTGTTCAAATTTCATCTTTTTGTATGATTTCTGTGTGTTGATCCAAAAATTCTGAAATTTTTGTGGTAGACTCTTTATGCTCTGTAGTATTTTATAAAAATATGAAACTTGAGTTTTGTGCAAAAATTTGAAAATGTAAAATTCCCCTTTTAATTGAAAATGAAGTTTTGGGATTTTTGGAGAGTTATTTCTAGCTCCAAAAATCTTGAGATAAATTTTTGTGACCTTGTCATAACATGCTGAACCTCTGGTAAAATCTTGAAGTCATTTGGAGCAAGTTGATTTTTGAGCATTTATTTAATTAAGGAATAGTGCCTTTTGTAATTGAATGTCTAGATTTAGTTGAGCACCTTAATGACCTCAAAAAATATGAAATTTGTTTGCCATCTGTTTATGCCTGAATGAACTTATGTGATTAATTTGGTAATTTTTGGAGCAACTTCATAAAATGACCTTTTAAATAAATTAAGAAAAATAGAAAAGATGGATTAGGGTTGGTTATAAGTGTTTAATGATGTGATCTTTGGATTGATGATGTTCATAGACCCCTACCCTTTGGTCTATGATGTTTGTGATGCTATGTTTGGATGATGCTTAGGATAATTATAATAAGGCCTAGTTTAATCAATATTGCTTAAGGAAGAAATGGTTACCTTTTATGCTCAACCTAGATTTCGATTATGCCTTGCCAAAGAGTAATCTAGAATCAGTGGAATTGTCTTGCACCATAAGTCCATATCATCATTCTCATGAGCATTCATCATTGCATCCGTATAGTTGACGAAGAAGGTACCAGAGTCGAGGCCGCTGTTGACGAACCAACTCCCGAGGCGACCCCGAGCTCCGACACCTATACCTACCCCGAGTCTGCTCTCTTTGCCATCCAAGGCAAGCCCCGGTGCATTTAACCCCTTTCCTTGAATTATAAAATGATTTCCTTAAATGCTTTTGAGTTAAATTATTGCATTAGGTTTATAGGAGTTGTGTGCTATCCTAATTGATGCACTATCCACCTTGACCACTGATACACCCGATACCTGTTTTCAAAAAGTATTTGCAAAATGCTTAGCAATGCTTATTGAATTAGACTTGCAATAAAATGTCATTTTCAAAAGTGTGATCACTTAAGAATCTTTATGGGAATTTGGCTTTACTTCCCGTTCGATGACTGCTTGCCTGGCTAGCATGTGGTCATTGTCGAGAAGAGGTTGTCCGCGCGTACGGTGCCGTCATGTTGTAGTCCGGGACTCAACAGTTGACACCGACCGGGACAGGGTTGAAAAACTGACAGGACTATTACGCTTGGGTGAGATATAACCAAGGTGTAGTTCTGGCTGGAAAATTAGGGACCATCCGTATGGGGCCTGCTGGTCAAGACTTGTAACTATTCACATACTACGGAAAGCTCTGGCTCCGAGGAATCCTTTTTGGACCGACACCGCGCACTGGGAGTGGAGAGATGGCGGAAGTAGCATGTACCCACGTGACAGGACCTGTACTCTTGGGTTAGAGTCCCGAGGTACTTGTCGCTGGCGAAAAATTGGAGTGGTGTACTGTACTTCCGGGTGGCGTAGGACCGGGCCCAATCTTGGAGGAATCGTGGTAGACGAGTTGGCATATGCAAGCTTGGGAGCTACATATGCAGTGTGGATAGGGATCCTCAGCTGAGTATTATTTATCCGGATTAACGTTGCTCCTCGGTTATGGAGACTTGGTCCACTGACTGTCAACGGAGAGTGGTTCTCAACTAGGAATGTTTTGAAATGTAAAATGAATCATGAATGATGAAGAATTGAGGAATACTGAATCTTTCAAAAATAAAATAAGGTTTACAAATGCTTTTCTGCAAAATACTTGATCTTGCTAAGCCTTACCTTGACTACCCTAAGCCTCTCATTCCTGAGTCTTCTCCCTTTTTCTTTAGTCGGGTAAGTCTTGTTGAGTACCCCAGTACTCAGGGTTTGTTACCCATGTTGCAGGTATGCCTGAGACCCCGATGTGTCTCGCACCCTGTTGCGTGACCTTCGTCCAGGAAGAGGCCGATGAGGCCGATGAGTAAATGTGCACCCTCGGGTGGGTGTTACATGTATCTTTATGTTAATGTTTCCGCTACGTTGTCTACTTTGAATCACCCGAACAATGGATTGTAATAACCGTACTCCTTACCTCATTTGAAACCTCGTTTTGTAAAACTAATGTTATTTAAGTCTTCCGCTCTTATTCCGATGTTATTTGTAAAAGTATGCAATGCTGTAACCGAATTGTGAGATGATCTGCGGACATTGGCGCTGATGTAGCCCGGTGGCGAACAGGTCTTAATCACATGGAACATGGGTTCGGCTGTCAGAGGTTGACAGAGACACGTGGGCCATGGGATTAGGGTCGTTCCGTCACAGAGTGGTATCGGAGCATCTCACTTAACGTTGCAGTGTTCGTTTTTGCGAAAACTTCAAAAGACCTTTGAGTCCAAACAAACTAAACTTGACTATTTTGAGTCCAAATTGCTTCTCTCATCTTGTCTCTCATATGGCAACACTAGCTAGTGGAACAACATGTTTTAAGCCCTATGTACTTTATTTATTGCATTGCTTTGTTCCGTAGGAACGATTCATGCATCATGTCATAATCACTTAAGTTAACTTCCTCTCTAAGTTCGTTGGGGGTAGTATGCCTTTACCTGTTCTTGCTAGCCTTCCTCATCCATCTTCTCTCATCCAGACATGGCTCTCATCAAGCTGACTGCCCGCAAGTCGACTGGACCGCATGGTGTGCCACGCCACCAGCTGGCACCTCGCGTTGGAGAAGAGACTGGAGAATCTTCCAACGGTCGTCGCTTTCCCCGCCGCACCCGCAAGAATCTGAAGGAGGAAATCAAGAATCTGAAGGCTGAGATAGAGAACATGGAGCATGACTTCTACCTTTCCCGCCTGGAGTTTTATGAGGCACGAGCTTCCCTGGAGCAGGCCAATCGGAACACGGTTCGCGCTATCGAGCAGCGCAATGATGCTTGGACCCGCGAGGACGTTACCAGAGCCCAGCTCCACGGACTGCAGCAGTACACAGCTCAGATTGAACAGTTCAATGATATGCTTCATGAGGAAGTGCATCAGCTGTATGATCAACTCCACCCCTTGGTACCCCGGTTATGGAAGACCCTGAGGACGGAGTTGTGGAAGAACCAGAAGTGGAACAAGGGCCAGGCGCGAGAACGAAGAAGTTGAACCTGTCGAAGATGTCTACGCTGAAGACGAGGACGAGGAGGAGAGCCTGAGCTCATCCTCGAGGAAGAAGATGACGATGAAGACCATGATCATCATCAACGACGACTAGACTCGTAGTGTCTGTACCATCTGCTTACCTAAAACCTTAGTCTAGGTTTGGGGGCGTTAGTCTGTCTGTTGCCAAGTCTGGCGTGTATCTTTCTTTTCGCATCTTTTCCCTTTATCGGTCTGTATCATCTATCAGTCACCTTATCAAGTCATCAGCCTTTGTATCAGAAGAAGCTATCAGTCGTGTTGTTTGATTCTGGTGCGTCGCATTCCTTCATCAGTCGTACTTTTTGTCATCAAGCATGAAATATCAGTGGAGGATTTAAAAGAAAGTTTCTGCATATTTTCGCCTGGAGGGCGTATAAGTACTAAGGAAGTGGTTCGCAGTATACCAGTAAGGTTGGGGGAACATGTATTTCCCACCACATGATAGTGCTTCATGATCAGGAGATAGAAGTCATCCTAGGCATGAATTGGATGTGTCAGTATAAAGCCATGATCGACATCCTGAATAGAGTTGTGAGAGTGGATATTCCTAACAGTACCGCCAAACTCCTTCTCCAACTTCCAATGCCTCAAAAACCAGCAGCCACTCAAATAAATACCGCCTATGTTCTGGAAACCCGGGACATCCCCGTGGTTTGTGAATTCCCTGATGTTTTTCCTGAGGATTTGCCTGGTCTGCCTCCTGACCGTGATGTCGAGTTTGCTATAGAGCTAAAGCCCGGGACTGCTCCTATATCCCGCAGAGCTTATCGAATGCCTCCCAGAGAGTTGGCAGAACTAAAATCCAATTACAAGATTTGTTGGACAAGGGTTCATTCGCCCAAGCTCGTCTCCTTGGGGCTGTCCTGCAATCTTTGTAAAGAAGAAAGACAAGACTCTCAGAATGTGCGTTGATTATTGCCCACTCAATGAGGTCACCATCAAAAATAAATATCCCTTGCCTCGATTGATCTTCTCTTTGACCAGATAGCTGGAGCCAAAGTATTCTCCAAGAGCGATCTCAGATCTGGCTACCACCAAATAAAGATTCGTCCTGAAGATATTCCTAAAACAGCTTTCACCACCAGATACGGCCCCTATGAATACTTGGTCATGTCCTTCGGTTTGACCAATGCCCCTGCTCATTTCATGTACCTCATGACTCTGTGTTCATGCCAGAGCTTGATAAATTCATGGTCGTGTTCATTGACGACATCCTTGTCTACTCAAAAACCCCTGAAGATCATGCCGAACATCTTCGTATCGTTCTATCCCGTCTCAGAGAACATCAGCTGTATGCCAAGTTCAGTAAATGTGAGTTTTGGTTAGATCAGATACAGTTTCTTGTCATGTCCTATCGACGCTGAGGTGTGTCAGTTGACCCTGGTAAAGTGGCAGACATTCTGGATTGGAAGCCACCTACCACTGTTCATCAAGTCCGCAGCTTTATGGGAATGGCTGGATATTATCGTCGATTCATTCCAGATTTCTCAAGAATCGCCAAGCCTATCACTTGAGTTAGTAAAGAATTCTGTGAAGTTTGTCTGGTCACCAGCCTGTGAGCAAGCCTTTCAAACATTGAAGAAACTGTTAACTAACTCACCAGTGCTAGCCCAGCCGAACATCGAGAAGCCCTTTGATGTCTACTGTGATGCATCTGGTACTGGTTTGGGCTGTGTTTTGATGCAAGAAGGTCGAGTGATCGCATATGCCTCCCGACAGCTTAAGCGACATGAAGAGAATTACCCAACTCATGATCTCGAGTTAGCACCAGAGTGCATGCCTTGAAGATCTGGCGTCATTATTTGTTGGGCAGTACCTGTAATGTGTACACTGATCACAAAAGCCTGAAGTATATCTTCACTCAAGAGGAACTGAATATGAGGCAGAGAAGAGGCTTGAGTTAATTAAGGACTATGATCTTGAAGTGCATTACCATCGGGTAAGGCGAATGTGGTCGCCGATGCACTCAGTCGCAGTCTTATTGCAAACTGTCTGATGATGAAACCCTATGTTCTTCTTTGTGTTGGAGCTGGAAAAGTTGAATATTGAAATGATTCCACAAGGAACTCTGAATAGATACGAATAGAAACCTCTATCAGAGAGCAGATCATGCTGCACAGAAAGATAACCCTGGAATCAAGCACATCATCGAAAAGGTCCAATCCGGAAAGGCTGATTGTTTCAGGATCGATGATGCAGGAGTAGTATAGTTTAAGAATCGGTTAGTAGTTCCTAAAGTGCCTGAGTTAAGAAAGTTAATCCTTGATGAAGTACACTTGACTAGATTCTCCATCCACCCCGGCAGAGCAACAAAATGTACCAGGATTTGAAGCAGCATTCTGGTGGACAAAGATGAAGATTGAGATCGCCCGGTATGTCGCTCAGTGCGATACCTGCCAGAAAGTCAAAGCCGGCACATGAAGCCCGGAGGAGAATTGCAACCTTTACCTATACTGCTTGGAATGGGACGATATCAGTATGGACTTTATCCAATGGTCTACCCAAGACATCAAGAGGTTTTGATTCCATATGGGTGATCGTGGATCGCCTCCACTAAGCAAGCTCACTTCCTGCCAGTGAAGACCAGTTACACCGTCCCCACTATGCCACTTTGTACAAGAACCCACATAGTGAAACCTCCATGGCATACCCAAGAGCATTTATCTCTGATCGTGGTACTCCAGTTTGTCGCAAAGTTTTGGAAAGCGTTCCATACCTCACTTGGAACCAAGCTCTTGCATAGTACGGCATATCATCCGCAAACCGATGGACAAACTGAGCGAGTCAACCAAGTGTTAGAGGATATGTTGAGAGCATGTGTGCTCACCTTCGCAGATACTTGGGATGACTGTTTGCCCTTGGCAGAGTTCTCATATAATAACAGTTACCAAGAGAGCATCAAAATGGCACCCTTTGAAGCACTGTACGGCCGCCGTTGTCGTACACCTCTCAATTGGTCTGAACCCGGAGAAAGGGAATTCTTTGGAGTTGACCTAGTAAAAGATATGGAAGAGAAAGTCAAGCATATACAAGAGAACATGAAGATTGCACAGTCTCGACAGAAAAGTTATGCTGACAGGAGACGTCGACCTCTGCAGTTCGAGATCGGGGATTATGTGTACCTGAAGGTCTCACCCACCAAAGGAGTCACTCGTTTTGGAGTCAAAGGAAAGTTAGCACCCCGCTACATTGGTCCTTTTGAGATTCTGGATCGTTGTGGCAAGGTCGCTTACAAGCTAAGTTTGCCCGATCATCTTTCAGCAGTTCATAATGTGTTTCATGTCTCCCAACTCAAGAAGTGTCTCCGAGTACCTGAACATGTGGTTGAAGTTGAAGGCGTTGAGCTAGAACCAGATCTGTCATACACTGAGTATCCAGTTCGCGTGTTGGATCACAAGGATCGTGTTACCCGAAGAACCACCACAAGATGGTACAAGATCCAGTGGAACCAGCACTCTGAAGAAGAAGCCACCTGGGAATCCGAAGACTTTTTAGCAAAGAACTATCCCGACTTTCTCGAATCTCTGTAGATGTAAGGTTTTGCCTTTTCCTTCTTAAGACGTGGAATCTCGGGGCGAGATTTCTTTTAGGGGGGAAGGCTGTAACACCCCTGGTGTTAACTGTAATTAACCTGACATGTCATCATCATTAGTCATTAATCATTCTTGCCTTGCATTTATGTTTGCTTAGTACTTGTGTAGCAATCTCTTTTCAAAAACCCTAAAAGCCCAAATCTTCCTATAAGGGCAAAAATGGTAATTTCACCTCTGTGCCTAGCTTTGTGTAATTCTTGTTCAGTTGGATGTCTTGAAGTTTTGTTGTGTTGGCCAAAGTTCAAAAACCAAAATCAGAATTCAAATCCCTTACAAAACCCTGATTTCCAAACCCTGGATTTTATCCCTCTTTTGTAATTCAAAATTATTCAAAATTTGGGTTGGTCCAAAAAGTAAAGTTGTAGATCTGGCCAAGAGAAACAACTTTGGTATTTACAAATTTTCAAGTTTCTGTACAAAGTTTGAAGTAAATCCAAATTCATTCAAACTCCAGTTTTTGTCCCTTTTTGAGTTTTCAAAATTAATTCAAAAACTATTGAGTTTCAGAAAAAGTGTATTTAGCAAATTTGTAGGTTTTGTCAAATGGAACAACTTTCATATATAAAGATTTTCAAGTTTCAGTTTGAAATCCAAAGTAATTTTGATTTTAATCAATTTGAAAAGTGTCCCCTTTTCTGTTTTCAAAAATAGTTCAAAAACTATTTGGAATTTGAAAATGTTCATATTGACAAAGTTGTAGATCTCTTGTTTCTGAGCAACTTTGGTATTTTGAGTTTTTGTCGCGCAGTTCAAATTTTGGAAGATTTTTTGCAAAATACAAAACCTAGCCAAAAGTCAAACCCTACACCCTACACTGTTCCTCTTCTTCCTAGCGACAGGGGGTCCGGTCATGGCCGCCCCAACGGCGCTGCGCGCGCGCCACGCGCTCGGCCGCCGCTCGCTTGTCTCCGACCTGCCACCGCTGTTCCCTGGTCCCCTCCGCGCCCGCACGCGAGCGTTGACTCCCTCTCCGGCCCCTACTGCTCCTGCGCGCCGCCGCCGCGTGGCCATTGCCGGCCAAGCTTGCGCACCGGTCCCGGCTGCACGCCAGCCCCTCTGCCTTAGCGCAATCGAGTGCGCACGCTCCCGCCGATCTTATCCGCGCCTCGCCGTGCTCTCTACCGGCCTCAGGCCGCGCCTATAAAAGCCCCGCCGGAGCTCGAGCTCTTCACTCACCTCCGCCGTCGTCCCTAGCTCACACCACAGCTCCCGCCGCCCAATCACCTAGCTCTACAGCTCCGCCGTGTTCTCCCGCGGCTCCCCCACCCCTCAATTTGGTCTCTACCACCCCCAATTGCCCGGCGTAATCCCTTCTTCCCCAACTCCGGCAAGGAACCGTCGAGGTCAAGACCGGGAAATACCTCTCTCCAGCCTTGATCACCATCCTTTGACCCCAGCCTCACCTTCTTTGCTCCTTTGCGCATCTAACGGACCCTTGCGGTGGTTTTGTCACGCAGGATCGCCTGGTCGTCGGTCGCCGCCGTGTGCCGTCCGCCGATCCCCGTCGACCAGCCACTCCGTCCATCCTCCCTCCCCGTTGAGTTCCCCAATCGACTCCGGTGAGCTCTCTGGTGCTCCCTGTGCTCTTGGCTTCGCCGCGGACCGCCTGGTTCGGCCGGCGTGGCAAGCGCCGCCCATCTATGGTCGCCGGCGACGAGCAGTCGCCGCCGTGTCCTTTTTCCTTTTTATTTTTGAAGATGTGAATAGTGTTCAAATTTCATCTTTTTGTATGATTTTCTGTGTTGATCCAAAAATTCTGAAATTTTTGTGGTAGACTCTTTATGCTCTGTAGTATTTTATAAAAATATGAAACTTGAGTTTTGTGCAAAAATTTGAAAATGTAAAATTCCCCTTTTAATTGAAAAATGAAGGTTTGGGATTTTGGAGAGTTATTTCTAGCTCCAAAAATCTTGAGATAAATTTTTGTGACCTGTCATAACATGCTGAACCTCTGGTAAAATCTTGAAGTCATTTGGAGCAAGTTGATTTTTGAGCATTTATTTTAATTAAGGAATAGTGCCTTTTGTTAATTGAATGTCTAGATTTAGTTGAGCACCTTAATGACCTCCAAAAATTATGAAATTTGTTTTGCCATCTGTTTATGCCTGAATGAACTTATGTGATTAATTTGGTAATTTTTGGAGCAACTTCATAAAATGACCTTTTAAATAAATTAAGAAAAATAGAAAAGATGGATTAGGGTTGGTTATAAGTGTTTAATGATGTGATCTTTGGATTGATTGATGTTCATAGACCCCTACCCTTTGGTCTATGATGTTTGTGATGCTATGTTTGGATGATGCTTAGGATAATTATAATAAGGCCTAGTTTAATCAATATTGCTTAAGGAAGAAATGGTTACCTTTTATGCTCAACCTAGATTTCGATTATGCCTTGCCAAAGAGTAATCTAGAATCAGTGGAATTGTCTTGCACCATAAGTCCATATCATCATTCTCATGAGCATTCATCATTGCATCCGTATAGTTGACGAAGAAGGTACCAGAGTCGAGGCCGCTGTTGACGAACCAACTCCCGAGGCGACCCCGAGCTCCGACACCTATACCTACCCCGAGTCTGCTCTCTTTGCCATCCAAGGCAAGCCCCGGTGCATTTAACCCCTTTCCTTGAATTTATAAAATGATTTCCTTAAATGCTTTTGAGTTAAATTATTGCATTAGGTTTATAGGAGTTGTGTGCTATCCTAATTGATGCACTATCCACCTTGACCACTGATACACCCGATACCTGTTTTTCAAAAAGTATTTGCAAAATGCTTAGCAATGCTTATTGAATTAGACTTGCAATAAAATGTCATTTTCAAAAGTGTGATCACTTAAGAATCTTTATGGGAATTTGGCTTTACTTCCCGTTCGATGACTGCTTGCCTGGCTAGCATGTGGTCATTGTCGAGAAGAGGTTGTCCGCGCGTACGGTGCCGTCATGTTGTAGTCCGGGACTCAACAGTTGACACCGACCGGGACAGGTTGAAAAACTGACAGGACTATTACGCTTGGGTGAGATATAACCAAGGTGTAGTTCTGGCTGGAAAATTAGGGACCATCCGTATGGGGCCTGCTGGTCAAGACTTGTAACTATTCACATACTACGGAAAGCTCTGGCTCCGAGGAATCCTTTATTGGACCGACAACCGCGCACTGGGAGTGGAGAGATGGCGGAAGTAGCATGTACCCACGTGACAGGACCTGTACTCTTGGGTTAGAGTCCCGAGGTACTTGTCGCTGGCGGAAAATTGGAGTGGTGTACTGTACTTCCGGGTGGCGTAGGACCGGGCCCAATCTTGGAGGAATCGTGGTAGACGAGTTGGCATATGCAAGCTTGGGAGCTACATATGCAGTGTGGATAGGGATCCTCAGCTGAGTATTATTTATCCGGATTAACGTTGCTCCTCGGTTATGGAGACTTGGTCCACTGACTGTCAACGGAGAGTGGTTCTCAACTAGGAATGTTTTGAAATGTAAAATGAATCATGAATGATGAAGAATTGAGGAATACTGAATCTTTCAAAAATAAAATAAGGTTTACAAATGCTTTTCTGCAAAATACTTGATCTTGCTTAAGCCTTACCTTGACTACCCTAAGCCTCTCATTCCTGAGTCTTCTCCCTTTTTCTTTAGTCGGGTAAGTCTTGTTGAGTACCCCAGTACTCAGGGTTTGTTACCCATGTTGCAGGTATGCCTGAGACCCCGATGTGTCTCGCACCCTGTTGCGTGACCTTCGTCCAGGAAGAGGCCGATGAGGCCGATGAGTAAATGTGCACCCTCGGGCTGGGTGTTACATGTATCTTTATGTTAATGTTTCCGCTACGTTGTCTACTTTGAATCACCCGAACAATGGATTGTAATAACCGTACTCCTTACCTCATTTGAAACCTCGTTTTGTAAAACTAATGTTATTTAAGTCTTCCGCTCTTTATTCCGATGTTATTTGTAAAAGTATGCAATGCTGTAACCGAATTGTGAGATGATCCTGCGGACATTGGGCGCTGATGTAGCCCGGTGGCGAACAGGTCTTAATCACATGGAACATGGGTTCGGCTGTCAGAGGTTGACAGAGACACGTGGGCCATGGGATTAGGGTCGTTCCGTCACAAACGCCCATCGTGAGCTTCCTCCCCCTCCTGCCTCATCCCTGCACCCCACATGCTCGATGCAATGCCCCAATAGTCATTCCTCCTTGTTTTGATCCCAGTTTTCACTCCAATCTTTTGCAGTCGTCCTTGGTGTGACTCGTGGGTGCCAGAACGCCAGCTCTTACCTCTTCTTGTGTTCGGTTAGTCGGATCATTAGGTAGCGAAGCCTTTCCCATCTTATCCTATATGCTTTGCTTCCATAGGGCTTTCTTGTCTCTAGAATATATGTACTTATATATATCACATCTCTACTCCATGCAGCGAGTTAGTGGCCATGTCAGCTTGTCAGTTGTGCAGTGTCAGACAACCCGGGGCCAAGCCCGCAGGTACGGATCAAGGCCAAACCTCGCGAGTGTCAGTGGCAGAGGATCAGTGACAGGGGGAGTTACTAGTCAGTTCGGCCAGACAGTTGGTTTTCTGTGTCCGTTGGACTTGTCAGGGTTGTTCAGTGCCAGTTGATCCCTTCAGTGATAGTTCAACGACAGTTGTTCTCTCATTCTTGTCAGCCATGCACTGCAAGAATGTCGGTGGTGCCCCGGGGGACTCTCCTCTCCGTCCCCCTCCTTCCGGTCAGCGACCCAGGAAGGGGAAGCTCGTCACGCGCAGGAAGCGCAACAGACAGGAGAGAGAGGCAGTGCAGGCTCAGGCAGTTGCTGACGCCGCTGAGCGTGCAGAGCAAGGAGGCCATGGTGGTGGCTTGCAGATCCAGGATCAGCTTTCACCAGAGCAGAGGCGTGCTGTCGAGGAGGTTGAGCGTCGGCACGGCTCACCGACTGGCTCACTTATGGCCGCCGGTCGCCGGACCACGTTCACCTCACCTGGTGTGGAGCCACAGAGTTCTCAGCAACGCCAGGCAGAGGCCGAGGCAGCCGAGGCAGAGGCAGAGGCCGAGGAGGTGCCCAGGCACCGGTCGTCCTGTCGCAGGACTGAGGTGCCACCCCGGCCCGATGTCCCTCTGTGGGGAGTACGTGCTCTGTCGAGGCGTGCACCTCCGCTGATTCCACGACTGGACTTCTGGGCGGCCACTTATTCCTAGATCCAGATGCTCCGGCTCGTCCCAGTGGAGCAGTGGTTTCCTCGAGAGCGACAGCAGCTGGCAGGGCCAGACTTTTACATAGTGCTGCAGGAGGATTTTTATAGAGGGTACAAGAACGTCGGGATCAGTCTGCGTTCTCAGAGAGTCTGCACCCTGGAGGCCCTGGTTTCAGCGTCAAAGCAGCTCCGTCCAGTCCTTACTTACCTGCCTGGTCTGGCAGATCTTCTGGGACGGTCTGGGTCTTACATCGAGGATTGGGTCTTCCAGTTCTATGCGTCGCTATGGGTGCACCCCGATCGTGAGACGATTGAGTTTGCTTTTGGCGGGGAGCACTACAGGTTGTTCACTTCATAGATCAGAGATTGGTTTGGACTTCGTCACTCGTAGACTCGGATCCACGACCTGTGCTACGATAGGACAGAGCCACCGTGACGCCCTCACGGCGGAGAGCAGCCCCCTACAGACCTTGTGCGCCCGTGTTTCCGCGCGCCTAAGGATCTCACTCCTGCGGCTCGGATCCTCCACGAGGTCCTTCGGCGCACCTTGCTGCCCCGTGTTGGCTTTAGAGAGGCTATCTCACGACTTCAGCTGTGGCTTCTTGCTCATTTGATTCAGCAGAAGGAGTTTGATATTATGGATGTGATTATCTGTGAGATGGAGGACACAGTGGCAGAGGGCATCAAGGCCCGTCGGCAGCTACCGTATGCGCATTGGATCTCCTTCATTCTTTGGAAGGTAGCTGTCACCACAGGGAGCCATCCAGACCGTCACTCACCGCCCACGCCTGTTCCCCGCCTATACATGATTAGCTTTTGGGACCGCTCGGTACAGTTCCAGCGCCAAATGAGTTAGCAGCAGGCAGAGGTTAGGAGCAGGCCATGAGGGATGCCCAGCGAGAGTAGGCCAGAGCCAAGAGGTAGGTCCAGCACGTCAGACAGCCCTCGAGCAGAGAGAGCCTACAGATCTAGAGGAGAGCACACGTTCGTGGAGAGGACACGTTCGTTGCCGACGACCCCACAAACAGCTCAGACGAGGATTACCACCTCCCACCTCACTGCACACGACTCTCAGGCCGGGACGAGTGGTACTGCTTCCTCTGATCCAGCGCTTCTTGCGATTCTTTCACGGATGGAGGAGCAGCAGCGGACCGTCACGCAGGACGTCCAGAGGCTCGCACAGGAGCAGCAGCGCCTAGCTCAGGCATAGGCCTTGGCACAGCAGCAGGCCCAGGAGCGGTCTGATGCACTTCAGCGTCAGATGATGGAGCTCCAGCAGGAGACCTTGTCTTTCATGGAGTGCATCATGAGCGGACCTCCACATTGGCAGTGGCAACAGCCTCCACCGCAGCAGTAGCAGATTCAGTGGCAGCCACCAGTTCCCCCTCAGCAGTTCAGTCAGTAGCAGCAGTTCTTCGACCCCAGCTCCTCCCAGTTCACCAGCTACACTACACCACCAGGAGGAGCCCCACTGTCAGTCCGCTGCGTACTGGTTTCACGCCTCGTCCGATAGAGTCCCTGTTCGCGATGACTACTACAGTGACGCGGGACTTGTCGGTCAGTTTCAGTGAGCTCACTAGGTTTCCCACACCGGATCTTCAGGACCCAGCTCCGACGTCGACGGCTCCAGTGACCTCCACCACTGAGACTCTTCCGAGTTCCGTCGTGTCTTCCGAGCAGACAAAACTAGTCCAGTCTGAGACCATGACGACCGTGCAGCCTGAGCTTACTACTATACCAGAGCTTCCACACTCTGAGGCTCAGGCGGGCACTACTACTGAGACTGTGACCCCGACTGCGACAGAGTCAGAGCAGGCAGAGCAGACCCGGACCGCTTCACCTCCGCGTTCATCTACTAAGGGTCAGACTATCGGGTCCTCTTCTTCAGACTCTGAGGCACTTCTTCAGCAGTTCGAGTTCACCCAGCGCTCTCCGGAGACTGCACCTGACTCGTCTGCGCCACCTCCGTCCTCCGACGCCTAGTTTGGTGCTTGACGCCAAAGGGGGAGAGTGGTCGAGTATAGCGATAGGGGGAGCGATGTGAGAGGGTTTCAGATCTTTTGTTATGTTATGTTTCTCATACGCTATTTGCTTATCGCATCTTTTGCACGTTGTTATGTTACATATTTGTGCTATGGACCTCATGACATGTTTTGTGTTCACTATGATATCTTATATGACATGTCATTACGTTTCACTCGGTTACTTGCGCTTAATTCTCACTTGTTATGTATTCGAGCTCTTTACTCTTGCACTTGCTATTCACTCTAACTTGTTGAGTGCAGGATGTTGGCATGATATGTATGAGCTTGCCCCTAATCATTTTCTCTTATTCATTGCAAGTTCATACATGTCATGATTTGAAAACCTCTTCTCTCTATACTCGAGGACGTGTTGTCATCAATCACCAAAAAGGGGGAGATTGAACGCATCTTGGCCCCCAGTGGGTTTCGGTGATTGGATAAAACACAAGATTACTGTGACTAACGTGTGTTTTGCAGAAACAGGGATGAGTTAGGTCACGGTAATGGCGATGATACGGGCATATGAAGCTCATGTCCCCTGGCAATGGAAATCGTTTCGGTTTTCAAAGGACGAATGACGAAGATGGTGGTAGACTAGGCTAAGTGTCGTATGGTGTTGGAGGACACTTAGGTAGTCATAGGTCTTTGTTTTTCCTTTGGCTGTACTATAAAGGGGAGCGTGAATCAGTAGCTTGACCTAGATGAGTCTATTGAGGTAGGTGTGGTGCACACTTGTTATTTCAAAGCCCTAGGTAGCTCAGAGAGATGCCTTATGTCATGAGGATGAAAAGTCGCTAAGGCCGCGTCGTGATCCGAGTGAGTTTTGTCTGTGAAACAGGCATCGAACGCTGGCCTGGTGCGCGTCCAATGCTCACTCAGACTAGGCTTTAGTCTGGTGTGTGGCATCGGACGCTCCGGTGTTGCCACATCGGACGTGCCCGTGCCACTGTTCACTTGCGAGTGAACTTGGGCATGCATCGGATGTTGGCATCGGACGCTGAGGGCCAGTGTCCGATGTCCATGCAGAGAGGTTCCAGAGAGGCTAAATTCGTATCGAACGCGTCCCTTGCGAGGGCATTAGACGCGTCTATTACGAGGGCATCAGACGCTGCCCAGCGTCCGATGCTCCTTTAAAATGTGTGACAGGTTGTACAGTTGACCGTTGGTCGAGGTCATCGGAGCGTCTGATGCCAGGCATCGGAGCGTCCGATGCCCACGCAGAAACACCTGTTCAGTGCTCTATTGGATGGCCGGTTGGGGGGAGTATTTATACTCCTCCCCCTCCTCCATTAGAGTGTTCTTGCCACTTTCCTCTGCTGAGAAACACATAGTGAGTGTGAGAAAGAGCAAGAGCCCTAGTGAGGTTGAGAGAATAGCTAATTGAGAGAATTAGTGACCTCCTAGTGAGAATTGAGTAGCAAGTGTGCATCCATCCATCTCTTTGGCCTTGCCTTGGTCAAGTGAGAGTTCTAGTTTGTTACTCTTGGTGATCGACATAACCTAGACGGCTTGGTGGTGATCGAAGAGCTTGGTGATCATCCGGAGACATTGTGGATGACCCAAGCCAAGTTGTGACCGGTAGGAAGCAATTCACCGGGCCGGAGTGGCGAAGAATCAGTTCGTAGTGAGCACTTGATCCTTGCGCGGATCAAGGGGAGCGATACCTTGCGCGGGTGCTCCAACGAGGACTAGGGGGTTGTGCCGACACCTCGATACCTCGGCAAAAAGATCGTCGTGTCATCTCTACTCTCTTTACTTACGCATTTACATTTGAGCAATTCAATTCCGCAAGTTACTCATTGTTCATCCATATTTGAATTGTCATGGTAGAGTAGAAATGTCTTAGTGTTAGATCTTTTGTGCGGTTGATTCTAGAGGAACACACTTCTAGGCACTATGGGGTTAATTGGGCTTGTTAGGATTTAATTTGTGCTAAAGTTTTTTTAGAAAAGCCCAATTCCCCCCTCTTGGGCATCTTGATCCTTTCATCATGAATGATGCGGCCTTTGATGAAGGCATTCTGGTTCGCTAAGATCAGCTTGTGGTGCCTGAGTGCTAGGTGCGTTGCCATTATCTTGTAAGCCAATTTGCCGAAACACTGTGGATCATGGTGATCGATCGGGCGATATCATGGCGATCAGCGTGTCCGCCGCACGCTTCATGGTCAAGTGCATTGCCACCACTGCCTCGTACGGACCTCCTAGCGCGATGGGCCTCGGGTGGCACCTCCCTCGACCGGCGATGCGGCGGGTCCTTGCCGAGGTGCCGATATCGCTTGGCCTACTAGGTTATTTTGTTGCTCCGGAACGTCAATGCGGCGATGCCGCGAATGAAGGGATGACATTGTTTGGATAGACGGGCTAACTCAAGGCTATACGGACGTGCTGGGTTGAAGCGTGATAATTAGCAAAAAAATTACCTTAATTGGCTGCTTTAAAATTTGTGTAATTTTTTTGAGGGAGTATCGGAACAGATCCCCTGTTTTGGTATACAGATTCCTTACAACATCCTAAAGCCTATAGGAAGTAGGACTGCAAAAAAAAAGCGTAGAGTCGGACAACCTTACTATGGTCCACCGTTCATGAGTTTGGCCTCTAATCGGCCCATACTTTGCCACATGCAAAGAAACACAAAGAAGATCAATTCTAGACATTGCCTCTATGATGGTTTGAATAAATGGTTCACAAACCGTGCTGCATGGATCAAATGGCCACCAGTAAAAATGTGAACAACTATGACTAAATTCTAGTGACGAAGTAAACCGAGTTAGGCTCGACTGACCCAGTCAATCTCATGATGATAAGTTCAGCCTAGCAGACCCGCTCCCCGCCTACGCCGCCGCCGCTCCCAACGCGCGGAGCGCCGCCGCCGTCCCCTCCGTTGGTCCCCCTCTCTCCTCCCTCCGGCGTATGCCGAAGGCCGGAGAGGGTGGGGATCCATCGCTTTTAATACTTTTTTATTAATAGATCAAGTTTTTAGGGTTTGAGTCTCTCCATGCCAAGTATTGTGGTATTGGAGATTTATCTCTTTCTTCTCATCTTCGGTGACCGAGAAGGAAAAAGATGGAATTGTCTTCTCCATGGCGGCTTCATTGAAGATGGGGGCGACAACTTCGGCGTCAGCATCTTCACCAGCATGACGACATGGAGATTTGTGTTTCCAGATGGCGGCATCAAGACGGAGATGATGTTGTCGTCATGGAATAATTTTCTCCGGTCTCTTCTCTGTTTTGTTGTGGTTAGATCTGGCCACAATGAAGGACCAGGGAGAATAAATTTTAGATCAGTCTTCCTCACTCTTCGGTGGCAGAAAGAAGAAGAAGGAAGACACGAGAAAGAAGAAGTTTCTCAACTCCACCTGCAGGAATGTTGGCCGTCCGTTGGGCATCTATTGTCTGGCCTAAAACAATTGTTGCCGAGTATTTGCCCGTGCGGTCATCCATATGAAGCGTTAAATAGGTTTGGATTTGAGAGTTTGAGCTATTCACAGTGTGGGTGCAATATAGATAAAAATCAGTTTCTGGATATATGTTTTTTCCAGAGCACTTGTAATGTGATGATGTACCCAGCTATATTTTAATACAATTCTTCTTTCATCTCAAAAAAAAATCTCATGATGATAAGATATAAATATAATGTTACAAAGATCACACTTAAACACATCATTTTACTAGGGTTACAATACTACAACACACATGCAAATTTAAATAAGCATGTATAGCCTTAATTTGTTCCCATTGCAATACTGGACATAAATCTAGTTTAGGTCAAAAGTTACCCCAAAGACTAGCTATTGTTAGAATTTATATGGGCTTGGCCCATAATAATTCTGAATTCCTAAATAAATCTCAAAGCCCATACATGTGTGTGCAAAGAGGGAAGTGGAACTCTTTAGTCCCACCTTGCTAGTGGAAGGGGAGGAGAACTTGCTTAAATATGGAAGTTCTCTCCACTTCCTCAAGTCTAGTGTGAGAAGGAGAAAGAGAAGTCCACACGCGCGCGCTCGCTCGCCTCGCCGGGCGTGGCGTGGCGACTTGCACGGGTGCGCGGCACCTGCGTGAATGGTCCGCCGAAATCTGGCTCCTCGCCTTGCGGGAGCGCGCGGTCTCCTTTTGCAGTTTTAGTTTTTGGTTTCTTGGCCTTCAAGTTGTAGAGTACTAAACAGTTACGACTCAAGAGTCCTAAACCGATTTAGATCGTGGTCGCGACACGAGGTCGGTTCAACAGGGCTATATAAGCAACCTATCGGCCACGCCAAAACGCATCCCAACACCTCTCGAGCTAGGGTTTGCCTCATATCGCTTTTGCGCTGCCGTCTAGTCGTCTCCAGTCCGTTCGCTTGCGTGCACCAGCGACCGGGCGAGCAGGTCTCCGGAACCCTCGTCTTTGCGATCCTGCACCGGGAGAAGGCGAATAAGGTTTTTGGGAAGCGCTCGTCGCGCGACTGCTCTTGTCTTCAACAATGGGTCGTCTACCGTCCAAGTCAGGCGGCGCAGCATCAAGACGTACTCGTCGTCAACTGCTTCAAGCTCTTCCTCCAGCGCTCATCGAGGATCGTCCAACACCGACTCCGCCACCGTCTTCTCCAGCAACAGAAAGGTACGCCGTTCGTGATCTAATGTCTATGCTTATACCAGATCTTATGCCTTTGTTCTTGCTTTTTAATCTATCTGGTGTACGAGCTATGTTTACACCGGTTGTCATGTATGAGATCATGTTATGCATGTTTTGCTATGCTAGTAAACAATACAATCTGAGATATCTAGATCATCAATTTATCATGATTTATATTCTGGTTTAATCTGGAAATTGCCTATTCTTTTAACAATCCAAAAACCTTATTATAGGTTTCCAGAATTAATTATGGCTAGTTTTGTTGATGCGCTGAAGCCAGAAAAATTTTCTGGAGAGCACTTTAAGAGATGGCAAGTTAAGGTCACCAATTGGTTGACGGCCATGAAAGTGTTCTGGGTGAGTGCTGGTATGCCCGAGGGAAATATCTCTGAAGAGGATCAGAGAGCTTTCCAGGATGCCAACCCAATCTTTGTGGGAGTTGTGCAGAATGTCCTTGCTGATCATATCTTTGATACAATTCTGCACATTAAAGACGCAAAGACTTTGTGGGATTATCTGGCAGCTACCTTTGGTGCTTCAGATGCTGGCAAAGAGTTGTACATCATGGAGACTTTTCATGACTACAAGATTGTTGCGAACAAATCTATAGTCGAGCAAGCTCATGAGATACATCGTCTGGCAAACGAGCTTGAACTCCTCAACTGTGTTATACCCGATGAGTTTGTGGCTGGGTGCATTATTGCAAAGCTACCTTCCTCTTGGAGGAATTTCGCCACAAGCCTTAAACACAAGAGACAGAAAATATTAGTTGAAAACCTGATAGCATCTCTTGATGTTGAAGAGAAGGCTCGGGCTAAAGATAACACTGAGAAGGGAACGAGGAAGAGCTAGCGCCCACTTCGTCCAGAAAAACCATGGCAAGTACAAAGGAAAGCCTAAGTCTTTCAATGCCAAAACTACTACTACATTTAAAAAGAAGAAGAAGAATAAAGCAGAGTTGTTGTGCTTCACTTGTGGAGAGTTTGGGCATTTTTCCAAAGAGTGTCTGGAGCGAGCGGACCGAAAAGGGAAAAAGAAGAATGTCAACCTTGTAACTACTAGCGATGCTGATGACGGGTATGGTAATTTTCTTACTGTACTATCAGTATTTCATCACCAAATTGGTGGGTTGATACAGGTGCTAATATTCACGTGTGTGCTGATATCTCTCTGTTTTCTTCTTATCAGGGGCTCCAGGTTCCTCCGTCCTATATGGGAATGGATCACATGCTTCTGTTCGTGGTGTTGGCACGGTAGATCTGAAGTTTACTTCGGGGAAGATCGTGCAACTGAAGAACGTGCAGCATGTCCCTACTATACGCAAGAACCTTGTTAGCGTATCTCTTCTTTGAGAGATGGTTTTAAAGTAGTTTTAGAGCCAATAAAGTAGTTATGTCTAAGCATGGACAATTTATTGGTAAGGGCTATGATTGTGGAGGCTTGTTCCGCCTATCTTTGGCAGATTTTTGTAATAAGTCAGTAAATCATATTTTGTGCACAATTAATGATAGTTCTAATATTTGGCATTCTCGTTTATGTCATGTGAACTTTGGTTTAATGTCACGTTTGTCTAGCCGGAGTTTAATTCCAGATTTCACTATTGCCAAGGTTCTAAGTGCCATAGTTTGTGTGCAATCAAAGCAACCTCGAAAGCCTCACAAGCAGCGGAGGAGAGAGAACTTGGGCACCTCTAGAACTCATACATTCTGATCTTTGTGAGATGAATGGTGGGTTGACAAAAGGTGGAAAGAGATCTTTCATGGCTTTAATTGATGATGCAACTAGATTTGTTATGTTTACTTGCTTAAAACTAAGATGAAACGCTAGACTACATTAAAATCTATAAGGCTGAAGTTGAGAATCAACTAGAGAGAAAGTTAAACGTCTAAGGTCAGATCGTGTGCTGGTGAGTATTTTCCTATGCTTTTTGATGATTCTGTATGGAACATGGTATTATTCATGAGAGGACAGCTCCCTATTCTCCTGAATCAAACGGGATTGCCGAGAGGAAAACCGCACGTTGAATGACTTGGTGAACGCCATGTTAGATACTGCTGGTCTTTCTAAGGCATGGTGGGGGAGGCTTTATTGACGCGAGTCATGTCCTGAATAGAGTTCCAAACAGAAATAAAGAGACAACTCCATACGAGTATTGGGTTGGAAGGAAACCATCACTTACATACTTACGCACGTGGGGATGTTTGGCGAAAGTCAATGTTCCAATTTCTAAGAAGCGTAAGCTTGGACCAAAGACTGTGGATTGCATCTTTCTAGGATATGCACATCATAGCATTGCCTATAGATTTTTAGTAGTAAAATCTGAAGTACCTGATATGCATGTGGATACGATCTTTGAATCTCGTGATGCTACATTCTTTGAGAACATTTTTCCTATGAAAGATATGCGTAGCAATGCTAAGTTTTCCTCTGAATTAACTCCTGATTTTACTACACCTATTGAGTCTCCGCTTAAGTCATTTGAACAACCACTTAATGAAGTTCTTGAGGAGGATGACAATGAAATTCTTGTGAGGAACAAGAGACGAAGGATTGCAAAATCCTTTGGTGATGATTTCATTGTGTACCTTGTGGATGATACTCCTACTTCTATTATAGAAGCATATGCATCTCCAGATGCAGATGATTGGAAAGAAGCTGTTCGTAGTGAGATGGACTCGATTCTTTCTAATGGTACCTGGGAGTTATCTGAGTTACCTTTTGGTTGTAAACCTGTGGGTTGTAAGTGGGTGTTCAAGAAGAAGCTTAGACCTGATGGTACTATTGACAAGTACAAGGCTCGGCTTGTGGCTAGGTTATACTCAAAAAAAGGCGAGGATTTCTTTGATACTTATTCACCTGTTGCTAGATTAACCACTATTCGAGTATTACTTTCCCTGGCTGCCTCATATGGTTTTCTCATTCATCAAATGGATGTGAAGACAGCTTTTCTTAATGGAGAGTTGGATGAGGAGATCTATATGGATCAGCCTGATGGGTTTGTAGTAAAAGGTGAAGAGCAAAAAGTGTGTAAGTTATTGAAATCTTTGTATGGCTTGAAACAAGCACCTAAACAATGGCATGAGAAGTTTGACACTACTTTAATTAGTGCAGGCTTTGCTGTTAATGAAGCTGATAGGTGTGTGTATTATCGACATGGTGGGGGTCAATCTGTTATATTATGATTATATGTTGATGATATTCTTATTTTTGGAACAAATATTGATGTTATTAATGAGGTCAAGTCTTTCCTATCAAAGAGCTTTGATATGAAAGATCTGGGTGAAGCTAATGTTATTTTGAACATTAAGCTGATTAAGGATGAGAGTGGGATTACTTTATTGCAATCTCACTATGTTGAGAAGGTTTTGAGTCGCTTTGGCTTTATGGATAGTAAACCTTCTCCAACACCTTATGATCTCAGTGTGACTTTGAGAAAGAACAGAAAGTTTGCTAGAGACCAACTGAGATATTCTCAAATTATTGGTTCACTCATGTATCTAGCGAGCGCAACTAGACCAGATATCTCATTTGCTGTGAGCAAGTTGAGTAGGTACATGTCCAACCCGGGTGATAATCATTGGCATGCACTTGAAAGAGTTTTGCGTTATCTCAAAGGTACAATGAGTTTGGGAATTCACTATTCTGGCACCCAGCTGTGCTAGAGGGATATAGTGATGCAAACTGGATTTCTGATATTGATCAGATCTACGCCACTAGTCGGTATGTTTTTACCCTTGGAGGTGGTGCAGTGTCATGGAGGTCTTGTAAACAGACTATTTTGACTAAATCAACCATGGAAGCAGAACATGCTGCTTTGGATACAGCTTCTGCAGAGGCAGAGTGGCTGTGTGAGCTCTTGTCTGACTTACCGGTGGTTGAAAAACCAATACCGGCTATCCTTATGAACTGTGATGATCAAACAGTGATCACGAAAGTGAACAGTGCTAGGAATAATGCGAAGTCAACAAGACACGTTAAAAGACATTTGAAGTCTGTCAGGAAGTTGAGAAACTCCGGAGTAATAGCTGTGACTTATGTACAAACAGACAAAAACCTGGCAGATCCCTTTACAAAAGGGTTATCACGGAATGTGATAGAAATCGCATCAAGGGAGATGGGTATGAGACCATATGAGTTTACAGTAGTAGTAACCCAACCTTTTTGATCGGAGATCCCGTGACTAAGGATCTGGGAAGAACAAGCTATTAGTAAACTGAGGAGAGTAATTTCTAAACCCTCTCTTTGTGAAGATGCAATACTCTCATTGCTACGAGGCACTGTATGGAAGGTTGGCAAAGACCTTAATATGTTCTATTGGCTTTTAAAAGCAAAGATGCTGTCCTACAGAGTATTCTTGAAAGAACATACCTATATGAGCCATGACTGTTAAACGTCGCAGTCTATGAGATTAGGGTGATCTCTAGTAAGCTCATGAAGAGACCATGGAGTATGACGTATATGCTCCACCCACGGAGAAAGGTTATTGGCAGCCAGGTACTAGTTTAACCTTGAGTAAAACTTGTTTCACGCAAAACTTGCAATTCAAGGCATAGTCCATTGTTCAAGTTGTGAATAAGTGTAACTTGAGGTTATAGGCAGAAGTTCAACTTAACAGTCTCTGCTAAACACTAGTATATCAAACAGTAGCGGGAGCAGGCAAATCTCTAAATGGGTATTTGAGATCTGGTGGGGGATTGTTAGAATTTATATCGGCTTGGCCCAATAATAATTCTGAAATTCCTAAATAAATCTCAAAGCCCATACATGTGTGTGCAAAGAGGGAAGTGGAACTCTTTAGTCCCACCTTGCTAGTGGAAGGGGAGGAGAACTTGCTTAAATATGGAAGTTCTCTCCACTTCCTCAAGTCTAGTGTGAGAAGGAGAAAGAGAAGTCCACACGCGCGCGCTCGCTCGCCTCCGGGCGGGGCGGGGCGTGGCGACTTGCACGGGTGCGCGGCACCTGCGTGAATGGTCCGCCGAAATCCGGCTCCTCGCCTTGCGGGAGCGCGCGGTCTCCTTTTGCAGTTTTAGTTTTTGGTTTCTTGGCCTTCAAGTTGCAGAGTTCTAAACAGTTACGACTCAAGAGTCCTAGACCGATTTAGATCGTGGTCGCGACACGAGGTCGGTTCAACAGGGCTATATAAGCAACCTATCGGCCACGCCAAAACGCATCTCAACACCTCTCGAGCTAGGGTTTGCCTCATATCGCTTTTGCGCTGCCGTCTAGTCGTCTCCAGTCCGTTCGCTTGCGTGCACCAGCGACCGGGCGAGCAGGTCTCCGGAACCCTCGTCTTTGCGATCCTGCACCGGGAGAAGGTGAATAAGGTTTTTGGGAAGCGCTCGTCGCGCGACTGCTCTCGTCTTCAACAACGGGTCGTTTACCGTCCAAGTCAAGCGGCGCTGCGTCAAGACGTACTCGTCGTCAACTGCTCCGAGCTCTTCCTCTAGCGCTCATCGAGGATCGTCCAGCACCGACTCCGCCACCGTCTTCTCCAGCAACCGAAAGGTACGCCGTTCGTGATCTAATGTCTATGCTTATACCAGATCTTATGCCTTTGTTCTTGCTTTTTAATCTATCTGGTGTACGAGCTATGTTTACACCGGTTGTCATGTATGAGATCATGTTATGCATGTTTTGTTATGCTAGTAAACAATACAATCTGAGATATCTAGATTATCAATTTATCATGATTTATATTCTGGTTTTAATCTGGAAATTGTCTATTCTTTTAACAGCTATTAGCTCCAATTTGTGTTACGTCCGAATGCTAGCCCCTGTCTCCCGCGTCTGCCTACCTTAAGATGCATGTGGAATATGTAAAGATATTTTAATTAAACTTGAGATGCTTTGACTGTTAAAAAAGTTAAAATATTTATAATTTGGGATGAAGAGAGTAATACGTGCGTGCAACATGATATTTGAACCTGTCAAGCGCATGTGTTGACTTATTATGTGCATGCATATGTATATGAATATAATAACACTAGCTATAAACCACTTACAAGGAAGTAGTAATTAAGTAGGTCACTGTCTTCCCGTCGCTTGGCATGGTCATGATAAAATGTTCAAGGTCTGACGCAAGTTTGTTATGGGATGCACCTGATTCTAGTTTTGGTGAGATGTTGCTCTCATGTCCCAACAATCATATTGAGTGAAGATAAATAGAGCGAAGGCCGTACCAACAGGTCAACATAACAATGTAAACGTCTAATCCAGAAACTTCTACACGGAAGTGAGTGTGTCATACATTGTTTAGTTTGTATATAAGCATATATTGAGAAACAAAGTTTACATAGTTGAAATGCAAGCAGCGGTGGATGCAGAACAAGATTGAATGGGGGCTGGTCTCTTCTTCTTCCTCTATTTCTTCATTTTTCCTCCACCTATTTTTTCTCTCATTCTCTCTTTTTTTTTATTGATGTACCAGCTCTACTGGGGGCTAGAGCCCCCCTAACCCCCCTTGTAGATCCGTCCTGAATGCAAGCAAATGGCTACATTGTACTATATATTAGAGCATCTCCAAGAGTTCCTAATTTAGGATTTTTGGCAAATTTCCAAGAGTATCTAATACCATCTTCCAATTTTTTTGGCAATCGAAAAAAATCTCACAATGTGTGTAAAGATCCACGTGTCTACCACATGCATCTCAATCTAAAGATAGAAGGACATGAAAAGAGACTTGCATCCATGTATCTAATTTTTAGTTTCTTTTTAAGCGACGATTATTTTAGATATTTTTTTACTAAAATTATAGATTTGTTCATTGTAATTTCTGTAGACGCAATCTGCAATTACTGGTACCAAAGATAAAAAAAATCTGTTAGAAAGAACCATAAACCCAACAAAATTTGACTTATATTAGCACAAACATATAATTAACAATTTACAATTATTTTCTATAGGTAGACAAGGACAAAAAAAATTATTACATTATGATACAAAAACAAATAACAAACCATAAAGTAACAATTTAATTGTACTAGATAGTTGTATAAGAGTGTTGCCTGAAACTATCTTAAATTTTAGATACCTAAAATATAGGAGAAGAGACATGAAAAAAATAAAGAGTAAGAATTGGTTTCTGATGCAATTGTACAAAAGAGAAAGAATATATAAAAGTGGTTGAATAATTTAGAAATATTATAGGATTTCTGATGTAAAATTATCTTCTATTTTTAGGAGCGAACTATTGAAAGTTGTTCAAGATAGTTTTATTTATTTCTTCCAATACTTCTTTGGTAGTTGAAAAATATCATGTTTTTTAGAACAAATTATTAAATGCTCTAGGAGATGCTATACTAGGAAGGAGCAGCTTTACACTGGAAATCGAACACGTCGACCCACCAAAAATTTTGGTTTTTTGTTGGTCATCTACGGCCGGCTCACTTGGCGCGTTTTTCTTTTCTTTTAATAATATATTGTATAATAATAACAACTAAGAGTCTGTTTGGAATAGAGGAATTGAAAATACAGGAATGATAGTAAATAAAGGAAAGTGATAGGGAATATATTGAGAAAACAGAGGATTGAAAAAATACAGGAAAACAACTTAGCGAGCTGTTTGGAACACAAAAATTTTAAACATAGAAATTTGGAAACTAAATGGCAAAGAACATATTAAAAGCACCTAACCTCACGTGAACACAAATCTACTTTGCGCTAGCTGCTGCTTCTCTACGCTTTGCCTCGGACTTCGCAATAGGAATAGTGACCAAGAGATAGCAGTGGATTTTTTGGTTCCTCCGTTTTAAGAAGGGAAGCAAACCTTTCCTCAGGAAAGAAAAGCTGCAATCCTCCATTGCAAACGCACGGTGACATCAGCAAAACAAAGGAATGCTATTATGATATTCCTATGAGAAAACTGCAATCCACAATGTTCAGCTTGGGCTTTGGTTTTTATTAATGTGGCCCACATCAATTAATGGTCCACGTCTCCTCCTTTCGTCATCTCACTCCAGCACCACCAAGACAGCAACGCCAGGCCCAACTACTAAGAAGTAAGAACCGCACTTCATCATGGAATGAAATCCGATGGGGCTCGGCGACTATGTCGCATCGAGTACCGTCCCGATTTTTCTTGGTGGTTTTTTTTGCTCTCGCTTATTCGCACTTGAGGCTGTGTTAAATTTTTTGGTATATTACGTCGAATATTGTGGTATTTATTTAGCCTACTAAAAATAGATTAATTTTAAAACTAATTACATCACCACATAGTACTTAACGAGACGAAACTATTAAGCCTAATTAATATATCATTAGCATATATTTACTGTAGCATCACATTGTCAAATCATGAACTAATTAAGTTTAAGACCAATTTCAATAGAAGTTTCATGGGCATTAAATACGCTAACGTGATACTATATTGATGAAGAGAGATATGACGAAAGTTTCATGGGAGTAAAGATAGTTTTATGGAGATGAAACTGCTTTGTTTTTTTAAAATATAGAGATGTTGGAAACTGTGTCATGAAACTAACATTGAGAATAGTCTAACAAATTCTTTTCACGAAGTAGATTCCGGCTGATAAATTAGTTTTATAATTAGTTGTCGGTGTTTGTTAACCGACAACTCGTCTTGAAGGGTCTCAGACGATTTGTTCGGTGGGGATCGGCGTTCGTAGAACTCGGCGAGTACGCAAAGACAACGATTTATACTGGTTCAGGCCGCTTAATAGCATAATACCTTACGTCCAGTGCGGCGTGTGCCTTGTGTTATGATTCAAGATTCAATGATAGGGGTCGGCGCCCGCTTCCCCTTCTATATCCGGGTAAAGCACGGCGTATACCGAGTCCTAGTCGGTTACAACAGAGGAGTCCTATTCTAATTACAAGACTTCCTTTAAGAACTCGACTAAGTTACAATGAGAGTCCTAATACATGTACACTTTTGTATCAAGTCTTTGGATCTCCCGTGTCGCCCAGGGTTAGTCGGAGTAATCATCTTCTGATGATATCTCTGTCATCCTGGTCCGTCAAGCCCCCGAGCTCTTCATCATTTCTCTAAAACGTTATCTTCTGGTTTCTCTCTGGGAATCTCTGAGTAATGTCTTGAGAAATCTTGAGGCGCTCTGTAGGTAAAAACTTCCATGGCGTGCACTTTTTCTTGAAAAGTGCACCCATAGGGTGTAGCTCCCGAGCCTCTTGTTATTTATAATAACTTTGAGGATCTTTTGAGCCTTTTCCGAATAATCTTTATCTAAGAAAAAACATTTCCTTTTTGGTATATACCTTGTAGCCCCCGAGCCTGAGTTCCGAGTACTCGAGTAGTCGGTACTTGGGGTCTCCAATACATCCTCCGGGTAAACCATAAGGATAATAATAAGTTAGAACATGACACTAATCTATATCTTAATTCAAGTGAATAATAAATCTCCAGCTTCAGGTGAGTAATGTTTTCATCAAACATCCCTTTTCTCCCCCCACTGAAAAAATTACCACAAGGACAATCAATAATTGATCAGTGTCTGTTTCAACTGTCCTCATTGATGATTCTTGTCGTGTTCTGCAACTGCAATACTTTTGTCGGCTTGCTCTTGAAGTAGACACGTGAAGCTAACCCGTCACTAGAGCAAGGCTTCACATGTGCAACAGTGCACAGAAAAGTTTACATTCGTGAACTGTGTCCATAGACCAGGAGCGACCGCCTATAAATACTCTGCCTGGGGAGCAAGGAAGCCACACCTTCCTGAGTGTATGACTTCTCTTAGTCTCTTAAGTGTTATAGTATCTGTGGCGGAAATGTTTGAGCCCCCGGGTATCTTCCTTATGTAAGATAGCTGAGGTGTCTAGAAGAACTCTTGTGAAAGCACCATCCGTCAGGGTGGTTTCCAAGTGGTCGCGAGCAGAAGGATACAGAGATGCGCCTAGAATAACTCTTGTGACTCCTGCATCGCGGGCAACCTCGGGGTCACAGGTTGTCAAAAGGCGTCAAGGTTAGGGCCTACTACAGAGTTCTTTGTGTACTGGGGTAGAGCCTTAAACCCACCTTGGGATGCATTGAAAAGATAGTATCTACCCAAGGTTCTGTGTCTGCTTTACTCCGTCTCACTGAACCCGGTCCTTGGTGCGGCGTGCATCAAGACTCTGTACCTTGATTACACTAGAGTAGCGTTTTACATCTTGAGTGAACTTTGTACTGGAAGCTATTGTATCTCAAGATGTATCCATGTATCTCTGTTGTAATTCCGAGTAATAATTAATAAGATCCGGGTACTTGGAATGTTTTCCGAGTCCTTTGTCTTTTCATCCGAGTACTAAATGTGCCTTGTGAAAGAATAATGTTATCTGTTGTACGGGTTGCCTATTCATTGACTCTGACGCCGTCTGAAACGTCTCTCAGCCGTTAGGGTTTCTGACGGTCTCATAACGCCGTTCAGAAAGGTGAACGGTTGCCGAAACAGATCTTTAATAAGCCGCCATTGAGCGTACAGTTTCTTCATTCTTTCATCAAGCCATAGCCGTTGGAGCAAGGAATCCCATAGCCAATCCATTAGTTGATGCGCAGAAAGTCCCTTGTCATCCACATGGGCCCAAAGAAGCAATCTGCAGTCGAGAAGAAGAAAGCGAAAGCCATTAGCGAGAAGCCACGCCACTCGTGCCCTCCAACAGATGTGCTTGCTTGGAAAGCGCTGGATACCAGAGAATCAGAGCTAGCTTTTCTAGAGCAGCAAGGATTACTCTGGTCACAGCCAATAGACGGGTGGAGGGTACCCACTGATCATCATGCTCCCGCCCCCAACACGACGGAGATAGTGATGTTCAAGTCTTTCGTGGAGCGCGGATTGGGGCTTCTAGCATCCGATTTCTTCAGAGGATTGATGCACTATTATGGTTTGACTCTCAACCATATCACTCCCAATGCCTGCTTCCACATTGCTATCTTTGCTCATCTATGTGAAGCTTTTCTGGGGATTTGCCCCTCTTTTACTCTTTTTCGTTATTTCTTTTGGGTTAAGAGTCAACCCAGTGATGCGTGTGTAGAAGTAGTCGGAGGAGCTAGTTTCTAGCTTAGGATAGAAACAGCTACTCAATATATTTCTGTAGTATTGTCAGAATTTGTCTGAGAGTGGGCAAGCGGATGGTTTTACATTGTCAACCCGCCACCAGCCCTTCGTCGTCATGATGGATGGCCGCCCTAGAAGTCCCGTGAATGGAAGGACAAGATCTCTGCTGAAGAGGTAGATTGTAACATCTCGGCTCAGGGCTTAATAGGATTAATAGAATACTCATACCAACAAGTTGCAACTTCTTTTTCGGAAGCCCGTCTCCAAAGAACTCTAAAGTTAAGCGTGCTTGGCCTAGAGAAATTTAGGGATGGGTGACCGACCGGGAATTTCTTCCCGGGTGCGCACGAGTGAGGACAAAGTGCGCAGAAAAGACTGGTGTTGGTCTGTGAGGGAAGTCTATGTCCTAGAAAAGCTGCCAGATGTAAGCGGGCCCGGCCGCATGGAGGCGGGACGTTACAGAATGGTATCAGAGCCGACTCTCGAGGTTTCACGGGCGCGTGTGTCGCAGTTGCGCAGGCATAGTGCGCATGGCTGGTGTGGATCCGGAGTGGTCACACAGCATGACATATGCGCTGGCATTGGGCATACGGACGTGGCCAAGAGAGGACGTTCCTGGCCTGGGATTGATCGACGAGGACGTCGATCTCTTAAGGGGGTGAGATTGTAACATCTCGGCTCAGGGCTTAATAGGATTAATAGAATACTCATACCAACAAGTTGCAACTTCTTTTTCGGAAGCCCATCTCCAAAGAACTCTAAAGTTAAGCGTGCTTGGCCTAGAGAAATTTAGGGATGGGTGACCGACCGGGAATTTCTTCCCGGGTGCGCACGAGTGAGGACAAAGTGCGCAGAAAAGACTGGTGTTGGTCTGTGAGGGAAGTCTATGTCCTAGAAAAGCTGCCAGATGTAAATGGGCCCGGCCGCATGGAGGCGGGACGTTACATAGATGCTATACAACCACTGATCGACATGATAGTGGCAATGAAGCTGAGTGGATTGACTGGTTATACCGTCGTCCAAGATTTTATTACGCGCTGAATCCATCCGCTACAACAGCGAGCCAATTTTGGCTTCGAGTACCTTGGCGTGAAGGACCCGGGCCGGCATGATGCTGAACAATTGTCCGACCAAGAGATTCTGAGGAGGATGAACCGGTTGTTGAAGAGCCGTGAATAGCTTGTTCCAATGATGACGACTTTCTCCGCCATCAACCCTCCTCCAGAGGTAAGTAGTCGGGGTATCCGTCTTTTAGATTCTTAATAGATATCTTTGTGACTAGACATTATCTTCTTCTTCTTCATAGGACCAAGGGCGGAATAACAATGATTGTCCACCCCTACCCCCGGCGACTCAAGAAGGCGGAGGCATTACTCTTGAGGGTCCCATTCGAAGTGAGGACCTTCGTCATGAGTCAAGCTCTCCTGGTGATCTTGACTGGCTAGACTCAGACTCGACTGACTCTGATGTCATGCTCATAGATCCCAAAACTGAGAGTAGCCAGAAGAGTTCTCCAAGTCCGCTCCAGGGAGCCAGAGATCCAGTCTCAAAGAAGGCTCGCACTGGTAATCGCCGTGCTTGTCGAAAAATCCTTTTGTCAACAGAATTGGCTGAAAAGCACTGTAATACGGGTGCTCCCGGTAAGGGAAAAACCCGAGTACTTTACAGACTTCATGTTTTGGATCTAATAAACCTTTATCTTATATCTTTGTTTGATGTAGATGCTGGGACGACTCAAGGGGCTTCGAGTGGAGCTTCTACTGAAGAAGTTTCGACTTCAGACCCACAGCCGAAGAAGCCACTCCTGAAGCTGCCACGGGCATTCAAGCTTGTTAAGTAAGTCATATTACTTGTTTTTAAAATGCTGATATGCCTTCTAGCATTATTATGAACACTCGTCTATTGTAGGAAAGTGAAGTCGATTGCTATATCCTCAAGTGGTGCTGTCGAACTCCAGGCGGTGGAGGAGTCGGAGGCACAGCATAAAGGCAGATCCAGCATCCCTCCTATCACTAGCCAGGTGAATACTTTGCCAGGCTCCTCCCCATCTGGTACTCGAGTCGATACAACACCTGAAGTGGACGTGCTTCCCTTGCCTCAGGTTGGTGTTCCATACTCGATCTTTCGCTCTCCCGCTCAATTGGAGTTTGACCGAGTGATGAACGAGTGGTTTTTTCGCACTCGACAGCCTGATGAACCTACTCTGGAGATGGTTCGAGCTGAAATCAATGCTGAAGCTTCAGATCCTCCGCAGGAAGAGTCCGAGATTGTCCCCGAGTCCTCTCGCCAAGGGTCGAGACTGGAAGTTGTGGGGTACAACCCGGATCTCTTTCGGCTAAAGGAGTTGAGCGAGCAAGTGATGGCGCCTGTCGTAGCACTCCAACAATTTGTTGAGGTAACTCTTTTGAAACCCTCGTTGCTTTTTGTTATCACATCCGGGTTCTTTATATTGCTATCTCTATGTAGGGCTTTGATGTAAAAGTGACTGAGCAGATCACTCGGATCCGCCAAAAGCTTTCTCTTGAGAATCAACAGCTCAAGGATTATATCACTCAGGATCAGATTAGCCAGAAGGTAGCCACCCAAGTCCTTCATAACCACATCAACAAGCTTCAAAACAATCTCAAGGTTTTTGTTGATGAGCGTGACGCGGCAAATCAGCGGGAGCTTGAGCTACTCGGCAAGTATGCTGCCTCAGAGCAGAAACTTAAGGATGTTGTAAATTCTTCCGAGAAGCAGCTCTCTGGTAGGTCAAAAGTGCTTTCCGGGTTCCTTATTGATTTGTAAGTCTATGATACTCATTCGATTGTTATGTCTTTCAGATTCGAAGACGCTGGCCGCTGGATGGCAAACTGCATTCAACCGGAAGAAGGCGGAGCTTGAGGAGGTATTTGCTAACGCACAACGTACTCTTCAAGAAGCCAAACTGATTCATAAAAGATGCTGACCAAGACCTGTTGTAGGCTTTAAAGTCGACCAAGGAGTCGCGGGAAGCTCTGGAAGCGGTTCAAGCGCAGTTAATGGAGTCCCAAGAGTCCTTGAAGACTTCTGAGGATTCTTTGAAGGCGTTAGAACTTGCTGTAGAGCCCGTCCTGGATATGATTCCACGCCCAGAAGGAGCTGAAGAATCTTTGATTGATCGAGCCAAAGCTGCACCCGGGCGGCTGACTCAGTACATCAAGGACATGGCGACTTCGGTGGTGTGTGGTCTGCTGGCGACGCTGCGACTGCATATGCCGTCTTTTGATCTGTCCTCCATAATGACGCTTCCTGATGGCAAGAGTGATGAGGACCACGCAGCCATGCAAGAGGAAGTCAAGGCCGTAGCGGAAGAGTACTCCCAAATACTAGATCTTGTGGAGTAGTATGTCGCCCTCGGTCCTTTGACCATAATTTGTATATCCTGTAAACAAATATTATTATGTATGAAGAATCAAAGTATAATTTACTTTTGAGTCTTGTTAATTCCGCGTATGGTCGACTCGTCATTGCAAGGAATGTCTTGTTAATGGGTCATTTTGCTTGAGGTGGATGTATGACTAGGCGTCTTATTAGACGAGTCTATCTGAGTGCTCTCTAGCACTTAAGATTGGGTCATATGACTTTGTTTCTCTTATAGTCTTTAGCGACCTAATAGAGAACTTAGTCTGCCCGAGTACTACTCTTAGTACCCGTTTCCAAGGGATAAATTTGATCAAGCACCTCTTTAAGGACCAAAACGATGGTTCTTGTCGGGCGAATCAAATCCTCTTGGTAGTCGCAGCTTGAGTGCGAGATCGGATTTAGCCTTTATCCGAGTAATAAACGACAGGGTGAGGGATTCACCCCTTGTTATACCTTATAGGAACTAGCATCTACTTTGTAGACACCATATTCTCTATAGGTTGACAGCCAGGTTTTTAAGCCGTACTATCGTTTGAGTTGTATTGAGCTCAGAGCTCGTAACTCGGGTATGGTTGCCTCTGAACCAAGAAGGATCCATCCGAGTAATATTATATATTGGTCGGTGGGGCACAAAAGTTAGAGCTTATATGCTTCTAAGGATTTTATCCGACTAAATAGTCATGATAATTGAAAACCAATCTTTATTAATATTCGGGGAATAGATACATTTGCCCTGAGTTAAATCTGTAGCATAGTCCTTAGGTATGGAATTTCTTTAGATGCTCAATATTCCATGAATTTGGCAATGGAGAACCATCCTCGGTGGCTAGCTCGAATGACCTGGGTCTTGTTACTTTAGATACTATGTAGGGTCCTTCCCATGGACTCATAAGCTTGTGGCGTCCTGTGGTGTTCTGAATCTTCTTCAGAACCATGTCGCCTACTTGGAAAGTGCGGTGATGGACGTTCTTGTCATAGTAGCGCCTCATCCCTTGGAGATATCTTGCTGATTGTAAAAGAGCAGTTAGTCGGGCCTCCTCGAGGCTGTCGACTTCTAGTCGTCTTGTATCATCAGCTTCTCCTTCGTTATACTGTTCCGTACGTGGAGAATTCCAGATTAAGTCTGCCAGGAGGATTGCTTCGGTGCCGTAGACCAGGAAGAAAGAAGTTTGTCCTGTTTGAAAGGTCCTAGTTTGGTTTTGGTGATGGATGACAACACTTGTGAGCTAACCATTCTATCCAAGTGCGTGAAGGAAAATAGGTTGAGTTCACAATATCAGTGGATGATGTTATTGAAATGATTGGTTAAAGTTTGTTGGGGTATTCAACTTAAGCATAGCAAGCAAGCAAAGACTTTGGCAGGACTTGGCTAGAAGGACCGTGTGCTCAAGCGATGGTGAAGGACAAGCTAGTGGGCTTGATGCCGAGGGACCGACGTGCAGGTGAAGGGCAAGCTAGTGGGCTTGGCGTTGATGGACCTATGGTGAAGGGCAAGCTAGTGGGCTTGGCGCCGAAGGACCGAGACAACGGTGAATAGCAAGTGAAGCTAAAGCGAGAGGCTTGAAGTCTATGTGATGGTTGAGTGACCAACGTCATCTTTGATGGACCAAGTCGAAGATTCATTGGTTATATCTAATGGCTTGGTGAAGTTGTCCATGAATGTTTCCTTGCGGGTATCAAAGAAAATCGTGGATAAGCAAGGCAAAGGTATGGACAATAGGGTGTTTCTTTTTACGGGCTATGAGGTGTGTAGAGAAGTTAAATAGCCGGATTTAAGATAGATAACCGTACTATTAAGAGGGGCAAACACGCTTGCATTACGGTTGTCTAGTGCCACTTGTGAGCTCTATCGTTTTGATCACTTTTTGATGAGTGGCAGTAAGTCAAAAACCTTTGTGAAAAACGTTTGTGAAAAGCTAACTAGTGACTATGGAAACGATGCTCTTTTAGAGATCGTCGGTTTGGAGTTGGCTTGTTTTAAGAAAAGGTTTTCTTAGCGCTTGTGAGCTGACATTATTTTGCTTTGGACATATCCATAGTGTATGGGTTGATGGGGCAAAGCAAAGGAGATAGAGCGCTTGAGAAAGGCGTTTTCAGGCTGGTGGCGGACAGTCCGCGCCCCTGGTGGCGGACAGTCCGCCGGCCAAAACCTGAGAACCGAACAGATTCTGTGTAATCTGTTGAAGGGTTGTCGAAGTAACGGCGGACAGTCCGCGCCCTGGTGGCGGACAGTCCGCCGGCTAATTCTCAGAGGAAGGAGAGTTGCTGCTCGCGCTGTTGGTGCAGTCTCAGGTCAACGGCGGACAATCCGCGACGTAGGTGGCGAACAGTCCGCCGGTGTTTTTCAAAAACAAATAGTGATGCTGCTGGTTCTGTTCGGTGTGGCATGTAGCAACGGCGGACAGTCCGCACCCCTGATGGCGGACAGTCCGCCGGTCGAATTTCAAACCTAACGGCTAGTTGCTGACAACGGCGGACAGTCCGGGACTTGTACCGCGGACTGTCCGGGAATCGCGTTTCAGCACATAACGGTTGGATTTTGAGGGGGCCTCTATATATAGTGGGTTGCCCGGTTTGTGGAGGCTCTCTTGGGCATTCTTACAGCATATCCTTTGGGAGAGAACACCTCTAGCACCTCATCTCATATCCCTTGCTTGAGAGCAACATTTGGAGAGTGAGTGTGCTCCACTAGTGCGAATCTTTGCGTGAGAGATTACTTGTGGCACTAGGTGGTCGTCGTGTGGGCGTGGTTATATATTACTCTTGGAGCTTGCCGGCTCCTAGACGGTTTGGTGATTGTGTCTCTGTGAAGCACGCAAGGAGATTGTGCAGTGCTCCGGAGTTGGCTTTGTGAGGGGCTATTGAGCTCATCCCCGCCGGAGGAAGGCAAAGAGCATCTCTAGTAAACTTGAGGCATGAAGAGTATCTAGTGATTTGGTTGGCTCAAAGTTTAGTGCTCAAGTGGAGCCTACATTGTGGGGGTAGTCCGAAGCTTTTGTGCTTGGAGCTAACAAGAGGAGCAACAATCCTAGAACTTGCTTCAACGTGGATTAAGTGATCGGCAAGTCACCGAACCACGTTAAAAACATCGTGTGTCATCCTCTTCTTTTTGGTTTGCCTATCTCAACACAAGTTCATTTCATTTCATATTACACATACTTGTGTTGATCTTGTATCTCGTATTTACATTCATATTTATATTGATATCTTGTGTAGTCAATCTTGATATACATTCTTATAGTTGATCATCTTGCTAAATAGCTCCAACTTGACTTGTGTATAATAGAAATACTCTTGCTAGTATATCTTGTTAAGTTCTTAATTAGAGGGGTGTAGTCAAAATTATAATTGAGCCTATCTCTTCCGTTATTAATTTTGAGTAGTTTTGTAATTATTATTAAAATCGACTATTCACCCCCCTCTAGTCGGCCATCTCGATCCTTCAAGTGGTATCAGAGCCACGGTCTCTCTATTGAGGTCTTTACCGACCCGAGAGGATGGCGACTTATGGGTTAGGAGTTGAGTGTCCACATATCTTTGATGGTACATGCTTTACACCTTGGAAAGAATGGATGGTTTGCAATTTTAAGTTCATTAGTCCTCAAATGTGGTGGATCGTGAATGTAGGCTTTTCTCAAATGTTGGATGAGGTAAACCCAACTCCGGCACAAGAGAAATGCCTAGATCTCGATATCCAAGCTATTAACATCTTTTATCAATCTTTGAGGGATAATGTCTTTAAAGAGATCATGGACATGAAGACTGCTCATGAAATTTGGAAGTTTCTCAATGAGAACTATGATGTGATTGCAATTGATGATGAGCAACTGCATTCTTCGGATGATTGCATAGTTGGTGGCAATGTGGAGCATATTTATGAACTCTCTATTTCAAGCTCACTTGACAATTATGATGATTGCTCATACTCTTTGGTCAAGGATGACTCTACAAGTCCATCTACATCAACACATTGTCACATGTCTTGTGACAATGAGGAGGTAAACAATTGTAATGATGTAGTTGACCATGCATACACATATGATGAGCTTATAAATGTTATTAAGGGCATGACAATTTGCTTTGAAAAAGTAGAAGCTCAAAAGAAAGACTTGGAACATGAAAATCTTGCTTTAAAGAAATCTTTTAACTGTTCGGAAAAACTTCTTAGCAAATTCGTATGCAAACTAGAATCTTTATATTTGACTCATGAGGTGCTTTGCTCTAAATATGAGAAACTCAAGAAAGACCATGATTCACTCACTAAGACTCTTTCGAAGAAAGAAATTAAAATTGATGAAAGCTCATTATGTGAGTTGAATGATGAAATGCAATATATGGCTAACTCTTGTGTTGTAGAAAAATAGATGCCTTTACCACTTGTGATGATTTATTAGAGGTATCTTGTTCTTCAAACTTGGATACTTGCTCTCCTTCTATGTATCATGAGACTAACCATGTAGAAGAAGAAAAGAAATCAAGTGTCAAGGTGGGTATGAGTACTTTGCCAAAAGTCACTCATTCTCAAATATTGAAGAGCCACAAGAGTTTTGGCAACATGAATGGAATTGCCTACAACAACACTAATATCAAGGGCAAAAGATGGGGCAAGAAGAAGTATGAGAAAGAAATGAAGAAGATAGAAGATGAAAAGCTTTCTCACTACATATGCTTCAAGTGCCACAAGAAGGGTCACTTAGCCATGAGTTGTCCCAACAAGAAGAAGAAGGCATCTCAAGTCCAAATAGTTGATGAGTCAAAAGTCTCCCAAGTACAAGCAAATGTCAACCGCAATGTTGACAACAAGTTGGGAAAGAAGAAAGTTAGAAGAGGAGGAAGAAGAAGAAGTTTGAGCAAAGACGTCTCCTCCGATGGGTACTATCAAGACTACAACAAGGGACACATTGTAAATGGTAGGCCCAAAGGTAACAATCCTAAGCCAAGGTCATTACATGAAAACTATTTGCTTAGGAATGTTGGAAATGGTACCATGAAGGCTACTTTTGTAGATCATTCTATTGTACATGCAAAGGAAATTTGGGTGCCCAAGCATGTGGTTACTAACATGAGAGGACCCAACATGAGTTGGGTACCATCAAGCAATTGAATGATTAAATAGGTACCATGGTGGCATTGGGGACTTGGCATGTGAGCTCATTATATCTTCACCAACAATAAAGCCAAGTTCGAAGTGAAATAATCTATATCTTGAACCAATGCTATCGTACATGTGGATATGTCATGATTGATGCTATTCAAAGATCAAAACACCTTTTAGTGCAACAAGTTCAACTTCGACAAGATAACCACTCAAGAGTGTGTGAAGAAGGTTCAAACCGAACTTGAAGCAATAAGGGTGATATTTGGAGTTGGGAGTCCAATGGAAGTGTTCTCTATGATATATCTCATTATGTTGGTCATAATCATTGGAATTATTCATACATTGGATCATCTCTTCATTTCAAACGGTGGTATGAAACTTGGTTGTGCTTTTTCATAACCTACCCTACTAGTATGGTAAGAGGTGCATATTGCTTATCATAAGCTCTCTATCTTGTTCACATTTATGTTGTCTTTTATCAATTTATTGCCTAGTTTACTATATGTTTGTTAGATCAACTTGGCAATATGAAAGATTTGTTCATAAGCAATGCTATTTGTAAAGAATTATGGGTCAAGGTCTTTGGTTTGGATTTCATGTCAAAAATCAGCTATGGAAAGATATATTGACAGTTAGTATATGGGGAGAAGTTTATTGAAACGTGTTGAGATAAATAGAGCAAGGGACAGCAAAAATCTGGGCAAAATTGGCATTCCCGGACTGTCCGCCAAATGGACCGCGGACAGTCCGTAGGCAAAAATTTGGTCCAAACACAGAGTCTGTGCAGTTCTGGATCTCGGCTGAAAAATGAACGGCGGACTGTCCGCCAGTCCAACCGTGGACTGTCCGCGAGTCGGGTTTTGACCCAGGTCGGGCTCGGCCGAACAGAGGAAACCTCATACCCCTTCACAACCAACAGAGCTCTCTCCTCTCTCTCTCTCTCACCGTGCGGTCAAAAGGAAGAAGAAGGGAGGGGACCGAAGGATTGGAGGCTTCCCCGGACCGTCCGAGAAGTTCCCCGGACACTCCGTGAGTTCCTCCACCATGTTCTCCCAGTATTTCATTGTTTCCCCCACAGATTTGGATGGATTTCATATTGAATGGCTTCTAGGGTTTGATTCTCGATCTCCTTTTTGAGCCATGGATTTGGAAAACTTGTTGGGGATAGTTGTTGCTAGTGATGTGGAAATGATATGCCTAAAGTTTGATTGAAAGTTATTGGTTGAATCAAGAGATATGGGGTTTGAAAGGAGGAACTAACACTGTGCTGTTCGTGCGTGAACAGTAACCGCGGACTGTCCGCACCTACACCGGCGGACTGTCCGCAGGCACTGTTTCTGCACAGCAGCAGCAGCCATGGATGGGATATGGATTGAACACATTGTCTATGAATATAGCCAATCTAGCAGCAGTGGTTCTCTCATGCAGTTCATATATACATATTGCTCTATGTGGATTCAAACACAAATTTCAATTGAAAATATATGGATTGTCACATTGGGTCATTCATATGCTCATTCCTAATCACAAATTGAAGATGATTGATTCCAAATTGCAGTGGTACATTGTTATTCTTGGTATTCATGCATGTCACTTATATTATCTCATATCTATTGGCAATGACAGAGGCAAAGGGAAGAAAGTCACTTCAGGCAATAGAAAGGGAGGAAGCACGTCCAAGAGAAGGAGAGGAAATGATGATGATGACCATGATTGGGATCCGAACCCAGATGTTGATATTGATGAGGAAGATGAAGGGGGTGATGAGGAGATGGATGTCTCTATCTATAGGGGATTCATCAGAAAGTGGGACTTTGATAGTTACACTAGAGCAAGAGCCCCAAAGCAATTCTGCAGGGACAATGATGCCACTCTACCATACTTCCACACTAAGGTACAAGAGGATGCTTACTTTGGGTACATTGCTAGTGGAACTATACATAAGCATCAATTCATCAACATGACATATATGGTAGAGAAAGAGAAAATCACAGGACTTGTTAGAAAATTGCATTCTGTTGGTCTCTATGATTTCCTACAACATCAATGCAACTGGAATGATTTGATTGTCAAACAATTCTATGCAACTGTGGATGTTGATATGGATAGTAGCACATTAGAATGGATGACTGGAAAGAGAAAATATAGTGCCACATTTGATGAGTTTGCTCTAGCTAATGGGTTGAACAATGGTATCTTGTCAAATACCATTGATGTTGATGCTGAGGATGATTTACCATTTGAACAGAGGAGACAATTCTATGAGCCTAATGAGCAAAACATTAGAATTGGAGGACCAAAAGTCTTAGGTATCATCCCGCAGTGATTAATAAAATTGCTCGAGTATCTTTCATGCCTAAGGGTGGAGATAGAGGGGAGATTAGAGAAAAATATTGGAATATCATACATCATATCATGTACAGGCACAAGTTTGATGTGGTTAAGTTGATAATGCATCAGTTGGCAGTATTGAGATATGACATGACCACTAACCTGTACTTTGCTCCATATATCATGTCACTCATTTTGGATAAGACCAAGTTCAGGGGGAGTTGCAGAGTCCAGCATGAGCCCTTTAGGCCGTTCATAAATGACAAAGAATTTCATAGAAGGCCTTTGACTCCCTTCCCACCTCCTGATGGAGCATATGCAGATCAACAAATGGGAGATGATGATGAGGGTGGTCAGGTAGGAGAGGATGTTCCACAGCCACAGCAGCCAGAGCCTCAGATGCATGGATGGGCACCTCCTCAGGGATACTTTGATCCATACTTTCAAAACATGTAGAACTCATGGAACACAACTTTTGCTCAGTTTGGAGAGGGTGTGCAGCAGCAGTTGAATCAGGGATTCTCTTCCATGGGGCAGCAGTGGCAGGGGCATATGGACACCAGCTTCCAGCAGTTTGGACAGCATCTTCACTCCACCATGTATCAGCCGATCATGACTAGTCTGCAGGGTGTCCAGCAGGGGCTGCATAGCGATATTGATGCTCTTAGTGCACAGCTCAGTTCACTATCTACACAGGAGCAGTTACATGACAGGCAGGGTCAGATCGAGCAACGTGTTGATGATTTGCAGAACAACTTCGACATCTTCAGTGATCATTTCAACATGATATACCCTAGGCCTCCTCCTCCTCCAGCTCAGTACCCCTATGTGCCGTATTATCCTCCTCAGTTCTATCCTTCACAGTTTCCTCCTCCTGGTGATGACACTGATGCATGAAGAATTTGAAAGCCGACTTGACCAATGGATGGAAGCGTGCTTATGAATAATCTAAATTAGCTTTGTTGGTCTATGTTTTATGTTCATGTGCTTAGTTGTAAAAGACTTTAATCTTAATCGTTGATGGATTATGTGTGCTAGAACTTGAACCTATGATGATTTGATGTAATATGCATGGTACCTTATGCTTAAATATTTGTGTTGCACTAATACTTCTATGAAGTGGTTCTAGCATATTTATGGTTTTCTGAGGATATTATTCTTGATTTCGACTTCAAAAGGTGATATCTCCTATCATATACTCCTCGATTACCATCTGGTGTATATATGTTGCCACTATTGTCTTCCATGTTTACATGATCTAGCAGTGGCATATAATATGTTTGTGGGCTTGCAAACCTAGATTGAACTAATGAGAAATAACTTTCTTTCCAAATCAAATGAACTTGCTTTTTTCTATGTGGTATTTCTCTCCAACCAAGATGGTTATTTTTGGACAATTGTTGACAAAGGGGGAGAAATAAGTCACAAAGATAGATATGATAATGGAAAGGGATAAAAATTATTTGAGCATACAAATAGGGGGAGCAAGCTCATAATATGCATAGGCTCGTAACTAGACTTTCATACTTTCGAGTGAATCAAGTGCTTTCTTTACTTATAATGTTGATCTCACGGGGTACTTGAGTTTTTGATGTATGTCTAGTTACCTATGGTGCTAAAGATGGTATATATTCGAAACTCCAACGGTATCACGCTTCAAAGGTCCTTTCTATATACTTTAGCATCATTTGATAGTAGTAGCTCACTCACAAATTCCTATTTACGCATATGTGAACAATTGTACCAAACTCATATATCACATATGTAGGGGGAGCTAGTACTATCAAAATCAAATTTGAAAAGCTTGTCCATCTCTTTTTCATGATCTAAATGTATGGGCAAACATCTCAGTTCACAAATTAAATTCATTTCATATCTTTGTGATGGTTGTCATCAATTACCAAAAAAGGGGAGATTGAAAGGTCCTAGTTTGGTTTTGGTGATTGATGACAACACTTGTGAGCTAACCATTCTATCCAAGTGCGTGAAGGAAAATAGGTTGAGTTCACAATATCAGTGGATGATGTTATTGAAATGATTGGTTAAAGTTTGTTGGGGTATTCAACTTAAGCATAGCAAGCAAGCAAAGACTTTGGCAGGACTTGGCTAGAAGGACCGTGTGCTCAAGCGATGGTGAAGGACAAGCTAGTGGGCTTGATGCCGAGGGACCGACGTGCAGGTGAAGGGCAAGCTAGTGGGCTTGGCGTTGATGGACCTATGGTGAAGGGCAAGCTAGTGGGCTTGGCGCCGAAGGACCGAGACAACGGTGAATAGCAAGTGAAGCTAAAGTGAGAGGCTTGAAGTCTATGTGATGGTTGAGTGACCAACATCATCTTTGATGGACCAAGTCGAAGATTCATTGGTTATATCTAATGGCTTGGTGAAGTTGTCCATGAATGTTCCCTTGCGGGTATCAAAGAAAATCGTGGATAAGCAAGGCAAAGGTATGGACAATAGGGTGTTTCTTTTTACGGGCTATGAGGTGTGTAGAGAAGTTAAATAGCCGGATTTAAGATAGATAACCGTACTATTAAGAGGGGCAAACACGCTTGCATTACGGTTGTCTAGTGCCACTTGTGAGCTCTATCGTTTTGATCACTTTTTGATGAGTGGCAATAAGTCAAAAACCTTTGTGAAAAACGTTTGTGAAAAGCTAACTAGTGACTATGGAAACGATGCTCTTTTAGAGATCGTCGGTTTGGAGTTGGCTTGTTTTAAGAAAAGGTTTTCTTAGCGCTTGTGAGCTGACTTTATTTTGCTTTGGACATATCCATAGTGTATGGGTTGATGGGGCAAAGCAAAGGAGATAGAGCGCTTGAGAAAGGCGTTTTCAGGCTGGTGGCGGACAGTCCGCCGGCCAAAACCTGAGAACCGAACAGATTCTGTGTAATCTGGTGAAGGGTTGTCGAAGTAACGGCGGACAGTCCGCGCCCTGGTGGCGGAAAGTCCGCCGGCTAATTCTCGGAGGAAGCAGAGTTGCTGCTCGCGCTGTTGGTGCAGTCTCAGGTCAACGGCGGACAGTGCGCGACCTAGGTGGCGGACAGTCCGCCGGTGTTTTTCAAAAACGAACAGTGATGCTGCTGGTTCTGTTCGGTGTGGCATGTAGCAACGGCGGACAGTCCGCGCCCCTGGTGGCGGACAGTCCGCCGGTCAAATTTCAAACCTAACGGCTAGTTGCTGACAACGGCAGACAGTCCAGGACTTGTACCGCGGACTGTCCGGGAATCGCGTTTCAGCACATAACGGTTGGATTTTGAGGGGGCCTCTATATATAGTGGGTTGCCCGGTTTGTGGAGGCTCTCTTGGGCATTCTTACAGCATATCCTTTGGGAGAGAACACCTCTAGCACCTCATCTCATATCCCTTGCTTGAGAGCAACATTTGGAGAGTGAGTGTGCTCCACTAGTGCAAATCTTTGCTTGAGAGATTACTTGTGGCACTAGGTGGTCGTCGTGTGGGCATGGTTATCTATTACTCTTGGAGCTTGCCGGCTCCTAGACGATTTGGTGATTGTGTCTCCGTGAAGCACGCAAGGAGATTGTGCGGTGCTCCGGAGTTGGCTTTGTGAGGGGCTATTGAGCTCATCCCCGCCGGAGGAAGGCAAAGAGCATCTCTAGTAAACTTGAGGCATGAAGAGTATCTAGTGATTTGGTTGGCTCAAAGTTTAGTGCTCAAGTGGAGCCTACCTTGTGGGGGTAGTCCGAAGCTTTTGTGCTTGGAGCTAACAAGAGGAGCAACAATCCTAGAACTTGCTTCAACGTGGATTAAGTGACCGGCAAGTCACCGAACCACGTTAAAAACATCGTGTGTCATCCTCTTCCTTTTGGTTTGCCTATCTCAACACAAGTTCATTTCATTTCATATTACACATACTTGTGTTGATCTTGTATCTCGTATTTACATTCATATTTATATTGATATCTTGTGTAGTCAATCTTGATATACATTCTTATAGTTGATCATCTTGCTAAATAGCTCCAACTTGACTTGTGTATAATAGAAATACTCTTGCTAGTATATCTTGTTAAGTTCTTAATTAGAGGGGTGTAGTCAAAATTATAATTGAGCCTATCTCTTCTGCTATTAATTTTGAGTAGTTTTGTAGTTATTATTAAAATTGACTATTCACCCCCCTCTAGTCGGCCATCTCGATCCTTCACTGTTGCTCTGCTTCGCTATGTCCTTAGCCCCCAGACTACCTTAGGCAGTTCTTCGACCCACTTCCCGTCGTGATCTTTTAGAAGATCGAATAATCTTGGCTTTAGACCGGCGAGGATGAGGGTGTTCGCTCTCTCAACTTGGCCGTTTGATTGTGGGTGAGCCACTGATGCGTAGTCTATCTTTATTCCACAGTCACTGGCCCATGATTTGAACTCAATTGCCGTGAAAGGGGAACCGAGATCAGTGATAATTCTGTGTGGCATCCCAAAGCGGTGAAAGATGCTCTGCATAAATTGTACTGACTTTGATGCGTTGAATTTGACCAGTGGCATGTACTCAATCCATTTGGTGAATTTGTCAATTGCAACGTAGACGTACTCGAATCCGCCTGGAGCACGCTTAAGAGGACCCACCATGTCGAGTCCCCAACATGAGAAAGGCCATGACGGGGGAATACAGATCAACTCATGAGCCGAGACATGCTGTTGCTTGGCGAAGAACTGGCATGATTGACAGCGACGGACTAAGTCTTATGCATCTTTCAAGGTGGAGGGCCAATAGTACCCTGATCTGAAGATTTTTTCGACTAATGTCCTTGATGCTGCGTGATTGCCACAACACCCGGAATGAACCTCATTCAGGATTTCTTTGCCTTCTTGTGGCGAAATGCACTTGAGGAGGACTCCTGATGAGGCACCGCGTCGATATAGCTTGTCTCCGACTAGAACATAATTTTTGCTACGTCTCGTGACCTGCTTTGCAGCAGTTTTATCACTAGGCAGTTTATGCTCCTTGAAGTAGTCGATGAAAACTTGTGTCCAGTCGGGTGCTAGAGTTAAAATCTGTGCGGAGGGTGTAGGATCAATCTTGTGGCAGAACCTCCTAAATTAAGTGGCCCACATGCACCCATCATTGTCCTAAGGACCTTTGATCGGCGTGCACGAGTTCCAAATGATTCAAGAGGTCTGTCGGGTGTCCTCGGGAAACCCGAATCATCCACGTTACATTCTTTCCAGGATAATCCCTCATCAAGCATCACAGTATTACAACAGTTTTATAGATAAGATAAATCAGAGTAAAAGCGGAAAGATTAATATACATAGATTAAAACTTAGGTTTAAAGTTTACATCACCAAAATACTTATTACATAACTTGTTCGGAACTTTATAATACAAAACTCATTCAAAAGAGGTTACTTGCCCAAGGTCACACATCAGAATCGTTATCACTTTCTTCTACTAGAGTGAAGTAGCATTGTCCATCAAAAGGTGGATCCATGTACTCACCTGCAACAAGGGTTAACAAACCCTGAGTACAAAAGTACTCAACAAGACTTAACCGATAAGAAAAGAGGAGAAGACTCAGAAATGAGAGGCTTAGGAAGTCAAGGTAAGGCTTAAACAAAATCAAGTATTTTGCACAAAAAGCATTTTTGTAAATCTTGTTTTGTTTAGGAAAGATTCAAGTGTCTCTCAATTCTTCATCGTTCATGATTCATTTTACCTTTCAAAACATACCTAGTTGAGAACCACTCTCCATTGACAGTCAGTGACCAAGTCTCCATAACCGAGGAGCAACGTTAATCCGGATAAAGAATACTCAGCTGAGGATCCCTATTCACACGGCATATGTAGCACCCAAGCTTGCATAGGCCAACCCGTCTACCACGATTCCTCCAAGATTGGGCCCGGTCCTACGCCACCCAGAAGTACAGTACACCACTCTTATCCAGGTACGACGACCACGTGGGTACAAGCTACTTCCGCCATCTCTCCACTCCCAGTGCGCGGTTGTCGGTCCCAATAAAGGATTCCTCGGAGCCAGAGCTTTCCGTAGTATGTGAATAGTTGCAAGTCTTGACCAGCAGGCTCCCATACGGATGGTCCCTAATTTTTCCGCCAGAAACTGTACCTTGGTTATATCTCACCCAAGCGTAACAGTCCTGTCAGTTTTTCAACCCTGTCCCGGTCGGTGTCAACTGTTGAGTCCCGGACTACAACATGACGGCACCGTACGCTAGGACAACCTCTCCTTGCCGTTGACTAGGTACGGATCAGATACTTAGCCAACAGTCGGGAGTAAAGCCAAATTCCCATAAATATTCTTTAAGTGATCACACTTTTGAAATTGGCATTTTTATCGCAAATCTATTGTATAGCAATGCTAAGCATTTTGCAAATAGTTTTTAAACAAGGCAGGTGGATCTTCAGGTGGAGGTAAACAGTACAAGAAGTAGGTCATCACACAACTCCTATAACCTAATGCAGTAGTTTATCTCAAAAACATTTTAATAAAAACCTTTATAAAACAAGGAAAGGTTAAATGCACCGGGGCTTGCCTTGAGGATCGGTGAAGTCCGAAGATTCCGAAAAACACGAAAGGTCTGCACCCTCAGGAGAAATCCACTGAGAGTTAGGGCCTTCCGAAGCGGGATCTACACGTAAAAGTGCATATGCATGAATAATGAGATGCTTATGATGTGATCATGGTAAAGATGGAAATTTTCTTAACTATACCCTTTACAGAGTACAACTTTCCCTCACGGTAAAGTTGCAAACCAACAAACCCACTTTAGTTATTATAAACACTAAACAAGTTTTATTATTTTCTGATAAAGCAACTTACAAGCAACAAAAAGGCATTTGTATAAAGGAAACCCATAACCAGGGAGCAAATCTTGCTAGTTTCCCATTGGTTGTCAAACAATTCCAAAAGTCACACAAATCTACAGGGATCAACTATTTCTATTTATTTTATTAATTATTTTAATTAGCCTTTTATTTATACACCAAGCATACTTTGTCAAACAGAGATGAAATTAAACCTGAAGGTGTATATCAAAGATATAAACTCCCATGTCAAATTTTATGATTTTTGGAGAAACACAGAAAATTACATAAATCAACAACGTTACATTTATTAATTAAAGCACAGATTTAATTGTCATATCAAAAGTACTCAAAACACAAATTTTATAATTTTTATATTAGCACAGATATGCTATCATCTATCATGTCAAATTTCATAATTAACAGAGTTATAGATTAATTATAGCAAAAACAACAAAACTGATAACTGTGCATAAAGCCAGAAAAAGAAAAACTTGAACGAACCCAAACTGGGCTTTCGGCCCAAGCCAACTCGGCCCAGCGTGGCGCGAGCGCACGATGGTAGGTGAGTGTGTGTGCGCTCGCTCGAGGCTCGGCGCGAGCGAGACAGCGCCCGAGGGTCCGCTCGAGGCCTGGCTCCAGCGACACAACGAGACAAACGTCTACCCATTGATCCTGGCATACATATATTGTGCTCTAATTTTGTTCTTAAAATTAGGGTGTCACAAAGGTCCTATCTGGATTCCCCACCAATATAAAGGGAATAATAAATATGCAAGAGAAGAAATTTCTAAACTTAAAGTCGCATGACTGCCACGAGCTTATGACGCAATTGCTTCCGGTTGCTTTAAGAGGAATTCTACCTCCACATGTACGTCTGGCCACTGTGAAGCTATGTGCATTCCTCAATGCAATTTCTCAGAAGGCAATTAATCCACTAGAACTAGCTACTCTACAGAATGATGTGGTTCAATGTCTTGTGAGCTTTGAGTTTGTGTTCCCTCCATCCTTCTTTAATATCATGACACCCCTCCTAGTTCACCTGGTCAAGGAGATTCATATTCTCGGTCATGTGTTCCTACACAACATGTTCCCCTTCGAGAGGTTCATGGGAGTACTGAAAAAATATGTTCACCAACGTGCTTGGCCAGAAGGAAGCATCGCCAAGGGCTATGGGACAGAGGAGGTCATTGAGTTCTGTATTGACTTTATTCCTGACCTTCACCCGATTGGTGTTCCTGAATCGCAGCACGAGGGGAGGCTGTGTGGAAAGGGGACACTAGGGAAGAAAACATATATCGGTACGAGGAACGATTATTTCAATAAAGCGCACTACACAGTTCTTTCAAACGCATCCGTGGTGGATCCATATATCGAGGTACACAAGGAATTCCTACGATCCCAATTTCCTGGGAAGAATGAAGTTTGGATTACACGTGAGCACATGAATACTTTTAGCACTTGGTTGCGAAAAGAATGTCTGAATGATAACAATATTGATGAGCAACTATATTTGTTGGCTAGGCAACCATCGTGGCACATCCTCACGTACAAAGGGTATGAGATAAATGGAAACACATTTTACACCATTGCCCAAGATAAAAAGAGCATGAACCAAAACAGTGGTGTTCGCGTAGATGCCACAGACCCAACTGGGAAGAGGCAAACATATTATGGCCGCATAGAGGATATTTGGGAACTAGACTACGCACCTGATTTTAAAGTCCATTTGTTTCGATGCCAATGGGTCAAGACGACCGGAGCCGGAGTAACTGTTGACAAGGAGTATGGAATGACAACAGTGGATCTCAATAATATTGGATACAAAGATGAACCATTCGTCCTTGCTGCTGATGTGAATCAGGTGTTCTACGTGAAAGACATGTCTACAAAACCCAAGAGAGAAAAAAATGACGATAAATCAACCAAAGAGCCAAAACACCACATAGTTCTTTCAGGAAGAAGAAACATCGTGGGAAATGAGGACAAGTCAGACATGTCAGAAGATTATGAAAGGGATGACCAAATACCGCCCTTCAGTGTGACTAAAGATCCAAGCATCCTGCTAAATGCTGAGGGGACTCCATGGTTACGACATGATCATAACCAAGGGACATACGTCAAGAAGAAGATCACCAGTGTACCCGCTTCATATATAGTTATGCTTTAACTAATATTATGTCTTACAATTTTTGTGTAATTAATAAATGATTATGGATAGGTTCGATTCGTTGATGTCGGTGTCGAAATGACTTGATTTATTACATTATAATGATTATGGATAGTCATGGTTAATAATGATTATGGATAGTCATGGTTAGTAATGATTACTATACCCGTCTGCTGAATTTGAACAATAAAAGATGAACAACCCAAAATTTAACGTTCGGATAATGCAAAATTTATTTTCCTATCGAGAACCAGTTGTTTCAGATATTTAAATTTAACATTACATTTTTGCATTAACAAAATATGAATTGTTATTTACATTTATATTTGTTATGATAAGAAAATAAAAGAATTTATGTTACAAATTTTTGTACTATACAATAAGGTAAAAGGAAATACAACTGTTATTTTTAAGAAATTTTATGCCTAATATTTAATTTACTATGAAATTAACAATATTACAACATATTTATATAATGAAAACTTAATACAAAACCCAAAATACAGCAAACCCAAAAAACTGGCGGGAGAAATGGCTTTAGTCCCGGGCGGTTACACCACCCGGGACTAAAGGTAATCCAACCCGGGACTAAAGGTTTGGACCTTTAGTCCCGGGCGGCCTTACGCCCCGGGACTAAAGGTCTTTTAGTCCCAGGTGGCGTCACCGTCCGGGACTAAAGCCTCCCCGCGTATATAGGGCACAGTGCCGTTCCTCCTTCCTCAGATCGACGTCAGACTCCAGCGCCGCCGTCTCCCTCGCCGTCTCCGATCTCGATCCAGTGCCGCGCCGCCGTCCTCCTCGATCTCCGTCGCCGACGTCCGCCTCACCGTCGTCCTCTCCTGAGGCGCTCTCCGCCCTCGCCGTGCCTCGCCGTCGTCCTCTCCCGCGCCGCTCTCCGCCCTCACCGTGTCGCCGTACGTCGTCCTCTCCCGCGCCGCTCTCCGCCCTCACCGTGCCTCGTGCGGCTTGCGTCGCGCGCGTGCCTCGCCGTGTGGCGTCGCCGTCGTCCTCTCGCGGTCGCCGTCGTCTTCGCCGTGCCTTGCCCTGCCATTGTGTCCTCGCTTGGTGCCTCGTCGTGGCCTCGCCGTGTAGCCTCGCCGTCGTCCTCTCGGTCGCCGTTGTCTTCGCCGTGCCTCGCTGAAGTGTCTTCGTCGTGGCCCCGCCGTGTCCTCGCCGTGTCTGTGAGCGCTGGTCGTGTGCGTGTGTGGACAGGGTGTGTGCGTGTGTTTACTGTTTGCAGAGAAAAAAAAGAAGTGTGTGCACTTGTATATAGAAAAATGATTATAGAAAAATGAATATAGATACATATATATTTATAGAAAAAAAATAAATATATAAGTTTTTTAATCTAACAAAATATATGTTTACACATGTAGATAAAAAGAGATTGGTCGCGTTGATATGGTCGTGTATGTCGGTATGTCACTTAGATATGTTATTCTCCATGTTATCGTGTTATTCGCAGAAATGGCCGACCCAGTTGACAACATGGAGGAGGAAATATACGACTTAATCAACAGCGGTGCTAATCAAGATTTAGCAGCAGGTGATGACAACAATAATCAAGAAGTAGATGACGGCAGTCAATACTTTGCTGATTATGAAGAAATCATGCAAGAAAATACTGGCGAGGTATAAGTACAATCTCTATGTGCATATTTTATTCTAAATAATTTATAAATGTATTTATAATCTACTGTTTCTGCATATGTAGCCCTCCGGATTGACAACGACTACCGGGAAGAGTAGGACCGTACGAGGTCCGAAGAAGCCGTTGGATGGCCGGTACATTATCTCAGAATTCGACGAGGAAACAGGCCAAGTACTTGGAGAACATGCACAGAAATTTGTTGGCCACTGTGGGTACCTTGTAAGGGATAAGATCCCGATCAGTGCTCGTGAATGGAAGAAAAAGACAAGTGCTCCTCATATAAGTTTCGTCTCTGATCTTGATAAGGATCTGGTTTTGGCAGATGTCCTTGCGCATTTCACGCTTGAAACAGATGATACAAATTTGAAGGCAAAAGTTCGGGAGTGGGCTATGAAGAAAATGGCAACACTATTCCAGGGCTGGAAGAAGAACTTATACAACAGATTTATCAAGAAGAACCTAACTCCGGACTTCAACACTAAGGCCTACGTGAAGTTGAGGCCTTTTTGGGATGAATTTGTAGAATTTAAGAAATTAGAAGAGGGTGAGGCACGGGTCCAAAGGAACCAACAAAATGCCCGACAAAAGCAGAACCACCATCACTTGGGATCAGGTGGCTACAAGAGTGCCATTCCTAACTGGGAAAGAATGGAACAGGAGATTCTAGCCAAGGGCATCGAACCAGAATCAATCAACTGGCCTGAGCGCGCCAAGTATTGGTTTTTTGGTCATGGAGGAAGCCTGGACCTACAGACAGGAAAGGTAGTGTTTGGCACAAAACTCCAAAGAGCAGCCGAAAGATTGGCTTATGCTCGAGACATGGCTGACAGTGGCGCGTGGCAGCCGAACAGAGAAAAGGATGAGCTGACATATGCCCTGGAGAATCCTGAACACGGTGGGAGAACAAGAGGCTATGGGGAGTTGTCGTGGGAGCATGCCTTCCCAAAAGACAAAGAGACCTATAGAAGCCGCACAAGAAAGAAGGAGGACGAGGCAGAGCGGATGCGAAGGATGGAGGAAATGGTTATGCAGTCACAGGCCGCAGCTCATGAAGCGGTAGAGCGAGAAAAAGCACTTGAAGGCAAAATGAGTGAGGAAATCAAAAGGCAAGTGCAGTTAGCAGTAAGTTCCTTCCAAAGGCAATCTGCATCAGAGCCGGGAGTCAACATTAGCCCCCCTGGTCAGTTGAAAAGCAGTTGCGCTTCCACGGAGGTGCCAACGATTCAAGGTGACGTAGGGCTACGCTTCCCTGTGGATGACATCACTAATCCTCTAATGACATGTGAGCTGCACATTCCACAGGGGAATGACACAATAATGGTGGCTATTGGTGTTGTATCTCCTATTGACCCTACGAAGACACCAAGATGCCATGGAGCATTAGTACCACTTGGTTATGCTAGTGTCTCGGTGGATAGAGTAGTGAAAGGGCATAGCAATGTGACTCTTGACATTGAAGGAGGTGATGGTGAGAAGACTTTAGGAGAAGCGGAGAAGGCATTCATATGTTGGCGTAAGCGCTATATCATTATTCCTAGGGCATCACCTCCTCCTCAACAAACTAACCCTAGGTGCGGATGAAAGTGAATGAAACATTTTTCTTTCACTAGTTATGTATTGGCTTAAATATAATTGTGACTGCATACCATGTTTTTTTCACAGCAGGACCTGTCCCGACCTAAGTCATAGTGCTGCAGGCGATGCAATGAAACACACAGCTGCATCCCCACCGGCTCCATCCCCTCCACGACGGGCTCCATCTCCGCCACTGGCCCAATCTCCTCCACGACGGGCTCCATCTCTGCCACTGGCCCAATCTCCTCCACGACGGGCTCCATCTCCGCCACTGGCCCAATCTCCTCCACCACGGGCTCCATCTTCGCCACTGGCCCAATCTCCTCCACCACGGGCTCCATCTCTGCCACTGGCCCAATCTCCTCCACCACGGGCTCCATCTCCGCCACTGGCCCAATCTCCACCACCGCCACGGGCTTCATCCCCGTCACCGACTACACCAAAGAAGAGGCCAGCCACACAAATGAAGGCATCGGCCCCACCGCCACTGAAGAAGAAAGCCTCTTCAGAAAGAAGACAACCTATTCCTAAGATGACGAAACTTCCATATGAGATGACTGATGAGGAAACTAATGCTGCAGCGAAAGCACATTTGGACCAATTCTGGGCGGACACCGTGGCTAAAATTAAAGCGAAGAAAAACCCAGAGAAGCCGTACCTTTTTGTACGTCCGGATATGCTCAGGAAAAAGGTGGATGCTCATCAGAAAAAGGTGCGTGATTCTCGTAAGAAATCGCCACTATCAGACTATGACCGCACTATCACCAAGTCACAGAAGAGAGCAAACAAGGGTGTCCCACAGCTCGGGGAACAATCAAAACAATCAGTGCCCCCGCTAGTTATTGCGAATGAATATGGTTCTAACATGAAAGCGCTAGAACAACTTGTTGTGGATCCTGAGCATCTTGATGCATTTTTCGCAGAAACTGGTCTAACCTTGTCCCAAATGCTCGGTGAATCAGCCATTGAAAGTGCTCCGGAAATTGATCACTGGAAGAAGAATTATGTATATGGCCAGAGTCTATACAACCCTGCGGCCCTCACAGAACTTGGCACTCAAATGTACTTGGTAAACCAGTGGTACATGGCAACGTGTAGCAAAAAAGCGGATGATTGGATTTGCGTTAGAATTAGAGACCATCATTACTTTCGTGGTGATGATATCATACTTGTCCAATTCACTGAGTTACACCAGTTATGCCACCTGGATGCTCTAGACAAATCTCTAGTCAGCTGCTTTTGTTTGTAAGTGATCCTTCGTTTTAATAATCTCACTTAGCATATGTATATGTAAATGTAATTATACTAACACTAGCTAGTGTGTCAGGAACATGATGAGAGACCTCGTACGTAGAAATGACAAGGAAGTTGGTTTCATTGATCCATATATCGTATTCTCGCTCCCAAACAAAGATTCCGGCTATGATATATGGAGAAATGAAACAGAGAGGAATCTCCGGAGGTTCTTGATCAACCAAAAGAACAAAAGATATATACTCTTCCCCTACAACTTTAGGTGGGTGTTGTTATCATGTGCATATTTAATTTTACTTGCTCAATTCTCGTTAATATGTTGACTATATAAGCAAATTAATGCAGCTTTCACTGGATATTGATTGTCATCGATCTCTTCGAAAACTCAATTGCTAATCTATGACTCATTGAGAAAACCACTGGGAGATTACCAAGATATCATAGACATTATCCAGGGGTAACTTTCGATCTCTAAATATTGATTTCTACACTTTAAATCTACAATAGTTAATTATGATCCATTTATTGTGCAGCGTTTGGGCCTGGTTCGTTCCGAAACACCGTCCGGATTTGAAAGTGGCACTTCCTCCTCCTATCCAATTGCAAGTAAGTTGTATTATTAGCTCCCCGCGTCTTTACCACTGTAGCATGCTTCATCACACACGTGGGATGACGAGATAGTAATCTTTTTACATCGTGAAGTGGGTTCTATGGCAACCACCAGGGAACAATTTGTGTGGGTACTACGTTTGCGAATTTCTCTCGGTGTATGCGAAAAGAACTCCTATAGAGAGACAAAAAGTACGTAACATGTATACATAATAATAATCCCATGTATTTTTTTATTGCTATTAAATAAATCTTATGTATATTAATGCATTTTTCCTTTTTTGCAAATTGGAGGACTTATGGTTGAAGAACCAGGCATTGGAAATGATGCGACTCAAAGGAATTCAAGAGACAATCGCAGGATTTCTTAATGACCATGTCCTCAAAACCGGCACCGAGTTCTACTATAACCCGGAAGAACCAGTGAAACCAAACCAAGACGACCATTTGTATGATATTTAAGTGACGGTCAATATTTCTGTTGTAAATACCAAGGCTGCATGCATGGATAATGCTGTAAATTTTATGTGCATAAATATATTATACGTATAATATGTATAGCTAGCTGGTAGCTCGATCAATATATATATAGTTTTCATATGTATTTGTAAATTTTATGTGTATATATACGCGCATACATACATTAGCAGCGAAGAATATGTATTTGAAACCCTAATATATAATATATTATAGCAGCAAAGAAAACATATTAGAAAACCTAATGTAATTGTAAAACAGAAAACATTAACCAATTGAAAATAAAAAAGAAAAGAAAAAGAAAAAAGAAAAAAGAGGACAGCCCCCTAGGGTCTTTAGCCCCGGAACTAAAGAGGCCAGCCATCGGGGCCCGGCTCGGGACATCTTTAGTCCCGGTTGGTATTACCAACCGGGGCTAAAGGTCCCCCCTTTAGCCCCGGGGCGTGGAACCGGGGCTAAAGGTCGGGCCTTTAGTCCCGATTCCTTAGCCCCGGCTCCATGCCCGGGGCTAAAGGCCATTTTGGATCGGGGCTAAAGGCCCATCGTGCAGTAGTATACCAGCATCTTGTGGACTGGCGTACCATTGATGTGACCTTTTATATGCAACGACTTAAGATGATTGATGGATTCCTCTGGCTTCTGGAACACAGCAGTCTGCGTAGCGAAGTTGAACTCTGCTGCCGTCGAATCATCTCCGACCACGTAGTAGTCGGCCGATAAGTAAACTACATTAACCTCCGCCCTTTCTGGGTTCATAGTACACCATTTCCTCATCTTGTTCTTCAAGTATATCTTCATTGGTCGCGGCAACACCAGTGGAGGAATCAGAGTTACTAAGAAGCGAGCCTAATCTCATCGGCACATCAGGAACCAATCTGATCCTGGACTCCAATTGAGTCGGCTCAATTTCTGGTTCAGTAGTAGTCGATTCAACCTGCTCGACTGCTAAGCTAGTCGGCGCCTGTCCTGAAGTGGTCGGATTAGTGTCCGACCTGATTGATTCCGAAGCCACTTGAGTAGTTTCGGTGTTCAGACTGGTCGGTTCAGGATCCGACCTGTTTAGTTCTACAATTGTTAAAGTCGGCTTTTGATTACAAGCCGGCTCTTCACCTCCTCGCTTGCCCTGAGGGAAAACAGGATGCGTTGAGTTAAATATATCCTCCCTCCCTCATTCTCTCGAGCCGTTCCTTTCTCTATTTGTTGCAACGGGCCCTCTGCAGCTTCCTTCGCTGAGTTTTAGTTAAACCAGGAGGACACCACCTGGGCTGCATGTACTTGGGATCACGCTCAACAGGCTTTTCTACCTCTGCCTCGACCGAAGTATCTTGAGCTTCCTGGGCCTCTTCAGCTGGTCCCTCAACCGCCATCGGCTCAGGCTCACTGGCAAGAGGAACTTCCATAGACCCGATTGTAATAGTGGGGACCGGGTCGGGTCTGGTCGGAGAGGCAATAGGGACACTTTGCACCTTCTTGGGTACTGTTGACGCAAAACGTGACACCTCGCGCCAAGCACACAGCAAGCTGAAAAGCTGGCTTCAATCGGGTGCCCGGAATGTGCTGAATCCGGAGACGTGCCAGTCGGTTTGACCTGAAAACCAACAAGGGAGAAAACTATGAGAATACCTTTGGAACATGCCGGATAAAACCAGACAGTTCCATATGTACGGCTTTGAAAGCCAATCACGACGGCACACAGCTATAGAAGCTGTCTGTTAGAGCAAGTTTGCAAAGTCATTCGGCTAGTATGGGAACAGAGTATGTAAAGCATATTAACTGCCGAATGAATATGTAGAGAAAGACATGCTTGAACAAATTAAAGATATTATAAACAGGTAACTTGCAAATATAGATCTATTCAAACAACACATGCATAGGCTAATCCAACTAATCTGCCGCACGTTTAGTCTTCATAAACCGGTCAGGTATAAACTCAAGCAAAGCTAATCCACCGCATGATACCACTTGCTGTAAGTCTACACCACTTCTTATAATTAGATTAATCCACCACATGCTACAATCTAATTATAACAAGCTAAAAGCATGCATATATTTGAACAGATCTATAAAGGTTCATTACTCGTGTAAGCTTAACCAAAATCGGCAAACCAGCCGAATTGGGGTCCATGAAGAAGGAACAAACAAGCAAGCACGATTAAACTAATCTAAAACCTGCATCTGCCGCACGACACCTAGTTTCATCAAAGCCTAACCATGATTGACATGCATGAACCCACAACATGTGACAATCTAGATTGAAAGTTAATTCGGCCATCATAATCTTATGATTAAAAGAGAGCACAAGCAAACTCGTGTGACAAGGCCGAACAAAGATCAATCTAGATTGGGCAAAAGAGTATTACAGGAATTAAATAAATAAAACATATAACACATGATAATTTAATGAATCTATTAGATCTGCCAAATCTAATAGAGCCGATAACTATTTTTACTCATGACTTAATCCGCCGCACGATACAAGGCATAAGCAAAAACTTCCCCTCATAAGCTTAAATCCGCCGCACGATACTAAGCTTAACATATGTAACAGAACCGACCAATTTGCACCAGATTAAGCACCGAATCGCTGCTTTCACAGAGACTACAAGTACTTAAGCTCGTACAAACCCGGTAGTCCGGAAATCTCGAAGGATTTCAAGTCATTCAACTTTAACCAAGATCGTAATAGATTAGCGTACATGCCCACAAGGTACATTCAGTTCGCACATAGTTCAAATACATCGGAGTTCGATAGTTATTACAAACCATAGTTTTGAATTCAAGCGGAAGCAACATAGTTTTGAAACACAAGTCCTTAGTTCACAATACGGTGCCATATGCCTGATCTGTCCACAAAAGCATCAGGAAAGGTAAGGATTGACCATGCCCATGGTCTAGTCACTGCCCTCGACGGGATACAGACAGTTCTCGCAGTAGCCGAAGAAACACTGCCCATCTGCAACAACAAGGGATAGCACCCTGAGTACGAGAAGGTACTCAGCTAGACTTACCCGTCATAAACCAGAAATAATTGACACCAAGGATTATGCAAGGCTGTATCTGAGGTTGGCCACACTTACCTTTTGCATAAAAGCATTTTATTATTAAATAATCCTCATTAGAGCATTAGCAGTCACTTTTATGTAATCAGCCTGATTATCTAGATTTGCACCTGATCTAGAGCAAACACTTGACTACTTATTCAAGCAAAAGTGACTATTTCATCAATAGCCTTTCAGATTCACCAACCATAACCATCATTAATTCCATATATTACTACGGTAACACATGCTCAGTCAAGTTACTCACTAACCAGGAGCGATGGCGATTATAATCGATTCCTACCAGCTGGGGACAAAATGTCGCACACTCGCCCGACACACCCTGCCAGGCGGCCGTTGGCGACCACTCAGGAGGTTCGAGAACCCAAATCGCGGGACGGCCATGGACCCTTCTACACCGAGGGTTATCTCAATGCCAGGTCGCTCAAGCTATTAACTGCCCACGGTCATGCCAGGTCGATCAGGCCCTGCCTGCCCTCGGACCATGCCAGGTCGATCAGAATAGTTGCCCACGGTACATGTAAGGCCCTGGGTGTTAGGCGTCAATGTCTCCATCACCGGCTCGAAACACCTTACTCGCTTCACGGGAGGTACTCCGACCTACTCCGTTAAGTGATTGACGCGTTCAAAATGACTGAGGTGTGCCTTCGTCGGGTCCTAATCGACACAGACGGGAGACTACTAGCACACAGAACCCATGTCCTGCTGCTCCTACATCCCGCCCGGTCTCAAATTAATTATCACATGGTTATCTCCATGATAGCACCAGGCTAGTCATGATCAGTATCCACCTATATGCGGGAGACAGGAAATCACCCGCCTTTTACCGGTCTAAGCAGGGCTAAGCATATAATCGAGCCTAGACCTAACAGGGATATCAAGATAATAATTGCAGGTGGACAAGGATAAGTAAGTAATGCATTTATCAACGGTATCATTCAACTCCTATAACTTAATGCAACAATCATTATATTGACTCGATTGCATTTATAAAAGATTGGTAGGAGACTTAGAATGCTCCGGGGCTTGCCTCGCTCGAAGTCGGCGGGGCGGTGATCACGGCACTCCGGCAGGTCCTCAGCGTCTCCTTCTGGGATCCCCTCCTCGGTTGTCTCCTCCTGACGCTGCTCCTCCGGCGTGTCTTGGGCTTCGACTACCGACCCTGCATGATGCGGTACATGAATGAATAACATGAATGCACATGGGATGCACAGTGATGCAACATGGAGTAACAACTCAGGAGATAAGCACATGTCATCTACTGCTACTTACTTATTTAATTTAACATACTACTTACTAAGTCTTGTCGTCACCACATCAAAGTTGCTTAACGGGTTTATTACCCTCTAAATATTTGTAGAATTAAATCTAGTTAATTAGGCCTATAACAGTAACCTATCCTAAGCAGCTTCATAAAAATCTATAAAAATTACTGGAGATTAATAGTACTTAATCTAACCCTCTGTCCAAATTTCATCCCATTTGGACCTAGACTCTATCCTTTATGAAAAAGACAAAATCCATCATGAACAGGTGCTTTGAACTACTCACCCTAGCAACAAGTGTCAAACAACAGATTTCTTATTTTTCTACTGAACTTCTTAGCATAAGAGCAATGTGCTTAAATTCTCAGGTTCATATTCCTCATATTTTAATTGTTACAAAATAAACAAGGAAACAACATTTAACCATTTTAGTTACTACGGCTAAAGTGTTTCACAAGCAACCTCATCTTATATTTTTCTCTGAAGCTACTCATCCATACAAACCTAACAAAACTGGAATCACATTTTTCCGACTCATACTTGATTAGTTATGCATTTTCCAAGTTATCAGCACTTTTCTAATTTAAATAAATCTACACATAAAAGTATTACCAACAATGCAATTAACATCCTTCACAGGTAGATCTAATCATGCTTAACACAACAAAATTTGTTTCACAGGATTTGGACTTAAAATGAGCCTTGTGGGAATTTTGAAGCCTTTACATGAATCCTGCAAAACACACTAAAAAGGGAAACTCAATCCTATACGCTACAGACTTCGGCCGAGGCTCAAGACACGGCTTCGGCACGTCTGGTGCGACTCGCCCGAGGCTCAGACGAAGGCTTCGGCACGTTCAGCGCGATTCGGCTGAGGCCCGAGGCTCAGACACAATTTTCCGATTCGCCCGAGGCCCGAGGCTCCTATTCAGCCGAGGCTGCAGACTCAACCGAGACTAACTGACTTGGCTCGACCGAGGCTTGACTTGGCTCGACTCGACCGAGACTTGACTGACTCAACCGAGGCTTACATAACCGACCCGGTCGAGGCTCGAGGCGAAGGCTCGGCGCATCCGACTTACCGAGGCCTTCAGCACTCAAGCTCTTTCCTGTTCTCTCTTTCTTACTGCCAGTCGGGGCCCGCTGGTCAGGGCAACCAAGCTTCCGAGGCCAGGCTCGGCACGTTACCGCGCGAGGCCAGGCTCGGCAGTCAACGGCGGAGTTTGGCGCCGTGGTCGTTGACCGGCCCTAGCTCGTCGACGGCGACACTTCGGGCGACACTGAGACCATCGTTGGGTGCGGGTTTACGAGACGAACACGACCGACTAACTGGCTGAGCCAGAGGGATACCGGAGCAAGCTCGACGGCGGCCATGGCGGAGCGGCGGCTCTGCGACTCGGCGGCGGAACTCTCCCCGGCGGCTTGCGACTCGGCAAGGCTAGCACTAGCCCACGCAAGACCTAAGCAACCTATTGGAGCAACTCCCAGGCTTCGGCATCCCCGGCATTGCCCGGCGCGATGCACGGCGGCGGTCCATGACGGACACAGCGCGACTGGCCCGTGGTCCGGCGAGCTCAGGGCGCGAGAGGAGTCTCCATTTGACTCTAAGCTACTACGGCGGTAGGGAAGACTAGAACATGGCTCGGTTTGGGATGGCTTGGCCGGAGATGACCGGTCCACGTGAAGGTCACGGTGGCGGCCATGGCGGAAGCTTGCGGACGGCGTCCGCTGTTCCGGCAGCTAGAGAGGAAGAGAGGTGAAACCAACCTTTGCCGGAGAAAAAGGAGGTCACGGCGGAGAAACTGGCGGGAGGAATCGGGCGGCGGTGAGCGGTGGAGCGAGTAATCGCTCGCCGAGGTTCGGCGGGCGGCGGCGGAAATGGCGGCGGCGCTCCGCTCTGTGAAGGTGGGTGGAGTGGAGTGGAGTGGACTTCCTGGCTTGCAAGCTCAAGGCGGACAAGACAAAAGGAACAAGTGCCTGGGTGTGTTACACCTGGCCAGTTCCCGTCGGGGGAACTCCCGACCGGACGCGGCGGCGTCAGGCGTCGAGCTCCACGCGGCGGGCATGCACCGAGCTCCTGGGCGTCGTGGCGAGCTTGCAGAGAGCGAGGGGGTGACATGGCGCACGCGGCGCAAAACCGCGGGCGGCGATGCCGGTGGTTTTGCCGGCCAGCGAGGCGGTCTCGCGGCGGCGGCAGGCTCGGTCGGCGCGGAGGGAGCGGCGCACGCGCGGGGAAGAAGAGAGGGACTGACCGGTGGGGTCCACGGTCAAGATTAAACTAAAGAGGTTTTGTTTCAAACTTTGATGCTCTATAACTTCTAAACTAGACCGAACTAGGAAAAGGTCCCAACAGCAAAGTTGCTTAGAATTTTGTAAGGAACAAATCATCCTTAAGGCTCCAGTCCAAATTCTGTTGTTTAAAAGAAATTTAGTGCTAAACCGTTTTTCTAATGCAAGAAATCCTAACTAAAATGCTTTTTCTGAGAAAGTGCTTTAAAGCAAAGTTGTTCCCCTCATCAAGATCTACAACTTTGTTATAAGGCACTTGGTCAGAAACAGTAAGCATAACAAGGTTACACTAGAGACCAAACAAGGACTTAAGCCTTCAACAAACATATGCACATGAAATGATGAGATGCTATGCTTATGCCATGCCAAATTATGCATTTAGGGATTGCTTAACACCGGGGTGTTACAGCCCTCCCCTCCTTAAAGGAATCTCGTCCCGAGATTTAAGTTACTAACCATTTCTTAAAGAAGTGGGGATATACTTCTCTTAGATAGTCTTCTGTTTCCCAAGTGGCATCTCGATCATCTTGCTCACTCCAAGATACCTTGTACTGCTTCACTATTCTTCCGCGAGTTATCCTTTCTTTTTCATCAAGCACTCGGTGCGGCTCTACTGAGTAAGTGAGGTCGGATTGTAACTTGATGTTGGCCGGTTGTACTTCCTCTTCTGGAACTCGAAGGCATTTCTTTAATTGTGACACATGGAATACAGGGAATATAGCCTTCAAATGTTCAGGTAACTGTAGTTGATAAGCCACTTTTCCCCTCCTTTCCATTATCCTGTAGGGTCCCACAAACCTTGGCGCTAACTTTCTTTTTACGCCAAAACGTTTAACTCCTTTCATGGGTGATACTTTCAAGTACACATAGTCACCTACTTTGAATTCAAGCGGCCTTCTTCGCTTATCGGCATAGCTCTTCTGTCGAGACTGGGCAGCGGCTATGTTTTGTTGGATTATTCTAACTTGTTCTTCTGCTTCCTTGACAAAATCATTTCCATAGTAACGACGTTCTCCTGGTTCAACCCAACTTACTGGTGTTCTGCATCTTCTGCCATACAGAGCTTCAAAAGGTGCCATCTGAATGCTTTCTTGATAACTATTGTTGTAAGCAAATTCTGCTAATGGCAACCACTTCTCCCAAGATCCCTTTGCTGAAATTACACAGGCTCTTAACATATCCTCTAAAATCTGATTTACCCTTTCCGTTTGCCCTGATGTCTGAGGATGGTAAGCTGAGCTATGGATTAACTTAGTACCTAACTCTTTTTGCAGTTTCTCCCAGAATGGTGCAGTAAACTGCGTTCCACGATCCGAAACTATGACCTTGGGTATACCATGTAATCGTACAATCTGATTAACATAGATCTCTGCATAGTCCGGTGCTCGATAACAAGTTTTAACTGGTATAAAATGAGCGGTCTTGGTGAGACGATCTACAATTACCCAAATCGAATCGTTTCCCTTCGGAGTGGTAGGCAAACCGGTGATAAAGTCCATACTCACTTCTTCCCACTTCCATTCAGGTATTGATAAAGGTTGAAGTGTTCCGGCTGGCTTCAGGTGAATAGCCTTCACCCGACAACACGTGTCGCATCTGGCTACATATGCGGCAATTTCCTTCTTCATTTTGGTCCACCAAAATCTTGGACGCAAATCTTGATACATCTTAGTGCTCCCGGGATGGATAGACAATTTAGAAAGGTGAGCCTCGTCCATGATCTGATTTTTCAGTTCCCTATTCTTGGGTACCACTAGGCGATTATCAAACCATAACACTCCCTTATCATCAACTCGGAAATGTTTTACGGGTTCAGTGGCAGCCCTTAGCTTTTCTTTGATATGATAGATTCCCTTGTCTGTTTTCTGCCCTTCTAGAATCTGGTCAACTAAGGTGCTCTGCAGCTCGATGTGACGCAGGATCACAGGGTGTACGAGACTAAACTCGTCCTCTGGTTGTATCCTTAAGTTATTACAATGCGACTTCCGACTCAGAGCATCAGCAACCACATTTGCTTTTCCAGGGTGATAATGTATCTGCAGATCGTAATCCTTAATCAATTCAAGCCATCTTCTCTGCCTCATATTCAACTCCGGTTGAGTGAAGATATACTTGAGACTCTTATGATCAGTGTACATATTGCAGACATTTCCTAGTAAATAGTGCCTCCAGATCTTCAGAGCGTGCACCACAGCAGCTAATTCCAAATCATGCGTAGGATAATTTATCTCATGTTTTCTCAACTGTTGTGAAGCATAAGCAATCACTCTGCCTTCTTGCATAAGAACACACCCTAAACCAACTTTTGATGCGTCGCAGAAGACATCAAACGGCTTCTCGATATCTGGTTGAGCTAAGACAGGGGCAGTGGTTAACAGTTTCCGCAAGGTACAGAAAGCTGTTTCACACTTCTCTGTCCACTCAAACTTCTGATCCTTCTGAAACAAACTTGTCATGGGTTTGGCAATTTTGGAGAAATCGGGAATGAAACGACGGTAATACCCTGCTAAACCGAGAAAACTCCGAATCTCCCCAACTGAAGTTGGAGCTTCCCAATCCATTACTTCTTGTACTTTGCTAGGGTCCACAGAGATTCCTTCCTCCGACAGGATGTGACCAAGGAATTGTACTTGCTTCAACCAAAATTCACACTTGCTAAACTTAGCATAAAGTTTATGCTCTCGTAGCCTTGTCAAAACGATCCTCAAATGTTCTGCATGGTCGTCCGGGTTCTCCGAATAAACCAAAATGTCATCAATGAATACCACTACAAACTTATCTAGTTCTGGCATGAATACCGAGTTCATTAAACTCATAAAGTAAGCCGGAGCATTTGTCAATCCAAAAGACATGACTAAATACTCGTATAGGCCATATCTGGTGGAAAAAGCAGTCTTTGGAATATCTTGTGGTCGGATTCTAATTTGATGATAACCGGATCTCAAATCGATCTTGGAGAAAACTTTGGCTCTGGATAACTGGTCAAACAAAATATCTATCCGTGGCAACGGATATTTATTCTTAACGGTCACAGCATTAAGCGGTCGATAATCCACACACATTCTCAAGGATTTGTCCTTCTTCTTAACAAACAAGGCTGGACATCCCCACTCTGACACACTAGGTTGAATGAAACCCTTGTCCAAAAGTTCCTTAATCTGAGTCTTGAGTTCGGCTAATTCATTGGGCGGCATACGATAAGGTCTTCTCGAGATCGGTGCAGTCCCTGGTAACAACTCAATGGTAAACTCTACAGCCCGCTTGGGCGGTAAACCCGGCAACTCATCTGGAAAGACATCTGGGAAATCCCGAACAACTGGAATTTTTGACAGGTCCTCTATAGATAAGGTGCAAGATAGATCAACAAAATCAGCCCCTCGAGGAAGAGAGATACGTAACTTGTTGTTCCTCCTTGGATCGGTCAAGGTAAGAGTCCTATCTGCAGTGTCTAACACTGCTTTCCACATACTCATCCAACTCATTCCTAGGACTACGTCCATACTGAGCCCTGGCAAAACTACTAAATTAGCCCCAAACTTATGCCCTCCGATGTCGATGGTTGCATCACGTACCATCTGCCTAGACAACACACTACTCCCCACAGAGCTTACGCGAAACCCATAATCCATTTCAGACACCTCTTGATCATGCTTTTGTGCAAATGCTTTACTCATGAACGAATGCGATGATCCAGTATCAAACAAAACGACTGCAGGATGATGATTAACAAGGCACATACCAGCAGTCACGGGCTCTCCAGCACGAGCTTCTTCAGCGGTCATGTTGTGCAGGCGTGCGGGGTAATTGGCCTGTTGCCTCTTTGGGTAGGGACAATATCTTGCGAAGTGCCCCTCTTGGTTGCAGTTGTAGCATGGTCCCCGAACTATAGGTTTATTTCCTGAAGAACTGCCTTGACCTCCACGAGCCTGAGCGGCAGCTATCTTGTATGGCTTCTGATTGCGCTGAGCTTGTGGCTGATTCCTCTTCTGTGGCGGCCTAAAACGTGCCCCCGGCGCTGGTGGTCGATACTGATTTCGCTGAGCTGGTGGTCCTCTGGGTTGTGATGATCCTGATTCAAAGGTTCTCTTCCGGGCCTTGCTAGCAGCATGCTTGTTGTTATGATTCTCTTGAATCAGACAGTCACTTAAGAAGTCATTGAAATTGGTACGAGAAGACGTACCCACTGACTTTCCCATCTTAGTGTTCAAGCCTCTCTTGAAACTAGCAATCTTCTTGGCATCTGTGTCAACGAAGTCTGGGATATAGCGAGCCAACGAGTTGAACAGATGATGATACTCTGTGATAGACCGAGTCCCTTGAGTCAGAGTCATGAACTCTGCCACTTTCATCTGGGTCAAGCCCGGCGGAATGAAATGACCTCGAACGGCAGCAGTAAACACTCTCCAAGTGATAGGAACATTGGCAGGATAGGTGGTACGATGATGTCCCCACCAAATCCCGGCTGGTCCCTGCAACTGGTGTGCGGCATATTCTGCTTTAAGCTCCTCTGTGAGCCTAAGCAAACGGAACTTCTGCTCCAGAGTATGCAGCCATTCTTCTGCCTCCAACGGTTCTATAGCTTCCTTGAAGATAGGCGGTTTAGTATCCAGGAAATCCTTGAAAGAACTATATTGGTTTGGCTCAGGGCGTTGATGTCCCTGTGCCAAGTTCTCCCTCAGCAAAGCTTCGATGTTGCGCTGGCTTCCAAGAAATTGAGCAAAAAGTTGCTCAGCCGTTGGTGGTGGAGGAGGTGGTGGATTGCGGTTTTCTCTGGGGTCCTCATTTCCCCCACTACCCCCTGCTCCACTACGAGTTGTTGTCATCTGCATACACGACAATAAGTGACCATTAGGCGAAGTTGCAACATTGTAGAGAACAATAAATCATACCCACTGGAATTATTCGGAAACAAATTCACCAAACAATTGCAGAGGCATAATAAATTTCGATCCACATCGCATCAACACATAATAAGATCGCTTAACACATCATGCCATAGATAACATAACATCCATAGTCTTGCCCAAACATATGGGACTTTTCAAGGTCTTACACCACATCACCTAGGTCCATACTCATGCTTACATCCAGCCCATAACAACAAAAGATCGGGCGTGCCAACATACGCAAAAGATCTCGAGGTGCTAAGCATACGATCTAGACTACTCTCTAGCGATCTCACCAACGTCACCGTCCTCACTAGACATATCTGAAGAACTACTAGAAGAACTACTCGGCTCCGGATCCTCCTGGGGAAAGATGGGGTTCCTCTCATTCTCCCTACGGTGGATCTCCTCGTGCAGACGATCGTTGTAGTCCTCCAAGTGATGGAGTTGGAGCTCCAGGTCTCCCACTCGCAACCTCAGCAACCTGTTCTCCTCTGAAACACGAATGCCCTCAACACAAACTCCTCGAAGCGTGTAACACCCTAAAATTTGCAAAGTTTGGAAATAGAGAGAAAATGTTTTATTATGTATTTTTGGTGCTCATGGGAATATAGGAGAAATAAAACTTGTCTTTGAATTAAAATTTACCTTAGGGTAACAACATGTTTGTGCATACATGCCGGTGCATAATTTAATTTTGTGTTGTGTGGTGTGCTCAAAAGTTTGAAAAGGTTTTCAAATTGTTTTGAAAATGCATTTGAAATGGTTGAAAACAAAAGAAAAGGATTTTCCTCTCTCTCTCCCTCACCCCTCTCACCAATCTGGCCCAAAGGCCCAGCCTGCTCGCCCAAGCATCCGGCCCGCCCGGCCTCCACTTCTCCCGCCTCCCTCCTCCCCTTCCACTCTGTCGGCCCAGCTCGGAAGCCCCTTTTCTCTTCGTTTCGGCCCACCAGGACGGCCCTGTGCCCTGCCCGCGTGGACGCCTCCCTCCCTGCAGTGCGTCGCGCCCCTCTCCCTCTTGGGCCTCTGCCGGCCCAGCTCCGTGCTTGGCAGCAACCGCGCGGCCTCCTTCCCGCTCTCACTGATGCAGTGGCCCCACTCGTCAGGCGTCTCCTTCCTCCTCCCGACTCCCACCTGGACGCGAACCGAGCTCGACTCCGCCTCTCCCACGCCTCGCCTTGCCTCTACCGCACGATCAGGCCTCCATAAAAGGCACTGCCGTGATCCGCCGCCTCCCCTTTTTCCGAGGATTCGAGCTGTTTCTAGCCCTAACCCACCTCCGCCACCTCGGTTTGGATCTACCGAAGCCGCCGCCATCACCACGCCAAATCACCGCTCCGGCATCGCCATAAGCTCGCCTCCGAGTTTCGCCTTGGTCTCAGGAATCCGTAGGTACCTTTTTCTCTTTTTCGCTTCCCTTGGAACCTTTGACAATTGCTCGCCGTCGTGTTTCGGAGCCGCCGCCGCCTAACCGGGTCGCCAGCCATCCCTGAGGTCTCCCGGTCGACATAGTTGTTCCAGGTGAGATCGCCTTGAGCTCCTCGACAGTTTGGACCCTTCCCAAAGCTCTTTAACCGTACCTAAACCCTAACCCGAAGCGCGCCGCCTTCGTCCGGCCATGGCGCCGCCCAGCGCCACCGTCTTCTCTTTCCCCTCCGGCCAGAAGCGCCGCCTCCCCCTCTGTTCATCTAATCTTGTCCATCGATTGCAGATCCAACGGCCACGGTGGCCAGATACCTCTTCGCCGGCCGGTTTTGCAAAAGAAACCCTAAAGGTTTTAATATAGAACCCGCCGTCCCTTTGCGCCTTCCTGGAATACGCCTTCTCCTCGGGAAAACGTAAAGCCAGGTCTGTTCTATCCAAAATACGTTTTCTAATAATCACAAGTTTGCCACTGATTTTGTTTTCGCTATAAAATCTCCGTTTTAACTCCGTTTTGACCCGTTCAAGTTGCGTTAGGTTCGTAATTACATAACCTACATGTTTTTACAACTGTTAATCATGTTTCCAACTTTTAAATTTCGAGTTTAGTTTTAATCTAATAATTTATTAAAGAAAACCTTGTTTAAATCATAACTCCTCCGTTATAGATCCGTTTTTAGTGGTTTTCGTGTCCACGCGTTCGTCTCGACGAGTAGAACAGTTTTATAAGCGTTTTATCCATGTTTTATGTATTGGTGTACTGTTTTCTAATTTAATGCATGTTTTGCTTGTATGTTTGCTCCTGTGTGCCGATGTTTGTTGCGTATAGACGAAGAGTTGCAAGTGAACCTACAAGAGCTTGACTTTGAAGACTGTGACCAACATCAACTCGAAGAAGGCAAGTGCAGGCACCCTTTGATCATGTTCTTTACCTATTCACCATTAATCACTAAGTGCATGCATGTGTCTAATTATGTGAACCCTAAGGATTATCCTAGTTTTCCATATCTTCCTTGTTACCTGGGTTTTATGATGGGTAGTAATGCTATGCTAAGCAACTTTGCTTGTTCTATAAATACCACATGATGATGATATATTAATGATGACTCAATGGATATGGAAGTATGCTTTAATGTGGAACTCAGTGACTCGGGCACATGGTATGGTATGGTGGTTATGGTAAGTTTGGCTTGTGGTTTGTGATTTGTGCTCGGGTCCGCCTTTTAGGACTGGCTCATGGAGCGACCACCCAGGATAACAGTGCAACCACGAGATGTTATATGGCTCTAACCGGGCTAATTAATTAGAGGATTCTAGTGTTGCGTTAACCGGGCGGCGCTACTGAGGGATGGCCCAAGAATGTGGTATGGACTTAGGGGTCCTCTGGTTGCTGCGGCTTCCAGTAGGAACTTTAGGTGGTTATCGCTCGCTAGATGAATCTTTGTAAAGGCCCGTGGTGAAACCTTGCCATGCACCTTGGAAGTGTAGTATGGGAGTCATGACCTTGGCATATGGGAATCACTGCTCGTTGGGAAAAGTGTGCAACCTCTGCAGAGTGTAAAACTGATATATCAGCCGTGCTCACGGTTACGAGCGACCTGGACCCTCACATGATTAGTTTTGGACAGTTGGACTTATGGACATAAGATGATGGTTTCTCAGATGGAGGTGTTTACCTCGGTTGATGATTATATTAAAGGTGGTATTTTTCTTAACTAATGGGATGGGTTATCCTATACTCACTTATAGTAATCAGGTGCTAATAAAACTTGACCAACTAAAATGCTTATCGCAGTTGAACTGTGTCAGCCTACCTTTGTTCAAGCCTTGCATGACATTTTATTTCCGCCTGTACTTGTTGAGTACGATATGTGCTCACCCTTGCTATTCCCCACAACCCCAGACGGTAGCCCAAGTTACCCAGAAGGTTAGTGGAGATGTCATGGAGTTTACCAGAAGACTATCAGTTGTGCTTGGCGTACGGTGCCCCCAGCCAACCGTCCCTGTGAAGACTGGAGCCTCAAGTGAAGATTAGTTTATGTTCCGCTTTACTCTGATATATGTAAGTGTTATATAGCTATGTTACGTTATATAATAACATTGTTTCTGATATTCTATACTCTGTTGTTGTATGTGTGGACTTCCTGGGCACACATATGGCTATCCTGGTTTTGTTCTTAAAACTGGGTGTTACAGAATGGTATCGGAGCTGTGTTGACTGTAGGACGTATGCCAACTAGAAAATGATCGTTTATAGGATTCCAATTTGTTATACAACCCTTGTTCTTGATATCCTTTGTTTCTACTCTTGATAATATTCCTTTCCTTGAACATTTAGCCTTCTCCTTGTCTATTTACCTTCAAGTCCTTGATTCTTGCTCCTACTCTATCTATCTTACGTTTCTTGCTTTTAGATCTGGTTCTCACCTTTGCTGCTACGTGACCTTAAGATGTCTAGAGCAACTGACCCCTTTAGACTGTCCACCATAACACCAAGAGCGTTAGTTTGCGTTGAAGCATGTTTGGGTGTGCAAGTTTGTTTGTTTTTATGCCTTTGGATGATTTGCTTCTTTGTAATGAGTGTGATGTGTTGTGGGCAATGTTCACAACTACATCAAGTTGTTAGTTTAGTGTGTTGTTAGTTAGTTTGGGGGATCTTATCTTGTTCCTTGTTCCAAAATCTTTCTTCAAGCCTCTCATGTTGTTTCCCTCATCTTCTCAATCTTTCCTACTCATGTTTATCTCTCCACCTATGCTTACAAGTTCTTGGTTAAATCAGATGGTGAACACAAGAAGGCAGGCAAGCATGCAGAATGCTACCAACCAGAGCTCACAACCACCTTCTTCTCAAGGCAACATGGAACAGTGGATGACGATGCAGACTCAACTCATGCAGTCAATGGTGCAAGTAGTGACCAACCTCCAGCAAAGTAGTGTGCCACCAAGGGATAGTCGTGCTGAGTTTATGAAAGGACATCCTCCAGTGTTTGCTCATGCTATTGATCCATTGGAGGCAGATGATTGGCTACGTGCAGTAGAAAGGCAACTCAACCTAGCACAGTGCAATGATCTTGAGAAGGTGTTGTATGCATCAGGACAACTTCAGGGAGCAGCTCAAGATTGGTGGGAGTCATTCCAGTATGGACGTCCCAACAATGCTCCTGCTATCACTTGGGAGGAGTTCACTGAGAATTTCAGGTCCTATCATATTCCCGCAGGATTAGTAGAGCTTAAACAGGAAGAATTCAGAGCCTTGAAGCAAGGATCAATGTCTATGGTTGAGTATCGTGATAAGTTTGCTCAGCTATCGCGCTATGCTCCAACAGATGTAGATGATGATGATAAGAAACAATATCGCTTTCTTAGAGGATTGTATGATGGTCTTCAACTCCAACTCATGTCCAACAGCTATCCTAACTTCCAAGCACTTGTGAATCGTGCCATCATAGTTGATAATAAGCGCAAGGAAATGGATGCAAAGAAGAGAAAGCTTCGGGAGCAACCTCATAGACATACTCGTCCTCGCAGTGCCTCTCCGCAAGCGAATCAGCTTCAGCCGGTACCTCAGATCAACGATAAAGAGTATCGTCAGCAATCGCAAGAGCAACACGCAAACTTGCAAAAACTCCATCATGTTACAGGAGTTGTCACTCCTGAAGCGGTTATGATCTCTGATACTCCCGTGTCGGCCACAACGACTAAGACTCCTAAGAAGACTAGAACCTCCAGCAGTCTATCAAAAATGGGTTGCTACCATTGCAAGCAAGAGGGACATCTCATGCGACAATGCCCAAAGAAGTATCCATATGTGTATGGTAACAAGAATCAGAATCAGAACCGTGTTCAAGCTCAGAATCAGAGGAATGAAATGCAACAGACTTATATGCGAGGCACAGTGAACAATATGACCATGGATGATGTCAGAAGTGACCCCGATGTGATACTCGGTATGTTCCTTGTCAACTCTATTCCAACATCAGTTCTTTTTGATACAAAAGCTACACATTCCTTCATCAGTAAGCAATATGCCACAAGACATCATTTTCGTGCTGTTACTATGAAGCACCCTCTGCTAGTTAGTTCACCTAGTGGAGAGATGAAAGCCACCCTTATTTGTCCGAAAGTTAGTCTCAACATAAGGGGGGTAGAATTCCTAGCTAATCTGGTAATCTTGGAGACCGAAGGTGTTGATGTGATCCTTGGAAGGGATTGGTTACCTATGCATGATGGTACCATAGATTATGCTAGAAGAGCTGTGTCTTTGGTTAATTCCTCAGGTGAGGAAGTGGAATATGTGGCCTCTTTTCCGTCAGTTGAAGAAGGTTTGCTCAATCAGATAAAAGGCACTCCCATTGAAGAAATCAAAGTGGTATGTGATTTCCCTGACGTGTTTCCTATTAATCTACCCGGTATGCCACCAGATCGAGAAGAGGAGTTTCTTATTGATCTTCTACCTGGAACTTCCCCTATATCTAAGAGACCTTGTAGGATGGCAGTTAATGAGTTAGAAGAACTCAAAAAGCAATTAAGAGAACTACAAGATAAAGGTTTTATTCGTCCGAGTTCATCACCATGGGGAGCTCCAGTTATACTTGTGAATAAGAAGGATGGAACTCAGAGAATGTGTGTGGATTATAGATCACTCAATGAAGTTACGATCAAGAACAAATGTCCTTTGCCTAAGATTGAGGATCTTTTTGGCCAGTTGAAAGGAGCTTGTGTTTTCTCTAAGATCAATTTGAGATCCGGCTATCACCAATTGAAGATTAGATCAGCTGATATTCCTAAAACTGCATTCACTACAAGATATGGGCTTTATGAATACACAGTGGTGTCCTATGGGTTGACTAATGTGCCAATATATTTCATGCATCTCATGAATAAGGTTTTCATGGAATATCTGGATAAGTTTGTTGTGGTTCTAGTTGATGATATTCTCATATACTCCAAAAGTGAAGAAGAGCATGAAGCACACTTAAGGCTTGTTCTGCAGAGACTCAGAGAAAACCAGTTGTATGCTAAGCTGAGTAAGTGTGAATTCTGGTTGAATGAAGTCTCTCTCCTTGGCCATGTTGTTTCTAATGGAGGTATTGTTGTAGATCCAAGCAAAGTAAGAGATGTGTTGAATTGGCAACCACCTCAGACTGTGAGTGAGATCCGAAATTTCCTTGGTTTGGCAGGTTATTATAGAAGATTTATTGAAGGATTTTCCAAGATAGCAAGGCCTTTAACAGCTTTATTGGAAAAAGGAAAGAAGTTTGAATGGACGACAGCCTGTGAGGAAAGTTTTAGAATGCTGAAGAACAAACTAACCACCGCGCCTGTGCTAGCAATGCCTGATGTTAGTAAGAATTTTGATGTGTATTGTGATGCTTCTCGCCATGGTTTGGGATGTGTGCTTATGCAAGAAGGTCGAGTTATAGCCTATGCTTCGAGGCAGTTAAAGAGACACGAGAAGAATTATCCTACTCATGACATAGAATTGGCAGCTGTGGTTCATGCTTTGAAAATCTGGAGACATTATATGTTGGGTAATAGATGTGAGATTTACACCGATCATAAGAGTCTGAAGTACATATTCACTCAGTCAGATCTTAACTCCAGACAACGCAGATGGTTGGAAGTTATTAAAGATTATGATCTTGGTATTCACTATCATCCTGGAAAAGCTAATGTTGTAGCAGATGCTTTGAGTCGGAAAAGTTATGCTAATATGATCATAGAACATCAACTCCCAGCTGGTTTATGCAAGGAATTTGAAAAGCTCAACCTTGGTTTGGTCGCTAGTACTCAAGCAGTGGCAATGGAAGTTGATTCGACCTTAGAGCAGGATATTCGCAAAGGTCAATTGGATGATGAGAAGATAAATGATATTGCCGAGCTCGTTAAGAAAGACAAAGCACCTGGATTCCATATAGATGAACATGGAACTGTTTGGTTCAAGAAGAGAATTTGTGTGCCAGACCTGAAACATGTCCGTGATTTGATATTGAAAGAAGCTCATGAGTCAGCTTATTCCATTCATCCCGGTAGCACTAAGATGTACCAGGATTTGAAGAAGAAATTTTGGTGGTATGGTATGAAGAGAGACATAGCAGAATACGTGGCTTTGTGTGATACTTGTCAAAGAGTGAAGGCAGAGCATCAAAGACCAGCAGGATTGTTGCAACCACTGAAGATACCTGAATGGAAATGGGATGAGATCAGTATGGATTTCATAGTAGGTTTACCACGTACTCAAAGTGGTTATGATTCAATTTGGGTAATTGTGGATTGCTTAACTAAAGTATCTCACTTCATTCCTGTCAAGACTACGTACTCTAGTGCAAAACTTGCAGAGTTATACATGTCAAGAATTGTGTGTTTGCATGGAGTGCCGAGAAAGATTGTGTCAGATAGAGGTACTCAGTTTACATCTCGTTTTTGGGAAAAGATTCATGAGTCTATGGGTACGAAATTGAATTTCAGTTCAGCCTATCATCCTCAAACAGATGGACAGACAGAAAGAACGAATCAGGTTCTAGAAGACATGTTGAGAGCTTGTGCTGTACAATATGGTACTAGTTGGGATAAGAGTTTACCATATGCAGAATTCTCTTATAACAATAGTTACCAAGCTAGTCTCAAAATGGCCCCATTTGAAGCTTTGTATGGCAGAAAATGTAGAACTCCTTTGTTTTGGAATCAAACAGGAGAAAGTCAGGTGTTTGGACCAGAAGCTTTAAAGGAAGCAGAGAGACAAGTTCGAATCATTCGTGAGAACTTGAGAGCAGCTCAGTCCAGACAGAAAAGCTATGCCGACAAACGTCGTAGACAGTTAGTTTTTGAAGTAGGTGATTATGTATATCTTAAAGTATCACCTGTCCGAGGACTCAAGAGATTTAAAGTAAAAGGAAAGTTGGCACCCAGATATATTGGTCCGTTCAAGATTTTGGAAAGAAAAGGTGAAGTGGCATATCAACTTGAGTTACCTGCTCAATTGTCAGATGTACACAATGTGTTTCATGTATCACAGTTGAAGAAGTGTTTGAGAGTGCCAGAGGAACAGTTACCCTTAGAGGAAGTTAACTTGAAAGATGATCTAACTTATACAGAGCATCCTGTGAAGATTTTGGAAGTCGCTGAAAGAGTTACCAGAAGCAAGGTTGTCAGAATGTGCAAAGTCCAGTGGAGTCATCACTCGGTGGATGATGCAACATGGGAATGTGAAGATGAGCTACGTGCAGAGTTTCCCTATCTCTTCAAAGATCCTTCCGAATCTCGAGGACGAGATTCATCTTAAGGGGGGTAGATTTGTAACACCCTAAAATTTGCAAAGTTTGGAAATAGAGAGAAAATGTTTTATTATGTATTTTTGGTGCTCATGGGAATATAGGAGAAATAAAACTTGTCTTTGAATTAAAATTTACCTTAGGGTAACAACATGTTTGTGCATACATGCCGGTGCATAATTTAATTTTGTGTTGTGTGGTGTGCTCAAAAGTTTGAAAAGGTTTTCAAATTGTTTTGAAAATGCATTTGAAATGGTTGAAAACAAAAAGAAAAGGATTTTCCTCTCTCTCTCCCTCACCCCTCTCACCAATCTGGCCCAAAGGCCCAGCCTGCTCGCCCAAGCATCCGGCCCGCCCGGCCTCCACTTCTCCCGCCTCCCTCCTCCCCTTCCACTCTGTCGGCCCAGCTCGGAAGCCCCTTTTCTCTTCGTTTCGGCCCACCAGGACGGCCCTGTGCCCTGCCCGCGTGGACGCCTCCCTCCCTGCAGTGCGTCGCGCCCCTCTCCCTCTTGGGCCTCTGCCGGCCCAGCTCCGTGCTTGGCAGCAACCGCGCGGCCTCCTTCCCGCTCTCACTGATGCAGTGGCCCCACTCGTCAGGCGTCTCCTTCCTCCTCCCGACTCCCACCTGGACGCGAACCGAGCTCGACTCCGCCTCTCCCACGCCTCGCCTTGCCTCTACCGCACGATCAGGCCTCCATAAAAGGCACTGCCGTGATCCGCCGCCTCCCCTTTTTCCGAGGATTCGAGCTGTTTCTAGCCCTAACCCACCTCCGCCACCTCGGTTTGGATCTACCGAAGCCGCCGCCATCACCACGCCAAATCACCGCTCCGGCATCGCCATAAGCTCGCCTCCGAGTTTCGCCTTGGTCTCAGGAATCCGTAGGTACCTTTTTCTCTTTTTCGCTTCCCTTGGAACCTTTGACAATTGCTCGCCGTCGTGTTTCGGAGCCGCCGCCGCCTAACCGGGTCGCCAGCCATCCCTGAGGTCTCCCGGTCGACATAGTTGTTCCAGGTGAGATCGCCTTGAGCTCCTCGACAGTTTGGACCCTTCCCAAAGCTCTTTAACCGTACCTAAACCCTAACCCGAAGCGCGCCGCCTTCGTCCGGCCATGGCGCCGCCCAGCGCCACCGTCTTCTCTTTCCCCTCCGGCCAGAAGCGCCGCCTCCCCCTCTGTTCATCTAATCTTGTCCATCGATTGCAGATCCAACGGCCACGGTGGCCAGATACCTCTTCGCCGGCCGGTTTTGCAAAAGAAACCCTAAAGGTTTTAATATAGAACCCGCCGTCCCTTTGCGCCTTCCTGGAATACGCCTTCTCCTCGGGAAAACGTAAAGCCAGGTCTGTTCTATCCAAAATACGTTTTCTAATAATCACAAGTTTGCCACTGATTTTGTTTTCGCTATAAAATCTCCGTTTTAACTCCGTTTTGACCCGTTCAAGTTGCGTTAGGTTCGTAATTACATAACCTACATGTTTTTACAACTGTTAATCATGTTTCCAACTTTTAAATTTCGAGTTTAGTTTTAATCTAATAATTTATTAAAGAAAACCTTGTTTAAATCATAACTCCTCCGTTATAGATCCGTTTTTAGTGGTTTTCGTGTCCACGCGTTCGTCTCGACGAGTAGAACAGTTTTATAAGCGTTTTATCCATGTTTTATGTATTGGTGTACTGTTTTCTAATTTAATGCATGTTTTGCTTGTATGTTTGCTCCTGTGTGCCGATGTTTGTTGCGTATAGACGAAGAGTTGCAAGTGAACCTACAAGAGCTTGACTTTGAAGACTGTGACCAACATCAACTCGAAGAAGGCAAGTGCAGGCACCCTTTGATCATGTTCTTTACCTATTCACCATTAATCACTAAGTGCATGCATGTGTCTAATTATGTGAACCCTAAGGATTATCCTAGTTTTCCATATCTTCCTTGTTACCTGGGTTTTATGATGGGTAGTAATGCTATGCTAAGCAACTTTGCTTGTTCTATAAATACCACATGATGATGATATATTAATGATGACTCAATGGATATGGAAGTATGCTTTAATGTGGAACTCAGTGACTCGGGCACATGGTATGGTATGGTGGTTATGGTAAGTTTGGCTTGTGGTTTGTGATTTGTGCTCGGGTCCGCCTTTTAGGACTGGCTCATGGAGCGACCACCCAGGATAACAGTGCAACCACGAGATGTTATATGGCTCTAACCGGGCTAATTAATTAGAGGATTCTAGTGTTGCGTTAACCGGGCGGCGCTACTGAGGGATGGCCCAAGAATGTGGTATGGACTTAGGGGTCCTCTGGTTGCTGCGGCTTCCAGTAGGAACTTTAGGTGGTTATCGCTCGCTAGATGAATCTTTGTAAAGGCCCGTGGTGAAACCTTGCCATGCACCTTGGAAGTGTAGTATGGGAGTCATGACCTTGGCATATGGGAATCACTGCTCGTTGGGAAAAGTGTGCAACCTCTGCAGAGTGTAAAACTGATATATCAGCCGTGCTCACGGTTACGAGCGACCTGGACCCTCACATGATTAGTTTTGGACAGTTGGACTTATGGACATAAGATGATGGTTTCTCAGATGGAGGTGTTTACCTCGGTTGATGATTATATTAAAGGTGGTATTTTTCTTAACTAATGGGATGGGTTATCCTATACTCACTTATAGTAATCAGGTGCTAATAAAACTTGACCAACTAAAATGCTTATCGCAGTTGAACTGTGTCAGCCTACCTTTGTTCAAGCCTTGCATGACATTTTATTTCCGCCTGTACTTGTTGAGTACGATATGTGCTCACCCTTGCTATTCCCCACAACCCCAGACGGTAGCCCAAGTTACCCAGAAGGTTAGTGGAGATGTCATGGAGTTTACCAGAAGACTATCAGTTGTGCTTGGCGTACGGTGCCCCCAGCCAACCGTCCCTGTGAAGACTGGAGCCTCAAGTGAAGATTAGTTTATGTTCCGCTTTACTCTGATATATGTAAGTGTTATATAGCTATGTTACGTTATATAATAACATTGTTTCTGATATTCTATACTCTGTTGTTGTATGTGTGGACTTCCTGGGCACACATATGGCTATCCTGGTTTTGTTCTTAAAACTGGGTGTTACAAAGCGCCTCCTCAGTCTCTCTCATGATCGAGGCCAAGAAAGTAGTCGACCCCTGCTGGATGGCAAGCTGATGAGCAGTCTCCTGCTCCCTCTGAAGTGCCTGGTCTCTCTCTACTGTCAACTGAGCTAGCTGTGTAGTGAGGAGGTCTATCTCCGTAGTGTGCTCCTCCTGCCGGCGATGCTGTGCTGCAATCTCCTCGCTAAGAACATGGTCCAACTGCTCATAGCTGCGGGATAAACAGCCATAAGTAGCCATCATAGCAGCCATAGCACTCCCTGCTGGTCCAGCACAATGCTCCCTCTCAAGAGAGCTAGCCTCAAGTACGGTAGCGCCTGACTGACGCCACACTGCCTGGTAAGGGTCTGTCGTCGGGAAGATACTAGCAGTAGCCTGGGCAACCACCTCCGGATGGTCCTCCATGATGTCCCGAAGAGCGGTATAAGCAACCTGGTTGGCTGCATCCCAGGGGGTCCTCCCCTGCAAGGCAAACACCCGACGGCACCAGACGTGATCCTGGTCCTCACGGCTAGGCACGTCGACCTCCACCGTGTACACGTGGCGATCCTCTGACAACTGCACACGGTGCCAGTCGTACTGTGGCTCCTGGCCGTCCTGATATCCCACCAGGTGCAGAACTCTCCAAAGAATAGTGGGCATCCCGAACTCCTCTAGAAAGTCCTCTGATCCCTCATCAGTCCATGGCCCCAGCATGTAGTTAGGCCTCTTGCCTCCCGTGGACTTGCGAGCAGTGCGCTTGGTGCGTGCCATCTGTAAGAAGTTTATCCACACAGTTTTTAATTAGTTGAAAACAACTTTTATTAGAAAAACGGGACGGAAACCATAAGGAAGGAAGTAAGATTAATGCAAAGTTGTATGATCATGATGCATGAGCGTAACATACGTCCTCACTGCCTAACAATCTATCGGCTAGACGGTGGCATACACGTTCACTCATAGCGTTAACTATACGTACTACACGTTCGCAAGTTAGCGCACCTGCAGAAGAAACCATTTCAGCCCTTCCCACAGTATGAATATCATGCACTGCGAAAATTTAAATCTAATACTCTCTTAGGCGTACACCCGGTATACACGTAAGCAGTATATGCACCCATCATAAATTTATTACTCCCACAATCAATACTTTCACATATACTTGTGTGGAACAGGTATACGCGTCAGTATCATATAAGCACTTTCCCTAGATTGGCGGTTGTCCAATCATGCTCTCACAACTCTCATTACCTTTAGCGTAGAGGCAATTGATCCATACATTACTATTCCAAGGAATAGCATCCATACAATTTCACCCTTGCCGTATGGACGACAGAATAAACAGAAAATAAGTATGATGCACGACCCCCCAAAGTTAGTACTTAAATAGCCACCTAAGTTCCTATTGGGCATAAGGACTTGATCAATGGCACACCTTACTCTGGGTCAAAAAGGTTTTTCAAATCCTAATATAGCTATAAGTTCTTGTCAAATAGGAAAATTTTAATTGAAAATACGGTTTTTCAAATACACTTGTGAACAGTAACGCTAACCACGCTCCGATGCCAGCTGTAACAGAACCGACCAATTTGCACCAGATTAAGCACCGAATCGCTGCTTTCACAGAGACTACAAGTACTTAAGCTCGTACAAACCCGGTAGTCCGGAAATCTCGAAGGATTTCAAGTCATTCAACTTTAACCAAGATCGTAATAGATTAGCGTACATGCCCACAAGGTACATTCAGTTCGCACATAGTTCAAATACATCGGAGTTCGATAGTTATTACAAACCATAGTTTTGAATTCAAGCGGAAGCAACATAGTTTTGAAACACAAGTCCTTAGTTCACAATACGGTGCCATATGCCTGATCTGTCCACAAAAGCATCAGGAAAGGTAAGGATTGACCATGCCCATGGTCTAGTCACTGCCCTCGACGGGATACAGACAGTTCTCGCAGTAGCCGAAGAAACACTGCCCATCTGCAACAACAAGGGATAGCACCCTGAGTACGAGAAGGTACTCAGCTAGACTTACCCGTCATAAACCAGAAATAATTGACACCAAGGATTATGCAAGGCTGTATCTGAGGTTGGCCACACTTACCTTTTGCATAAAAGCATTTTATTATTAAATAATCCTCATTAGAGCATTAGCAGTCACTTTTATGTAATCAGCCTGATTATCTAGATTTGCACCTGATCTAGAGCAAACACTTGACTACTTATTCAAGCAAAAGTGACTATTTCATCAATAGCCTTTCAGATTCACCAACCATAACCATCATTAATTCCATATATTACTACGGTAACACATGCTCAGTCAAGTTACTCACTAACCAGGAGCGATGGCGATTATAATCGATTCCTACCAGCTGGGGACAAAATGTCGCACACTCGCCCGACACACCCTGCCAGGCGGCCGTTGGCGACCACTCAGGAGGTTCGAGAACCCAAATCGCGGGACGGCCATGGACCCTTCTACACCGAGGGTTATCTCAATGCCAGGTCGCTCAAGCTATTAACTGCCCACGGTCATGCCAGGTCGATCAGGCCCTGCCTGCCCTCGGACCATGCCAGGTCGATCAGAATAGTTGCCCACGGTACATGTAAGGCCCTGGGTGTTAGGCGTCAACGTCTCCATCACCGGCTCGAAACACCTTACTCGGCTTCACGGGAGGTACTCCGACCTACTCCGTTAAGTGATTGACGCGTTCAAAATGACTGAGGTGTGCCTTCGTCGGGTCCTAATCGACACAGACGGGAGACTACTAGCACACAGAACCCATGTCCTGCTGCTCCTACATCCCGCCCGGTCTCAAATTAATTATCACATGGTTATCTCCATGATAGCACCAGGCTAGTCATGATCAGTATCCACCTATATGCGGGAGACAGGAAATCACCCGCCTTTTACCGGTCTAAGCAGGGCTAAGCATATAATCGAGCCTAGACCTAACAGGGATATCAAGATAATAATTGCAGGTGGACAAGGATAAGTAAGTAATGCATTTATCAACGGTATCATTCAACTCCTATAACTTAATGCAACAATCATTATATTGACTCGATTGCATTTATAAAAGATTGGTAGGAGACTTAGAATGCTCCGGGGCTTGCCTCGCTCGAAGTCGGCGGGGCGGTGATCACGGCACTCCGGCAGGTCCTCAGCGTCTCCTTCTGGGATCCCCTCCTCGGTTGTCTCCTCCTGACGCTGCTCCTCCGGCGTGTCTTGGGCTTCGACTACCGACCCTGCATGATGCGGTACATGAATGAATAACATGAATGCACATGGGATGCACAGTGATGCAACATGGAGTAACAACTCAGGAGATAAGCACATGTCATCTACTGCTACTTACTTATTTAATTTAACATACTACTTACTAAGTCTTGTCGTCACCACATCAAAGTTGCTTAACGGGTTTATTACCCTCTAAATATTTGTAGAATTAAATCTAGTTAATTAGGCCTATAACAGTAACCTATCCTAAGCAGCTTCATAAAAATCTATAAAAATTACTGGAGATTAATAGTACTTAATCTAACCCTCTGTCCAAATTTCATCCCATTTGGACCTAGACTCTATCCTTTATGAAAAAGACAAAATCCATCATGAACAGGTGCTTTGAACTACTCACCCTAGCAACAAGTGTCAAACAACAGATTTCTTATTTTTCTACTGAACTTCTTAGCATAAGAGCAATGTGCTTAAATTCTCAGGTTCATATTCCTCATATTTTAATTGTTACAAAATAAACAAGGAAACAGCATTTAACCATTTTAGTTACTACGGCTAAAGTGTTTCACAAGCAACCTCATCTTATATTTTTCTCTGAAGCTACTCATTCATACAAACCTAACAAAACTGGAATCACATTTTTCCGACTCATACTTGATTAGTTATGCATTTTCCAAGTTATCAGCACTTTTCTAATTTAAATAAATCTACACATAAAAGTATTACCAACAATGCAATTAACATCCTTCACAGGTAGATCTAATCATGCTTAACACAACAAAATTTGTTTCACAGGATTTGGACTTAAAATGAGCCTTGTGGGAATTTTGAAGCCTTTACATGAATCCTGCAAAACACACTAAAAAGGGAAACTCAATCCTATACGCTACAGACTTCGGCCGAGGCTCAAGACACGGCTTCGGCACGTCTGGTGCGACTCGCCCGAGGCTCAGACGAAGGCTTCGGCACGTTCAGCGCGATTCGGCTGAGGCCCGAGGCTCAGACACAATTTTCCGATTCGCCCGAGGCCCGAGGCTCCTATTCAGCCGAGGCTGCAGACTCAACCGAGACTAACTGACTTGGCTCGACCGAGGCTTGACTTGGCTCGACTCGACCGAGACTTGACTGACTCAACCGAGGCTTACATAACCGACCCGGTCGAGGCTCGAGGCGAAGGCTCGGCGCATCCGACTTACCGAGGCCTTCAGCACTCAAGCTCTTTCCTGTTCTCTCTTTCTTACTGCCAGTCGGGGCCCGCTGGTCAGGGCAACCAAGCTTCCGAGGCCAGGCTCGGCACGTTACCGCGCGAGGCCAGGCTCGGCAGTCAACGGCGGAGTTTGGCGCCGTGGTCGTTGACCGGCCCTAGCTCGTCGACGGCGACACTTCGGGCGACACTGAGACCATCGTTGGGTGCGGGTTTACGAGACGAACACGACCGACTAACTGGCTGAGCCAGAGGGATACCGGAGCAAGCTCGACGGCGGCCATGGCGGAGCGGCGGCTCTGCGACTCGGCGGCGGAACTCTCCCCGGCGGCTTGCGACTCGGCAAGGCTAGCACTAGCCCACGCAAGACCTAAGCAACCTATTGGAGCAACTCCCAGGCTTCGGCATCCCCGGCATTGCCCGGCGCGATGCACGGCGGCGGTCCATGACGGACACAGCGCGACTGGCCCGTGGTCCGGCGAGCTCAGGGCGCGAGAGGAGTCTCCATTTGACTCTAAGCTACTACGGCGGTAGGGAAGACTAGAACATGGCTCGGTTTGGGATGGCTTGGCCGGAGATGACCGGTCCACGTGAAGGTCACGGTGGCGGCCATGGCGGAAGCTTGCGGACGGCGTCCGCTGTTCCGGCAGCTAGAGAGGAAGAGAGGTGAAACCAACCTTTGCCGGAGAAAAAGGAGGTCACGGCGGAGAAACTGGCGGGAGGAATCGGGCGGCGGTGAGCGGTGGAGCGAGTAATCGCTCGCCGAGGTTCGGCGGGCGACGGCGGAAATGGCGGCGGCGCTCCGCTCTGTGAAGGTGGGTGGAGTGGAGTGGAGTGGACTTCCTGGCTTGCAAGCTCAAGGCGGACAAGACAAAAGGAACAAGTGCCTGGGTGTGTTACACCTGGCCAGTTCCCGTCGGGGGAACTCCCGACCGGACGCGGCGGCGTCAGGCGTCGAGCTCCACGCGGCGGGCATGCACCGAGCTCCTGGGCGTCGTGGCGAGCTTGCAGAGAGCGAGGGGGTGACATGGCGCACGCGGCGCAAAACCGCGGGCGGCGATGCCGGTGGTTTTGCCGGCCAGCGAGGCGGTCTCGCGGCGGCGGCAGGCTCGGTCGGCGCGGAGGGAGCGGCGCACGCGCGGGGAAGAAGAGAGGGACTGACCGGTGGGGTCCACGGTCAAGATTAAACTAAAGAGGTTTTGTTTCAAACTTTGATGCTCTAAAACTTCTAAACTAGACCGAACTAGGAAAAGGTCCCAACAGCAAAGTTGCTTAGAATTTTGTAAGGAACAAATCATCCTTAAGGCTCCAGTCCAAATTCTGTTGTTTAAAAGAAATTTAGTGCTAAACCGTTTTTCTAATGCAAGAAATCCTAACTAAAATGCTTTTTCTGAGAAAGTGCTTTAAAGCAAAGTTGTTCCCCTCATCAAGATCTACAACTTTGTTATAAGGCACTTGGTCAGAAACAGTAAGCATAACAAGGTTACACTAGAGACCAAACAAGGACTTAAGCCTTCAACAAACATATGCACATGAAATGATGAGATGCTATGCTTATGCCATGCCAAATTATGCATTTAGGGATTGCTTAACACCGGGGTGTTACAACATACGAGACTACTTGCATCATATCTAAATCCACCGCATGATACTAGACATGATAGCAAGGTTGCCGGTACTTACGGAGGTCGACGGATCGATGATTCCTCTCAAAGAACTCGATGACACGACTAGGGACTCGAAGGTGGCACGGGGCCGATTTGTATTGATATGGTTGTGAACCCTTTTTACAATGGTCGAGGGTTTATATTTATACCCTGGAGGAAACATGAGTCCTAAACGATTACGACTTATACAACAAATTTTTGAAAGATACAAATACCATTCCTATTCTTCTCAGCGTCCTCCATTGTCACGTATTTTCTTGCACAAGCCATTCTCATTTCCCGAATGGAGTCACTGTTTCGCAAAACAACCAATTATACAGGCATTTGCCGAAATCCCGAAAACTAGCCGACCGCCCGGTCGTTTACCGAATGCTCCCCTTACTACTGGTTGGGCCCTCTTGTCATCCTCTCGTGCGTGCGAAAATCTGGTGTTAACACATGCCCCCTCAATTTCAGTATAAAAGTCAATTTTATTTCGAAATTGCCTGTAAGCTTCTCTCCTCTCTTAGGTTTTCACTTCTCGCCACTGTAGCCGCCGCCCAAGAAATTCAAATTTCTGCGCAATCGATTTCACTTCGAACTCTTGATGGCGACCGAAGACAAGATTCCAGAGGTAAACCTCACATATTCAGTAATCTCTTGCTAGTCTCTTCTTTCGGTTCACTTTCTCTCTCTATTCGCTATTTCTTGAAGGAATATAAGAACCAAATCCTGATTCCTTATGTTGCCAACCCTGATTCCTATCTCCTCGGTCCAATGGGAAATTTTGACCCAACGGAGTTTATCGAGAAGGAAACCCAAAGAATTCCCTTCAAATCTGGAGTTACTTCACCTAATTACTGGCCGAACACCTTCAAGAACTGGCCTTTTCCCCAATTGCTGGATGGCGAAATTGGTATCGGAGGATGCTTGAAAAAAGCAGCAGCCACTGGGAAAATCAAGACATTAGCCACTGTTTGGAGTTATCTTTATCAGAAACACCCAGAAATGATCCTCTCCTGATAGCAGCTTCCCACTTCTGGTCTAACGCCGTTAATGCTTTCATCTTTGGCCATGGTATGATGACTATTACTTTAGCTGACGTCTTCATGATGACTGGTCTGAATGTAACATCGCCAGTATATCCACAAATACAAGAACAAAAGCAACCAGAGAGCTATCAGTTCTGGATGCGGATGGGCTAAATACATTCAGACTTATATGGAGTCGTCCAATGTTGTCTCTGACAAAGAACTGAAAGCCTTTCTAAATATGTGGCTATGCAGATTCATCTTCTGTGGAAAATCCAATGAACCCACTCTGAACCATATGGTGATGGCTGAAGATTTATCTGCAGACACTCAAATCCCGCTAGGCAAATACCTTTTGGGGTCTATCTATCATATGATGCATCAAATTACTCTCCAGATGCACACGGGCAGAGAAATTTCTTGCGTGAACGGCCCCTGGTGGTTGGTCCAGATGTGGCTCCAACTATATATGCATCAGATAGTTTCTGTGAGCCTTCTCAACTTGAGTTTCCCTTCAATTAATTATGCTGAAGGCAAAACAGCAAGAGTTAAAGACTGTCAGACTTATGGAGAAGCAGCATCATCTATCAGCATTGATATGGACATCGGCCATCGCTTCAAACTATTCTTCAAAGGCTTTGGCCATGCACTTTGGCTTCCCTACAGAGATAATGAAAATCTGACTCTCCCTTGCAAGTTTAACTACGAATCTGGCTGTGCAGATAAAACATCTATTGAGATCTTCAACTCTTTCATCAAACCCTGTATTCTGCCAGCCGAATTTCACCATGGAAGATTAGTGCAGTCCACCTACGAGTTCTATTACCCAAGCATGGTGGCCAGACAATTAGGATGTGGCCAATTGCCCCCTAGACTCTTCTTCTCAACAGTAATAAGACCCAAAGAAGTTATTATGGAAGGGATAATGGCTAAAAAAGTCTTTGAATTAGGATGGGAGTTGCCAACGTACGAACCATCTCCATTTGGAATAATAGACATCGCTCATCCCTTTTTTACTCCCTGGTGGGAAGAGTGGCGTGCCCACCTCTTCAATGTGCCAGTTCACCCCTTGTGTCAAAACTTGCAACCTGACTTTGCTTCCGACAGTGAGGTAATTTCACTACACTTATTATTTTCCATTCTCGAATCCAATCTTTTCTAACAATCGGCCATATATAGGATCCCGAGCCTACACCTCCTGTCAGAGTGATCCAGTATTACCTGGCTAGACCCAATCCTGCTCTCGGTTTCAGCACTCCAGGCTTGAACATCTTCATGAAGACCCCTGCAACTTCAACTATTGTGCCCCCAGGAGGAGAGAGCAAAAGAAAGGCACCTGAGAATGCCCTTTTGTCCAGGAAACCAAGGACCAAAAGGACTAAACCATCTCCAAAGGTATGAATCTCCCATTTTGCGCTAAGCAACTTTATTTGGCAGTAAATCTGATCAAATCTATGTTGCATCACTCGTTGCAGTCACAAGTCAAAGCCTTGAAATCAGGCAGTACTTCATCAACCGCCAAACTATCTCCTGAAGCTCCTACCAAAAGGATCCAAGATGAAACTGAAGATCCAAAGACTCCTGAAGGTTCAAAAAATAAAGAGGCCGACGAGACCATAGGTAACGCGTTCGGCTATTCTTTCCTTTTGTTGCCACATGCTTATGCAGCACTTGAAACAGATGAAATTTTAAAAGAAATGGAAGAAGAGCCATCTCCAGATCATACTCCAAGCCCGCCTCCTCCGAATACTCAACAAAGTTCTCAAGCAAGCCAAGGAGCAGCGTCCTCTGATGATCAATCAGCCCAACAGGCAAAGTTCTGTACCTGAATTACATCGCTTTTACCAAATATACTTAGTCAGCTAACACTTTTCTCTTTCCCCAGAAAAATACTAAAGAGCCGACCACGAGTTATCCTTTCCCTACTGAAGATTATATCACCGAAAAAGGTGAAGAAAATACTTCCCAACATACTTTATCAACAGAAAACTAGGCTCGGCTGAGGGAAATAATTACTCTGCTAAACAAGGACGTTGTCAATCTGGTTCAAGACGCAGATCAGATAAGAGAAATTCTCGAGCTTATTGATGAAGATATTCCTTCCGCTCTTCTGACCCACTTGGAATCTGCAGCTTGTCTCGACAACTTTTTTGGAATGGTAAGGAGAGCAACTAAAAACATATCATCCAAGGCTGCCTTGCAGAATGACAGATCTTCAAAGAAGCTAGAACTTAAAGATTTGCATTCCAATATTCAAATCGCAAAAAATTCTCTGGTAACTTTGGAATCTGAACTGAAAGTTATGGAGGAAGACAAGAGCAGGTTAGAAGCTCAGTTAGCCAATCTGAATAATAAAATCCAATCTCACAGGGCTCATATGGCTGATCTGCCGAAGGACATAGAAGCAGCATCGTTGAAGATAACTTCGGCTCTCAAAGAAGATCAACAAATCAAAGCCAAATTATCCAGAATCCAAAAATCCGAAGATGAAGATCAAAAAGTACTTGATACTGTCAGCCGAATCAGAGCCGAGGCCATAAAGACAATCAATCAGCTTTTGAACGAGTAAATATTGATCTTGTAACAAACCAAGCGTAGCATACTTCATCTTTGTAAAACCATTTTGATACTTTCATGCTTCCACTCGCCTGAGAATGCAATCGGCTTCTCTCCCTTAACTTCCCTGTGATAAGATATAGCCGATTGTCTTCATTTTCGGATAGCCGAATGAACTTTTTTCAAAGAACTTAAAAAAATAATCGAGTGGCGTTCGACTTAGCTGAGCCTGGCCCAGTTAAAATGGCCCGGCCGAAAGGAAAACCCTATTCTTTCGCTTGGCATTCTTACTCCATTACTCCGTAGACTTCGCCACGACTCTTTTCCCGGCTCATAAATAAACCCTCTCTACAACCTCGATTAGCACTTGCAGTTGCGCATTTTAACTCCCGACTCTTCACTTCCTCTTGTCGGCTCAACCCAGAAGAAAACCCTAGTCCTGCAGCAATGGCAAACGGCGATGACCGCGGCAAGCGACCTGCTGAAGGAGAAGCGGAGGGCAGCCGAGTACCGCAACGCTGGCGCCGTGGGTAAGAATCAGTCATCTTGCCTCCTTGCAATCTCTATTTCCCTGTTTATCCATTGTTTCGATTTTGATTCTCTTCTTCTAGGATAAGATTTATTTCCAGCAGCCAAAGCCGTCTTCTCCCCCGACCCGGAACTCCATCATCCAGATCTTCCAGCTCCTCCAACTCCTCGGATTCCTCCTACTCCGACCGGTGGAGCCACCGCGATGCCTGCCATTTTAAGGAGGAAAGGGACAAGGCCCGAGAGGAGCTGAGCGAAATTTCTAAGCAGTACGGCATTGACCAGTTTGACTGGGAGGACCAGCGGAAACAACTCTGCGACGCAATTTCAGGTCAGTGAATTCTTCGCCCGATTCCCCTTCTCGGACTCGTTTGCTTGATATACCCCCTTTTCTGTCTAGCATTATCTGCAGAGGTCAAGCGCCTGAAGGTCACGGGAACCAGGGTAGCCAACAAGGTAAACGCCCAGGGGGAAACCGTGGAGGCGCGCCTTGATGATGCGGACGGCCGTGTCAATTGAGTTGCCATTCATGGCGTACACCATGGTGTTGCCTTGGGGTTGGCGGCGATGTTCACCCAGACGCGTGAGGACTTCTCCGCCATGCCGACTGGCTTCCATGGTGGGGATCTTCCAGAGGATATTGAAGATCTTCTGGAAAGTTATGAGGATCATGCGACCGTGCTTGCCCAGGCTTCTGATGCTCAATCTATCTTGAACTGGTTGTTTGATGAGTAGTTTGTACTTAGGGATGCCTGTAAATAAACTGCTCTTCCTTGCAAAACATTTGTTCCTATGAAGTACTTGTCTGCAGTTTCCTGAATTACCGAAAACAAAACCATCGCACGCCATCATCTTTATTCAGTTAGACTAATATTTTTGCTCTAAAGGCGACATATGTCATGTCGGTTGTTCAAACATTTTTTCTGCTAAAGGCGATGTTTCTCATCGGCTAATTCATTGCATATGACTCTTATGTACCGACCTCTATGCTGGGATGAAACTTCTTAAGAAATCTCCCATTAATCGCTCTAGAAAACTCTTCTCCCAGCAAAGTCTTAAAAATATACGCATTGCCAGGCACATGTCTCACTATCCGAAAAGGACCTTCCCAATTTGGAGACCATTTACCAAATGCTTTATCTTTTGCCCCGATTGGCAATACAACCTTCCAAACTAAATCCCCTTCTTCAAAGTGTTTCTCCTTGACCTTTTTATTGTAATACCTGGCAACACGCAATTTGTTCTTCTCTATATTTTCCAATGCCTTAAGACGAATCAGGTACAAATCCTCTAGTTCATCCATCATCAAACTCTTATAATCTTCTTTCCTTAATTCATTCTGCAATGTAACTCGTCTTGAATTCGATTGTAACTCCCATGGCAACACAGCACAATGCCCATAAACCAACTCGTAGGGAGATACTTGAGTAGATCCATGACATGCCATTCGGTAAGCCCATAATGCCTCATTTAAAACCGAATGCCACTTTTTCGGCTTTTCATCAATCTTCTTCTGGATAATCTTAATCATAATCTTATTTGATGCTTTGGCTTGACCATTGGCTTGTGCATAATAAGGAGAAGAATTACACAGCTTAATCCCCATTTCTCCAGCAAAATCACAAAACTCGGATGATGTAAATTGGGTTCCTTGATCCGTAGTTATAGTTTGAGGAATCCCGAATCTGTGAACTATATGCTCCTTGACAAAACTGATCATGTTTTCTGACGTAACATTCTTCAAAGGTACAGCCTCAACCCATTTAGTAAAGTAATCTATAGCCAATAGTATGAACTTATGTCCTTTACTAGAAGGAGGGTGAATTTGACCAATCAAATCTATAGCCCATCCTCTAAACGGCCACGACTTGATAATTGGATTCATAGCCGATGCTGGAACTCTTTGAACATTCCCGAATCTTTGACAATCTTGACACCCTTTATAATATTCAAAACAGTCCTCAAGCATAGTCGGCCAAAAATAACCGGTCCTTCTTATTATCCATTTCATTCGGTAGGCCGATTGATGCGCGCCACATAATCTTTCATGCACTTTGTACATCAGCTTTTTTGCTTCTTATTGACTTAAACACTTCAGAAGCACCCCATCTATAGACTTATAATACAGCTGATCATCAAGAAGTGTGAATTTGACAGCCTTATACCTGAGCTTTCGGGAAACCTTCTGTGATGGATTTTTCAAGTAATCGGCAATTTCCTTTCTCCAATCATTAAACATATGATCTTCATCCAAAGCAAGAACTTCTTGATCCTCCCGATACCCCGAAGAAGCTTGAGCTAATTTATTTGCCTCCTCATTGTGCCCACTAGGGATATGATGTAAAGCTGCTATCTGGAAATTTTTCAAAAGTTCTTGACATTCTTCATAATATTCCCACAATACGTCATTTTTGCATTCATACTGACCGATCAACTGGTTGATGACCAACTCAGAATCTCCAAAGATTTCAACAGCAAAAGCTTTTACCTCCACAAGAAGCTGAAGTCCTCTGAGTAGGGCTTCATACTCTGCTTGATTATTAGTAACATAGAACTCAATGGGGATAGCATATCTAAATGTTAACCCTTGTGGAGAAATCAAGAGAACACCTGCGCCACCACCTTTACTGCAAGATGAGCCATTGAAAAATAACGTCCAAGGTGCAACATTTATCATAATAGCAGAAGGATCACGATGATGAGTAATGAAATCGGCAATAGCTTGACCTTTCACTGCCTTTGCCGATTCGTATCTCAAATCAAACTCTGATAGTGCCAGAATCCATTTGTCGATTCTTCCATTCAGAATAGGCATTGATAGCATGTGCTTTATTACGTCAAATTCAGAAACTATCACACACCCGGCATCTAATAAGTAGTGTCGAAACTTTGTGCATGAGTAATATACACATAAACAAAGTTTTCCCGTAGCCGAATACCTCGTTTCTGGGTCTAACCATTTTCGGCTAATGTAAGCTATTACTCTTTCTTTTCCTTCAAATTCTTGCATAAGGGCCGATCCTATTGTCAGTTTATCGGCCGCCACGTACAATTTGAAAGGTTTATCAAGCTGAGGAGTTATTAATAGTGGTGGTGTCTTCATATATTCTTTAATCTCGTCAAAAGCCTTCTGTTGTACGTCACCCCATACGAATTTTTGATCTTTTTTAAGCTTCAGCAATGGGGAAAAAGGCAAAACTCTTTCCGATAAGCCAGATATGAACCTTCTTACAAAATTAATCTTGCCAAGTAATGATTGCAACTCTGTGAGGTTGGTTGGAGGGACAACTTTGTCTATTGCTTCCATGCTCTTCTTTCCGACCTCAATTCCTCCTTTATGGATCAGAAACCCGAAGAACTATCCTGCCGAAACTCCAAAAGCACATTTGTTTGGATTCATCCTCGAACCATGCTTCCTTGTGCACTCCAAAGTCTTCCTCAAATCAGCCAAATGTTCTTTATGATTCCTGGACTTCACGACCACATCATCGATATAAATTTCTACAATCTTGCCGATCAATTCATGGAAGATGTAGTTCATAGCCCTTTGATAAGTTGCGCCGGCATTCTTCAATCCAAATGTCATCACAACCCATTCAAACAGACCAATATGACCGGGACATCTAAAAGCTGTCTTTGAAATGTCTTCTATCGCCATAAAGATCTGATTGTATCCAGCGTTACCGTCCATAAAGCTGATGACTTCGTAACCAGCTGCTGCATCAACAAGCAACTCAGCAGCCGGCATCGGGTAACTATCCATTGGAGTAGCTTTATTGAGATCTCTAAAATCAATGCAGACCCTCATCTTTCCATTCTTCTTATACACTGGAACTATATTCGAAATCCAATCTTCATATCTGCATGGTCGAATGAAATCCGCTTTCAATAACCTCTCAATTTCTTTTTTCACATCGGCTAGTACCTCTTCCTTAAAAATCTTCCGAGGAGGTTTCTTATAAGGACGATACCCGGGTTTGATTGGTAGCTGATGTTCAACAATGGAGCGATCTAATCCAGGCATCTCTGTGTAATCCCATGCAAAACAATCTTTGAACTCCTTCAAAAGATTTATCAATTTCAATCTACACTCTGGATCCAAATTAGTGGTGACATATATCGGTCTCGCTTCAGCTTCACTACCGATATTCACTTCTTCTAACTTATCAGCCGACATAAAGCCTTGTCCCAATTTCCCTTCGTTTCCGTCAATCGGGTTATCCATCTAAGGATTGCTTTGAGGATCAATCACTTGGATGAGCTTTCGTGTCCCACCAGGCGTGCCAAAAAATGTGTTGACGCAAAACGTGACACCTCGCGCCAAGCACACAGCAAGCCGAAAAGTTGGCTTCAATCGGGTGCCCGGAATGTGCTGAATCCGGAGACGTGCCAGTCGGTTTGACCTGAAAACCAACAAGGGAGAAAACTATGAGAATACCTTTGGAACATGCCAGATAAAACTAGACAGTTCCATATGTACGGCTTTGAAAGCCAATCACGACGGCACACAGCTATAGAAGTTGTCTGTCAGAGCAAGTTTGCAAAGTCATTCGGCTAGTATGGGAATAGAGTATGTAAAGCATATTAACTGCCGAATGAATATGTAGAGAAAGACATGCTTGAACAAATTAAAGATATTATAAACAGGTGACTTGAAAATATAGATCTATTCAAACAACACATGCATAGGCTAATCCAACTAATCTGCCGCACGTTTAGTCTTCATAAACCAGTCAGGTATAAACTCAAGCAAAGCTAATCCACCGCATGATACCACTTGTTGTAAGTCTACACCACTTCTTATAATGAGATTAATCCACCGCATGATACAATCTAATTATAACAAGCTAAAAGCATGCATATATTTGAACATATCTATAAAGGTTCATTACTCGTGTAAGCTTAACCAAAATCGGCAAACCAGCCGAATTGGGGTCCATGAAGAAGGAACAAGCAAGCACGGTTAAACTAATCTAAAACCTGCATCTGCTGCACGACACCTAGTTTCATCAAAGCCTAACCATGATTGACATGCATGAACCCACAACATGTGACAATCTAGATTGAAAGTTAATTCGGCCATCATAATCTTATGATTAAAAGAGAGCACAAGCAAACTCGTGCGACAAGGCCGAACAAAGCTCAATCTAGATGGGACAAAAGAGTGTTACACGAATTAAATAAATAAAACATATAACACATGATAACTTAATGAATCTATTAGATCTGCCAAATCTAATAGAGCCGATAACTATTTTTACTCATGACTTAATCCGCCGCACGATACAAGGCATAAGCAAAAACTTCCCGTCATAAGCTTAAATCCGTCGCACGATACTAAGCTTAACATACGAGACTACTTGCATCATATCTAAATCCACCGCATGATACTAGACATGATAGCAAGGTTGTCGGTACTTACGGAGGTCGACGGATCGATGATTCCTCTCGAAGAACTCGACGACATGACTAGGGACTCGAAGGTGGCATGGGGCTGATTTGTATTGATATGGTTGTGCACCCTTTTTACAATGGTCGAGGGTTTATATTTATACCCTGGACGAAACATGAGTCCTAAACGATTACGACTTATACAACGAATTTTGGAAAGATACAAATTCCATTCCTATTCTTCTCAGTGTCCTCCATTGTCACGTATTTTCTTGCACAAGCCATTCTCATTTCCCGAATGGAGTCACCGTTTCGCAAAACAACCAATTATACAGGCATTTGCCGAAATCCCGAAAACTAGCCGACCGCCCGGTTGTTTACCGAATGCTCCCCTTACTGCTGGCTGGGCCCTCTTGTCATCCTCTCGTGCGTGCGAAAATCTGGTGTTAACAGGTACATAGACCTGTCGCATCTATGTCTTCCTTGTTTCCTGAGAGGTTAAAGTTTTTGGCGCGACCAGCCGATTCTGACTAGAGCTCGGCCGATCACCCAAGCGATCGAATACTGAGACTCTTGCAGGCTGATCGGTGGGCACTCCCCATCCTAGTTGGTAATACATAGGTGCCGACATAGGGTATGGTATCCATACCCCTTGAGGACCCCATTGTGGTGGTGGCGAAATAGAGGGAGCCCACTGATGGTAATAAGGGTCAGACTTTGGTGTCGGAGACGCCGCTTGGGACACCATCATTTGTTTGAACTTCTCATCCTCCCGCTTCGGAGGAGTAGACTCTCTTATTTTTAAGGACCGATTCTGAGAATCGGCCTTTTGCTGTTTGTATTTGGCCATGAGCTTGTCAAAAGTGCATGGCTCTCTAGCAACTTTCCCCTTACTCTTGTCCGCATTAGTCTTCCAAGTGCCAACTTTAGGTTTCTGTGGGACAAAGGTGCGAATGACATGTACTCCGAAAGGGGTAGAGTCTTTAGAAACGGTTAAACCGACTGTATCAGTTGATTTATTGATCCCACTAGAATTAGCAGAGACCGGCTTGACCCGGTCTGGCTCTTGCACCGGCCGCTTTGAAGATGGACCAGACTGGTCAGCTTGAGAGCCCGACCTGGTCGGTCTTTGTTGTGCTGCCCTGGTCTCAAAATACCTTTGTCTATGCAAGTGTCGGGCTGACCCTACAGTGATTGTGAGCTTACTTTTGCCATCATCACCCTTCTCGAGCACCACCTTGCGCCCCGAATCGCTCTCAGTATTCGGTGCAACCCGTGGTTCGCCGATGACGACATTCTTCCCTCTGGTCGTATCGACTTGTTCTGGACGAATTAGAATAGCAGGATTCCCTGCTTCCACCATATGAACTGGAAAAGGGGACGTATTAATCTGCATCTCAGTAAGGCTCAATCGTCCTTCATTAGGGCCGATTGGACCTATCGACGAAAAATATTGCAATCGTTAGTGGCGTGAGAAAAAGAATTATGATATTTACAATAAGCCCTTCTCTTCAATTCGTCGGGTGATGGCAAAGTAAGATAACCGAATTTAAGCAATTCATCAAATATTCGGTCACATTTAGAGAAATCAAAAGTAAATTTTACTTCCTCACCCCGATTCTTTTGAATTGGTTTAAGGGAAGGACAAGTGACTAGTTTATTCTATGCTGGCCATAAAAACTCGGCAGCGTAACAGTCTTTAGACTCATCGTCGGAACTATCAGAGTTTATCTCGGCAATATGTACGCCCGATCGATGAGCCTTATGAGGATCATAAGGTTCTTTTAGGCGTGATTCTATTGAGACGGCCTTCTGTAACAGTTGATTTACACTATAAAAATCATGATTCTCAAGTTTATCCTTGATTTCTCGACGTAGACCAGCGAGACATAAATTTGTTAGGTCTCTGTCGGAAATCCTTAGATGGAAACATCAGTTCTTAATCTCTTTAAAGTGCTTAAATAAATCGGCCACAGGCTCGCTACGTTCTTGTCGAACCGACGTAAGGTGTGATAACCTAGTTTCTTGAACCCCGTCATAAAAGTGGTTATGAAACTTTTCTTCTAGCTCGGCCCAAGAACTTATGGTGCATTCTGACAGTGACGTAAACCAGGCGAAAGCCGTACCAGTCAAAGACAAAGGAAAATGTCGCACATTCATGTAATCTAAAGTATTGGCTTCACCCATTTGTGCAAGGAACATGCTAACATGCTCCATAGTTGTTTTGCTACCGTCACCGCTAAACTTATAAAAATCTGGTACCCTCCAACCATCAGGTGCTTTCATGAAATCAAAACATGAAGGGTATGGTTTTGAATATGTGGTCCTGTTAGGCTTAAATTGGACCCCTAAACTGGTCTCGAGAGACCTAGTTATTTCTTCCTTAAACCGATTTATGGCTCGTCCAAAATCGGTGTCAGCAAGGTTGGTAGTGCCACCATGCATGGGATTGTGGCTCGGGGACTTCGGTGGATTGGGCAATACTGTCCCCTATCCTCCTAAAGTCCTGTTTGTCGCTGCGCCCTGGTCGGTTTCTATGGCCCGACCAGTGCCACGGTGGAGACTATTAGTGTATATCGACGTACTAGCTTCACCGTGAGTGGTCCTGCCATTATCGTTTCCTGATTGCGTCTAGCCAAACTCTGTGTGTGAGGTTTTACCTTTGAAGAAATTAAAAGGCATGTCGAACTGTGGTTGTCTGGTAGGGCGCTCAGGTTCAACGGGCTTACCCTCTAATTTATCCATGCGATCACTAAGTAACTTAAACGGATGCTAAATAGTATTTGTAAGAGTTTTTGAAGTATCAACCAACATCGCAGAATAATTAGCATGGGTAGGGTATGAATCTTCAGGTACCTTGGTGTTTACCTTGTCAGTAGCGTCTTCAGCGTTCGTAGTGGACGTTGTAGGGATGATCTCGCTGAAGTTCGGTTCCTTATCTTGGGTGACCCTGCCGCGCCGATCCTTTGAACAGCTTTCTAGGAAAGCCTTCAAGACGGCGTCGAGCTTGGCCTGCGCCTGTTGCTTCAACTCGTCGAGGAGCTCGTCAATGCTCGCAGGACGAACGATGTTATCCTTATCGGTAGCACCGTCTTTGCCACCGATGTTGGTAGTAGATGAGATTTCAATCGTCCCGAGCGGAGTCGCCAAAAAGTGTGTTGACGTCGGAAGTGATCCGAATCACACACCAGCAGGGCTAGAACGCCCGAAGAAGTTGCGGTTCAACCAAAGACAGGAGGAACCCCGACTAAACCGTCGAAAAACTGATCTAGAGACCGGTTTGGATCGATCTAGGGTTTTGGACTCCTATGTTGATAACTCTAGAACTCCTCCCGGGAAGACCCATCGGGGAGAAGCACGTAGAAATTGTTCTAGGACCAACAAGGCCGCCTAGAACGCCGTCGAGCCTCGCCGGGAGACACGCCGAACAGCAAGGTAGAGGGGAAAAAAGGGGTAAAAGGGATAGTAGATTGAATTTGATCGATTGATGTTGGATGCCTCAATCGGCCATGATCCTCTCATATATATAGAGGGGGCTGGTCTTATCCCAATAGGAAATATCTCTAGATACGATTTCCAAGTTTCCTATCCGGACTCTATCAAAATATAGAATCCAAGAATTCAATCCGGATGCGACAAAATAAACCTGATCTCGCCGATCCTAGAACCGACTAAATCAGTCTTAATGGGCTTTATCAGCCCATACTGATCAACGAATCGTCACCGGACTCAACATTCATCATACCATAAGGCCTCCGACCAGCGCCACCTGGTCGGACACAAACATGACTGGTCGGAAGTCCAAAATGATCAGGCCCATTTGATTTAGAACATCCGATCCGTCAAATATGAAATAATAGAAGACAAATTCGACTCTAATATTACAGGTCGAATACCTCTTCTAAATTTACTTTTACCTGTGATACTTTTGAGTGTCAACAGATACCAATTAAAAAACCATAAAAGAGCTAAACTCCCCCTTGCTCAAAGCTCTCCCCAATATGCACAACCCTCTCATTTGTGCCAACACACAAGCTCCCCCTTACAAACAGCTTCTCCCCCTTGACAAAAGGGAACATGCTGAGAGATCACAAAGTTGACACAAACACAAAACAAGTCATCAACCAAAAACATATGGGGGTGATCACAAGGTCTATCGGAGCTGGGGGTATGAACACTAAGCAAAAAATGCATGATATGCACAATGCAACAGCTTCAAGTGTATAGCAATCAGAATGAAAAAGATGCTAAAAAGGGTGCTGCCCTGAAAGTGTAGCAACCAATACAAATGCTAGCAAAGGATCAAACTGATCAAGTGAATACGAAATATGAACAATTGAGCATATGAGCAGTTTTAGGCCATTTGAAAAGGAGTCCACCACTAAAATAGCACTTAGCATGGATAGACAGGTAATCAACCAAGTGCTAACTCATGTATGAAAGGTGAACTACCCCTAGCAAAGTTCAATCATCATGCCATAGAATGAAGCATAAACTTGTGTTATTTTTCAAATTTTATCGGAGATTGCAGCGGTATTAACACAAGTTCAAAGTAAGGCATGTGATTGTGAGAGGTTGAAAGCATGGTCATTGCCTAACTTTTCAACCGGGCTAAGCCTATGCAAGAAAAGCAATCGGAAGCTTAAAGCACTGGTTTCGGTCTTACACTACATGGCTCAAGTTTAACTCAATTGTGCAATGAGAAACAATCTTGATACCATGATGTGCTGACACATGCAATCCCATCTCAATCTTTTCATTTCACTAATACTTGGATCAATTTTAAGCACAATGTAAATATGAACAATCCAAGCAAGTGAATGACTCAGTGCAAGAGACATAGCAACCTAGCATACAAAAGATAGCACAAGTGATCTCAATACATCCTACCCATGCTAGTTGCCAATCTCAATGGTGAACAAATTATAGGTTTCATTGTTGATTAATCAAGTTCACCATTTGCAAAAATAGCTTAGCTCATAACATGTATCAAGTGATTAGAAAGAGCCTAAGCTACAAGCATCATCATGAATAAACAGAGCATACCAAAACGAGCAAAGTCTCATTCTCACTACTATATACATGAAGCTCTAAAATGCACTAAACTCCATGATGAGATGTATGCAAAAACTAGTCTATCAAAATCAAAGCAAAACTAGCCTAAAAAGGAAAACCCAAAACAAAAAGGGGTATCGGAGAAGTCAAACTAAGATACAACAAGCAAAATGCTTCCCCTATCTAAAAAAGGGAAGACACCCACCAAGCTCACCTCTCAACTTAGCACAAGTTGAGAGATCCAAAAGCTTGATGAAAAAGCAACGAGACGTGACACCAACACACTCGGTCTCAGTGGAAAACTAGGCTACTCTAGACTTGCTTGCGGGAGAACCAAGACACAGGAGAAGAGCCAAGAAATGCTCAAGCTGACGGCCAGCAAAATCCACATCGGAAGAATCACAAAGTGAAGGGGTCAAAGAAGAAGAGTACCAAAACCCGAACTCAGGAATGTATCGGAGGTACCTCATGATGTGGCTGACCACCTGCTTGTGTGATGCCCGAAGGGACGCCTGAATCTGGTGAAATCTCCTGGGCGCCTCCCTCGTCGAAGTCGTCTCCCCCTCGCCTGATGATGTCGCTCCCACAGGTGCAGCTAGTGCTCGCTGGAGAGCTGCTCGAACGGAACCCCAAGTTGTGGAAGAAGTGGGATCGGATCCGTGAGCCGAAATGCCCTCTCCAAGCTCATGTTCTCCTGCAAGCTCAAACACAAAGGAAGCACATGTCTTGCCCAGTGTGACCTCAAGGTCTCCACAAAACGGTTAGTCACATAATAAGCATAAGGTGAACTCTCAACAAAAAGAGGCCTACCTATGAATGATACTGCAAAGGAGATCTGAACTCAAACTAGTCAAGACTACCATGCAACAGGATAAAGCACTAAGGAGCAAAATGCAACCTAGAGACATGATCAACCCAAACACAGCCTAAACCTCAACACATGCTACAATGCAAGATATGATAGCAATAGATCCAGAAGCATGTATCATGATAAAATTGAGGAAAGACTAGTGCTCAAACTAAACATATCAACAGGGTACATGTAGCTACACAAAAACTAGCACCTGAAAAGTGATACCTAATGAACATCATACCTCTACAAATAAAGCTCATGGAGAAGTATGATAAAGCATGGCATAATGTTCATGAGGATCACAAATAGCATGAAAAGTGGCTACTCCACAAGAGCTATACACAAAGCTAGCATGACATGATATACAAGATAGCACATGCTAGACTAAAACAAAACATGATACAAAAGAAAATGTACATGCAAGAACTATACACGTGAACACATGAAGGACCATCTCATACCAGAAGAAATAGATCATGGATGTACAAAGTATGAGTGTGTAAGAAAGCTCACCAAGCTGCAAAAGCCTCTTTGGAGGCAATTCTAAGCGGGGTGTAGAGAACCATCAACTCTTGGTCACATCTAAAAAAACAAGTCCCATCAGGTGCATGTTCTCCACCCCGCGTCCTCATATCTACACACAAGAGGACAAATTAACTCGAGTCTTGGATCCCGAAGGGTTAGCAAGCATATACTTGGGAACCCAAGACTTGATCACAACTCTCAAAGGAGCGTGTTGATGGTCCTTAAACACTTGTTTTACCATCAACATTTTACCCAAAAATTCACGAAAAAGGCATGAAAAGTAGTCAAATAGGTTTCAAACTAACCAAATTCCACATGTGCATAGATTTTTATTTGAATATAGGATTTGGACCAAGTTTGGAGAATGGACCCACCAGGGGACGAGACCGCTCACCAGGGCCCATTTGGGCCCTAGTGGGGTGGCGCCCGCCACCTAGGTGGCGCCCAAACTTCTCCACTTCCACATCACTGATCCGTGTGACCACCCCAGGGCCAAATCTTAGCCCTCGGTCACTAGGTCGGTGGCATCGGAGGGCTCAGGAGGGAGGGCGGGGTCAGCATGCGCATGAAAGAAAATGTGATACAGAAGCCATCTTATTCGTCTAATGAGGGGTACGATCAGGGTCTCAATCACACGGATCGATATATGGCGTGAGGCCCTACTCCACTCCTACTTAAATACCCCCCTGGGAGGTGTCCTTCATTTCAATCAAGAAGGAAGGAAAAGCAAAGCAAGGCTAAAGCTAGAAAGCTAATAGCTTAGGATGTAGCCAAGCTTAGGCAAGTAGGAGCTAGTAGAGCAAGGCATCCTTGCCTCATTGCCCTCGCGGAAGCACTGCTCAAGGCTTAGCTCAAGAGTAGAAGCGTGCGAGTAATCGGTCCTAGAATTGGGAAGAGTCTTCCTTCATCTCCAGTTCAGGTTTTGCTCTTGTAACTCAAGCACTTTACTATATTCTAGTTCATCATTTCAAGTATTACTTTATTCTACTTGCCAGTATTGAGTAGTATACTTGATTGATTGCTTGAGTACCTAGCTATCCTACATTTCAATTCACTTAGCCATAGTAGTTAATCTCTAGTGCGCTTAGTGTTTGATCTTTGCCAATAGGTTGCTTAGTTAGTTTAGTGTTTATCTTATTAAGTCAAGTATTTGCTCTGACGTCTGCAAGGGTGTCTCTATTCTAGGCCAGGGTAGAGATAGTTAGAATATAACTAGGCGTGGTGCTTAGTTATAGACTTACTTTCAGATACGGCTAGACCCCCGGATAGCTATGGTAGCAAGCAGGTGGTGACAGCACTATGCGCCTTGAATTCCACCACGTAGTTGGTCTAGTTTAACAGTAAGGCTCGTTGTGCTAGCGTTCAACCTAAGTCAGTGGTAAAGGCTAGTACGCCTCGGTACTTGACAGGATAGATATAAAACTATACTTAACTTGGTTGCTTATTTGGCATTTGCCTATCTTGCTTCGTAGTTATCTAGGAGTAGTTATTAGTTATTAGTTAATTATATTAGTTATCCTTAGTTATCTTATTCCCCTTATCTACCTGTCTATCCACCTTACCTTAACCATTCATTTCATCCTTACCTATCCACTCATAAATTCTTTCTAGCCTTTCATCTCCTCTCTTCTCTTCTCTCCTTTTCCCTTTCTTATTCTTCGACTCTCATCCCCTCCTTGACTCGACTCATACACCACCCTAGCCTTCCTTTGGGATCAAAGAAATCGACACCTAGTACTCCCAGGCGAAGTGCTACTACGATAGTTCTGTGCGCTTGCAGAATCTCCTCTAGGTAGATTGCAATCTCTCTAGCTAGCTCCTACTAGTGTCAAGATTGACAACCCCATTTGACAGTAGTAGATAGCTGCTCTAGCTTCACTCCTTTAGGTATAGTGACTGGACTTGCTACAAGCATTTCTGGCGCCGTTGCCAGGGATAGATTCCATAGTCTACTCCTAGTAACGATGTTAGCAAGTGTCAACAAGCATTTCTGGGCCGTTACCGGGGATAGTTGCCTAGCTCTATCTTTAGTGAAGTTAAGAACTACCAACAAGCATTTGTGGCGCCGTTGTCGGGGAAGGCAATCGGTGTATCCTTCGAGTCCTTGTCGAATTTATCTTCGCTTAAGCTTCTGCTTAGCGAATCCCATCTTTCCTCATTCTTTCTTTCCTTAGTCCTTCTTATCTTTTTCCTTCATATTCTTCAACTTCTTTCTTTGTTATCTCGTTCTACCTTTACGATGGCCAATAAGACCATTCATGAGTTTTCTGCTCCTTCTGCCGCCAATGTAGCGACTGGACCAGCCGTGATCGATGCCAACCTCAATTTTGAGTTGAAACCGGCTCTGATCACGATGGTCCAAGCTAGCCCATTCTGTGGCAAAGCTCATGAGGATGCCAATGCTCACCTCCAACAATTTTTGGAGATTTGCGGCACCTTCACCATTAAGGGGATAACCCAAGAAGTCATGCGTCTTCGTCTCTTTCCCTTTTCTCTCCTAGGAAAAGCGAAGCAATGGTTCTATACCAATCGCAACGCTGTAGACACATGGGACAAGTGTTCCAATGCTTTTCTCGCCAAATTCTTTCCGATGGGCAAGACGAACGCTCTTCGCAACAAAATCTCCAGCTTTACGCAACAAGCCAAGGAATCTGTTCCCGAGGCTTGGGAGAGAATGCAAGAGTACGTCACTGCTTGTCCACACCATGGTATGGAGGACTGGCTATTGATCCAGAACTTCTACCATGGCCTAACTCCACTCTCTAGAAGCCATTTGGATGCCGCCACCGGCGGTGCATTCTTTTCTTTGAATGTTGTAGATGCCAAGGCTCTCAAAGAGAAGATGGTGTCAAACCAAGGATGGAATGACGAGAGACTGCAGCCCCGTAAGAGAGGTATGCATTCCCTTAAGGAGGCCGACATGATCGTGGCCAAGATGGACCTGCTGGCCAAGAAGCTGGACAGCTGTGAGAAGATGAACCAACAAGAGAGTGTCCAATCTCTGGAATCCTACATGACTTGTGAAGTCTGTGGAGAAACCAGACATTCTGGGAACCACTGCCCTGAGTTACATGAAGATTTGAACTTTATCATCAACAATAACAACAACAACGGTTTCTGTCAACAAGATCAAGGATGGAATCAGCACTCCAACTCTCAAGGTAATAATTCATTCCCTCGCTCTAATTTCTAAAGTATTGATAATTTCTCGTTCTTAAAGAATCTAGTCTACTCTCAAGGTAGAACTACTAAATTTTTGAATAAGAAATTAATTTCAAATGATAAAATGCTTGAGAACATAAATGCTAAATTGGAAGATTTCTCATCTGCTCTGAAAAATCAACTTGGCTTTAATAAGATGTTAGAAACCCAATTAGCTCAACTTGCTGTGATCATACCATCTTTTGAAACTGGCAAAATTCCGGCTAAACCTAACATGGAAACTGCAATTATGGTTGAAATAAAATATTTTAACTATTATGAAGATCAAACCATGACTGTTAAAAAGGGTGATCCTGGTAGTCCTATAATTAGATGCTCAATCTTTGGTGAAGTGTCACACCCCAAAATTTCTGATTTTGGGTTGTGCTTCGAAAACACTAAATAAAATAAATAATTTTTATATTTGTATAAAATGGATCAAGTTTAGTTTGAGGTAGCGCAACTTTAGTTGTAGTAAAATAAGAATTTATAAATTTTTGCTAAACTAATTTGACGGGTTATGCTTGACGTGATGGTTTCTTGTTGTTTGGCTTTAGGCTGTGGTCGAGTAAAGTTGTCAAAACACGTTCGTTAGGTCGTTTATCTTTATCCGGCCTATCTCTGTCTTTTTCTGGAGATCAAATTCATTGTTCCATCTCTGTCCACCTGTTTGAGTTTTTCACGATCTTTTTTTTTAATGCTCCAAAATATCTTTTCATGGGGTCCAAATACTTTATTTGGGTTCCTCATGTTCCAAAGAGTTTCTGGGAATTTTCTTAAATTTTCAGAGATTCCTAAATATCTTTCGCGGTTTAAATACCAATTTTGAATTTTCTAGAATTATTTTAATTTCGAAATTAATTAATTCTGAAAAGAATAAAATATCATGTTTTTGCTCCCAAACTCTCTCCTATATCTAGAATACAACACGAACCTCCGTGACCGACAATATCTTGTTAGCGCTTTCCAGCCATGGGCGCCTTCTCCCGATCTGCAGGCCAGGGTCACGCCGCCACTGCAGCCCAGCCGCGACCTCTTGGCATCGCGGCCACCTCCTCGCGGTCCCTCAAGCAGGCCCCCAGCACCTTGCCCGCGGGCAGGCTCCAGCCGTTCGGCAGGCAAGGCTGAGCGCCTCCCTCTCCCACGAGATGCAGCAGCAGGCAGCCATCAGCCATGATCTCCATATTCTCCACGTGAGTCCCAAGATCAAAGATGCAATTTACAGAATTGCTACTTGTTCGTAATCCTTCGTCGTTTAATCATCTAATCTCTGTTTTAGTCCGTTCTCGTTGCGTTAGATTCGTGTCGATGTCGTCTTCGTAGTAGCGCTAGTGTTTATCTGGTATTTCAATTATAAATTTATTCAATTAAATATAATTTGATTAATATTTATTTAATACTTTTGTAATTAAAATGAAACTAGCTTTAACTTCGTTCCTGTCGTGTTGCGACGTCTAGCATGTCATATGTTTATAAATCTAAACCTATTAATTTGGTTAATAATTATTTAATGTCTTTCTAATTAAAAGCAACATCAGGTTACACTATGTCTTTTTACACAAATATTAATATGATTAATTACTAATATAAATGTATTTTCAAAATTATAATCTGCTTATAGTTTATAGACACGTCATATGCAACTTAGTTAAATGGTCTTAAAGTTTTTTTTCAAATATAATGTTGGCTAAATAAATTATGCAATAGTGTTTAAAAATAAAACATGATTAGATCTAATTCACGTTTAACTTTAAAAAAAAATCGATCTTTGAGATTCAATATGTTTTGATTAATCTGAATTAATAATAATCACATAGTTTTTCTTCTTCTTAATTAGCGTAAAACAAGCTTGTTGTTGTCTCTTTTATAATATAAAACTCGTGGTAGACGTGTCTTTCAGTAATAGCTCCGTTTTGGTCGTTTTGTGCGATCTCGTGACCGTAGTAACGAGTTTTTTTTTGTACGTTGTTTTGTCTCAAGTTGTGTTGTTCTTAGTTGTATCTTTTTGTTTGCTTGTATGTCTGTCTTTGTGTGGTGCTTGCTACGAGTAGACGACGACTGCTTGTCGGCGCTGAAGATCAGAAGGTGATGACCGAAGCTGATGGTGTGAAAGTTGAGCAAGTGTTTAAGGCAAGTATAACATGAGATCTTCCTTGTTTCCTATTCACCTTAATTCACTAAATTCATTCTGCATGTGTCTACCTTGATAACCATAGGAACAATCTAGACTTGTTGACTTATTCCTTGTTATCTGGGTTTTATGCATTGGGTAGTTGTTGCTAGTGCTCAAACGAATGACTATGATCATGTAACTTGATTAATGGTATATGCAACGAACATTTAAAAAATGCTTTTGACAAACATAACTTATCTGTAAGTGGATTCCCCCAGGACTTACAGTGCAACCGTGAGGGCTATATGGCTCTGGCTTTAGCTCAGTATGAGGACCTTTTCTAGCTTGTTAGTGGTTACCTTGATGGCGCAAGAGGGGTGTGTTCCGGGTCGGGTATAGTGCGGCTCCTGTCCACATGTGTATAGGCTGCGTGTTGATGTGCCATCTGGAAGGGGGGCTCTACGCCTGCAGGCCACAGAAACCTAGCGGTCCTAACTTGTTAGACGAACCTTTGAAAGGCTTCATAGTGAGACCCAGCCATACACCTTGGCAGTGTGATATGAGACTAGCTATCCCTGGCTAACGGGAATCACGACTCACGGGTAAAGATGTACAACCTCTGCAGAGTGTCTATAAACTGATATATCAGCCGTGCTCGCGGTTATGAGCGGCTTGGGCTCCTTACGGAATAATAACTTATAAATTGATTATTAATTGCTTATGTTCTTGGTATACGTTGTTCATGTTTACTTGATCATATGGTTATTCGGGTTGGTGCTTACTTTGTTGCTACTCAATTGCTTATTAATATGACCTAAGTAAAAGCTAACCGCAGTTAAACAAGTGTCAACCTTTTGAGCCTCATGAACCCCATGTTGTATTTGCTGAGTACGATATGTGCTCACTCTTGCTATTTCCCAACCTCCAGTCATTAGTAGAGCTGCTCTGAAGATGAATCATGGATAAGAAGGCTGATAGAAGTGCTAGGCGTATGTACCCCCAGTCAACCGTCCATGTGAAGAATGGAGCCTGAAGAGAAGATTAGTGTCTGTTCCGCTTATCTTTGATGTAAGTGTTTGTTATAAATATGTTTTCGATATATAGAACATTGTTTTTGATATCTTTTCTATCTATGTTGTATGTGTGGACTTCCTGGGCGCACATATGGCGTACCTGGTTTTGTTCTTAAAACGGGGTGTTACATGAAGTCTTTAAAAATGCCATGTGTGATTTAGGATCGAGTGTGAACATTTTATCTAAGGATTTTTATGAAAACTCGTTCTTTCCACCCATGTCATCCACATCTGCCTATGTCGTGCTAGCTGATCAATCAACATTCTATGTAGAAGGAATAGTCACTAATTTACCTGTTCATATTAGAGGATCATATGTTCCTACTGATTTCATAATACTAGATATGGGAAATAGGAAAGATGTGCCTCTAATCTTAGGTAGACCTTTCTTGAACACTGTTGATGCTTGCATATATGTGGGGAGTGGTAAAATACAAATGACATTAGGAGGGAGGAAGGAAATATTCTCCTTTTCCCGTGGTCCCGCATATGCCGCTAACATGTAGGAAGCAAAACCCGTTCGTACCAAGAAGAGGCGCCCAGGAACAAGGTGGAACAAAAAGAAAGAACCACCTTCTCCTGAGTTGTGTAATTCACATAACAAAAAAGAGGTGCCAAAAGAAGAAGAACCCGATGAAGTACTTAAAGAAGAAGCACCCAAGGAAGAAGATCCACCCAATAAGGATGAAATTCCATGGATCTAAGGTATGGATTTACTTTTAAATTTCCCTTCAAATTTCCCTTTTTCAAATAAATAACATATGTCATGCATGTAACAAAAAAAATATCAGTTATCATTAGTTATATAGAATAATAAAATATCATAATAGGATAGTTTCCCTTTTTCACGACATTAGATAGTTTCTTTTTTAATAAAATAAGAACAAGAGCTCTGACCGAGAAAGATGAAGACCCTTCACCAAGCAAGAAGCCAGCTTGGGGGAGATCCTCACGCCAATATGGTATGTTTCAACCTTACTCTTTATGTTCGGTTCTTAAATTCTATATCTTTTTAAAATTTTTGAATGTTATATACTTGCCTAAGTAATTATCCCATGAGTAAAAATGATAAAATCAGCTTAAAATGTTGGAACCTGAATAAGAAATAAAATATGTCATGCAAATGCTACTGTTATAGTTAGAATAACTAGTTTTATCTAAGTTGTAGCTTTTGTGGGTTGCACATGTTTTAACTAAAATCATGCTTAGTGAATAAAGTTAGTTAGAAATGGAGTAATTCTTTAAACTTGCTAAGGTGAAATTAGGACCAAATCTGGAGGATTTCTTTTAAAAATCATGAAAACCTTGCTAAAAGTTCCTCCTGGATTTTATCCCATCCCACCACTAGCCAAATTTTTGTTAGTCAAAACCACAAAGAGCTTTGTTTGTGTTGAGCTTTGTTAGACCTCATAGATCTTAGTAGAGAAGCTTATCATTTCTTTTGATCAAGATACACACACCCACCATAAATTGCTTACTCTCCACTTTGGAAGTTTGCAACCACCAAATAAATTGCTCATTCTCTACACTAGAGATATGCAATACCTTGCCAAACATTCCATTGCTAGCCTTATGCTATTCCTACACTAGGAATAAGCATTTCTCTCTCTTCCCCCTTTTCATTTATAAAATCCTTTCCTATAAACAATCTGGGGAAATCTAGAGCTAAAAAAAGAGGGATATGAAAAAAAAGAAAGTGAGCAAATTAGCTTAAGAGAGGACTATGTCCTAAGAAAATGTGAGGACACATTTTTGTCTACTCACTATGTATCGAGTAAAAAAAAAGAGAGAGAGAGTTATCATTAGCTCTAGACCCTAGAAATTAACTAGGAAGGATTATGAAATATCTCTCTATACACTTCCACATAACCACACATGCACATCTTGATCAATATTTATGATTTGCTGCTCGTTATGATCTGAGTGTCTAGCTTAGCAATAAACATTATGCAATTTGCTCATGATTCTTAGCCTACCTATAACTCCACATATCATTCTTTAGAAATAGGAGAGGATACATTTTGGCCTAAGTGAGGATTTAAACACCATTGAGTGATTGAGTGAATCTTAGAGGACTTAAGCAAGTTTTTATCTTTTGAAAACCTTAAAAAAAACCTCCGGACAGAATCCTAGTCAAACCTAAGCAAGATAAAAGTTTCCTATCTACTGCTTTATTTCACTCTTGCATGTTTGAAGTGAAAAGCTATAAGGCCCACATTGCTATGATTAATGATATACACTAAGTTATTTCTCACTATACAATATGCACTTGTATACATCTTAAGTGATATCTATTTCATGCTATATGCTTAAACCGCATTGTTGCTCGAGGACGAGCAACAGGTTAGCTTGGGGGAGCTTGTGGATGGTCCTTAAACACTTGTTTTACCATCAACATTTTACCCAAAAATTCACCAAAAAGGCATGAAAAGTAGTCAAATAGGTTTCAAACTAACCAAATTCCACATGTCCATAGATTTTTATTTGAATGCAGGATTTGGACCAAATTTGGAGAATGGACCCACCAGGGGCAAAGACCACTCACCAGGGCCCATTTGGGCCCTAGTGGGGTGGCGCCCAAACTTCTCCCCTTCCACATCACTGATCCGTGTGACCACTCCAGGGCCAAATCTTAGCCCTCGGTCACTAGGTCGGTGGCATCGGCGGGCTCAGGAAGGAGTGGCGTGGATCATGCATGCCGCCATGCAAAGAAGCACATGTTGAATTAAAGAAGCACATGCTTAATTCTTCTCCACCATTGATCTGAAGGAGGTTACGATCCAAGGGCTCTCATCCATCATCACACGGATCGATGATGTGGCGGTGGAGTAGCCCCTACTCCACCTCTCTACTATAAATACCCCCCTGGAGGTGTCACTTCATTTCAAGCAAGGAAAGGAAGGAAGAAGCAAAGCAAGGCTAAAGCTAGAAAGCTAATAGCTTAGGATGTAGCCAAGCTTAGGCAAGTAGGTAGCTAGTAGAGCAAGGCATCCTTGCCTCATTGCCCTCGCGGAAGCACTGCTCAAGGCTTAGCTCAAGAGTAGAAGCGTGCGAGTAATCGGTCCTAGATTTGGGAAGAGTCTTCCTTCATCTCTAGTTCAGGTTTTGCTCTTGTAACTCAAGCACTTTACTATATTCTAGTTCATCATTTCAAGTATTACTTTATTCTACTTGCCAGTATTGAGTAGTATACTTGATTGATTGCTTGAGTACCTAGCTATCCTACATTTCAATTCACTTAGCCATAATAGTTAATCTCTAGTGTGCTTAGTGTTTGATCTTTGCCAATATGTTGCTTAGTTAGTTTAGTGTTTATCTTATTAAGTCAAGTATTTGCTCTGACGTCCGCAAGGGTGTCTCTATTCTAGGCCAGGGTAGAGATAGTTAGAATATAACTAGGCGTGGTGCTTAGTTATAGACTTACCTTCAGATACGGCTACTACGCCTTGAATTCCACCACATAGTTGGTCTAGTTTAACAGTAAGGCTCGTTGTGCTAGAATTCAACCTAAGTCAGTGGTAAAGGCTAGTACGCCTCGGTACTTGACAAGATAGGAATAAAACTATACTTAACTTGGTTGCTTATTTGGCATTTGCCTATCTTGCTTCATAGTTATCTAGGAGTAGTTATTAGTTATTAGTTAATTATATTAGTTATCCTTAGTTATCTTATTCCCCTTATCTACCTGTCTATCCACCTTACCTTAACCATTCATTTCATCCTTACCTATCCACTCATAAACTCTTTCTAGCCTTTCATCTCCTCTCTTCTCTTCTCTCCTTTTCCCTTTCTTATTCTTCGACTCTCATCCCCTCCATGACTCGACTCATACACCACCCTAGCCTTCCTTTGGGATCAAATAAATCGACACCTGGTACTCCCAGGCGAAATGCTACTACGATAGTTCTGTGCGCTTGCAGAATCTCCTCTAGGTAGATTGCAATCTCTCTAGCTAGCTCCTACTAGTGTCGGGATTGACAACCCCATTTGACCGTAGTAGATAGTTGCTTTAGCTTCACTCCTTTAGGTATAGTGACTGGACTTGCTACAAGCATTTCTGGCACCGTTGCCAGGGATAGATTCCATAGTCTACTCCTAGTAACGACGTTAGCAAGTGTCAACAAGCATTTCTGGGCTGTTACCGGGGATAGTTGCCTAGCTCTATCTTTAGTGAAGTTAAGAACTACCAACAGAGCACTCAACTTATCATGTGGGTTAGCATGATGCAAATGTTAGTTCAAATGCAATTTTGAAATGCCCTTGGAAACATTCCTCAATAGGACAACTCGAGGAGAAGAACGAGTCGTACCATGGGCAAAGAGGCAAACATTTTCCAAGGGTTTTTGAGAAGAACCAATAGAAGCACCATGAGAAGCATGACGTGGACCAACACAAGAAGCATTAGAAGCTTGTCCACGACCATGACCAAACCCACTAGAAAAGGAGTCATAAAACCCATCAACAAAGAGGGGTTTCTTACTAGAAGCACAAGCGTTCATGCCATGAAAAGGGCTATGAACCACCAACTTCCTAGAAGAGCGAGCTTGGCGCAAACTTTTGGCACGCCGATAGCAAAAGCTTTCTTAATGCCCATCTTTCTCACAAAAAGAGCAATGGTACAAAGGCCTATCGGAAGGCACCCATTCTCCGACAAGTGAGAAGTCTCTTGGGACTTAGAACAAGAAGCATCAACAACCAACTTGGTGCCAATACTAGGAGCACACGTGCCATGGGAAAGAATATGCGGCTTTCTAAAAGCCTTAGCTCGAATACGTCGCTCGTGTTTGACACGGTGGAAACAAAAATCAAGTGAATGTCCATCCTTCTTGCAAAAGGTGCAATGAAATATCGGATTGGGAACACGAGTTCCAAAAATGTGAGAAACACCCTTGTCAAGAGAAGTCCCTTGGACATCACTCAAAAAGACAGCAAGGTTAGGAGTAGCTATGAAATAGCTATCCAAAACCTTGGCACTAATGCTACAGTCAAAAGACTCACGCGCAACACAAGAACTCAACTCCGGTCGCAAAGATGCAGACTTGGAAACACCAACATCAGAGTTGCAAGAAATGCGTGAATCAAACGACTTAGCACAAAGACTCTTGCATCTTTTAGCTAAAACCTCATTCTCAAACATGAGGCGATCACAAGTACCACAAGGAGCATTTTTCAGATTTCCATCTCCTCTCTAATGCACTCGGCATATGTGGTACGCAAGAGTTCAATCTCTTTTTCAAGGTTGGCACTCATATCATTGTGCTCAACCAACTTAGCGCTCATATCATCGCGCAAAACCTTCAAAGCCAAAACTTCTTTTTCCAAATCAATGCATGATGTGCACATGAGATTGGTGGAAGAAACATCACCATTCACATCAAGCAAAGAATCATGAATAGCACAAGAAGTAAGGCAAGCATTTTTATTCAAAGAGCACAAGCTACAAGGCCTAGAATTTATCTCATCAATTTCAGCCCTAGCATGCTCAAGTTCATCAACACATGTGGTGTGAGTCAATTTTAATTTATTAATTTCAGCAAGCAAAGACTCACAAGAATCACATGGTAAAGCAGCTTTTGACCTAAGCAAGGCTATTTCAGATTTAGCATAAACAAGATCCTTGCGTAAGTCAAAGCATACAAGACATGGTATGGAAGCATTTGATTTTAACATTTCATTTTCAGATTTTAAGCTAGCAAAGGGAAAAGCATAGCTCATCATTCTTCCTAACCATGTCACTACAAGAGGTGCAAGGTAAAGATGCACTAGACTTCCAATGAAAAAGACCACATTTTAACCTAGTGATAGAGCAATTCAACTTTTCAACCTTTCTACGCAAGGTATCACAAAGCTCATCATATCTAATGTTATTATCACAACAAGCTTCAAATTGTTGGGACAAAATCCCAAGACTAGCAACAAGTGTACCTTTATTGGCCTTGATAAGTTCACGTATACGATCCTCCATCGAATGCTCATCATCTCTTAGGAAGTCCAGCAAAGCATCCATCTCATGTTCCGTCTCAAGAGCTGCACTCCTCCTTCTTGCCAAAATGTCGTCCTCGATTGCATGTCCAAGACTCAAACCTAAGAACAAAGACACACTGGAAGAAGAACTTGGTGCCATTTCCAAAAGCACGGTTAGTGTTAGCCAACCAAAAGATCAACACCTCGACAAACAAAGTCGGAAGCAAAACCGCTCTAAAAGGTCACCTTTGCGGATCCAGAACAGGTTAAGGTAGAGAGATCCTTAACTGGCTCTGATACCAATTGAAGGACCGAATTAGCGACCAGAGGGGGTGAATGGGAGCCGTAAAATTTGTTTCAAAATGTTTAGGCCTCTGTCCCAGAAAATCAACCCCAAGAGCAAAGCCGATGCGCGTGATGTCCACGACCCAAGAGAATGGGTGGATGTTCCCTAGGAACACAGCGGGACACCACAAAAGCTTCCTCACCGAAGTTCACGCAAGTCAACTAGTGACAGGATGGACTTTGGGTAACCTCAACCTCCCCTGAGCAACGCGAGGGGGATTCAGGCTATATCGCAAAGTGGGAAGCCCGATTTCTATAGAGCACGAAGTCGGGAATCCAGCGCTAAAAGCGGATCTCAAATCGGAGCTCGAACATAAAAGATACGGACGAAATCGTGCACTGACTGAACTGACCGGACTCTGGGGAGCGTCCGATCACAAAAATCCCGTTTCGGGAGCTCACTGTGTTGGACCAGACTCTGCGTGGAGGTGCGTCCGGTCAACACAAAAGCTAGCGTTCGGTCACTACTTCGCAATGAACAGTGTGAGCAGCGCGTCCGGTCAGAACATACAGGTGCGTCCGGTCGATTCCCAGTCAGTGTCTGGTCACTACGCGCGAGCTGGTCAGCGCTAGTGTTCAAAGACCGGACTCTGAGTCGGTGCGTCGGGTCGCTATGAGGCAGTGTCCGGTCACCCCGACCAGTCCTCTGTTCTTCCACCGAATCGACCTGATCTCCCTCAAATCAAAAGCACTAGGGCTCCAATTTCGTGTGAGGGGTTACAAGGATGTTAGTGAGCTACTCCTAAGAGATCATGGCTCGAACCTAACTCCAAATCGGTGAATCAAAGAAAACAATGAAGAACAGACAAGAACTTGATCCCAAAACTAAATCCGACCGATCTATGAGTTTGTGAGGTATTAGAGAAATTCCTTCGGTAGAAAGAAGACTCTCACGAAGCTACACAAGACGGTTCAAACGGATTCGCAAATCATCCCTCGAGAGAACCGATTTTGTGAAGAGCAAAAGAGAGGAAAACGTGCAACGCGAAGAACAAAATCGCAAGACAAACTAAAGCATGAATTTGATCCTTGGATTCAGCAAGATGAATTGTATTAGCGCTCGGTGTATTGGGTTACAAGCCACTCCTAGCAACACAAAGCTTGGATGGCAAAAAGCTCAAGAACAAGAGCCCTCTCTCCTGTAACCCTATCATTCTCTTACAAGAACAAAATGAGAGCGGCGCCGTCCAAGGATGAGCTGCCCTAACCAGCCCCCTCACATATATATATAGGTGCACGTCCGAAGACCAAAATGCCCTCACATGAAGCACTGACCCAAATACCCCCTAGGGGTAAAACCGTCCAACTCGGTCATTCTTCATCCGACGGCCACGCGCCTTTTCATCCTTCGCTTCGCCTCGACGCAAGCTCCAGGATGCTGCCACGTGTCGTCACGTCGACCACCACGCCTTCCTCACCGATACCTTTGACGCAACACAAGCCTCTAGGTGCCGCCACACGTTGACCGTTCCGTATAGGAATCTCTGCCCGGTTTTGAGGCCCAAACCGGTAAACCCGCCAGCCCAGGTTTTGAGGCCCAAACCTGGAAACCGTCCACCCCGAGTTTTGAGGCCCAAACTCGGAAACCCACCACCTCAAGTTTTGAGGCCCAAACTCGGAAACCGTCGAGGGTAGCTTTTTGAGGCTCAACTACCGAACCCGCGCCGTAGACGGGATGTGGTTCGCACACCTCGACCACCGGCACTAATGCCGATATATGTCCAGCCTCCACACCAGGCATAACACCTTCACCTTCCTTCTTGACTCGGTCGACGACACTTGCGCCGCACGCAAGCCCGTGTCCGACCTCCCGCCAAGTGCCACGATGCCATCGTCTTCCTCCCGACTCGTCCGATGCATCGCACATCCCCATGTGCTCTCGCTCGCCAATGCCAAGTGCCAGCTACCACAACTGGTCCTCCGGCCTCTCGGTCCATCGGTCCAAGCCTCACGTCCGCCCTTCATCGCTCTGGGTACATCGGCATGGCACGTCCGCCGCATGGTACGCCCATCCTTCACCGCTCCCGGTCTGTCGGCACGGCACGTCTCTACTTGACCTTTACCTCGCCATCGACCACTGTATCTGAGCTCCACACCTGCAAATCAACACAACCAAGAGACACATGTTGCACACGCACACCAATACATGAAACACCACAACTCAATGCCACCGGTTAGTCATAAACATTAAGCGCATAGCGAGATATGGACTAAACCGGGAAAAGCCTCAAACCTTCCTCATCAATGTCAATCATTCATCATATATGTTCTCAAAGCCTCCCGACACTCGGTACCAACGGCTTCGAAGCCTCCAACTTGCCCTTCACCTTCGCAACTGGTCCATCAAGCCAAGTTTTGCCTTGATCTTCACCATCTTAGCCACATGACTCCATGTCATGTCACATATGCAATAAGCTCCTTCTTCACATTTGTACCTATGGACTAATCTCCTGTGTATCTCACATAAACACAATTAGTCCACCTAAAGTTGTCACTCAATTACCAAAACCAAACTAGGACCTTTCAGGTGGCCGCCTCGGGCACAAGGGCAACAGACTCATGGGTAAAGATGTGCAAACTCTGCAAAGTATTAAAACTGATATATCAGTCGTGCTCATGGTCATGAGCGGGCTTGGACTTCTTCGAGATTAGTTGGTGGATGGTTACTAGTTCAGATGGCCTGATGGACTTCAGGTGTGGTTTGTCTGATGGACTTCAGGTGTGGGTTGTGCTTGGTGTGACTCCAAGTGTGGTTGCTTGGTGGACTCCAAGTGTCGGTTGCTCGGTGGATCTCCGAGTGTGGTTTTGCTCGGTGTGACTCCGAGTGTGGTTACTTTTCTCTAGAGACTAAGATTATAACCTAAGTAAATAGGTGCATAGGATTAATAGGAATAATAGGATGTGTCGCTTTAGGTGCTTGAGTCAAACAGAGTCAGCCTACCTTGATAATAGCCTCATGGCATATATTTCCTACACTTGCGAAGTACATTTTGATGTACTCACCCATCCTCTTTGTCCCTCCGAATACCCCACCTAGACGTTGGAGTCTACGACGAGGAGTAGGAGTACCCAGAAGACGGTGGATACAACCCAGACGACTTACACTAGGATGGCGCAGCCCTCGGTCGACCTTCCTGTGGAGATGGTGGCTAGTTTTTGTGTCTACATTAGAGTCAGTTTGAGAGTTTGTAATTTTCTTTTGGACTCGAGGGTCATTTTTAATAATGTTTGATATATTAATAAAGCATTATTTGATATTTACTATGATGTCAATATATGTATGAAAATTGATCCTGACATACATATATTGTGCCCTCGATTTTGTTCTTAAAATTGGGGTGGGACATATATGCTCCATGAAAGAATAATTTGGAGTTGCGGGCTAAGGAATACGCGAGAAGACTCTAGAAGTCCCAGGAATACACAGGACCGAAGCAGAGCTGAGGCAGCTGACAGGTGGGGTCAGCCGACCTCACCACTAGGCAGGTCGGGCTCGTTTGCTTGGTGGGCCTGTCACACTTGGGATTTAAGATCATGACAAGCGTTCCTCTAAATGAAGAAGGTGAAAGAGAAGCGGCTTTGGTACAATAAAGATCAACTCAAGAGGTCTAAAACTTGTTTTTCAATCTATCTTGAGTAAATAGGAAAGTCGTACTATTAAGAGGGATGCAACATATAGTAGATGATTCTTCATAAGTGCTCAAACCAACCCAAGTGAGATTTGAGAGAGCTAGGACAGACTTTAGCTCTCATTGATTATTTCTGCTTTCAGAGTACGTGTCCGGTATTTGCTGACTTCTCGGTTCCCCTCTGTGGTGGAACGTCGGAAGTTCCGAGAGATAACCGGAAGTTCTGACCTTTTCGAAACAGCAGGTTCCAGATCTTGGTCTCCATCTCGTCGGAAGTTCCAACGTGTGGTGTCGGAAGTTCCGACCTTTAACAGGGTTTTGAGAGTTGATTAGTTAAGTGCTTTTCCACAAAGTTTAGTCATACCGGACGTGTCCGGTATGACCTGACAAAAACCAACGGCTAGAAAACGACTAGTTTTGTGGGTGGGACTATAAATACCACCAAGCCTTCACTTTTGATGGTTGTTGATTCTGCTAGTTCCCACACCCATTCTAGAGCTTCCAAAACTCTTTCCAACCCTCTCTTAGTGAGTGATTGACCTCTAATTGCCAAATCCATTTGTGGGTTGAGAGAGATTCAAAATTAGAGAGCAAGCCACCACTTGAGCACTTGTGCAAATCATCGATCTTGTGTGCGCATTCGTTACTCTTGGACTCTTCGGTCCTAGATGGTTAGGCGTCACCGTTGAGCACCCAAGAGCTTTGTGGAGTGCCTTCGAAAGTTTGTGAAGGTTCGATCTCTCCTCAAAAGAGATCATCTAGTGGAAGGAGCATTGTGGGTGAAATAGACCGCGGCTAGAGTGATCGATGGTGTCCTCTAGAGCCCGCCTTTGTGGTACCTCGCAGTCGGCTCAACAGAGAGTAGGACCCGAGGGGGTGCCGAACTTCGGTAAAACAAATATTGTGTCTTCTCTCTTTATTACATTCGATATTTGTGTGGCTCGAGCTATCTCTGTAGGTTCTGTGTGTTGTGCATATATATAGATTGTATCTCTGCAGGTTGTGACAAAGTTGAGAAGAAACCGGAGTCAATTTGGAGCCCAGCGCTGAATTCGCAAATATCGGACGTGTTCGGTATTGCCTGAGGGCTCAGCCTGTTAGGGTTTACCGGACGTGTCTGGTATTACTTCCTGCGCAGAAACTGTTATAGATTGTTCTAACTATTTGTGGTGCAGGGAATTGACTTTGTATTCATTGTATATCTTTCATATATTGTGTGTTTGTCTCTTGAGGGGTTGATTTACTCTGATTGAGAGCTTCCAAGTAATTGGAAGCTCACTTGCGAATCGCTTCCGCATTTAAGGTGTTAATTTTTTAGAAACGCCTATTCACACCCCCCCCTCTAGGCGGCGTCTTAGGTCCTTTCGGTCCTTTCAACCACTTTGTGCTTAAAGTGTGTTTCGCTAAACCCTACTGCACAAAAGACTATCTCTAATCCATTCCTACTCTAGCATGGCAATTCAATTATGAAAGAACAACAAGTAAATGCAGAATTGAATTGCTCAAATGTAAATGCGAAAGTAAAAAGAGTAGAAATGACTCGACGACTTTTCCCGAGGTATCGAGGTGTCGGCACACCCCCTAGTCCTCGTTGGAACACCCGTGCAAGGGTATAGCTCCCCCTTGATCCACGCAAGGATCAAGTGATCACTAAGAGCTGATTCTTCGCCACTCCGGCCCGGTGAATCGCTCGCTACCGATCACAACTTGACTCGGGTCATCCACAAAGCCTCCGGATGATCACCAAGCTCTTCGATCGCCACCAAGCCGTCTAGGTAATGTCGATCACCAAGAGTAACAAGCAAGAACTCTCACTTGACCAACGCAAGGCTAATGAGATGGGTGGATGCACACTTGCTACTCTCTTTTCACTAATGAGGTGTTTGATCCCTCAATTATCAAATCTCTCAACCTCACCAGGCCTCTTGCACTCACTTGCAATCACAATGTGTTTGTCACCCTTTCAAATGAGCAAGAGAGACAACATGAAGGAGGTGGAGACATATTTATACCTCCCAACTCCAAACATGCACGAAGGGGTAAGTCCAGCCAGTTACACACTGACCGGACGCACCTGTCGGGGTGACCGGACGCGTCCGGTCAGTGCCCAACGGCTAGCTGATGCTACCACTAACACCTGTACGAACCCTTGATCGGACGCTGTCATGCATCCGATCACCTCTAATCGAGCACGTCTGATCGCGAATTTTCCTCTCTAGAACCTCTTTGAGTTGGATCGGACTCACCCCCTGGTGTGTCCGATCGCTCACTGAAGCAACGTCCGGTCGCGACCAAACCCTAGCCTCAGCGAGTTCCACTTACCGAACGCATGACCCAGTGTCGGATCACATGGAAACTCAGCGTTCGGTCGGTCTTTGAAACCCAAAACGACTTCAGTTTGCGACAATCCCTTCACGAACTTTCTTCCTTATGATCTTTGGGACCTTTCTAAGCTACCTAGGGCTGAGGTCTTGGGGGCTCTCACGTCGACACTTCCACTCTCACGCAGCACTCGAGCCCGGATCCCGGTCCACGCTCAGTGAGCTTGTATTCGCCCCTGTACAAGCACTTAGGTGCAAGTAATACAAGAACATCCTCCCCCCGCTGGACGTAGGGCCTTCTTTGCCCGAACCAGGATAAATCCTTGTGTCCCCTTGCATCACCATCCAGGAAGAGAAGCACGCGATCATATTACTCGTTGGTGTCATACCCCCGGTTTCGAAACACCGACAGTTGGCGCGCCAGGTAGGGGCTTCGCGTGTCGAGTCATTTTCTCGCCGTTTCCTGGATGGCTGCTTCGACTCCTTCGTTCTCTGCCGGTGCCGTCATCTGGTTCGGGAGCCTCGAGTTCCTGGCCACTGACAACGGCAACGAGCTGACCTTGCTCTCCACGGAGGGCCCGAGTGGAGGGCGTGTCGCGCCGCCCCGTGCGAGGAGCATGGCGCGTCGCCCACACCATCAAGCGTCGCCGCCCCGTGAGCGGCGCCGTCGTCATCATCATCGCCAGACACAGGCGGTGCCGGCGGCATACACCCACTTCCCCGCGGCCAGCGCGGAGCTTCCCAAGGAGGAGCCTGCCCGGCGCACGGCCGGAGACTTCCCGGACGCGCCCGCGCCCGCCCAGCGACTTCGCGTTCATCATGCGCACGGACCAGGAGCCAGGCCAGAGGCCTCCGAGTCGTGCACCGTCGACGCCGCCCAGCCTCCTCCCGCACGGGGTGTACCGTGCTCGACGCCGGCAGTTCCCGTTCGGCCTCGACAGCTCCGCGGCAGCCTACGCCCGCCAGCTCAACGAGCGCAGTCGGGGCCGACAGCCGGCGGAGCAGGAGGAACGCCCGGGCGTGCTGCTGCAGGCCATGGCCAACCTGGAGATTGTCCACCCCGCACACGTCGACCACGGCCTCTCACAAGCCGTCGGGCCACCTCGTCAAGCCACCTTCGGGGAGTGGTACCGCGAGCTGCAGCCCCGGCACGAGCCAAGGCGGCGCGGCATCACCAGCTCCGACTCCGACGAATACGACTACCACGACCCCGACCTCTGGGATCCCACCAGGGAATGCTTCCAACTCGAGGGGGTCGTATGTGACACCGAGGAAGAGGGCAAAGACGGCAGGCCGACGCTCGATCTAGAGGGCCCCAGCGACGTGGCCGCGGCAGGCGGGTCACGTGTTCAGGGGAGGAACGAACCTCCAGCACCGGCTGCACCGCCTCAGCACAACGACGGCCGGGCGGCACAGCTCGCGCAGGTGCAGGAGGCAATCACCAAAGCCGAGGAAGAACGACGACACCTGTTGCAGCTCCGGCAAACTCTGATGTAGGAACCGCCCCAGCCCCGAGGAGCCGGAGCTCGAGGTCGGGCTCGAGAGGTCCACCGGCGGATCCTCGAGGACGGGGCACCAGCACGCCCCGAGGTATGCTTCCCGCGAGCCGGACAGAACGTGGTGGCGGCGGCGATGATGCTCCGTGATCTACCCGCCGTCTCCAACCCTGACGCCAGGCGCATGCTTGGGGAAATGAAGAACCTCCTCGAGACAGCCGCAGTACAGCAAGCCGAGAGCTCGGCGTCACGACGACGCGGAGCAGCCTCGGGGAAGCCGGCAGACACGCCCCGCAACGAGCGCGAGGCATCCGTCCACCAACCTGACGCCTCTCGAGCTAGGCCAGTCCGCGAACGGATCATCGACAACCGGCCACCTCGAGACCCCAACGACGCCCGCAACGACATCAACCGCCGGCGCAAGGACAAGGGGGCCTAGGAGCGTGGCTATAGCGCCCATCGAGGGGGGCGCTACGACAGCGACGAGGACCGGCAAGTCCTCGAGCCCCCGGGCCCAGAGTCTTCAGCCGGGCCATCCGCAGCTCAACCCTCCCTGACCGCTTCCGACCGCCGACCAACATCGTGAAGTATGACGGGGAGGTCGAGCCCAAGCTCTGGCTCTCGGACTTTCGCCTAGGCTGCCGACTGGGCGCAGCGAAGAACGACGACCGAGTGATCATACGCCAACTCCCACTTTACCTCTCGGACACCGCCCGCCGGTGGCTCGAGGGGCTCCCGCCAGATCGGATCGATGACTGGGCCGACCTAGTCAGGGTCTTCGACGGGAATTTCAAGGGGACGTGCGTGCGCCCAGGCAACCCCTGGGATCTACAGCGCTGCAGGCAGGCGGCGAACGAGCCCCTCCGCGATTTTGCTCGACGGTTCTCGAAGCAGCGCCTCGAGCTCCCCCACGTGCCTGATGAGGACGTCATCTCAGCGTTCCTCGCAGGCACGACATGCCAAGAGCTAGTCCATGAGCTAGGACGCTACCGTCCCAGGACGGTCGAGGACCTGATGGATCGTGTCACCAGCTTTGCCTCATGCGATGAGGCAGTGGGGGCCTTCTTTGGCCGTTCCACGGACAAAGGCAAGGCGGTGGCTGCGCCGGAGGTCACGAACAAAGGCAACGATGCCAAGAACGACAACGATAACAGCAACAAAAAGAAGAAGAACAAACGCAAAGGTCAAAAGGTGAAGCGCGACGCCAATGACGACGGCGACGAAGAAGTGCTCGCAGGCGCCCTCGAGCCTAAGAAGCCCCGAGGCCCCCCTGACGGGGCTGTTTTCGACCAGATGCTCGAGGACCCCTGCACTTATCACAGGGGCCCCGTAAATCACAAGTTAAAGGACTGCCGACTGTTGAAAGGCTACTACTCCAAGCTCGGCGATAAGAGGGAAGACGCGCCTAAGGGCAAGGATACCAATCGACGCGACGGTAGGGACGCGGACGGTGACTTCCCCCCGGTGCGCGACTGCTACATGATCTACAGGGGGCGGACCGTCGGGCTCTCGGCTCGATAAAGAAAGAAGGAGCGCCGGGAGGTCTTTGCACTCTACCACGACGCCCCCCGGTATCTTGACTGGTCTGATGCGCCGATCACGTTCGACCGAGACGACCATCCGGACCATGTCGTAAACCCGGGGGCGTACCCCCTCGTCGTCGACCCCGTCATCGTCGACGTACGGTTCTCCAAGGTGTTGATGGATGGGGGCTCGAGCCTCAACATCATATACCTCGAGACACTCGACCTCCTGGGGATTTCAGAGGGTCAGCTCCAGCCTAGCGTCGGGGGGTTCCACGGAGTCGTACCGGGGAAGAAGGCCCACCCCCTCGGGCGCATCGACCTGCCGGTTTGCTTTGGCACGCCGACTAACTTCCGCCGGGAGACGCTCACCTTCGAGGTGGTTGGGTTCCAAGGGGCCTACCACGCCATCATCGGCCGGCCAGGCTACGCCAAGTTCATGGCAATTCCCAACTACACGTACTTAAAGCTCAAGATGTCAGGGCCAAAAGGGGTCATCACCATCGACACCTCCTACGAGCACGCATACCACTGCGACGTGGAGTGCGTCGAGCGTGGGGAGGCCAACATCCACCTCGACTCGCTCGAGGCCCTAGCCACCCTGGCCACCGAGGAAGCTCCTGAAGCGAAGCGTCACGCTGGCAACTTCGAGCCGGCGGAGCACACAAAGCGGATACCCGTCGACCCGACCTCGACCGATGGCAAGACGCTGGCCGTCAGTGCCAGCCTCGAGCCTAAATAGGAAGCAGTGCTCGTCGACTTTCTCCGCGCGAACGTCGACATGTTTGCGTGGGGCCCCTCGGACATGCCGGGCATACCGAGGGAAGTCGCCGAGCACGCCTTGGAAATCCGGGCCGGTTCCAGACCGGTGAGGCAACGCCTGCACCGCTTCGACGAGGAGAAGCGCAGGATCATCGGCGAGGAGATACACAAGCTTTTGGCGGCTGGGTTCATCAAGGAGGTATTTTACCCAGAGTGGCTAGCTAACCCTGTATTAGTTAGGAAAAAGAATGGAAAAATGCGGATGTGTGTAGACTACACTGGTCTGAATAAAGCATGTCCAAAAGTTCCATTTCCTTTACCTAGAATTGATCAGATTGTCGATTCCACTGCGGGGTGTGAGGTACTTTCATTTCTCGATGCATATTCCGGCTACCACCAGATTAAGATGAAAGAATCCGACGAGCTCGCTACCTCTTTTGTTACGCCTTTTGGTATGTATTGCTACGTTACAATGCCCTTCGGCCTTTGAAACGCCGGGGCAACGTACCAGCGATGTATGCAGCATATCTTTGGCGAGCACATAGGCAAAACCGTCGAGGCCTACGTCGATGACATCGTGGTTAAAACCAAGAAAGTCGGGAACCTCATTAGCGATCTCGAGACCACGTTCGAGTGCCTCCGGGTCAAGAATGTGAAGCTCAACCCTGAGAAATGTGTCTTTGGCGTGCCTCGGGGCATGCTACTAGGCTACATTGTCTCACAGCGGGGGATCGAGGCCAACCCCGAAAAAATCTCAGCAGTCACGAGGATGGGCCCAATTCGAGACCTCAAGGGTGTGCAGAAAGTGACAGGCTGCCTAGCCGCTCTCAGCAGATTCATCTCGAGACTAGGGGAAAAAGCGCTACCCCTCTACCGCCTGCTGAAGAAGACGAAACACTTTGCGTGGACTGTCGAAGCCGAGGAGGCCTTAACCAAGTTGAAGGGGTTGCTGACTTCCGCACCAATTCTCGTGCCACCGCGACCACCCCAGGTTGGCGATTCCCCCGAGCCTCTCCTCCTCTATGTGGCCGCAACCACTCAGGTGGTCAGCGCGGTCATAGCCGTCGAGAGGCACGAGGAGGGCCATACGTTGCCGGTCCAACGGTCGGTGTACTTCACCAGTGAGGTGCTCTCCGAGGCCAAGGCCCGGTACCCGCACATCCAGAAGCTGCTCTACGGCATCGTCATTACGAGGCGCAAGCTCCAGCACTACTTCCTCGCTCATCCCGTAACGGTGGTGTCGTCCTTTCCCCTCAGCGAAATCATCAACAACCGAGAGGCCACGGGGCGCATCGCCAAGTGGTCTACCGAGCTGATGGGCGAAACCATCACCTATGCTCTGCGGAAGGCCATCAAGTCGCAAGCGTTGGCGGACTTCGTTGCTGAATGGACCGACACTCAGCTCCCGCCGGCGCAGATTCAAGCCGAGCTCTGGACCATGTACTTTGACGGATCCCTCATGAAGACGGGGGCAGGCGCAGGCCTGCTCTTCATCTCACCCCTCGGGGTCCACATGCGCTACCTGCTGCGCTTGCACTTCCCCGCCTCCAACAACGTCGCCGAGTACGAGGCCCTCGTCAATGGACTGCGCATCGCCCTCAAGCTCGGGATCCGACGCCTCGACGCCCGAGGAGACTCGCAGCTCGTCATCAACCAGGTTATGAAGGCTTCAAGCTGCATCGATCCCAAGATGGAGGCATACTGCGGGGAGGTGCGCAAGCTGGAAGATAAGTTTTACGGCCTCGAGCTTAACCACATAGCTCGAAAGTACAACGAGGCCGCAGACGAGCTGGCAAAGTTGGCGTCCACGCGTGGCACGGTACCACCAGACATCTTCTCGAGGGACGTCTTCGAGCCATCCGTCGAAGTCGACCCGGGGGCTGGCCCCTCGACGCCACCCCTCGAGCTGGACATGGGGGCTCGACTTTCAACGCCACCCCTCGGGAATGACCCCTGGACATCTACTGAGGCGATGCAGGTCGACGCAACCGCCTCTTCTTCACCACGACACCTCGACTGGCGGACGCCCTACCTCGACTACTTAACGCAAGGCGTGCTACCGGAAGACAAGACGGAGGCTCGACGCATCGCTCGAAGGGCCAAGACCTACGTCACCTACGGCGACGAACGGGAACTATACCGGCGAAGCCCGACCGGGATCCTTCAGCGCTGCATCCCCCTCGAGGAAGGACGCAAGCTCCTCGACGACATGCACTCGGGGGCTTGCGGCCACCACGCAGCGCCGAGGGCCCTGGTTGGGAACGCCTTCCGTCAAGGCTTCTATTGGCCGACCGCCATTGGGGACGCCAAGCGCCTGGTCCGAGCATGCCATGGGTGTCAATTCTACGCCAAGCAGACGCACCAGCCCGCGCACGCCCTGCAGATGATCCCAATCACGTGGACGTTCGCCGTTTGGGGGCTCGACCTTGTAGGTCCCCTCAAAAAGACAAGTGGAGGGCACTCACACGTGCTTGTGGCCATCGACAAGTTCACCAAGTGGATCGAGGCTAAGCCGATAGGCGACCCCACCTTCGAGAAGGCTGTCGAGTTCATCGCCAACATCATGTACCGGTTTGGGGTGCCTAACGTCATCATCACCGACAATGGCACCCAATTCACGGGCAAAAAGTTCACCAACTTTTGCGATGAAAACAACATTCGCGTAACCTGGGCCTCGGTCGCATACCCTCAATGCAACGGGCAGGTCGAGCGCGCCAACGGCATGATACTCCATGGGCTGAAGCCGAGGCTGTTCAAGACTCTCAAAAATTTCGGAAAAGGATGGGCCGCAGAGCTCCCCTCGGTGCTGTGGGGCCTCAGGACTACGCCGAGTCGAGCCACCGGGTTCACTCCGTTTTTCCTAACCTACGGCGCCGAGGCAGTCCTGCCTACGGACCTCGAGTACGGTTCCCCTCGACTTCGAGCCTACAACGAGCAAAACAACGACGAGAGGCTTGCCAATGCCAAGGACCAGCTCGAGGAGGCCCGAGATGTGGCGCTCATCAACTCCGCACGCTACCAGCAATCACTTCGACGCTACCACGACAAGTATGTGCGCAAAAGAGACCTAGCAGTGGGGGATCTCGTGCTTCGACGGCTTCAAGACAACCGAGGGCGCCACAAGCTCACCCCTCCATGGGAGGGCCCATACACCATGGCTAAGGTGCTCAAGCCAGGAACATACAAGCTCTACGACGATCAAGGCAGAATCCTGGCGAACGCGTGGAACATATCTCAGCTACGTCGCTTCTATCCTTAAGGGCCTCAAGGCCTTGTTCATTTTGTTGCTTTGTACAAACATGTTAAAAATGAATGAGCAAACTCGTGCGTTGTCTTTCATTTTGCTTAGCAACTTAAGGTAGCCTCGACCCTGCTTTGCTCAGGGTCGAGCCTCCCTCGGGGGCTGACAGGGGGTAACCGCCCCCCAGACTCCGGAAAAAATACGTGTTTTCTTTTCAAAAAAAATTCGACCCTCGTCTCGACTCGTGCCTCGAGTGAACTAGCGACGTCTAAATCCCAAAATACCTTGAGCCTCCAAAGGTCGGGAGGCGTCGATGTAGACGGCCACCTACGCCCCCGGGCTACGGTACCCTACCTACGCCTCCCCTCGAGGAGCTCGCGATGTATCGAAGGAGTACAGACTAAGTTAGCAGAAACTTGAGCTTGCAACAAAGAGAAGTGGTCAAACGCATTTGAAAAGAAAACAACACCTTTAAACAAACAAGTCATATATACAAATGGGTCTCGACGGACCCTCATCCATGCCATAAAATTCTTACAAGGGCCTCGACGCCCAAATTTGGTACGCAGGCCCTAATCTTCGTCAGTGTGGTACTCCTCCCCGAGGTCTTCCACGGCAGGCTCAGCCTCGACACCCGAGCTAGAGGGAGGAGGGCCCTCGACACCGCTGCTGGCGTCAGGAGGCAGCACGTCCTCCTCAAAAATCTTGGCGAGCGATGTCCCCGGCCTCTCCATCTTCTCCAAAATTTTGTCGACACGGCGGTTGTTCCACTCCTCGTCCTTCCCCTCGATCTCAATGAAACCGTTGGCGACAACGTGGACCGGGAAGCGGAAACCAGAGCGAACGACCGCGAGCGTCTGCTTGACGCCATGATGGAGAGCTTGCCGGACACGGTCCCGCGCCGCTGCGTCAAAGAAGCACAAGGCGTCGACCAAGGCGTCGCCCCAGGCCACCGCACCGTCTGTCGCAGCCACTTGAGGAGCACCCCACATGGGGCCAAGCCGGTCGAGGGAGGTGCGAACCCGCTCTGCCACCATCGTCTCGTCTTGGAGTTGGTCCAAGAGAGCCTGGTTCGTCCCGCGGAGCTCCTCGACCGTCTTCTCGACCCCTGCACAACGAACAAGGAAGAGTGAGACTGCGGCGTAACAAAAAACTTCGAGACCCAAACAAGAACAAGGTGTAAGCCTCACCGTCGCAATGTTGCCCCAGTGCGGCGAGGTCGCTGGTCAGGCCCTCAGCACGCTGCTCAAGCCTGCGCTTCTCGGCCAGCATGAGGAGCGTCTCGGACCTGAGGTCCTCGATCAGCCGGCCCTGCCTCCACAAGGGCCAGATCCTTGCGGATCACCTCCTGCCGCGCCGCCCCCTCGGCAGCTCGGGCGGTGGCGACACCAATCTCGGCGTCTTCGGTCTCTTTTCTCGCCGCCTCCGCTGCGGTTCGGGCGGCGGCGGCCTCGCCACGGGCGTCAGCGGCCTCCCGCTTCGCCGCCTCGGCTTCAACCCGGGCGGAGGTGGCCTCGCTTCGGGCGTCCGCGGCCTCCTTCCTCGACGCTTCGAGAGCGGCGGCGGCCTCCTCCTTGGATCGAGCGCCCTCACCTCGAGCCGCCCGGACCTCCGCCTCCGCCTCGTTGAGCCGGCTCACCATTTGGGCGTTCCGGCTCAGCTCAGCATGGAGATCTTGAAGCTCCGCCTCAGCCCTCGCGAGGGCGCCCGACACCTGTGCGGACCGGTCCGCCTCCTCGGAGCAGGACCGCTCCGCCTCCGCCATGAGCTCGGCCACCTCTCGAAAGATGGCCCGCACCTCGCGAGGAGCCCCTCGCTGGACCGGTGGCTCGACGTGGACCATGGCAAGGGGCGGGCTTGGCACGTCAGGAAACGGCCATACTGGTCGGTCGAGCTCGATGTCGGGCTGATCCTCCTCCGTCCCGAGCTGCCCCAGCTGCGGCCCGCCGCCCGACGGCACGGGCCCCGGCTCTTCCCTGGCCGGGCCCTCCTGCGTCTCGTCAGCAATGGCCGGCGCCTCGGGCGCCTCCACCATCGGCAAGCCCGCGACGAGGGGCGGTCCCTGCTCCAGCTCGTTCAGGAGGTCCTCCACCGTCAGGGGCCTCGAGGGGCGCAGTCTCCTCGGCCCCAGACACCGGCGGGGCCGCGCTCGCCCCAGGCGCTTCCCCCGGAACAGCCGTTGTAGCGGGGGGAGGGGTGGCGCTCCCGACAGACGCCATCGCAGGAGGAGAAGGGGGAGACGGCAGCACCTCAGTAAGCATGGTAGCGGCGGGCTCGATGCCGTGAGCTGAGGCCCCTGCAATACGAGATGACATTGATATCAGAATCAAGAGGAATGCCTCGACCCCTGCGATCGACGGCGACGGCCTCACCAAAATTCGCGACGATCATCTGACCACCCCGAGCCATGGCAGCTCGAGCCTTCTCCAGCCAAGCGGCTTCTCTAGCGGAGGAGGGTGCCATACCTCGAGGTGCTTGTGCCTCGACGGGGCCCGAGGCCTTCGCCCGCTTGGACGCAGCAAGGTCCACCTCCGGGTAGGAGCGCTTCCCCCTGAGAAACCAGAGATGGCATACATCATCAAAAGTAAAGAGGTAAAGCCTCACTGCCGAAGAGATCCAAGAAAATTGCTCACCCAAAGCGGCGGCTGGGCTTCTTCCCGGAATCGCCGGACCCGCTCGGGGGCTTCGAGCCCACCCCACGGCTCGAGCCCTGCGCCTGGGCCGACTCCACAGGGCTGGGATGGGGGGAGGGCTCCCGACGCCTCCCGTGGCTCGACCTCGAGGGAGAGCCCTCCTTCCGCCCCACATCGCGGGAGGGCGACCGCACCTCCCTCGTGCTGTCGTCATGGCGCCCGTCTCGGCGCGGGCTCCAGGACTTGCTCCGGCGCTCGCGCTGGCGGTCGCGCCCTCCCGCATCCGCTTCTGTGCCCCGGCGGCGGTGCGGCGACGGACTCCGGGGACGCTCACGCCCCTGGTCACGAGACACCCGGGGGCTCCCTCCCCGACGCTCGTGATGGTGCGGGCTCGACGCCTCCTCCTGACACCCGCCCCTCCGTGGGCTCGACCCCGACCTAGATGGCTCGCGGCGGTCGGACTCGGAGCCCCTCCCGACGTGGTCACTACCCCTCGAGGCTCGGCCCTTCTCGAGACCTCCCGCCTGGGCTGGCGCGGGGGCGGCCTCCGTTGATGCTGTGGCGGAGGCGCTCCGGGTTCGGGGCTTCCTCGCGATCGGGGGCACGTCCGCCGCAGAGCTCGACGGACCTCGGGCCCCCGACGAGGCAGGGGTCGGCGCCGCCTTCCGCGGCTGCATCCCGCGCGGTCCCTTCGCCGGGGGGACCTCCAGCATACCCTCCTGCACAGAGGAGCGGTCAGCCCTGTCATCGACGACCCCCGCGCGCCTCAGGCGCACATCCATCCCCTCGTCGTCGCTCTCCTCCTCATCACCGCTCTCCTCCTCCGAGCTCGAGGAGCTTAGCTCAGGGGACCCGTCTCCGGGCTGACGGTTGCGACGAGCCTTCGCCAGTCTCTGCTCCCGAGCCAAGCGACGCAGGTTTTTGTTTTTCTCTTTCTTCTTCCTGGCATCCTTGCTCTCCTTGTCTTTCTGAGCAGAGAGGCGCCTCACCTGAGTATCCGCGGCGTCCTCCCTCACCGGGGGCCTCGACGTGCGACAAGTAAACGCCCCCTGAAAAAAGAAGAAGCGTGACGAGACAAACCACAAGAAGAATGCAAAAGGTTCGAAGGAGGAGAAAGGGGGAGGGGGCTCGGAATAGCTCAGCTCGAGGGAGGCTCACCAGGTCGAGACACCCCTCGTCGGGTGCCATGGCGACCAAGTGGGTGTACTCAGGGATGAACGGCCCCTGGATCGTGGTTGACACCCGGGAGACGCCCTCGTTCCGGGACAGCCTCTCCTCGGTCATCCTTGATCGGTCGAGCGCCTCGAGCTGGGCCTCCGGCCCCATCTCGTGCATAAGAAGGGGGCGGTCCGCCAGCGGAAGAACTCTTCGCTGGTGGAACGCCCAAATGACCGCTTGCACGGTCAACTTCTTCTCATCCACCAGCGTCTTCATCATCTTCATCAGCGGGGCCAGGTGGCGTTGCCTGTCCGCCGCGACGCCCCAGGTCCACTTCTCCGGGCGTTGAGCGAGGACCCTGCCGGTGTACTGCGGAAAGAGACCATCTTCATTCCGCAGATAGAACCAATGGTCGTCCCACCCGGCCTGGTTGGTGGAAAGCTTGTATCCAGGTATTCACGAGGGACATTGGCCGATGAGGTCCCAGCCCTCGCAGTGATGGCGAGGGAGCCCATGCGCACGAGCCGCCTCCCGCTGGGCTTTAGGGCCTTGATGAAGAGCTCGCCCCGGAAGAGATGGACGAACATCTCCCAGTGCGGCTCCATCTTCAGGTACCCCTCGCACACCGCGGCGAATATGGCGGCGTGCGAGATGGAGTTGGAGGAGAAGTGCTGCAGCTCCACCTCGAAGTGGTGGGCTAGCCCCCGCATGAAGCGGCTCGGCGGGACGCCGAGCCCCATACGGTGGTAGCGTGTGAAGCTCACCACGTACCCCTCCGGCGGGTGCGGCTCCCGGTGCTCCGCCGACGGGATAACCCACCACGCGGGTCCCTCCTCCGGGTTGGGGCGCAGAAGCCCCTGGGCCACCAACTGAGTCCATCTCAGCTCTGCGTCACCTTCGACGAGCTCCAGTCTTCGGCCGGCAGCACTTGTGTCGGGGCGGCCATGGCGGTGGCGCGGCGCGGACCCGAGCAGCGGACGGGCAGCCGGAAAATCCCCAATCAACTAGCTCGAAGGAGAGGGCGCGTGAAGGCTACGGCGGCGGTGAAGGCAAAGGCAAAGTAAAGGGTTCCTTTTCCCCTCTCTCGATATTTATAAGGGGAAACCCCGATGGGTGGGGTCTCCCACGACGCAAAAAGGTAACCGCATAGCATTTAATGCGCCCACCTAACTACGTCTCGAGCCGGATGCAGGGAACACGCGCCAGCTCACCGTTCGCTCAACGGCCGGGGCCCTCTGCGGCCGCCGCTCCGACTTCGCGCCCGCCGCCCTGGCGCCACGATCTCCACTCCCTGGCGGTTTCCGCCTAAAAAGGCGCGCCCAACGGGCAGAAGGATTCCAAGCGACGAAGTCTTCTTCCGGAAGTAAAAAACGGGCCCCGGCCCTAAGTCTCGAAGCAGCGAAGGCTGGCCCTCGAAAAAGGGTTCGACAGCCGGCTTCGAGCACCCAAAAACGGGCCCCGGCCCTAAGTCTCGAAGCAGCGAAGGCTGGCCCTCGACGAAAGAGGGTTCGACAGCCGGCTTCGAGCACCCAAGTCAGGGACACCAAGGGGCGCCATTCGCGGCATCACTCGAGGGCCAAGCCCTCGAGGCCCCTCACGTGTATCCAAGGCGGGGAGCTCGACATGCAGTGAGATCCCCTCGGAGGGAGGCATCGAACCACCGGGTCCTATCGAATGGACCCGGCACTCCTGCAGACTGAGCACCCATGCTTTATGAGACCGCCTCCGGGCCACAGTCGACCCCTATCGAACGGGGCACGAGCTCTCACTTGGATTCCCCGTTACCAGCTCACCGGGAACCTCGATACTCGCCCACTCGGGGTAGTACGAGGCATCCCCCCTCGCATCCGATCGAAAGGACTCGCGGGATGACAAGCCAGGGCAACCGGTGCGCCGGACAGCTCGAAGAGCCGGCCGGCCGGTTCAGCCTGGCACCCCTCGACGAAAGAGGGTATGAAAACTCGGGGGCCTGACACCCCCGAACCTAAAAATCGCAACTAAAACTCGCAAAAAGCCCACGATGTAGTTCTAATCGCTCCCCCGTGGCCTCACGGGCTACACCCGCGGGTGTCGCTCGCACGACACCCACGGAATCAAATCAACGAAACCCTCGAGGCCAGTTAGCTAACCTACGAGATCCCAGTCGGGAGCCCCTGCTCGAGTGCAAGCACTCGAACAAGGGCTCGGGGGCTACTGTCGGGGGTTTATAAAAGGGGTACCCCCAATCAACGCAAATAAACAGGTTAAACCTAGAACCCCAATTAATAAACTCCGGCTAGGCTAACCTCCCTAGCAACTAACCCCTCGAAGCCCGCCTCGTCCGAGCCCTCCGTCAGGCCTCGGGCGAGCACATGCTTTCCGCCTCGCCCGAGCCCTCCCGCAGGCCTCGGACGGCCACACGTTCTCCGTCTCGCCCGAGTCCTCCAGGCCTCGGGCGAGCACATGCTTTCCGCCTCGCCCGAGCCCTCCCGCAGGCCTCGGACGACACACGTTCTCCGTCTCGCCCGAGCCCTCCAGGCCTCGGACGAGCGCGCCCTACACCTCGAGCCCCGACGCATGGGCCTCGAGCCCACCACGCCATACACCACACCTCGAGACCCTTGCGGGAGCCTCGAGCCCCTCTAACACGGCAGCCTATCCCTCGAGGCGCATCACGCCTCCCTCGAGCAGCGCCAAACATCGGATGCCAACCCATACCACGCATTTAATGCACCCACCTACTCCAGTCATGTCCACTGGTGCACAGCACGTACCACAGTGACTCGGTGTAAAGGTCAAGTCTTGTTTTCACCACAGGCATGGGCAAAAAGGCACAAAGTACAACACTGTTCGGCCATACCCCGCACTGTTACACGCTCGAGTCGCCCCCTCGAGACCCGGATACCCGTCGTCCCCACAGGTTTTCTGGAGCCTGCCCATACCAGCAGGGCCTCGAGCCCCCCTTTAACACCACTTCGAGGCTGGCTCTAAGCCCCTCGAGCCCTGACGACCCTCTTGTCTTTTAAGAAACAGGTACCTCGAGGATCCAGAGGGGCCCAGCAACGATCGGTACGAGCCCGAACAAGTGCAGCATGGCCTCCACGACGCCACGCCGTCACGACTACGCTCAGTATAGAGGCCACGCCTCCAGGACACCTCAACAGTGACCCCCGCGCCGGCTCCAATACCTCCGACAAGACAGGGTTCCTACCCTCCTTCAGATTAAATGCCGGACGTGCGTCTCCAGTACAATTCCTGTACCATCCCTGTATCTCCCCTGTAAACCTGGCCTCCCCTTGCTCTATAAAAGGAGGACGCCAGGGGCCTCCACAAGGAAGGCTCTGAGGTCTTGGGGGCTTTCACGTCGACACATCCACTCTCACGCAGCACTCGAGCCCGGATCCCGGTCCACGCTCAGTGAGCTTGTATTCGCCCCTGTACAAGCACTTAGGTGCAAGTAATACAAGAACATCCTCCCCCCGCTGGACGTAGGGCCTTCTTTGCCCGAACCAGGATAAATCCTTGTGTCCCCTTGCATCACCATCCAGGAAGAGAAGCACGCGATCATATTACTCGTTGGTGTCATACCCCCGGTTTCGAAACACCGACAACACGTTAGTCATAGTAATTTAACGTTGTCATCCAATCACTGAAACCCACGAAGGGGCCTAGATGCTCACACATTCAATTCCATCCACCTTGAGTTGAGTGAGAGAGATCAAGAAGTCAAGAGAAGGCGAAGCTTCTAGACAAGACCACAAGATTAGAGATATTACAGTAGATTAGCTAGAGTTCGGACATCGCCTAGGTGATATGCGGGATTCTGGATAGTCGTCTGGAGTTTGGTAATTCTTGTATCATCTTCGGATATTTATGTTGTAGTTATTATTTCTTATATCATATTGCTTCTAGTTTGCTCTAGTTATTCACTTGATATAGTTCATTATTAATTCAGTCATGAGATCGTATAGCACTTGCCTAAGGTACCATAGGTAAGCGGCAGAACTAAGTGTAAGCGTGGTTCCTAGACTAGTGTTTTGTCTACGGATGCCCCCTGATAGGCCGGGTCATGTGGTAGCTCACATGTGTGACTTATATAGGCCTGTTGAATCCTCTATAATCCACCCTCCGTCTATAGGACTAGCAGAACTTTGTTCCTCAATTAGAACATACTCTATTTGTAATATTTCACTGTAATGTTCTTATGTTTTGAATGAATATCATTATCCCTATATATGAGTGTTTAGTTATAGTGTACTCCTAGTTATTGATATCAGTTACTTATTAGGAATTAATCTCTCAGTGGAACGTTGAAACTGTATCTTTATCATTTATCATATATCTTTATCCTTTTGACTTTGCCTCAATAGTTATTATTCTTTATTTATCTGTATTGTTCATCCAATAAACTTGATTGGCAAAATATAAATAAACGATACCTAGAACCCTGGGTGAAGTGCTGCATCGTAGTATTTTATCTGTGTGTTTGCGGATAAAATTTTATTCTTATTAGGAAGCATAGTTTCAATACCTAACACTTCTAGTGTTGTCGCTAGTGGTGACAACCTAGCAATAGTGTAACATTAGGAGTGTCAACGAGCATTTCCGGCGCCATTGTTAGAGATAGTTTTCAATCTATCTTTTGGTGGTGGCGTTAAGTGATGTCAACAGTCCGCATCGGACGTGTCTGATGCTCCTTTTTCTGTCGGTTTTTACCCCTTCGTGGAGGGCTTGTGTGTGGGGGGTATTTATACCCCATCACCTCCTCCATTTGGTGTCTCTTGCTCATTTGAACGGCAGCCAACATCCTTGAGTGTGCAAGGGAGTGCAAGAGCCCTAGTGAGGATGTGAGATTTGTTAATCGTGAGATTAGTCACCTCATTAGTGAGTTGTGAGTAGCAAGTGTTGACCAAAGCAAGGCCAAAGAGCACCAAACATGTGGCATGTTGCACTTGTTGATGTTCGTGTTCTTCATGTCCCTACATCATATCAGTTCACCGACATCTTCACCATACGAAGGACAGAGCACCACCTGAATAGTACGCTGGTGTCATCCATTTTAGTGCCTGTGGTGCCGGTGGCAGCATGTAGGTGTCAACTCTGGATTTCGGATGTGGTAACAATGTAAATTGTTGCCCTATTTGCAAGAGCTCTTCAGAAGGTTCCGAGTGAAAACTCATCTCAACCCTAGGTTGGGCCAACTACGAGGATGCCACTGGGCAAAGCTTCCTTTTTGAAGGTGTCACTGAAGAACCTCTTGCAGGCTCCTAACCATTCACGGTTTTCCTCGCCACGACTCGAGCGAAAGCCTTGCTAACCTTCTGCTTGGCTAACGATGATTATGCCCATACCTCATTCACCTCCCTAGAGGCATCGTTAAAAAGTTCTCCTACCTTGTTGTTTGAAGTTTTTCTTCTTACTAGTGTGTTGTTATGCCACCTTCGGCCCTTGTGCCGAGGCATTTGGATATACCACAAGCTCACCCTTGCGTTGGGGTTATTATATGGTTTTAGTCCAAATTTCCAAAATTAACTGGATGAATGTGTTTTGCCTAAAGATGGCAACGGGTACCCGATACCCGACAGGTATTTGATCCATTAGAGGACGGGGATGAGACGTTATTTGTACCCGCAGCGATTTAAAATTTAAATGGGCAAGAACCCATCCCCAACGAGGATGGCGGGGACGGGGACGTTCTCTATATACCCGTCCCCGTTACCCATTGTGGAACCCGCTATTGCTATTATAGTGTGTATATATATAATATAAAATAGAATTAGTGCATATGTGATGGTCCTAGCCTAATTAGAATCGTATAAAAATGATGCTAACTATATGATCATAATGTATGATGTATCTCTACATTTATTTTATCCATTATGTTATTGTAGCATGTAATATATGATTATGCATGGGTGCATACTGAGGTGCGGGTACCCGACGGGTATGAAATCCCCGACGGGGATGGGGACGGGGAAAATTCTGTACCCGCGAGCAAAAATGGAGATGGAGACAGGATGGATTTTAGTTCGCAGAGATGAGGACGGGATGCCAATACCCAATGAGGATGTACCCGTTGCCATCGCTATCCCCAAAAAAACGAGATTGTTGATCCTACATAAATATATAATTCAGGTGAAACATTCCCCCACGAGATGAATAAAAACGAGCCACAATAATTGAATACTACTTCCTCGGTTCCAAATTAGAAGTCATTTTGACTTTTTTTGGTACATAGAATTTGCTATATATTGACATGTCATATCTAAATGCTTAGCAAAATAAATATACCTAAAAAGTCAAAATGACTTATAATTTGGAATAGAGAGTAGTAGTTTGCATATTCCACGCCTGTTTGGTAAGGCTCCTGGCTCCAGCTCCTCCAGAGAAGCCCTACCAAACAGTCTGTCTATGCGGCAGAGCAGTTTTGAGCACTTCTTTTCAATGGAAAACAGAGAAGCCGGAGTTTGACATAGCAATAACTTCATCATACTCGAAAATGTCTACTTAACTCCCTGATACACAAGATGGTCCTTAATACATTAAATAAACAAAACAACATTTGTTATCACTATTCCCTACACCAGGCTACCAATTCTATCATAATACCACAAGGCTAAATTCTGACTAATAATATATACACACGATTGCTGAACATAACAACATATTTGTTAGAGACTAACTCGGGAGTCAGGACGATTCATTTCCTGTGCTCTCAAGGGATAGTGATGCAGTACCCCTTTTTTTTGTCCAAGATATGTAGATGGATAAAAGCAATCCATGAAACACTGAACAAAATGAAAATTCACAAGATTCAGTTCCAATCATATGCATATACCACTAGTTGAATCCTATGAACTTGAATCTGCACCCTTAGCATCTATGTAACCACCAATTTCTGCGGCAACAGAATTATCTTCTTTGTTCACGTCATCCATGGGGTTATTATTTCTGTCACTACTGGAATCAGACAAGGTGGCAGCAGCATCTTCTGAGGAAGAATCAATGCTGGATCTCTTCCTTGTATCCCTGACTCTCCTGCCTTTGAGTTCAAGTCGTCTGCGTTTCCGACACTTCCCTTTGCCCCTAGGCAGGTCATCCTGATGCAAATCAGCACTCCCCTCTGAATCCCTTTCAGGTCCAGTTCTCATGTTCTCTGCCTCCAGTACGTCAGCCAACAATGAGTTGCTTTCCCCTTTTCGCCGCTTATTTGAATTCATCTGAACCAAAAGTCAGTTGAAATGATTCTTCAACATCAAACTAAAGAAACAGAAAAAAAATCAATTAAATAAATATGCAGCTATCAAATCAAACCAAAATGCTAATACTAAAAAAGAATACTACAGTAGATACATGCTATTTCTGAGACAAAATAGAACTTATAAATAGGACAGTTTAGATTACTACTGCTGATGTCTGACAGTCTACTACTCTGGGTAGTTCTCCTTACTAATGGTGTCACATACCATATACAATCATGACGCAAGACTAGACACCCAATTCGGTCAATGAAGACTATCTCCAACAATGCAACCCATACTCAAAAATAGGCCGCGCACAGTGAATTGGGTCCTAAAAATATGCTCCAACAGAAGACCTATCTACACAACCCATTTTGTGTATCATGCGAACTGAGATGCAAATAAGCGTCGTCTTTGAAGGAGAACGCAAACTCTGCGCAGTACTAGTGCTCCCTCGACAGGACACAGCAAGGAGCGGCTGCCTTCTATTTGAATATGCTGTTGGAGAGAAATTGTAGGTCCGTGACCTTATCCTTTCAGCAAGACCCATACCACATATAGGTCTCCTATTTTGCATGGTATATGAGTGAAATTTGAAAACATGAGACATTAGCAAATAACAAGAACAATGCTAAATGACAACCCACATGCTAGAGCACAACCAAATCTACGTTATATGGCGTGTAACGAGGGAAAAGGGGGTTTGGAACATCACAGAAGTAATTATGCATTGGGTTGCAAATGGGTACTCATTGGTGTTTCCAGGTCAGCTAATTATTATTTTCCCCCTCAACCGAGGAGGGCTGCATGTCATTTCATTATGGGTGTGAGGTGTTTCCCTAATAACTTTCTACATGGTATCAGCAGTCCAGGTTCTCCTCCGGTCTATGCCCTAGCCCCTGATCCTCTGCCCTAGCCCCCGATCCTCTCCAAGCGCTGCCAGCCCACACGTGCTCCGTGCCACCCTTGCGCCGCCTCCTCTGCTCCCTGCGGGCCGTATGCTCCGCCCGCTCCCCTGCTCCCAAGTGCTTTCAGGATGACAATGGCACAGAGTTTGTCAATCATGCCATGGATGCCTTCTTATCCAGTCGCGGCATTCTACTTCGTCTTTCATGCCCTTACACCTCTACACAGAACGGTAAAGCAGAGCACATGATTCGTACCACCAACAACACTGTTCGCACTTTGCTGATTCATGCCTCCATGCCACCCTCCTACTGGGCAGAGGCACTTGCTACAGCTGTCTACTTGCTGAACAGGCGCCGATCTTCCTCTGTTAATAATCAGCTTCCATACCAACTCCTTCATCACTCCATCCCGGATTATTCACACCTCCGCATGTTCGGCTGCCTATGTTGCCCTAAATTATTCACACCTCAGCCATCCAACACCGATTATTGATAGATAACCATTTTAGTTCTTTCTCCCCCTAAATTAATTATGTGGCATGCCATTTTAGTTCATTTTAGCAAGTTTTGAGTCAACCCAATGACCCAAAACAAGTGGAGCTTGCATCCTTACTCCATACAGGAAAGTGCAACCTGATAAAGTGACAAGCAATGATACCCATAAAGTTACCTTTGAAGCTTGGTCAACAAGGTGAACCCACTCCCTCCTCTTCCTAAGACAATCGTTGATGGCATCCGCATAGCTGCGGTGCACAGAATCTCCCCCATTGGATTTCCTTGAATCCCTAAAATGCTGAAAAGTAGAATATAATCAGCATGAGCACCCAGAATATAGACATGTTCTTATACTTAAAAAATGTGTATACCTGATGGATAGCGTCACAGAGTTCTGCATATGTTATACTCCTGTCTTTACTGATAATTTCATCAATCAATCCTGTATGTAGAATATATAGCACACTTACAGACTTTCACAGTATACAAAGCCAGATGAAATGGGCATTCTGAACTCTGAAGTACATACCAGGTAAATTGTGTGAAACAACATTATCCATCAAATCATCCTTTGCTAAACCAGTGCTGGCTCCAGTTGAACATATGCCACGATTTTTCTGTTCTGATGCTATATTTTCAGCTGATCTGCATGGGTCTTTCACAGGAGCATGCTCTGTGCTAGAAACTCTCTGTCTTTTTTCTGTCCTCTTGGTGTCCTCACTATCTTTCAACGAATCCTCTCTGTTTCTCTTTTTATAACCTGCACTCCCAGGGAAGCATCACAGCATTAGAAACCAAATATGGTGAATTGGCATAAACAATGTAACCTTATGTCCTCCAGGTGCTAGTAACCTTACCGTTGCATGATCCCTTCCTCCATGTGATGAATACCGCTTAGAAAAAACAGAAGCTCCAGTTGAATGAAGCATCTGTGCACCAGCTGCTTGATGGCAACGTGGTACCCTAGGTACTCTGGGGGAGCTGTTCAATTGTTGATGCAACAATAATGCAAGCTACAGAATTGTTTTAAAAAAAATGAGAAAAGAGGAACTTTTCACTAATAAATTGGAGTTGGGACAATTTATGACCTTCATACCTGTTCATCGCTCAATGGGGCAGCTGAATCAGGTGCACGCAGCTCAGTTGATGCTGAATTATTGGAACTATCTTGTGTAACATTAATCATGCGCTGGTGGTGGATCTTGTCCTTTTTCTGGGAAGAACTAGAAGCTACTGCCTTATTACGAGACTGCAGTGATGGCACTTCTCCATGGAATGATTTTGCTGAGGTGCCTCCAGTGAGGGCTATCTTCTGTGATTGCTCCTTTGACACCGGTAATCTATGTTTGACTGTAGACGCATGTATTCTACTAGCTTGAGATGATTTTGGTGCAGAAGGCGGTGAGCCTTTTAGTTGTACTTTCTCAGAGTACCTTGTAACTTCCTGGGAACTATCTTCAGAAAATTTCACGGAATCATGTTTGCTGACCGTTGGTGAGACCAGCTCCTCTTTCTTTGAACAATCACTATTCCCTGATGACGGTTCTTTAGATGCCAAAGAGTGTGATAATTCAGGTGGTATAGAGATAGAACCAGAAAAGGATGTACAAACTTTTGTAGAACCCAAAGTTGAGTTAGGATTCTCAGCAACTGTGTGCCTTGGATTTTGTGTTTCAGATTTTTGGTGTTCATGGCATACTGAACCATATGTAAATTTGGATGAATCTTTTTGGACGATTGAAAAAACTGCAGCATCCCCTAGGCCTTGCTTATTGCTTTCATGATCATCACTCACTAACTCCACATAGTGAGCTGTCTTGTTTTCCTGAGAACTAGGCTCAGTTTTAATAGTCTGTGGTTTTGACTGGTCGATAAGTAAATCTGGTACACCAGAAACAATCTGCAAATTTGAAGTTTGATTTGGTAGCTTTTGAAGGCCCTGGATGTCTTGCACTTTGATGGCACCTGCATGGATTATCATATTTCCATTAGATGTTTTGCCATTACCTGTTCTGACCACTGCAGAATGTTCCAAGCAACAAGCATACAAGTAGCACTACTGGATTTCATAGGACCAATATTTGTGCATCACGTAAGTATCTGGGGAACTTGAGTTACCTGAATTTGTTAAGTCAGACCTTGAGCCCATAGTATGATCCCCTTCTGGCTGTTGCTTATACATTGTAACCTGCATTGTGCCAAATAATGTAGCAATTAACTTAATAGAGTAATAAATAAGAAAATAAACTGGAATTCAGGTGTCAATGTGTCAGAAACACAAAGAACTCACTGCTTTAAATGGATAATCCACAGGCAAACTAAAAATTATTTAGATTATGAAAACACTACTTTACGAATTTACAATGGAACTGTAAATGTGTAGTCATATTGAAAGCATGAGAACACAAAGAAATCAGCTTCAAATGGCATGGTACAGTAAACTGAATCTCCACATATGATGGCAATATATGTGTTGTTTACTGTTTACTCCAAAGGCTGTGAAAATGGGGGAGAAAAAGGTTAAATAACCCTGCCATGCTTTCTCACACCAAAATATATTGTAGCACTGGAACTAACAACTGATACACTACCATGAACACATCAACAATTACCAAAAAAACATTACAATTTCACTACAACGAAGTTAACTTATGCAAAACAAAAAATGCATCAACGGAGGTACAGATCCTAACAGAAAAGGAAGGAAGCACTATGGCAAGTATCTCCATCTCTTTTCTGATTTCATTTGGTTGTAAAATCTTTGGTCCAATTATTAAATTACAGAGCAGTAATTTAATTAAATCACAATCAATATGGTGAATTTCCCTACAATAAATGTTACTATTAACTTTGATGCCCGACTTATCGTGCCTCTGCTTTACAACAGAACATTGTCCTATCAATATGTGCATGACAATTGAAGTCTCAAGCACATATCTAAATGATTTAGGCACATGATGTAGTTATAATTCATCTTGAGAGGTATATGACTATGTTCACCATGATCCCCTCATTGATGCTAAAAAGAAGTGTTCATTGTTTCTTCTTGAACTGGCAGGAGAGCTCTGTTCATTATATTGAGAAAAATACATAATTCATCTTAAGAGGTATGTGACTATGTTCACCATGATCCCCTCATTGATGCTAAAAAGAAGTGTTCATTGTTTCTTCTTGAACCGGCAGGAGAGCTTCCGTTCATTATATTAAGGAGAAAAATACATAATTCATCTTGAGAGGTATGTGACTATGTTCACCATGATCCCCTCATTGATGCTAAATTAAAAGAAAGAAAGAAAGAAAGAAAGAAAGAAGAAAGAAAGAAGAAAGAAGCCCAGGAGGGCCTTTACACACATAAAACTTAAAAAAGGATTACAGAAATGCCATGTAAAACCAGGTAAGCTAGCTTAAAACCAAACAACGCCCCGGCCAAAGAGATTCCAACTCAATGGTTCCTGCATAACACCATAGAGTGGATTCTCCACCAACCCCCTGAACAAGGTGTTGAATGCTAGGGTTCCTTCACTCAAAGACACATAAGTTACGGTGTTTCCAAATGAATCATGTTACCAACGTGGCCAAGGAGTGGAAATCCTTGTACCAATGAGAATCAACCAAAAGTGTCGCCTCAAACCAAGATTTTTACACATGAGTGTTCATCATTTTTATTCTACTTGTTTTGGAACCTGGAAGCCCAGCTGCAGCTCTAGGACTCATGGCAGGGCAAGAGATATTAAAATATTTCAGACAAACTAAGATATTGTGCCCATAAAAGCCAACTGTTCTTCCATATCACTGCAACTAAGACTCCCTCGGTGAAAGATTTATAAAATTATAAGTTATAACAGATTTTCAGAAGATGTATTGGTTGCAAAAAGTAGACGAGGGACAACTCAAAGTCAATTACCTCCTGAAGGCATGATTTGCTTATAACTTATCAATTGAATAATAATTGTTGAAAGGCGCTGTTAAAAAATTAGAGCAAGCCAGAACACGGGATTATACAGTACTAAGCAAATACCAAGGCTATTCAGTCAGATTTATGCAGCCAAGAATCAGAGTTTTGTGTTTGTCCAGGCTTCTCCAACTTCTACCAAGAAACATAGTACAAGAGTTTGGCCAAGAAGCATATGAGTTTGCCATATAAAATGTGCAGGTCAATCATGTATACCAGTGCTTCATCTTCTGCTTTGCTCTGCAACTTTTCAGGAATTCTTGGATATTGGCCAGGTCAATTATGTATACCTAGGGCAAGACCGCAAGAGATTAGCGAAACAGCACCCAAGGTATCCAGCTCCATGATTTTTGGAGCTGATTTATCCAGAAATTCTTGGAGCTCTAGATGTGGGCAAGTTAATGTATTTAGTTGAGAATTTTGTTATTGATTCGGACTTAAGCATGTGTGCTTAAACCACTATGTTTTATCCTACAACTCCAAATCCTTCATGGATCTCAGAGCTGGAACAGTGCAAATGGGCCATAAGTGTCCCATGTAAATGTGTAGGATGACTTTTCAGAGCTATATGGCATGCAGCATGTATACCAAGGTTTCATTTCCTGTTTTGCATGTATTTTGTTCACTGTTGATTTTATAATTCATATGATTACATAACATTGGTACGGGTCAATAGATTTCTTTGGAACATACAAACATAAAGCCATGAGCTTCGAACTATGTGGGCATGTGGCAGCCATGCAAGGATTACGAATGATTATGAAATGACTAAGAAAACATTCTCATCCTTGTTTTCCAAAAAAGTCTATTCAAGTTGCTTCCTGTCACTTCCTTTGTAAGATATCTGCGCTAATTCTCAATTCTCAACTCTTTACATAGACAATTTGGTATTTCACTTCTTGATCAGGTCTAGAGAAAGCACCAACAGCAACTAAAATTTATGAAAATCATTACTGGCCAGACTAAAATGAATTTGTATGGTACAGTTAATCGTGGATCCAATTGTTTGCTTGCTTATAACACCCACTTCAGATTTTATTGCAATTTTTTTTCTTAGCAGTGCTGCTCTTTTGCATTTAGCTACTGCTACCTGCTTGAGAGAGTGAATATGATAATTGGGCTAACCCTAGAAGGGTAGCAATGTAGTCACTATTACATGGGCCTAAACTCATACTCCAACACCAACCCCAAACCCACCCCCCCCCCCCCCCGCAGTCTGAACTTCCGACACAGCGGAGTTTCAAGACTAAAAAACACAAGCACAACACACAAGCCCCCCACAGACTCAACTAGCCACTAGTGATGTTGAGGCTGGAGCGGAACTCGGAGAATGTCGAAGACGGGAGGCCCTTGGTGAAGATGTCGGCGAACTAGGGAAGTAGTCGGAACGTGGAGGACCCGAACATCGTCGATGGCCACCCGATCACGGACAAAGTGAAGGTCGATCTCCACATGCTTTGGTCCGCTGGTGCTGAACGGGGTTGGTGGAGAGGTACACCGCACTCACGTTGTCGCAGTAGACCAGCGTGCTCCGAGTCAGGGGACTGTGGAGCTCGCCAAGGAGTTGCCGGAGCCAGGAGGCCTCAGCCACACCGTTAGCAACAGCGCGATACTCCTCCTCGGCACTAGAGCGGGATACCACCGGCTGGCGCTTGGACGACCAGGACACCAGGTTGCCGCCGAGGAAGACAGCATAGCCGGAGGTGGACCGGCGAGTGTCTGGGCACCCAGTCCAGTCAGCGTCGGTGTAGACCACGAGCTCGGTGGAGGCAAACCGGTGGAGGAGCAGGTCGTAGTCGACAGAGCCGTGGAGTTAGCGGAGAAGGCGCTTGAGAGCCGTGAGGTGAGGCTCGCGCGGATCATGCATATGGAGGCAAATCTGCTGAACTGCATAAGTGATGTCGGGGCAGGTGAAGGTGAGGTACTGAAGCACCCCTGCAAGACTCCTGTACGCAGTGGGATCAGAAACTGTGGTGCCCTCGGTCTCTGACAGCTTGGCCTGAGTGTCAACTGGGGTGGAGCAGGGCTTGCAGTCAGTCATCCCAGCTCGCTCCAGGATATCAAGAGTGTACTGTCGTTGGTGAAGAAAGAGACCCCCTGGACGAGGCTCAACGGTGACCCCGAGGAAGTGATGGAGCACACCGAGATCCTTCATCGCGAACTCCTGTTGAAGAGAAGTGATGATCCGCCGCAGCAGAGTCGGGCTAGAAGCTGTGAGCACAATATCATCAACATAGAGCAGCAGATAGGCAGTCTCCACAGCGTGGTGATATATGAACAGAGAGGTATCTGACTTGGCCTCCACAAATCCCAAGGTAAGCAGAAAAGCAGCAAACCGAGAGTACCACGCCCGAGGGGCCTGCTTGAGGCCGTAGAGAGACTTGTTGAGGCGGCAGACCATGTCAGGGCGAGAAGAGTCAACGAAACCCGTAGGCTGACTGCAGTAGACTGTCTCAGCAAGTGTCCCGTGGAGAAAAGCATTCTTGACATCCAACTGATGCACGGCCTAGGAGCGAGAGAGAGCCAGTGAGAGAACTGTGCGGGCTGTAGCCGGCTTCACCACTGGACTGAATGTCTCATCGTAATCAACTCCAGGCCGCTAAGTGAAACCCCGGAGAACCCAGCGAGCCTTGTACCGCTCAAGAGTGCCATCAGCCCGACGCTTGTGTGTCCAGATCCACTAGCCGGTGACGACATTGGAGCCAGGCGGACGGGGCACCAGATCCCATGTCTGGTTGGCGAGAAGGGCCGCGTACTCCTCTTCCATCGCGCCACACCAGTGAGGGTCGACCAAGGCGTCGCGCACGGAAGAGAGGGTACCAGAGAGACCCGTGGCTCGCCGGGCGTCGCAGCGAGAGCTCGTGGCCGCAGTACCCTCGCCGCACGCCGCGTCACCATAGGGTGAATATGACGCGGGTGACGGTGAAGAATAGGCGGGTGGTACACGGGCGTCCCAACCCGAGCAGCCGGCGGTGGTGGAGGCGGCGGCGTGGGCATCGACGGCGGAGAAGAGGCCACTGGAGGTGACCGAGGGGACAGCGACGGCGACAGGTCCCGCATCGGGGCGGCGATTGCGCCCGCGTCCGGCGCTGGTAGACACGCACCGGGTGGGCGAAGCACGCGGGAGGGGCCGAAGGCGCCGGGCCCGCGTTGGGCGCAGGGTTAGGCGCAGCACCGGGAGACGTGGTCGCCGGACCAGCGCAAGGCGCAGTGGCCGGCGGAGCCCCAGAGGACGGCGAGCCGGGGCTCGAGCCCGGCGGAGAGCACGGTGTAGGACCTGCAGGGTAAAACAGTAAAGGTGGCTGGGCCACCGCGTCAGTGGGAAACAGGGAGGAGAGGTCAAGGTCAGAGGTGGAAGGTGGGGTGGAGGTGGGAGTGGAGGTGGTGGTGGAGAAGGGGAAGTCGGACTCATCGAAGACAACGTGACGGGAGATGAGGACTCGACGAGAGGAAAGGTCAAAACAACGGTAGCCCTTGTGATCCGGGGAGTACTCGAGGAAGACACACCGAGTCGACCAGGGAGCCAGCTTGTGAGCAACAGTGGTAGTGGTGTTAGGATAACACGCACACCCGAAGACACGGAGGTGGTCGTAACGGGGAGGGGCACCGAAGAGGGCGTGGTGAGGAGTGGGAGCGGGACAAGCAGCGGAAGGTAAACGGTTGAGAAGGTAGGTGGAGGTGTGAAGACTCTCAGCCCAGAAGCGAGCAGGAAGCGAGGCCTGCAAGAGGAGGGTGCGTATGGTGTCGTTGATGGTGCGAATCATGCGCTCGGCTTTGCCGTTCTGGGAGGAGGTGTAGGGACACGACATGCGTAGCTGCATGTCGTGAGAGAGGAAGAAAGCGCGAGAAGTGGTGTTGTCGAACTCACGCCCATTTTCACACTGAACGGCCTTGATGGTGAGGCCGAACTGAGTGGACACCCAGGCAAAGAAGTGAAGAAGCGTGGAGAAAGTGTCAGACTTGGCGCGAAGAGGAAAAGTCCAGGAATAGTGAGAGAAATCATCCACCAACACGAGATAGTATTTATAACCAGAAATACTCATGACAGGAGATGTCCATAGGTCGCAATGTACAAGATCAAAAATGTCGATCGCATGGGAAGAAGAGGTAGGGAACGGAAGGCGAACATGACGGCCCAGTTGGCATGCGTGACACAAATGCTCATCGCGAGCCCGAGTACATGGTATGTCGGAACTACGACTAAGCTGGAGCAAAATGTTTCGGCCAGGATGTCCAAGACGACGGTGCCAAGTAGTGGAGGAAGCAGTGGCGGTGAAGGCAGCTGACGAAGTGGAAGTCGAAGACGGAGGGAACCGAAGAGTGTAAAGGGGTCCTGTGCTGTCACGTCGGAGAAGTGGAAGCCGGGAAGCCAAATCCTTCACAGTAAGACCAGAAGAGTCAAACTCAACAGAACAAGAGTTGTCAGCTGTGAAACGACAAATGGAAAGAAGGTTATGAACCATAGAAGGAGCAATTAAAACATCAGGAAGATGAAAGGGGCCATGGGTGCCGGCAGCACCCACAGATGTGACAGGAATATAAGCACCATTAGCGACCATAATGGACGAAGGATGAGAAGGAGACGGAGGGTGTATGGAGGAGAGTATACCAGAGTCAGGGGTGGTGTGGAACGTGGCCCCCGAGTCAGCGATCCAGTCCTGACCAACTGGTGGAGTGAGTGTCATGGTGCCGAAGGAGCAGGCCAGGGCCGTCGGGTCCCAACCGACGGGCCCAGGCGTCACGGCAGGTGGAGCCCAAGGCGACGGAAGCGTAGGGGCTGTCACCACAAGCGGAGTCCACGGCGCCGGGAACAGAGGAGCGGCGGGGACAGCAGCCGTGAACATGGCCGCCGGCGCACGAGGCTCGCCACCGGTCGCCTGGAAGGGCCACATGGAGATGCGGCCTGACCAGGGGTTGTGGAAGGAAGGCCAGGGTGCGCCACGTGGAGGTGTCGGGGGGGTCCCACGCCCTCCAGTCCCCGCACCACGGCCCCCTCCGCGTCGACGACGACCGCCACGCCCCCCGCCCCCCCCCCCCCACTCCCGCTCAGCCCGGGAGGAGGAGGACCCAGAAGGGACGACGCGGGCGGAGGAGTGGCAGCCAAGGCGGTCGAGGAAGACGAGGACCCCGGCGCGGAGTGAGAACCGGGCTGGACGCCCTGAGTGAGCTCTTCCAGGACAAGGTCGTCACGGACCTGCAGGAAGGAGGGAAATGGCCGCTGCCGGGTGATCCAGGTCCGGAGGTGCCCGTAGCGGTTGCTGAGCCCGCGGAGGACGTTGAGGACCAGGATCCGGTCGTCCACGGGGCAGCCGAGGTCACCCAGAGAGTCAGCCATCCCCTTCATGCGACGACAGAACTCGGCCACGGAGAGGTCGCCCTGAACAAAGGTGCGGAAGCTCGCATCGAGGCGCAGAGCTCGGGCCTCGACGTTGCCCAGGATGTTATGGTGATGGGTATTTTGGGATAACTAGGCCTTATGCTTTGCCAAGAGCTTGAGAGATTGAGGGAGACTAGAATTGTTTCTTCATAATTCATTGCTTAATTCCAAATGACAGGCGTGCCTCTCTTTATATAGAGAAGGAACCAACCCTAAACCTAACTCTAACTTAGTGGCTAAGCTACTTCCTCTTGGGCCTATTGGGCCGATGGCAGCCTGCTGGCTGCCCATGACACAGGAACTGTCCCGCAAGAGCGAGCCACGCCTGTCGAGCGTCAGGAGCGTTGCGGACGAGGTCGTGGAGGTCGAGGGAGATCGCGCCAAAGATCCAGGAGACGACGATGTTGTCGAGGCGCAGCCACGGAGGGGTCTGAGCCGCAAGTGGGGCATCGAGGAGGACGTGGTCGTCGAGGGCGTAGCGCCGGAGTGTGAGGAGGACCAGGTCCCGCCAGCGAGCGTAGGAAGGCGACTCAGGCTCCAGGACGACAGGAACCAGACTCCGAATGTTCTGGACACCACCCGCCTAGTAGTGAAGTTGGGCCACAAGCGGATCGGCGGGATCGTGCCCCGCAGTGGTCAACGGGTGAGTAGCAGTCGAGTCGGAGGAGGTGGTGTCAACGTCGTGGTAGACGGGGAGGATGAGGAGCTGCTCCGCCTCAGCGATGCGACGAGCGAGAGCGTCAGCCGCCTCGCGTTCCCGCTCCCAGGCAAGGGCTGCCGCACGCACACGTGCCTGGCCCTCCGCTGCAGCAGCCCGGGCTGCGACGAGTGCGGCTGCAAGGGTGGGATCGGCAACGGCACCAGCAACGTGGGGAAGCAGTGAGGAGGGAGGCGGGGCCGGGAACATGGTGCCACCCTGCAGACCACCCGTGCCACCTGCGCCCATGCCGGTAGTGGCAGCGGCGGCGGCAGCAGCAACAGAGGCGCACAGGGGCTGCAGGGGCTGGATGGTGGCACCCAGGGAGCCGCCCGTGGTCGCGCCGGGCAGGGGCCGTGCCGGGCAGGGGGAGGTCATCGGCGGGCGGCTGTGGTGGCTGGCCGCCGGCGCCCGACTGGAGCAGAGCAGTGACGGCGGGGAGTCCGCCCGTGGCCGCGCCAGGAAGGCCGCCGGCGCCTGGCGGTGCGCCGCCGGCCGCGCTGGGCTGGCCGCCCCGGCCGCCTGCGCCAGCGGCGGCGGCGGCCAGGCTAGAGCCCGCGCCCGCGCCGATGTGGAGGGCTGCGGCCGGGCGGGGTGCGGCGATGTGCGCCCAGGAGGAAGAAGAGGGAAGCGGAGGGTGGGGACGTGGAAGTAGCTAGGAGGGGGGAGCTGCTCGCCGGACATGGTTGGGCGCGACGGCAAGCCAGCAGCCGTAGGGGTGGCACCGACAGGGAGGGAGAGGGAGGGAGAGAGAGAAACCCTAGCTTGATACCATGCTTGAGAGAGTGAATAGGATAATTGGGCTAACCCTAGAAGGGTAGCAATGTAGTCACTATTACATGGGCCTCATGGGCCTAAACTCATACTCCAACACTACCTGTTGTAGGTACTATGGAAAGTATATATAAGCTCCATAAGATTCTACCAACATGCATATTATTAATATTCTCAATCATTTAAATTTCAGTGGAGTACCTTGAGATGCTTCCCATTAGAAACCCATATGTATTGGAGCCATACAGTAGACACTCCACACTCATCCATGCGTTCCATACATGGAACGATGATAAACCACGAAAATATATTTGATATAATGCATGGGCAAATGACTAGTGGTGTGAGAGAAAAATATGTTCAAGTTATGTCAGGATAACTAAATACTTTAGAATCTACAATGGTGGAGAGCAGTGTTGTATGGCAACCAATGCTTAAAATTGCAGGTTAAATCATTTAGTGGACACATGCCGCATAAGCTAAGAATCGCTATAGCGCGCTTAGTGGCAGCTGATCCAATGAGCGGAAAAGAGAAGATGTTAATGACTGAGAACTCCAGCTGAGATGTCTGGCCCAAAGAAAAACTTAGAAGGCCCAAAATCCTTCCCTGTCATCTAAGACGTCCAGGCCCATGTGAACTGCATCACATCCCCATCCCCTTCCCTTGTTGGCCATCACATCGCTTCTATGCCTGCTTCCTTTGTCTCCACCTCCAGTCCTCTAAAAAGTTATCTACCCATCAAGCCATTCTGTTCTGCACCTCTCCCTCTCCTGCCCCTCACGCTCTACCCCAACCCCATCAGTGGTCATGCTCTTTCAGAATTGACTCCCCGTCAGGCCATCACCTGTCTGGCCCTCCTTCCCATCGGGAACGCTGGTGCTGTCATAGAGCATGAAGAGGTGGACAGCAGGGAAGGGTGAAGCGGGTGCCGAGGAGAAAGGGCAAAGCAGAGGACGGCACTCTGACAGATACCCAACACAAGGAAAGGTAAGATGATCCTGTTCCAGCCAGAATCAAGAAAAGCAGCACAAAGTTTCCACACTGCGAAGCCTGTTTAGCATTGTTTAGCACCGCTAAAGCACTCGTAGCCGAAGCAGCTGAGGAAAGTGCCATTGTGTAGCATCCACTCCCACCAGACGCTACAGCCCGCTATTTGTCACATTGATGGTGTGATTTAAACAGTTTGTGAGTCTGGTCTTTGAAATAGTACAAGGCCTTCTGAGTGCTGACAAGCCAAAAAGTGCAAACTCCAGCAACACATCATAAAGTAGAAACAGCACAACCATGCTATAGCACCAAAACAAACAAATCTACCAATCATACGGTTATGCGATATACTTATTAATATGCAATATATGTGAGATATACTAACCTCTACCCCAAGAAACACTGAGTGCACTTCTTGTTCCACAATGGATGATGTAGTTTGAACTCCAGATGAGACCTCCAACTTCATGGGCACCTTTTTGCCATCCTTACTCAGAATCTCAAGAACTTGCTCACAGCTTTTCTTCTCCCCACTTGGCTCCAAGGATTCCTCCATCTTCTTCTTGGTTTTAGCAGTTAGCAAATCAGAACTGGCCTTATTAGTTTCAGCGTGACCTGCATCATCATGAATGGAATCCTGTAACCCACAGCCCTCAATCTGCTGACACACATCCTTCCAACTATCAGGCTCTGTAGCACATAGAGAACCAACAAACACCTGTATTAAAGAAAGAAGAATGTTCTTTGTGCAGCAATTAAACAGGAAATCATGCCCACACTATTTACCTCTCTTCTTAGCCTTGGTTAGAGGAGGCATTGCTTGCTGATCGCTGTCAAACTTCTTGCCACGACAACTCAGGCTTCGGACGTAATGTTTCTCCTTCTTAGGTTCAATGCCTATCAAAACATCATCCGCCATCTCCCTGGGCTTCTCTCTGGCCAGCGCAAAAAGGGCATCAGCCCCATCATTATCGTCGGCCCAGGACGGGAACTCGCAGTAGCGGAAGCCAAATCTCTTGGGGACGTAACCGGTGCAGCGCCACAGGGCGGCAGAAAAGACCGGGGCGCCGCGAAACAGAGCGCCGTCGCCCCCGCCGGGAAGCCCGTGGACGTGGACGCGAGCGGGGAGCGGGACCTCGGCCCAGCGGCGGTACAGCGGGGGCGGGCGGTGGGTGGGCAGCTCGGCGAGGAGTTCGGCAACCTCGGCCTCGTCGGCGGAGGAAGGGGCGCGCTTGGACCTCCGGCATTTGTGGCAGGAGAAGGAGGTGTGGACGGCGCGGACGTAGCGCGCGCACCGCGTGTGCACCCACACACTGCACTCGTCGCAGCTGACCATCTCCTCGCCGTCGTCGAACGTAACGCCGCAGGAGCAGTCCACCGTCCACGAGCCGTCCACCCAGTCATCGGCGGGGTTAGGGGCGGGGATGGGGGCCGCAGCCGCAGCCATGGCGAGATGGGTCTGCGGTGGCTCCGGGCGGTGCAGGCGGCCGCCCTTCATCGGCGGCGAGCGAGGGAACCCTAATCTTCGGATCGATGCGGAATTGAGCTGTTAACTGGTCGGAATGTCGAAGACGAGGGCGTCGACACCGAGACGAGGCCGTTCGGTACTGCAACTTTGGGCCGGTTTGCAACCCGACCGTGGGGCGTGAAGGACCGGCTTGGGGGAATTTTGGGCCGGTTTGGAACCCGACCTACGTGCGCGGGAACCGGACCGGCATGGGTAGACCTGCACAGGTTTGCTCGACTAGTCAACTGCGTTGGGTTGGCCTAGGGTTTGGTCATCAATTTGTGTGCTACGATAATGTACAAAATGTTTACTCACTCCATTCCAAAATAACATTTCAGAATGTTACTCCCTCCATTTAAATTATGAGTTATTTTAGAATCTTTTAGAGTCAAATCATCTCAAGGTTAACTAAAATTATAAAGAGAAATATAAAAATTTATGACATCAAATATATATACTATGAAAATATAACTAATAAAAAATCTAATGATACTTAATTGATATCATAAATGTTATGATTTTATTATATAAATTTGATCAAATTTGAAAATTTTTGACTTTTTAAGATTCTTAGAAATGACTTATTTGGAATGAAGGGAGTACAAACTTTTAGCAGCAAAAAAAAAGAAAAAAGTTAAAAAATGAAAGGAATAGTTAAATGTGGCATGTTTTTTTAACTAGCCATTTCTCTGTATCACAACCACCTGAATCCCCATTCACAATCCAACTAGCCACGGAATTACTTGCTACTCGGCGATGCACCAAACAGAATGGCTATCGGCAACTTGCCTGCTGCCTTCAAGCATTTTTTGTAGAATAATAGGATCAACCCATGCCTTATTAACGAACATCTCTCTGTGTGTGCATAAAATAAAATGAACAAAGTAATGAACCTGGTATACAAAGGGGGTTTTACGTTGGACTTACGATTACACTTTGCTTGCACACAACACCTAGTTTCTCTAGGAATACAGGGCAATACACTGCAACAGAAGCAACAGAAGTGCTGACATTTATCAGCAGCAGAGCTGCTTGAGGACTTCCACACACCAAACAAGGAGCTAAATCAGATTATCCGAATATTGACCTCAAAGGCAGTATTCTAGTAGCACACTACAAGGTCCAACCTGAGGAACTGTGATCTGTACTTCATTCTCAAGATCAACGGCTAAAATGAAAATTGGACGTAGCAATGGATCAACAAACTTCAATAGAACTGTCAGCACTTGGATGCAGTAATGAAGTATGCCTATTCGCCCGACGTTACTTCAAGCTTGCATATAGGGCAGCAGGTGCCCCATTTTGTGAGCCAGGAATCAATACAGTTCTTGTGAAATTCTGTAAATAAAATTATCGATGATAAGATAGTGGGGGAGCTATAAGAAATGAAATGTTCAAGCACACTTGCTGCTAATGGATATCATTATGTTGGTTCCCAAAATCATTGTCTGCCTTGAAACAAATGAATTATTCAAAAAGAGAGAAAATATGAACCTACCCATCAGGGTCACACAACATATATGATTATATTTGAACATTTGTACTCCCTCCATCCCAAATTATAAGTCATTTCAATAATCTTGGAGAGTCAAAGTTTTTCAAGTTTGACCAAATTTATATAATAAGATAATAACATTTATGATACCAACCAAGTATCATTAGATTCTTCATTAGTTATATTTTCATTGTATACCTATTTGATGTTATAAATCTGTGTTTCTCTTTGTAATTTTGATCAAACTTGAGATGTCTTGACTCTCCATTGAGATATCTTGACTCTTCAAGATTCTTGAAATCATTTATGATTTGAAATGGAGGGAGTATCTATCACTGAGAAACAAACAGTACCAGTTATATGACTGAGCACCTCAATATCTGTGGTAATTACCGAGTCAGCAATAATAATTTAAGATAGCAAGTACTCAAATATCTCAAGCTCTTACCATGTTTGCATGGGAGATGTCTAAGCATATCACCATTATTGTAGTCTTCTAAGCAAATCGCACAAGCTTCCTGAAAATTATCTTCGCTAGAACAGGGAGCAATGTATGCTGAGCAGGGAAGCTTTTCCACCACATGTTTCTTGACATAAGGTGGGTGATTATCAACTCCATGGCGTAGAAGTCGGCAGTTTCGAGCAAACAGAAAAGAAGCAAGAACTGATATGATGACAACAAGTGACACGAATGACATGACCAACACTGTCCCTGCAGTCTCATCCATCGATGAGTTAATACAGCACTCATCAGCTTCACCCCTAGCAAACTTCTTTAGTGTTTCACCAGCCATCTTGGAAACGAATATCGCAGGTATGTGTATGCCCTCAGATTCACCAACCACTAAATTAACATAGAGGAAACTATTAACTAAACAGGGAATCTCCCACAAGGCTACAAGAACTGAATAAATGAATACAGGAAAAAAAAACGTCTTTGCTAAACAGCAAAAAAGAAAACATTTCTCATGCCTGACATTGATAGGTTCCTTTAACCAAGAAAAAGTTTTTCTATTTTCCATGTCCAATCACGGATCCCGGAATTTCTACAATAAATTAGATAGGTAGCTAAGCTAATCTAGTTCCCTATACATGAGTCTGTTGTCATTCTACTGCAATAGTTGTACTAGAATGATGAATACCTTGAGCACGTAGAAATAGAAAGAATTTTGTTAAAAAGAAAAGGGGCTTTCTTTCTAAATGAAGAAATATGCTAATTTGATTAATATTAGGAAATCAAATGAGTGAGTTTATGCTTCACTAATTGAATGATAAATGACAAGTGAAGGGGATAAACAGTTTAAACAAAAAAAGACCCAAAATTTCAAACATGTGTCTAGAATCACGGGAAAACTAATTCTGGTATTCAGATTATCATACAATAGCAAGCTCTTTACCTAGGGACCTATAGAAACTTCACTACTTTGATGTGCATAGTGGTACATCCTACATCAGCAATGTAATCAGGTTGTCTGACTAACATGATTCGTTGGCTTATCAGTACGCTCAGCTCAATTAGGCACCCCGAGTCGACTAGGCTGATCAGAACTCTAGTTGTCCGATTAGTGATTTTCGACCGATTAAGACATGGACAACTAGCCTGAGGAGATGAGAATGCAAACTAGGCTGGCACCTGGTCACTTGGACACTTGGGCTTAGTGCTTTTCAGCCCAATTGTATACCTCCTCCATTCCTCTCCCATTGGATCCCCTTCACTGCAGACTGCAGCCGCCGCCTTGCAGGAGCTCGAATCGGCAGGAGAAGCTCTGATAGGAATACGATCCCTACCGTGGAGTGGTCACAGGCTGTAGGAGTGAGAGGGAGGAGGACAGGGGCTGGAGGCGTGGCCGACGGCTCTTGGGCGCCGTGGTCGTGCGCAGAGAAGAGGAAGGGGGCGGCTAGGGTCCTGGAGGACTCCCGGCTCCCTAAAGGAAGTCAAGCAATTTGTTTGCTCTTGCTTGATTAACACAAGTGTCTTACATCTGTTTATATAGCTCTCTCTCCTTGCTAATAATAGAAATTGAATAAATAATAAATAGATTGGGCCAGGCCCCTAATTCCCTGCACCTGCTTCTAGCCACTTATGGGCTTCCTCCGGGTCTGAACCCCGGTCATAACAAGCTCTCACCACCCCGCATCTTTCCCAGCTGCTGCCACCTCATCCATTCCAAGACGTTGCTCCCCTCATCCCAACATCCCCAGGCTAGGAGCTCACGCAGGGAAGCTGCTGGCTCCATCCCTGCCTCAGCCGGGCATCGAGTGCTGCCAGTTTCCATCCTGATCAGCCCTAAGGAGCCTATGCTCACACCGCCAACTCAAAGGGTTTACAAAGATGAGCTCCTCTGATGGTCCATGTTCGAATCTTGATACGTGCTTTTCTTTCTTTACTACCAAATGTTGTGAGTACATACATCTTGGGTACTAGGACATGTCTAACTAGGCTCGGTTATACAATTTGAAAACATGTGCACCAGTGTTAGCTCAACTGTGTTTTCTCTATGATAGACAACTAAAAGAAATATCATTTACTAACAATTCAATTAGCGAGGTATTGCCATATCTAAAATACATTTTTGCTTAAGCCTGGTTTACTTGCATGAAGTAGCAGACCTATTGAGCAGCATTAGAGTTAACTTGTTAAGCTGGTAGCAATGTTCAGCCAGAGCCCAGAGATCATGGAAATCATTTTTCTAAGGGCAGCCAAACATTTTAATCGTTTGCTGGTGTTAGTTATGTGTTTCTCAGGTAAGAAGAAGTCAAACTGACAAATGAAAATTGTATGGCTAAGAAATTAAACACACGACAAAAATCACTATAATTATATGAGATTAGAGTCTTGAACAGCTTTAATGAAATCAAGAGGTTCATCATTTCTCCTTACAACTAGAACTAAAGTCTCTTTCTCCCTTTTAGCTCTTTATTTATATTCTATAGGTCATTTTTAGAAAGCTTGAAGAGACATAGTAACCAAGGGAAAATTTCTAATTGTGCATGAGTACGATTTTTTGTTTTAACAAGTCATTTAGCACCTCTATCATAGTTTCATGGTCTACCTAAAAGCAATGACTAAACTTGCATTGGCACATCATCAAAATTTGCATGATCATTATAGTAACCAATTGAAAATTAAACTATAACCATTTGTTACCTTAAGTATACAATAAGAATTAAACCAATGCACAGGGTATGGCTAAGGATGTAGCATGTGGCATAAGAGCCAAGCAAAACTTCTCGACAATGACTCCATGCTAGTGAGGTTATCGCAACTCACTTCATCAGTAATAACCCTACATGAGTTTTTCATCAATAATACTCATGCATGATAGACCAATATAAAGGTAAAAAGGTTGAATTGATTCATGTCTCCTGATGCTGCCTTAAAACATGAGACGAGAAAGGGCTAAAGTCTGTAAATAAGGAGCATAAGTGACATAAGTGCTGCTGTCATACTACCTAATAAACCTGAATCAATTGATTTGAACGTGAAGTCCTACTCCCTCCGTCCCAAATTATAAGTCATTCCAAAAAGGATTAAGTCCAGTTTTGGCCCCTCAACTCTTGTTTGTGTCTAATTTTAACCCCTAACTCCAAAACCGTCTAATTTTAGTACCCCCAACTATTAAAACCATTCAAGTTTGACCCCTAACACAGTTTTGAGTGGTTTTCATATTGGTTTGGGGTTCAAAATTGAACGATTTTGATAGTTGAGGTGTCAAACTTATATAAAAACAAGAGTTGTGAGATAAAAATAAACATAATCAAGTATTTAGTTTTTTAGATATTTATTATGAAAAAAATATATTTAAATTTACTCATTGATAAATATTTAGATGATAGATTTACTTTGATTTGACTAATTTCTCCTTTTGAGTTCATTCGAATAAATTGGAGAACTTCAATTTATTCAAATGAACTCAGATTTTGTTTGAAAAGAAATACGAGAACTTCAAACAGAACTTCAATTTATTCGAATGAACTTAGATCTTATTTGAAAAGAAATACGAGAACTTCAAACAAAACAAACGACAACTCGTTTGTTTGAAGTTCTCGTATTTTTTTTTCAATTTATTCGAATGAACACAGATGGAGAAATTAGTCAAATCAAAGTAAATCTATCATCTAAATATTTATCAATGAGTAAATTTAAATATATATTTATTCATAAATATCTAAAAAACTAAATTACTTGATTAATTTCATTTTTATATCACAACTCTGGTTTTTGTCTAAGTTTGACACCTCAACTATCAAAACCGTTCAATTTTGACCCCCAAAGCAATCTGAAAACCACTCAAAACTGTGTTAGGTGTCAAACTTGAATGGTTTTGATAGTTGGGGTACCAAAATTAGACGGTTTTATAGTTGAGGGTTAAAATTAGACACAGACAAGAGTTGAGGGGCCAAAATTGGACTTAATCCTTCCAAAAATCTTGGAAAGTCAAAGTTTTTCAACTTTGACCGAAATTATAGAGAGAAACATAAAGATTTAAGATATGAAATATGTATATTATAAAAATATAACCAACGAAGAATCTATGATACTTAGTTGGTATCATAAATGTTATTATCTTATTATATAAATTTGGTCAAAGTTGAAAAACTTTGACTCTCCAAGATTCATGGAATGACTTATAATTTGTAACAGAGGGAGTATTTGCTAATAATTAGCAAAAAAGATGAATTCACATTTTTAGAGGTCAAAAACAATGAGTGGTGGCCTTAGTTTAAAATGATGCAGTAAATAATGTGCATACAACTTCTATTCTGCTTGGCTGTAACCATCCAATTTGAATGCAATTTTTCTTATGAGTACAATGCTACCATGTTTTTCCTTGGTCTGACCTTGCATGCATTTGAGACATTGCCTTCATTCTTATATTCCTCCAGAGAACAAGTAAAAGAAGCTAAAGAAAAAGAGTAGGGAAACTGCTATTTCTTCGTACATTTAAAAAAAACAAGGGCTTCATATTAAATAGTGGATCTAAATCATTGTCTAAGATAGCAGATCTCCATTTTCGATTTACTATTTTATTATTAAATTAACTAACAATTAAGTACATTTGCAAATTTCTAAGCAGAGTAGCCAACAAGACATTTGCAAAATTCTTATTACTCATGTAGTTACATGAGGTGGATTATTCTTTTCCCTTTGCAGGGAGAAGCACTGAATGAATATAATAGTTACACAGATGTGTAAGCATACACAGATCCATCTTCAATAGAATCGCAAAGAAAAGCCACTACCATCTTCAGCTAAAAAATATTTGTCTAAGTCGATATATATATAAGAAATCACTAGCAATTCTGCAGCAACAGGTAAATAGTTTGCCTGCTATGCAACGAATACAATGAGCACCTACGGAATTCCTCAGTTAAGCATAACTTCAGCTCGAGCAAACGAATTGCAAAGAAGTTGTAGGCTAGTTCCTAAACCAAGAGTAGGGTTAAGCAGAATGGCATGGTGGTACTCACTGGAGTAGAGGCTGGCTTTCTCCTCATCGTCGTACACGACGGCGGCGTCGAACCCCGCTTGCTGCGCCGCCCGCACCTTCTCCTCAAATGAGCAGTTGCCCCTCGCAATCAGCACGAAAGCCTTCCGGCCCGCGCCGCGGCGGCCACCGCGGTCTTTGATGGGCTCACACGCCTCGGCCGGCTCAGCGGCGCGCAGCGAGCCGCAGATCCCATCCCCGCTCACTCGGGGCCCTACGCGCCAATAAAATGTAAGAGAGAGAGGACAGGTAAGCTCCACTGAGGGATGGGGAGGGCGATGCTCACCAAAGCGCGCTGGGGCGTCGAGGAAAGTGAAGGAAAAAGTGGTGGAGTGAAGGCGGACGAGGGCGGCGCAGGGGCGGAGGGCGGCGGCGAGGAAGAGGAGGACCACGCGGGGGCTCATCGCCGGGACATGAGAAACACAGCACAGATCCTCGGCTCCTCTGTTTATACTTCTCGAATAATAATGGAATGAATGAATTTGGTTGGATATATTCGGTACTGTATTTCAGTATTTGACATCGACTAAAGATGAGCCAGCGCCTGCTAAGAGCATCTTCAAGAATTTTTAATAAAAAACAATTGATAAATCAATATCACGTGGCTAAAAAAAATATTTTCAAAATCTCCCTAATTGCATCACGAAATGTGAATTGTTTTAACTTTTAAATAACTCCAACCATTTTTTCTCTTATATTTATACAACTGCACCGGTGTTTACACTCAAAAGTGTCATAAGCATACAGGGAGCTAGAAAAACTATTCGGTTCATAATATTTTGGGGGCCGAATTCATCTTCTAATATTTTGTATCTAAAAGGTCGGATATTCTAAGCGAAATTGATCTGGTCGCTTCATTCCCTTATTGTTATATGTGTATTCTGACCGGCTATAAGGTTTCTGACCAGGTGAGACTGGTCGGAAGCGTTAGAATGGTGATGAACGCCACTTTGTGATCGTTGAGATATCGGTTTAAGGATCTTTTCTCTGATTTCACTGAGATTATGAAGATCTTTTAATCGATTTAGTCGGTTCGGGCTATTATCTATTAAAGCTCATTGAACCGATTTAATCAGTTTGAGGATCGGTTGAATCGAGTTTACCTTTTTTAGTCCGGATTGGACTCTTGGATTCCATATTCTGATAGAATCCAGATAGGAAACTTGGAGATCAATCTGAAGATGTTTTTTATTGGGATAAGACCAACCCCTCTATATATATGAGAGGATTATGGCCGATTGAGGCATCCAACCCTAATCGATCAAAATCAATCTACTATACCCCTTATCTTTTTCCCCTCTATCTTGCTGTTCGATGCGTCTCCCGGCGAGATTTGGCGGCGTTCTAGGCGGCCTTGCTGGTCCTAGGGCAACCTCTACGTGTTTCTCCCCTGACGGGTCTTCCCGGGAGGAGTTCTAGAGTTATCAACACAAGGGATCAAACCTTAAACTGATCTAAGTCGGTCCATAGATCGGTTTTCATTAGTTTAGTCAGGTCTCTTGTTGTCTCAGGTTGATCTGCAACCTCTTCGGGCGTTCTGGCCCTGCTAGTGTGTGATTCGGATCACATCTGACGTCAACACACTTTTTGGCGACTCCGTTGGGGAAGATCGAGCATAATCAGATCTCATCTACTACCAAGATGGGCGGTAAAGATGGCGCCACAGACAAGGACAACATCATCCGTCCTTCGGGTATTGACGAGCTTCCCGATGAATTGAAACAGCAAGCGCAGGCCAAACTCGACGCTGTCCTGATGGCTTTCCTTGAAAGTTGTTTCAAGGACCGGCGCGGCAAGGTCAGTCAAGATAAGGAGCCGGACTTCAGCGAGATAATTCCTGCCTCTTCAAAAACCGCTGAAGATACTACTGAAAAGGTAAATACTGAGGTAAATGATGATCCTTACCCTGTCCATGCTAATTATTCAACAATGTTAGATGGCGCTACAAAAACTCTTACTAATACCATCTAGCATTCATTTAAATTACTTAGCACTCGCATGGATAAGTTAGAGGGTAAAACTGTCGAACCTGATCGTCCAGCCGAACAGCCACAGTTCGGCATGCGTTTTAATTTCTTTGAAGGCCAAACCTCACACACCGATTTTGGCCAATTACAATCAGGATCATCGGCAAATGAAACTGGTAGAACTACATACCAGTAACATCTAGCCTAATCCTGGTCAGAGTGCACGGACCGACCAGGGAGCGACAATGAATAGAACTTCAGGGGGACCATGTGTTGTATTACTGAAAGTCCAAGTTTGGTTTTGGATAATTGATGAAACCCATTGGACTAACCTTTGTCATTAAGTGTTTGATTAGCAAAAGGTGGTCCATGGCTCAAGTGAAGCATGATGATGGACATGTGATGCTCCGATACCAATTGAAGGGTCGAGATGGCGGACTAGAGGGGGGTGAATAGTCCTTTATAAAAATAATCGCACCGGCTAACCGAAACAAATGCGGAATTAAAACTATCGGTCTAGCCAAGACTACACCCCTCTACTTATACTCTATGACACCTTATAAAAGATTCTAAACAATGCAAATAAGGTGTCGGGCTAGCTAGGGCTCACCTAAACAATTCTAGCTTGCAAGGTTACACAAACCTAAGCAACTAGTACTCAATCAACCGGGGAGCTCCTACACACGCCACTAAGCAAAAGCACAAAGCCTAAGCTCACTAGCAATGCTCAATAACAAGGCTACACAAGCCAAATTAGAGAGCTCAACTTAGCTACACAAACTAAGCAATGTGACTAGCAAGACTACAAGTCAACTAGTCACTCACGGGATTAACTTCTATGCTACACAAGCTAAGAAGGTAACTAACATGCTACACAAGCTAACTAGTTACAAGAGCAACTACACTAGCACAAGTATATGAACAAGTAAATACAAGCTAGTGAATGGAGTTTGCAAACCACCGAGAAGATGAACACGAAGATGACACGGTGATTTTTCTCCCGAGGTTCACTTGGTTGCCACCAAGCTAGTCCCCGTTGTGTCGACCACACACTTTGGTAGTTCGGCGGCTAATAGGCACCACACCTAGCTCGACACTCGAGCGCCGCAAGAACTCACCCACAAGTGAGGGTAACTCAATGACACGCTCTACTAGAGTTGCTCTTCGCGATCCCCGCGGGGCGAGCACAATGCCCCTCACAATCCTTCTCCGGAGCCACGCACAATCTTCACGCGGGCTTCACGACGGAGACTCGATCACCAAGCCGTCTAGGAGGTGGCAACCTCCAAGAGTAATAAGCACCACCGGCTTGCAACACAGACACCTAGTGCCACTCGATGCTATCTCTCAAAGCAACGCACTAGGATCAAATCTGCTTGCCGTCTAGGAGGTGGCAACCTCCAAGAGTAATAAGCACCACCGGCTTGCAACACGGACACCTAGTGCCACTCGTTGCTATCTCTCAAAGCAACACGGACACTTTCTGTGTTGCATTTGCACATGGGTATTCTTTCTTGGTGACAAAAGTGAAACATTTGCTACATTCAAATCTTTTGTCAAGAGAAGTCAAAATGAGTTTGAGACAACTATCAAGAAAGTGAGAAGTGACAATGGGAGTGAGTTCAAGAACACAAGAATTGAAGAGCTATGTGATGACATTGACATTAGGCACCACTTCATTAGAGATCATCAACAAAAGGGAGATATATCTATTGAGAGTGTTGGGACCGATGATCAACTTGCGGATATATTCACTAAGCCACTTGATGAGAAGAGGTTTTGCAAGCTAAGGAATGAGTTGAACATACTAGATTTCTCAAATATGTGTTGATAATGCACCCCACTTATATGACTTGCCTCTCCTCCAAGCCAAAGCAAAGGTATTATTGTTTGACATTTGCATCTCATACCTTGCTAAGGACTTGTTTAGAGCATCTAGGCATATCTAGTAGGTTTTGGACCTCATTCATTGAAAATCAAATGACTTTGATGTTGGTATGGTACCACTATTGCTTCTATGATTGTTATGATCTAGTGGTGACATATGACATGTTTATGGGCTTGCAATCCTAGTGTTTGACTATAAACATGAGCATTGAAGTATATAACCGACATGAGTAAGATAACCATTGCAAGATGTGTGAAGAAGCTTACTCTAGAGCAAACCGTGCTATATATGGTATGCAATTGTTTATAGTTGAACCACAATTTGATCAATTTCTACTCCCATGCTTTACAAATGAAAAACTCACCTTTTGTGGTCATTGATGACAAAGGGGGAGAAAAATGGCATAAAAGATATGCAAAAAGGGAGAAGAAGTTGCACAATGAGAAAGATTTATGAAAAGAAAGGGATAAAATTTTTAAGCACACAAGTAGGGGGAGCAAGCCTATGAACTTGATTGAATGCATTTGCAATGTGCATCTTACATATGCTTGCTTGCATTGTCTTGCATTAGTTTGTGTTTTCAAGTAGTATCTCTCTTGTGTGTTGCTTGCTAGACTAGAACTTGAAGGATGAAATGAAGTACTAGCATGCATAGGATAGAACTAGATTTTTGGAATTTAACATTTTTGCCAATATATTTGCTTAAAAGTTGGCTTACAAGTTGTATCTAGTTCATTATGGTGCTAAGGATGATCATGAGTTTTGCACTCCGATTGGTATCGCGCTTCAAAGGTCCATTCTTTAAACCTTAGTATCACAAGTTAGTAATTGCTCACCCAAAATTTTATATCCATGCATATGTGCCGAACCTCGAACCAAACTCTATAGCACATATGTAGGGGGAGCAAATACTACCTTGGTGTCTCAAATCTTTATCATAATATCTTGTATGAGGGTTGTCATCAATTACCAAAAAGGGGGAGATTGAAAGCCCAAGTTTGGTTTTGGATAATTGATGAAACCCATTGGACTAACCTTTGTCATTAAGTGTTTGATTAGCAAAAGGTGACCATGGCTCAAGTGAAGCATGATGATGGACATGTGATGCAATGATCAAGTGATTGGTCGTAAGATGGTCCATATCTTCACTAGAAGAAAAGAAGAAAGAGGAAAATAAAAGAGCTCAAGGCAAAGGTATAACCAATAGGCTCTTTTGTTTTTGGCACTCAAGACACCATAGAGGGTGTGAGTGTATTTAGGATAGATAGTCGTACTATCAAGAGGAGAAATTCATAGTATACGGTTATCAAGTTGCCTCTAGTTGCATTTGCATATGACATAACTAAAATGAGGCGATAAATCCTTTGAAAAATGTTTTGAAAATGCTAACACACTTGCACAAGGTGGTGCACACTTGGTGGTGTTAGCACATTTGCAAAGGAGAAGTTGTTGGAGTAGTTTTGCATCAACACAGGGAAGAAAATGAAGTTTTCTGTGTATGGTCGGTGGTACCGACCAGGATGGTCGGTGGTACCGCCCATAGGTGTTGCGTGCAGCCTTCTCTGTGTTGGGGCGTTTTTGGCCTGGCGGTGGTACCGCTATAAGCTCGGTACTACCGCCGGCGGTGGTACCGACCGGGGGTCGGTGGTACCGACCGTGGGTCGGTGGTACCGTGGCCATGAGGCGTTTTGCAGAGCTCTCTGTGTGTTTTTGAAAAGGCCTACCGGTAGTACCGCCATAACCTCGGTAGTACCGCACCAGGTGCTACCGACCCAAGGCCGGTGGTTGGCAAGTTTGCGGAGCTCTCTGTGTTCGATGGAAAATGACCTGGCGGTGGTACCGCCATAGGGCCGGTACCACCGGGCTCGGAAGTACCGACCAGGGGTCGGTAGTTCCAAGGTCTGGAGGATGTTTTTGAATCCGTTCTGTGTAGATCCAAAAGTAGCCTGCCGGTAGTACCGCCATAGGGCTGGTACTACCGACCTCGGAGGTACCGACCAAGAGTCGGTGCTTCGCCTTAATCAGCGGGATGTGAGTAAACGGCTAGTTTGACTAAGCCAGTAGTACCGCCCAAGGGGGTCGGTACTACCGACCGAGGCGCAGGAAAGGGGAAACGGCTAGTTGGTCACTCCCCTCTATAAATAGGAGTGGAGGCCGGTTTTGGGCTAGCTGCTGGAGCACTCCAAAGCCTTGGTGGCTTGTGTGGATGTGCTTGTGAGCCCTCTAACACACATATGCTTTAGTGCTCATCCGATTATGTGAGAGAGTGATCCTAGTGCGTTGCTTTGAGAGATAGCATCGAGTGGCACTAGGTGTCCGTGTTGCAAGCCGGTGGTGCTTATTAATCTTGGAGGTTGCCACCTCCTAGACGGCTTGGTGATCGAGTCTCCGTCGTGAAGCCCGCGTGAAGATTGTGCGTGGCTCCGGAGAAGGATTGTGAGGGGCATTGTGCTCGCCCCGCGGGGATCGCGAAGAGCAACTCTAGTAGAGCGTGTCATTGAGTTACCCTCACTTGTGGGTGAGTTCTTGCGGCGCTCGAGTGTCGAGCTAGGTGTGGTGCCTATTAGCCGCCGAACTACCAAAGTGTGTGGTCGACACAACGGGGACTAGCTTGGTGGCAACCAAGTGAACCTCGGGAGAAAAATCACCGTGTCATCTTCGTGTTCATCTTCTCGGTGGTTTGCAAACTCCATTCACTAGCTTGTATTTACTTGTTCATATACTTGTGCTAGTGTAGTTGCTCTTGTAACTAGTTAGCTTGTGTAGCATGCTAGTTACCTTCTTAGCTTGTGTAGCATAGAAGTTAATCCTGTGAGTGACTAGTTGACTTGTAGTCTTGCTAGTCACATTGCTTAGTTTGTGTAGCTAAGTTGAGCTCTCTAATTTGGCTTGTGTAGCCTTGTTATTGAGCATTGCTAGTGAGCTTAGGCTTTGTGCTTTTGCTTAGTGGCGTGTGTAGGAGCTCCCCGGTTGATTGAGTACTAGTTGCTTAGGTTTGTGTAACCTTGCAAGCTAGAATTGTTTAGGTGAGCCCTAGCTAGCCCGACACCTTATTTGCATTGTTTAGAATCTTTTATAAGGTGTCATAGAGTATAAGTAGAGGGGTGTAGTCTTGGCTAGACCGATAGTTTTAATTCCGCATTTGTTTCGGTTAGCCGGTGCGATTATTTTTATAAAGGACTATTCACCCCCCTCTAGTCCGCCATCTCGACCCTTCAATTACCCAATCCACCGAAGTCTCCAAGCCAGATTCCCATGCCCGGCGGCGCTCCTAACCCTGCCGCAACCGATTTTGGCCGAGCCTTAAATCGGTTCAAAGAGGAAATAACCAGATCTCTCGAGACTATCTTGGGAGTTCAAATCAAACCTAGTAGGACCACCTACTTTAAATCGTACCCGCCACACTTTGATTTTATGAAAGTATCTGATGGTTGGAGGATACCGGAATTTTATAAATTTAGTGGTGATGGTAGTAAATCAACCATGGAACATGTTAGTATGTTCTTTGCACAGATGGGTGAAGCTAGTACCCTAGATTTTATGAATGTGCGTTATTTTCCTCTATCTCTTACTGGTACAGCTTTTGCTTGGTTTACATCACTACTATCATGTTCTATTAGTTCCTGGGCCGAATTAGAAGAGAAATTTCATAATCACTTTTATGATGGAGTCCAAGAAACAGTGAGCCTGTAGTTGATTTCTTTAAGCGCTTTAAGGAAATTAAGAGTCGATGCTTCCATTTAATGATCTCCGACATAGAACTAACAGATCTATGCTTTGCTGGATTACGTCGTCGTGAGATTAAAGATAAACTAGAGCATTATGAGTTTTTAAAGTAAATCAACTTTTGCAAAAGGCCGTGTCAATTGAGTCGCGCCTTAAAGAACCCCATGTCCCCACAAATCTCATCGACCGAACGTACATATTGTTGAAACATATTCCGATAGTTCGGATGATGAGTCTAAAGATTGTTATGTTGTTGAGTTTTTATGGCCAGCACAAAATAAACTAGTCATGTTTCCTTCTCTCAAACCGATTCAGAAAAATCGGGGTGAAGAAGTGAAATTTACCTTTGATTTCTCTAAATGTGACTGAATCTTTGATGAATTGCTTAAATTCAGTTATCTTAAAGTTAATTATACATTGCCATCACCCGACGAGTTAAAGAGAAGAGATTATTGTAAATATCATAATTCTTTTTCTCTTGCCACTAACGACTGCAATGTTTTCCGTCGACAGGTCCAATCGGCCCTTAATGAAGGACGATTGAGTCTCACTGAGATGCAAGTCGATACTACTCCCTTTCCAGTTCATATGGTGGAAGCAGGGAATCCTGCTATTTTAATTCGTCTAGAGCAGGCCGATACAACTAAGGGCAAGAATATCATTATCGGCGAGCCACGGGTTGCACCGAATACTGATAATTCGGGGTGCAAGGTGGTGCTCGAGAAGGGTGATGATGGCAAGAATAAGCTCACAATTACTGCCGGATCAGTAAAACACCTGAACAAGCAAAGGTGGTTTGAGACCAGGGCAGCGCAGCAGAGACCGACTAGGTCAGGCTCTCAAGCCGACCAGTCTGGTCCTTCTTCAAAACAGCTGGCTCAATCGGATCGAAGGACCGACCAGGCCAGTCTGGCCCCTTCTGGTTTGACTAAAACAGACAAGCCGACAACCACAGTCGGTTTAACTGGTTCCAGCAGCTCTACCCCTTCTGGAGCGCATGTCTTACGCACATTTGTCCCACGGAAACCCGAAGTTGGTACCTGGAAAACTAATGTGGAGAAGAATAAGGGGAAGGTCGTCACGGAGCCATGCACTTTCGATAAACTTATGGCTAAATACAAGCAACAAAAGACCAATTCTCAGAATCGACCATTTAAAAAAAGAATCTACTCCTTCGAAGCGAGAAGATGGGAAGTCAAAGCAGCTGGTGGTGGCTCAAGTAGCGTCCCCAGTGCCGAGAACTATGCCCTATAGACCTCAGTGGGCTCCTCTTATCTCGCCACCTCCATAATGGGGCCCTCAAGGAGTGTGGGTACCTTACCCCATGCCAGCACCCATGTATTACCAACAAGGTTGGGGAGCGCATGTTAGTCAACCCCTGAGGGTATCAGTATTCGATCGACTGGGTGGTCAACCGAGCTCTGGTACAAATCAGAATCGGCTGATCACGTTGAGAACTTTGACTATTCAGGAAATAGGGAAGGCACATGTACGACAAGTCTATGTGCCTAAGAGGGTACAACATGCTCCCGCTGCTTCCCCGGCCAAATCTGATCTTGTCCCCACAATCACGATCGGTTCTATGGAGGCTCCCGTTGTTGATGAAGCTGAGCCGATGGTGATCGAGGAACCGACTCCAGCAAAGGTCCAAGATGTTCAAAATGTTTCAACTGGAGTAGAGAAAAAGAAGCCTGTTGAGCGTGATCCCAGATATACTCAGCCTAGGTGGTGTCCCCCTGGCTTGAGTAAGACTCAACGGAGGAAGTTGCAGAGAGCTCGCTGTAACAAACAAAGGCGGGAGCAACTTGAGAAAATGAGGGAAAATATATTTAACTCAACACATCTTATGTTTCCTCAAGGCAAGCGAGGAGGTGAAGAGTCGGCTTTTAATCGAAAGCCGACTTCGACAATTATGGAACCGAACAGGTCGGATCCCAAGCCGGCCAGTCTGGATACGGAACCTTTTAGACTGGCTTCAGAGTCGATTAGGTCAGATCCCAATCCAACCAGGTCGGGTCATGCGCCGACCAGTTTAGAACTCGAGCAGGCTAAGTCGGCCACTACTTAATTGAGAGGTGAGCCAGCCCGACCAAGTTCCAAGCTGACTAAATCGGTTCCTGATGTTCCAGTAGGAGCCGATGTGTATCCTGATAATCTTGTTTCCTCTGCTGGTGTTGCCACGACCAGTGAAGAATTACCTGAAGGACAAGATGAGGAGATGGTGGACTATGAGCCTTCTCTAGAAAGGGCGAAGGTTAACGTAGTCTATCTATCTACTGATTATTATGTGGTCGGAGATGATTCGAAGGCAACAAAGTTCAACTTCGCTACGCAGAATGTTGTATTCTAGAAACCAGAAGATTCTGTCAATCATCTCAAACCATTGTATATGAAGGGCCATATCAATGGTACACCGGTCCACAGGATGTTGGTCGACAGCGAAGAATTGTGAACCTGATGCCATACTCGCTTTACCAGAAGCTTGGTGGCACTGATGAGGACTGGTCAAGACCAACATGACCATCACTGGAGTTGGAGGAGGAGAACCTATCCCGGCTAAAGGAGTTGCGTCCATGGAGCTTACTATTGGGAGCAAGACTTTGGTCACTGCTTTCTTCGTCACCGATATTAAGGTAGCTATAACCTTATACTTGGACATGATTGGATTCATGCTTATTCCTTCTAGTCTTCATCAGTTTCTCATTCAATGGGTGGGCGACGATGTAGAAATTGTGCACTCAGATTCATCGTCCTATGTTGCTGCGGCCGATGCTCCTTTGCTCGGGGGGCATGATGCTATTGACTGCTTGTCTGGTTGGGACCTTTCTGATTTTCAATTTATTAGTGTTACTAAAGAAGGTTTTGTACCGGTATCTTTGAAGCCGATTGATAATCGGTTCAACATTATCATGTAATATCGGACCTCCAAGACCGATGCTTGTGAGGCTATTGATGATTTTGATGAGCTCAATAAGTTGGGCCAAGGTTTCACGTCGGCCGACCCCTTAGAACAAGTTGATATTGGGGATGGTTCTATACCTAGGCTGACATTTGTGAATCAAAACTTAGAAGCCGATTATGAACTGGAGTTGGTCACGCTTTTGAAAGAGTATGTCGATTGCTTTGCATGGAATTATACGGAGATGCCTAGATTGAGCCGAGAGCTTGTTGAACATCGGCTCCCCATTAAACCGGGGTTCAGACCTTTCAAACAACATCCTCGTTGTTTTAACTCTACAATATATGACCGAATTAAAAGAAGAAATTAATCGGTTATTACAAGTAGGGTTTATTTAGCCATGCAGGTATGTAGAATGGGTCTCTAATATTGTGCCTATTGAGAAAAAGGACACTAGTAAGATCAGGGTCTGTATTGATTTTAGAAATTTAAATAGAGCTACTCCCAAGGATGAGTATCCTATGCCCATAGCCAATATGCTTATCAACGATGCTTCAGGACACCAGATTGTTAGCTTTCTTGATGGCAACGCTGGTTATAATCAGATATTCATGGCCGAGGAAGATATGTCTAAAATGGCCTTCATTTGTCCTGGGTTTGTTGGTCTTTTTGAATGGGTTGTGACGACATTCGGTTTGAAGAATGCATGTGCTACTTATCAACGTGTTATGAATTTGATTTTTCATGATTTAATTGGTGTGATCATGGAAGTATATATTGATGATATTGTGATCAAATCGACTGCTCATGTGTCTCATTTAGCCGATTTACGTCTAGAGTTTGAAAGGATGTGCCGCTATGGATTGAAGATGAACCCACTGAAATATTCTTTTGGTGTGTTGGCTGGGAAGTTCTTAGGATTTATTATTCATGACAAGGGCATAGAGATTGATCCTAAGAGAATAGAAAAGATTAAGAAAGTTCAGGCGCCTACATCACTACTACAGAATTGATTATGTGCAGCGTTGCCTAAATGGGCTCCGTAGCGGGCACAGTTTTTGCCTGCCACGGTTATTCGGTGGCCGGCCTAGAGCGGTTAAGCATTTTACCGCAGCGGGCAAAAGCGCCCACTGCGGTAATGGCCACGATTAACCGTGACCTTAGCACCACTGCAGTAAAGCCAAAATGCCCGCTGCAGTTAAGCTTTGTGCAGTAGTGCATGTAAAAAGGACTTGCAAAAGTTCTTAGGGAAGGTGAACTACTTAAGAAGATTTATTGCAAACTTGTCCGGGAAGATTATTCCTTTTACCCTCATCTTGAAGTTGAAGAACAAATTTGAATTCACTTGGGGGGCAGAGCAAGAAAAGACATTTAAGAAGATAAAGGAATATTTGTCATCTCCACCGATTCTTCGAGCACCTAGGAGAGGAGTTCCTTTCAGATTATATATTGCTGCCGAAGAGAAGATTATCAGAGCTATTTTGACGCAAGAAGACGAAGGTAAAGAGTGTGTAGTCACTTATATTGGTCGTCGTCTTCTTGATCCTAAGACAAGGTATTAAGAAATTATGTTTATCATTATACTATGCTTGTGCTAAAATGAGACATTATTTGTTGTCTAGTACATGTGTGGTTGCATGTCAGGCCGATGTGATTAAGCACATGTTATATCAGCTAATCCTTAGTGGAAGGATAGGCAAATGGGCATACACATTAATTGAATATGACTTGACTTATGAACCATTGAGGGCATTAAAAGGTTAAGTTCCTGTTGATTTCATTGTTGAGCATGGTATTGATTTAGAAAATGAGATCAGTTATCTTACTTTTACACCATGGAAACTTTATTTCGATGGTGAAAGGACCGAATCAGCCTAGAGGGGGGTGAATAGGTGATTTTTGACTATCTGAAACTTCACAAACTATAAGATGTAGTTAGATAGCTGTGACGGAACCGCCCAATAATGTGGCCCACTTGCACACGTCATCGTCATAGGGAGCCCAATGACTGTGCAAATGAAACACGTTACTGGAAAGATCCGTCGGGTGTCCCCGAGAGGACCCCGAATTACTCACGAGCCACAGGACCATCATCATGAAGGTTGGAATAATTACAACATTACAACAGTTGATACAAAATACCATCGGAGTGCGGAAGCAAGATAGATAAACTTTACAAATTATGAAGATGTTACTTTTTACATAAAAATAACTGGTATTGCGGAAGTAGAGTAGTATGACAGAACCACACTTAGGCGGAGTACCTAAGTTGGAGAAGAGGAACAACCAGATCACGTCAAGCCCACTGACATGATCATGATCAACACCACCTAATAGAAACCTGCAACAGGGGATTAACAAACCCTGAGTACTGGGGTACTCAACAAGACTTACCCGACTAAAGAAAAAGGGAGAAGACTCACGAAAGAAAGGCTTAGGGTAGTCAAGGTAAGGCTTAAGTATTTTGCAGAAAAAGCATTTTGTAAACCTTGTTTTATTTTGGAAAGATTCAAGCATTTCTCAATTCTTCATTGTCCATGATTCATTTTACATTTCAAAACATACCTAGTTGAGAACCACTCTCCGTTGACAGTCAGTGACCAAGTCTCCATAACCGAGGAGCAACGTTAATCCGGATAAATAATACTCAGCTGAGGATCCCTATCCACACTGCATATGTAGCACCTAAGCTTGCATATGCCAACTCGTCTACCACGATTCCTCCAAGATTGGGCCCGGTCCTACGCCACCCGGAAGTACAGTACACCACTCCTATCCAGGTACGACGACCACGTGGGTACATGCTACTTCCGCCATCTCTCCACTCCCAGTGCGCGGTTGTCGGTCCAATAAAGGATTCCTCGGAGCCAGAGCTTTCCGTAGTATGTGAATAGTTGCAAGTCTTGGCCAGCAGGCCCCCATACGGATGGTCCCTACATTTTTCCGCCAGCGATAAGCACCTCGGGACTATAACCCAAGAGTACAGGTCCTGTCGGTTTTTCAACCCTGTCCCGGTTGGTGTCAACTGTTGAGTCCCGGACTACAACATGACGGCACCGTACGCGCGGACAACCTCTTCTCGACAATGACCACATGCTAGCTAGGCAAGCAGTCATCGAACGGGAAGTAAAGCCAAATTCCCATAAAGATTCTTTCAGTGATCACACTTTTGAAAATGGCATTTTATTGCAAATCTATAGTATAGCATCACTAAGCATTTTGCAAATAGTTTTAAAGCAGGGCTGGTGGATCTTCTGGTGGAGGTAAATAATGCAGGTAATAGGTCATCACACAACTCCTATAACCTAATGCAGTAGTTTAACTCAAAAGCATTTAAGGAAAACATTTTATAAATCCAAGGAAGGGTTAAATGCACCGGGGCTTGCCTTCAGTTGCAGGGAAGATAAGATCCAAGAAAGATTGACACAAGTTAGTTCGTTTGCTGCTTGAAGTTAAGTCTTTTTCGACGAAGCCTGTCCAACAAGAACCCTCCTCCGAGGCTCGTTCGACAATGGTGAACACCAGAGCTTGATCAACACGACTTCAACACTCTTGGATACTACACGTGGATAAATGATGTATGCTTTAACATGATGCCATGGAATGCATGCTAAGGTGCAGAACAAGACTACTGATTCTAGAGTACAACTTTCTAACATGTGAGCTATACAGTTGTCCCAAAATTTACCAAATTAATCTCATAGGTTCATCATGGTGTAAATAGATGACAAAACAAATTTCATGACCTTTGGAGCTATACATGTTTTACTAAAAACCTAAAACTATCCATTTATTAATTAAAAGGAGGATTTTTCATATTTTAAACTTTGCAGAAAAGTAGAGTTTCTTATTTTTCTAAAATACTACACAGAGCAAGGAACACACAACATTTATCTCAAGATTTTTAGAACAACAGATTAAACCTCACAAAAAGAAGAAAACAAAACACTATTCATATTTTTAAAAGAAAAGGAAAACTGTGCTTCTCTCGAGGCTCGGCGCGCTTGCCTGTAAGGCGGACAGCGGACCGGTCGCTCGAGGTCTCGGCTGGGAAGGCAGAGGGTGGGGATAGCTTCGCGGGCTCACCAGGAGTTGGAAACGAGGCTCGGCGAGGCGGTGCAAGGGTCGGAGGCGGGAGCTCAATGGTGGCGAGGCCTCGGCGGAGGCTCGGCTAACCTCTCGAGGGTAGCCTCGGCGTGCTCGAGGCTCAGTCCGAGGGTGGCTGCGATTCGCCCGAGGCTGAGGGTGGGGCTCGGCTGCTTCGAGGGGGCGCGGTTCGTAGGCGTGCTCGAGGGTGAGGCTCGAGGGGACGCTCGAGGGTGAGGCTCGAGGCTGGCCTTGGCATGTTCGAGAGATGCGGCTCGAGGGATGTGGCTCGAGGGGACGCTCGAGGGTGTGCGGTTCGAGGGTTGGCTCGAAGGTTGGCTCGAGGGTGAGGCTCGAGCGATTCGCCGGAGTTGGAGGGGAGTCGCTGCGCCGGCGAAGGAAAGGATGGAGGGGTGAAATTGGTGGCTTGGGAAGGTGGAGAAGCTCAAGGCGAAGGCAGTGGCGGCCTTGGCGGGCGCTGGGGCTGCCTGATGGCTTGGGTTGGCGAGGAAGTGTTGGTGGTGGCAATGGGGAGCTTGGTGGCTTTTATAGGCGCGGGGTGATGCCGGGGTCCGGGCGAAGGACGGTGGGGGTCCGGGCAAAGAGGACGGTGGGGGTCCGGGCAAGAGGACGGTGGGGGTCCGGGCAAGAGGACGGTGGGGGTCCGGGCAAGAGGACGGTGGGGGTTCGGGCAAAAGGACGGTGGGGGTCTGGGCAAAAGGACGGTGGGGGTCCGGGCAAAAGGACGGTGGGGTCCGGGCAAAAGGACGGTGGGGGTCCGGGCAAAAGGACGGTGGGGGTCCGGGCAAAAGGACGGTGGGGGTCCGGGCAAAGAGAGGTAGGGGCCGGGTGAGGATGAGGTAGGGGTCCTCCAGCTGTGCACAGTGAAAACCTATTCTTCTTTTGAAATCTTGAAAATTACTCCTAAACTTTGAACTGCACAAAGAAAACTCAAAACACCAAAGTTGTTTAGAATTTGAGATCTACAACTTTGCTAAAAGGACCAACTTCAAATTTTGAACAACTTTTGAATTAGAAAAAGGGGTAAAACTAGAGTTTGGAAATTTGGGGTTTTTCAAAAGGAATTTAAATTTTATTTTGATTTTTGAATTTTGGTCCTCATAACACAGCATCAAAACACTTAACTGGACAAGATCTACACAAAAATTAAGGAAACTTAAATGCATGGCAAGAATGATTAAAGACTAATGATGATGACATGTCAGGTTAATTACTTATTAAACACCAGAGGTGTTACAATAGCAACCGGAGAGGCCGGTTTGTTTGGGTAGGTACTACCGGGTGTGAAACACCGGTACTACCAACACAAACAAACGGCACAACCGGGATCCTAAAAGAAACTACAAAATCGATGAATGTAAGCTATGAAGATAATACAAGTTTCTGACCCACTTTCCTAAGAATGATATACGGTAAATCTACTCTCACCAAACCTTGGTTGCTACCCTTGATGTAGATCGAGCCTTCTCAACCTAAGAAAGAGATAGGGATAGGAAGAACACGAAGAACACAATAACAAGTGAAGTAGAGACAATAGGGACAACAACAACAAGCACATGGGACACGCGATTTATCCCGAGGTTCGGCCAATCCACGAAGGAGTGCCTACTTCCTCGTTGTTGAGGTGACCACAAAGGTTGGAGTCTATTTCACCTCCTCGCCTCACTCAAGCAAACACAAAGGCTGCGAGAGTATCTCTACTAGAAATCTCAGGGTAATACAAACGCTTCGGGGAGCCCTCACAAGTAAATCAATACGGGCTACCACGAAGAACACCTAACCGGCTAGAGCTCAAAGAGCTCAAGAGTAAAAGACACAAAGCAAGCCGGCAAGATGGAAACCAAGTGCTCAAGTCGAAGATTGATGCTCCCCACTCTCGAATCTCACTTCCCTAGCTCAAATCTTGCAAGGGAATGAATCTAGGAGCAAAGGGGGAGAGAGATGGGTGAGTCAATGCTTGGAGAGTGTTTGTCACGAGTTAGGTCAGCAATAAGTGTATAGAGTGAGTGGGTGACCGTGAAAAGTGAAGAGGGAAGGCTTTTATACTCCCTCAGTCCCGAGGCTGGTCGGTACCACCGACCAGTTCACAACGATCGAAGAATCCAGATCTGACCAAACGAGCAACCACCGTCCTCACGTCGGTACCACCGCGGGCGGTAGTACCGAGGATATGGTGGTACTACCGCCAGGCCAAATTGGCCGCGAACAGAGAGCATCTCACAAAGGGACTCGGTCCCTCGGAAACTACCACCCAAAGGTCGGTACCTCCGAGGTCGGTGGTACCGAGGTTATGGCGGTACCTCCGCCAAGCCATTTTCAACTCAACACAGAGAGCTTCGCGAAACCAAGATACTACCGACCTCGGTCGGTACCACCGCGGGCGGTACTACCGAGGTTATGGCGGTACTACCGCCAGACCATTTTCAATTCTACACAGGGAGCTCTGCAAACTTGGTTACCACCGGCCTTGGGTCGGTAGCACCGAGGGCGGTACTACCGAGGTAATGGCGGTACTACCGCCAGGCCAAAATCAGCGCGGACAGAGAGCCTTGCAAACTTGGAAACTACCGGCCATGGGTCGGTACCACCGCGGGCGGTAGTACCGAGGTTATGGCGGTACCACCGCTAGGTCAAAAACAAATCTACACAGAGAGGGTTGCAAAACTAGGTTACTACCGACCTTGCGTCGGTACCACCGCGGGCGGTAGTACCGAGGTTATGGCGGTACTACCGCCAGGTCATTTTTTGACCAACACAGAGAGGGTGTTTGAGCGCTGCGCAGAGAAGCCGTGGTCGGTACCACCGACCATATGAAATTACCCTCTACGTGTTCGTGACTGTGCGGTGTCTCTCAAGCGAACTAAGGTTAGTCGATTTGAGCTCTTTTCTCCACATCTAGCCAACTTACTTTGTGACCCTCTTCATAGTCCGGCTTACCTATAACTCAAGTTTAAAATTGAAATTTTAAACTACCACTTGAGCTAGGCATCTTTATGTCCAAAAGTATCCTACGTGCTTTGTTCACGAGATTTCAACGTTTCAAATCTTTCAAAGGACTAACACCTGCATACAAGCTTTTATAAACTGGTTAGTCCCTAATTTGATTGTCATTAATTAGCCAAAACCCACATTGGGGGCGAATGCACTTTCAAACTCCCCCTTTTTGGTAATTGATGACAACCAACTTAGGCTTACAATTAGGGATAGAAAGAATTGAAGCTTTTGAATTCCAAAATTTAGTTGAAGCTCCCCCTTAGTGTATGCTTTGGATATGAATTTCAAACCTTGATTAGAAAGCAAGGTTGCATACACAAGAACAAGAGCTCCCCCTAAATTTTGCAATCCGTGGGGTGCCTAAGTGTGTGACAACATCAAATATATCAATTTGTGATGCATAAACGGTATGACATGGTGATTCACATGACAATGTAATAAGAAAAGCGAATGGCTATTGAAGAAAGAAAAGAACTCAAATCACATAGCCATATCGAAAACAACAATCACCATGACAAGAGCATCAATAATGAGGATGAACCAAACATGAATATAACATTAAGCATAAAAGTTTTACATCCTTAGCATATCACAAATAAAATGTAGCATACCACACTTAGTCTCAAAGATTACCCTTTCTCACAGCTATTACAACAAGATAAGCCTAACACTCCCCCTTTGGCATCAAGTACCAAAGCGGGTAGGCCAAGATAAGCAAAGAATCAATAATAGCTGCAGGAAGATCCATCATGATAAGAGCCCCCGAAGAGAGAGGAATAAGCGCTCTCTCCAACGTCACCACCAGGGAAGGATGACGGAGCAGAAGAATCAGGTGGTGGTGTAGAGTCACGAGGGCCACCACTCCTAGCTGGATCGGCTTCGGGGCCAGCAAAGCCCATGTACGAGCCACCACCCCCACCTTGATATGACGTGGACCCGCCAGCAAAGGACGTGCCCATACCATAGTCAGGGAAGAAGGGATGAGGCTGGTATTGAGGTGGTGGCGGAGGATAGAACTGATGGGGGCGGATACAGCATGGAGCTGTAAAAACCCGCCTCACCACCACCTGGAAACTGGGGCTGCTGCTGGGGCTGCTGCTGGGGAAGACCACCACCACCACCACCACCACCACCATCATCATCATCATCATCATCATCATCACCGCGCCGGGCCTGAGCATCGTACTCAGCAAACGGATCTGGATGGGGTCGGACCGGAGAGCGCGGAGGAGGACCGAGATGCTGACGCACCTCCTGCTGATGTCGCTCATCGCGATCGGCCCGATAGCACATCCACTCAAAGATCTTGCCAAGGGCGGAGCGAAGACCGCCACTCCTACGCCTCTCACGATGCGGAGGAGGAGCGGTAGCATGGGGAAAATCTCCACCACCCGGCTGAGCCTCGCCAGGCGCTGCTGCATCTACTGGGACCTCACCATCTTCATCAACTTTTTCTTTGTCCTTGGAAGGAGCCGAGTGTTGGCGGTTCTTATCGACATTTTAATCCCGCCAACATAGTCCACAGAAAAGGAGAAAAGCATGTATTTTACTCATATATACTTTTATTGATAACCAAGTTCCACATGTAGTGCAAAGTTATGTTTTGTAGATCATAAATACGCATACAGGTGAATAACAACCAAAAAGGTGCAATCCAACACGCCGAAATGTGCAAAATGAACAAGAACACAATCACCTCTTGAGCTACACACTTGGGCACTACCTCTTCTTAGTTTTTCCTTGTTCTTGTGCTAGAGAGAGAGCTAGGCAAAGCTATCAAGGAGGGCTTGGCTCCTTGGAGAGATATTGGGTATGAATAAGATAGATCTGATCTCCAAAGCCCTGTCTTCATTCTTTCGATACAGTTCTTCATATGAACTAGAGTATAGTTCTTGTTCTAGTATTTTGGTATATGACTTAGATCTTAGGTCTTATATCATGTTGCTAGTATATGAACTTATGAATAGTTCTTGTGGAATTAGTATAATATACATTCTAGTGTATAGTTCTTATAATATATTGCTACCCTAGGGTTAGTAGTGTATTATATGAATTAGAGCTAAGTGTGTATTGTATTATTCTCACATAGAACATTAGTCTAATTGCTTCATGCTTGTTATATGATTAGAAATAAGCTTTTGTCAAGGGTGGCGGTTTATCATGCTCTTCTGAGTAGGCTCAGGCTTCTTACCTGTCGATCTGTAGGGTCGGGGACCCGGGGGAGTCTGAGTGGGTTCTGTGCATGCAAGCATGGTGCTTGGATGTAGAGGCCAGGTAATTGCATGGTCTTAGTCCACGGTACTAGGGATGGCGGCAGGTGGTGACAGCCCTGTCCGTCCTTGGCATTCCCCCACGTTCGGCTAGGGTGTAGGAGTCTAAATTGTTACAAGAGGTTGCTGGCAGACCAGTACTCGCGTAATGTCCCGAACCATCTGAAGCATGAGATTAGTTCTATGTCATATGATTGCATGATTAACTTGTTCTATGAATGACTTGTATCTAGACCATGCCTGCTCTATTAGGTTATTCAATCATTCATTTATTCATTTATTCTTTTAGTCTCTTTTTACTCTTTGCCCTTTTGCCATGCTCAAGATTGTGTTTCTCCACTATTCAAATCATCACTGTTTATCACCTGTTATGACAATTGATCCATTATTGCTATCATGGTATTTGGTACTATATTTATCCTAGAACTTGATACATACAAAGCCTTCCTTGAGCGAACCAATAAATCACGATACTCGGTGTATCTCCGGGTGAAATGCTACACGATAATTCCGTGCGCTTGCGGACCTAAACTCCAAACCTATGAACTATCGTAAAGATGCATGCTTAACACTGTTGCTGGAAATGCGCCATTCTAAGCAACTTGTTAAGAGACATCGTACAGACACTTCTAGCGCCGTTGCTGGGAATAGATCTTCGGGTCCATTTCTATGCCAATATCCGGCGCCGTTGGCATGGATGGATTGCAAAGTCCATTCTTAGCGACGACGTTAGTAAGTGTCAACGTGCATTTCTGGCGCTGTTGCCGGGGATGGATCGTAAGGTCCATTCTTAGTAATAACGTTAAGAAATGCCAACAAGCATTTCTGGCGCCGTTGCCAGGGAAGGCTAATGTAAAAAGTTCTAGATAAACATAAACCAATATCTGATATGCATAATGAGTCATTGTTATGCAGGTTAACTCTGCCTGTTTTCCTCCTGTTGTGGATGAAACAGGAATAGTGTATGTCTGGTTTCTCTCTGCCGGAAAACTTCATTAACGATCCCGAGGCACTCCTAAGGGCTAAGCGGATTCGTTCCGTTTCGTCTTCTGCTACTCCACCGACAGAGCAACCAGCCGGTTCCGCACCAACCCCAACTGAGGTCATGGCTGAGAAGACACTTCGCGAGTTCTCCGTGCCCGCTGTCACCAACGTGGCTACCGGCCCCGCTGTGGACACGGCCGAAAAGAACTTTGAACTCCATACAGGCCTGATCACCATGGTGCAGGCAAGCCCATTCTGCGGTTTGCCTAGCGAGGATGCGAATGCGCATCTGCAACACTTCCTAGAGCTGTGTGACACCATCGTCATCAAGGACATCACCCCAGATGTCATTCGGCTCTGTCTTTTCCCTTTCTCCCTTGTGGGGAAAGCGAAAAGGTGGTTCTACCAGAACAAGGAAGCTGTCAACACATGGGCGAAATGCTCAGCTGCATTCCTCGCTAAATTCTTTCCCATAAGCAAAACCAATGCTTTGCGGGGAAGAATCTCCAATTTCAAGCAAGATGCCACTGAATCAATCCCTGACGCGTGGGAAAGGCTCCAGGAGTACATCCTGAGCTGCCCCCACCATGGCATGGAAAATTGGATGGTGCTCCAAAACTTCTACAACGGGCTCATGCCCATGTCGAAGGGGCACCTAGATGCAGCCGCTGGTGGAGCATTCTTATCGCTCACCACCGCCGGGGCTAAGGCCCTGATTGAAAAGATGGTTGAACACCAAGGCTGGAGTGACGAGAGAACCCAAACACAAACACCAGCCAAAACACAAAAGGGCATGCATACCGTGGAGGAGACGGATATGTTTGCCGCAAAAATAGACCTCCTTATGAAAAACTAGCTGAGAAAAACCTCATAAAAACACCCATCACAAGCTAGCCAAAAAGTCCCTTGGGTGCAAGGAAGATTTCCCTAGCCACCACTCACCCGAGGGTTCGCCGGTGCAAAACATCGCATCATGAAAAAGATCGGAAGAAAGGTTTCCGGTGCATTCAAGAAAGCCACGGGGTCATCCTCAAAGCGCCAGTATGTGAGCACCTCCTCATACTACACCGATCCCCGGAGGTTGATGAAGTAGAGGAAGACCAAGCGCCGGAGGATTGAGTCACCAGATGAGCACCCACAGACTCCCACAGGTGACTAGGTCGACTTTTGAGAGCCTCCAAGCCCAGCTTGGGGGATTGGTGGTGCGCACAGATAGGATCCAGGAGATCCTCAAGCAGCACATTCAGACGACTGATGCACACCACCAGCAGAACATAGAGTGGCACCAGCTCGAGGAGAAAAAGCCACGCATACCAGGTTACAAAAGGTATGCCCTCTACCAGAGGTAAAATGGCAGTTATCTATTCAAAAAAAAGAAGCAGTACCTTGAGATGTTCTCTATCATTGCATAAGCTAGTTTAAATTTCTTACTCTACACTTAGCAAAACCTGGTTTAAAGTTTTGTTGAATGATCCAACATAACTTTATAAGCTCTTAAATTAAGCACGGTGCTTAGGTTAATGAGTTTACCTTAGTCAAGCCATTAGGTTTGACTATTGAACTAGAAATTGCAAAGTATAGAGGTTGGAATTTTTCTATGGACTAACCCCTGTAGAGAAAGCTACACCTATCCATGGGGAAGTCTAGAAGAGGATAAGAGAACCATGGCTATGAAGCTAGCTTACGCTAGCTTGGGGGAGTCATCTCCCCCCAGGACCGATTCGACACCATACAAGCTCAGTCACTTGAAGAAATCCGCCAGCCGCAAGCAATACTTCGACAATAACATGAGTAGTGGCTGGCGTACTGGGCATTGCTGGGGTACTTTTCCCCAGGTCCATAGCCAAGAGCTAGCTTGGGGGAGGACCCCCACTTCCGAGGTATGTTGCATTGCATATTTAATTCCATGCATTCTTATTTTTCCATTAGCATGTTTACTTAATGCAATTTTAATTTAAAAAAAAAACTGAAAAATGCTAAAAAGACCAAAAATATGAATTCCACTCTTATATGTGATGTTAGATATGTGCTTCTTCCTTGTTGAAATGATGAATAGTTGCTCTGTCTTATAATTCACCTGTGCCTAGTTTATAACTTAGTTTCTACTAAGATTTGAGTTTATTGGTAAATGGCTCACTTAAGAACTTGAAACTTGTGGGATGCACATGCTTACTCAAGTCCAAGGTTATTGCTAGTCATGATCTGGTATAAGCAGAGAATTGCTATGACATTGTTCTAAGAAAGACTTGACATCCGGAGAATTTATTTAAAAACTTAAAATTCAAAAGTTCCTCGATGATGATATATCCTACCAGAGCCATATGATGAAAAACTTTTCAAACCATATACTCATATGCTACTTGTATTTGTATTGAGCTTATTCAAATAGTTGTGACCTATGTGTAGACTTCTTTCATGCATTCAAGATCAAGATTCACGTACACCCACCAAATAAAGCTAACTCTTGCATTAAGAGTTACGCAAGACATGCCATGCATTCACCACAAAATTAAATGCTCCACTGTTGATCATGATCTTTCTCTCCCAAAAGAATTATGGGCTATCTAAAAAAAAATGAGAGAGTAAAAAAATGGACAAGTGTCCAAATGAAAACAATGGGTACTCCGATACCCGCCTCTCTCTAAAAAAAAATATGAGAGAGTAAAAAAAAATGGACAAGTGTCCAAATGAAAACAATGGGTACTCCGATACCCGCCTCTCTCGATGAATAAAGATAGCCCATAGTTCCCAATTTTCCAAAGGGAGAAAGACATGAGAAAAGGAGTATTCAAAAAGAAAATATTCCACACACTTGCACTTCTTGATCTAAGTATATGACTGAAGTCTCCTAAGGTCCAATTCTTTGACTTTGCAATATCTACAATACAAGTATGCCTACTTCTTTCTACCCACAACTCCATATAAAGCTTTAGTTGGTAGACTGAAAAGAAAGGCAAAAAGCCTTTGGTGAGGACCATACACATCTTGAGCGAATGAGTGAATCATTTGAGGAACTTGCTTTGATTTTCAAAACTCCTAAAAACTCCGGATTATAAAGTTGCTCAAGGAACAAAAGTTAAGCACCTCTGTGAAAGCCGATCTAACATGCAGTGACTAAGGATTTGAGGAGGCTAACAAGCCCCATGGGTGACAAGGTACTAGGGTGAGTAATAGACCAATTTATTCAAACCATGGTAGACACTTTGGTATAGACCTGACACTTGTGAATAATAATCGGCATTGAAGCAACTCCTGATCAACAACCAAAACCTTAGCTTTTGCTCGGGGACGAGCAAAGGGTAAGCTTGGGGGAGTTTGTTGGCGGTTCTTATCGACATTTTAATCCCGCCAACATAGTCCACAGAAAAGGAGAAAAGCATGTATTTTACTCATATATACTTTTATTGCTAACCAAGTTCCACATGTAGTGCAAAGTTATGTTTTGCAGATCATAAATACGCATACAGGTGAATAACAACCAAAAAGGCGCAATCCAACACGCCGAAATGCGCAAAATGAACAAGAACACAATCACCTCTTGAGCTACACACTTGGGCACTACCTCTTCTTAGTTTTTCCTTGTTCTTGTGCTAGAGAGAGAGCTAGGCAAAGCTATCAAGGAGGGCTTGGCTCCTTGGAGAGATATTGGGTATGAATAAGATAGATCTGATCTCCAAAGCCCTATCTTCATTCTTTCGATACAGTTCTTCATATGAACTAGAGTATAGTTCTTGTTCTAGTATTTTGGTATATGACTTAGATCTTAGGTCTTATATCATGTTGCTAGTATATGAACTTATGAATAGTTCTTGTGGAATTAGTATAATATACATTCTAGTGTATTGTTCTTATAATATATTGCTACCCTAGGGTTAGTAGTGTATTATATGAATTAGAGCTAAGTGTGTATTGTATTATTCTCACATAGAACATTAGTCTAATTGCTTCATGCTTGTTATATGATTAGAAATAAGCTTTTGTCAAGGGTGGCGGTTTATCATGCTCTTCTGAGTAGGCTCAGGCTTCTTACCTGTCGATCCGTAGGGTCGGGGACCCGGGGGAGTCTGAGTGGGTTCTGTGCATGCAAGCATGGTGCTTGGATGTAGAGGCCGGGTAATTGCATGGTCTTAGTCCACGGTAGTGGGGATGGCCGCAGGTGGTGACAGCCCTGTCCGTCCTTGGCATTCCCCCACGTTCGGCTAGGGTGTAGGAGTCTAAATTTTTACGAGAGGTTGCTGGCAGACCAGTACTCGCGTAATGTCCCGAACCATCTGAAGCATGAGATTAGTTCTATGTCATATGATTGCATGATTAACTTGTTCTATGAATGACTTGTATCTAGACCATGCCTGCTCTATTAGGTTATTCAATCATTCTTTTATTCATTTATTCTTTTAGTCTCTTTTTACTCTTTGCCCTTTTGCCATGCTCAAGATTGTGTTTCTCCACTATTCAAATCATCACTGTTTATCAGCTGTTATGACAATTGATCCATTATTGCTATCATGGTATTTGGTACTATATTTATCCTAGAACTTGATACATACAAAGCCTTCCTTGAGCGAACCAATAAATCACGATACTTGGTATATCTCCGGGTGAAATGCTACACGATAATTCTGTGCGCTTGCGGACCTAAACTCCAAACCTACGAACTATCGTAAAGATGCATGCTTAACACTGTTGCTGGAAACGCGCCATTCTAAGCAACTTGTTAAGAGACATCGTACAGACACTTCTAGCGCCGTTGCTGGGAATAGATCTTCGGGTCCATTTCTATGCCAATATCTGGCGCCGTTGCCATGGATGGATTGCAAAGTCCATTCTTAGTGACGACATTAGTAAGTGTCAACGTGCATTTCTGGCGCTGTTGCCGGGGATGGATCGTAAGGTCCATTCTTAGTAATAACGTTAAGAAATGCCAACACCGAGGTGAACTTGCGAACACTGTACTCCTTCATGGTGCGATCATACTCGAAGGTGGCGCCAACCACATGCTCAATGATATGCATAAGGTATGGAGCATATGGCAGGGCCTTGTGAGGATCATTGTATACATCGGAGATCTTCTGCCAAAGAAAGTGAGAGATGCTAAACCGTCCATCTGGCAGAGCAAAGCGGACTAGGACCTTGGCAGCATCATCTCTCAAGTTATCTTGATCTCCAATTTTGGGATCCAGAGTTAGGCGCATGATGTTGTTGAGGACATAGTAAGCGGGCTTCAGGCCAGGGACCTTGAAGGTCGCCACTGCCACCATCCAAATAGACACCTGAGCTCTGCAACTGCTCTAAGTACATACCCCCTCCATACATCTCTGAAATACGAGGGGCATCTCTGTCCACATGATCGAAGCCCAACAACCGAGCAAATGTGACGAAGGCACATCTGTAGTGGACCCCTTGGGTCATCCAATGCAGCACGCGAGCTTCCTGATCAATGAACAAAGTTGCCCAGAACTGGCAAAGAATCTCCTGGTTGAAGCTGCGCTCGCTAGAGATCAGCCCCAAAACTCTCCACTCCTCTAACCTCTGCACCAGGGCCTGAATGTCCTCAGAATCTTTGTCGGTCAGAGAGGAGAGAACCAGTCTCTTATGAGCAAAAAGAGGAGGATGTCCCTTAGCACAGAAACCCTTCCAGCACACTGTCACATAGAAATCTTGCTGGAACCTAGACCAGAACCTCCTATCCACAGAAGCATCTCTTACAAACAGATAGGGGTTCTCCTCACGCTGCCTCCTCATCAAGCTACCCCGCTTTCTATCGGAGTAATCCATGGGATTTCCAAGAAGAGCGGGAGGGACGGCGAACATGATAGCTTCGGCTTCAGGGTGCATGTCAAAAGCCCGGTTGATTAGCATCAACCCTGAAGTCCGAGGGGATGCCGGTGCAACTTGAGGATCGATGGAGCGACCCTCACGATCGAGACCAGCAGAAGGCACTCCTCCCACAATGACGCTGTGCAGGCGTCCAGCCGGACCAGCGACAGGGGGCGGAGAAGGCTGAGGAGGCAGAGGAGGCGAAGGAGCAGCATGCCCACTGCCACGGGCATGACCGCTCCCGCTCCCCCTTGCGCTATCCACGCTGTGACGACCCGTGTGGCCCGCGGACGAGCGTCCACGGACCTGACGAGAGGAGTCATCCATACTCCCAGACCGAACACGGCGCCCGGGATTGCGACGCGGCGGCGCCCCTTGCACATGACCACCTTGCTTCAAGGCGGCATACTCCTCATCATCATTACTAGGCTAACGAGCACGAGAGGGCCTCCGGCTCATCTAGACAAAGATAGCATAGACCAACATGAGACAAAGATGATGGAAAGATTACTTCAACGGATGTAGCAAATAAGACGATCGAAATCGGGAAGGAGAACGGCTCGCTGCGCGCGGGCGGTACTACCGACCCATGGGGATGGTACTACCGACTGCACAGCAGCGTGCGGTTTCCTTCAATCCAATCTACCAAATCGCTATGAACTTGCGAACCATACATCCTAGAAGCATCTTCATTCTAGATAGAACAATCCTACCAAAGGAATCGACCTAGAACAAAGTACATTGAGAGATCGGGCATGAACACCCTAGTACCTTGCTACTCGTGAAGAAGAGGTCGAAATCCAATGAAGGAGGAAACTTCGGGCTTCAAGAACACCACCACGACGATCTCCAACCTTCAAAGCACCTTTCCACCGAAGGGATTTGGATTTGGGTGGAGGAGAAGGGAGATCGAGGAGGATGAACGGAGTGGCGGCGCACGTGCTCGGGCGGCGGCTGAAGGAGGCAGGAGGCGGGCGGTCAAAACGGATTGACTAGGGTTAGAAAAGATTCACCGCGCCCCTTTTTATACTTGGGTCAAACCCGGTCGGTGGTACCGCCCATAGGGCCGGTACAACCGACGTCGGTACTACCGCCCTATGGCGGTACCACCGACAGCACAAAAACAGAGAGGACAGAGAGGGATTTTAAGAGAGCCTTGTGTGGTATACTACACATACTTCAAACATGTCCAGATTTCATATAACCAATACATAGCCATGGACATAAGTGAAGTATGCAAAATAGATTTTGAAATCACACACAATATTTTGTCAAACCATTTATCTAGGTCTCTAGGTGAAAACAAATATGTGCAAGACATCAAGCCATGTTACGAGAATCAATGATATTTAGTTCACTCCTCAAAGCACAAAATCTTGACTCATCTAAAGGCTTTGTGAAGATATCGGCTAGTTGTTTTTCGGTGCTCACATGGCGTATTGCGATATCTCCTTTGGCTTCATGGTCTCTCAAGAAATGGTGTCGGATGTCTATGTGTTTTGTGCGAGAGTGGTTTACGGGATTGTTTGCTAGTTTGATAGCACTCTCATTGTCACACAAAAGTGGAATTTTGGTTTGCTCACATCCGAAGTCCTTTAGTGTTTGCTTCATCCAAAGTAGTTGAGCACAGCAAGCGCCGGCCGCCACATACTCGGCTTCGGCGGTGGATAGGGCAACACTATTTTGTTTCTTAGAACTCCATGACACCAAAGACCTCCCAATAAATTGGCAAGTCCCGGTAGTGCTCTTTCGGTCTACCTTGCAACCGGCATAGTCCGAATCGGAATAGCCAAGTAGATCGAAAGTGGAGCCCTTGGGATACCACAAGCCAAGATTCGGAGTGTGCACTAAGTATCGAAAAATTCTCTTAACGGCCATAATATGACATTCTTTCGGATTAGCTTGAAACCTTGCACACATGCACACACTAAGCATAATATCAGGCCTAGATGCACAAAGGTAAAGTAATGAACCGATCATAGAGCGATATACCTTTTGGTCCACTGACTTACCATCCACATTTAGATCAAGATGTCCATTGGTAGGCATAGGTGTCTTGATGGGTTTGGCCTTGTCCATCTCAAACTTCTTTAGCATGTCTCTTGTATACTTGGTTTGACTGATGAACGTGCCATCCTTGAGTTGCTTGATTTGGAATCCAAGAAAGTACTTCAACTCACCCATCATGGACATCTCGAATCTTTTGGTCATGATCCTACTAAATTCCTCACAAAAGGCAACATTAGTACTACCAAATATTATGTCATCGACATATATTTGGCACACAAAGATATCATTATCAACTTTGCGAGTAAATAAAGTAGCATCGGCCCTTCCTATCTCAAAACCCTTTTTGAGTAGGAAGTCCTTAAGACAATCATACCAAGCTCTAGGGGCTTGTTTAAGCCCATAGAGCGCCTTGTCGAGCTTGTAGACATGGTTGGGAAACTTTGGGTCCTCAAAACCCGGTGGTTGCTCCACATAGACCAATTCGGAGAGGGGGCCGTTGAGGAATGCACTTTTCACATCCATTTGGTATAGCTTGAAATCATGGTGAGTAGCAAAGGCAAGTAATATACGAATTGACTCGAGCCTAGCTACAGGTGCATAGGTTTCCCCAAAATCCAAACCTTCGATTTGAGTGAAACCTTGAGCCACCAACTGTGCTTTGTTCCTTGTCACCACGCCATGCTCGTCTTGCTTGTTGCGGAAGACCCATTTGGTTCCTATCACATTTTGCTTGGGCCTTTCCACCAAGGACCAGACTTCATTCCTGGTGAAGTTGTTCAGCTCTTCTTGCATAGCCATCACCCAGTCCGGATCGTCAAGTGCTTCTTCCACCCTAAGAGGTTCCAAAGAGGAGACAAACAAGTAATGTTCACAAAAATTTGCTAAACGAGAACGTGTCGTTACCCCACACCGTATGCTCCCCAATATGTTGTCAACGGGATGATCCCGTTGAACTATATGATGAACTCTTGGATGTGGCACAAGTGATCTTCGTTGGATGGGTCCATCTTCATCATCTTCATCATATGCATTGATGTCCCCATCTTCTTGTTGGACTTCATGTTGAGCTTGTGTTTGATCATCAACTTGATGTATCACTTGAACATCACCCACACTACCATCATTCGGAGTTGCGGAAGCTTCATCATGCGCATTTGGATGCACATGATGGATATGAGAATCTTGTGGAGTGTGTGATGGTTCATCTTCATCATCTTGTATTTCAACGGGCCTCACATCACCGGTTGCAAGCTTCTTGATAGCTTCGGATGGAGGCTCGTCATTACCTACAAGCTCATCATTGACTTGCTCCTTTTGAGAGCCGTCGGATTCATCAAAAGTCACGTCTACCGTTAACTCAATAGTGCCGGTGGCATTATTGAATACCTAGTAGCCATGTTCGTTAGTACCAAAACCAAGTAGAAAGCCTTCATGTACCTTAGGTGCAAACTTTGAACTTTTGGCCCTCTTGTTAAGTATGAAACACTTGCAGCCAAAAACTCAAAAGTAATGCACCTTTGGTTTGTTACCGGTTAGAAGCTCATATGGCGTCTTCCCTCTTAGCTTGTGAAGGTAGAGGCGATTGATTGCATGACACGCCGTGTTCATTGCCTCCGCCCAAAAGCCATGGGAAGTCTTGTACTCATCCAACATAGATCTTGCGGCTTCAACAAGAGTTCTATTCTTCCTTTCCACAACCCCATTTTGTTGTGGGGTATATGGAACGGAGAACTCATGCTTGATCCCTTCTTCATCAAGATACTCTTCTATGTTGGTGTTCCTAAACTCGGTCCCGTTGTCGCTTCTCACTTTCTTGATCTTGATGTCGAACTCATTTTGTGCTCTTCTAGCAAACTTCTTGAAGATGCCCTGCGTTTCACTTTTATCTGCTAAAAAGAACACCCAAGTGAAACGAGAATAGTCATCAACAATAACGAAACCGTATTTGTTACCGTCGATGCTTTGATAAGCAACGGGTCCGATGAGGTCCATATGCAATAGCTCCAATGGTCTTGTGGTCGACACAATGTTCTTGATTGGATGCTTTGCTCCAACTTGCTTTCTGGCTTGGCACGCACTGCAAATCCTATCTTTCTCAAAAGAAACATTGGTTAGTCCAAGGATGTGCCCTTCTCTTTGAAGTTGAGCCAAGTTCCTCATCCCAACATGAGCTAGTCGGCGATGCCAAAGCCAACCCATGCTAGATTTTGCCATTAGACATGTTGTAGGTTCTACCTTACTAGTTGAGAAGTCAACTAAGTAAAGTTTTCCCTTCAACACGCCTCTAAATGCAATAGAGGAATCCCTTCTTCTAGAGACGGTCACACCCTTATCCGTAAAGAGACAATCGTAACCCATTTCACAAAGTTGAGAAACAGATAACAAATTGTAACTCAACGAATGCACAAGTAATACATTAGATATGGAATTGTTAGTTGAGATAGCAATTTTACCCAAACCAAGCACTTCTCCTTTACCATTGTCACCAAACACAATATTGTTGCATGAGTCGTTGCTTGGTTGAAAGGAGGAGAACATATCTTTTGCCCCGGTCATATGATTGGTGCATCCACTATCCAACACCCAACTTGACCCACCAGAGGCATATTCCTACAAAACAAGTTTATGTTCTAGATTTAGGTACCCAAACGAGATTGGGTCCTTGGGGGTTAGTCACATAAGCTTTTGGCACCCAAACATTTCTCATAATTTCCCTCTTCTTGAGGGCACCAACATACTTGACTACTATCTTACCATCCTTCCCCCAACAACACAAGTAATCACATGTATAGCTTCTTGATATGGGCTTTTGTTGCTTGGGGGCCTCCACTTGCTTCTCCTTGTTGATCTTACCATTAGCAAGTGGAGCCTTTGGATTGGCAACCTTGTTGGCCTTGTTCATTAGGTCAAAGAGAGGAACCCCTTTGTTAAAGTTAACAAAAGGTACCCCATTGACCATCTTTCTACCATTGGCCTTACCACCATACCTATTGTACCCAATTCCATCCTTGATAGATGGGTGTCTTGCGGTCTTGAGGATATCTTTTGGTTGTTGCACCCTACACTTGCAACCATTCCTCAAGATCATGTTCAACCTATTAATCTCCTTGTCTTTCTTCTCTATCTCAACAAGGTTAGTTGCACAAGCATTTATATCAAGTTTATAGCATCTTTTGCAACCATTACTAGTTGAGGCATTAGAGCCATCGGAATCCTTAGAAGAAGTTGAAGAGGTGCTATTCCAAAGAGTGTTGTAGCTTAGTTCAAGAGTTTGATATTTATTTTGAGAGCTTGTGAGGCTCTCTTGGACCATGCTAACCTCATTCTTTAGGCTTGCAATTGAGTCATTGCTCATGGAACACTCCTTAGCCAACTTCTTGTTGGAGTCATTGGCTAAAGATAGTTCCACTGGTCAATTTCTCAACTTTCAACTTCTCCTCGGCAAGAGAGGCTTCCAATGCACGGTTCTTTTCTCTCTCTTGAGAGATCAAGTCCCCTTGCATTGCAAGACTCTCATTCCGACTCTCTAATTTAGTGAGCAATTTTATGATTTTAGCTCCACCTTTCTTTCCAAACTTTCTAATTAAGCTAAGCTCAAATTCATCCATATCATCATCACTACATTCATCACTAGAACAAGTAGGAGAGTTGGATGATACCTTCTCATTCTTAGCCATGAAGCAAGAATGAGTGAAGTCATCCTCGTCGTCGGAGAGGTTCTCGAACAAGCGTGACGAAGTTGTCGATGTAGCCATGTTGGAGAAGAGGCTTGGAGAAGAGGTCTTGTGTATGGCGATGTTGGCCGCTCCCTTCTCCTTCTCCTTGCTCTTGCTCTTCTCTTCATCACTTGAGTCATCTTCCGAGAACCACTCCTCACCAAGATGAGCTTCACCACCTCTTCTTCTTCTATGCTTCTTGTCATCACTCTTGCTATACTTGTTCTTGTTCTTCTTTTGTGGACAATCGGCAATGAAATGATCATCCGCTCCACACTCATAGCAATTCCTCTTCTTTGACTTCTTGAAGTAACCACCTTTGCCCTTCTTGTGCATCTTCTTTCTCATGAATCTTCTAAAGTTCTTCACAATAAGGGCCAACTCATCATCGGAGTCTTCACTTCCTTCGCTTGAAGAGTCATCTCGGGCCTTGCTTCCTTCTTCTTGATTAGCCTTGAGTGCTACCACCTTCTTGTGACTTGCCTCTTGATCTTCTATATCTTCATCATCCAAAACTTCATGATGCTTTATCTTGGCAAGCATCTCATGAGGTCCCATGCTCTCATAGTTCGGTCTCTCCATGATGATGGATGCAAGGTTCTTGTTCCTCTTTCTATATGCTCTTAATAGCTTTCTTCCAGCTGAGTAGTCATCCCACTTTGTGTCTCCGAGAGCTCTAATCTGATTGACCAATGTCATGAATCTATCAAACATTTGTTGAGTGGTCTCACTTTTCTTGATTGCAAAGTTCTCAATCTTTCCATGAAGAAGCTCTATGTTGCACTTCCTCACACTCGCATCACCCTCATATGATATCCTGAGGGTATCCCAAATCTTCTTGGCATTCTCCATTCCATGTACCTTGTTGCTTTCTTCAGGCTTAAGGTATGATAGAATCAATGATGCGGCTTGAACATTTTGTTGAAACTCAAACACATCATTGTCGGTGAACTCTTGACCTTCAACGTGACTTGGTCCATTGTCAACAATCTCCCAAACTCTTGCGGCAAGAAGGTGTAGCTTCATCTTGTGTGCCCAATCATTGTAGTTGATTCCATCAAAGGCAGGTGGCTTGCCTAGATTGACGTTAGGCAGTTGAATGACTTTGCCCATTTGGCTATAGTCATATGACACTCTTGTGAACTCGGTGTCTCTCTTGCCTTTCTCTCCATCCTCCTTCTTCTTGTCATCCTTGGGCGGCTGATTTTCGCCGCTTCCGGATGCTTCGGCTTTGCTTTCCAAAGCTCGCCTCAAACTCTCCATCTCATCTTTCATTCTCTTCATCTCATCTTCATGCTTCTTTGCTTGATCTTGAATTATCTGAGCAGTAACCTTCTTGACAATCTCATCAAGCTGTTCTTGACTTATGGTAGACATGATTCTCCCTTACGCGGTGAAGCGCTAACACAAGGGTTAGGCTTCGATACCAATTGAAAGGACCGAATCAGCCTAGAGGGGGGGTGAATAGGTGATTTTTGACTATCTGAAACTTCACAAACTATAAGATGTAGTTAGATAGCAACCGGAGAGGCCGGTTTGTTTGGGTAGGTACTACCGGGTGTGAAACACCGGTACTACCAACACAAACAAACGGCACAACCGGGATCCTAAAAGAAACTACAAAATCGATGAATGTAAGCTATGAAGATAATACAAGTTTCTGACCCACTTTCCTAAGAATGATATACGGTAAATCTACTCTCACCAAACCTTGGTTGCTACCCTTGATGTAGATCGAGCCTTCCCAACCTAAGAAAGAGATAGGGATAGGAAGAACACGAAGAATACAATAACAAGTGAAGTAGAGACAATAGGAACAACAACAACAAGCACACGGGACACGCGATTTATCCCGAGGTTCGGCCAATCCACGAAGGAGTGCCTACTTCCTCGTTGTTGAGGTGACCACAAAGGTCAGAGTCTATTTCACCTCCTCGCCTCACTCAAGCAACCACAAAGGCTACGAGAGTATCTATACTAGAAATCTCAGGGTAATACAAACGCTTCGGGGAGCCCTCACAAGTAAATCAATACGGGCTACCACGAAGAACACCTAACCAGCTAGAGCTCAAAGAGCTCAAGAGTAAAAGACACAAAGCAAGCCGGCAAGATGGAAACCAAGTGCTCAAGTCGAAGATTGATGCTCCCCACTCTCGAATCTCACTTCCCTAGCTCAAATCTCGCAAGGGAATGAATCTAGGAGCAAAGGGGGAGAGAGAGGGGTGAGTCAATGCTTGGAGAGTGTTTGTCACGAGTTAGGTCAGCAATAAGTGTATAGAGTGAGTGGGTGACCGTGAAAAGTGAAGAGGGAAGGCTTTTATACTCCCTCAGTCCCGAGGCTGGTCGGTACCACCGACCACCCCAGGCCGGTACCACCGACCAGTTCACAACGGTTGAAAGAATCCAGATCTGACCAAACGAGCAACCACCGTCCTCACGTCGGTACCACCGCGGGCGGTAGTACCGAGGATATGGCGGTACTACCGCCAGGCCAAATTGGCCGCGAACAGAGAGCATCTCACAAAGGGACTCGGTCCCTCGGAAACTACCGCCCAAAGGTCAGTACCTCCGAGGTCGGTGGTACCGAGGTTATGGTGGTACCACCGCCAAGCCATTTTCAACTCAACACAGAGAGCTTCGCGAAACCAAGATACTACCGACCTCGGTCGGTACCACCGCGGGCGGTACTACCGAGGTTATGGCGGTACTACCGCCAGGCCATTTTCAATTCTACACAGGGAGCTCTGCAAACTTGGTTACCACCGGCCTTGGGTCGGTAGCACCGAGGGCGGTACTACCGAGGTAATGGCGGTACTACCGCTAGGCCAAAATCAGCGCGGACAGAGAGCCTTGCAAACTTGGAAACTACCGGCCATGGGTCGGTACCACCGCGGGTGGTAGTACCGAGGTTATGGCGGTACCACCGCTAGGTCAAAAACAAATCTACACAGAGAGGGTTGCAAAACCAAGTTACTACCGACCTTGCGTCGGTACCACCGCGGGCGGTAGTACCGAGGTTATGGCTGTACTACCGCCAGGTCATTTTTTGACCAACACAGAGAGGGTGTTTGAGCGCTGCGCAGAGAAGCCGTGGTCGGTACCACCGACCACCCATGGTCGGTACCACCGACCATATGAAATTACCCTCTACGTGTTCGTGACTGTGCGGTGTCTTTCAAGCGAACTAAGGTTAGTCGATTTGACACTTTTCTCCACATCTAGCCAACTTACTTTGTGACCCTCTTCATAGTCCGGCTTACCTATAACTCAAGTTTAAAATTGAAATTTTAAACTACCACTTGAGCTAGGCATCTTTATGTCCAAAAGTATCCTACGTGCTTTGTTCACGAGATTTCAACGTTTCAAATCTTTCAAAGGACTAACACCTGCATACAAGCTTTTATAAACTGGTTAGTCCCTAATTTGATTGTCATTAATTAGCCAAAACCCACATTGGGGGCGAATGCACTTTCAGATGGATTGGTTTGTAAAGAGGGCCAAGGTGTTAGTGCGGTCATTATTTCTCCTAATGGTGCCAAATTTGAGATGCTAAGTCGGTTAGATTGTTTTTGCACCAATAATCAAGCCGAATATGAAGCTTTGTTATTCGGTTTAGAAATATTGTATTCCATGGGAATTAAACATGTTGAGGCTTATGGTGATTCCTTACTAGTGGTACAACAAGTTACTGGTGAATTTCAATGTCTAGAAGGGTCACTAAATGTGTATCTTGATATGTGCCTTGACATCATCACTCACTTTGCCGAATTCCAAATTCGACATATACCGAGGCATGAAAATCATAAAGCTAACATGTTAGCTCAGCAAGCATCTGGTTATAGTGTCAGTAGGTGTAATTTTCACATAAAAGAAAAGTCGATGCATCATTATTCGGAAATTTTGTATACAGGTCACAGAGAATTAGTTCAATCGGCTCGTCTAGCCGACCAGACTGATTTCGAACCAATTCAGTCAATCTACCTAGGTGACTAGGTTAGTTTTAAATCTACTTGGTTGGGTGGCTCGGCCGACCGGATTGACTATGAATTGAGTCAGCCAGTTCGTCCGATTGACCTGGTCGATCTTGGAACGTTTGGTCCAGTTGACTCATCTGTGAGACTTCTAAATCGGCCTGAGTCAATTATTGTTAGGAACGAGACCGATTTAGAAGATTGGAGGGCTCCCTTGTTGAAATATTTTCATAATCCAAATATTAGAGTTGATCAAAGTGTTCGGCAAAGTGTGTTCAAATATATATTGCACAATGATGAGCTTTATCGGAGAACCGCCGAAGACTTACTACTTAAGTGTTTGGGATCTGATCAAGCAAGAGTAGCTATGGGAGAGGTCCATGAAGATATTTGTGGTACGCATCAATTGGCCCCAAAAATGAAATGGTTATTGCGTAGAGCTGGGTTTTATTGGCCTACTATGATGACCGATTGTTTTCATTACTACAAAGGTTGTTTAGAATGCTAACGGTTTGGAAATATACAGCTTGCACCTGCTGCTATGCTTCATCCTATCATCAAACTGTGGCCTTTTCATGGTTGGGGGCTACACTTCATTGGCCAAATTCATCCCCTATCTTCGAAGGGACATCGTTTCGTCTTGGTCGCTATAGATTATTTCACTAAGTGGACTGAGGCGGTACCTTTGAAGAACATGACACACAAGGAGGTAATTGAGTTTATTACTGAGCATATTATACATAGGTTTGACATCCCTCTAACATTAACTACAGATCAAGGAACATCTTTTATTTCTAAAGAAGTGCGGGATTTTGCTGAATTATATAAGATAAAGATGCTCAATTCATCTCCATACTATGCTCAAGCTAATGGCCAAGTTGAGTTCAGTAATAAGACTTTGATCAAGCTTATTAAGAAGAAGATCAAGGATAACCGAGGAGGTGGCATGAGATTTTGTCTGAAGCTCTGTGGGCTCATCGTATATCAAGACATGGTGCCACGAAGGTTACTCCTTTTGAGCTAGTATATGGTCAAGAAGCAGTGTTGTTCGTTGAAGTGAATCTAGATGCATATAGGCTTGCTAAACAAAATGATTTATCCGTTGTTATGTATCATGATGCCATGATGGGCAACATTGATGAAGTGACTGATAAGAGGTTAAAGGCTCTCAAGGAGACAGAGAAAGACAAAGTTCGGGTTGCCAAAGCTTATAATAAAAAGGTAAAGACTAAGTCATTCCAAGTAGGAGAGTTAGTATGGAAAACTATACTACCACTTGGATCAAGGAGCAATAAGTTTGGCAAGTGGTCGCCAAGTTGGGAGGGTCCTTATAAAGTGATCAAAGTAATATTCGGAAATGTATATGTGCTAGAGACGTTACAAGGTGAAAGTCTCCCAATAACAATAAATGGAAGGTATTTGAAAAAAATACTTTCCAAGTGTTTGACAAGAAGCCTGAGTGCCTTTCAAACAGTGGCTGATACATGTATCACCCTTAAAACAAAAATGACCAATATGCATATTTATCCTTGGTTACTGAATAACCGATGAGCTGGACATCGTTGTTGTTTGGTTTGTTTTTAGGTTCTACTAAAGATCACCTACAAACAGGGGCATATGTTGACACTCAAAAGTGTCATAAGCATATAGGGAGGCTAGAAAATGTATTCGGTTCATAATATTTTGGGGGCCGAATTCATCTTCTAATATTTTGTATCTAAAAGGTCGGATATTCTAAGCGAAATTGATCTGGTCGCTTGAATCCCTTATTGTTGTAAGTGTATTCCGACCAGCTACAAGGTTTCTGACCAGGTGACACTGGTCGGAAGCGTTAGAATGGTGATGAACGCCAGTTTGTGATCATTGAGATATCAGTTTAAGGATCTTTTCTCTAATTTCACTGAGATTATGAAGATCTTTTAATCGATTTAGTCGGTTTGGGCTATTATTTATTAAAGCTCATTGAACCGATTTAATCGGTTTGAGGATTGGTTGAATCGAGTTTACCTTTTTTTAGTCCAGATTGGACTCTTGGATTCCATATTCTGATAGAATCTGGATAGGAAACTTGGAGATCAATCTGAAGATGTTTCTTATTGGGATAAGACCAACCCCCTCTCTATATATGAGAGGATTATGGTCGATTGAGGCATCCAACCCTAATCGGTCAAAATCAATCTACTATACCCCTTACCCTTTTTCCCCTCTATCTTGCTGTTCGACGCGTCTTCCGACGAGATTTGGCGGTGTTCTAGGCGGCCTTGCTGGTCCTAGGACAACCTCTACGTGTTTCTCCCCGACGGGTCTTCTCGGGAGGAGTTCTAGAGTTATCAACACAAGGGATCAAATCCTAAACTGATCTAAGTCGGTCCTTAGATCGGTTTTCATTAGTTTAGCCAGGTCTCTTGTTGTCTCAGGTTGATCTGCAACCTCTTCAGGCGTTCTAGCCCTGCTAGTGTGTGATTCGGATCACTTCTGACGTTAACAACTGGAATCATGTCCCTACTCTATATTCTTCCTTCACATTCATTCACCCGCGTCTATAGTTCAATTGAATCAATTTTCTCAAGAGTTGAGATAACGAGATAATGTTTTTTTCTCTTGAAGATATTTTAAGTTTCCAGTAAAAAATTCTTTCTTCTATTCTGAAGTATCTTGAGTTGTCCATTTCTCCTTCTCTTCATCTCTTACATCTTTTCACTTTAAATTTGAAACTTACAAGGCATTTCTTTCTTTTGTTTGTCTATTCCACAGTTTTGGTAGTCTTTTACATTATTCTCATTTTAAACTTAAAGCTTTCACCATATTATTTATGTCATGGTCTGACCATTTAGACTATCTGCACTGAATCCTGTAAACACGTCATAGAGGAGCATATAGTGTATGAAATTGTTGCAGCGGGATCCGGTAAAACATCCTGGAGAACATCTCGTCCGCTATGCGTGGAGGAGGTAGCGTGCGTCCGCTACCTGCTCAGGTGCTGTTGTTCTGCATCAGATGAGATGAAGAGAAGCAGACCCCACTATTTCAACTATCCAAAAATATGTTTTAACTCACAAACCAAGATCCCAAATTAAATTTCGATTACACCATTAAATTTGTTTCAATAAATCCTTCAAAATAAGATGTCACATGGATATATTTTGATAATGTTTTTACAGACATGTGGGTCCTATAATGGATAGAGGATGATATAGAAGATGGATGGGTGTAGAAGAATTGCGTATAGAGGAGAAAATCTTGATAACTAGGATGAATTTAGAGTATGAAGAGTACGATCAGTCTTAAGCCTGCTCTTGTCGCAGCACACGTGTTTGTATTCCATCTTATTTTAACTCACAATAGCTATCTATCTAAATTTGATTAATCTACGATCAATTTTTATATAGACTAACAAAAAACATTTGTCCGGTGTACCGGGACGTATTATTTATTGTCGGTAGTCGTCGCAATAGGCAATAGCAAATATGTTTATATGTTGCAACAAGATGTATTATTGTGTGGTCATCCAAAAGATATCTCTCTTTGTTTAATTTTAATTGGACCAACCTTATTTATTTTAACTAAATATTAAGGTCTATAATAAATGCAGGTGTAGTAAAGTATTATCCGAGCAATGATTGAATTTATTAAAACAACGGATTTTTAGAAAAAAATATGATAGTGATGGTGGAGCTACCTAGAAGAGGTGGTGCAGCCTGGTTATGCTAGCACTATCCTATGTTAGAATCTGATACCCTAATTATACGTAGCAGCCCTCGGATCTTTGAAAGAATGTTGCGAATATGACACAAGCTAGCACCGTATCAAGAACAATGTAGTCGAATCGCGTAGAAAACCCTAGATGATGATGAAGCAACCACGACAAAAGATTAGGATTTGGCGAAGCCGACCGCAAATTCTATTAACACAACTCCAAAAGAGTACAAGTGATTGCCGCTCTCTCACAACTCTACTTGATCCTCCAGACCCACCAATTCTTGTCCTATACAAGAATCTAGTGCAATAGAATTGTCTAGCCTAATCTTCTTGTGTGCTCCTAATTGCTCCGTACAAGCCTTGGATGAGATCCCTTGTGTTGGCTTGGTTATCTTTCTTGATCTTGTTGTGATACCTATGGCCTCTACCCCTTGATTTATATAGTCCCCTCCAAGACCCTCATACATGCAAAAAGGAGCCCTACTCCTAGTAACTAGAAGTCCTAATAACACACCTTTCTTAAGTCCTATTCTAAGTAGGATTTGAGTCACCATACAACAATCTCTACCTTGACTCTAATCCTTTGAAGTCATCGTGCTCCTCCAAGAATTTGCTCCAAATCGGCTCCTTTTTTATTTATACTCCCACCTCGAGAGTGCCTCCACCATAGAGGCTCATGCACATCACCACAATATGCGTGTCAGTTCCAGGCTGGACTATCGGAACCTTCCACCTGAGAGCTCCATCGTTGTGTAGTTTGGTTAACCACACCACCTTCTCCTTTGGCCCTCCATGCCATAGGTCTGTACCGCCTTCGATCTCCACCTACTCATTGGTACTGCGTGGTTGGTCCGACCACGTCTTCCTTCTTTCAACAACTCATAGCTTCGCCTCTACGATTGTTAGATTTTGCAACCGTCTTTGTAGCCTTGCACTTGACCACAATTGAGATTTGAGCACCTACCGTTGATGAGACGACTTCCTTCTCCTGATTAGGATTTTTACCAAATCTCCCCATGGTTGCACCACCCATAAGATTTTCTATCACTCGGTATCCTCCATTAATTCATATACTTTTCATAATTACCTGCCCTTTGCAAGTAACTCGCATGACTCCACCTTGAAGTGATAATTCACAACCTTGGAGTTCTAGCGACTTCACAGATATTAGATTCTTTTCAATCCCGGGATATACCGAACTCCTGTCAGTGTGTAAAGTGTTCCATTATGCATCTCCAATGTAATTGTTCCCACCTCAGTGACTGCATACTCCTAGCAATCCACTAAGTGAACAATTCCATTCGATGGGTGTAGAGATCCTTCGTCAAACATCTCCCTCACTGAACATATATGAAAACAGATTCCTGAATCTAATATCCAATCATGAATAGTACCTGGTTGACTGACGATAAGTACGTCACCTTCATCCTCACTTGCCACTGAGCATGTTCCTCTCATAGTCTTCAAACATGGACAATCCTTTATCATGTGACCCTCCTTGTCACATAGATAGCATGTACGTTGTCCCTTGCTCTTGCTTTTCTTCTTCGCATGATTCTTAACTTTTCCTGCTCCACTTGAAACAGTCAATCTTGCGGCTTCTTCAAGGACTCTGCCTCCAGTAGATATGCATCTGTCTCGTTGAAGTTAAGAGTAGTCTTCCCGACGAGAATATTCATCACTAGCTGCTCCCACGATGGTGGTAAGGATGAAGCCAATATGATGACTTTATCGTTCTCCTCAATTTTCTCATCCACACTAATCAGCTATGTGACAAGCTTGTTGAAGACATTTAGATGGTCAACGAATCGTGTACCTTCCTCCATGCGTAACCTAAATAGTGGACGCTTCAGTACTGTTGACACGAAAATATGGAAGAGGTGCCAACAAACTCGACCACGGTCCTCAGAAGTCGTGCAGAGTAAGGTCTTTGACCTCCTGGACCTTCAAGAGATGGTGGTGCCGAATCTTGATGAGAACGACTCCGGACGTGCCAGTCAATTTGACCTGCAATTCACAAGGAAAAGAAAAAGACGTTAAATCCTGGAACCTGCCAGTTTGATGCTAGACAGTTTCAAATTATGCGGCTCCGATATAGCCATTATCGTAGGATTTTGACTACAAAGTCAACTCCCAAGAAAATATTATAACATTGATATAAACAGAAGCAAAACGGCTATTAAGAATATAAAAGAACATCATAAAAGAGAACAACCGATTAGTTTATCATATGGAGAAAATAAAGATCTATGTACATGTTAAGACAACATAAAACCAGTGAATCGACTAATCGTATCGACAATTCTATTCGTTAAAAGTGGGGTGTTTCCATGCAGCCGTAATAACCAATAGGTCGATAAAATAACTTGAACATCAACAGTGGGGTGTCTCCATGCAGCCATAATGATGACCAAGTTAAATCACGTCCGATATGATAAGTAGATTCACTAGCTTTAGGCCATTTAAACATATACACTATGAAGAAAGCATAACTGGATCGGCTATTTTAGCCGATACAGGGTCCATGAGGCACGAACAAGGTCTATCTGTCGAAACCATGGTTCGATCTAGGATCGAGCAAATCTAATCTAGCATGCATATCAGTGGGGTTCGGAAATACAACTGTAATAAGCATGGCAAATCAAATCTACTTGTTCTTAGATCAAACCATAATTTAAACAGATATCTCGAACACACATCATGTAACAATCAAGATTGACAAAAAAGTCAATGAGAAGCTTAGATCGGCTATTTCCTTTAATATAAGCGTGTGAAACCTTTAGACAGCCGAACTAAACAACTTTTAGGCTTATGTTGTCAATCTTGATTGGGCAAGATATTATCGAAAAGAAGAACAAAACATTAAGAGCATAAACAATATCGATAACTTAATGAATCTATTAGATTGTCAAAGCTAATAGAGCCGATAACTAGTGAAGATCGACTAAAGCAAGAGATTGATCAGTCAAGACAGTCTTACAAAAGACGAGCTTAAACCGATAACTAACTCATGTCATAGCTAAACAAGACTTTGGTCGATGCCAAATACAGCCTTATTGAACAATAACACAAGCCATTGGTGAAACTTACAAGCAAACCGGAGGTCGGTCTAGCCGATGCAGTCCTGCCTGGTTGAAGGTTCCGCCGGGTTCTACCTTACTCCTACTCCTAGGGTTTTGGCCGGTGGCCGATGTATTGATTGATTTAAGATATCCTTTACAAAAATCGGGTTTCTAGCTATTTATAACCCAATAGACTCATATCCTAACACGACTAGGATATATCACAATAAAAGGCGACCCGAACTTGAACTCCTTTGGTCGAGCCCGATTCGTCTTCAAATCCCGTCACGTCTGGCCCACACGAATTTTCCTGGTCGTGTCTGGATTCAAGCAGGCTTCTTTTATTTTTTCTGGCCGATCTTTACTTTTAACAAATCAGTCGTCTGTGCTTACAAAATGAAATCCTTGTTGATCAAAATCTGGTGTAAACACATGCCCCCCAATTTTGGGATAAAATTCAATTTATTCTGAAATTTGAGTTTTCCCCTTTCTTCCTTCACCATCTTTTAATATTTCAAATGATTACGGCTCAAAAGATTCTTCATCAGACAGTATCTCGATTGATTAATGTGAAAGGGCTACTCCTTCTTGGGAACCGCACCATGACTCAACACTTCACTTGATTACTCTGTACGCACAGTACAAAATGACGTCTTTTCGTCTTCGGAGATTGATTTTTTAGTATAAATCCCAACTCCGCCTCCACTTTCAACTGTACTTGGAGCATAATCATTTGACATCTTCACCTTCCATTCCAATAGTCTTTCTTCTTTCATAAGAAAAATTCTCCTTTTCCTCCTTTTTATCAATGGCGAATCCCAACCACGACAAGCGTCCAACAGAGGAGGAAGTGGATTCCTATCGTCGTCCTCAGCGTCGCGCTAGGTGTGTTTCTTCTTGCATTAGTCGATCTTGATATTTCCTCACCGGTTCTTTGAATCCGATCTGATATTTTTTCATTTTTCATCCAGGACCGATGTAGGTCCCTCCAATACTGCTGCCGTCTTGGAACCTCCTCCAGGAATGGAGTCGGTATCAGAAACTCCCTCCTCCGAGAGTTCCGAGTCGACGGCCGCCCGCCATTACCATCGAATGACGGAGATGCGAAACCTCCATTCTGAGGCCACTATTAGAATCTATTTGCTTGAAGACCACATCACTCAGCTTCAGAAGGCACTAGAAGATGCAGAGGCAAAAGCCTCTCAGGCAGCTCAGCAACGTGCCGATTCTGATGCACGTGTTGCTAGTAACTTTTCTTTTTACAAATTTTTTCCTTACTAAAATTCTTCTCTTCAACTTTTGATGTGTTCTCGATGTTCGTCATTCGGTCCATCTTGTAGACCTGACCGTGCGTCTGGAGGCCCTCCAGGATGCAGGGAATGAGGCAGCCGTAAGGGTGCATGAAGTTTCCCTCCACGGTGTCCGCCATGGTGTCGCCCAGGTCTACACCGGCCAAGATTTAGGTGACCTCGAGATCACCCGGAAATTAGTCATGCCATGAAGGTGAACTTTGATAGCATCGTTGGAGCAATCGAGGAGATAACAGAAGCCACCCCTTCTGTATTCATAGTGGATAAAGTCTCCGAGTAGATTGTTAGGGTCAATCTCTTTGTAAGAAATCTGCTTGTGAATATAATGAAGCTTTTCTACCTTCCTGCGACTCTTCTGTGATTAGACCCATCGAGGTCTTTTGAATTCAGAAATCCACAATTTCAAATTTTTGTACTAAAGGCGACGCTTCTGTTGCATCGACTATTTACTCTATTGTCGAAGGCGATACAATACATATCAGCTATATTTTGGTATGAAGGCGATACAGTTATATCGGCTATTGAAGGACCGGATTGGCGACCAGAGGGGGGGGGGGGGCGTGAATGGGAGCCTCAAATTTCAACTCGTGAAATAGATGGCCCTTGTCCTAGAAAATCACTCAAAAGACAAAGACTCGAAACAACCGGTGAGTTCACGACCTACGAATAGGTGGATACCCTAGGAGATGTCCTAGTGGTACAGCGAAACTACCGGAGAAACCCCAAAACCAAGTGCCAAAGCCGCAAAGCAAAACTGCAAAATCTGCAGGTTCGTGGACTGTCCGGGGCTAGGGTCCCGGACTGTCCGTAGTAGAACCCCGGACTGTCCGCACCTGGGTGCCGGACTATCCGTCGACAAAACTGAAAAACCAAACAGTTCTGCAAGTCTGCTGGAGAGGTCCCGGACTGTCTGCGGGTTTGTACCGCGGACTGTCCGCCATTCACTTGACAGTGAACAGTACGTCAGGGGGCTGCACATGACTAACCTAAAGCAAACCCGATGCGCGGACTGTCCGCCGTCAGGGCGCGGACTGTCCGCCGTCAGGGCGCGGACTGTCCGCGACCACACAGAAAGCACAAAAACTGCACGGCTCAAACACAAAATCGAATCAACCTTCACCAAATCGAAAGGGGCTTCGATCAAACTCCTCCCAAGTGTTCCTCTACGTATTGGGGTGCTAATCCTAAGAAATCATCGCACCAAACCAAGTCAATCGAGAGAAATCCAAAGAAGACCGGAAAAGGGGGAAGAACAAAGAACGAACGCGATTTTAGCCCGATCTATGTCTACAAGAGGTTAGGGGAGAAATCCTTCGGTGGAAAGAAGAAGCTCACGACATAGAACAAAATGATTCAAGTGAATCGAAAATCATCTCACGGAGATGGAGAACGAGTCAAGTCTCCGGGAGAGGAAAAACTAAAACGCAAGGAACACAAACACAAAACGCAAATCGATTTCAATTCCAGCCGAAACTCCTCCACACGAGGAGACAATGAGATTACGGTCTCGTTTCCTCAAAATCCAAATACACAGAGGTATGATTCACCATCTCTGTGGATCACAGGTAGCGAGGTATGATTAGAACCTAAGCGAGGGCTAGAGAAAGAGAGCTCAGGCAATTGTGGCTGCAAGGATAGGGAGAGAGGAGGGGCGCCTCTCTTATTTATAGCCTAATAACAATAGTCCCCTTCTACCCCTAGATACAAGAGCGAAGCGGCCAACCCTAGGGGTATCCCGGTCCAACTCTGAAGAGTCGCGATCCGACGGTCACGCGCCTTCCTCATCCTTAGCTTTGCCTCAACGCAAGCCTCTGGATGCCGCCACGTGTCGTCCTATCAACCGCCGCGCCTTCCTTGTAGATAGCTTCGCCGCCGCGCCAGCCTCTCCACGCCGCCACGCATCGATCGTCCTTTTTGGACCTTCCCTCGGTTTTGTGGCTGAAACCGGGAAACCTGTCCTCCGGCTGAGTTTTGTGGCCCAAACTCAAAAACCCATGAGCCCAGGTTTTGAGGCCCAAACCTGGAAACCGTCCTCACCGAGTTTTGAGGCCCAAACTCGGAAACCCGCCACCCCGAGTTTTGTGGCCCAAACTCGGAAATCGTCGTGGGTAGTTTTTCAAGGCTCAACTACCAAACCCGTGCCATAGACGGGATGTGGTTTGCACACCTCGAGTTCCAGCACCGATGCCGATGCATGTCCAGCCTCCACGCCGGGCACAGTGCATTCGCCTTCCTTCTCGGCCTCTCGCCAAGTGTCACGACGCCATCACCTTCCTCCCGACTCGGCCGATGCACTGCACATCCGCATGTGCTCTTGCTTGTCGATGCCACGTGCTAGCTACCACAGCTGGTCCTCAGGCTCCCGGTCTGTCGGTCCAAGCCTCATGTCCGCCCTTCACCGCTCCCGGTCTGTCGGCACGACACGTCTCTACTTGACCTTCACCTCACCTTCGACCACTGTCTCCGAGCTCCACACCTGCACATCAACATAACCAAGAGACATGTTGCCTGTTGACCGATCACTCATCACTCAGGAAGGGAACCACAAGGGCACATATCAACCTTGTGTTCGCAATCTCCCCCTTGATGAGTGCATCGTCAACACATCATATCCATAACCAAAGATAAAAAGAAAATAGAAATAGATATAAGAGGAAGCTTACCCAACATGTTCAAAAGCCAAGGAAAAGGCCAAAAGACGAACAAGTCAAGATAAGCAAAGCTTGGTCCCCAAAGACATGGGCAACGGTTCGACACAACCAAGCAAAGGATCAGAGCAACAACTCAAAAACGAGCAAAAACTCGATCAAGAAGAGCGCAGAAACTTGGTTCCCAAAGACATGGGCAACAAGCTCGATGCAACCAAGTCAAGAACAAGCTAGTCCTCAAGAAGAGGCAGAAAGGGCTCAACACCACTAGCTGAAAGCTCGATACCAAAAGAGGCTGAAACATTGCCTCCAAAAGCACGAACTGCTAGTCTCTCAAGATAGAGGCACAAAGACTCAACACAACTAGCAGAAGACTCGATACCAATAAAAAACAGCCAAAAACTGGTGGAAATAGCTAGTCCCTCAAGACAAAGGCACAGAGGCTTGACCCAACTAGCTGAAAGCTCCATACCAATTGAAGGCCAAATCAAAAAGAAGCAGAAAAAGCTCCCCTTCACTTAAAGAACTACCCCTCAACAAGTGAAGCACAAGAATTGCAAATTGTCACCACACCATAAAAATTCTCCCCCTCGGGGGCAACTTGCAAGCAAAAGAGAATAGAAAGGAGCTCAAACAAGCAAAACAAAGCTAAGCCATGCCTATCGGAGTCAAGCAAATGCATATGAGTAAAAAATGCATGTTAGCAGCTTCAGGTATATAGTCGATAGAGTGAAAGAATGCTCTAAAGAGTGCTGATCTGATTACTCGGCAATCAAGCAAAAAATGCTAGCAAAGGCTCAAACTGATCACAAAATACAAAATATGAACTCATAAGCTTAGTGAGCAGTTTTAAGCCGTTTAGAAAGGGGTTTCACCATCAAACTAGCACTGAACATGTATAGACATGAAATCAAACAAGTGGTAAACATGTATACAAGGTGAACTACCCCTAGCACAGCTCAATCATCATGCTATAGAATGAAACATAGACTTGTGTTTTCATATTTTATCAGAGAAAATGCAGCGGCTATTACACAAGATCAAATTTAGCATGTGATTGGGAGAGGTTGATGAAGGACCGAAAGTGCTATCAGAAAGCGACCAGAGGGGGGGGGGTGAATGGGAGCTTCAAAATTTCTTCTCAGAAACTTGTAGCCATTGTCCCGAGAATCAACCCCAAGAGCAAACCTAGAGCTTGCGAGTGTCCACGACCCTAGATGTAGGGTGGATGCTTCCGAGAAGCACAGCGAGACACTACACAACTCTAAAAATCCAACGCAAAAGCCGGAAACCAAAACCGACAACGGACGAACAAGCGCGGATGAAAACGTGCTAAAGACATAGCATCGGACACTGGCTTGCGTCCGATGGTCAGGCACCGGACGCGTCTGATGCGAAATGACCCTCTCTGGAACCTTACTGGACAAGCATCGGACGCTGGCTACAGTGAAACCCTAGCGTCCGATGCTTGAACCCCGGACGTGTCTGATGGCAACGGACGCTCCGATGGTCAGCGTTCGATGCTCCTTAAAAATACTGTCAGATGATACGTGGCATCTGACGCGTCCGATGTGATGAACACAACGTCCGATGCCCCCGACTCGAGCGTCCGATGCCCCCGAACCAGCACTGTTCTTCTGCGGATTCAACCCGATCTCCTCCGAATCAAAAGCTCTAAGGCTTAGACTTGGTATGAGGAGTTCCAAGGAGGTTAGTGAGCTATCCCAAAGAGATCATGGCTCGAACCTAACTCCAAATCGGTGAATCGAAAGAATTCGGGGGAAAAGGAGCAAAACTTGATTCGAAACAAAAATCGACCGATCTACTAGCTCATGAGGTTAGAGGTGAATTCCTTCGGTGGAAAGAAGTGCCTCATGATCTAGAACAACTTAGTTCAAATGGAATCGAAAGAGACACATCGAGTAGGGAGATCGATCACCGGGAAAATCGTGGAGAAAAGCAACCCGCAAAGAACAACACCAAAACGCGAATCACAACCATGAATTTGTAACCGTGTGGCTACCACACGCTACAACAGTGAGATTACGGTCTCAGTTCCTCAAAATCTCATGGACACAGAGGTATGGTTCTCTATGGATCTCAGTAGCTACAACAAGGATTGGGAGAGTAGGAAAACCCTATGTGAAGAATAACAAATAACTGAGATTGTTTGGGAGGTGGGTGTCTCCCCCTACTTATCCTATTTCTAATTCCCACTCTACCCCTACTTAATTACAGAGCTAACCCGCTAAATCCTAAGGTTATTCTGGACCAACTCGAAGTAGATGCTGATCCGACGGCCACGCCCGCACAACTGGTAGCGTTGCCTCGACGCAACCTCACCGATTGCCGCCACGTGCCGCCTCCGCTCTGCTCGTCCTTTTCACGGACCACGCCCCCGGTTTTGAGGCCGAAACCGGAAAACCTGTCTTTACGACCAACCCTCGGTTTTGAGGCCCAAACCGGGAAACCAGCCGTCCATCGCCTCAGTTTTGTGGCCCAAACTCAGAAACCCGCCAGCGCTCAGGTTTTGAGGCCCAAACCTGGAAACCGTCCTTAGCCCGAGTTTTGTGGCCCAAACTCGGCAAACCCACAGCACCCAGGTTTTGTGGCCCAAACCTGGAAACCGTCCACCGGTGGTTTTTCTGTGGCTCAACCACCAAACCGAGCCGTAGAAGGGATGCACCGCCCGTGCACCCCGTCCACACGCAAGTCTTCGCTCATCGCTGTCCCAGGCTGTCAGCCACCACAGTTGATCCTCAGGCCACCGGTCCCTCAGTCCAAGCGTCACGTCCGCCCTTCACCGCTCCCGGTCCATCGACACGACACGTCTCTACTTGACCTTCACCTTACCTTCGATCACTGCCTCTGTGCTCGACACCTGCACAACACAAGCCAAAGAACATGCGCATCACAACCGTTGACAATCACTCATCACTCGAGACTCGTCATACACCCAATGTATCCACAATCTCCCCCTTGATGAGTGCATTGTCAACTACCAACACAAATCATAATAAAGTAGAAGAAAGAAGAAGGAGGAGAAGAGAGAACTCGACCAAATGACCCAAAAGCATGGCAAAGCCGAAGAAGGTCATGTGGAAAGAGCAAGACAACTTGGTTCCCAAAGACATGGGCAACGGCTCGACGCAACCAAGCAAAGCAAAGCTAGCCCTCAAGAAGAGGTAGAACAGGCTCAACACCGCTAGCAGGAAAGCTTAACACCAATTGAAATATTAGTTGACAATCAAGCAAAATAGAGCTAGCCCTCAAGAAGAGGCAGAACAGGCTCAACACCGCTAGCGAGAAAGCTCGATACCAACTGAAGGAATGCCAGAATGCCAACTGAAAAGCAAAAGAGCTCGATACCAAAAGAAGAGCATATAGGCAAAGTCGCTAGTGCCTCAAGAAAGAGGCAAAGGCTCAACACAACTAGGCAAAGTCGCTAGTCCCTCAAGAAAGAGGCAAAGGCTCAACACAACTAACTACCAAAAATGCTCCGAACCAATTGGAAATTCATCAGACAAAGCGAGCAAACTCCCCCTCCAATAGTGCACATCCCCTTATGTATGATTTGACAAAATTCTCCCCCTTAGTTGATAATGCACTATCAGGCAAACTTCTCCCTTCCAAATGCATATTAGTCAAAAATGCAAGTTAGCAGCTTCAGGAATATAGTCAATAGAATGAAAAGATGCTCTACAAAGTATAACTCCAATGACTCAACAATAAGCATACATGCTAGCAAAGGCTCAAGCTGATCACCAAATACGGAATATGAACATATGAGCAAAGTGAGCAGTTGTGGCCAAAAAGGTATTCACCATCAAAATAGCACTAAACATGTATAGACAGGAAGTCAAACAAGTGCTAAACATGTATACAAGGTGAACTACCCCTAGCAAAGTTCAATCATCATGCTATAGAAAGAAACATAGACTTGCGTATTCAAATTTTATCAGAGTTGCAGCGGTTAAATTACACAAGTTCAAATTTCAGCATGTGATTGCGAGAGGTTGAAGGCTTGTCATTGCCTAACTTTTCAACCAAGCTAAGCCTATGCAGAAGCAATCAAAAGCTTAAAGCGTCGGTTTCGGTCATACACTACACGGCTCAAGTTGAACTCAAAGTGCAGTGAGAAACAGTCTCGATATCGTGTTGTGTTGACAAGCAATCCCATCTCGATCTTTCCAATTCACTTAACTTGGTTCAATTTTATGGCAGAATATGAACATACCAAGCAAGTGAAACACTCAGAACTAGAGACATAGCAACCTAGCATATATGATAAGCACAAGTGAATTCAACACATTCTACACATGCTAGTTGCATATCTCAATGGTGAACAATTTCAAGTTTTATGTTCATTAAGTAAATTCACCAAAATAGCTTAGCTCACAACATGTATCAGTGATCAGAAAGAGCATAAGCTACAAGCATCATCATATAGCATCAGAGCATACTAGATAGAGCATAATCACATTCTAAAGATTATATATATGAAGCTCGAAATGCAAAATGCATGATGAAATGCAAAGACTAACGAAAACGAAAGAAAAGAGAGTCAGTCAATGATACAATAGACAAAATGTTTCCCCCATCTAAAAGGGGAAACACACACCAAGCTCATCTCTCAATCTAGCAAAGGTTGATTGGTCCAAAGGTTTGGTAAAAATATCTGCCAACTGATGATGAGTATCGACATGGCGAAGGTCGATATCACCCTTCTCATAGTGGTCTCGCAGAAAATGGAAGTGCACATCAATGTGTTTGGTCTTAGAATGCAACATGGGGTTCTTAGCAACGCTAATAGCACTCGTGCTGTCACAAAGCAAAGGAACGTGAGAAAAGCTCAGATCAAAATCATGCAAAGTGGCCATCATCCAAAGAAATTGAGAACAATAGCTAGCCGCAGCAACATACTTAGCCTCTGTGGTAGACTGGGCAACGCTAGACTGCTTGCGAGAAGACCAGGATACAAGAGAAGAGCCAATAAACTGGCAAGTCCCAGAAGTGGACTTGCGATTAAGTCGGCAACCAGCAAAATCGGCATCAGAATAACCGCAAAGGGAGAGGGTGGAGGAAGCAGAATACCAAATCCCAAGCTCTGGAGTGAAGCATAAGTACCTCATAATGCGCTTGACCGCCTGACGGTGAGAGGTGCGCGGCGACGACTGAAATCGTGCGCAAAGACACACCGTGAACTGAATGTCCGGGCGTGGGCCGTCAGGTACAACAGCGACCTGATCATACTCCGGTACTCCTTCTGGTCTACAGCTTCTCCATCCTTGTCCGCATCCAGGGCTGTCGTGGTTGACATGGGTGTTGGAAGAGGCTTGGCCTCACCCATATCAAACTTCTTCAGGATGTCCTTGGTATACTTGCCCTGGTGCACAAACATCCCCTCTCGGGATTGTTTGATTTGCAATACGAGAAAGAATGTCAACTCGCCCATCATGCTCATCTCAAACTCCCTGCTCATAAGATCTGCAAACTTGGCAACCAAAGCGTGAGAAGAACCACCGAAAATGATATCATCCACGTAAATCTGGACCAAGAGAGTGTCATTGCCTTGCTTGAGGAGAAAGAGCATTTTATCAACACATCCCATTTTAAAACCCTTAGCAAGCAAAAAGGTTTTCAACCTATCATACCAGGCTCTAGGGGCTTGTTTCAAACCATACAAAGCTTTGTGAAGTTTAAAAACATGGTTTGGAAACTTGGGATTTTCAAAACCGGGGGGGTTGTTTCACATACACTTCCTCTTCTATGTAGCCAGTTTAAGAAGGCACTCTTGACATCCATTTGAAAAAGTTTAAACCCTTTGGATGCAGCAAAAGCCAAGAGTATCCTAATCGCCTCCAAACGAGCTACAAGAGCAAAAGTCTCCTCATAGTCTATCCCCTCCTTCTGACTATACCCCTGGGCTACAAGTCTGGCCTTGTTTCTCACAATGTGTCCATCCTCTCCTTGTTTGTTTTTGAAAACCCATTTTGTACCAATAGGGTGACACTCAGGAGGAGGTGGAACCAAAACCCAAACCCAATTTATTTCAAATTTTTTAACTCCTCATGCATGGCATTAACCCAATCTGGATCAGATAAAGCATGTCCAACATCTCGGGGTTCAAAATCAGCAACAAATGCAGAATGAGCAAAGTGAGAGATTTGCGGTGACCTTGACCGAGTGACACGTTCGTCGATGCTGCCGATCATCTGTTTAGGCGGGTGTTGGCGCTGAATGTGTCGTGGCGCCTTCTGAGCTGAAGAAACCTCCCCCTCAATAGGAGCTGGCGCCTCCTTGGGTAAAAATGGTACATCCCGAGGTGGCGGATCCCATGGCCCCCAAGTAGTCGACGAAGAGGGGTTGGGGCCGTGAGTTGTCGTAGTAGAAGCCGATGCTTGCGGCACAGCAGGTGGAGGTGGTGCTGGATCATCCACCCCTTCAGCACCCTCGTCCTCATCATCAAAAAGAGGCTCGCCAACCTCATGATCACCTGCACGCTCAAAACGAGAAAAAGGACAAACCATGGTCTCGTGAAAGGTGACATCAGATGTCTCCATGACTCGGTTAGTATCAAGGTTAAGTACACGATATGCGCGAGTGTGAGTGCCATAACCCAAAAATACACCGTCTGAAGAACGAGATTCAAATTTGTCCAAGTTGCCTTTCTTGAGTATAAAACAGTGGCAACCAAAAACTCTAAAATAACTCACTTTGGGCTATTTTCCAAAACGCAACTCATAAGAAGTCTTTTTCAAGAAAGCTCGGAGAAAAATGCGATTGGAAATATAGCATGCATTGTTCATAGCTTCGGCCCAATATCGCTTAGGAGTCCTATGCTCATCGAGCATCGTCCTGACCATCTCTACAAGGGTCCGATTCTTCCTCTCTACAACACCATTTTGTGGCAGTGTGTAGGGGGAAGAAAACTGATGCTCCAAGCTCAAAGAGTAACACAACTTCTCAAAATCCGAGTTCTTGAACTCAGTACCATTATCACTTCGAATAGCCCGCATCGAGTTCATAGGGAACTCGTTCTGAAGACGCAAAATCAGATTGCGGACAAAAGAGAAAGTCTCAGTTTTCTCAGCTAAAAAGAAAACCCACGAATATCTCGAAAAGTCGTCAACAACAACAAGCACATACCACTTCCCCCCAACCGAGCTCACCCGAGCCGGACCAACAAGGTCCATATGCAAAAGCTCTCCAGGGCGCTTGGTCATAACTTGGTTCATAGGATGGTGGGGAGCGGCAACCATCTTCCCATGTCTACAAGAATGGCAAACAAGATCCTTCTCCATGCATAACTTGGGCAATCCTCAGATTAGGCCAAGTGAGCTAAGCCTTGCAAGCAAGTCGAAGCTCAAGTGACCAAGTCTCCTATGCCACTTCCAAAGATCATAGGAGGAAGGACTAGCCAAAAGACAACGAGAAATGCCAAAAGACTCCGAGAAATTCGCACGAAAGACTTTCCCAAAGGGTGAAATCAAACATACAAGATTGCCCTGAGGATCCAAAATATGACTGAGATTATGTTTAAAACGAATCTCATAGTCATCATCAAAGAGTTGCGAAACAGAAAGAAGGTTAAAATGCAAGTTAGAAACAAGAGCAACATCGCGCAACACAAAATGCTCATTAACTCGCACCGACCCATGAGACAACACTTTACCTTTACTATTGTTGCCGAAGGTGATAAACTCCTTTTCGGCAACTGGACTAAGACTGGAGAACCACTTGGCGTTTCCGGTCATATACCTCGAGCACTCGAAATCCACCAACCAAACGTTCTCCAATCGCTTTACCTACATAAATAAAAATACATAGGGTGAGCATACGGTCCAACACTGGGGTAAGTAAAATGGGAATTATACCAGTGTTGGGCCGGCTGCTCAAAAGAACGGTCAGCAGAAAAACCATTCCTAGCACGCCTACGGGGAAAGCGATCACCACGCTGAGGAAAACGTGGTCCGCTAAGGGAAGAGCGTCCACCGCGATACTCAAAACGCGGTGGAGGGAAACGCTCAACAAAGCCACCGCCACAGGGTCCATAGCCCACAAATATAGGCTCCCGCCGGGCACGACCTCCTTGCGCCCTAGGCCTAGGACCTTGAGGCATTGGACCACTAGGCCTAGCTGCTCTCCTCTGAACATTCGACACATGTACATCATGGAAAGGATGGTATATGTTCGCATTGTTCATCTCCATGGCACGGTGCTCCTCTCTCTTGCGCCGAAAGCAAAACTCCCTCAAGTGTCCATCTCTCCCATAGTGCTCACAATGGTACCTCACCGCTCTCATAGGGGGTTGTTGGTACTCACGGTAGTGGGTGTGGATCACTTTGCCCTTCTGTGGCCTGAGCTCCTCCTGGATAGGTGGCATGGTGTCCAGCTTGTTTTGGAGGTGGTTTGGTTTTGGAGCCCATGTCTGTTTCTTGGGTGTAGCTCTAGGAGGTTCAACAAACACACCATCCTTAGTGTTAGGCTTGAGAGGCTCTTTGGGTGAAATCTTGGTAAGCTTGGGAGTAGTGGTGGAGTTGGGCTTCTCACACGGGTTAAGACCACTCGACTCTCCAATCTTGCCAAAAGATGAAGCACACTCAACACCCTGAGCAAAACCTACACCTCGACCTCTAGCAGCATGCTTGAATTGGGCAATCATCATCCCAAGCTGCGGCTCACCACAAGACACCCATGACAAGATGGTCCGAAGGTATGTGTTTTCTTCCTCGGTTTGCATCTTGTCATGCTTCACATTAGCAATCTCCATCTCCAAACCCTCACACAAAACACACCTAGACACACAAGTGCTTCCCGAGCTGGCCTTCTCAAGAGACATAATCTTGGCATTCTTCTCTGCCAACTCGGATTGCAAGCCTGCACAAGACTTGCACGCACCCAGCAACCCCGGTCTAGCCTTCAGCTCATCCATCTCTCCAACCAAAGCAACATACTTCCCCCTCAAAGTGAGAAGGTCAGTCATGTGCTTGGAGCACATCTCACACTCGTCCTCCTCAGACACAACAACGGTGGACTTGACAGATTCAAGCTCCATCACCGTGTCCTCCCACTTATGCCTAAACTCCTTCCGCTCTCTAGCAGCATGCCTAAGCAACTTATCTTGACTAAGAAGGGCAGCAATAAGTTTCTCGACCTCAGCAGAAAGCTCGTCGGGGGTCTGAGATACCTGGGAGGTGTCATCGTCGTCGTTGTCATTCTGAGGGATCTCCTCCAGCTCGCCGTCGACCTCCTTGCCGAGGGCCATGGTGCAAAAACCCTCGTTGTCGGCGAAGAAGCAGAGGCCATTCAACTTGTCCTCGATCTTCTTCTTCTTCTCAGACTCATCGTCGCTTGAGGAAGCGGAGTCGTCATCCGAGTCGTCGACGTCACTGAGCGTGGTGAAGAAAGCACGCTGCTCAGCCTGAGCCTTCTCCAAGTACTTCTTCTTGATGTACTCCTTGTTGAAGCCGCCCTTCCGCTTGTGCTTCGTGGGAACGTACTTCTCCTTGCGCTTGCCGGAGTCGTACTTGTGCCCATGATTGCCCTTCCCAAATGCTTGCTTGTTCTTCTTGGGACAGTTGGCGATAAAGAGGTCAGGGTCACCACACTCGAAACACCCAGTGCATCCTCCTCCACGACGTCGGTTCATGCGGTTGTTGTGGAACCGCGAGAACCGATTGGCAAGCAGAGCCAACTCGTCGTCTCCCATGAACTCCAGCTGCTCCTCTGTGACAGAAAGAAGAGAAGAAAGTTCAAATCCTCCAGAGAGGTTAACAGAAGAGCCAGAAAGCAAAGCCATCGATGGACCAGAAGGATTTTCATAAGAAGCCCTCGCCATGGCGTCAATCTCACTGGACTTGAGCTTACTAAAGAGCTCGTCACATGTGAGGGTCTCATAGTTAGGTGATTCGATGATCGCCTGAACCTTAGAGTCCCACACCGATCGATCGAGAGTGTGTAAAAGCTTCAAAGCCCTCTCATGATCGTCGAAAGGCAACAACTCCTTGTTAGCCCTCATCCTGTTGACAATCACCTGAAAGCGAGCGAATAAACTCTCTATGCTCTCACAAGGCATGTGTCGAAAGTTCTCATACTCTCGCTTGTGTGACTTGTAGAGATGGGTTTTGACTTGAGTGGTTCGCTCATGGAAACGCATGAGGGTATCCCAAATCTCCCGAGCCGTAGCGAGGTGAGAAACGCGATCAAACTCCGTCATGCTCAAACATGAGAAAAGAGCATTACGGGCTCGGCTATTGGCATCGTGCTCATCGATCTGATGCTGAGTAGCACGAGCAGCCAAGACCACGTAATCTGTAGAGTTGCAAATATCCCAAATGGAAGCACCCAAACTCTGAAGATAGGCCGACATGCGTATCTTCCAATACACATAGTTCGTCCCATCAAAGAACGGCGGTTTGCCCATGCCGCGATCCATGTCGCCTTCTGTGGATCTGGAACCGGCTAAGGTGGAAGATCCTTAACCTGCTCCGATACCAATTGAAGGACCAAAAGTGCTATCAGAAAGCGACCAGAGGGGGGGGGGGGTGAATGGGAGCTTCAAAATTTCTTCTCAGAATCTTGTAGCCACTGTCCCGAGAATCAACCCCAAGAGCAAACCTAGAGCTTGCGAGTGTCCACGACCCTAGATGTAGGGTGGATGCTTTCGAGAAGCACAGCGAGACACTACACAACTCTAGAAATCCAACGCAAAAGCCAGAAACCAAAACCGACAATGGACGAACAAGCCGCGGATGAAAACGTGCTGAAGACATAGCATCGGACGCTGGCTTGCGTCCGATGGTCAGGCACCGGACGCGTCTGATGCGAAATGACCCTCTCTGGAACCTTACTGGACAGGCATCGGACACTGGCTACAGTGAAACCCTAGTGTCCGATGCTTGACCCCCGAACGCGTCCAATGGCAACGGACGCTCCGATGGTCAGTGTCCGATGCTCCTTAAAAACACTGTCAGATGACACGTGACATCTGACGCGTCCGATGTGATGAACACAGCGTCCGATGCCCCCGAACGAGCACTGTTCTTCCGCGGATTCAACCCGATCTCCTCCGAATCAAAAGCTCTAAGGCTTAGACTTGGTATGAGGAGTTCCAAGGAGGTTAGTGAGCTATCCCAAAGAGATCATGGCTCGAACCTAACTCCAAATCGGTGAATTGAAAGCATTCGGGGGAAAAGGAGCAAAACTTGATTCGAAACAAAAATCGACCGAGCTACTAGCTCGTGAGGTTAGAGGTGAATTCCTTCGGTGGAAAGAAGTGCCTCACGATCTAGAACAATTCAGTTCAAATGGAATCGAAAGAGACGCATCGAGTAGGGAGATCGATCACCGGGAAAATCATGGAGAAAAGCAACCCGCAAAGAACAACACCAAAACGTGAATCACAACCATGAATTTGTAACCATGTGGCTACCACACGCTACAACAGTGAGATTATGGTCTCACTTCCTCAAAATCTCATGGACATAGAGGTATGGTTCTCTTTGGATCTCAGTAGCTACAGCAAGGATTGGGAGAGCAGGAAAACCCAAAGTGAAGAATAGCAAATGACTGAGATAGTTTGGGAGGTGGGTGTCTCCCCCTACTTATCCTATTTCTAATTCCCACTCTACCCCTACTTAATTACTGTTGACACCAAAATTTGACTGGTTTACCTTGAAGAGAAAGATGAGCTGGTAATGTCAAAAATAGGAAAATCTCCTAATTAAAGGTTGTTTACGGATCGGTCAGGGAATATTATTCAAAATATTTTAGAAGAAGCAAGAGATGACGACCGTGAACACCATGAAGCAAAAAAGGAAGTTGTGCTTGTACGTGTATATGTTCGAAGCCTGGGCGTGTTAATACCTGGTGCACAAGATAAGGACCAGTGGTGATTGTGATCCTAAAAGCATGGAAGGCAAGTCAGAGTTGTTTATTTTGGAATTTTGTATGACCGTACATGTGAGCCCAAATGCCATACACGTCATTAGAATCAATTGATTACTTCGTGTGCTATCAGAGGCAAACAAATAAAGAAAGGGACAATATACATGCACTTGAAAGTCAATCATGTATGAGGATCAGACTTAAAAAGGCAGCTTCATGGACAAGGATCCTGTATAAGGGAAATACGAGTCCTTGTATCTCAATTATTTCTTTTTATAGATTTTGTTATTAGGCAAGTCCGTTCAGGACTCTTATCAGCTCGGGGTATAAATATAAACCCGTGGCCATTGTAAAATTGTTCACAACCATATCAATACAAACCGGCCCCGTGCCACCTTCGAGTCCTTAGTCGTGTCGTCGAGTTCTTCGAGAGGAATCATCGATCCGTCGACCTCCGTAAGTCCCGACAACCTTGCTATCACGTCTAGTATCATGCTGTGGATTTAGATATGATGCAAGTAGTCTCGTTTGTTAAGCTTAGTATCGTGCGGCGGATTTAAGCTTATGACGGGATGTTTTTACTTATGCCTTGTATCGTGCGACGGATTAAGTCATGGGTAAAAATAGTTATCAGCTCTATTAGATCTGGCAAATCTGATAGATTCATTAAGTTATCATGTGTTATGTGTTTTATTATTTAATTCTTGTAACACTCTTTTGCCCAATCTAGATTGATCTTTGTTCGGCCTTGTTTCACAAGCTCGCTTGTGTTTTTGTTAATCATAAGATCATGATGGCCGAATCAACCTCCAATCTAGATTGTTACATGTTGCGGGTTCATGCATGTTAGTTACGATTAGACTTTGATAAGACTAGGTATTGTGCGGCAGATGGAGGTTTTAGATTGGTCCGATCATACTTGCTTGTTTATTCCTTCTTCATGGACCCCAACTCGGCTAGTTTGCCGATCTTGGTTAAGCTTACGCGAGTAACGAGCTTTTATGGATCTATTCAAATACATACATGCTTTTAGCTTGTTATAATTAGATCGTATCATGCGGTGGATTAATCTAATTATAAGAAGTGGTGTAGACTTATGGCAAGTGGTATCATGCGGTGGATTAGCTTCGCTTGAGTTTATGCTTGACGGGTTTATGAAGACTAGACATGCGGTAGACTAGTTGGATTAACCTATGCATGTGTTATTTGAATAGATTCATATTTGTAAGTTACCTGTTTATAATGTTTTAATGACACCTTTCATTTGTGCAAGCATGTCTTTCTTTACATGTGCATTCGGCAGTTAATATGCTTTACATGCTCTGTTTTCATACTAGCCGAATGACTTTATAAACATGCTCTAACAGACAGCTTCTATAGCTGTGTGCCATCGTGATTGGCTTTCAAAGCTGTACATATGGAACTGTCTGGTCTCACTCGGCATGTTCCATTGGTATTCTCACAGTTTTATCCCTTGTTGGTTTTCAGGTCAAACCGACTGGCACGTCTCCGGATTCAACATACTCCGGGCACCCGATTGAAGCTAGCTTTTTTCGGCTTGCTGTGTGTTAGGCGTAAGGTGTCACATTTTTCGCCAACAATTACAGAGCGAACCAGCTAAACCCTAAGGTTATTCTGGACCAACTTGAAGTAGATGCTGATCCGACGGCCATGCCCGCACAACTGGTAGCGTTGCCTCGACGCAACCTCACCGATTGCCGCCACGTGCCGCCTCCGCTCTACTCGTCCTTTTCACGGACCTCGCCCCCCGGTTTTGAGGCCGAAACCGGGAAACCTGTCTTACGACCAGCCCCCGGTTTTGAGGCCCAAACCGGGAAACCAGCCGTCCATCGCCTGAGTTTTGTGGCCCAAATTCAGAAACCCGCCAGCACCCAGGTTTTGAGGCCCAAACCTGGAAACCGTCCTTAGCCCGAGTTTTGTGGCCCAAACTCGGCAAACCGCAGCACCCAGGTTTTGTGGCCCAAACCTGGAAACCGTCCACCGGTGGTTTTTCTGTGGCTCAACCACCAAACCGAGTCGTAGAAGGGATGCACCGCCCGTTGTTGGTATAAATTAATGCACACTCTACTTTATCCGCAAGCGCACAAATAAAATCTACCGATGTAGCACTTCACCGGAGTAACCCAGTTTTAATATCGAACCCAAAGGAACGGATAGCGATGAGTCTCAAGCATATAACCCCTGAGTAACTAACAAGGACGGAGAAGCTAAAAGTATAGAGGGGATCACTAAGGTTATCTATATCCAACTTAAGAGTGATATGTTTATATTATTCTTATTGGGGAAGTTGTCATAAAAGGTCACAAACAGAGTATGATTCTTTTATGCAAATGTATAATCCTACCGAGCCTACACACGGCTAAGTGGACTATAGAAGAATCAACAAGGCTATAAGAGTCACCCTTGCGAACTACCACTACTACCGGCATTATAGGAGGTAAATATGAGCTATCAAGTCTAAGCACCACGCTTACACTATCCAACTACTCCAACTCTAGAGCGACTAGAATTAAAGTACTCAAAAGAGAGTCATAAACCTTAAGAACAATAAGAACAATGGCTCAATCTTAAATATAGATGTCGATTACCAAAACAATCGTTGAAGCAAGTTGATGAAGAACTTGAATCCACTGGTACAAGATGAAGAAGTTGATCCGACAGGCCAGAGCTTCCTCTTGATCTCTTCCTCTCTCTCTCTCTCTCTTCTAGTTCTAGAATAAGACTAGGTTCTAATCCTACCAGAGGGATATCTAGTCTTCTACTTGAGAGCTGACTCCTGAAGTCTCTTCTAGGGTTTCTAATTGAAGCGTAGTCTTCTGAAGAGGGACCTTCTGTCTGACCTGGGGCTCAGGGGCCTGTTTATATAGCCCTGAGGGATCAACCGCGACCGTTGGATCAAACCGACTTCACGTAGGGCTGAGATTGATCCTCAAAGGCGGTGGAAGTAGCTTGCAGAAGACGGAAGCCAGAGGCGCCAGGGGGAGACCGACTGGTGGGCCCAGGGGACCGGTCGGTCCCACCTGGAAGTGGACCGGGGTGCCTTTCCTCGTGGTGTCTCTACATGATCTTTGGAGTCTTCTAGAAGGTTCCTGACTTGCCGAATGCGTTATCTCTCGTCGATTTCCTTCTAAGGGAAGGAATCGAACGCTGTTTCCTGGTTTAGTCCTTGCGGATTCACAATTCACCAAAACGCATGGAATTTATTAGTTTTAAACCCTATACTAAGGTGGAGTTTATATATTCATCCATTTTCATGCTTAATTGACCTTTAATAATAAGAGTTAATTAGTGTCAACAAGCTCCCCCACACTTAGACTTTTACTCGTCCTCGATAAAAGGTTAGATCATAAAATATCAAACATTAAATCTTTCTGTGTTTACCATAAAACCTTGAGAAGTTTGGAGAATAGAATAGTTGAAACAGATCACCCTTTCTTTTTTAGTATAAGACATTGGAGTTTTTGAAATTTTTGAAACAAGTCATAGCTTTTCTTCTCCTTTTGTAGCATTTCAATTCCTTACCAAAGCATTTGACTTATGAAAAGCAGTTTTATGTTACTAAGCCAATGGAGAAGAATACTATACTCTTAGATCAAGACATTAATATTTTTAAACTTTGTCACTCTTACTGGTATATTGCAATTAGAGGGACCATGGGCTATCTTCTTTTTCTCTTTATCATACTTTTATCATAATACTGTTTCTATTATATATATATATATATTTTCTGAGGTATGTCGGACACTTGTCCTTTTTTCTTTCCTCATATTTCATACTTTTGCATAGCCCATGCCTCTAATACAATACTACTTCGGAAGAGTGAATCTTTCTTTTATTTGCAAGGGTCTCGATCTTTAGAGCATAATAAATTTCTCAACAAAGAACTTAGCATTAAAGTAAACAATAATTGATTGATTATAAATGACTTTGGCAGGCAACTTATTTACTACAAAGGAGAAGTGTGCTAATCTCTTTTTAACTTTGCAAGTAAAGTTCTCCAATGCTCATACCGTAAGAATTGAGTTCTCATTATTCTTCTATCATATTCCACAACAACTCTAGATAATATAGGTTTCTTAAAAATATCAAAACAGGTCTTGTCAAAAAGGGTGTTGTGAGATTTTATACCATGAGCATGTCAAAATATTATTTTCCTTTTTAAAGTTCATAAACTGTGAGAATATGGTTTTAATTTGAACATAAGTTTGAACATCAGAAAATAGAGTGTAGTAGTTGCGTACCGATCCATGGACCAAAGAGGAGGCAAAAGGGGTCAACCCCTGACCGACCGGTGGGGTCCACCAACCGGTCGGTTGGGCTTAGGGCCCAACCGTGGCCCGCTTCGTGGTGCGTGATCTTGGTAATGATATCTTCTGTTCTATGCAACTTCCGCGATTGATTTTTGGTAATTCTGTCGTCGTCTTCTCCCCCACACTTATTTTCTATTTTCTGCTAATCACAACATGTGGAGACAAGACATATACCCAAAATAACAAAAGATAACTCTAACAAAAACTTTATTGATATTCAAGGCACTTTTATTACACAGTGAATTAACTAAACAAAACTCATAACAAGACTAGACTTAAACACAAGACTCTGCAAACACAAGTGCCTTATCAAACTATCGACGAACTATTTCTTACTTCTCTCCCTCGAGCAGATTTGTTATTGTAGAGGCTACACTGACGACCTTGTCCTTTAAGCCAATGTGTTTAGTTACATATTCATGCATCGTATTAGCCATCTTTTTCGTAGTCTTGGCTAGAGAAGCGTATCTCTGCTTGAGTTCTAAATTATCTCTCTCAAGCTCTTCAATTCTGTCCCCGAGGCGATCTAGCTGGGTAGTCCTCTTGCGTTTAGCCGCGATATTAGGAGTGGTGGGTGCCCTGTTTACTGGTGGAGTGACCTTGATCTGCTCAGGGTGACCACGAACTCCCTCAAAGCGCGGGCGCGAATTTGTAGATGTGTATTTTACGACAGTGGGTTCCCCATGCTTGTTCGTCTTCAGCCCGACGAGTGTCTCATTGGGCCTAGGAGGAAGAAGCGGGATCTCTTTGGAGACGGAGAAAGTCGGAAGTCCTCTTGCCAGCATCGCTTGGGCGTAGAAAGCTTGCTGACGATGCGACGAGGTTTCTTCTGGCAGAATCGTATCAACGGGTGTAGGTGAGTCAGCAAGAGCCATCTCCTTTGACGGCGTTACGGCAAGATCCTTAGGTGTGGTGACGACAAGAGCCATTGAGTCATCGGCGGGCTCATTGAGGTCGATCCGTGGATAGGAGGCCATTAGTGCTGGTGGGAGGAGAGCTCTGTTGCTGCTGGTTTTCTGGAAGAGGTTGCAATGAATCTAGAGGCAGACATGGGGCTGGTTTTATAGCTGAGGAGGCAGAATGATAGGTACGATAGGTTTGTTACGGGAGTTATTGATTCCGCGGATCAGGTTACCAGAATGGGTACGAGAAAGAGTCGGGACACGTAACGAAAGAAGGCAGAGGGCGAGGGGCCTCCAGGGCATACCGGTCAGTCTCCCTAGGAAACCAGTCGGTCCCTCCCTGTGGGATCTCGCGGGTTCGTCGCTCATGGTGTCTTTAAACTTGATCCTAATCCCAGAAAATATATCCCCGATGCGCAAACTTATCGGAAAAATGAAGATGGTGTAAACCTATGGGATAACGAAGAATTGGATGACATCTAACTCTTCAGGACTCTTTTCAGGTTCTAGAAAAATCTTAAGATGTTGTCCATTTACCTTGAATAGAATACCTTCGTCATTTTGAAGTGTAATGGCTCCATGTGATGAAGTGGCTACCACCGTGAAAGGTCCTTCCCATTTGCTGCGTAGTTTTCCATGCCCGAACAATTTTACCCTGGAATTAAAAAGTAATACCTTGTCTCCAGGAGTGAAGCTCTTCTTCTTGATTCTCTTGTCATGCCACCTCTTTATTCTTTCTTTGTAGATCTTTGCGTTATGATATGCTTTTTCGTGCCATTCATCTTGTTCAGAGAGTTGCATTTTCCTCTTGACTCCTGCGGCTTCTAAGTCCATGTTCCATCTTTTGATTGCCCAGTGAGATTTGAATCCTAGTTCTACTAGTAAGTGACAAGTCTTTCCGTAGACGAGTTGATATGGAGACATCCCCAACGGTGTTTTGTAGGCAGTACGGTAAGCCCACAGTGCTTCAGGTAGTCTATCTTTCCATTGTGTTCCCATCTCGTCAACTGTTTTCTGCAGAATATTCTTGATTTGCTTGTTTGTTGTTTTTGCTTGGCCACTTGTCTGAGGATGATAGGGAGTGGCAACATTGTGATGGATCCCATGATTTGTCAGATATTTATGAAAGCTTTTGTCAATGAAGTGGGTTCCTCCGTCACTAATTACCATCCTTGGCCCTCCAAATCTTGGAAATATTATCTCCTCGAACATCCTCTGAGAGTTTCTTGCATTAGCAGACTTACATGGCACTGCTTTGACCCATTTTGAGATGTAGTCGACAGCAACTAGAATATACTCATGATTTCTTGATTTAGGGAATGGTCCCATGTAGTCAATTCCCCAGACATCGAAGAGCTCAATCTGAAGGTTGTTAGTGAGTGGCATGGCATCTCTGGTATTGATGCTGCCATGCCTCTGACATGATCCACACCTCCAGACAAAGTCTTTTGTGTCTTGGTACATAGTTGGCCAGAAAAATCCACTTTGCCAGATCTTTGCATGTGTTCGGAATGCCCCATAATGTCCTCCATATGGTGAAGAGTGACAGCGTTCAATGATCTTGATTCCTTCTTCAGCTGGCACATATCTTCTGAGTAATCCATCAGAGCATACTCTGAATAGATATGGATCATTCCATATGTGGATCCTACTCTCGTAGATCAGCTTCTTCTTATTTGCTCCTGGTAGTACATACCCTGCAACTATAAAATTGACAATATCTGCATACCAGGGGTCAGATCTAGATATTTGAAAAAGCATGTCGTCCCTGAGTGAGTCATTTATAGGCAATTCCTGCGGATTTTCAAAATACATTCTAGACAAGTGATCGGCTACTAGAGTTTTCTACTCCTTTCTTATCTTTTATTTCTAAATCAAACTCTTGGAGTAACAAAACCCATCTTATTAAGCGTGGCTTAGCATCTTTCTTAGTGAGCAGGTATTTTAACGCAGCATGATCAGTGAAAACAATCACCTTTGATCCCACTAAATAAGATCTAAACTTGTCTATAGCAAAAACAACAGCCAGAAGTTCTTTTTCAGTAGTAGCATAATTAAGTTGAGGTCCTGTTAAAGTTTTGCTGGCATAAGCGATTGCATGATGCTTTTTATCCTTATATTGTCCTAGCACAGCTCCTACAGCAAAATCACTTGCATCACACATGATCTCAAAAGGTAGAGACCAATCAGGAGGCTGAATGATAGGTGCAGAAGTGAGTGCTTTCTTAAGAGTGTTAAAAGATTCTAAACATGCATCATCAAAGTCAAAAGGAACATCCTTGGGCAAAAGATTTGTAAGTGGTCTTGCAATGTAAGAAAAATCTTTTATAAATCTACGGTAAAAACCGGCATGGCCAAGAAAATTTCGAATTCCTTTGACATTAATTGGTGGAGGCAAACGTTCAATTACTTCAATTTTAGCTTTGTCTACCTCAATTCCACGTTCTGATACTAAATGACCTAGCACTATGCCTTCCTTAACCATAAAATGACATTTTTCCCAATTAAGGACTAAGTGCTTTTCTTCATATCTTTGTAAAACCTTGTCTAAATTTTCAAGACACTCATCAAAAGTTTTTCCATAAACAGAAAAGTCATCCATGAAAACTTCCATGATTTCTTCAATCATATCAGAAAATATAGACATCATACATCTTTGAAAAGAAGCAGGTGCATTACATAATCCAAAAGACATTCGGCGGTAAGCATAAGTTCCGTATGGACATGTGAAAGTGGTTTTGCTTTGATCATCTGGATGGATTGGGATTTGGTGATATCCAGAATATCCATCAAGAAAACAAAAGAAAGGGTGATTGGCTAACCGTTCTAACATTTCGTCTATGAAAGGTAGCGGAAAATGATCTTTCTTAGTTGCCTTGTTTAATTTTCTGTAATCAATGCACATTCTCCAACCAGTAACAGTTCTTTGTGGAATTAATTCCTTCTTCTCATTCTTTACCACAGTCATGCATCCCTTTTTAGGCACAACTTGGACAGGGCTTACCCACTCACTGTGTGGCACAGGATAAATGATCCCGACATGCAAGAGTTTCAAAACCTCTTTCTTTACTACTTCTCTCATCGCATTGTTAAGCCTGCGTTGTGGCTCTCTGGATGGTGATATGTTAGGATCAGTAGGAATGCGATGGGTGCAGAAAGCGGGGTTGATTCCTTTTAAATCATGGAGTGAATAGCCAAAGGCTGACTTATGCTTTTCTAAGACAGTGATCAACCTAGAAGTTTGTTCCTGAGTAAGATTATTATTTATGATTACAGGAGATTCAGGATCATTATTCAAGAAAGCATATCGAAGCCCAGAAGGTAAGGGTTTTAACTCTATGAGAGGTTTAGGAGGTTCTTCTAAGGAATCTAAAGGATCTGGATCAGGTGTGTTATCTTCTTCCTCAGTGAAGAACTGAGCATCTTCTTCATATTCGGCTTCATTTATTATTTCAAAAGATGCCTCCTGAATTTCTTCCATAGGATCTGGCTCGGGACATGATTCATTCTCAGCATTTAGAGAGTGAGTGATAGGCATGGTTCCTTTAAGATTTTTCCCAAGATAGAAGTTTAAGATCCCTAATTGTCCTTCATGAATGAGTTGCTTAAGTGGTTGGCCTATCAGCAGATTGAACTCTTTAATATCAAAGATATAAAAACTTAAGTGTAGTGGAGTGTTATCTATTATGACAGGCAGGACATACATGATTCCTGAGCTAGGAATAACATGTCCTAAAGGGGTTTTTAAAAGTTTAACTGTTGGGTTGTTTTAATAAATCTTGAGCAAATGTTTCAGACATAATGTTGATTCCCACAACACGATTATAGAGAGCTTCGAAGGGTTGTTGATGGATTTGACATTGAATGTGTGTAGAAGGTGAATTTAAGCGGATCGTATCAGTGGAAAGTTCTGATTCTTCTAACCATTCATGACTTATTATAGAGATTAGTTTCTTCGTAGTCTCTTTTAGGAAAACCTTATCAGTAAGTTCTTCTAAAGATGATTTTTGATTTTGTGGTTTCCTAATTGTGTGATATTTCGAGGTATTACCAAATTCGGTAAGATATTCATCCTCGAAATCAAAGATGTCTCCTAAGATTGAGGTTTCCCTCTCACTAGGAATTAAAGCTGAGGTTTGTTCATGATTAAGAATAGATATAGGATCAGCTTCTAGATTTACTTCTAGTGGTTCTCGTGGTTTTGCTTCAGGAGTAGGAGTGATTTGAGATAGGTTTTGTAACATTTCCCTTGCCTTGGAGGCTGGGGTATGTAGGAATGATCCGTTTGAAGCTAAGTTAAGGTAGTTAGAAGTTTTTCTATTCAGACCACTATAAAAGTGTTGAAGCAAGGCAGGATCTGGAATAGATAAGGCTGGACCAGAGCGGACAAGATTATTGAATCTTTCCCAGGCTGCAATTAGAGACTCATTATCCTCTTGGATGAAGGACAAAATCTCTAAGCGAAGACAAATAATTTTGGAGACAGGGAAGTATTCTAAGCGAAAGCTAGAGCAGAGTTCTTTCCAATCCCCATTTTTACTTGGTGCAGTTTGAAGGTACCATGTTTTGGCTTTTCCCTCTAAGGAGAATGGAAAAAGTTTCCATCTAAGGGTTTCGTCAGACATGCCTGCGATATGTAGGCATGCACAAGTTTGTTCAAACTCATTTAAATGAATGTGTGGGTTTTCGTCTTCTAAGCCAGAAAAAATTTGATTCTTAACCATTTCTATCAAACATGGGCGTAGCTCGTAGTTGTCTGAAAGGATAGGTTTAGCAGATTTGGGCAACTCTAAGTCTACGATAGTGTGATAGGTATACTGGTTCAGTGGAATGGAATCTGTGGAGCTAGTGGTTGGCTCTGAGAAATCCATTGTGAAAAGAATAAAAAAGATAAAAAGATAAAAGATAAAAGCACAGGCAAAATATAGAAGATAAAAGGTAAAGGTAAAGTATAATACAAGGTTATACTCAAGACGTAAAATGATGTACCGTTCCCCGGCAACGGCGCCAGAAATGCTTGTTGGTATAAATTAATGCACACTCTACTTTATCCGCAAGCGCACAGATAAAATCTACCGATGTAGCACTTCACCGGAGTAACCCAGTTTTAATATCGAACCCAAAGGAACGGACAGCGATGAGTCTCAAGCGTATAACCCCTGAGTAACTATCAAGGACAGAGAAGCTAAAAGTATAGAGGGGATCACTAAGGTTATCTATATCCAACTTAAGAGTGATATGTTTATATTATTCTTATTGGGAAGTTGCCATAAAAGGTCACAAATAGAGTATGATTCTTTTATGCAAATGTATAATCCTACCGAGCCTACACACGGGTAAGTGGACTATAGAAGAATCAACAAGGCTATAAGAGTCACCCTTGCGAACTACCACTACTACCGGCGTTATAGGAGGTAAATATGAGCTATCAAGTCTAAGCACCACGCTTACACTATCAAACTACTCCAACTCTAGAGCGACTAGAATTAAAGTACTCAAAAGAGAGTCATAAACCTTAAGAACAATAAGAACAATGGCTCAATCTTAAATATAGATGTCGATTACCGAAACAATCGTTGAAGCAAGTTGATGAAGAACTTGAATCCACAGGTACAAGATGAAGAAGTTGATCCGACAGGCCGGAGCTTCCTCTTGATCTCTTCCTCTCTCTCTCTTCTAGTTCTAGAATAAGACTAGGTTCTAATCCTACCAGAGGGATATCTAGTCTTCTACTTGAGAGCTGACTCCTGAAGTCTCTTCTAGGGTTTCTAATTGAAGCGTAGTCTTCTGAAGAGGGACCTTCTATCTGACCTGGGGCTCAGGGGCCTGTTTATATAGCCCTGAGGGATCAACCGCGACCGTTGGATCAAACCGACTTCATGTAGGGCTGAGATTGATCCTCAAAGGCGGTGGAAGTAGCTTGCAGAAGACGGAAGCCAGAGGCGCCAGGGGGAGACCGACTAGTGGGCCCAGGGGACCGGTCGGTCCCACCTGGAAGTGGACCGGGGTGCCTTTCCTCGTGGTGTCTCTACGTGATCTCTGGAGTCTTCTGGAAGGTTCCTGACTTGCCGAATGCGTTATCTCTCGTCGGTTTCCTTCTAAGGGAAGGAATCGAAGGCTGTTTCCTGGTTTAGTCCCTGCGGATTCACAATTCATTAAAACTCATGGAATTTATTAGTTTTAAACCCTATACTAAGGTGGAGTTTATATATTCATCAATTTTCATGCTTAATTGACCTTTAATAATAAGAGTTAATTAGTGTCAACACCCGTGCACCCCGTCCACACGCAAGTCTTCGCTCGTCGCTGTCCCAGGCTGTCAGCCACCATAGCTGATCCTCAGGCCACCGGTCCCTCAGTCCAAGCCTCACGTCCGCCCTTCACCGCTCCCGGTCCATTGGCACGACACGTCTCTACTTGACCTTCACCTTGCCTTCAGTCACTGTCTCCGTGCTCGACACCTGCACAACACAAGCCAAGGAACATGCGCATCACACTCGTTGACAATCACTCATCACTCGAGACTCGGCATACACCCATGTATCCACAGTTGAAAGCTTGTCTTTGCCTTACTTTTCAACCGAGCTAAGCCTATGCATAAGCCATCAAAAGCTTAAAGCATCGGTTTCGGTCTTACACTACATGGCTCAAGTTTATCTCAATGTGCAATGAGAAACAGTCTCGATACCGTGATGTGCTGACAAGCAATCCCATCTCGATCTTTTCAAATTTACTTTAACTTGGTTCAGATTAAGCAGAATATGAACATACCAAGCAAGTGAAAGACTCAGAACTAGAGACATAGCAACCTAGCATATATGAAATAGCACAAGTGACTTCAACACATTCTAAACATGCTAGTTGCCAATCTCAATGGTGAACAATTTTCAAGTTTTAAGTTCAATTAAGCATATTCACAATTCTAAAAAGTAGCTCAGCTCACAATATATATCAGTGATCAAAGAGAGCCTAAGCTACAAGCGTCATCATATAACATCAGAACATATACTAAATAGAACATAGATTCATTCTATAGACATGAAGCTAAAAATGCAAGATGTATACATGATTAACTGCATGCAGAAGTCAGTATCGGAGCAAAATCAAAACTAAAAACAGACCCAAAGATCCAAAACAAAAAGGAAATCATAAAGTCAGTCTATGATACATCAAACAAAATGCTTCCCCCATCTAAAAGGGGAAACACACACCAGCTCACCTCTCAACCTAGCAAAAGTTGAGAGATCCAAAGGCTTGGTGAAAATATACGCAACCTGGTTATGGGTGTCTACATGCCTAAGATCAATGTCGCTTTTCTCGTAGTGATCACGAAGAAAGTAAAAGCGAACATCGATGTGTTTGGTCTTGGAGTGAAGAATAGGGTTCTTTGCTACACTAATGGCTGAAGTGCTATCACAATGCAAAGGAACCCGACTAAAATCTAGACCAAAATCACGCAATGTAGCAACCATCCATAAAAGCTGCGAAGCACAAGAAGCAGCGACAACATACTCGGCTTCAGTAGTAGACTGTGCTACGCTAGACTGCTTGCGAGAAGACCACGAAACCAGTGAAGAGCCAAGAAACTGACAAGTCCCAGAACTAGACTTGCGCTCAAACCGACAACCGGTGTTGGTATAAATTAACGCACACTCTACTTTATCCGCAAGCGCACAGATAAAATCTACCGATGTAGCACTTCACCGGAGTAACCCAGTTTTAATATCGAACCCAAAGGAACGGATAGTGTTAAATCTTAAAGTCTAACCCCTGAGTAGCTAACAAGGACAGAGAATCTAGAAGTATAGAGGGGATCATTAAGGCGGTCTAATTCCAATTTAAGAGTGATATGTTTATATTATTCTTAGTGGGGAAGTTGCCATAAAAGGTCACAAACAGAGTATGAATCTTTTATGCAAATGTATAATCCTACCGAGCCAACACACGGGTAAGTGGAGTATAGAAGAATCAACAAGGCTATAAGAGTCACCCTTGCAAACAACCACTACTACCGGCGTTATAGGAGGCATATATGAGCTATCAAGTCTAAGCACCACGCTTACACTATCCAACTACTCTAACTCTAGAATGACTAGAATTAAAGTACTCAAAAGAGAGTCATAAACCTTAAGAATAATAAGAATAATGGCTCAAACTTAAATATAGATGTCGATTATCGAAACAACCGTTGAAGCAAGTTGACGAAGAACTTGAATCCACAGGTACAAGATGAAGAAGTTGATCCGACAGGCCGGAGCTCCTTCTTGATCTCTTCCTCTCTCTCTCTCTTCTAGTTCTAAAATAAGACTAGGTTCTAAACCTAAACTAGAGGGGTAACTAGTCTTCTACTTGATAGCTGGCTCTTGATTACAACTAGATGAACTAGATCTAATTCTAGATGAACTAGAAGAGATTCATCTAGAGGGACCTCTACTTCTAATTGAAACCCTAGTTTCTGATGTGGAGATGAATAATGAAGATGGAGATGCCTGGAGAGGGGGGTCTGGGGCTGCTTATATAGCCTTGAGGGATCAACCGCGGCCGTTGGATCAAACCGACTTCAGGGACGGTGGAGATGCATCCTAGGAGGCGGTGGAGGAAGCTTACAGAAGACGGAAGCCAGCGGGTCCGGGGGGAGACCGGTCGGTCTAAGGGTGGGACCGACCGGTCCCACCTGGCAGCGTCTCGGGGTGTCCCGCCTCGTGGTGTCCTCTAGAACCTTCTAGAATATTCCTGACGTGCCGGTTGCGTTATCTCGCGTCAGTTTCCTTCTAGGGGAAGCAATCAGTCCTGGTTTTCTGGTTTAGTCTCTGCAGAATCACAATTCACCAAAACTCGTGGAATATTGTCAGTTAAAACCCTAAACCTTTGTTGGTGATTGAATTCATGCCCTTTTCATATTTATTTATCCTTTCATTTTGATAGATAACCAGTGTCAACAATTCCCCCAAGCTTACCTTTTGCTAGTCCCTTAGCAAAACCAAAACTTAACAATGGATCAGGAGTTGCTACTATATCTTCACTTCCAACAAGTATACCTGATGTTAAACAAAAATTCTCCGAAACATATCATGTTATTCTTCGTGGGGCTTATTACTCTTACCTTAGATCCTAAATAATTGAGAGATTGAACAATTGAATCAAGCACTATGTCTCTAGTTCTTTCACTTCACCTTTATCCCAGAGTTTTAATTAATTTTCAAAAGCATTAATACATATGTTTTCAAATTAAACAATGAATCCAAAGAGAAAGTCAACCAACCATTGAATCAAGAAGTGCATGTGTATGGAAAAATGGAGTCGGATGCTCTTTAGAATATATTCACTCTTTTCTGTTTATCAGAGACATATGGCTATCAGGCTAATTCTACTGTCGGGCACGTGCCCATTTTTCTGACATTTTTTTCTTCTTTTTTTTCTTTTCGAGGTTTCGGACACTTGTCCCTTTTTATTTCCTCGGGATCTATCTTTTTGAGGTTTTGGACACTTGTCCCTTTTTATTTCCTCGGATCTCCCCTTTTTTTCTTTTCTTTTCTCTCTTTTTTTTCTTTTTCTTTTTTTTATAGACACATGCTTCCAACAAACTTCTGAGAGGGTAGCAACAGATAATTATGAGCATTTATGCGAAAGATGGATGAAATGTGTAAGTGATCTCAATTCAATGTTATGATAAACTACTCATAGGGTCAACAAAGCTTAATTTAACTCAATGCAATTATTAGTCATGTTTATATTTAGAAATCTCCGGAACTTTAGTGTTGTTTAGAACAAGATAATAGCAGCTCAGATCATCACATGTCATATCTCAATTACCTAGACCTTAGATCAAGTATTTGCCAACCATGCATTTAATTTTTGAGAACATATATGATGAATGATTGACATTGATAAGGAAGGTTTGAGGCTTTTACCCGGTTGAGTCATTATCTTGCTATGCGCTTAATGTTTATGACTAACCGGTGGCGTGAGTTGTGTTGTGTTTCTGTGTTGGTGTGTGTGTGTGACATGTGTCTCTTGGCTGTGTTGATGTGCAGGTGTGGAGCTCAGATACAGTGGTCTATGGCGAGGTAAAGGTCAAGTAGAGACGTGTCGTGCCGACGGACCGGGAGCGGTGAAGGATGGGCGTGTCGTGCGGCGTACGTGCCATGCCCAGGTACCCAGAGCGGTGAAGGGCGGACGTGAGGCTTGGACTGACGGACCAGAGGGCCAGAGGACCAGCTGTGGTAGCTGGCACGTGGCATCGGCGAGCGAGAGCACATGGGGATGTGCGGTGCATCAGCCGAGTCGGGAGGAAGGCGCTGGAGTCGTGTCACTTGGCGGGAGGTCGGACACGGGCTTGCGTGCGGCGCAAGTGCCGTCGGCCAAGTCAAGAAGGAAGGCGAAGGCGTTGTGCCCGGCGTGGAGGCTGAACATCCATCGGCATCGGTGCCGGTGGTCGGGGTGTGCGAACCACATCCCGTCTACGGTGCGGGTTCGGTAGCTGAGCCTCAAAAAGCTACCAACGATGGTTTCCGAGTTTGGGCCTCAAAACTCGGGTGGCCGGTTTCCGAGTTTGGGCCTCAAAACTCCGGATGGACGGTTTCCAGGTTTGGGCCTCAAAACCTGGGCGTGCGGGTTTCCGAGTTTGGGCCTCAAAACTCGGGGTGGATGGTTTCCCGGTTTGGGCCTCAAAACCGGGGGTTGGTCCGAAAGGACGGTCGACGCGTGGCGGCACCGAGAGACTTGCGTTGCGGTGAAGCTATCGGTGAGAAGGCGCGGCGGTCGACGGTGACGGCACGTGGCGGCATCTGGAAGGTCGCGTTGAGGCGAATCTACCGGATGTGCGGGCGTGGCCGTCGGATGAAGATCGTCAGGACTGGACGGTTTTACCCCTGGGGGGTATTTGGGTTGAGTGCTTAATGTAAGGGCGTTTTGGACTTCGGACGTGCGCCTATATATATGAAGGGGGCTGCTAGGGCAGCCGCCATCCTTGGGAATCCTTGGACGGTGTCACTCTCATTTTGCGTTGTGTGAGAGGAGGCTAGGGTTAGGGAGAGACAGGCTCTTGTTCTTGAGCTTTTTGCCATCCAAGCTTTGATCTGCTGGAGTGGCTTGTAGCCCAACACCGAGTGCTTAATGAATCATCCATTCCTCTGAATCTAAGGATCAATTTCGTGGTTGAATTCGCGTTTTGAATTTGTTCTTCGCGTTCTTCTTTTCTCCACGATTTTCTCCTCCCTCGATCTCCCTCTATGCTGCGTCTTTTGCGATTCCGTTTGAATCAACTTGTTCTTTGAAGTGAGAAGTACATTTCCACCGAAGGAATTCATCTCTACCCTCACGAACAAGTAGATCAGGCCGAAATCATTTTCGTTCTTCCCTCTTCCCCTTTTCTAGTGTTCTTTGGATTTCTCATGGATTAGTTGGATTGAAGCGATGATATCCTAGGATTAGCTTCCCAACATGTAGAAGAACACTTGGGAGAAGTTTGGTTGCAGCCCCGTTCGATTTGGTGAAGATCCAATCGATTTTGGTTTTGCCCCGTGAGGATTTTGGGCTTTCTGGGAGGTCGCGGACAGTCCGCCCTATTGTCCACGGACAGTCCGTGCATCGTGGTTCTAGCCGGACCAGTGGCTGGTTGCCTCGGTGCCTTTCCCTCGGGTGACCGGCGGACAGTCCGCCAAGTTAGGCGCGGACAGTCCGGCCATCGGGCTCCAGCTGGTTCAGTAGCTGCGCGGCTCGGTCAGTTTGGTCAGCAGTGACCGGCGGACAGTCCGCCAGTGTAGATCGCAGACAGTCCGCGAGTCGGGCAGGGAGCGTCCAGCAGGTTTGCTATTTTGCGGTGTTGGCCGGCGGACAGTCCGCCAGGTCTTCGCGGACAGTCCGCCCCTGGCGTGGATAGTCCGGCACCAGCAGGCCGGACAGTCCGGGAATTGCCTGTAGGGTGAGTTTTAGTGCGTTTGCTTTCCCGGCTTTTCCGATTCGTTTTCGGACTTTTCGTTTGCTCCTAGAGTTCACCTAGGAACCTCTCTAGGTATCTTTGCTACTCGTAAGCATTTGTATTTGGAGGAATCCCAACGTAGTCCTCTATCTACGTTTGGGAGTGGGCCTTTTAGGCACAAACTTGACTCGGGGTTTTGAGAGTCTTGGTTTGCTCTCTTGTGTGGTGCCTCGCTGTGATCCTAGGGATCATCCACCCTCTTTCTAGGGTCGTAGGCATCGCGTTTGAGTCCGAAGCTTTTGGGGTTGATTTTGTTGGGACAGAGGCCATAATTTCTGAGAAGAAATTTTAGGCTCCCATTCACCCCCCCTCTGGTCGCCTTGCTTTAGCATTTTCGGTCCTTCAATTGGTATCGGAGCCAGTTAGGGATCTCTCTACCTTAACCGGTTCCGGATCCGCGAAGGCGACCTTTTGAGAGCGTTTTTGTTTCTGACTTTTCTTGTCGAGGTGTTGAGCTTCTGTTTGGCTAATACTAACGGTGCTTTTTGAAGTAGCACCAAGCTCTTCTTCAAGTATGTCTTTGTCTTTCAGCATGAATGTTTCGAAGGACGACATCTTGGGAAGAAGGAGTGCAGTTGATGAGATGGATCGCGAGGTGAACGATCTGCTGATCCTTCTACGAGATGACGAGCTTTCGCCGGAGGATCTTCTATGTCAACTTGGCAAGGCCAAGAAAGGTACTCTCGCTTCGAGTCTTGTGACCTTGCAAAATCTTTATGAGGCTCGATCTAGGAATGTTGAGCTTTGTAGTACCTTGCGTAGAAAGGTCGAAAAGTTGAAATGCTCCATTGCTAGTTTGAAGTCTAGTGCCTCTTTGCCTTGCACCTCCTGTAGTGACATGGTTAGGAAGAATGATGAGCTAAGCTTTTCCCTTGCTAGCTTAAAATCTGAGAATGAAATGTTGATATCTAATGCTTCCAAACCATGTTTAGTTTGCACTGACTTAAGCAAGGACCTTGATTGTGCTAAAACTAAAATAGCCTTGCTAAAGTCGGATGCTTTGTTACCATGTGTTTCTTGTGAGTCTTTGCATGCTGAAATTAATGAATTAAAATTGACTCACACCACATGTGTAGATGAACTTGAGCATGCTAGGGCTGAAATTGTTGAAATAAATTCTAGGCCTTGTAGCTTGTGCTCTTTGAATAAAGATGCTTGCCATGCTTCTAGTGATATTCATGATTCTTTGCTTGATGTGAATGGTGATGTTTCTTCCACCGATTTCATTTGCACATCATGCATTGATTTGGAAAAAGAAGTTTTGGTTTTGAAGCAAATGCGCGATGATATGAGCGCTAAGTTGGTTGAGCACAATGATATGAGTGCCAACCTTGAGAGGGAAGTCGAGCTCTTGCGTACCACATATGCCGAGTGCATAAAAGAGGAGATGGAGAATCTGAAAAACACTCCTTGTGGTACTTGTGATCGCCTCATGTTTGAGAATGAGGTTTTAGCCAAAAGGTGCAAGAGCCTTTGTGCTAAGTCGTTTGATTCACGCATTTCTTGCAACTCCGATGTTGATATTTCCAAGTCTACATCTTTGCAACCGGAGTTGAGTTCTTGTGTTGCGCGTGAGTCTTTTGACGATAGCACTAGTGTCAAGGTTTTGGATAGCTCTTCCATAGCTACTCCTAACCTTGCTGTTTCTCCGAGTGATGTCCAAGGGACTTCTCTTGACAAGGGTGCTTCTCATATTTTTGGGACTCGTCCTCCCAATCCGGTTTTTAATTGCACCTTTTGCAAGAAGGAGGGACATTCGCTCGATTTTTGTTTTTGCCGTGTCAAGCACGAGCGGCGAATTCGAGCTAAGGCTTTTAGGAAGCCGCGTAGCCTTTCCCATGGCACGTGTGCTCCTAGCGTTGGCACCAAGTTGGTGGTTGATGCTTCTTGCTCTAAGTCCCAAGGGACTTCTCACTTGTCGGAGAATGGTGTGCCTTCCAGTAGGCCTTTGTACCATTGCTCTTTTTGTGAGAAAGATGGGCATCAAGAAAGCTTCTGCTATCGGCGTGCCAAACGCTTGCACCAAGCTCGCTCTTCTAGGAAGATGGTGATTCATAGCCCGTCTCATGGCATGAACACTTGTGCTCCTAGTAAGAAGCCCATTTTTGTTGATGGGATTTATGACTCCTTTTCTAGTGGGATAGGTCATGATCGTGGACATGCTTCTAGTGCTTCTTTTCTTGGTCCACGTCATGCTTTTCATGGTGCTTCTATTGGTTCTTCTACAAAGACCTTGGAAGATGTTTGCCTCTTTTCCCGTGGTACGACTCGTTCTTCTCCTCGAGTTGTCCTTTTGAGGAATGCTTCCAAGGGTGTTTCACAATTGCATTTGAACCAACATTTGCATCATGCTAACCCACATGATAAGTTGAGATTTGTGACCAAGTCCTGGATTCCCAAGTACATGCTTGCTAACCCTTCGGGATCCAAGACTCGGGTTACTTTGTCCTCTTGTGTGTAGATATGAGGACGCGGGGTGGAGAACATGCGCATGATGGAGCTTGATCTTTTAGATGTGATCAAGATTTGATGGTTCTCTACACCCCGCCTAGATTTGCCTCCAAAGAGGTTTTTGCTACTCGGTGAGCATTCTTTTACACTCATACCTTGTACATCCATGTTCTATGCCTTGTGGTATGAGATGGTCTTTTATGTGCTCACTTGTATAGTTGTTACATGTACATTTTCTTTTGTATCATGTTGTGCTTTAGTCTAGCATGTGCTATCTTGTATATCATGTCATGCTAGCTTTGTGTATAGCTTTGGTGGTTAATCCACTTTTCATGCTAGTCTGTGATCCTCATGAACATTATGCCATACTTTACTTTATTCCTCCATGAGCTTTACATGTATAGGTATGATGTTCATTAGGTGTCACTTTTCAGGTGCTAGTTTTGGTTAGCTACATGTATCCTGTTGATATGATTAGTTTGAGCATTAGCCTTTCCTCAATTTTATCATGTTACATGCTTTTGGATCTATTGCTATCATTATCTTGCATTGTAGCATGTGTTGAGACCTAGGCTATGTTTGGGTTGATCATGTCTTTAGGCTGCATTTTGCTCCATAGTGCTTTATCCTGTTGCATGGTAGTCTTGTCTAGTTTGGATTCATATCTCCTTGCGGTATCATTCATAGGTAGGCCTCTTTTGTTGAGTGTTCACCGTATACTTTCATGTGACTAACCGTTTTCGTGGAGACCTTGAGGTCACACTAGACGAGACAATGCCTTGTGTTTTCTTCTGCTTTTGAGTGTGCAGGAGAACAGGAGCCTGGAGAGAGCTTTTCGGCTCATGAACCCGATTCCACTTCTTCCACGTCTTGGGGTTCCGTTCGAGCAGCTCTCCAGCGAGCACTAGCAGCACCTGGGGGAGCGACAACATCAGGTGAGGGGGAGACGACTTCGGCGAGGCAGATGCCCCGAAGATTTTAGCAAGTTCAGGCGTCCCCTCGGGTATCACACCAGCAGGCGGTCATGTGCTTCATGAGGTACCTCCGACACACCTCTAAGTTCGGTTTTTGGTACACTCCTTCTTCGACCTCTTTTTGCTGTGTGGTCATTTCGATGTGGATTTTGCTGGCTGTCGCTTGAGCGTTTCTTGGCTCTTCTCTTATGAGTTTGGTGTGTGTTTCCCTTTTTGGTGGGGAAGCATTTTGCCTGTTGTATCTTAGTTGGTCTTCTCCAATACCCTTTTGTTTTGGGTTTTCCTTATAGGCTAGCTTTGCATGCATTTCATCATGTACATTTTGCATTTTAGAGCTTCATGAATATAGTAATGAGAATGAGATTATGCTCTTTTTGGTATGCCCTGCTTATTCATGATGATGCTTGTAGCTTAGGCTCTTTTTGATCACTTGATACATGCTATGAGCTAAGCTATTTTTGCAAATGGTGAACTTGACTAATTAATTATGGAACTTTAATTTGTTCACCATTGAGAGTGGCAACTAGCATGGATAGGATGTGTTGAGATCACTTGTGATATCTTTTGTATGCTAGGTTGCTATGTCTCTTGCATTGAGTCATTCACTTGCTTGGATTGATCATATTTACCTTGTGCTTAAAATTTGATCCAAGTCTAGTGAAATAAAAAGATCGAGATGGGATTGCATGTGTCAGCACATCACGGTATCGAGACTGTTTCTCATTGCACATTTGAGTTAAACTTGAGCCGTGTAGTGTAAGACCGAAACCAGTGCTTTAAGCTTCCGATTGCTTTTCTTGCATAGGCTTAGCCCGGTTGAAAAGTTAGGCAATGACCATGCTTTTAACCTCTCGCAATCACATGCTTTTAAATATGAACTTGTGTTAATACCGCTGCAATCTCCGATGAAAATTTGAAAATAACACAAGTTTATGCTTCATTCTATTGCATGATGATTGAACTTTGCTAGGGGTAGTTCACCTTTTATACCTGAGTTAGCACTTGGTTGATTTCCTGTCTATCCATGCTAAGTGCTATTTAGTGGTGAACTCCTTTTCAAATGGCTTAAAACTGCTCATATGCTCTACTGTTCATATTTCACATTCATTTGATCAGTTTGAGCCTTTGCTAGCATTTGTATTGGTTGCTAAAGTTTCAGGGCAGCACCCTTTTGAGCATCTTTTCATTTTGATTGCTATGCACTTGAAGCTGTTGCATTGTGCATATCATGCATTTTTAGCTTAGTGTACATACCCCCAGCTCCGATACACTTTGTGGTCACTTTCAGTGCTATTCATAGCCCCCATATGCTTTTGGTCGATGACTTGTCTTGTGTTTGTGTCAACTTTGTGAGAAATGTCAAAACCCCTCAACATGTTCCCTTTTGTCAAGGGGGAGAAGCTGTTTGCAAGGGGGAGCTTGAGTGTTGGCACAAAGGGGAGAGTCATGCATTTTTGGGGAGAGCTTTGAGCTAGGGGGAGTTTAGCTTTTTTATGTTCTTCTTCACTCGGTTTATCTCTTTTATGTGTCTCAATTGGTATCCATCTCTTGGTATGGAATGCAATTGGTGTCATGAGCTTTGTGCATAGCTTTTGTGTATAGGCTTGCTTTCAGGGGGAGTCGCTTTTGTCTTGCTGCTTCTCCGCGTGCTCCGAGTGTTTGTGCTCCATTTAGTGTTGAGCTTCTCTTGTGGTTTTCTCAATCGGTATCGAGCCTGCTAGTCGTGTTGAGCCATTTTTGCCTCTATCTAGAGGGACTAGCAGTTTTTGCTTGGTATTTTCGATTGGTATGGACCCTTCAGCTAGTTGCGTCGAGCCTATGTGCCTCTGTCTTGAGGAACTAGCTGTTTTTCACCAATTCTTGGCTGTTTGTGATTTGTTGCATTCTAATGCGTTGTTTCAGCCTCAATTGGTAGTGAGCCTTGAGCTAGTGGTGTTGAGCCTTTTCTGCCTCCTCTTGAGGACTAGCTCATTTTTTGACTTGGTTGCGTCGAGCCGTTGCCCATGTCTTTGGGAACCAAGTCTTTTGCTCTATGTGATCGAGTTTTGCTCATTGTTGAGTTAATGCTCTGATCCCTTACTTGGTTGCGTTGAGCCGTTGCCCATGTCTTTGGGGACCAAGTTATGTCTCATGACAAGTGATTTTGTTCTTTGCCCTCTGATGGCTTTTGATCACTTGAATGAGATTTTCGGTTGTGGTATCTCAAACCATCTCCTGTGCCTAGTTTTTGTCAATTCAATCATCAAGGGGGAGAAAGAGAAAGAGAAAGAAAAAGGGGGAGAAATTGACCCAAAACCAAGTGGATAAGTACCTTGGTCTCTCTTTTGTGATGATTGTTTGACAATTTTATTTGAGATTGGTTTTCGAGTGCCTTTTTTTTGGGATTCATGAAACTCTTGTTTATCTTGACTCTTCGGTTGTGTGGAGGCTTTGCCCGCTTTTCCCGTTTCTTTCGGGACCGAGAGCTTTTATTTGGAGTTTTCATGATCCTTCCTCATCTCAAGTAGCCTTGTGTTTGCCTTTGCTTGGCTTTTGGGCACTTGAATGAGGCTTGCCTTTAAACCCTTCCTTTGTGGTTTATTTTTAGTCAATGCATTCATCAAGGGGGAGATTGAGAACATATATGATGAATGATTGACATTGATAAGGAAGGTTTGAGGCTTTTACCCGGTTGAGTCATTATCTTGCTATGCGCTTAATGTTTATGACTAACCGGTGGCGTGATTTGTGTTGCGTTTCTGTGTTGGTGTGTGTGTGCGACATGTGTCTCTTGGCTGTGTTGATGTGCAGGTGTGGAGCTCGGATACAGTGGTCTATGGCGAGGTGAAGGTCAAGTAGAGACGTGCCGTGCCGACGGACCGGGAGCGGTGAAGGATGGGCGTGCCATGCGGCGGACGTGCCATGCCGAGGTACCCAGAGCGGTGAAGGGCGGACGTGAGGCTTGGACTGACGGACCAGAGGGCCAGAGGACCAGCTGTGGTAGCTGGCACGTGGCATCGGCGAGCGAGAGCACATGGGGATGTGCGGTGCATCAGCCGAGTCGGGAGGAAGGCGCTGGAGTCGTGTCACTTGGTGGGAGGTCGGACACGGGCTTGCGTGCGGCGCAAGTGCCGTCGGCCAAGTCAAGAAGGAAGGCGAAGGCGTTGTGCCCGGCGTGGAGGCTGGACATGCATCGGCATCGGTGCCGGTGGTCAGGGTGTGCGAACCACATCCCGTCTACGGTGTGGGTTCGGTAGCTGAGCCTCAAAAAGCTACCAACGACGGTTTCCGAGTTTGGGCCTCAAAACTCGGGTGGCCAGTTTCCGAGTTTGGGCCTCAAAACTCGGGATGGACGGTTTCCAGGTTTGGGCCTCAAAACCTGGGCGTGCGGGTTTCCGAGTTTGGGCCTCAAAACTCGGGGTGGACGGTTTCCCGGTTTGGGCCTCAAAACCGGGGGTTGGTCCGAAAGGACGGTCGACGCGTGGCGGCACCGAGAGACTTGCGTTGCGGTGAAGCTATCGGTGAGAAGGCGCGGCGGTCGACGGTGACGGCACGTGGCGGCATCAGGAAGGTCGCGTCGAGGCGAAGCTACCGAATGTGCGGGCGTGGCCGTCGGATGAAGATCGTCAGGACTGGACGGTTTTACCCCTGGGGGCTATTTGGGTTGAGTGCTTAATGTAAGGGCGTTTTGGTCTTCGGACGTGCGCCTATATATATGAAGGGGGCTGCTAGGGCAGCTGCCATCCTTGGGAATCCTTGGACGGTGTCACTCTCATTTTGCATTGTGTGAGAGGAGGCTAGGGTTAGGGAGAGACAGGCTCTTGTTCTTGAGCTTTTCGACATCCAAGCTTTGATCTGCTGGAGTGTCTTGTAGCCCGACACCGAGTGCTTAATGAATCATCCATTCCTCTGAATCCAAGGATCAATTTCGTGGTTGAATTCACGTTTTGAATTTGTTCTTCGCGTTCTTCTTTTCTCCACGATTTTCTCCTCCCCCGATCTCCCTCTACGCTGCGTCTTTTGCGATTCCGTTTGAATCAACTTGTTCTTTGAAGTGAGGAGTACATTTCCACCGAAGGAATTCATCTCTACCCTCACGAACAAGTAGATCGGGCCGAAATCGTTTTCGTTCTTCCCTCTTCCCCTTTTCTAGTGTTCTTCGGATTTCTCATTGATTAGTTGGATTGAAGCGATGATATCCTAGGATTAGCTTCCCAACATGTAGAAGAACACTTGGGAGAAGTTTGGTTGCAGCCCCGTTCGATTTGGTGAAGATCCAATCGATTTTGGTTTTGTCCCGTGAGGATTTTGGGCTTTCTGGGAGGTCGCGGACAGTCCGCCCTATTGTCCACGGACAGTCCGCGCATCGTGGTTCTAGCCGGACCAGTGGCTGGTTGCCTCGGTGCCTTTCCCTCGGGTGACCGGCGGACAGTCCGCCAAGTTAGGCGCGGACAGTCCGGCCATCGGGCTCCAGCTGGTTCAGTAGCTGCGCGGCTCGGTCAGTTTGGTCAGCAGTGACCGGCGGACAGTCCGCCAGTGTAGATCGCGGACAGTCTGCGAGTCGGGCAGGGAGCGTCCAGCAGGTTTGCTGTTTTGCGGTGTTGGCCGGCGGACAGTCTGCCAGGTCTTCGCGGACAGTCCGCCCCTGGCGCGGACAGTCCGGCACCAGCAGGCCGGACAGTCCGGGAATTGCCTGTAGGGTGTGTTTTAGTGCGTTTGCTTTCCCGGCTTTTCCGATTCGTTTCCGGACTTTTCGTTTGCTCCTAGAGTTCACCTAGGAACCTCTCTAGGTATCTTTGCTACTCGTTAGCATTTGTATTTGGAGGAATCCCAACATAGTCCTCTATCTACGTTTGGGAGTGGGTCTTTTAGGCACGAACTTGACTCGGGGTTTTGAGAGTCTTGGTTTGCTCGCTTGTGTGGTGCCTCGCTGTGATCCTAGGGATCATCCACCCTCTTTCTAGGGTCGTAGGCATCGCGTTTGAGTCCGAAGCTTTCGGGGTTGATTTTGTTGGGACAGAGGCCGTAATTTCTGAGAAGAAATTTTAGGCTCCCATTCACCCCCCCCCCCGCTGGTCGCCTTGCTTTAGCATTTTCGGTCCTTCAATTTTATTTTAAGGCATCATTATTAATTAGGAGAACTCATGCTTTGAAGGCTAGGTACTTGAAAGAAATTAGACAGAGCAACTATTCATCATTTCCATGCAAAAGATTAGAGAGAGCAGGTTCTTTTTTGGTCATTAATTTCTTAAAACAAACTAGACACACTATGTTATTTATTTAATCTAACATACTTTAAGATAAAAGCTAATAATAGTAGTAGTAAATATAAAGACATATCTGAATCGCGAAGATAATGGGGGTGCGTCTCCCCCAAGCTGGTTCGCTTAATAGCGTTGAGCCTTCATGTGCCCATATATTTTTGTATTTTTTAATTAATGGTGAGCCTTCATGTGTGTTGACGGTCCTTAAACACCTGTTTTACCGTCAACATTTGACCCTAAAGTTCACCAAAAAGGCATGAAATGTAGTCAAATAGGTTTCAAACTAACCAAATTCCACATGTCCATAGAATTTTATTTGAATGCAGGATTTGAACCAAATTTGGACATTTGGACCCACCAGGAGACAAGCCCACTCAGCAGGGCCCAAATGGGCCTAAGGGGGGTGGCGCCCGCCACTTGGGTTGGCCCAAGTTGCAACCCCTACCACGTCACCGATCTGTGTGACCTCGGTCACTAGGTCAGTGGCATCGGACGGCTCAGGATGAAGTGGCGTGGATCAAGGCTGAATGTCGGTTGCTAGGACATGCAACCGACCTCCAAACCGCCTTGGACAACCACTTGGATGCCGTTGAAGCCAAGGCGGTGCATCCAACGGTGAGGAAGGTGGTGGCCGCCACCTAGGGCTGGCGCCCGCCACTAGGGTTAGCCCTAGGTCGGCTGGCTGCCCCCTCTAAGTACCCCCTCACTCATTTGGGCTATAAATACCCCCCTGGAGGCACCTATTCATTCGTACCATCTCACACCAAGTGCCATTCCAAGCAAAGCAAGAGAAGCAAGTGAGAGTTAGGTTAGAAGCTTAGAGAGCTTAGGCAAGTAGGTAGCTAGTAGAGCAAGGCATCTTCGCCCTCGTGGTAGTGCTGCTCAAGGGTTAGCTCAAGAGTAGAGGCGTGCGAGTGATCGGTCCTGGAGCTGGGAAGTGTCTTCCTTCATCTCCAGTTCAGGTTTTGCTCTTGTTACTCAAGCATTTACTATATTCTAGCTCATCATTTCAAGTATTACTTTATTCTACTTATCAGTATTGAGTGGTATACTTGATTGATTGCTTGAGTGCCTAGCTATCCTACAGTTCAATTCACTTAGCCATAGTAGTTAATCTCTAGTGAGCTTAGTGTTTGATCTTTGCCAATAGGTTGCTTAGTTAGTTTAGTGTTTATCTTATTAAGTCAAGTGTTTGCTCTGACGTCCGCAAGGGTGTCTCTATTCAAAGCTAGGGTAGAGATAGTTAGAATATAGTTAAGCGTGGTGCTTAGTTATAGACTTACCTTCAGATACGGCTGGACCCCCGGATAGCTGTGGTAGCAAGCAGGTGGTGACAGCCCTATGCGCCTTGAATTCCACCACGTAGTTGGCCCAGTTTAACAGTAAGGCTCGTTGTGCTAGCGTTCAACCTAAGTAAGTGGTAAAGGCTAGTACGCCTTGATACTTGACAAGATAGGAATAAAACTTTACTCAACTTAGTTGCTTTATTGTCTTTTGCCTGCCTTGCTTCGTAATTGTCTCGCTTCGTAGTTATCTTGCTTTGTAGTTATCTAGGATTAGTTAGTAGTTAGTTATCTTAGTTATCCTTAGCTACCCTTATTTACCATCTACCTATCTATTCACCTTACCTTTGAAGGACCGAGAAGCTACCCGAAAGCGACCAGAGGGGGGGTGAATGGGAGCTTCAAAATTTCCTTTCGGAAACTAGATGCCACTGTCCCAAAATCAACCCCAAAAGCGAAACCTAGAGCTTGCTAATGTCCACGACCCTAGATGTAGGGTGGATGCTTCCTAGAAGCACAGCGGGACACTAGACAACCCTAGAAAACCAACACAAAAGACGGAACTTGAATCCGATTAAGAACGAACGAACCGTGAACGAAACGGCGCGAAACTGGATCGACCGGACTCTGCCTGCGTCCGGTCAGCTGGGACCGGACGCGTCCGGTCGTCAAAAATCGGCTCTGGAACCTTACTGTTCGCGACCGGACTCACGAGTACGGAGCGTCCGATCGGGAGCAGTGCGTCCGGTCAGAAGCGAACAAACACGATGAACAGTGGGAGCAGTGCGTCCGGTCAAAGCGTGAATAGAGCGTCCGGTCGGTCTACAGAGAACCATGCGACTAACTGTTCAACGACCGGACTCTCAGAGCGTGCGTCCGGTCAACCCGAGGCAGCGTCCGGTCACCCCGCGAATTCACTGTTCGTCCACCGATTCGACTAGAACTCACCCAAAACAAATCCTCTAGGGATCAAACTTGGTGAGAGGAGTCACAAGGAGGATAGTGAGCTATCTCTAAGAGATCATGGCTCGAACCTATCTCCAAATCGATGAATCAAAGAAATTCGGGGGAAAAGAGAAAACTTGACCCGGAACGTAAAATCGATCGATCTCCTAGACCGTGGGGTTTGAGATCAATTCCTTCGGTGGAAAGGAGTGCCTCACGATCTAGAACAACTTAGTTCAAACGGAATCGCAAACGATGAACCGAGCAAAAAGATCAAGCGACGGGAAAATCGTGGAGAAAAAGGATTCCGCGAAGAACACAAGGAAAACGCGAATCACACCCACGAACTCGAATCAAGGACGCGAATCATGACACCGATCAGTGCTCCAAGGTGAGGATACGGCCTCACTTCCTCAGATCAACAGTACACAGAGTGGAGTCTCTCTGCGGATCTCAACTAGCTAAAGCAGGGGTGTGGGAGAGTGGAAACCCTAATGCTTGGAAGCAAATGACTGCACTAACTGAGATTGAGATCGGGAGGAGGGTGTCTCCCCTGGACTACTTATACTAACCTAGCCTAAGTCTATTTCCTACTCTACCCCTCACTACTGTATTTACAGAGCGGACCAGCCTAACCCTAAGGCTATTCTAGTCCACCCGCTGGTGGTAGGTAGATCCGACGGCCACGCCCGCACGGTCTTCCGCGTCGCCTCCACGCAACCTTCAGATCGCCGCCACGTGCCGCCACCACTCTGCACCCCCGGTTTTGCGGCCCAAACCGGGAAACCAGCCTTTTCCATCAGCCCCCGGTTTTGAGGCCCAAACCGGGAAACCAGCCTCCAGCCCGAGTTTTGTGGCCAAACTCGGAAACCGTCCGCGCCCGAGTTTTGAGGCCCAAACTCGGAAACCGGCCCACGCCCAGGTTTTGAGGCTCAACCTGGAAACCGTCGCGCCCAGGTTTTGTGGCTCAACCTGGAAACCGTCGCGCCCAGGTTTTGTGGCTCAACCTGGAAACCCAGCACCCAGGTTTTGAGGCCCAAACCTGGAAACCGTCCACCGTTGGTTTTTCCCGGGCTCTACCAACAAACCGGCGTCGTAGAAGGGATGCACCGCCTGTGCACCCCTTCCACCGACATGATCGCACTTCTCCGCTTGTCGCTGTCGCAGGCTGCCAGCCACCACAGCTGATCCTCCGGCCTCCAGTCCATCAGTCCAAGTCCACGTCCGCCCTTCACCGTCCGATACATCGGCATGGCACGTCCGCCGCACGGCACGCCCATCCTTCATCGCGCCCGGTCCGTCGGCACGGCACGTCGCAACTTGACCTTCACCCGCCATCGATCACTGTCTCCGTGCTCGACACCTGCACAACACAAGCCAAAGAACATGCGCATCATCTCCGTTGACAATCACTCATCACACAGAGACTCGGCATACACCCATGTATCCGCAATCTCCCCCTTGATGAGTGCATTGTCAACTCCACAACAAATCATGAATAAGAAGAAGGAGGTAGGAAGGAGTGGGAAGAGAAAACCCAACCAAATGACCCAAAAGCCTAACAAAAGCCAAAGAAGGTCAAGTGGATGAAGCGAAAACTTGGTCCCCAAAGACATGGGCAACGGCTCGACGCAACCAAGCAACGCAAAGCTAGCCCTCAAGAAGAGGTAGAACAGGCTCAACACCGCTAGCAGATACCAATTGAAGATCGGAGGACAACAGAAACAAAATGCTAGTCCCTCAAGACAGAGGCAACGGCTCAACACAACTAGCAAGAAAATCACTCCGAACCAATTGGAAATCAACCCAAACCAAAAGGGAAAGCACACCAGACGATACCAATTGAAAGCCAAATGAAAAAGCTTATGAAAGCTCATGAAAAGCTAGGAACGTTTGCTAGTCCCTCAAGACAGAGGCAACGGCTCAACACAACTAGCAAACTCCCCCTCGACAATTGCAAGCAACTGGGACAAATAATTCTCCCCTTAGTTGATCAACACAGGGGCATATGATTTGCATAAATTTCTCCCCCTAGTTGAAAATGCACTTATCAAGGCCAAAAGGTATCGGAGAAGCAACTCCCTTCACACAAACTCCCTCTGAACACAAGATCTCCTTCCAAAATGCATATGAAGTCAAAATGCAAGTTAGGAGCTTCAAGTATATAGTCAAAAGAGTGCAAAGATGCTCTAATCAGTATAGCTCCGACATCTCAATTAAGCACTCAAATAGCAAAGGCTCAAACTGATCACTTATACGAAATATGAAGCATAGGAGCATGTGAGCAGTTTTAAGCCAAAAAGGATAGTCACCATCAAAATAGCACTAGACATGTATAGAAGGAATCCAAACAAGTGCTAAACATATATACAAGGTGAACTACCCCTAGCAAAGTTCAATCATCATGCATAGGAATGAAGCATATACTTGTGATTTCAAATTCATATCGGAGTTGCAGCGGTAAAAGAATTCACAAGTTCATTTTTGGCATGTGATTGCGAGAGGTTGAAAGCTTGTCATTGCCTAACTTTTCAACCGTGCGAAGCCTATGCCGAAGCAATCAGAAGCTTAAAGCAACGGTTTCGGTCATACACTACATGGCTCAAGTTTAACTCAAAGTGCAATGAGAAACAGTCTCAATACCATGAGGTGTTGACAAGCAATCCCATCTCGATCTTTTCAATTCAACACTACTTGGTTCAGATTTTAAGCAAGTTATGAACAACCAAGCAAGTGAATGACTCAGAACTAGAGACATAGCAACCTAGCATATATGAAAAGCAGGAATGGACTCAACACACCCTACACATGCTAGTTGCATATCTCAATGGTGAACATTTTCAGATTTATGTACATTAGGCATAATTCACCATTCCAAAAATAGCTCGCTCATAACATGTAACAGTGATCAGAAAGAGCATAAACTACAAGCATCATCATAAGTATCGGAGCAATACTAACAAGAGCATAATTACATTCTAGTGAATATAGACATGAAGCTCAGAATGTAAATGCGTATGCCCGACACAAAACTGAAAGAAAGAAGATACCAAATGGAAAGACTCAAGAAACTCAAAAGAAAAGAGCCTCAAAATAAAAGAGTCAGTCGGTACATCTCAAAATGCTTCCCCCATCTAAAAGGGGAAACACACACCAAGCTCACCCCTCAACCTATGAAAGGTTGATTCGTCTAAAGGCTTGGTAAAGATATCAGCCAATTGGTGATGAGTATCGACATGGCGAAGGTCGATATCACCCTTCTCCTGGTGGTCTCGCAAGAAATGAAAGCGCACATCAATGTGTTTGGTTTTCGAGTGAAGCACGGGGTTCTTAGCAACGCTAATGGCACTCGTGCTGTCACAAAGCAAGGGAACTCGAGTAAAGCTCAAACCAAAATCACGCAAAGTGGCCATCATCCAGAGTAACTGGGAACAGCAGCTAGCCGCAGCAACATATTCAGCCTCCGTGGTAGACTGAGCGACACTAGACTGCTTGCGAGAAGACCACGACACAAGAGAAGACCCAATAAACTGGCAAGTCCCAGAAGTGGACTTGCGCTCAATGCGACAACCAGCAAAATCGGCATCGGAATAACCGCAAAGCGAGAGAGTGGAGGAAGCAGAATACCAAATCCCGAACTCAGGCGTGAAACGAAGGTACCTGAATATGCGCTTCACCGCCTGACGGTGAGAAGTGCGTGGCGAAGCCTGAAAGCGCGCGCACAAGCACACGGCGAACTGAATGTCCGGCCGTGTCGCCGTCAGGTAGAGGAGCGATCCAATCATGCTGCGGTACTCCTTCTGGTCTACTGCTTCTCCATCCGTGTCGGCATCCAGGGCAGTCGTCGTCGACATGGGCGTCGGAAGAGGCTTGGCCTCACCCATGTCAAACCGCTTCAGCAAGTCCCTCGTGTACTTGCCCTGGTGCACAAACGTCCCCTCTCGGGATTGCTTAATTTGCAACCCGAGAAAGAAAGTCAGCTCGCCCATCATGCTCATCTCGAACTCCCTGCTCATAGTATCTGCAAACTTGGCAACCAAAGCGTGAGAAGAACCACCGAAAATGATATCATCCACGTAAATTTGGACCAAGAGAGTATCTTTGCCTTGCTTGAGGAGAAAGAGTGTTTTATCAACACATCCCATTTTAAAACCCTTAGCTAGCAAGAAGGTTTTTAATCTCTCATACCAGGCTCTAGGGGCTTGTTTCAAACCATACAAAGCTTTGTGGAGTTTAAAGACATGGTTTGGAAACCTGGGATTTTCAAAACCAGGGGGTTGCTGGACATAGACCTCCTCCTCAATGTAGCCGTTTAAGAAGGCACTCTTGACATCCATTTGAAAAAGTTTGAAACCCATGGATGCAGCATAAGCCAAGAGTATCCTAATAGCCTCCAAACGAGCTACAGGAGCGAAGGTCTCCTCATAATCTATCCCCTCCTTCTGACTATAACCTTTCGCTACAAGCCGGGCCTTGTTTCTCACAATGTGGCCCTCCTCTCCTTGCTTGTTTTTAAATACCCATTTTGTCCCAATAGGTTTACAGTCAGGAGGTGGAGGCACTAGAACCCAAACCCGATTTCGCTCAAAATTCTCTAGCTCCTCATGCATGGCATTGACCCAATCCGGATCCGTCAATGCGTGTCCAACATCTCGGGGCTCAAAAGACGCAACAAAAGCAGAATGAGCAAAGTGCGAGATGTGCTGTGACCTGGAGCGAGTAACTCGCTCGTCGATGTCGCCGATCATCTGCTGAGGAGGGTGCTGGCGCTGGATGTGTCGTGGCGCCTCCCGGGAAGAAGTGACCTCCCCCTCAACAGCAGCTGGTTCCACCCCGGGTACAAAAGGTACCGCGCGAGGTGGAGGATCCCACGGCCCCCAGGAAGAAGAAGTGTCGGGGCCGTGAGTCGTCGTCGAGGCCGCTCCTTGCGGCACGGCAGGTGGAGGGGGTGCTAGATCATCTGTACCTTCAGCACCCTCGTCCTCGTCATCAAAAAGAGGCTCTCCAACCTCATGATCACCTGCACGCTCAAAACGAGAAGAAGGACAAACAAGAGTCTCGTCGAAGGTGACATCTGATGTCTCCATGACTCGGTTAGTGTCAAGGTTAAGTACACGATAAGCTCGAGTGTGAGTGCCATAACCTAAAAACACACCGTCAGAAGAACGAGACTCAAACTTGTCCAGGTTGCCTTTTTTCAATATAAAACAGTGGCAACCAAAGACTCTAAAATAACTCACCTTGGGTTGGCGACCAAAACGCAACTCATAAGAGGTCTTCTTCAAAAACGCTCTCAGAAAAATGCGATTCGAAATGTAGCATGCAGTGTTCATAGCTTCGGCCCAAAAGCGCCTAGGAGTCCTATGCTCATCGAGCATCGTCCTGGCCATCTCAACAAGGGTCCGATTCTTCCTCTCTACAACACCATTTTGGGGTGGTGTATAGGGGGAAGAAAACTGATGCTCCAAGCCAAGGCGGTTACAAAACACCTCAAAATCCGAATTCTTAAACTCGGAACCATTATCACTTCTAATCGCTCGCATCGAGTTCAAAGGGAACTCGTTCTGAAGACGCAAAATCAGATTGCGAGCGAAGGAGAAAGTCTCGGTCTTCTCAGCTAAAAAGAAGACCCACGAATACCTCGAAAAGTCGTCAACAACAACCAAAACATACCACTTGCCACCAACCGAGCTCACCCGAGCCGGACCCACAAGGTCCATGTGTAAAAGCTCTCCGGGGTGCGAGGTCATGACCTTAGTCACCGGATGGTGGGGAGCAGCAACCATCTTCCCATGTCTGCAAGAATGGCAAACTAGATCCTCCTCCATCGAAAGCTTGGGCAATCCTCGGATTAGGCCAAGTGAGCTAAGTCTTGCGAGCAAGTCGAAGCTCAAGTGACCGAGCCTCCTATGCCACTTCCAAAGATCGGAAAAAGAAGGACTAGCCAAAAGACAGCGAGAAGAACCAAACGACTCCGAGAAATTCGCGCAAAAGACCTTCCCAAAGGGCGAAATCAGACATACAAGATCGCCCTGAGGATCTAAGATGCGACTAAGGTTCGGTTTGAAACGAATCTCATAGTCATCATCAAAAAGTTGCGAAACAGAAAGCAAGTTAAAATGCAGGTTAGAAACAAGAGCAACATCGCGCAACACAAAATGCTCATTAACCCGCACGGTCCCACGAGACAATACCTTACCTTTACTATTGTCACCGAAGGTTATGTACTCCTTTCCGGCGACCGGGCTAAGGCTGGAGAACCACTTGGTGTTTCCGGTCATGTGCCTCGAACAACCGGAATCCACCAACCAAACGTCCTCCAACCGTCTAACCTACATCTATAGAAAGACATAGGGTGAGCATACGGTCCAACACTGGGGTTAGTGAAATAGGGGGAAAACCAGTGTTGGGCCGGCTGCTCAAAAGAAGGGTTAGTGAAAAAACCATTCCTAGTACGTCTACGAGGGAAGCGATCACCACGCTGAGGAAAACGTGGTCCGCTAGGGAAGAAGCGCTCACCGCGATACCCAACCTGCGGTGGGGAAAGGCGCTCAACTAAGCCTCCGCCACGGGGTCCGTTACCTGCAAAAGCAGGACCCCTTCGGGCACGCTCTCTACGAGGTCTACGCCTAGGAGCCTGGGGCTCAACTGCTCTAGCGTCTCTCCTCGGAGCTCTCTCCTGCCTAGGCCTAACAAACTGAGGTGCTGGACCTCTAGGCCTAGTCTCCCTCCTCGGGGCTCTCATCTCTTGCCTAGGCCTGTGACCCTGACGTCCGGACCTAGCAGCTCTCCCCTGGGCCTTCGGTACATGTCCACCATGAGCTGGATGGTACATGTCCGGGTTCTCCATCTCCCGAGCCCTGCGCGCCTCTCTCTTGCGCCTAAAGCAGAACTCGCTCAAGTGACCATCCCTCCCACAAAAATCACACTGGTACCTCACCGCACGCACAGGGGGTTGTTGGTGACCAGGGCTGTGGGTGTGGCTCACTTTGCCTTTGCCCTTCTGTGGCAACTCCTCACGAATGGGTGGCATAGCATCAAGCTTGTTTCTGAGGTGATTTGGCTTGGGTGCCCAAACTGGGTTCTTGGGAGGAGCTCTAGGGGGTTCTTCAACCACACCATCTTTGGTGATAGGCTTGGCTGGCTCTTTGAGTGGAAGCTTGGCAAGTTTGGGAGTAGTGGTGGAATTGGGCTTCTCACATGGGTTCAGACCACTAGACTCTCCAATCTTCCCAAAAGCTGAGAGATCAACACTCTGAGCAAGACCTACACCAGGGGCACCAACAGCTCGCTTGAATTGGGAGATCATCATCCCGAGCTGCGGCTCACTACTGGAGACCCATGACAAGATGGACCGAAGGTATGTGTTTTCTTCCTCGGTTTGCATCTTGCCATGCTTCACATTGGCAATCTCCATCTCCAGGCCCTCACACAAAGCACACCTCATGACACAAGTGCTATCTGAGCTGGCCTTCTCTAAAGACTCAAGCTTGGCATTCTTCTCTGCCAACTCAGATTGCAAGACAAGACAAGTCTTGCACGCACCCAACAGCTGCGGCCTAGCACGGAGCTCATCCACCTCTCCAACCAACGCAGCATACTTACCTCTCAGAGTGAGAAGGTCAGTCATGTGCGCGGTGCACTACTCGCACTCCGACTCCTCCGACACAACCACGGTGGACCGAGCGAACTCAAGCTCCTTCACCGTGTCCTCCCACTTCTGCCTAAACTCCTTGCGCTCTCTAGCGGCACGCCTAAGCAACTTATCTTGGCTAAGGAGGGCAGCAGTCAACTTCTCAACCTCGGAGGAAAGCTCGTCGTAGGTGAGAGATACCTGGGAGGTGTCGTCGTCGTCGTCGTTCCGAGGGGTACGCTCCGGCTCGCCGTCGACCTCATCGCCCAGCGCCATGGTGCAGAAGCCGTCGTCGTCGGCGAAGAAGCAGAGGCCGTTCAGCTTATCCTCGATCCTCTTCTTCTTCTCGGACTCGTCATCACTCGAGCTGGCGGAGTCGTCATCCGAGCCGTCGACGTCGCTGAGCGTGGCGAAGAATGCACGCTGCTCAGCTTGCTGCTTCTCCAAGTACTTCTTCTTGATGTACTCTTTGTCGAAGCCGCCCCGCTTCTTGTGCCTTGGGGGAACGTGCTTCTCCTTGTACTTGGAGTCGCGCCTGTGGCCGTGATCGCCCTTCCCCAGATGCTTGTTCTTCTTCTTGGGGCAGTCGGCGATGAAGTGGTCGGGGTCGCCGCATTCGTAGCATCCGGCGCGTCCTCCTCCACGACGGCGGTTCACGCGGTTGTTGTGGAACCGCGAAAACCGGTTGGCAAGCAAAGCCAACTCGTCGTCTCCCAAAGACTCCAGCTGGTCCTCTGTCACAGAAAAGAGAGAAGAAAGCGCAAAGCCAGCTGAGGGGTTAGAGGAAGAGCCGGAAACCAAAGCCATGGACGGGCGAGAAGGATTTTCAAAAGAAGCCCTCGCCATAGCATCAATCTCACTGGACTTGAGCTTACTGAAGAGCTCGTCGCAGGTGAGGGTCTCATAGTTCGGCGATTCGATGATTGCCTGAACCTTGGAGTCCCACACCGAACGGTCAAGAGTGTGCAAAAGCTTCAAAGCACGCTCATGATCGTCAAATGGCAACTGCTCTCTGTTAGCCCTCATCCTGTTGACAATCACCTGAAAGCGAGCGAATAAACTTTCTATGCTCTCGCCAGGCTGATGTCGAAAGTTCTCATACTCTCTCTTGAACGACTCGTAGAGTCGGGTTTTGACTTGAGAGGTGCCCTCATGAAAACGCATGAGGGTGTCCCAGATCTCCCGAGCCGTAGAGAGGTGAGAAACGCGATCAAACTCACCCACGCTCAAACAGGAGAACAAAGCGTTACGCGCCCGGCTATTGGCTTCGTGCTCATCGATCTGAAGCTGAGAGACACGAGCAGCCAGGACAACGTAGTTGGCGTTGTTGCAAATCTCCCAAACAGAAGAGCCCATGCTCTGGAGATAGGCCGACATGCGTATCTTCCAATACGCATAGTTCGTCCCATCGAAAAACGGCGGTTTGCCCACGCCGCGATCCATGTCACCTTCGGTGGATCTGGAACCGGCTAAGGTGGAAGATCCTTAACCTGCTCCGATACCAATTGAAGGACCGAGAAGCTACCCGAAAGCGACCAGAGGGGGGTGAATGGGAGCTTCAAAATTTCCTTTCGGAAACTAGATGCCACTGTCCCAAAATCAACCCCAAAAGCGAAACCTAGAGCTTGCTAATGTCCACGACCCTAGATGTAGGGTGGATGCTTCCTAGAAGCACAGCGGGACACTAGACAACCCTAGAAAACCAACACAAAAGACGGAACTTGAATCCGATTAAGAACGAACGAACCGTGAACGAAACGGCGCGAAACTGGATCGACCGGACTCTGCCTGCGTCCGGTCAGCTGGGACCGGACGCGTCCGGTCGTCAAAAATCGGCTCTGGAACCTTACTGTTCGCGACCGGACTCACGAGTACGGAGCGTCCGATCGGGAGCAGTGCGTCCGGTCAGAAGCGAACAAACACGATGAACAGTGGGAGCAGTGCGTCCGGTCAAAGCGTGAATAGAGCGTCCGGTCGGTCTACAGAGAACCATGCGACTAACTGTTCAACGACCGGACTCTCAGAGCGTGCGTCCGGTCAACCCGAGGCAGCGTCCGGTCACCCCGCGAATTCACTGTTCGTCCACCGATTCGACTAGAACTCACCCAAAACAAATCCTCTAGGGATCAAACTTGGTGAGAGGAGTCACAAGGAGGATAGTGAGCTATCTCTAAGAGATCATGGCTCGAACCTATCTCCAAATCGATGAATCAAAGAAATTCGGGGGAAAAGAGAAAACTTGACCCGGAACGTAAAATCGATCGATCTCCTAGACCGTGGGGTTTGAGATCAATTCCTTCGGTGGAAAGGAGTGCCTCACGATCTAGAACAACTTAGTTCAAACGGAATCGCAAACGATGAACCGAGCAAAAAGATCAAGCGACGGGAAAATCGTGGAGAAAAAGGATTCCGCGAAGAACACAAGGAAAACGCGAATCACACCCACGAACTCGAATCAAGGACGCGAATCATGACACCGATCAGTGCTCCAAGGTGAGGATACGGCCTCACTTCCTCAGATCAACAGTACACAGAGTGGAGTCTCTCTGCGGATCTCAACTAGCTAAAGCAGGGGTGTGGGAGAGTGGAAACCCTAATGCTTGGAAGCAAATGACTGCACTAACTGAGATTGAGATCGGGAGGAGGGTGTCTCCCCTGGACTACTTATACTAACCTAGCCTAAGTCTATTTCCTACTCTACCCCTCACTACTGTATTTACAGAGCGGACCAGCCTAACCCTAAGGCTATTCTAGTCCACCCGCTGGTGGTAGGTAGATCCGACGGCCACGCCCGCACGGTCTTCCGCGTCGCCTCCACGCAACCTTCAGATCGCCGCCACGTGCCGCCACCACTCTGCACCCCCGGTTTTGCGGCCCAAACCGGGAAACCAGCCTTTTCCATCAGCCCCCGGTTTTGAGGCCCAAACCGGGAAACCAGCCTCCAGCCCGAGTTTTGTGGCCAAACTCGGAAACCGTCCGCGCCCGAGTTTTGAGGCCCAAACTCGGAAACCGGCCCACGCCCAGGTTTTGAGGCTCAACCTGGAAACCGTCGCGCCCAGGTTTTGTGGCTCAACCTGGAAACCGTCGCGCCCAGGTTTTGTGGCTCAACCTGGAAACCCAGCACCCAGGTTTTGAGGCCCAAACCTGGAAACCGTCCACCGTTGGTTTTTCCCGGGCTCTACCAACAAACCGGCGTCGTAGAAGGGATGCACCGCCTGTGCACCCCTTCCACCGACATGATCGCACTTCTCCGCTTGTCGCTGTCGCAGGCTGCCAGCCACCACAGCTGATCCTCCGGCCTCCAGTCCATCAGTCCAAGTCCACGTCCGCCCTTCACCGTCCGATACATCGGCATGGCACGTCCGCCGCACGGCACGCCCATCCTTCATCGCGCCCGGTCCGTCGGCACGGCACGTCGCAACTTGACCTTCACCCGCCATCGATCACTGTCTCCGTGCTCGACACCTGCACAACACAAGCCAAAGAACATGCGCATCATCTCCGTTGACAATCACTCATCACACAGAGACTCGGCATACACCCATGTATCCGCAACCTTAACCATCCACTTCATCCTTACCTATCCACCCATACATTCTTGCTAGCCTTCCATCCCTTCTCTTCCCTTTTCCCCTTTTCTCTTTTCTTATTTCTTCGACTCTCATCCCCTCCTTGACTCAACTCATTCACCACCCTAGCCTTCCCTTGGGATCAAATAAATTGACACCTGGTACTCCCAGGCGAAGTGCTACTACGATAGTTCTGTGCGCTTGCAGAATCTCCTCCTGGTAGATTGCATTCTCTCTAGCTAGCTCCTACTAGTGTCGGGATTGACAACCCCGCTTGGCATTAGTAGATAGTTACTTTAGTTACCCTATCCTAGGTGTAGCTAAGAACTACCAACAATGTGCTCACATATTTTTTTGTTCTTTTCTTTTTAAGGGTGAGCCTTCATGTGCTCACATATTTTTGGTGTTTTGAATTTATTTATAGAATAAAAAACTTAAGAGGATAAAGATACTTACGTGGATACATGGGGGTGCCTTCCCCCAAGCTGAATGTTGACGTAGTCGTCCGATCTTGCAATGTAGCACACTGGCAGTGGATATGTCCTTCCTCTATCAGAGCTTTGATTGATGTTGATGTTTGTTGAGATAGTGCTCCAACAATAGATGGAGCATTTACTTGCTCGTCAGCTTTTCTTGGCCTTTCAAATCCTGTGAAACTCAAATAGACAACAAAACTTGTGGAACAGATTAAGCGTTAGTGGTTGGCCACTTAAGCCTTAGTTGTCTAGAATTTCAGTAAGATCTCTTTCTTAATATTTTTGTATTTTATATTTTTATGATGCAAGAGAAAATGCACAGGATGAATGCATGCATATTTATTTTTATTATTTTTATGCCACCACGGTGAACATTCCTGTGGGTTTTTACACGCCATAGAATTATTCACATGGGGCTTTATGATGCAGTGAAATATTTTTATTTTGTTTTCTAATGTAATGCAGAAATTAAAATGTGTTGTGAATTAAATATGATGATGCAAGAAATGGTTATGGATTAAATATGAGAAATATGCAGCAAAGTAAATATAAAGATAACAACCAATTTTTACCTTTTGGCGAAGGTTCAGATATTTAGGTCCGACGAACCGGACCTTCCCTTGGTTCAGACCTCCCAAGGTATGTCAGATGTTTGGAAAGTTATTATTAATTGTACCTCTTAGGTGCAGACATTTTCTCCCATACTTTCTTGGTCTGAGTCTTCACTTCCTGTGGTTCACTGTCTTGAGGTTTCTCTCCTTTCTTTTCTGGGACAGTGTCGATAACTTCTTCTTCATGATTGGCCTCTCTATTCTTGATAGTTTATCTTCTTTGGCTTGAGAGCGGCGTCTTTCACTTCTATTCGTCTTAGGTGCTTCATTGGGCATGTAGCTGATGAAGTTGTACCATGCCTTTTTTCTAGGAAAGTGAAAAATGAATTTCCTCTTGTAGATGATTGAACTTGTAGCGTAGAGGAATGGTCTTCCTAGGATGAGGTGGACATCATCGTCTTCTTATGTCGAGGATCAAGAAGTCTGTGGGGATTTCATGACCTCTAATTCTGACTACGACGTCCTCCATCATTCCTTCTTGTTTATGCCTCATGATATGGTGTCACTCATGTCATTTGTTCGTCCAGCAATTTGAAGTGAAGCATTAATTATGGACGTTGGCAGCATCTTGCTCAGTGTGCATGTTCTTGTAGATCTAGGACCTTCACTCTGTAGAATTTGGGAGTGACAAACTTCTCCATGTTTTGCTCAAGATTGTGTCCTACTCATAAAGACAAGGTAGAGATCAAGTGCATAGGCTCTGTTGGTGGAAAAACACCAACAGAACCAAAAGTTTTGTTTATTCCTCTCTAACCTTAGGCACATTGCACAAGACAAACTTGTTGTTTATGTATTCTATTCAATCTTAACATGAGTGATAGGATCAGAGGATGAGCATGAAAGTAGCGTCTTAAAATATTTAACAGATCAAATTACTTAACCCAAGGAAGGATAATCTATGCATAAAGTGTTTGATCTTTTCATGATTGAGATAAATCATCTTCCAAAGGTTAGATGCACAACATTTAAGCTCATTTAGTTAAGACAGTGAGATTCAAGAGAGTAGAGCTAAGATCAAAGTACTGAACATGTTGAGTTGATTAGGTTGGATCAAGTGATGTGCAACTTAAACATGTTTAGTTCTTTACTTATGTTCATACTAGAATCAAGAAGAAGCTTTTAAAGTGATGGTTACTTACATTGAAATATTACTTTGTCATTGAAGAGTGATATGTCGAACCACCTTGTGGAAGCTTCTCTTGTCTAGCTGGTGGTTGTTTATGAATGACTTATCTTCTCTTGTTTGTCTCACAGTGTGCTTGAGAGGAGGAAGATCACAGTGGAATCATCTTTATAAGTGTTGACGCAAAAAGTGACACCTTGCGCCAAGGCACACAGCAAGCCAAACGAGGCTAGCTTCAATCGGGTGCCCGGAGTGTGCTGAATCCGGTGACGTGCCAGTCGGTTTGACCTGAAAACCAACAAGGGATAAAGCATGAGAATACCTCTGGAACATGCTGGGTAAAACCAGACAGTTCCATATGTACGGCTTTGGAAGCCAGTCACGATGGCACACAGCTATAGAAGCTGTCTGTCAGAGCATGTTTACAAAGCCATTCGACAAGTATGAGAACAGAGTATGTGAAGCATATTAACTGCCGAATGCAAAAGGAAGACATGCTTGAGCGAATCAAGGATATTATAAACAGGCAACTTGCAAGAATAGATCTATTCAAATAACACATGCATAGGCTAATCCAACTAATCTGCCGCACGTTTAGTCTTCATAAACCCGTCAAGCATAAACTTAAGCGAAGCTAATCCACCGCATGATACCACTTGCTATAAGTTTATACCACTTCCTATAATTAGATTAATCCACCGCATGATACAATCTAATTATAACAAGCTAAAAGCATGTATATATTTGTACAGATCTATAAGAGCTCGTTACTCGTGTAAGCTTAACCAAAATCGGCAAACTAGCCGAGTTGGGGTCCATGAGGAAGGAACATACAAGCAAGCATGATCAAACTAATCTAAAACCTGCATCTGCCGCACGACACCCAGTTCTATCAAAGCATAAACATGATTGACATGTATGAACCTGCAACATGTAACAACCTAGATTGAAAGCTGATCTGGCCATCATGATCTTATGATTAGCAAAGCACAAGCAAACTTGTGAAACAAGGCCGAATAGAGATCAATCTAGATTGGGCAAAAGAGTGTTACAGGAATTAAATAAATAAAACACATAACACATGATAACTTAATGAATCTACTAGATCTGCCAAATCTAATAGAGCCGATAACTATTTTTACTCATGTCTTAATCCGCCGCACGATACAAGGCACAAGCAAAAACTTCCCGTCATAAGCTTAAATCCGCCGCACGATACTAAGCTTAACATACGAGACTACTTGCATCATATCTAAATCCACCGCATGATACTAGACATGATAACAAGGTTGCCGGTACTTACGGAGGTCGACGGATCGAAGTTTCCTCTCGAAGGACTCGACGACACGACTTATGGACTCGAAGATGGCACGGGGCCGGTTTGTATTGATATGGTTGTGAACAATTTTACAATGGTCGAGGGTTTATACTTATACGCTGGACGAAATATGAGTCCTAGACGACTACGATTTTACAATGATAAAATATGGAAAGATACGAAATCTATTCCTAATCTTCTCGGCATCTTCCATAGCCATATGCCTTCCCATGCAAGCCGACTTCATCTGCAACATCCATTTCCCGAATGGAAGAACCTCTCCGCAAGATAGCCGACCGCACAGACATTCATCGAAATCTTGAGGACCAAATAGCCGTCTGATTGCTTGCCGAATCCTTTCTTCTCTGCTGGCTGGGTCTACCTGTCATATCCTCATGCGTGTGAAAATCCGGTGTCAACACATGCCCCCTAATTTTGGGATAAATATTTATTCCAAAATTCCTTTTTAACGTGGAGCCTCCAGAAGCGTTCGTCTTCATATGCTATAATTGCTATACCTGCCGACTCATCTCCCGATGCGCCCTCTGGGATTCTTTAAAACCCTCTTTGGCCCTGTTTTGACTTGTGTACTCTGAACTCCTCTGCTTAGACTCAAAAACCCTCTTTTCTCTTATCTCACTCTGGAGGATGTCTTCTGCAGCGAGTCGCTATAGCTCCGAGCTTGGTGCTGCTAGCACTTCCATAAGGAGGTTGTTCTCTTCTTTCTTTTGTCTCAAAATGAAGTAGTTGTTCTTACCTCACCATTTTCATTAGGAGGACCGGAGACGACCTCCCCGAGGTCCTGTCCCAGAAGATTGCAGATCTTCAATTCGATTTGGAGAAGAAGGATCGGGAGATCAACCGAATGTCTCGAGAGCGTGATGTCGTTCGAGAACGGGCTGCCGGTAAGCATCCTTTCATCATCTTCCTTTTATTTTTCCTTTCTGCGTTTACCGACTCTCCCCCCTTTTAGCTCTGGAGACCAAGCTTCATTCCCTCAAAGCAGCTATTGCTAACCTTGCCGTCACGGCCAACGTACCGGGTACAATAGCCTTGAGGCGAGTAAACGAAGTTAACCGAGCCCTCCCCGACATTTCCAGAGCTGGCATGGGATATGGCGCAACACTTGCCTTCAATGCGGTACGGATTCACTCTGGAGCCGATTACCGCAATTTTGACGTCTGCGAGCGAGGACTAGAGTATAGGGTAGCACACTCTGTAGATGATATGAAGGAAGCTGGAACAGATCTGGCTGATTCCTTCGATCACGACCTCCCGATCAGACAGAGGATAGGATGGACGAACTAATTTCTATTGTAAACTTGAACCCTCCTTCTGTAAAATAAGAAGCTCCTTTTGTTCGTCCGGCTTTGAAATCAATCTGCGATTGATCCTTCGAGATCAATGCGTGCCCCATTTTTGTGCATCAGCCACTGATTTGATTGATTTTTTTGTTTTTACTTCAACGACGATGTATACTACATCGGCCATTGCCGATAATAGCATCAGATATCTTCGCCTTGCGGACAATTCGTTGTAATCGGTCATCTTAGATTCAAAGTTCTGGCTTTCTCTTAACCTTCCGATCCATGATGACATTAAGGTAGTATCTCTTAAAGGACTTTTCGATCTTCAGCTCTCTGCTCTCAGTGTCAATCGGTAACATGAGTTCCCAGACTACTAGTTAAAACTGAACGACTCTTAGCCGAATCCTATCAGCTTTCTAATTCTGGAGTCATGACCTCTTCCAATCGTCAAAAATCCGGCCTGGCCCAATAACGGCCCATAAGCCATGAAAACCCTACTTCGATGCTTGGTCCTCCAGTGTGCAAGTCATGGTTCTATAAATATGACCCTACACAAGCTGCCACTCTTATCTTCAGTCAAATAGTTTGATTCGCAAAAATTTCCATTTCTCGGCTTCTAGCTCAAGCCAGAAAGAAAATCTCTTGCTTGCGTTTCCATCAATGACAAGCAAAGGTGACCATGGCAGGCACCTTGACAGAGACGAAGCAGGAGGAAGTCGAGCATTAACTCACTGGTGCCATAGGTAAAAGACTAGTCCTCTACCCCCTTGCGATAGTTCTTCTTGCTCATCCATCCCTGATCTGTCGTCCTTCTCAGGGTAGGGTCTTCATCCAGCCAAGCTCGAGTTCCTCTGGATGCTCTTCGATACCATGAGGAAAAGGACAAATCCCAGAAAGAACTGGAAGATGAATCCAGAAAGCATGATATTGATGAAGCTGAATGGGTAGACCAACGGAAGCAACTCTGTAGTATAATCACAGGTTTAGCAGAGCCTTGGTCCTTCCTCCTCTCCTAATCGAGTTTGCCTCCGCCTAATATCCCCTTTTTTCTTGTCAGCCTTGTCTGCAGAGAATGACCGCTTGAAAGCAGCAACAAACAGAGTTGCACTTAAGGTGAATGCTCATGGAGACTCAACTGAGGCTCATCTTGATGCCGTGGATGGTCGTATCGATCAGGCCGTCATCCAAGGTGTGCACGCTGGGGTTTCCTTCGGGTTAGCGGCAATGAGCTCTTGGACCAAAGAAGATTACTCCCTCCTACCAGTTGGCTTCGTAAGTGGGGATCCAGATGAATTTGAAGACCTTGAGATCTATGACAACCATGCTACTGCCATTGCTGAGATCGCTGATCCACAATCCATTGTAAACAAAATATTTCAAGGGTAGTTTGTATTAGGATGGATCTATGAATGAGGCTTGCAATATACGAAACTTATTTTCCTCCAAATCATGCTTATTTCCATTTTTTGATCCCTCAGTGACCTTCTCTATTCGCAACATTTCTTCAGAAGAACGTTTGCCGAATGTATGATGTCATCTTAGCCGACTAGATCTCATCTCCGATATGTCATGTCACCTGGCATTGCACTCACTGCACTTCATCTTTCTCTTCTTCCAATAAACCTACCAACTCGAAAAATGTTAGGGCCACCAGGGTCATAAATATCTTGTACTAAAGGCGATATAAATAATATCGGCTATGACTTGAATTCTTGGAACATTTTTCTGCTAAAGGCGATGCTTTACATCGGCTGTATAAAAATATCCTTGAATCCGTTCCAGATACAATTTCCACGCGTTCGACTTTCAACAAGTAGTGCCGAAGCTTGATCCACGAGTGACAAAATCTCTTTACAGCCGAATACCCTTCTACGGGTTTAACATTTTTCGGCTAAAGCTAGCTGCTACTTAAACTTAAATTCAAAAAAATAAGGGCCGATCCTGCTATAAGGCTATCGGCCGCCACGTACAACTTGAAATGATTACCAAGTTGTGGAAGTGCCTTCATATACTTTTCAATTTCACCAAGACTCTTCGTTGTATGTCATCTTACGTGAACTCATGTTTTTTCCTTAGCTTCGGCAATGGAGAAATAAGCAGAACCCTCTCAAAAGTTCGTTAACTTCAAAACATGCTTGAGACCCAGACTTGCATACATTAGTCCTATTTCGGCTTCATCATCAACACTTTATTCCTTGTCAGCCGACACGAAACTTGGCCCCAATCTTTCTCCCTTACCATCAGTTGGACTATCTATTCAAAAATTGCTCTGAGAGCCGACCGTCTGAATCGGCTGTTGGTCCCCGTTGAAAACATTCACAGGACCCGCTTCCCAAGCTCTTCCAGAAAAGCACTCAATGCCATCATATTCCCAGTAGATGGGTTCTGTATTAGCAACACTCACCGAATCATCTGCATGGACGATTTCGATGTCATCTCCGATCCACTGGATGAGGAACTGTTGGCACCAAAAGCGGCGCACTGTGCCAATCACACAGCAAGCCGAAGAAGCTAGCTTCAAACGTGGCCCGGGTGCTTAGAAGTTCAGTGCGTGCCAGTCAGTTTGCCCTGCAACTAACAAGGGAAAGAAACTGTTAAACACAAAGCTGGAACATGCCGGGTGTGACCAGACAGTTCCAAAATATACGGCCCTGAAGCCACTTACGACGACATATAGCTATGAAAGCTATCTGCCAACAAGCTCAAAGACTATTCGGCAGTATGAACGAAGTGACGTGAGTAACGAGTTGCCGAATACGTTTGCATGAGAATTGTACTTGCATGGCGTATTAAATATGAATTAAAGCTTAACCAATCTCGATTGTACAACTGAGTTGGGGTCCATGGGGATTGAACGTACAAACTAAGCATGATTAAACTAATCTAAAGCCTGCGCCTGCCGCACGACACCTAGCTGTATCATAGATCAAGCATACTCAACGTGCATGAACCCTCACCACGTGGCAATCTAGATATGATCGAATCGGCTATTGCAAACAGTAGATCTATCGTATAAAGGCCTTACAAAAATAATCGTAAAAGGACAGGATAGATCTTATACAAGATGAAGCCGAACCGAGCAAGATCTAGATTGGGTAATAAAGTGTTACAACAAAATAAACGTAACAAAACACATAACACAAGGTAACTTAATGAATCTATTAGATCTTGCCAAACCTAATAGAGCTGATAACTATCTTGTTTATGCTAAGGTTACCAAGTAAGTGCCTGCCGCACGATACTTACTTGTAATCTTATCATAAACTAAGACTTCCCGATCATCGAGTAATGATCTGCCGCATGACCATTACCAACAAACGAGACTACTTGCATCATGCCTAAATCCGCCGCACGATACTAGACATAATAGCAAGGTTGTCGGGACTTACGGAGGTCGACGGGTCGATGGCTCCTCTCGAAGAACACGACGGCACGACTTGGACTCGAAGATGGCACGGGGCCGGTTTGGTTGTATTGATTGTGAACCTGTTTACAGTGGTTTCGGGGTTTATATTTATACCCTGGTGCTCTACGAGTCCTAGAAGGATACGATTACAACGATAGAATCAGGAAACTATCTAAAATATGATGCCTTCTGCTCCAAGCCTCCCTTAATAATCGGCACGTGCTAACAATGACGAGATCTCCTGTTGCCAAATCTTCTGACATGCCGTATTTGTCGCAAGCCGACTTAGCCTGAGGTAGCCGACCGCAGCGCCATATTGCCGAATCCACTCCTCGTTTGACCAGTTGCCTCCACAGCCTTGCCAAATCGATTGGATTAGCCGACCGTGCTTGCGGTCTACCGAATCCCTCAGGTGGTGATTTCTCCCGAACCTGCGCCGTGCTGGCCCACTTGTCATAGTGCAAAAATTTCGTGTTAACACATGCCCCCTCAATTTCCGAACAAAGGTATTTGTTCTGAAATTGTTCGCAAGTCCACCGCGCATTCTAGGTCAGCACCGCCTCAAGCTCTGCGTCTTCCCCAAATTGCCAACAGCTTCAACTTCCATCCGAGCTCTGCAATGGCGACCCATGACAAGATTCCAGAGGTGAACTTCACTTTTCCTCTTAACGCATTCGGTCAATTTACATTGGTATCCGGCTCATTTAGCTTCCCCCGCACACATTCTTCTTCTAGGCTCTAAGGGACGAAATCCTGATTCCATGCGATGCGGATCCCGATTCTTAATTCTTGGGTCCAATGGGGAACTCCAATCCAACCAACATCATCGGTATGGAAACCAACAGAATCCTCTTCAAGTACGGAGTCATTTCATCGAACAGGTGGCGGTACACCTTCAAGAACTGGCCCCTGCCTGCTGTCACCGGTTGGAGGAACTGGTATAGAAGAATCCAGGCGAAATTCGGTCCTCACTGGGAAACCCAAGACATTCATCATGCCCTGGAACTGTCTCTGGCCGACATGCCTAAAAATGAACCATTGCTCATAGCGGCTTCTCATTTTTGGTCAGATGCTCTTAACGCTTTTGTGTTCGGCCATGGCATAATGACAATCACTTTAGCTGATGTCTTCATGATGAGTGGTCTGAACATCACTTCGACCATGAATGTTGATGAGCTATTAGAGAAAATCACCCAGAGGTCCATTGATGTCAGCGTGGGGTGGATGAAGTATGTGGAAATCCACAACAAAGTATCAGTCCCAATAGCAGAGACAGAGCACAGGGCTTTTCTGAACATGTGGTTGTGCAGATTCATCTTCTGTGGGAGATCCAACGAGCCAACCCTCAACTACATTGCACTGGCTGACAAATTATCCAAAGGAAAACAAATCTCTCTAGGCAAACTCCTCCTGGGATCTATATACCACATGATGCATCAAATCTCCACTCAAATGTATCATGCCACCCATGAAAGCACAGATAGACTGCCACCAATTGATTGTGTCAATGGTCCCTGGTGGTTTGTTCAGATATGGTTTCAGCTATACATGCATCAAATCATTGCTGTGCCATTGCACAACCTCAGCTTTCCCTCCAGCAACTTCGCTGAGGGTGAAGAAGCCACAGAGAAAGCTTGCCAAACTTATGGGGAAGCAGCCACTGCTATAACCATCAACAAGAGTATTGGCAATCTCTTCAAATTATTCTTCAAGGGCTTCAATCAGGTGCTCTGGTTACCCTACAGAGAGAATGACAACCTCACTTTCCCTATCAAATTCAGCTTTGATGATGGCTGCATAGATGAAATGGCCACAGGAGTTTTCAACTCATTTATCAAACCCTGTATCCTACCAGCCGAATTCAACAGGGGAAGACAAGTGAAGCACACTTATGAATTCTATCACCCTAATATAGCAGCCAGGCAATTAGGTTGTGGACAGCTCCCCCCAAAACTCATCTTTTCCACCATAATCAGGCCCAGGGAGCAAATTCAGTCCAAAGAGCGGATCACAATCGGGATGCAGGCCCATCGAGTATTCAGCCTGGGGCAAGATCTGCCAGACTACAAACCAGTACCATTCCACTTGATCCAGTCTGCTCATCCCCTTTTTGAGTCCTGGTGGCAAGAATGGCATGATCACATCTTCAACAGCCCAGTTCATCCCATGTGCCTAGAAATCCAAGCAGATTTCAGCTCTGACAGTGAGGTATAATAACAAATCATCTGCTACTTTAGTATTTGATCTTTGAGATTTCTAACTCTTTCAAAACTTCCACAGGACTTCACACCCAATCCTGACATTAGGCCTATCCAATATCATCAAGCAGGCCCAATCACTGTCCTGGGACACAGTGCTCCTTCATTGTCTCAGTTTATGAAATCCCAAGCAGCTTCATTAACCACCCTCTCAGCTAAAGGAGAGAAGAGAAAGGCCACTGAGGACACTTCCAGCTCCAGACAAACCAAGACCAAACAAAACACACCTCCCTCAAAGGTAAGATGTTTTGGTTCCTCCATCATTATTAACTTACTCTTTACTGGCTTGTATGCCACTACAGGCCTCCTCCCCTGAATAGGAAAATGTCCAAACAATAGTGCCCTCAATCTTTATTACCTTGGAAGATGATGAGCATGCTGACGCCGGGGAAATGAACACCCAGAACCCGGATGATGTCAACGTTGGTAGGTCCCTCAACCTTCCCTTCAACCGGCAGATTTTTGCCTCTCTTGACTGACCAGCAATTTCACAGATAACACGGTTGATGAGACCTTTGCCAGCCCGGCTTCCAAATATGCATTTGATGTTAGCGAGTTCCTGAGCAAAAGAACGGTGGTCCAAAGACCATCGGCACTCATCCAAGATGTCCTGAGCAACATAACAAACTTTCTAAATCAAGACATCTTGTCCTTAGTCAGAGACGCCGATGAGGTCAAAAACTTCCTCGAGCCCATTGTTGAAGATATTCCAGAAAATCTGAGGCTCCATCTGCAAGCTGTGTCTAAACTAGATGACAGCTTTGCCAGGGTGAAACGAGCAATTAGAAGCACTGACCTGCAGTCTGCCAAATCCAAATGCACCCAGGAGGTTAATGACCTGTATTCCCAATTCCAAGAGGCCAAGAATTCTCAGGGAACTCTGGAAACTCAGGTAAAAGAATTGCAAGAAAGGAAGTCTGAACTGGAAGCTCAACTAGCTCAAGTCAACTCTGACATTCAGTCATGCTCCTCTCAACTGTTTGGTCTGCCGAACATCATTGAGGCAGCATCCTCCAAACTGTCACTGGCGCTCGATGAGGACATCAAGCTTAATGCAAGGCTTTCACAAGCACAAGGCACCGAAGAAGAGGACCAAAAGGCACTGGAGCATGCCAATCAGGTCAAAGCCGATGCTCTGGCATTTATAACTCAATTCTTGAACAACTGAGATGACTATGTAACAAACTTTTATTTCAGCAATCCCGTGTCAGAATGACCTAAACACCTTCTTGTGATATATCTGTATCTTTCATTCAATCGGTTATTGCTTCGATGACATCGTGATTAACCGCCTTATAAACCTATTCGGCAATCTGGCAAGTGTTCGCCCCGAACATCTAAATCGGTAATTTCTGCCGAAGCCAGGTGACCCTGCTCTTGCCGAACACGCAAGCGTATCTAGACGGTTCGCACAGCCCGTTACTGTAGAAGCCCATCTTGGGAAGTGGGAAAACCCCAGTCCGCCGGTTGATATTCGACGTGTTACCCCGGGACATCCGCCACGATCGCTGTTTTGCCTTTATAATTTGCCCCCGGAGGCTTGCCTTCTTCCCCATCTCGCCTTTGCTTCTCTAGTACTCTCGCCGCTTCGGCTTCCTTCCTCGCTCCGCCCCAGGAAACCCTAACTCTCCAAGTACAATGGCGAGCCACGATGGTCGCGGCAAGCGCCCGGCGACCGAGGAGGCCAAAGGGAGTCATGCTTGGCGCCTCCGTCAGCGTGGGCAGGACTTCTCGCCTACGCCCTTTGTAGCACTTTCTTGAAAACCCCGCTTACACCCTGTCACTGTTTGCCAGCAGGATTCCCGTCATCTCCACCGCTGGTGGGCACGCCAGGCCTTCTCCAGCAACGGGAGGGCCAGGAGCTTTGCGGTTGGGTTCGTCGAGCTCCTCCGACGACCTCTCCTACCACTCCCATCCTTGGGAGGCGAACCCGGACCGGGATTCCGACGACGACCTCTACGACCACAACGACGCCTTGAACTTCATGGCACTGCGGGATGAGTCCCGGGAGGAGCTGGCCGCCGTCTCGAAGCAGTACGGGATCGATCAGCTAGAGTGGGAGGACCAGCGCCGGCAGTTCTGCGATGCAATCACGGGTATGAACACCCAATCCTAGATCGGCTTTCGGTCATTCTTGTTGATCTTTTAACCGATCCATTCCAACTCGTCGTTCACAACGCTGTCGGAAGAGCTGGAGCGCCTGAAGATGGTGGCGAACGCCGTCGCAGATCGGGTGGACGCCCAGGGCGACACCGCCGAGGCGCGCCTGGCCAATGTGCACGGCCGCGTCGAGCAGGTCGTCCTGCAGGGCGTGCACCACGGTGTGGCGCTGGGGCTATCGGCGCTGACGGTCCGCACGGAGGAGGACTTCTCCGTGGTGCCGGTTGGCTTCCCCGGTGGGGCATTCCCAGAAGATGTCGCACAGATCGACGATTTTCTGGAATCCTACAAGGATCATGCTCACGCCCTCACCATAGTCACCAACCCGCAGACGGTCATCAACAGGGTGTTCGGTAACTGATCTGCACCTTTTGCACAGCCCCCCACTATGAACAATGCTCTATTTTGCCATGTTCACGTGTACAATCTGTTTTCCCTTTCTGTGCTCGTCTAGCGTTCGATCTCTTCATTGAACCAATTGCACAGCACCGCATGCATTTGGTTCTGGTTTAGCGTTTTTCGCGTTAAAGGCGACACATGCCGTGTCGGCTGTTTTTGCTCTAAGGGCGATAGATCCTATTGGCCATTTTTGTGCTAAGGGCGACACAACCTTGTATCGGCCGTCGGTGCCTGCTAGTCCTTGATTCCGTTATGCACCGACCTCCACGCTAGGATGAAATCTCTTTAGATAACGTCCATTAATTGCCCTAGCAAACTCTTCTCCTTGGAGGGTTTTTAGAATGTACGCATTACCCGGAGCATGTCTCAGAACTCGAAAAGGCCCTTCCCAGTTAGGGGACCATTTGCCGAATACCTTATCTTTGGTACCGATCGGCAAGACAATTTTCCAAACCAAGTCTCCTTCTTCGAATCCTTTTTCTTTCACTTTCGAATTGTAGTACTTGGCAACGCGTATCTTGTTCTTTTCAATATTTTCCAAGGCCTTGAGACGAATCAAATGCAAATCCTCTAGCTCATCCATCATCAAATCTTTATAATTCTCTTTGGCTAGATCGTTCTGCAATGTAACTCGTCTTGACCCCGATTGCAACTCCCATGGTAGCACTACGTGATGCCCATAGACCAACTCGTATGGTGACGTCTGAGTCGACCCATGACAAGCCATTCGGTAAGCCCACAAAGCTTCGTTGAGTACCAAGTGCCACCTTTTAGGTTTCTCTTCGATCTTCTTTTGAATGATCTTAATCATGATTTTGTTAGAAGCCTCTGCCTGCCCATTGGCCTGTGCATAATAAGGGGAGGAATTATAGAGCTTAATCCCCATCCCTTCGGCAAAGTCACAAAACTCCGAGGAAGTGAACTGAGTTCCCTGATCGGTAGTGATGGACTGAGGAATGCCGAATCGGTAAATGATATGCTCCCAGACGAAGGACACCATGTTCTCTGACGTCACCTTCTTCAATGGGATGGCTTCAACCCACTTAGTGAAATAATCCGTGGCTAACAGAACAAACTTATGTCCCTTGCTAGATGGAGGGTGGATCTGGCCGATCAAATCAATGCCCCATCCTCTGAAAGGCCAAGGCTTAATGATCGGATTCATGGCCGATGTTGGGGCCCTTTGCACATTGCCGAATCGCTGGCAATCCTGACAACCTCTGTAGTATTCAAAGCAATCTTCGAGCATAGTCGGCCAAAAATATCCAGTCCTCCTGATTATCCATCTCATACGGTGAGCCGACTGGTGTGCACCACATACGCCTTCGTGCACCTCATACATCATTTTCCTAGCCTCGTCTTGGTTCAAGCACTTAAGCAAAACCCCATCTATGGATTTGTAGTACAATTGATTATCCAAGAGCGTAAACTTAAGAGCCTTGTACCTGAGTTTTCGGGAGACTTTTCTGGATGGGTCCCTGAGGTAATCGGCAATGTTGTCTCTCCAGTCTTCAATTGCCTGATTATCACTTGGGATTACTTGATCATCTTCTGGGGTTGTTTGCTCTTCCTCAAGTGCAAAAATGTTTTGATTCTCCCTATACCCAGATGCTGCCTGAGCCAACTGGTTTGCTTCTTCGTTTTGCCCCCTAGGAATATGGTGCAAGGTTGCTGACCGAAACTGTTTAAGGAGCTCTTGGCAACCTTCGAGATATTCCTGCAGCGTGTCGTTTTTGCACTCGTACTCACCTGTCAGCTGTCTGATCACCAACTCCGAGTCACCGAAGATCTCCACGGCATCTGCCTTAACGTCCACAAGCAACCACAATCCTCGAAGCAGTGCCTCATACTCCGCTTGATTATTAGTCACCGGGTACTCGATCGGTATAGAGTATTTGAAAGGTGCCCCCTTGGGAGAAATCAACATGATCCCGACTCCACCACCTTTGCTACACGATGATCCATCAAAAAACAATGCCCAGGGGGCAATGGTTACTATGTTAGTGTTAGGATCACGATGGTGAGTGACGAAAACAGCCATAATCTGGCCTTTAACAGCCTTTGCCGATTCAAAACGCAAATCAAATTCAGAAAGAGCTAAAACCCATTTACCGATCCTTCAACTTAAAATCGGCATTGATAACATGTGCTTGATTACATCAAACTCTGATACTACCATGCATTCGACATTCAACAGATAGTGCCGAAACTTGGTACAGGAATAGAAAACGCACAAGCACAACTTTTCCGTAGCCGAATACCTCGTTTTGGGAGGCTACGACTCTCTCTTTTCCTTTGAATTCTTGCATGAGGGCCGACCCTATTGTTAGGTTGTCGGCCGCCACGTACAACTTGAAAGGCTTGTCGAGTTGTGGAGGAACCAATACTGGTGGTGCCTTCATGTATTCTTTGATTTCATCGAAAGCCTTTTGTTGCACGTCACCCCATACGAACTCCTGATCTTTCTTGAGCTTCAACAGTGGAGAGAATGGTAGCACGCGCTCGGACAAGTTGGATATGAACCTTCTGACAAAGTTGATCTTGCCGAGCAGTGATTGCAGTACTTTGAGATTGGTCGGCGGCACTACCTTATCAATTGCTTCCATGCTCTTTTTGCCAACCTCGATGCCTCTTTTGTGGACCAAGAATCCTAGAAACTCACCGGCCGACACCCCAAATGCACACTTGGTTGGATTCATCTTTATACCGTGTTTCCTTGTGCACTCCAGGGTCTTCCTTAAATTGGCTAAGTGTCCTTCTTTGCTTCTGGACTTGACCACCACGTCATCAATGTAGATCTCTACGATTTTGCCGATCAGCTCATGAAATATGTAATTCATGGCTCGCTGGTAAGTGGCACCGGCATTCTTCAAACCAAAAGTCATGACAATCCATTCAAACAAACCTATATGGCCGGGGCACCTGAAGGCGGTTTTTGCAACGTCCTCTGCAGCCAGGAAGATCTGGTTGTAACCCGCATTGCCATCCATAAAGCTTATGATTTCAAAACCGGCCGAAGCATCTATTAGCAAATCAGCCACTGGCATTGGATACCCGTCCATAGGAGTGGCTTTGTTGAGGTCCCTGAAGTCAATGCAAACCCTCATCTTTCCGTTCTTCTTGTATACCGGGACAATGTTGGAGATCCAGTCCGCATATCGACATGGCCGGATGAAGTTAGCTTCTAGTAATCTTTCCACTTCCTTTTTCACGTCGGCCAATACCTCTTCCTTGTAGATCCTGCGCGGAGGCTGTTTATACGGGCGGTACCCGGGCTTGATCGGCAATTTATGCTCGACAATGGACCGATCTAATTCGGGCATCTCCGTGTAGTCCCAAGCGAAACAGTCTTTGAACTCTTTTAGAAGATCTACCAATTGCTCTCTGAATTCAGGGTCCAAACTGGAACTGATGAACATTGGCCTCTTCTTACTTGCGTCACCAGCATCTACTTCTTCCAGTTTGTCAGCCGACGTGAACCCGCATCCCAGTTTGCCCTCGCTGTTGTCGGTTGGGTTATCCATCTAAAAGAAGCTCTGAGAGCCGATTGCTTGGATCGGCTGTTGATCTCTGTCGTAGATGTTGACAGGACCTTCTCCCCATACGCGATCGGAGAAGCATTCCACTCCGTCGAATTCCCAGTAAGTGGGTTCAATAGCAGCAACACTCACCGAGTCGTCAGCATGGACAATCTCGATGTCGTTTCCAACCCACTGTATGAGTATTTGGTGCATGGTTGAAGGTATGCAGCAGTTGGCGTGGATCCAATCCCTGCCCAAAAGCAGGATATATGCCCCCTTGCCATCAATGACAAAGAAGGTCGTGATGAGCGTCTTGGATCCAATCATTAGTTCCACGTGCACGGCACCTCGAGTGTCAGAGGGATTGCCGGCAAAGTCATGGAGTATCATGTCCGTCTTAAACAAGTCTTCATCATTCATGCCCAGCTTTCTGAAGGTGACGTAAGGCATGATGTTGATCGCTGCGCCGCCATCGACAAACATCTTGGTCAGCGGCTTACCGTTGACGTACCCCTTGACATACAACGGCTTCAAATGCCGATGCTTGGCTGGCTTGTCAAATGCTGCCTTCTGAGACAACACGAGCTGTGCTACAAGCTCGTCGTACTCGGTTCCATCAGAGTCCGAATACGCCTCGTCCTGTGCCCCCCGGCCAGCAGGAGCCATGAACTCCAGGGGAAGGAAGAAAGTCATAGCCATGTCAGCGCCCTTGTCAGCGTCATCTGGTTTTTCCTTCGGGCGCCGCTCTTGCTTCTTCCCATTGGCAACTGCTTCTTCCAACTCCCTATTCCGGAGGCGCTGCACTCTCCTTTTCTGGCTTTTTCTGAGCCCTGGCGGGCAACACTGACCCCTTTGCCACCTATATGTGAAGGACCGAGAAGTTAACCGAAAGCGACCAGAGGGGGGGGTGAATGGGAGCTTCAAAATTTCCTTTCGGAAACAGGATGTCACTGTCCCAAAATCAACCCCAAGAGCGAACCCTAGAGCTTGCTAATGTCCACGACCCTAGATATAGGGTGGATGCTTCCTAGAAGCACAGCGGGACACTAGACAACCCTAGAAAGCCAACGCAAAAGACGGAACTCGAATCCGATCAAGAACGAACGAACCGCGAACGAAACGGCGCGAAACTGGATCGACCGGACTCTGCCTGCGTCCGGTCAGCTGGGACCGGACGCGTCCGGTCAGCCAAAAACCGGTTTTGGACCTCTCTGGAACTGACCGGACGCAGTGACTGCGAGCGTCCGGTCGATCCCCGTGCGTCCGGTCACAAGCACGTTCGAGTAGTGAACAGGACTATGGGCGAGTCCGGTCACCACTAAACTCCAGCGTCCGGTTAGAGCAAAAACCAGAACACGCTCAAACCTTCAACGACCGGACGCGTCCGGTCAAGTCGTGACCGGCGTCCGGTCACCCCGAAACTGCACTGAAACTCCGGCGATTCAACCCGATCTCCTCCGAATCAAGTGCTCTAGGCTTGGGATTCGATCTGAGGAGTCACAAGGAGGTTAGTGAGCTAACTCTAAGAGATCATGGCTCGAACCTAACTCCAAATCGGTGAATCGAAGGAATTCGGGGGAAGGAAGAAAAAGGGACCCGAAACTAAAACTTGATCGATCTCCTAGACCGTGAGGTTAGAGATGATTTCTTTCGGTGGAAAGAGGTGCCTCACGATCTAGAACAACTCAGTTCAAACGGAATCGCAAAAGATGAACCGAGCACAAAGATCAAGCGACGGGAAAACTCAAGGCACAAAGCAATCCGCGAAGAACATGATGAACATGAAATCAAAACGCGAATTGACACCAAGAGATGGGATCCAAGGTGAGGATACGGCCTCACTTCCTCGAATCAACAGTACACAGAGTGGAGTCTCTCTGCGGATCTCAACTAGCTAAAGCAGGGATGGGAGAGTGGGAAACCCTAGCAAATGAAGGCACTAACTGAAATAGCTAAAACTGAGATAGGGAGGAGGGTGTCTCCCCTGGACTACTTATACTAACCTAGCCTAAGTCTATTTCCTACTCTACCCCTCTCTACTCTAATTACAGAGCAGGCCAGGAAAACCCTAAGGCTAATCTGGTCCACCCGCTGGTGGTAGGTAGATCCGACGGCCACGCCCGCACGGTCTTCCGCGTCGCCTCCACGCAACCTTCAGATCGCCGCCACGTGCCGCCACCACTCTGCACCCCCGGTTTTGTGGCCCAAACCGGGAAACCAGCCTTTTCCATCAGCCCCCGGTTTTGAGGCCCAAACCGGGAAACCAGCCTCCAGCCCGAGTTTTGTGGCCTAAACTCGGAAACCCGCAGCACCCGAGTTTTGAGGCCCAAACTCGGAAACCGGCCCAAGCCCAGGTTTTGAGGCTCAACCTGGAAACCGTCACGCCCAGGTTTTGTGGCTCAACCTGGAAACCCAGCACCCAGGTTTTGAGGCCCAAACCTGGAAACCGTCCACCGTTGGTTTTTCCCGGGCTCTACCAACAAACCGGCGTCGTAGAGGGGATGCACCGCCTGTGCACCCCTTCCACCGACATGATCGCACTTCTCCGCTTGTCGCTGTCGCAGGCTGCCAGCCACCACAGCTGATCCTCCGGCCTCCAGTCCATCAGTCCAAGTCCACGTCCGCCCTTCACCGTCCGATACATCGGCATGGCACGTCCGCCGCACGGCACGCCCATCCTTCATCGCGCCCGGTCCGTCGGCACGGCACGTCGCAACTTGACCTTCACCCGCCATCGATCACTGTCTCCGTGCTCGACACCTGCACAACACAAGCCAAAGAACATGCGCATCATCTCCGTTGACAATCACTCATCACACAGAGACTCGGCATACACCCATGTATCCGCAATCTCCCCCTTGATGAGTGCATTGTCAACTCCACAACAAATCATGAATAAGAAGAAGGAGGTAGGAAGGAGTGAGAAGAGAAAACCCAACCAAATGACCCAAAAGCCTAACAAAAGCCAAAGAAGGTCAAGTGGATGAAGCGAAAACTTGGTCCCCAAAGACATGGGCAACGGCTCGACGCAACCAAGCAAAGCAAAGCTAGCCCTCAAGAAGAGGTAGAACAGGCTCAACACCGCTAGCAGATACCAATTGAAGATCGGAGGACAACAGAAGCAAAATGCTAGTCCCTCAAGACAGAGGCACAGAGGCTCAACACAACTAGCAAGAAAATCACTCCGAACCAATTGGAAATCAACCCAAACCAAATGGGAAAGCACACCAGACGATACCAATTGAAAGCCAAATGAAAAAGCTTATGAAAGCTCATGAAAAACTAGGAACGATTGCTAGTCCCTCAAGACAGAGGCAACGGCTCAACACAACTAGCAAACTCCCCCTCGACAAATGCAAGCAACTAGGACAAATGATTCTCCCCTTAGTTGATCAACACAGGAGCATATGATTTGCATAAATTTCTCCCCCAAGTTGAAAATGCACTTATCAAGACCAAAAGATATTGGAGAAACAACTCCCTTCACATAAACTCCCCCTGAACACAAGATCTCCTTCCAAAATGCATATGAAGTCAAAAAGCAAGTTAGGAGCTTCAAGTATATAGTCAAAAGAGTGCAAAGATGCTCTAATCAGTATAGCTCCAGCATCTCAATTAAGCACTCAAATAGCAAAGGCTCAAACTGATCACTTATACGAAATATGAAACATCTGAGCATGTGAGCAGTTTTAAGCCAAAAGGATAGTCACCATCAAAATAGCACTAGACATGTATAGAAGGAATCCAAACAAGTGCTAAGCATATATACAAGGTGAACTACCCCTAGCAAAGTTCAATCATCATGCATAGGAATGAAGCATATACTTGTGATTTCAAATTCATATCGGAGTTGCAGCGGTAAAAGAATTCACAAGTTCATTTTTGGCATGTGATTGCGAGAGGTTGAAAACTTGTCATTGCCTAACTTTTCAACCGTGCGAAGCCTATGCCGAAGCAATCAGAAGCTTAAAGCAACGGTTTCGGTCATACACTACATGGCTCAAGTTTAACTCAAAGTGCAATGAGAAACAGTCTCAATACCATGAGGTGTTGACAAGCAATCCCATCTCGATCTTTTCAATTCAACAATACTTGGTTCAGATTTTAAGCAAGTTATGAACAACCAAGCAAGTGAATGACTCAGAACTAGAGACATAGCAACCTAGCATATATGAAAAGCAGGAATGGACTCAACACACCCTACACATGCTAGTTGCATATCTCAATGGTGAACATTTTCAGATTTATATACATTAGGCATAATTCACCATTCCAAAAATAGCTCGCTCATAACATGTAACAGTGATCAGAAAGAGCATAAGCTACAAGCATCATCATAAGTATCGGAGCAATACTAACAAGAGTATAATTACATTCTAGTGAATATAGACATGAAGCTTCAGAATGTAAATGCGTATGCCCGACACAAAAACTGAAAGAAAGAAGATACCAATTGGAAAGACTCAAGAAACTCAAAAGAAAAGAACCTCAAAATAAAAGAGTCAGTCTGTACATCTCAAATGCTTCCCCCATCTAAAAGGGGAAACACACACCAAGCTCACCCCTCAACCTATTAAAGGTTGATTCGTCTAAAGGCTTGGTGAAAATATCAGCCAATTGGTGATGAGTATCGACATGGCGAAGGTCGATATCACCCTTCTCCTGGTGGTCTCGCAAGAAATGAAAGCGCACATCAATGTCCCCCACCACCACCAGTACACCCAGAGCAATATCCTGTGAGACACCCAAATCTCCGCCAACTCTACCCAGATGAGAGCGAACAAAACCTTCGCATTCCGCGAAGGCATCAGCAACACCAAATGCCGTACGATCCAAAGTCACCACTCTCCCAAATACTCCAAACCCAGCCCTGGCCACCATGCTATAATCCACAAAACCTACCCCGCTATGATGGACTTTCCGACCCTCGCCAGTTCATCATGAGCTACGAAGCAGCGGTTGCCGCAGCAGGCGGTGACGAATCAACAATGGCAAAATCCTTTGTCATCATTCTGCGAGACATCGCACAAACCTGGTACAGCAACCTTCGCCCCGGAACTGTGGATTCCTGGGCCTCCCTCAGAGACAAGCTGTGTACAAACTTCAAGGGCATCACTCCAGCCCCGCTAAACCCCATCGAGCTATTCAATTGCAAGCAAGAAGAACGTGAGCCGCTCCAAGATTACTGGCGAAGGTTCATTCAAATCAGAGCAAGGACCCCTGGGATATCTGACGAGGCTGTCATCCTCGCTGCAGTCAGTGGCCTGCGCCCAGGACCATGCTCCTCCAAATTTGCCAGAAAACCGGCAAACTCAATCGAGGAGTTGCACGAAACAATGGAAAGATACTGTAGAGCTGATATGGATTTCAGAGCGAAGTCCGACGCCCGGAGGTCTCAGCAGAGGCCACAGCCGAGGCCTCAACCGAGAGAAAGCAACCTTCGCCATGAGCAAAGCAACGTCGGTGCAATCAACAAAGCAACAAACTATGAACATCAAACACGGGACGCTCAACACCCGAGCAGCCAAGCCTCGCAGGTTTTGCCACCTCCGCCGAACCAGCGCTACCAGCAGCGAGATCCTGCCAAAATGTATTGTCACTTCTGCGGAATGGGAAAGGGGCACACAACAAAGCAATGCGAATGCTTTGCCAAGGGAAAAGAATTCCAGGAATCCAGGAAACCTGCTCTGTCAGACCCCCGAACCATAAACCACACAAGGAAACCAAGCTTCCACCCACCAAATCCAACATACCACTATACCCCCATAAACTACGGCCTACCTTCGCAACAACCCCCCTACACCCACCACCCACTCTACAACCAAACCCATTATCAGCCAACCACCACCCCACAACGCCAAAACCCACCTTACACAGTCACATACCCAGCTACCCCCAAAGCCAAATTCCACCAACCCACCAAGCCACCAGCGCTCTGCCACCACCACCGCCAATCCCCGCGTTACCACCACCACAACCTGTGAAAGCTGAAGCCTCGAGCCAAACGACCATCAACAATCCAACATCGACCTTCGGTGTGATTCTAGCTATCACCGGAGGTTCAAATGAAGACCATGGTAACAAACGGCAGAGGAAGGAACATGCCAGACGCGTTCACCACGTGGACGTCGAAGGACCACATAAATTCGGTCGTTGGTCCCACATCCCCATAACCTTCGATTCCAGTGACATGAGGCTAAGAGATTACCCTCACACAGATGCCATGGTGATCGAAACCAACCTCGCTGGGTGGACTGTCACCAAAATACTGGTCGATACAGGAAGCTCCGCTGACATCTTGTTCGCTTCAACCTTCGACAGCATGAAGCTTGACAGAAATCTTCTGCAACCGGCCGACAACCCCCTATACGGTTTCGGTGGTCAACAAGTGAGAGCCGTCGGGAAAATTTCCCTGCCCGTGACCTTCGGCGACCAAATCAACCGCAGGACGGAACATATAACATTTGATGTCGTCGACATGTTCTACCCATACAATGCCATTTTTGGCTGAGGGGTCACAAACGCGTTCAACGCGGTCATCCACCCCGCCTACCTATGTATGAAACTTCCCGCTCCGAAGGGTGTGGTCGCAGTATTTGGGGACCAGGACATTGCAAGGACAGCTGAAGGGAACGTAGCCCCGGGGCAACGTAATGTACACAATTTGTCAAAACCTCAAACCCCCGGTATCAGCGTCGAGGGCGAGGTCTGCAATGACAGAGTGAAGGCAGCGCCAAAGGAGGAAACCAAACAAGTCCAACTCTTCGAGGGTAATGCCGAAAGAAAGGTAATCATCTCAGCCAATCTAGACCCTCAATCAGAAGGCAACCTCGTCACCTTCCTCAGAGAAAATTCCGACACCTTCGCTTGGTCCGCAGAAGACCTAAAAGGAGTCAATAGATCAATGATCGAGCATAGCCTGAACATCAAAACAGGCTATCGCCCAATCAAACAAAAGCTTCGCAAGATGTCAGAAGAAAGAAAGGAGGCAGCGAAGGCTGAGGTAAAAAGGCTTCTGGACGCAGGCGTCATTCGCCCAGTCAAATACCCCACTTGGCTCTCAAATGTGGTCCTAGTCCAAAAGAAGAATAAAAAATGGCGAATGTGCATCGATTTCACTTGCCTGAACAAAGCCTGTCCGAAGGATGATTTCCCCCTCCCAAACATAAGCACCCTGGTCGACAGAGCGGCAGGTTGCCAAATGCTATCCCTTCTTGATTGCTTCTCAGGCTATCACCAAATCTGGATGAATGAAGAAGACGAAGAAAAAACAAGCTTTATCACACCCTCGGGCACCTTTTGCTTCCGAAGGATGGCAGAAGGTTTGAAAAATGCAGGTTCAACCTTCGCTCGCATGACCTCCGAAGTTTTCAAGGATGAGCATGCAGTCTCCGCCTATGTCGACGACCTAGTCGTCCAAAGTGAACTAAAAGAGAACCACATACCAGACTTATCGAGGGTATTCAGCAACCTCCGGTCCGCCGGACTGAAACTAAACCCAGAAAAATGTGTTTTCGGGGTAAGCGAAGGCAAATTGCTAGGTTGCATCGTCTCAGCCAGAGGAATCGAAGCCAACCCTGAGAAGATTGATGCCATCATGAACATGGAACCTCCGACGACCAAGAAAGCAGCTCAGCGTCTGACCGGCCGTTTGGCAGCACTTAGCAGATTCATCTCAAGATCCGCAGAGCGAGGGTTACCATTTTTCGAAACACTCAGAAGCAACGCTCCATTCAACTGGGGTCCCCAGCAGCAAAAGGCCTTCGAGGAGTTGAAAAAGTATCTGACCAGCTTGACTGCCCTAACCAGCCCAAGCAAGGGAGACTCATTGTTACTTTACGTCGCAGCTTCGCCACACGCTGCCAGCGCAGTCCTCATCAAGGAGCTCCGCGAAAACAACAGAACCAGACAAGCCCCAATCTATTATGTTTCAGAAACCCTCGAAGGCCCAAAGAGAAATTATTCGGAGCTTGAGAAAATAGCATATGCCGTCGTCATGGCATCAAGAAAGCTAAAGCACTATTTCCAGGCGCACGAGATATATGTACCTTCGACGTACCCTCTCGAGAACATTTTCAAAAACAACGAAGCCGTTGGAAGAATAGCAAAATGGGCAGTCGAGCTTAATAGTTATGCTGTAACCTTCGTCGGCAGAACAGCGATCAAATCGCAGGTGCTGGCTGATTTCATAGCAGAATGGACACCCGACCCTCGCCCCGGTGAGCTGCAGCAGGACCAGTTTTGGATCGTTTACGTCGACGGGGCCTGGGGCGCAACCGGAGCCGGTGCCTCGGCCATTTTAATCTCACCTTCCGGGTCGAAGCTGAGATATGCACGAAGGCTGGACTTCAAGTGCACAAACAACTCCGCCGAATATGAGGCTGTGATCCTGGCACTTTCAAGGTTGCGATCGTTATCAGTCCGAAGGGCACTCATCAACACAGACTCTCAAGTCATTGCGGGGCACATTGAAAAGAACTACAAAGCAAAAGATCCAGAGCTTCAAAAGTATTTTCAATATGTACGAAGGTTAGAATCTTTCTTCCTCGGCATAACAATAAAAGCAATATCGAGGACTGAAAACAGTGAAGCAGATTGCTTAGCCAAAGCAGCAGCGCAGCAGCTACAGCTCCCTCCAGACGTGTTCTACGTGGTTTCCACTCGGTCAGCCTTCGAAGCTTCCGAAATCAGCATCAAGCTGATCAACACAATTCAATGCGAGGATTGGAGAGCACCTATCATGGCCTACATCAAAGGACTTCATGAACCCAGCTCCAAAGAAGAAGAGAACAGGCTAAAGCAAAGAGTGCGAGGGTACAAGATTGTGGATAACACCTTGTTCAAAGCTTCGGTAACCTCACCCTGGCTCAAGTGCGTGTCACAATCCGAAGGTAACGACATTCTCAAACTCATCCACGAAGGTATATGTGGTTCACACAATGGCCCGAGGGCACTAGTAGGAAAGGCTTTCCGGCAAGGTTTCTACTGGCCAACTGCGCTGAGAGACGCTGAAACCATCGTCAAGAAGTGCGAAGGTTGTCAACTGACAGCAAAAAACCAAAACGGCCCAGGGGCTCCTACAACCCTCATATGCCCAACCTGGCCTCTACAAAGGTGGGCAATGGATCTCGTGGGCCCACTACCGACGGCTCCGGGGAACCTTCGCTATGCGGTGGTAGCCGTGGAATATTTCACCAAATGGACCGAAACAAGACCGCTGTCCTCAATAACCTCCCTCGCAGTAAAAAGGTTTTTCTGGCAGCAGATAGTTTGTCGCTTCGGAGTCCCCCAACATCTAACCGTCGACAACGGCACCCAGTTTGACAGCGAGGTTTTCAAAGAGTTCTGTGCACAAATCGGAACAATTCTGTGCTTCGCCTCAGTCCGACACCCGCAGTCCAACGGTCTAGTCGAAAGAGCCAACGCAACAATCTTCCAATCCATATCCAAAAAATTGCAAGGCAGACCCAAAGGCAAATGGGCAGACGAGCTAACTGCAGTCACCTGGTCCCATAATACCTCCGAATGCAGAGCAACCAAATTCACACCCTTCAAACTTTTGTTCGGCGAAGAAGCCGTGCTACCAGAGGAGCTAAAATACGTTTCACCAAGAACAACCCTCGCAAGTGATGAGCCAGCCAAGCTAACTGACAAAGACTTGCTAGAAGAAACAAGATGCAGCGCAGTTCACAACCTTTGCAAGTATCAGGAAGAGACCAAAAAATGGAGAGATAAAAAGGTCAGAATCAAAAACCTACAGAAGGGTGACCTCGTCCTCATCCGCAAACAAAACGCCAGCATGGCCGGAAAGTTCCAGCCAAAGTGGACAGGCCCGTTCCTGATCACAGAATGCAATCGCCCAGGCTCTTTCCACCTCTCCGACAGCGAAGGTAATATCCTACCACACACCTGGAACATCGACGACCTTCGCAAATTCTACCCATAGCGGAGCCTTAGCGAGCCCTCGCGTTATGTAATCTTCGTCACTTTCTATGTTATCTACTCTCATGTACTTAACAAAAACAGGAGCTGCACTCTTTTTCCTTACGAAGGGGCGTAAGGTTTTTTAATGAGGCAGTATCCAAAGCATTAATACAGGCTAGAGCCCCCCAAAAAAAAACAAACTCTCCAACCTTCTACTCCCAAGCATCGAAAAAGCGGATCTCTTTCAAAGAGCGCTACATTCGATGAAAACCTGCTAAGATTGCTTCGAAAAACATTCCTTTTCTTTTCAAAGCAAACTTCACCTCCGCCTAAGATAAGGGGAGGAAAGTCGAGCACCCTGGCACAAACGACAGGGGCTCGCAAAAGCAATTCACCTCCGCCTAAGACAAGGGGAGGAAAGTCGAGCACCCTGGCACAAACGACAGGGGCTCGCAAAGGCAACTCACCTCCGCCTAAGATAAGGGGAGGAAAGTCGAGCACCCTGGCACAAACGACAGGGGCTCGCAAAAGCAACTCACCTCCGCCTAAGATAAGGGGAGGAAAGTCGAGCACCCTGGCACAAACGACAGGGACTCGCAAAAGCAACTCACCTCCGCCTAAGATAAGGGGAGGAAAGTCGAGCACCCTGGCACAAACGACAGGGGCTCGCAAAAGCAACTCACCTCCGCCTAAGATAAGGGGAGGAAAGTCGAGCACCCTGGCACAAACGACAGGGGCTCGCAAAGGCAACTCACCTCCGCCTAAGATAAGGGGAGGAAAGTCGAGCACCCTGGCACAAACGACAGGGGCTCGCAAAAAACCAAACTTCACCTCCGCCACAAATAAGCGAAGGCGTGAAGTCCAAAAGGTCGAGCATTCTCGCACAAGCAAGCCAGGCCTCGGGCGGGCCCACTTTCTCCGTCTCGCCCGAGCCCCCCAAGCCAGGCCTCGGCGCGGGCCCACTCTCTCCGTCCCGCCCGAGCCCTCCAAGCCAGGCCTCGGGCGGGGCCACATCAACGCGATTAAAAAGCAAGTGCGCGAGCCTCGCTAAAAGAAAAAAGGGGGCGTCGCTGTTTTTTCAAAACAAGCTTACACGAGCAAGTGCGCGAGCCTCGCTAAAAGAAAAAAGGGGGCGTCGCTGTTTTTCAAAACAAGCTTACACGAGCAAGTGCGCGAGCCTCGCTAAAAGAAAAAGGGGGCGTCGCTGTTTTTTCAAAACAAACTTACACAAGCAAGTGCGCGAGCCTCGCTAAAAGAAAAAAGGGGGCGTCGCTGTTTTTCAAAACAAGCTTACACGAGCAAGTGCGCGAGCCTCGCTAAAAGAAAAACGGGGGCGTCGCTGTTTTTCAAAACAAGCTTACACGAGCAAGTGCGCGAGCCTCGCTAAAAGAAAAAAGGGGGCGTCGCTGTTTTTCAAAACAAGCTTACACGAGCAAGTGCGCGAGCCTCGCTAAAAGAAAAAGGGGGCGTCGCTGTTTTTTCAAAACAAACTTACACAAGCAAGTGCGCGAGCCTCGCTAAAAGAAAAAAGGGGGCGTCGCTGTTTTTCAAAACAAGCTTACACGAGCAAGTGCGCGAGCCTCGCTAAAAGAAAAAAGGGGGCGTCGCTGTTTTTCAAAACAAGCTTACACGAGCAAGTGCGCGAGCCTCGCTAAAAGAAAAAGGGGGCGTCGCTGTTTTTTCAAAACAAACTTACACAAGCAAGTGCGCGAGCCTCGCTAAAAGAAAAAAGGGGGCGTCGCTGTTTTTCAAAACAAGCTTACACGAGCAAGTGCGCGAGCCTCGCTAAAAGAAAAAGGGGGCGTCGCTGTTTTTTCAAAACAAACTTACACAAGCAAGTGCGCGAGCCTCGCTAAAAGAAAAAAGGGGGCGTCGCTGTTTTTCAAAACAAGCTTACACGAGCAAGTGCGCGAGCCTCGCTAAAAGAAAAAGGGGGCGTCGCTGTTTTTTCAAAACGAGCTTACACGAGCAAGTGCGCGAGCCTCGCTAAAAGAAAAAAGGGGGCGTCGCTGTTTTTTTTTTCAAAACCAGCAAATACAAAAGCAAGCGCGCGAGCCTCGCCAAAAATCAAGCAGGGCGTCGCCGTTAAAACAATATAAGAAACGTCAAAATAGCACAGCAAACATGGAATACAACCCATACGCTTTTCTCTTACCGTTACAAAATAACGTTACAACAGCAAACATATCCCAAAAATAAAAAATCTTTACAAGGAACCACCGCTCCCCTCAATTAACTCCAAATCATCCAAACCTTCGGCCTCCACCTCAAACCCCCCCTCCACTGGAACCAGGGGTCCCCACAACAAAGGAGCTGCTGGGACAATTGGCAGCTCCCCGGGTAAAACCCTCGCCCTATACATGTACCTATGCCTCGTCTCGTTAGCTTCCGAAGGTTCTTCCTTCGGGATCACAAGCGCCCCATCCGAACCAACTTCAAGCTCCCTTTGACCGAACAAATATTCCAAAGCCGCGTTCTCGTCAATATCATCATCACCGCCAGCTTGCGGGGTCGAAGAAGACCCAAACAAATAACGATCGGCTTGGCGGTCTGTATAGTCTGTCTCGCGCCAAAACCGACTCGACCTACTATTTTTTAAATCATATCTCCGCACCTTCGACCACCAAAAACGTTCAAAGGAAAGCGATGGATATTTAGATCTAGCGCGAGCCCACGATTCACCAGTTATAAAAACATCTTGGTAGTTCAACATCAGCGGGGTCACGTCGAATACGTCTAGCACGGTTCCGTCAGGAACCTGCATGTTGCACAAAAATACGAGATGTCTCAGCCACGTCAAGTCTTTACAAGCAACCATAGTATCTACAAAAAGGCCTCCCTCGCCCCAGCAAACCCAGGCATCACACCTGCCCAGCTTCCCCTCGATGGATGTCCAAACCCTCGCCAGCGGCGACAGTCGAGGTCCCAGCTGACGCCTCCTCCGCCGTGGATTCCTCCGCAGCAGCCTCGACGTTTGTCGTAGTTTCCTCTTCCATCGCCGTCGCCCGCGCAGCATCTCCCTCAACGATCGGCCCGCCCCCGGTCAACGCCTCGCTCTCGGCGAGCGTAACCCCCGCACAGCTTGGCTCGGGGGCGGCTTCGGAGTCACCCCTCGCTGCAACTTCCGTAGGCGGCGAGGGCATCGCATCTCGTCGAGCCTATAAGCAAAACAAAAGACAAACCTCGCCAAAATCAACAAACAACCCTCTAAAACAAAGCAACAAAAATCAAAAAATGCAAACCTGACGCGTAGCCTCGGCAGCTTCTTCGAAGGCAAGGGCTCGGCCACCTCCGGAGATCCAAAACTTGCGAAGCAAACGCATCGCACAGTTCCGAACTTCCGTGTCATCAACCTTCATCTGACGAACCTCTTCAACCGACGGAAAAACATGGCTCGGCCTTTTGACCTTGCGAAGATGATCACAATCCGCCAGTCGAAGCGTGCTCGCCATTGCCAAGGCCCCGGCGTAGCCACCAAAATCGGCTGCATTGGAAACTAACGAGCTAAACACATCAAGCTCGTTTCCCAGCCAGCCCTCGAAGGCCTCCGCATCTGCTGCAGGCAATGGCTCTCCGGCTGAGCCCCCAGCCTCGGTCAGACAACAATCAAGTTTACGTTTGATGTTCTCCATGCTCGTCCGCCAAGATTTTTCCAAATCACCTAGCCGACCCTCGGCCTCAGCCAAAGCCTTGTCCTTCTCCTTTCCCGCGGCAATCAGATCAGCATTACGCTTCGCCAGCTCAACCGCCTCCTCTCGAGCCTTCGCAGCCTTCTCAGAAGCATTCTTCATTTCATTCTCCTTGTTCTCTAGGCTCCGCGCCAGTTTGCTATTCTCCTTCTCAAGTTCAGTAATATGGTTCCTCATAAACTCCATGTCGGAGCTAACCTTCCGCCTCGCTGAGCGGTTCAAGAGCATCAGCTCCGCCAACTTGACGTCAACATCATCAAAGGTGTCGCCAACCGCTTGATCTGCAAGAAGGACCTCCGCCTCCGGCACACAAATGCGGCCGAAGATCCGGCCCAGAAAACGCCTTTCCTCCGGGCTACACTGCAAATGGCAATCCCGAAGGTCCGGACTGGTGAACAGTGCAGTTGCCGGATCAGAAATCCCAAGCTTCTTGGCGTATTCCGGAAGGCTCGACCGGCTAGCCTCGCCAAACGGTCTCTTTCCCCGGGACCGCGCAGAGTCAAGTTCCCCATCAAACTCGGACCCCTCCACCCAAAGGTGCGAGCCCGCAAAGCTGGGAACCGCACCTCGTCGAGGGCTACCTGGCTCAACATCTCGTACAATTTCAAGTGCGCCCTGGGCAACCATCGCACCAACACTAGGCGAGGCTCCGCCTCCAATAGACACCTCCTCATCCGTGTCATGTCCTTCACTAGAACCCTCGCTGCTCTCATCAGACGAACCCTCGCCCGTCTCCGCCTCCTTTGCGTCCTTCTCCACCTCATCATCATCAGTTTCATCCTCGTCGCCCGAAGTCTGGACCAAAGCGCCGATGCCTCCAACGCGAGGCACGCGTCCCCCGACTGAACCGGCACCCCGGCCGCTCCGAGCCACGGCCAAGGAAGCAGTGCCCGCAGCAACAGAGCCAGCAGCGACTTTCGTCGCAAGCACCTTCGCTCGGCCACCAGCCCCGCCACGGCCTCGACCACGGCCCCTCTTCGGCCGAGAGACGATCTCCGTTCCTCCCGAAGCCTTACGCTTCCTCTTCTTCGGCGCGTCGTCGCTCGAGGGAGCGGGCCAGTTGGCATACCGAATACCAAGAATGTCAAACATTCTGTTCACTCGACCTTCGCCGCCCACCAAGCTATGGATAGCCTTCACTTCCAGCGGGGAAAGCTTCCCCACGAGCTCGTCCGTCCACTGCTGAACTCGTTTGAAAACAGCTTCATTCCCGTCCTCGCGCCTCGGAAATTTCTTAAGCGTTTTTTCCCAAACCTTCTCCAGATCCAAACTAGGTTTCTTCAAGCCCCTACCTTCGTACCTCGGGTCATTCTCCACAACAAACCAAGTCCGCCTCCGGCCAAGAGGCCAAATCTTGGCACAGCAATATTCCTCCACTAAATCACGCGCACACTGAGAATGCGCAACGACCCTCAAGCAATCAACAGCAGCATGGGCCTCGACGCTCATCTTAGCTTCGGCGCCCACATCTCCGAGCACCGGAAGCTCGCCGCAAAGCTCGGAGCTGTCACTGAGTTTGTAATAGAACCAGAACTCCTGCCACCCGCTGCTCCACTTGTTCTTCTGCGCTTGCACCGGCAGCTCCGCGCCGGCGCGATGGCAAAAAGTGTACACCGCGAATTGTCCAAGGCTGGTCTTGCCCTCGCTGTCCGTAATCTTGCGAGGCTGCATGTGAACGCGATGAGTGCGAACAAAACCCTCAACATGAGGAACAACCCCCTGAGACCTGCAGGCCTAGACGTAGACCGACATCTTTGTGAAGCAAGAAGGCGTAAGCTGATGAAACCGCAGGTTGAACCTCCGCAGAACCGAAGTCACGAAGGAGTCAGCTGGGAAGCGAAGGCCAGCCGAAAAGAACTCTTCAAACACCACAACTTCATCTGCGTCCGGCTTCGGCACGGTCTCCCCACTGCTGGCCCTCGCCTTGCCTTCCTCAACCCAGCCCCACCGCACATAAGATGCAATCTCACTTGCGCAAACCCGGCTAAGACCAAACTCGAAGGTAATCCCCTCCTCCGCGGCTGTGGGAGAAACAGCGCGAGCAGTTTGCTTCAACCTAGCCATCTCTCCAGCCGCTAACGCTACCGAACAACGAACGCCTGTCTCAACCCCCGCAGACAAGCTAAAACAAACCTTCGCTACAAGCAAATTGCAACAGCAGGATGGCTATAGCAGCAGAAGGCACAATCAAAACTCCCCACCCTCTTTCTATTTATAGGCCGGGAGACGAGCCCCTCACCCGACGAAGTCGGCACGACAACCAAAAAACGCGGCGCAAAAAACGAAACAGGCTTCAATAGTATAAAACAACACCACAACGGCCCAGCCCAAAGCAGTCGCGGGCGTCGCTGCCGAGGGCCCCGTTTTTGTCCCCACTAAAAGGCGCTGCTTGGGCCTAAACACGGTCTTTTAGATCCAAGACAACGAGGGGCTACTGTTGGGGAAAAGGACCCTCGGCAGAAGCGCCGCCCGAACTGGTGCTCGACTTTAGCCCTCGCGCAACGCCTGGAGTGCTTGCGAGGCCCCTCTCCTATTGGAGACCGTTACCCTGACCCCCGATGCGGGGACAACCCTCGTCGCTTTTTTGTGCTTCCGTGCAGGTCTAAGGCGACGGTCGCACTGCAGGAAACCTTCGTTGACTCACGACGCCACCTTCGCTTGGAGCGAAGGTCCAGGCAAGCGGCAAGTGTGCGTTGCCACGGAGGCAAGTAAAGCCGAAGGTCCGGCAGATGGCGGAGGTGCGCGGGCCCAAGGGCGAGCGCGGCCGAAGGTCAAGACCGCCGCACCTCTCCCCGAAGGTGAACAAGGGCCAGATGGCGGCGCGCTGGGGTGTGGCCGATTAGGGTTTCCGCTTCAGCTGTGCATTTACGCTTTTGCCCTTCCTCCCTGCGCGGAGGCAAGGAATCTTTGCTGTACCCTTTTGTAATTTGGCCCGTGCCCCTTGGCATTCCCTATAAATACCAAGGGGGTGAACAGTGTAAGACATGACCTTTGGGAATTCGAGTACTTTCCACTTCCGTTTAACCTTCGCTATTGCATCCGACACTTGGCCGCCTTCGCTCCTTCCCCTGCACAAGTGCGGAGGTAGGGCAAGTGCGTTCCAACAGCGGCCATGGCGGGTGGTGCAGCACCACGGCTCCACCGACCGCCGACGGGGCCCGGGCATCACGCCACCTCTCCGCTCCACCCCCGGCCGCAGTACATGGACTGGGCACCGCCACCACGCCGATCTAGGGTTTCGCCCCCTGTTCACCAGCGGCCGGATGCAACGGTGCCTCGCCCTTCTGTAACACCTCGATTTTTAGATAAATAAAATTAATTAGAATTTAATAAGAAAATAGTCAAAATCCTAGATGGAGGAAAGTTCTAACCATATGTTTGTTACATTCATGTCGTTACATAATTTTTATTGGGTGAAAAAAAGAATTTTATTAAACCCATTTAGGACGAATCGATTTTATTCTATTTCGAAATTAAATAAAAGCTTTACAAAAATTTTCCAAAAGCAAACTCAAATTTTATTTGCAACCTAGGGAAAATATTTCCAAAATTTCCAAACTTGTTTTTGATTTCAAATAGACTTGAATTTCGATTTTAAATTGAATTTGGAAAAGGATTGTAAAATAAAAAGAAAAGAAGAAAGGCAAAGGACCTCATTTCCCTATCCGGCCCAGTTTCTCCCCTCTCCTCACCGGCCTGCTGCCACTCTTCCCGCCTTGGGCCCTAGCGTAGCGGCCCGCCTTCAACCCACCTCCTCCCCCCTCCCCTGTTCCTTGGGCCAGCCCGTGCGTGCCTCCATTCCCCCCTGGAGCCCAGCTCCCACACCCGACCTGCTCTGCGCAAGCCAAGCCGCGCGCGCCCGCAACACTGCAGCGGCCCGCGAACCCCTCCCCCACCTCCTCCGGCCTGCACCCGCACCCCCTGGCCGTCTTTGCGCGTGGCCCATCTCCCTCGCACGCGCACACACAGAAGGCCGCGCCCCCACCACCTCTCCCGCCGCCAGATGGGGCCCTTCCGTCAGAGGCTCCCCCCTCCTCCTTCCGCACCCCACGCGCCAAAGCACACCAAGCCGGCACCGGCATCCCCGCCCTTCGCGCGCCCATGTGGCGACCCATCACAATCTCTGCCCGAAGAGCAAATCCACAAGGACCCGCATCCTCCCCTCAACCGAATTTCGCTCCCATCCTCACCGCCCTTCTCGCATTCGATCGGTTCGCAGCCGCTATAAACAGCAGAAGCGCCGAGCTCTGAATCACCCGCCTCCAGTCCGTTCCGGGTGCCAAGAACCCCACGGTTGGCACCGCGAGATCGCGTCGCCATGTTTACACACCTCCCCGAGCCCTGATTCCCCTCCCAACCCGACTACAGACCACCGCCACCGTCTCCCACCATTGCCAAGCCGCAGGAGCTCAGAATCCTTCCCGGAGAAGCCCTTTGCCATCCCTCTGATCCCTCCTTTGGCCTCGTGGGGGTGCACCGGACCACCTTCACCATTCCTCCATGACAAATCGAGCTCGCAGTCACATCTCCCCGACGCCACCATTGTACAGAGCTTCGTCGCCGCCAAACCTCGCCGCTAGCCGACCCCAGGCCTCCATCGACGGCGAAGCCCCCACATTCGAACCCGTGGTAAGCTCCCTGTCCGATCCCACCCCTCTTTGTAGTCTCTGATGGCCTGTAGCGAGCTTCCGAGTCCCGCCGTCCATGGCGCCACCGCGTGGCTTTTGGCGCCGCCGTGTCTCCAGTACCGGCGGCGAGCAGGCCCTCCCCTCGTCGTCCCAGTCGTTCGATCTGCAACTAGCGCCTCAAATTAGATAACTGCGTCCAACCGGTATGCACCGGGCTCACACATAGTGGACGCGGTCCACCAGTTCCACGTCAGCCAGTCCACGACCGCGTGGTGCGCCCGGGCGAATCAGCGACTGCCGTGTGGCGCCACACAAGTAGTTGCGCCAGATACCGCACCGCACCTTGGCCATCTTACACTTAGGTCCTTCAATTTTTCAAGAATCAACCGGCACTCCGTCATGTTGTTCACTGAGTCTTGCATAACTAGCAATCTAGCCCCTCCATTTCTGGGAAAATGAGGCGCCATCCAATACACCTCTGCTGCCCAGTTGGTGCCCCGAGCCAACCGAGTGCGAACATGTGGCTCCCGGTCAGCGCCACGCCAGCATCGACACCGACCGGCCGTGGCATATTTGCAGAAAGGCCCCTCCATTTTCTCTTAATCAACCCGCGCTCCACATGAATAGTATTATGAGTCTATCAAAATCTTGCATCCTAACCCTTCGATTTTAGAGTAAATGAGGCCCGATCCTAACGCCTTTTCTTTTTCCAGATTTATTTATTTAAATTGTGAAAATAAGTTCAGTTTATTTACAGAACTGCCATCCAACTTCAAAAGCTTATAACTTGCTCGTTTTAACTCCGATTTGACCCGTTCAACTCGCGTTAGATTCGTCTCGTTGAGCTCTACGCAGTAGATTTGTTTATGTTCCTTTTTACTACTATTAATGTACTGTTATTTATTATGTTTTTTGGGCCATGTGATGATGCTTGATCCAGCGAGTGCGAGCTACGCGGAACCCCAGAATCCAGCCTTCGTCTCCGTCAATCCGACCCAGCCCGAAGGCAAGTGTTCTTGAACATCTTGCACCCTTACTTTATTTTACTTTTGGTATTAGAGTAGAGTAGATTATGTATATGCATGCAGTGTCTAAATTTGAATCCCATGTTACGGTTTACTAGATTCTTGTACTAATATCCTTGTCACCTGGTTATGGGCATTTGGATAGAAGTCATGCTTAGCCTTGCTGTCTTGGGATGGGATGGTAAACATTAATTCTGATTAATGATTTATGGAACATGTGGGCTAGTAATGTTGTAGTATGGTGATTAGGTATATCCGGCAGGATGGACCGTGTGGTGGTGTGGTGCCATGTGACTTGGCGTATAGTTGCCGTGTGACTCGGCGTTACGGTTTGCCATGGGACTTGGCGTTGGTTTGAGTTTGTGGTTTGTTATCCTGCCTGGATCCCTAGGACCCAGTTCTCGAAGCATGGAACCCGGCAAAACAGCGCAAACCATGAGGCCTATATGGCTCTGGGACTGGCTAATTAATTAGAGAAGCCTTATGTCGTTATTAGTTTCATATGGACATGGGTACATGCCTTCTTCTACGTAGTATACTGCTTGGTACGGGAGTGATTCCCAGGCTCGGGCGCCAGACCTGGTGTTATTACGGAAGGTAGATCTATGTCGTGACATATGAAACTAATACACATAGGAGAACTCTTTGTAACGGCCTTATAGTGAACCCTGCCGATTCACCTTGGAAGTGGGTCAAGAGGTTGGCCGCCTCGGGCACAAGGGCAACACGACTCATGGGTAAAGATGTGCGAACTCTGCAGAGTAAATAAACTGATATATCAGCCGTGCTCATGGTCAAGAGCAAGCTTGGACTTCTTCGAGATTAGTTGGTGGTTTGGTTACTGGTTCGGGTGGCCTGATGGACTTCAGGTGTGGTTGCTTGGTGTGACTCCAAGTGTGGTTGCTTGCTGGACTCCAAGTGTTGGTTGCTCGGTGTGACTCCGAGTTTGGTTTGCTCGGTGCGACTCCGAGTGTGGTTACTATTTCTGTTAGAGACTATGGTTATAACCTAGTAAATAGGTGCATAGGAAATAGGATTTAATAGGATGTGTTGCTTTAGGCGCTTGAGTCGAACAGAGTCAGCCTACCTTTGTTAATAGCCTCATAAGCATATATTTCCTACACTTGCGGAGTACATTTCGATGTAGTCACCCTTCCTCTTTGAACCCCCTGCTACCCCACCCAGATGTTGGAGTCTACGACGCGGAGCAGGAGAATCTAGAAGACGGTGGATACGACCCCGACAACTTGTACCCAGAAGATGGTGGATATGACCCGGTCGACTTGTACTAGGATGGCACAGCCCCCGGTCGACCTTCCTGTGGAGATGGCGTCCAGTTTCCGCGAGTCTACATTAGAGTTAGACTGAGAGTCTGTACTTTTCTTTCAGACCCGAGGGTCATTTATGTAATAATGTTCGATAAATTAATAAAAGCATTGTTTTGATATTTACTATGATGTCAATATATGTATGAAAATTGATCCTGGCATACATATATTGTGCTCCAATTTTGTTGTTAAAATTGGGGTGTGACACCTTCTCCCCTTCCCCTCCCCCTCCCTCTCCCTCTCCCTGTCTTCCCCGTGGTGCTCACCCTCCGCCGCGAGTCCTCCACTTCCCGCTCGCGCTGCACGGCCATGACCTAGGATTCCTTCGCCTGCTCTCTCTCTCTCTCTCTCTCTCTCTCTCTCTCTCTCTGTGTGTGTGTGTGTGTGTCGGCGCTGCGGTGATGACGACCACGGGGGTCTCCCTGCGCTGCGCGCCTTCGTGGGCCCCGGCGCCAGGGGAGACTAGCAAGGTGCGCCACAATGCCCTCTATCTCCCCTCTCCCGGTGTGGCGGCCCATCGTTCGCCTCCCTAGGTGCCTCTCCTCCGCCAAGGTGGAGCATCGTGGCCGCAGCGCAGCATGAGCGGACCCCTCCCTCTCCCTCTCCCTCTGTCTCGATCTACCACCGTGTTGTCGTCCGGTCAGTGCCGACAGAGGCACGGTCTTACTGATGACATTCTCATCTTTCCCCATCTCCCGCTCTCCCACTATGCCCGCTCATGGTGCCAGTGCCTGGTGCCGGTGGGTCTCTGCGTCCCTCAGGTGCCCTTGATGGTGTGTTGTGGATCACTAAGGGCCTCTTTGCTTATGATCTGTTGCCTTTGGCATTTGCCGCTTCATGTGATGTGTTCCTCATTGGTTAGGATCTGATGTTGTACGCACTTATCATTTGCCATCCTACTTGTTTTTTAGCCTGCGATAAAAATTCCATACCCATTCTTCAAAGAAATGCTCTGATGTTCATCGCTTATGAGGTATTGGGCATGACCTGTTACTTATATATGCAATTTCTGATGGTAAACCAGTTGTGACCATGCCTTCAAGCTCCAAGTGGATGAACAAATGATGATTGCTATGGTTCTGAGGCCTTCAAAAATGCAGTCTTCGTTTTGTCATTTGCCCTTCTACTTGTTTTTTAGCCTGTGATGAAAATTCCATACCTATTCTTCAAAGAAATGCTCTGATGCTCATTGCTTGTGAGGGGGGCATGACCTGTTACTTATATATGCAATTTCTGATGGTAAACCAGTTGTGACCATGCCTTCAGGCTCCAAGTGGATGAACAAATGATGATTGCTATGGTTCTTGAGGCCTCCAAAAATGCAGTCTTCGTTTTATCATTTGCCATCCTGCTTGGTTTTTAGCCTGTGATGAAATTTCCATACATATTCTTCAAAGAAATGCTTTGATGTTCATTGCTTGTGAGGTATTGGACATGACCTGTTACTTATGTATGCAATTTCTGATGGTAAACCAGTTGTGACCATGCCTTCAGGCTCCAAGTAGATTAACAAATGATGATTGGTATGGTTCTGAGGCCTCCGTACGGAAAACTCCCACAGTCCTTGTGTCTTGCTACAACATATAATTGTCTTGGTGCTGATAATGGTTCAGCATTATCAATAATAGGTATTTAATCTTATGTCAATGTTATGCTCATCGCAAACCATAGTGTGCAGAGATAATGAGAATATCAAACTAGCTTTCTAACTCTAGGCTTAGAGGAAATAAGAGGTTGCCACCAATTGCAAGTCCAAACCACATGCATCCATTGCCCCGGTACCTAATTTCTGTGGAAACGGTTTCGGTCCATGCAATGGGATCCATCCTGAGGTATCTGTACTACCTACTAAAATTATTTTGCCATTTCAACTCATTCATTTACTTGATACCTATGAACTGTGTGCTCAGAATTCATCATGGAAAATTGGTGCTGCATAATTGTGTAGGTTGCTTAATAATCCATAATGAATTCTGGAGTATTGAAGTACAATCGCAAATATAGTTTTGACACTTTGCTGCGCTTTTTTGTACATAACGGCACAACCGACTTCGTTGCACTTTTATTAGGATATGCTTACCTTTATGATGTTGTCTTCAATGTGTTGTCGAAACACTCTTTGGATAGTATACCTGTTCGTGGGTGGGTTGTGGATTTCAAGATGTGGCAATGGAACAAACAGCATGAGTCCCAAAAATAATCAGAACTAATATAGTGATTTGATGTACATACATTTATAGAGAGGTACAGTCTTACCTGTTACAAAACTACATCAAATATTCTTGGCTTAAAGTTTTGACTGTCCCTTTATAGTGAAAGCCTGAAAGAAGCTTCGGTTCATTGGAATGCTCCAAGCATATCACGTACTTAGTTATTTCGTTCTGTATATTTAAATTTTGAATTGAACAGATAGGTTCATTTGTTTTGCTTAATGCATTGGAATCAGTTTAGTAAACATTGTGAAGGTCAGTCAGAACCAAGTTTTCTTCTCTTTAATTATTACAACCTACAAGATCTTTTCTGTATCTCATAGATTACATCTTAACATCACTCAATAGTCTCCACCAGTCCACCTGTTATGTTATTGGCCTACTTTCATTCTTAATAATATTTTGCACTCGGCCCAAAAGAGAGTAGTTGTGAAACTAGCCTCACACCGAAGGATTCAATGTTTACTCTATGATGGAACACTGAGAATATGATACAATTTCTTTTTCCATTGCAAGGGCTCGGTTGTACCCAAAAAATTGGAGATATGCAGGATACTTATGAATTACTTCTTTTCGTGTTGACAGGAGAATAGTACTTTCAGCTACTCTTTGTTTTCATTTTTTGCTCGCATACTGCTGGATTGTTTTCCTGTTTATCCATTTTATCTCCAATGAAGCTAGCTTAACTTACAGTTCTATTTTGTTACCATGGCTTTCCAGAGAAATGGTTTTCCTAGGGGAACCATGGGCTGCCAAGCTGCTATACAGAACCATTCCTCCTACATTGTCAACAAGACTGTGCGATTGGAAGTTCTGACAGATGCTTAACCCAATGTATGCTCTTTGCTTCTGGCGAACTGATGATTAGTTGGTTACTACTATCAATTTGTCTTTTTAATTTATTATTTAATACCTGAAATATATGAAGTTTAACTTCATTGGCCGTCTGCTTGGGCCGAGGGGACACTCACTAAAGAGAGTTGAAGCTACTACAGGTTGCCGTGTTTTATCAGGGGGAATGGCTACATAAAAGAGCAAGACCTATGGGATGTTTAATCATTTTGACATGTTAGCAACATACAAAAAGGCATATTGTTAATATTAGATCTGGTACTATGAGACGTCAGCATCTGTTATTTTGTTTCGAATAGACTTTTTGAAATTTCAGTTCGTGGTCCACACACCTTTACATATTAGATAGATATGGTACTATGGGATGTCAGTATCTGACAAAAGGGGTTGCATAGAGAAACTGAAATATTAGATACATACGGTACTATGGGATGCAATACCTATATAACATTGACTATGTAAAGTTGTGTGGACCATGAACTCTATATCACTACTACAGAAACATGCCTTTAGCCCCGGTCGGCAAGGGCCTTTAGCCCCGGTTGCCGAGCCGGGACTACGCTTCCGGGACTAAAGGCCCCCCCTTAGTCCCGGCTCCGGCCACCGGGGCTAAAGCCACCCCTTTAGTCCCAGTTGGTAATACCAGCCGGGACTAAAGGGTGCTGCCAGCGGTGCCCCGCAGCAGCACCCTTTAGCCCTGGCTGGTATTACCAGCCGGGACTAAAGGGTCCCCTGGTTTTTCCTTTTTATTTTCATTTCAGTTCTATTTTCAGTTTTGTTTATTTATTTAATAGGTTTTTTGATATATATTCTTTGCTGCTAATATATATAATTTATATATATTAGCAGCATAACACAATAAGCTTATTGCATGCATATATAATTGAACACTATAGAACTACATATATATATATATAAATATATCTACATAAAATTACAAGCAATATACATATAGAAGTTGTCCAAATATCTATCTACACAAGTTGTACTCCAAAGTTAGTACTGTAAACCTATTACAAGTTGTACTCCATCTAAAGATCTACAGGGCATACAAATGATCATCATTGTTTGGAATCAACGACTCGTTGGTATTATAGTAGAACTCGCCGTTTGGATTTATGACTTGTTCCCGAAGAAATCCTGCTATTGTCTCTTGTATTGCTTTCAATTGGCCTTCTAGCATCACTTTTTGCTTCAACCAGTCAGTCTTCAATTGGAATTAAAGAAGATATTAGTTATATCTATATTATCAATATTAAGTCTATATAGGTCTATTCTATGCAAGACCTCTATATTTTAAATATTGTATAATTATATCTTATGTAGGTCACGCTTACTAGAGATACCTATATTTCTATGAATGATTACTTATCCTATCGTTCTTTTCCCTTCTAAAATAAAATTTACCAATTTCTTAGATAGCGCGCGCGGAGGCGCGCGTTTTCTACGAGTAGTCTATAGAAGTTGTATGGTGTTGGAAATCTTTTCCTTAGACTAGTTTCAATGAAGGTTTTATTAGAGTTTTATTTGTATTAATGAGCTATCGTATAAGTGCTTTTGATGATATATCAAGGTTTTTAAAAAGAGAGAGAAGAAGTGGGTATAAATACCAACTCTCTTGGAGTCATGGAATTAAATGTCTATAAAATTATGGAATAAAACTTTCCATTGAGAATGGGTGTTTCATCCATATTTTATTTCATTCTACATGATGTGACAGTTTGAAAAATAATGCAATGAAACTCTCCATGAGTTTTATTTTATTTGATATGACATGACAGTCTTGGAAAATAACACAATGGAACTCATCAGTGAGATTGACGTCATGTGACGTTCACCCGTTTGAAACTGGCGGACATGTAGTTGCAATCTTGAAATTTGGATGGTTACAAAATACATGGGTTTTATTCGAGCAAGTTTTGTTTCAGCACTTTTCACATTTTCTTTCTATAAAGTATTTGTTGTTTTTTATCAGAAATTCAATTTTAAACATTCGGATTCAGAAAATGGTACAAATACATATCGGAAAATATCTATCATGTTTTCATCCCTACAAGTCACATTCCCATGTCTTCTTCCTTTAGTTAAGTTAAGTCAAGTCAATCATGCCTTCAACTCCATGGTCCATTACGCGTTTTATTGGTCTACTAGTGCCCGTGGTTTTCCTGTACTTTTCCATGGCTCCCAAACTGGTTGCATGTTTACGGTAGTCAGCAAGTCAATACTTAGTCCTGCATGAGTCCAGTCCACAATATCCTCTAGTCAGTCAGAGTATCCAAATTATTCAAACAGCTATATAAATTATAAAATGGAAAATGATATCTGAAATTTCTATTTTTCTTTGTGATGTACTTAATCTATCCTAAATTATAAGATATTTGATTTTTTGACACTGAGTTTGACCACTCGTTTTATTTAAAATTTTGTGCAAAATATCATTTCTTTTGTCGTGGTTTGTTTATTAATAAAAAATCTTCAAGAATAACTTAAATTTGACTTTGTTTGTATAAATTTTTTAAATAAGACGAGTGGTCAAATTTGAGGATAAAAGTCAAACATCTTATAATTTGAGATGGAGGGAGTATTTATTAGGGATGTCGTTCAGTTCTTTCAACCTGAGGAGTATATACGAGGGATGTCGTTCAGTTCAACCCGAGTTTTTGACTAACCAAAAAAACAAACTTTTTAAAACTTTTTCTTACAATGTGTGGAGCATGTAGCCGCTAGGTCGGACGTTAGCTAACACAGCGTTGCTTGCACGTGAAACGTTGCATCCATATAGAGTTGCTTGTAGGAGTGTGCCCGAGTTCTCGAGTCGGTTTAGGGTTCGAGTCATGATTAGGGTTGGAATGCATAAGACCGTAGCGATCGGCACCCCGTTTTGAATCTTTTCCAAACACCCTTCAGAATTCGTCTTAAACCTCCTTCGAAGTCTTCCCAAATCATTTCTCTCAAATTCTCTTCCGAATCATTTCCGAATCCACCTTCAAATTCCATTTGAATCCCCCCAAAATTCCTTAAAATCAAATGGACAAACCCTCATCTATTCTCTTGGGCCCAAACTCCTCTCCTTCCCCTTCTTCCTTCCCGCCGGCCCAACCCAACTAGCCGGCCCACTCATCCTTCCCTCCCCCTCCTCCTCTCTTGGCTGCATGGACCTTGACCCCACTCAGGCCCGCTCGCCTTTCCCCCTTCTCTACCATGCTGGCCCAACCCGACCACCACCTCACTCGCGCCCGCAGCCCACCAGGGCCCAACCGCACCCCCGCACCCTGTGAACCTGTTGACGCAAAATCTCGGTCGGCAGCGCCAACACACTCGAACGCACGGTCCTCAGAGGGGTACGGAGCAAGTCCTGACCTCCTGGACCTTCAGCAAGCGGTGGTGCCGATTCTTAGCGAAATCGACTTCGGGCATGCCAGTCAATTTGACCTGTAATTGACAAGGAGAAGAAAAAGATTTATCAAATCATGGAACCTGCCGGTTTGGTACCAGACAGTTCCAAATTATACGGCTCTGATATAACCATTTGTCTTTAGGACATTGACTACAAAGTCAACTCCCATGAGATTGCATGGAAAGTGTTGAAAAAAGATATGAAGCATAACGGCTATGATATATGTAAGATAAATATTTATAATAGATAAACAGCCGATAAACTTTAATGATCTTAACAGAAAAGATCTATGTGCACATTTAAACAGCATGAAAACAACGTATCGACTAATTGCACGAGCAATTCTATTCATTAACAGTGGGGTGTCTCCATACAGCCATAATAACAAATAGATCAATAAAAAAGCTTAAACATCAACAGTGGGGGTGTCTCCATGCAGCTGTGATGATGGCCAAGCTAGATCACGTCTTATGCCAAGAGTCGATCCAATGATTTCAAGCCATTTAAAAGTACACATTATGAGGAAAGCATAACTGTATCGGCTATTTCAGCCGAAACAGGGTCCATGAAGCACGAACAAGATCTACCCGTCAAAACCATGATCCAATCTAAAACCAAACACATCTAATCTATCATATATATCAGTGGGGTTCGGAAATACAGCCGTGATAAACATGCTAGATTAAACCTATTCACTCTTAGATCAGACCATGGTTTTACCGGATATCTCTGTGACACCCTGAAAATCGCTTTTGGAAAAATAGAATTTAATATGACTTTGTTTATTTATTTTTTATGAAACATATAGGTCAAATAATAATTTTTGGAGAATTAATAAGTTAAGTTGGGGCTTAGAAACATTTTTTGCATTCATGCTGGAGCATAATATTTTGTTTGAGTGTAGGAATAGTGTTGGGTGGTTTGAATTCAAACCTAGTTTGAATTTGAACAAGTTTTGCTTTAAAAATAAAAAGAAAAGGCTTTTCTTTTCCCTCTCTTTTCCTTCCCAACCTTTTGGCCCAACCAGTGGAACCAGCCCAACCCGCCTCCTCCTTCCCTCCCTCTCGCGCGCCCCGCGGCCCACTCCCCGTGCGGCCCGTCTGCTCGGCCCGCGCGGCCTGCTCGCTCGCGTGCAATGCGACCGCCGCGTCTCGCCCCGCACTCGCTGACGAGCCGGTCCCGCATGTCAGCCCGCGCGCCCCGCCTGCCACCCTGGCCCCACCCGTCAGCGACGGACCCTTCTCCTACCTCGCGTCGCTCGGCGTCCGCGCCGCCGCCGCCTTCTCTCCTCCCGTAACCGCCACAGTAGTGGCCTTAATGGCCACTACACCACCGCCTGCCCTCGGTGGAGCACCCGCGACCCCTCGCCGCACCCCTCGACCCTATAAAGCCAGGGGCAGAGCCCCCGGGCCTCCTCCTCACCCTCACCGCTCGCGCCCTTACCTCGTCGCCGCTGCAGAGCTCGCCAGCCGCCCTAGCGCCCACCTCGAGCGCCCTCTGGTGACGCCGCGCTCGACCGTGGTGCCCCGGTGCCCTCCCCTCGCTCTTTTGTGCGCAAAGAAGCTCGTCCGAGCCCTTTTTCCCCATGCAGATCGCCGCCGCCGTCGATCCGCCGCGGTAAGCTCTCTCCGCCATAACCAAGTCCTTGGCCGAGCTCGCCATCACCTCTGCATCCCTCCGGTACCCTCCGTGCAGCTAGCCGAGGCCCGGAGCGCCTCCTAGCGAAGCTTCCGGGCACCTCCTATGGCGCCGCCGCTCGCCGGCAACTCCGGCCGCCGCCCGCCGCCACCTCCCACCAGCCCGAGCCCTCTGCGCCGTCCATCAGTCGCTGGGCGGCTCAAATTAGAAGCGCCCCGAAGGGGTATGAGCCGAGTCCACGGACCCGTGGACCAGCGGCCCCGCGCGCGGTCCACCGGCCGCGTGGAGAACCAGCCAACCCGCTTGCGCCGCGTGGCGGCCGCGTCAGCAGTTGACGCGGTCAGCACCGGCAAGCCCCGCGCTTTTTGCAGAAAAGCCCTCTGAGTTTTCGAAAATAAACCCGCAGTCCACCTTAGTTCAAAAGAGTTTCTTTCAGGTCCTGTTTTCTTCTGTTTTGACCCTGGAGTTTTCGGTTTTAGTGCCCGCAGTCCAGTACGACCGTTTTCGCTTGCTAGCCCCGCAGATCTACCGTTAATTGCGTTTAGATCCTCGGTTTTCGCGAGTTAGCCCCCGGAAAATGAGTTTTATTTATAAAAGTGCCCCTGAAACTTGTTTTCTTTATAACGTTCTCGTTTTAGATCCGATTAGAGTGATCTTTACGTTCGTGTGATCGTATCGATGCGTAGAATAGTTTTATAAGCTTTTTATCTTGTTTTAGTACTGTTTGGTCCACTGTTCTAATAGAAATATTATTTGTTTGCATGTAATGATTGGGAATGAATGCTTGTGTGGTGCCTTTGATCCCGTTTAGAGTTCGAGCAGTCCAAGGTAGTCGTGAAGAAGATCTTCGCAGAAGTGGAACCATCAACATGAGTTTTTGGAAGGCAAGTGTAACATGAGTTCCTTTGTTACCCAGCAACCATTTAATCACTTTTTCATATGCATGTGTCTAATATGATGAACCCTAGAGATTTACCTAGAACTTGTTATTCCTGTATTCCTTGTTACCTTGGGTTGTGCATATGGGTAGTTCTGCTTAGCTTGCAAATACCAAATATTTAAAGTGATAATCTTGATTAATGATTTATGGAACAAATGTTGGTTCTGAATCTTAAAGCGGCAACCCAAGATTTACAGTACAACCATGAGGACTACATGGCTCTGGTCTTAGCTAAGTACTCTGAATGTTCTAGCTCGTCTGTAGTTTACCGAAAGGGCAAGAGGTGGGTACCATGTAGTTATGGCCCGGTCCCACTAGGGTAATTGCTTTGGAGGATAGAGGGTTACCTTAGTGGGGAGGTTGTTCATAACTCTTGGGAGACTGAAACCTTAGCGGCTACGACTTGTTAGACCAACTTCGGAAAGGCTTCGTAGTGATCCCTGCCGACTTACCTTGGTAGTGAGTCAAGAGGCTGATCACCTCGGGCAAAAGGGCAATCACGACTCGTGGGTAAAGTTGTACACACTCTGCAGAGTTAAGAATAAACTGATATATCAGCCGTGCTCTCGGTCATGAGCGGCCTGGATCCTTTTTGAGACAGATCTATGAATAATGTGGGTGATAATAATCTTGATGATACTTAATTATACTTTCACCATGGGAGCTTAAGCATGACATAGAGACATAGGTCTAATAAATAAAATATGACCAACTAAAAATGCTTACCGCAGTTCAGCCGTGTCTAGCCTTTTGAGCCTTGCATCCCTCATGTTATACTTGTTGAGTATGGTGCGCTCACCCTTGCTTTGCGTACAACCTATGAAAATCCCGAATGGGTACCAGATGGTGGATTCAAGAGAGAAGTTACCGAAGATGTTCCAAGAGTTCTAGGCAAGTGTTCCCCCAGTCAACCGTCCCTGTGGAGTTTGGAGTCCCGAAGAGTAGTTTCCGCTCTGCTTTGTTTTAGATGTAAGTCTTGTTGTAACTATGTTTCGATATATAATAAAGCATTATCTTTGAGAAATTCCATATTTGTTGCTATATGTGTCTTGTGGACTTCCTGGGCACACATATAGTGGTCACTTGGTATTCTTCGGAAAACCGGGTGTTACAAATTGGTATCAAAGCAATGTTGACTGTAGGACGCAAGCCTAGATAGAACTGGACGTCTTAGCATGCTTTCATCCTTGCTTAGACCTTGCTTTCTCTCCAACCTTGTTATTTGATAAAAGAAATGCTACTTCTATCCCCGTTCTATTACAAAACTTTGCTTCTATTCTAAGTCTTCTCTCTCTTAGATGGACCACAACAAGGATATCACCAACACCAAAAGTCAGGAGGACCAAGCTATGTTGCCCAAGAATGCTTTTGACAAGGAGAAACTCTTAGCTATGCAAAGAAAAGTATTAGAAGGTATGGCTCAATATGGGAATTCTATCAAAGGGCCAGTGAAGAGACAAGTAGCAGAAGCTTGGAGGAATGTGAAATCCAATGAAGATGTAGACAGTAAGATGTTTGGAAGTCAGAATCATCAATGTCGATGTTGTAAGCATTATGGCTTTCCCTGTCTGCAAAACAAGTCAACTAAGAAGCGAATCATGGAGGACCCAAATGATAAGACCAATGTGGATAAGAAGAGAAAGGCAGTCTCAATGGAGAGCAACCAACAGTCTGCTGGAACAAATTCACATGAGGTATACATTGATGGGTGGACCATCACCTTCCTTACCTATCCATCCATATATTCTTTCTAGCCTTCCATCCCTTCTCTTCCCTTCTCCCCTTTTCCTTTTTCTTATTTCTTCGACTCTCATCCCCTCCTTGACTCGACTCATACACCACCCTAGCCTTCCCTTGGGATCAAATAAATCGACACCTGGTACTCCCAGGCGAAGTGCTACTACGATAGTTCTGTGCGCTTGCAGAATCTCCTCCTGGTAGATTGCATTCTCTCTAGCTAGCTCCTACTAGTGTCAGGATTGACAACCCCGCCTGGCATTAGTAGATAGCTGCTTTAGCTCCACTCCTTTAGGTATAGTGACCGGTCTTGCTTCAAGCATTTCTGACGCTGTTGCCGGGGATAGACTCCATAGTCTACTCCTAGTAACGACATTAGCAAGTGCCAACAAGCATTTCTGGGCCGTTACCGGGGATAGTTGCCTAGCTCTATCTTTAGTGAAGCTAAGAACTACCAACAAGCATTTCTGGCGCCATTGTCGGGGAAGGCAATCGGTGTATCGGTTGAGTCCGTGTCGAATTTATCTTCGCTTAAGCTCCCGCTCAGCGAATCCCATCTTACCCTATTCTTTCTTTCCTTAGTCCTTCTTATCTTTTTCCTTCATCTTCTTCAACTTATTTCTTTCTTATCTCGTTCTATCTTCATGATGGCCAACAAGACCATTCGTGAGTTTTCTGCTCCTTCTGCCGCTAATGTAGCAATAGGACCGGACGTGATCGATGCCAACCTCAATTTTGAGTTGAAACCGGCTCTGATCACAATGGTCCAAGCTAGCCCGTTCTGTGGCAAAGCCCATGAGGATGCCAATGCTCATCTCCAACAATTCTTGGAGATTTGCGACACCTTCACCATTAAGGGGATAACCCAAGAAGCCATCCGTCTTCGTCTCTTTCATTTCTCTTTGCTAGGAAAAGCGAAGCAATGGTTCTATACTGATCGCAACGCTGTAGACACATGGGACAAGTGTTCCAATGCTTTTCTTGCCAAATTCTTTCCGATGGGCAAGACGAATGCTCTTCGCAACAAAATCTCCAGCTTTACGTAGCAAGACGAGGAATCTATTCGCGAGGCTTGGGAGAGGTTGCAAGAGTACGTCACTGCTTGTCCGCACCATGGTATGGAGGACTGGCTATTGATCCAGAACTTCTACCATGGCCTAACCCCACTCTCTAGAAGCCATTTGGATGCTGCCACCGGTGGTGCATTCTTTTCTCTGAATGTTGCAGATGCTAAGGCTCTCATAGAGAAGATGGTGTCGAACCAAGGATGGAATGACGAGAGACTACAACCCCGTAAGCGAGTTATGCATTCCCTTAAGGAGGCCGACATGATCGTGGCCAAGATGGACCTGCTGGCAAAGAAGCTGGATAGCTGTGAGAAGAAGAACCAACAAGAGAGTGTCCAATCTCTGGAATCCTACATGACTTGTGAAGTCTGTGGAGAAACCGGACATTCTGGGAGCCACTGCCCCGAGCTACATGAAGATTTGAACTTCATCAACAACAACAACGGTTTCCGTCAAAAGAATCAAGGATGGAATCAGCCTGCAAATTCTCAAGGTAACAATTCATTCCCCCGCTCTAATTTTCATAATTCTGATGATTTCTCGTTCTTAAAGAATCTAGTCTACTCTCAAGGTAGAACTACTGAATTTTTGAATAAGAAATTAATGTCGAATGATAAAACCCTTGAGAATATAAATGCTAAATTGGAAGATTTCTCATCTGCTATGAAAAATCAATTAAGCTTTAATAAGATGTTAGAAACCCAATTAGCTCAACTTGCTGCTATCATACCATCTTTTGAAACTGGCAAAATTCCTGCTAAACCTGACATGGAAACTGCAAATATGGTTGAAATAAAACATTTTAACTATTATGAAGATCAAACCATGACTGTTAAAAAGGGTGATCCTGGTAGTCCCATAATTAGATGCTCAATCTTTGGTGAAGTCTTTAAAAATGCCATGTGTGATTTAGGATCGAGTGTGAACATTTTATCTAAAGATTTCTATGAAAACTCGTTCTTTCCACCCATGTCATCCACATCTGCCTATGTTGTGCTAGCTGATCAATCCACTTGCTATGTAGAAGGAATAGTTAATGATTTACCTGTTCATATTAGAGGTTCATATGTTCCTATTGATTTCATAATACTAGATATGGGAAATAGGAAAGATGTGCCTCTAATCTTAGGTAGACCCTTCTTGAACACTGTTGATGCTTGCATATATGTGGGAAGTGGTAAAATGCAAATGACATTAGGAGGGAGGAAGGAAATATTCTCTTTCTCCCGAGGCCCTGCATATGCCGCTAACATGCAGGAAGCAAAACCCATTCGTACCAAGAAGAGGCGCCCAAGAACAAGGTGGAGCAGAAATAAAGAACCACCTCCTCCTGAGTTGTGTAATTCACATAACAAAGGAGAGGTGCCAAAAGAAGAAGAACCCGATGGAGTACTAAGAGAAGAAGTGCCCAAGGAAGAAGATCCACCCGATAAGGATGAAACTCCATGGACCTAAGGTATGGTTTTACTTTTAATTTTTCCCTTCAATTTTCCCTTTTTCGAATAAATAACATATGTCATGCATGTAACTAAAAAAAAATATCACCAGTTATCATTAGTTATATGCATAGGTATATGTTAACCTAGCTAGAACAATAAAATATCATAATAGGATAGTTTCCCTTTTCACAACATTAGATAGTTTCCCTTTTAATAAAATGAGAACAAGAGCTCCGACCGAGAAAGATGAAGGCCCTTCACCAAGCAAGAAGCCAGCTTGGGGGAGACTCCCGCTCCAATAAGGTATGTCTCAAGCCTACACTTTACATTTAGTTCTTAAATTCTATATCTTTTGAATGTCACATGCTTGCCTAAATAACCCTTCCATGAATAAAATTGATGAAATCTGCTTAAACAAGTTGAAACCTGAATAAGATTTGAAATATGTCATGCAAATGCTATTGTTATGGTTTGAATAACTGGTCTTATCTAAGTTGTAGCTTTTGTGGGTTGCACATGCTTAAACTGAACTCATGCTTAGTGAATAAAGTTAGTAAGAAATGGAGTAATTCTCTAAACTTGCTAAGGTGAAATTAGGACCTAATCTGGAGGATTTGTTTTAAAAATTATGAAAACCTTGCTAAAAGTTCCTCCTAGATTTTATCCCATCCCACCACCAGCCAAATATTTGTTAGTCATTAGTTAAAACCACAAAGAGCTTTGTTTGTGTTGAGCTTTGTTAGACCTCATAGATCTTAGTAGAGAAGCTTATCATATCTTTTGAATCAAGATTCACACACACCCACCATAAATTGCCTACTTTCTACTTTGGAAGTTTGCAACCACCAAATAAATTGCCTATTCTCTACACTGGAGATATGCAATACCCTGCCAAACATCCCATTGCTATCCTTATGTTATTCCTACACTGGGAATAAGCATTTCTCTCCCTTTCCCTACTCATTTCAAAAAAATCCTTTTCCTATAGATAACCTGGGGAAATCTAGAGCTAAAAGAGAGAGAGAGAGAGAGAGAGAGAGAGAGAGAGAGAGAAATGAGCAAAGTAGCTCAAGAAAGGACTATGTCCTGAAAAAAAAGTGAGCAAAGTAGCTCAAAGAGGACTATGTCCTAAGAAAATGTGAGGACACATCTTTTGTCTACTCAATATGTATCCAAAAAAAAGAGAGAGAATTATCATTAGCTCTAGACCCCAGAAATTAACTAGGAAGGATTATGAAATATCCCTCTATACACTTCCACATAACCACACATGCACATCTTGATCAATTTTTATGATTTGCTGCTCCTTATGATCTGAGTGTCTAGCTTAGCAATAAACATCAGGCAATTTTCTCATGGTTCTTAGCCTACCTATGACTCCACATATCATTCTTTACAAATAGGAGAGGCTACATTTTGGCCTAAGTGAGGATTTAAACACCATTGAGTGATTGAGTGAATCTTGGAGGACTTAAGCAAGTTGTTATCTTTTGAAAACCTTGAAAAACCTCCAGACAGAATCCTAGTCAAACCTAAGCAAGATAAAAGTTTCCTATCTACTGCTTTATTTCACTCTTGCATGTTTGAAGTGAAAAGCTATAAGCCCCACATTGCTATGATTAATGATATATGCTAAGTTATTTCTCACTATACAATATGCACTTGCATACATCTTAAGTTGCTATCCATTTCATGCTCAATGCTTAAACCGCATTGTTGCTCGAGGACGAGCAACAGGTTAGCTTGGGGGAGCTTGTTGATGGTCCTTAAACACCTGTTTTACCATCAACATTTTACCCTAAAGTCCACCGAAAAGGCATGAAATGTAGTCAAATAGGTTTCAAACTAACCAAATTCCACATGTCCAAAGATTTTTATTTAAATGCAGGAATTTGGACCAAATTTGGACATTTGAACCACCAGAGGCCAAACCCACTCAGCAGGGCCCAATTGGGCCTTAGAGGGGTGGCGCCCGCCACTTGGGTTGGCCCAAACCATCCCCCCTGGCACGTCACTGATCCATGTGACCACCCCAAGGCCAAATCTTGGCCCTTGGTCACTAGGTCGGTTTGATCGGAGGGCTACGGAGGGGAGTGGCGTGGATCATGACCTAAGTCGGTTGCTAGGACATGCAACCGACCTCCAAACCGCCTTGGACAACCACCTGGAGGCCGTAGGATCAACGACGATGCATCCAACGGCCAGGAGACTGGCGGCCGCCAATAGGGGGTGGCGCCCGCCACCTGACCTAACCCTAGGTCGGTTGGCTGCCCCCTATAAGTACCCCCTCACTCCACAAGGCTATAAATACCCCCTGGTGGCAACACTTCATTTTGTACCCACACACCAAGAGAAGCAAAGCAAGAGAAGCAAGTGAGAGTTAGGTTAGAAGCTCAGAGAGCTTAGGCAAGTAGGTAGCTAGTAGAGCAAGGCATTCTTGCCCTCGCGGAAGCGCTGCTCAAGGCTTAGCTCAAGAGTAGAGGCGTGCGAGTGATCGGTCCTGGAGCTGGGAAGAGTCTTCCTTCATCTCCAGTTTAGGTTTTGCTCTTGTTACTCAAGCACTTACTATATTCTAGTTCATCATTTCAAGTATTACTTTATTCTACTTATCAGTATTGAGTGGTATACTTGATTGATTGCTTGAGTGCCTAGCTATCCTACAGTTCAATTCACTTAGCCATAGTAGTTAATCTCTAGTGAGCTTAGTGTTTGATCTTTGCCAATATGTTGCTTAGTTAGTTTAGTGTTTATCTTATTAAGTCAAGTATTTGCTCTAACGTCCGCAAGGGTGTCTCTATTCAAAGCTATGGTAGAGATAGTTAGAATATAGTTAAGCGTGGTGCTTAGTTATAGACTTACCTTCAGATACGGCTGGACCCCCGGATAGCTGTGGTAGCAAGCAGGTGGTGACAGCCCTGTGCGCCTTGAATTCCACCACGTAGTTGGCCCAGTTTAATAGTAAGGCTCGTTGTGCTAGCGTTCAACCTAAGTAAGTGGTAAAGGCTAGTACGCCTCGATACTTGATAAGATAGGAATAAAACTATACTCAACTTAGTTGCTTTATTGACATTTGCCTGCCTTGCTTCGTAACTGTCTTGCTTCGTAGTTATCTTGCTTCGTGGTTATCTAGGATTAGTTATTAGTAGTTAGTAGTTATTAGTTAGTTATCCCTTAGCTATCCTTAGCTATTCCCTTTATCCACCTATCCATCCACCTTACCTTAGCCATCCATTTCATCCTTACCTATCCATCCATATATTCTTTCTAGCCTTCCATCCCTTCTCTTCCCTTCTCCCCTTTTCCTTTTCCTTATTTCTTCGACTCTCATCCCCTCCTTGACTCGACTCATACACCACCCTAGCCTTCCCTTGGGATCAAATAAATCGACACCTGGTACTCCCAGGAGAAGTGCTACTATGATAGTTCTGTGCGCTTGCAGAATCTCCTCCTGGTAGATTGCATTCTCTCTAGCTAGCTCCTACTAGTGTCGGGATTGACAACCCCGCTTGGCATTAGTAGATAGCTGCTTTAGCTCCACTCCTTTAGGTATAGTGACCGGTCTTGCTTCAAGCATTTCTGACGCCGTTGCCGGGGATAGACTCCATAGTCTACTCCTAGTAACGACATTAGCAAGTGCCAACAAGCATTTCTGGGCCGTTACCGGAGATAGTTGCCTAGCTCTATCTTTAGTGAAGCTAAGAACTACCAACAGTACACAAGCAATCAATCAAGTATACTACTCAATACTGGCAAGTAGAATAAAGTAATACTTGAAATGATGAACTAGAATATAGTAAAGTGCTTGAGTTACAATAGCAAAACCTGAACGGGAGATGAATGAAGACTTTTCCCAACTCCAGGACCGATTACTCACACGCTTCTACTCTTGAGCTAAGCCTTGAGCAGCGCTTCCGCGAGGGTAATGAGGCAAGGATGCCTTGCTCTACTAGCTACCTACTTGCCTAAGCTTGGCTAAATCCTAAGCTATTAGCTCTCTAGCTTTAGCCTTGCTTTCCTCTTTGCTTCTTCCTTGCTTTCCTTGCTTGAAGTGAAGTGACGCCTCCAGGGGGGTATTTATAGTAGAGAGGTGGAGTAGGGTGCGGATACATGGGTGTATGCCGGGTCTCTGAGTGTTGAGTGATTGTCAACTGGGATGATGCGCATGTTCTTTGGCTTGTGTTGTGCAGGTGTCGAGCCCCGATACAGTGATCGACAGCGAGGTGAAGGTCAAGTTGAGACGTGTCGTGCTGACGGACCGGGTGCAGTGAAGGATGGGCGTGCTGTGCGGCGGACGTGCCATGCCGAGGTACCGAGCGGTGAAGGGCGGACGTGAGGCTTCGACTGAGGGACCAGAGGCCCGAGGATCAGCTGTGGTGGCTGGCAGCCTGTGACGACGACAAGTGAAGAAATGCGGTCATGTGTGATGAGGACATCGCCAAGTTGGACTCACCGACGCCATGGTCTTCCCCAAGTTGCAATCCGACTCCAACTCAGTTTTCACGTCACCCTCGGAATTCAGGAGCAGTCCCGAGTAAAATCAACGCCCCGGATGCATACGGACTCCGTTTTCGACGAACCAGATATGCTTGGAAAGATAATTTGATAAGCTAACCAATGGCTTTGGAATCACGTCAAAATACGTCCGGAGTCAACGGGAATCGTCGAAACAAGTCAGCGTCCAGAATCTGCCAGGGTGCTGCGTCACCGTATTTTGGTCCGTTGGGCCGTGTATCGTCTTGGAGCCCATTAGGGGGCGCGTCCAGCAGGGGCGACGACCTAAACCCTATATTTAGCCGCCGCCGCCGTCGTTAGGTCTTGGGTTTTGTTTTGAGTTTAGTTTTCCACCGAGAAACTGAATCGTTCATTGTAACTGTGGTGACAAATCCTTTTACAGTGATCCAGGGCCCCCGTTCTTGATCTCCTCCACTGTGTCGATTAGTCCTTTGGAACCGAGTTCTTGAACCCCTCTAATATATTCGTGATATTCATATCTGCAATTTCAGATTGCGTGCTTTACCTTCTTGCTTGTGTTCTTCGATTCGCTTGCAGGATTAGCCTTCTTGGCGAGGTCAATCAAGTTGTGCTTGGTTGATAACCAACGGAGCAGTGGTGTAACGGTTGCAGGGTTCGAATCGTGTCTGATTTGAAGCCGGATCGCCAACGTCGAGTTCTCCACCAATCGAACCTATCGCTACCTCACGGAAGATCGGGCCGTCCTTCATCAATTGGTATCGGATTTTTCAGGTTTCCCGCGAGGTATAATCTCGTTCAACAAAAATTTGATTCTTATAATGTTCCTGCTGAGCATAGAGTTAGACTTGCTACTAGTGAGTTTACTAATTTTGCTTTATTCTGGTGGAGTGATCTTTGCAATGCTAATAATGCTGCTGCTGTGCCTCAAACTTGGAATACTTTAAAGCAACGCATGAAATCTCGTTTTGTTCCTCCTTATTACCAACGTGATCTACGTTTGAAACTGCAAACTTTAAAACAAGGTGATAAAGGAGTAGAGGCATATTATCAAGAATTGCTTATTGGTTTAGCACGTTGTGGTATACATGAAGATGATGATGATGCTAGTGCTAGATTCTTTGGTGGTTTAAATCGTGATATCCAGGATATTCTTGATTACAAAGATTGGACTAGGTTCAGCCAATTATATCATCTTGCTCTTAAAGCTGAACGAGAAGTACAGGGACGCAAACAACACCAACCTTTCAGGTATAACACTGGGAGGACTTTTCAGCAACGTTCCGAGCCGGAGACGCCCAAGCTTCCTGCTGCACCACAGCCGTCTACACCTTCCGAGGTAAGTAAATTGTCTAGTGTGCAGATTCCACAATTCAAGAAAGGTGCCACTTCGGGTGCTTCTACTAGATCTTCCTCGTCTAGCTCTACAATCATTTGCCACCGATGCAAAGGCATGGGACATGTCATGAAGGATTGCCCCAGTCGTCGTGCTTTCATTGCTACCGAGGATGGATATGTAAGTACTAGTGATGTTGAAGATGATTTAGCTCTTGCTGCTAACATTGCTGCAGATTCCATCGAGGACGATCACGACAAGGAGACCATCAACCATTGACTCTGTGGCTGCTGCTGCGGATTATCCTAGTCTTCTTGTGCAGCGAGTGTTGAGTACACGTGTGGGACATGAAGAAGAAGAGATGAAGATCCAACGCCACCAATTTGTTCCACAGTATCTCATTGTGCAGGGTTGTCGTGTTCTCACCATCATTGATAGCGGGAGTTGCAACACTTGGTGAGTTCGGATTTGGTTGAGAAGCTTGGCTTAACCACACGACAACATTCGTATCCATATAAACTTCAATGGTTCAATAATAAGGGATGACTAAGGTAACTAAATCAGCACGCATTAGCTTTTTCACAGGCTCTTATCATGATACTGCTGATTTTGACGTTGTCCCTATGCAAGCTTGTTTTCATTTTGTTAGGTCGCCCATGGGAATTTGATAATGATGCTTTACACCATGGTAGAACTAATACATACACTATCATACATAAGGACAAGAAAATTACTTTGCTGCCTTTGTCTCTACACGGATATATTAAACATGCTAAAGAGATTAAAAATAAAAATAAACCTCCAACATATTGCTAACAATAATGAGATTAAGTTAAAAGGAGGTGTTTTTCTTGCTACAACTTCTACTGCTGCTCGCGTTATGTGATACTAATGATGCTCCTTGTTATACTATGCTTGTCGACATGTTAGTGTTGCTGCACATGATTCTATACATTGTGTTTCGCATTGTGCGGTCACTAACCTTTTGCAGGAGCTTGGAGATGACATGGAGTCGCGGACAAACTCCAATTTTAGAAGGAGGGATGATGAGGAACATCGCCAAGATGGAGTCGAGGACGACTCCAATTCAAGAAGGGGAGATGATGAGGACATCGCCAAGTTGGACTCAACTCACCGACGCCATGGTCTTCCCAAGTTGCAATCCGACTCCAACTCAGTTTTCACGTCACCCTCGGAATCCAGGAGCAGTCCCGAGTAAAATCAACGCCCCGGATGCATACGGACTCCGTTTTCGACGAACCAGATATGCTTGAAAGATAATTTGATAACTAACCAATGGCTTTGGAATCACGTCAAAATACGTCCGGAGTCAACGGGAATCGTCGAACAAGTCAGCGTCCAGAATCTGCCAGGGTGCTGCGTCACCGTATTTTGGTCCGTTGGGCCGTGTATCGTCTTGGAGCCCATTAGGGGGCGCGTCCAGCAGGGGCGACGACCTAAACCCTATATTTAGAGCCGCCGCCGCCGTCGTTAGGTCTTGGTTTTGTTTTGAGTTTAGTTTTCCACCGAGAAACTGAATCGTTCATTGTAACTGTGGTGACAAATCCTTTTACAGTGATCCAGGGCCCCCGTTCTTGATCTCCTCCACTGTGTCGATTAGTCCTTTGGAACCGAGTTCTTGAACCCCTCTAATATATTCGTGATATTCATATCTGCAATTTCAGATTGCGTGCTTTACCTTCTTGCTTGTGTTCTTCGATTCGCTTGCAGGATTAGCCTTCTTGGCGAGGTCAATCAAGTTGTGCTTGGTTGATAACCAACGGAGCAGTGGTGTAACGGTTGCAGGGTTCGAATCGTGTTCTGATTTGAAGCCGGATCGCCAACGTCGAGTTCTCCACCAATCGAACCTATCGCTACCTCACGGAAGATCGGGCCGTCCTTCATCAATGTGTTGCCTGAGTCGTAGACTCGGGGACACGTGTCGGTGGACGGGGTGCACGGGAGGTGCATCCCATCTACGACGTCGGTTTGGTGGTAGAGCCAGGGAAAAACCATCGGATGGACGGTTTCCAGGTTTGGGCCTCAAAACCTGGGCGTGGACGGTTTCCGAGTTTGGCCACAAAACTCGGCTGAGGACGGTTTCCAGGTTTGGGCCTCAAAACCTGGGCGCTGAGGGTTTGCTGAGTTTGGCCTCAAAACTCAGAAGCTGGTGGGCTGGTTTCCCAGTTTGGGCCTCAAAACTGGGGGTTGGCTGGAAAAGGCTGGTTTCCCGGTTTGGGCCACAAAACCGGGGGTGCAGAGCGAGGGCGGCACGTGGCGGCGATCTGGAGGTTGCGTCGAGGCAACGCTTCGAATTGTGCGGGCGTGGCCGTCGGATACCCTACCACCGAGTTGGTCCAGAATAACCCTAGGGTTTAGCTGGTTCGCTCTGTAATTAGAATAGAGAGGGGTAGAGTAGGAATAGACTTAGGCTAGTAGTAGGATAAGTAGTCGGGACACCCTCCTCCCAAGTATCTCAGTCATTTGCTCTTTCGCACTTAGGGTTTCCTGCTCTCCCATCCCCTGCTGTAGCTAGTTGAGATCCGCAGAGAGACTTGTCTCTGTGTACTGTTGATTCTGAGGAAGTGAGGCCGTATCCTCACTGTTGTAGCGTGTGGTAGCCACACGGTTGCAATTCGTGATTGTGATTCGTGTTTTGTTCGTGTTCTTCGCGGAATCCTTTTCTCCACGTTTTTCCCGTCGCTTGATCTCTTTGCTCGGTTCATCTTTTGCAAATCCGTTTGAACCAAGTTGTTCTAGGTCGTGAGGCACTTCTTCTCCACCAAAGGATTTACCTCTAACCTCACGGTCTAGGAGATCGATCGATTTCGGTTTCGGGTCAAGTTTTTCTCCTTTCCCCCGAATTTCTTCGATTCATCGATTTGGAAGATAGGTTCGAGCCATGATCTCTTAGAGATAGCTCACTATCCTCCTTGTGACTTCTCTCACCAAGTTTTATCCCTAGAGGATTCGTTTTGGGTGAGATCGAGTTGAATTGGTGGACAAACAGCAGGATTTCGGGGTGACCGGACGCTGGTCGTGCTGACCGAAACGCACCAGACCAGAGTCCGGTCGTTGAGCTCCCAGCGCGTTTTCTCTGTGACTTGACCGGACGCTAGGACTCGAGAGTGACCGGACGCACCCTGGTACTGTTCACTGTTTTGTCTCTTTCTGACCGGACGCTCTGCTTGTGACCGACGCACTGCTTCATAGAGTCCAGTCCAATACAGTAAGGGTCCAAAATCATTTTGGCTTGACCGTACGCGTCCGGTGGTGCCTGACCGGACGCAGGCAGAGTCCGGTCAAAGCTGTTTTGCACGTTTTCGTCCGCGGTTTGTTCGACCGACTTCCGATTTGAGATCCGCTTGTTGCGTTGGATTCCTGACTTCGTGCTCTTTAGAAATCGGACTTCTCACGTTACAAAATAGCCTGAATCACTAATTGACTTGCGTGAACTTGGGTGAGGAAGTTTTTGTGGTGCCTCGCTGTGATCCTAGGGATCATCCACCCTCTTCCAAGGGTCATGGGCATCACGTTTTCGGCAGTAGCTCTTGGGGGTTGATTTTGGGACATTTGGCCAAAGTTTCGAGAGAAAATTTATTGGCTCCCATTCACCCCCCTCTGGTCGCCTTGCTTTTGCATTCTCGGTCCTTCAATTGGTATCGGAGCGGGTTAAGGATCTTCCACCTTAGCCGGTTCCAGATCCACGGAAGGCGACATGGATCGCGGCGTGGGCAAACCGCCGTTCTTTGATGGGACGAACTATGCGTATTGGAAGATACGCATGTCGGCCTATCTCCAGAGCATGGGCTCTTCTGTTTGGGAGATTTGGAACAGGGATGATTACGTTGTCTTGGCTGCTCGTGTCACTCAGCTCCAGATCGATGAGCACGAGGCCAATAGCCGGGCACGTAACGCCTTGTTCTCCTGTTTGAGCATGTCCGAGTTTGATCGCGTTTCTCACCTCCCCACGGCTCGCGAGATTTGGGACACCCTCATGCGCTTCCATGAGGGCACCACTCAGGTCAAATCCCGTCTCTACGAGTCGCACAAGCAGGAGTACGAGAACTTTCGACATATGCCTGGCGAGAGCATAGAGAGTTTATTCGCTCGCTTTCAGGTTATTGTCAACAAGATGAGAGCGAACAAGGAGCTGTTGCCTTTTGACGATCATGAGAGGGCTTTGAAGCTTTTGCACACTCCTGATCGGTCAGTGTGGGACTCAAAGGTCCAGGCGATCATCGAATCATCTAACTATGAGACCCTCACCTGCGACGAGCTCTTTAGTAAGCTCAAGTCTAGTGAGATTGACGCCATGTCGAGGGCTTCTTATGAGAATCCTTCTGGCCCGACTATGGCTTTGGTTTCTGGCTCTTCTAACCCCTCTGGAGGTTTTGCTCTTTCATCTCTCTTTTCTGTCACAGAGGACCAGCTTGAGTCTTTGGGGGATGACGAGTTGGACCAGCTTGAGTCGCCGCGGAGGAGGACGCCCAGGATGCTATGAGTGCGGCGACCCCGACCACTTCATCGCCAACTGCCCCAAGAAGAACAAGCATTCGGGGAAGGGCGGTCATGGGCACAAGTATGACTCCGGCAAGCGCAAGGAGAAGTACGTCCCCGCGAGGCACAAGCGGAGGGGCGGCTTCGACAAGGAGTACATCAAGAAGAAGTACTTGGAGAAGGCCCAGGCTGAGCAGCGTGCGTTCTTCGCCACGCTCAGCGACGTCGACGGCTCGGATGATGACTCTGCTTGCTCAAGCGATGACGAGTCCGAGAAGAAGAAGAGGATCGAGGACAAGCTGAACGGTCCTGCTTCTCGCGACGACGACGGCTTCTGCACCATGGTGCTTGGTGATGAAGTCGACGGCAGGCTGGAGCACACCCCTCGGGATGACGATGACGACGACACCTCCCAGGTATCTATGACCCACGACGAGCTCTTTGCTGAGAATGAGAAACTTACTGCCGCCTTGCTTAGTCAGGATAAGCTGCTTAGGCGTGCCGCTAGAGAGCGCAAGGAGTTTAGGCAGAAGTGGGAGGACACGGTGAGAGAGCTTGAGTTTGCCAAGTCCACCGTGGTCATGTCGGAGGAGGTTGAGTGTGAGATGTGCACCACGCACATGACTGACCTTCTCACTTTGAGAGGTAAGTATGTTGCGTTGGTAGGAGAGGTGGATGAGCTGAAGGCTAGACCTTCTCTGTTGGGTGCGTGCAAGACTTGTCCTGTCTTGCAATCTGAGTTGGCAGAGAAGAATGCCAAGATTGTGTCTCTTGAGGAGGCCAACTCAGGTAGCACTTGTGTGGCTAAGTGTGCTTTGTGTGAGGGTTTGGAGATGGAGATTGCCAATGTCAAGCATGGCAAGATGCAAACCGAGGAGGAAAACACATACCTTCGAACCATCTTGTCATGGGTCTCTTGTAGTGAGCCGCAGCTCGGGATGATGATCTCCCATTTAAAGCGAGCTGCTGGAAGTCCTGGTGTAGGTTTTGCCCGGGTGCTGATCTTTCTGCGTTTGGGAAGGTTGGAGAGTCGAGTGGTCTGAACCCATGTGAGAAGCCCAACTCCACCGCTACTCCCAAACTGACCAAGCTTCCACCCAAAGAGCCCGTCAGGCCTACCACCAAGGATGGGGTGTTTGAGGAACCTCCGAGAGCTCCACCCAAGAACCAAGTGTGGCATCCCAAACCCAACCACTTAAAGAACAAGCTGGACACAATGCCACCTATCCAGGAGGAGTTGCCACAGAAGGGCAAAGTGATCCACACCCACAGCCATGAGTACCAACAACCCCTTTGCGTGCGGTGAGGTACCATTGTGACTTCTGTGGGAGAGATGGACACTTGAGCGAGTTCTGCTTTAGGCGCAAGAGAGAGGCGCGCCGTGCTAGGGAGATGAACAACCCGGACATGTACCATCCTTTTCATGATGTACATGCGCCGAATGTTCAGAGGAGAGCACCGAGACGTACTGCTAGGCCCAGAGGTCCAGAACCTCAAGTTTCCAGGCCTAGGCAGCAGAGAGCTCCGAGGAGAGTCCCTAGGCCTAGAGGTGTTGAGCCTCAAGTCCCTAGGCCTAGGCCTCGTAGAGAGAGTGCCCGACGGAGCCTGCAGTTGTAGGCTACCCCCCCCGTGGCGGAGGCTTTGTAGTTGAGCGTTTTCCCCCACCGCGTTTTGAGTATCGCGATGGACGCTCTTCCCTTAGCGGACCACGTTTTCCTCTACGTGGTGATCGCTCCTCTCGTATACGTGCTAGGAATGGTTTTTCTGCTAACCGTTCTTTTGAGCAGCCGGCCCAACACTGGTATTCTTCCTACTTCACTAACCCCAGTGTTGGACCGTATGCTCACCCTATGTCTTTTTATTGATGTAGGTAAAACGGTTGGAGGACATTTGGTTGGTGGATTCCGGTTGCTCGAGGTACATGACCGGAAATGCCAAGTGGTTCTCCAGCCTTAGCCCTGTTGCCGGAAAGGAGTACATAACTTTCGGCGACAATAGCAAAGGTAAGGTATTGTCTCGCTGGTCGGTGCGAGTTAATGAGCACTTGTGTGTGCGCGATGTTGCTCTTGTTTCTAACTTGCATTTTAACCTTCTTTCTGTTTCGCAACTCTTTGACGACGACTATGAGATTCGTTTTAAACCGAATCTCAGTCGTATTTTGGATCCTCAGGGCAATCTTGTGTGTTTGATTTCGCCCTTTGGAAAAGTCTTTCGTGCGAATTTCTCGGAGTCTTTTGGCACTTCTCGTTGTCTTGTGGCTGGACCTTCCTCCTCTGATCTTTGGAAGTGGCATAGGAGACTTGGACATTTGAGCTTCGACTTGCTTGCAAGGCTTAGTTCACTTGGCCTAATCCGAGGATTGCCCAAGTTGCATATGGAGAAGGATCTTGTTTGCCACTCTTGTAGACACGGGAGATGGTTGCCGCTCCCCACCATCCAGTGACTCAGGTCATGACCAAGCGCCCTGGAGAGCTTTTGCACATGGACCTTGTTGGTCCGGCTCGGGTGAGCTCGGTTGGGGGAAGTGGTATGTGCTTGTTGTTGTTGATGACTTTTTGAGATATTCGTGGGTCTTCTTTTTAGCTGAGAAGACCGAGACTTTCTCCTTTGCTCGCATCTGATTTTGCGTCTTCAGAACGAGTTCCCTTTGAACTCGATGCGAGCAATTCGAGTGATAATGGTTCCGAATTTAAAAATTCAGATTTTGAGAAGTTTTGTAACTCTTTGGTTTAGAGCATCAGTTTTCTTCCCCTACACACTGCCACAAATGGTGTTGTAGAGAGGAAGAATTGGACCCTTGTAGAGATGGCCAGGACGATGCTCGATGAGCATAGGACTCCTAGGCGATATTGGGCCGAAGCTATGAGCACTGCATGCTACATTTCCAATCGCATTTTTCTCCGAGCTTTCTTGAAAAAGACTTCTTATGAGTTGCATTTTGGAAAACTGCCAAAGGTCAGTTATTTTCGAGTTTTTGGTTGCCATTGTTTTATACTCAAAAAGGGCAACTTGGACAAGTTTGAGTCTCGTTCTTCTGACGGTGTGTTTTTGGGTTATGGCACTCACACTCGAGCTTATCGTGTACTTAACCTTGACACTAACCGAGTCATGGAGACATCCGATGTCACCTTCGACGAGACCATGGTTTGTCCTTCTTCTCGCTTTGAGCGTGCAGATGACCATGAGGTTGGCGAGCCTCTTTTTGATGATGATGAAGAAGGTGCTGAAGGGATAGATGACCCAACACCCCTCCCACCTGCAGTGCCGCAAAGAGCGGCTTCTACGACGACTCACGGCCCCGACACCTCTTCTTCCTGGGGGCCGTGGGATCCGCACCCCCGAGCGGTACCATTTGTACCCGGGGAGGCACCAGCTGCTGTTGAGGGGGAGGCTACTTTAGCTCGGGAGGCGCCACGACACATCCAGCGCTAGCACCCGCCTCAGCAGATGATCGGCAACATCGACGAATGAGTCACTCGGTCCAGGTCACAGCAAATCTCGCACTTCGCTCATTCTGCTTTTGTTGCTAATTTGAGCCCCGAGATGTTGGACACGCTTTGACGGATCCGGATTGGGTCAATGCCATGCATGAGGAGTTAGAAATTTTGAGCGAAATCGGGTTTGGGTTCTAGTTCCACCTCCTCCTGAGTGTAAGCCTATGGGACAAAATGGGTTTTCAAAAACAAGCAAGGAGAGGATGGCCACGTTGTTAGAAACAAGGCTAGGCTTGTAGCGAAGGGTTATAGTCAGAAGGAGGGGATAGACTATGAGGAGACGTTTGCTCCTGTAGCTCGTTTGGAGGCAATTAGGATACTCTTGGCCTTTGCTACATCCAAAGGTTTCAAACTTTTTCAAATGGATGTCAAGAGTGCCTTCTTAAACGGCTACATAGAAGAGAAGTTTATGTTGAGCAACCTCCCGGTTTTGAAAATCCCAAGTTTCCAAACCACATTTTTAAACTCCACAAAGCTTTATATGGTTTGAAACAAGCCCCTAGAGCCTGGTATGATAGGTTGAAAACCTTTTTGCTTGCTAAGGGTTTTAAAATGGGATGCGTAGATAAAATGCTCTTTCTACTCAAGCAAGGCAAAGACACTCTCTTGGTCCAGATTTACGTGGATGATATCATTTTCGGTGGTTCTTCTCACGCTTTGGTTGCCAAGTTTGCAGATACTATGAGCAGGGAGTTCGAGATGAGCATGATGGACGAGCTGACATTCTTTCTCGGGTTGCAAATTAAGCAATCCCAAGAGGGGACGTTTGTGCACCAGGGCAAGTACACCAAGGACTTGCTGAAGCGGTTCGATATGGGTGAGGCCAAGCCTCTTCCAACACCCATGTCGACGATGACTGCCCTGGATGCGGATGTGGATGGAGAAGCAGTGGACCAGAAGGAGTACCGCAGCATGATCGGGTCGCTCCTCTACCTGACGGCGACACGCCCGGACATCCAGTTCGCGGTGTGTCTGTGTGCGCGCTTTCAGGCGTCGCCGCGCACCTCTCACTCACGTCAGGCAGGCGGTGAAGCGGATTTTCAGGTACCTTCGTTTCACGCCTGAGTTCGGGATTTGGTATTCTGCTTCCTCCACCCTCTCCCTTTGCGGTTATTCGGATGCCGATTTTGCTGGTTGTCGTATTGAGCGCAAGTCCACTTCTGGGACTTGCCATTTATTGGTTCTCTCTTGTTTCGTGGTCCTCTTGCAGGCAGTCTAGTGTCGCTCTCAGAGCTCTAGTATGTTGCTACGTCTGCTGAATATGTTGCTACGGCTAGTGCTGTTCCAGTTGCTTTGGATGATGGCCACTTTGCGTGATTTTGGTCTCAGCTTTTCTCGCGTGCCTTTGCTTTGTGACAGCACGAGTGCCATTAGCATTGCTAAGAACCCCGTGCTTCACTCGAAGACCAAACACATTGATGTGCGCTTTCATTTTCTGCGAGACCACCAGGAGAAGGGTGATATCGACCTTCGCCATGTCGATACTCATCATCAACTGGCTGATATTTTCACCAAGCCTTTAGACGAATCAACCTTTAATCGGTTGAGGGGTGAGCTTGGTGTGTGTTTCCCCTTTTTAGATGGGGAAACATTTTGGATCTTGTATAGTAGACTGACTCTTTTTCTTTTGTCTTTCTTTTTTTTGCATTTTAGCATACGCAATTACATTCTGAGCTTCATGTCTATAATCACTAGAATGTAACTATGCTCTATGTAGTATGCTCCGATGCTTATATGGATGCTTGTAGCTTATGCTCTTCCTGATCACTAGTACATGTTATGAGCTGAGCTATTTTGGAATGGTGAATTTACTTAATTTATATAAAATCTGAAAATGTTCACCATTGAGATATGCAACTAGCATGTATAGGATGTGTTGAGTCCATTCATGCTTTTCATATATGCTAGTTGCTATGTCTCCAGTTATGAGTCATTCACTTGCTTGGTCTGTTCATATCATGTTTAAAATTTGAACCAAGTTTTAGTGAATTGAAAAGATCGAGATGGGATTGCTTGTCAACACCTCACGGTATCGAGACGGTTTCTCATTGCACTTTGAGTTAACTTGAGCCGTGTAGTGTATGACCGAAACCGTTGCTTTAAGCTTCTGATTGCATATGCATAGGCTTCGCACGGTTGAAAAGTTAGGCAAAGACAAGCTTTCAACCTCTCGCAATCACGTGCTGAAATTAAACTTGTGTAATTTCACCGCTGCAACTCCGATATAAAATGAAATCACAAGTATATGCTTCATTCCTATGCATGATGATTGAACTTTGCTAGGGGTAGTTCACCTTGTATACATGTTTAGCACTTGTTTGGATTCCTATCTATACATGTGTAGTGCTATTTTGATGGTGACTATCTTTTTGGCTAAAGACTGCTCACATGCTCATATGTTCACATTTCGTATGTGTGATCAGTTTGAGCCTTCGCTATTTGAGTGCTTAGTTGAGTCATTGGAGTTATACTGTTTAGAGCATTCTTGCACTCTTTTGATTATATGCCTGAAGCTGCTAACTTGCATTTCTGATTTCATATGCATGTTGGAAGGAGGAGTTTCTTGCCTTAATGACTTTTCTTGATTAGTGCATTTTCAACTAAGGGGGAGAAATTGCAAATCATATGTCTCCTGGATGTTCAACTAAAGGGGAGTTTTCGTCAAGGGGGAGAACTTCAAATCAAATCTTTGTGCTCTTCTCATGTTGGACCTAAGGGGGTTTTTCCTAGTTGCTTGCACTTGTCGAGGGGAGTTTGCTAGTTATGTTGAGCCTTTGCCTCTGTCTTGAGGAACTAGCAAACATTTTCAGGGCATTTTGTCTTCGATTGGTTCTCTTTTAGTTTGGAGTCATTCCAATTGGTTCGGAGCGTGCTTGGCCGAAAGGCATTGATTTCGAGCTTTCTTGCTAGTTGTGTTGAGCCTCTGTGCCCTCTATCTTGAGGGACTAGCATTTTGCTTCGATTTTCATTCGGCTTCAATTGGTTTGAGCTCTTTTCCCTGGAGTTTCCAATTGGTATTTGCTAGCGGTGTTGAGCCTGTTTCTACCTCTTCTTGAGGGCTAGCTTTGCTTTACTTGGTTGCATCGAGCCGTTGCCCACGTCTTTGGGGACCAAGTTCTTTCGCTCTTTCCACTTGACCTTCTTCGGCTTTGCTATGCTTTTGGGTCATTTGGTTGAGTTTTCTCCTTCTCCTTCCTCCTTCTTCCTTCTTCCTTATTCTTCTTTTTCATTATGTTTGTGGAGTAGTTGACAATGCACTCATCAAGGGGGAGATTGCGGATACATGGGTGTATGTCGGGTCTATGAGTGTTGAGTGATTGTCAACTGGGATGATGCGCATGTTCTTTGGCTTGTGTTGTGCAGGTGTCGAGCCCCGATACAGTGATCGACAGCGAGGTGAAGGTCAAGTTGAGACGTGTCGTGCTGACGGACCGGGTGCAGTGAAGGATGGGCGTGCTGTGCGGCGGACGTGCCATGCCGAGGTACCGAGCGGTGAAGGGCGGACGTGAGGCTTCGACTGAGGGACCAGAGGCCCGAGGATCAGCTGTGGTGGCTGGCAGCCTGTGACGACGAGACAAGTGAAGAAATGCGGTCATGTGTTGCCTGAGCGTCGTAGACTCGGGGACACGTGTCGGTGGACGGGGTGCACGGGAGGTGCATCCCATCTACGACGTCGGTTTGGTGGTAGAGCCAGGGAAAAACCATCGGATGGACGGTTTCCAGGTTTGGGCCTCAAAACCTGGGCGTGGACGGTTTCCGAGTTTGGCCACAAAACTCGGGCTGAGGACGGTTTCCAGGTTTGGGCCTCAAAACCTGAGCGTGGACGGTTTCCGAGTTTGGCCACAAAACTCGGGCTGAGGACGGTTTCCAGGTTTGGGCCTCAAAACCTGGGCGCTGAGGGTTTGCTGAGTTTGGCCTCAAAACTCAGAAGCTGGTGGGCTGGTTTCCCAGTTTGGGCCTCAAAACTGGGGGTTGGCTGGAAAAGGCTGGTTTCCCGGTTTGGGCCACAAAACCGGGGGTGCAGAGCGAGGGCGGCACGTGGCGGCGATCCGGAGGTTGCGTCGAGGCAACGCTTCGAATTGTGCGGGCGTGGCCGTCGGATACACCTACCACCGAGTTGGTCCAGAATAACCCTAGGGTTTAGCTGGTTCGCTCTGTAATTAGAGTAGAGAGGGGTAGAGTAGGAAATAGACTTAGGCTAGTAGTAGGATAAGTAGTCGGGAGACACCCTCCTCGCAAGTATCTCAGTCATTTGCTCTTTCGCACTTAGGGTTTCCTGCTGTCCCATCCCCTGCTGTAGCTAGCTGAGATCCGCAGAGAGACTTGCCTCTGTGTACTGTTGATTCTGAGGAAGTGAGGCCGTATCCTCACTATTGTAGCATGTGGTAGCCACACGGTTGCAATTCGTGATTGTGATTCGTGTTTTGTTCATGTTCTTCGCGGAATCCTTTTCTCCACGTTTTTCCCGTCGCTTGATCTCTTTGCTCGGTTCATCTTTTGCAAATCCATTTGAACCAAGTTGTTCTAGGTCGTGAGGCACTTCTTTCCACCAAAGGAATTTACCTCTAACCTCACGGTCTAGGAGATCGATCGATTTCGGTTTCGGGTCAAGTTTTTCTCCTTTCCCCGAATTTCTTCGATTCATCGATTTGGAAGACAGGTTCGAGCCATGATCTCTTAGAGATAGCTCACTATCCTCCTTGTGACTTCTCTCACCAAGTTTTATCCCTAGAGGATTCGTTTTGGGTGAGATCGGGTTGAATCGGTGGACGAACAGCAGGATTTCGAGGTGACCGGACGCTGGGTCGTGCTGACCGGACGCACCAGACTAGAGTCCGGTCGTTGAGCTCCCAGCGCGTTTTCTCTGTGACTTGACCGGACGCTAGGACTCGAGAGTGACCGGACGCACCCCTGGTACTGTTCACTGTTTTGTCTCTTTCTGACCGGACGCTCTGCTTGTGATCGGACGCACTGCTTCATAGAGTCTGGTCCAATACAGTAAGGGTCCAAAATCATTTTGGCTTGACCGGACGCGTCCGGTGGTGCCTAACCGGACGCAGGCAGAGTCCGGTCAAAGCTGTTCTGCACGTTTTCGTCCGCGGTTTGTTCGACCGACTTCCGATTTGAGATCCGCTTGTTGCGTTGGATTCCTGACTTCGTGCTCTTCAGAAATCGGACTTCTCGCTTTACAAAATAGCCTGAATCACTAATTGACTTGCGTGAACTTGGGTGAGGAAGTTTTTGTGGTGCCTCGCTGTGATCCTAGGGATCATCCACCCTCTTCCAAGGGTCGTGGGCATCACGTTTTCGGCAGTAGCTCTTGGGGGTTGATTTTGGGACATTTGGCCAATGTTTCGAGAGAAATTTTATTGGCTCCCATTCACCCCCCTCTGGTCGCCTTGCTTTTGCATTCTTGGTCCTTCATAGGGGCTACTCCACAGCCACATCATTGATCCGCGTGATGATGGATGAGAGCCCTTGGATCGTAACCTCCTTCAGATCAATGGTGGAGAAGAATTAAGCATGTGCTTCTTTAATTCAACATGTGCTTCTTTGCATGGCGGCATGCATGATCCACGCCACTCCCTCCTGAGCCCTTCGATGCCACCGACCTAGTGACCGAGGGCTAAGATTTGGCCCTGGGGTGGTCACACGGATCAGTGATGTGGCAGGGGAGAAGTTTGGGCGCCACCTAGGGTGGCGGGCTCCACCCCACTAGGGCCCAAATGGGCCATGGTGAGTGGTCTCGGCCCCTGGTGGGTCCATTCTCCAAATTTGGTCCAAATCCTGCATTCAAATAAAAATCTATGGACATGTGGAATTTGGTTAGTTTGAAACCTATTTGACTACTTTTCATGCCTTTTTGGTGAATTTTTGGGTAAATGTTGATGGTAAAACAGTGTTTAAGGAGCATCAACAAGCTCCCCCAAGCTAACTTGTTGCTCGTCCTCGAGCAACAATGCGGTTTAAGCATAGAGCATGAAATAGATAGCACTTAAGATGTATACAAGTGCATATTGTATAGTGAGAAATAACTTAGTGTATATCATTAATCATAGCAATGTGGGGCTTATAGCTTTTCACTTCAAACATGCAAGAGTGAAATAAAGCAGTAGATAGGAAACTTTTATCTTGCTTAGGTTTGACTAGGATTCTGTCTGGAGGTTTTTTTAAGGTTTTCAAAAGATAAAAACTTGCTTAAGTCCTCCAAGATTCACTCAATCACTCAATGGTGTTTAAATCCTCACTTAGGCCAAAATGTAGCCTCTCCTATTTCTAAAGAATGATATGTGGAGTTATAGGTAGCCTAAGAATCATGAGCAAATTGCATAATGTTTATTGCTAAGCTAGACACTCAGATCATAAGGAGCAGCAAATCATAAATATTGATCAAGATGTGCATGTGTGGTTATGTGGAAGTGTATAGAGAGATATTTCATAATCCTTCCTAGTTAATTTATGGGGTCTAGAGCTAATGATAACTCTCTCTCTTTTTTACTCGATACATAGTGAGTAGACAAAAATGTGTCCTCACATTTTCTTAGGACATAGTCCTCTCTTGAGCTACTTTGCTCACTTTTTTTCATATCTCTCTTTTTTAGCTCTAGATTTCCCAGATTGTCTATAGGAAAGGATTTTAGAAATGAAAAGGGGGAAGAGAGAGAAATGCTTATTCTCAGTGTAGGAATAGCATATGGCTAGCAATGGAACGTTTGGCAAAGTATTTCATATCTCCAGTGTAGAGAATGAGCAATTTATTTGGTGGTTGCAAACTTCCAAAGTGGAGAGTAAGCAATTTATGGTGGGTGTGTGTATCTTGATCAAAAGAAATGATAAGCTTCTCTACTAAGATCTATGAGGTCTAACAAAGCTCAACACAAACAAAGCTCTTTGTGGTTTTGACTAACAAATATTTGGCTAGTGGTGGGATGGGATAAAATCCAGGAGGAACTTTAGCAAGGTTTTCATGATTTTTAAAAGAAATCCTCCAGATTTGGTCCTAATTTCACCTTAGCAAGTTTAAAGAATTGCTCCATTTCTAACTAACTTTATTCACTAAGCATGATTTAGTTAAAACATGTGCAACCCACAAAAGCTACAACTTAGATAAAACTAGTTATTCTAACTATAACAATAGCATTTGCATGACATATTTTATTTCTTATTCAGCATGTAACATTTTTAAGCAGATTTTATCATTTTTACTCATGGATAATTACTTAGGCAAGTATATACATTCAAAAAATTTCAAAAGATATAGAATTTAAGAACCGAACATAAAGAGTAAGGTTGAAACATACCTTATTGGCGCAAGGATCTCCCCAAGCTGGCTTCTTGCTTGGTGAAGGGTCTTCATCTTTCTCGGTCGGAGCTCTTGTTCTATTTTATAAAAAGGAAACTATCTAATGTGTGAAAAAGGGAAACTATCCTATTATGATATTTTATTATTCTAGCTAAGTTAACGTATACTTATGCATATAACTAATGATAACTGATTTTTTTTCTCTTTTTTAGTTACATGCATGACATATGTTATTTATTTGAAAAAGGAAAATTTGAAGGGAAATTTAAAAGTAAATCCATTCCTTAGATCCATGGAATTTCATTCTTATTGGGTGGATCTTCTTCCTTGGGTGCTTCTTCTTTAAGTACTTCATCGTGTTCTTCTTCTTTTGGCACCTCTCCTTGTTATGTGAATTACACAACTCAGGAGAAGGTGGTTCTTTCTTTCTGTTCCACCTTGTTCTTGGGCACCTCTTCTTGGTACGAACGGGTTTTGCTTCCTGCATGTTAGCGGCATATGCGGGACCACGGGAAAAGGAGAATATTTCCTTCCTCCCTCCTAATGTCATTTGCATTTTACCACTCCCCACATATATGCAAGCATCAACAGTGTTCAAGAAAGGTCTACCTAAGATTAGAGGCACATCTTTCCTATTTCCCATATCTAGTATTATGAAATCAGCAGGAACATATGAACCTCTAATATGAACAGGTAAATCAGTGACTATTCCTTCTACATAGCATGTTGATTGATCAGCTAGCACGACATAGGCAGATGTGGATAACATGGGTGGAAAGAACGAGTTTTCATAGAAATCCTTAGATAAAACGTTCACACTCGATCCTAAATCACACATGACATTTTTAAAGACTTCACCAAAGATTGAGCATCTAATTATGGGACTACCAGGATCATCTTTTTTAACAGTCATGGTTTGATCTTCATAATAGTTAAAATATTTTATTTCAACCATATTTGCAGTTTCCATGTTAGGTTTAGCCGGAATTTTGCTAGTTTCAAAAGATGGTATGATCACAGCAAGTTGAGCTAATTGGGTTTCTAACATCTTATTAAAGCTAAGTTGATTTTTCAGAGCAGATGAGAAATCTTCCAATTTAGCATTTATGTTCTCAAGCATTTTATCATTTGACATTAATTTCTTATTCAAAAATTCAGTAGTTCTACCTTTAGAGTAGACTAGATTATTTAAGAACGAGAAATTATCAGTACTTTGGAAATTAGAGCGAGGGAATGAATTATTACCTTGAGAGTTGGAGTGCTGATTCCATCCTTGATTTTGTTGACGGAAACCGTTGTTGTTGTTGTTGTTGATGATGATGATGATGAAGTTCAAATCTTCATGTAACTCGGGGTAGTGGTTCCCAGAATGTCCGGTTTCTCCACAGACTTCACAAGTCATGTAGGATTCCTGAGATTGGACACTCTCTTGTTGGTTCATCTTCTCACAGCAGCTGTCTTCTTGGCCAGCAGGTCCATCTTGGCCACGATCATGTCGGCCTCCTTACGGGAATGCATACCTCGCTTACGGGGCTGCAGTCTCTCGTCATTCCATCCTTGGTTCGACACCATCTTCTCTATGAGAGCCTTAGCATCTGTAACATTCAGAGAAAAGAATGCACCGCCGGCGGTGGCATCTAAATGGCTTCTAGAGAGTGGGGTTAGGCCATGGTAGAAGTTCTAGATCAACAGCCAGTCCTCCATACCATGGTGTGGACAAGCAGTGACGTACTCTTGCATTCTCTCCCAAGCCTTGGGAATAGATTCCTCGGCTTGTTGCATAAAGCTGGAGATTTTGTTGCGAAGAGCATTCGTCTTGCCCATCGGAAAGAATTTGGCAAGAAAAGCATTGGAACAATTGTCCCATGTGTCTACAGCGTTGCGATTGGTATAGAACCATTGCTTCGCTTTTCCTAGAAGAGAAAAGGGAAAGAGACGAAGACAGATGGCTTCTTGGGTTAACCCTTAATGGTGAAGGTGCCGCAAATCTCTAAAATTGTTGGAGGTGAGCATTGGCATCCTCATGAGCTATGCCACAGAACGGGCTAGCTTGGACCATAGTGATCAGAGCCTGTTTCAACTCAAAATTGAGGTTGGCATCGATCATGGCTGGTCCTGTCGCTACATTGGCGGCAGAAGGAGCAGAAAACTCACGAATGGTCTTGTTGGCCATCGTGAAGGTAGAATGAGATAAGAAAGGAAGAAGTTGAAGAAGATGAAGGAAAAGATAAAGGACTAAGAAAGAAAGAATGGGGAAAGATGGGATTCACTAAGCGGGAGCTTAAGCGAAGATAAATTCGACAAGGACTCAAAGGATACACCCATTGCCTTCCCCGGCAACGATGCCAGAAATGCTTGTTGGTAGTTCTTAACTTCACTAAAGATAGAGCTAGGCAACTATCCCCGGTAACGGCCCAAAAATGCTTGTTGACACTTGCTAACGTCGTTACTAGGAGTAGACTATGGAATCTATCCCTGGCAATGGCGCCAGAATGCTTGTAGCAAGTCCAGTCACTATACCTAAAGGAGTGAAGCTAAAGCAGCTATCTACTAATGTCAAATGGGGTTGTCAATCCCGACACTAGTAGGAGCTTGCTAGAGAGATTGCAATCTACCTAGAGGAGATTCTGCAAGCGTACAGAACTATCATAGTAGCACTTCGCTTGGGAGTACCAGGTGTCGATTTATTTGATCCCAAAGGAAGGCTAGGGTGGTGTATGAGTCGAGTCAAGGAGGGGATGAGAGTCGAAGAATAGGAAAGGGAAAAGGAGAGAAGAGAAGAGAGGAGATGAAGGCTAGAAAGAATTTATGAGTGGATAGGTAAGGATGAAATGAATGGTTAAGGTAAGGTGGATGGATAGGTAGATAGGGGGAATAAGATAACTAAGGATAACTAATATAACTAACTAATAATTAATAACTACTCCTAGATAACTACGAAGCAAGATAGGCAAATGCCAAATAAGCAACCAAGTTAAGTCGCACAGTGAGACAAGATAGGAATAAAGTACTTAGGTTGAACGCTAGCACAACGAGCCTTACTGTTAAACTAGACCAACTACGTGGTGGAATTCAAGGCGCACAGGGCTGTCACCACCTGCTTGCTACCACAGCTATCCGGGGGTCTAGCCGTATCTGAAGGTAAGTCTATAACTAAGCACCACGCCTAATTATATTCTAACTATCTCTATCCTGGCCTAGAATAGAGACACCCTTGCGGACGTCAGAGCAAATACTTGACTTAATAAGATAAACACTAAACTAACTAAGCAACCTATTGGCAAAGATCAAACACTAAGCACACTAGAGATTAACTACTATGGCTAAGTGAATTGAAATGTAGGATAGCTAGGTACTCAAGCAATCAATCAAGTATACTACTCAATATTGGCAAGTAGAATAAAGTAATACTTGAAATGATGAACTAGAATATAGTAAAGTGCTTGAGTTACAAGAGCAAAACCTGAACTGGAGATGAATGAAGACTTTTCCCAACTCCAGGACTGATTACTCGCACGCTTCTACTCTTGAGCTAAGCCTTGAGCAGCGCTTCCGCGAGGGCAATGAGGCAAGGATGCCTTGCTCTACTAGCTACCTACTTGCCTAAGCTTGGCTAAATCCTAAGCTATTAGCTCTCTAGCTTTAGCCTTGCTTTCCTCTTTGCTTCTTCCTTGCTTTCCTTGCTTGAAGTGAAGTGACGCCTCTAGGGGGGTATTTATAGTAGAGAGGTGGAGTAGGGGCTACTCCACCGCCACATCATTGATCCGCGTGATGATGGATGAGAGCCCTTGGATCGTAACCTCCTTCAGATCAATATAATGGTGGAGAAGAATTAAGCATGTGCTTCTTTAATTCAACATGTGGTTCTTTGCATGGCGGCATGCATGATCCACGCCACTCCCTCCTGAGCCCTCCGATGCCACCGACCTAGTGACCGAGGGCTAAGATTTGGCCCTAGGGTGGTCACACGGATCAGTGACGTGGCACGGGAGAAGTTTGGGCGCCACCTAGGTGGCGGGCGCCACCTACGGGTGGCGGGCGCCACCTAGGGGTGGTGGGCGCCACCCCACTAGGGCCCTGTTGACACTTCTTAGCGTCGCTACTAAGAATAGAGTTTTAATCTATCCCCGGCAACGGCGCCAGAAATGCTTGTTGACACTTCTTAGCGTCGCTACTAAGAATAGAGTTTTAATCTATCCCCGGCAACGGCGCCAGAATGCTTGTTGGTAAAACTAATGACTATTGGATTAATTCCGCAAGCGCACAGAAATTACCGATGTAGCACTTCACCCGGGAGTATTCAAGGTATCGTATTTATTTTATCCCAAAGGAAGCAATGACTAGAAAGACTAACAAGAAAAGGGATCCTATCTTAGATTAGCTACAACTAATGCAGAGGTGATAAACGAAGGGTAAAAGGAGGTGATGATTCAGGATATTTAATTGAGATAGTTAAAATAACTAGTGTAGTATAGCTAGGTGGGAGGACAACGAGTGAGAAAGGTTCCTGTGAAATTCTTAATCCACTCCCGTGTTCTAATTAATCAAATAGTAGATACAACTAGGATTGATTACCTTCAACTTGGTTGCTAGGGATAAACGAGAGAGTAAAGCGATAGAAGGTTGTTCACCTAACCCAGTACTCAAGCGGATATTTGGCTTATGGACGCCTTACCTTTTAAAAACTAGCCTGAGTTCACGTGAGGGGATCTAGGTAGCCAGGCAAAATCTGTCACCTTTTGCCCATGCGCCCTACTGTCCGTGCAAGCCAGCGGCAACCAAAGATAAGTCTTAGCCTAAGCACCACGCTTATGCTAATCCTTATTACTCTAGCTAATATACGATGAACTAAAGCACCATTTTACGGGCGATGATAAACAACCAAGATGTTTGTGTAAGGATCACAATCTAGTACGTAACTACTACAAGACTAACTAGAGCACTACAATACTATTGCAACAATAATATTGCACAAAGGATAACACTTTGAAATGCAGAAGAAGAATATATATAATAAATAATTCTGGAAAGAGAACGATACAAGAGCAATACCAGACTCCCAGAAGACGACTCCGGAGACCCCGAGCTTGCTCGACTCACTCTAACTCCCACACTAGACTACAACTAGAAGGCTAACACTTGTATCTCATATGAAGTGAATCCTCTAATGAACCATGTTTTTGAGAGGGTGGATGAAGCCTCTATTTATAGGGGGAGGTGGAGTAGGGGCTACTCCGCGCCACGTCATCGATCCGTGTGCTCCCCATCTATCATCCCTTGGATCCACCGTCATTGTAACCGCCATGGATGGATGGCCTTGATTTCTTCACGTGTGAAACATGTGCAAGCAACCGACATTGGATGGGGTTCACCCTGGGGTCGGACGACCCCAGCCAATGACAGATGGGCCCACCACTTTGCTTTTAGAAGGTGCTGATGTCATCAGGCTGAATAGTGTAGCCAGGGACCACCAAGGGGGGGTCGGCCGACCCCCCTATGACAGGGCTGGCCCACCAACTTGTGTCCCCTGATGTCCCCACATGTCATGGAGCATGGTGTCATACGTTGGTTGCATTTGCTTTCTTGTGTGGGCCCATGGATCCATGTGCTTCTCATCTTTCCCGTTGAATGCAAACACATTTCTGATCTGATGGTGGATAGCTTCGGTGAAGCTTCACTTGGATAGTGCCACATCATCAAGCCCGGAGCTCCCATCGTGGGGTCGGTCGACCCCACCTTGGTTGGGTCCAGGGTCCGTTTCCTTCTTTTTTGTTATACCTGCAAATCAAATACTAAGAGTACAAGTGGAACTTTTATTGATAAAACATGTCTATGTCATGTCATTCTTCTCTATTTTTCGAGCCTGTTGACATATTTTGAATGTATTTTTATGCTATAACTATTGTCACAGGCCCAAATTGTAACACCTCTGGTATTTAAGCATGTAATTAACTTGACATATCATCATTAGCATCATTAATCATCTTGATCATGATTTCATGTGTATGTTTTGCTTAGTGTATCATTTTATGTGATGTACCTCTATTGCAAAAACCCTTATTAGCCCCTTCTTCCTATAAGGCAAAATGGTAATTTCACCTCTATGCCTAGTTCTATGTAATTCTTGTTCAAGTTTAGTGCCCTGATGTTTGTTGCTTTGATCTAAGTTTAAAAATCAGATTTGATTTGAATTTTCCTTTGCAAAACCCTAAAATTCCAAATCCTGGATTTATTCCTTTTTGATAACTTTTTCAAATTTGAAATTTTGAGTTGGTTCAAAAGGCAAAGTGTGAATCTGGTCAAGAGGAACAACTTTGGTATTTGCAAATTTTCAAGTTTCAGTACAAAATGTTGAGTTATTCAAATTCATTCAAACTCACTTTTGTCCCCTTTCAGTTTTCAAAATTATTTCAAAAACTATTGAGTTCAGAAAAGTGTTTTTAGCAAAGTTATAGGTTTTGATAAAAGAACCTTTCCATATTTGCATTTCCAACTTTCAGTGTAAAATCAAAGTATTTTGAATTTTTCAATCCTAAAGTGGCCCTTTCTGTTTTCAAATATGGTTCAAAACTATTTGGATTTGGAAAATGTTCATATTGACAAGTTGTAATCTCTTTTTTCTGAACAACTTTGATGTTTTGAGTTTTTGCTGCACATTCATTTGAGAGTAATTTGCAAATACAAAATCAAACCCTACCCTAGCTAACTGTTCTTCTTCTCCGGTACCATTTGATAAAGAAACTAACCTCAGTTAAGTCCATCTATTTTGCCCGACTTTTTCTATAAAGGTCAGTGTAATGAATTGTTCAATTTAGGATGTAAGTTGTTCTATTGAAATGATATTAATCCAATTTTTCGGAATTTTCAATGAAAAAAGTGTTTATGTTTTAAATTTCAAAAGCTAACTTGTGTTCTTTTCATTAGGAAAAAGTAATTTGAAATTTCAGTAAATGTATGTTATCAAAGTTCTAGATAACTCTCAGTCTTTCTGCCCTATTTTCCTATTTCAAAAATTTTTGATTAAAATTTTTTCAAGTCTCAGATTTCAATTTTTGAAGAAATCAAAAATGACAAAGTGCCTGTTTCAATGATGGTTCACATTAAAAAAAGTACCTTTTTTCTCTAAGACTGTTGAAGTGTTCATTTTTCGTAGGTTGAGGGGGCGGTGTCCGACGCGCCTCTCCTTGCTCCGGTAGCGTGTGGCGTTTGCCGCGTGTCCGACGCTCTTCGCCGAACCAACTCCACGCCGATGCTCAGCGCATCATTGCGCACGCGAACCGTCCCCAGTTGACAACGCTACCGGCCCCCTACCGCCCGCAGCACCTTGCCGCCGCGTGTTCACCGCCGGCGAGCACAGCGCCCGGTCCCTGCGTGCCAACCGCTGACCTCCTGGCGAGTAATCGATCGCGCACGCTTCCCTCGTTCTTATCCGCCTCTGCTCAGCCGCTCGCTAGCCTCGTCGCGGCTATAAAAGGGGCCGACTCCTCGCCGGAGTTTCCACACCACCTCCGCCACCGTCCAGCACTAGCCAGAGCCTCCGTCTCTTCGCCAGCTAGCCCAACAGCTCCGCCTTGAGCTCTGAAGCTTCCCCACTCCTCAATTTGGTCGCTACGCCTCCTTTCGCCGGCGTAGCTCGTCGTTGTCATCCCCGGCGAAAATCCCGTCGAGGTCGGGATCGTGAAATACTCCCTCTCCGGCCTTGATCATCCTCCACTGACCCCCGCATCACCTTCCTTACTCTTCGCGCCTCTGACTGACCCCCTGGCGGTCGCTTGTGTCGCGCAGGAGCGCCGAGTCGACGATCGCCGCCGTGAAGCTCCCGCCGAGCTCCGTCGACCACCCTCCTCCGTTCATCCCCTCAACGCGCTGAGTCCTCTAATCGACCGCCGTGAGCTCCTGAAACCTCTCCATGCCCTCGTTTTCGCCGCGGAGTGCCCGCAGTGGCCGGCGCAGCACGCCGCCCCGTCGGCCCCGCCGCCCGTGAGCGAGGGAGAAGAACAGTGTCGTTTTTCTTTTTCTTCAAACATGTGAATAGTGCTCTGATTTCTCTTTTTGTGGTATTTTCTGTAGACATCCATAAATTCTGAAATTTTTGGTAGACTCTTTATGCTCTGTAGTATTTTATAAAAATATGAAACTTGAGTTTTGTGCAAAAATTTGAAAATGTAAAATTCCCTTTTAATTGGAAAATGAAGGCTTTGGTATTTTTGGAGAGTGTTCTATAGCTCCAAAAATCTTGAGATAGAATTTGCAGCTAGTTATGTCATGATGAGTCTCTGGTAAAATTTTGAAGGCATTTGGAGCAAGTTGATTTTTGGGCTTTATTTTAATTAAGGAATAGTGCCTTTTGTAATTAAATGTCTAGATTTAATTGAGCACCTTAATGACCTCCAAAAATTATGAAATTTGTTTTTCCATATACTTGTACCCTAATGAACTTGTGTGATTAATTTGGTAATTTTTGGGAGTACCCTTCATAAATGACCTTTTTAAATAATTAAGAAAAATAGAAAAAGGTGATTAGGGTTAGCGTTGAATGCCCTGTGATGTGACTTTTGGATTGATTGATGTTCATAGACCCATACCCCTCTGGTCTATGATGTTGTGATGCCTTGCTATGCCTACACTTAGGCTTAATAAAAAGTTGCTTAATTAAATTTGATAATATTGTTGAAAAGGGATAAGTAATCTATTGACCACTTTAACCACCACTCATACCTGCAAAGCTATACTCTAGTTTTATCCTATGCACTTTGTTCATACTAGCCTACTCATGTGCATGCATCATTGCATACGTATAGTGACCGAGGAAGAAGGACCTGAAGTCGAGGTAGTCACCGAAGGATCTGTCCCCGAGGCAACCCCGAGCTCCGACACCACACCGCCAACCCCGAGTCCGTCCTTTTTGCCATTCAAGGCAAGCCCCGGTGCATTTAACCCTTCCCTTGAATTTTATAAAATGATGTCCTTAAATGTTTTTGAGTTAAATTACTGCATTAGGTTTATAGGAGTTGTGTGCTATCCTAAATGATGCATTATCCCCTTGACCACTGATACACCCGATACCTGCTTTCAAAAACTAGTTGCAATGCTTAGCAATGCTATACAATAGATTTGCAATAAAAATGCCAATTTCAAAAGTGTGATCACTTAAGAATATTTATGGGAATTTCTGGTTTACTCCCACTATTGGCTAAGTATCTGATCCGTACTTAGTCAATGGGAAGAGAGGTTGTCCTTGCTACGGTGCCGTCATGTCGTAGTCCGGGACTCGACAGTTGACACCGACCGGGACGGGTTGAAAACTGACAGGACTGTTGCGCTTGGGTGAGATATAACCCGGCACAGTTGCTGGCTGGAAAATTAGGGACCATCCGTATGGGGCCTGCTGGGCAGGACTTGCAACTATTCACATACTACGGAAAGCTCTGGCTCCGAGAAATCCATTATTGGACCGACAACCGCGCACTGGGAGTGGAGAGATGGCGGAAGTAGCATGTACCCACGTGGGTTAGAGTCCCGGATTGGAGTGGTGTACTGTACTTCGGGTGGCGTAGGACCGGGCCCAATAATGGAGGAATCGTGGAAGACGAGTTGGCATATGCAAGCTTGGGTGCTACATATGCAGTGTGGATAGGGATCCTCAGCTGAGTATTATTTATCCGGATTAACGTTGCTCCTCGGTTATGGAGACTTGTTCCATGACTCTCAACGGAGAGTGGTTCTCAACTAGGAATGTTTTGAAATGTAAAATGAATCATGAATGATGAAGAATTGAGGGATACTGAATCTTTCCAAAATAAAATGAGGTTTACAAAAAAATTTTTCTGCAAATACTTGTTCTTGCTTAAGCCTTACCTTGACTACCCTAAGCCTTCATCCTGAGTCTTCTCCCTTTTCTCTTTAGTCGGGTAAGTCTTGTTGAGTACCTTTGTACTCAGGGTTTTATTACCCATGTTGCAGGTATGGCAGATTCCTCAGTATGCCTTGGACCCTGCTGTGTGACTGTTGTTCAGGAGGAGGCCGATGAGGCCGATGAGTGATTATTCACCCTCGGGCTGGGTGATGTATCTTTAGTTGTTGTGTCATATGCTACCCTGCCAACTCTATCTATTTGAACTATGGTCTGTATAACTTCACTTAAATTTTATGTTGAACCCTGGTTTGTAAAACTATTGTTATCTAAGTCTTCCGCTATTTACTCCGATGTTATTTGTCAAAATGTTAAGAGATTGTAACTGAATTGTGAGATGATCCTGCGGACAACGGGCACTGATGTAGCCCAGTAGCGGAACCGGTCTTAATCTCTTGGCTGTACGGATCGACTGTCAGTGGTTGACGGTGGTCAGTGGGCCATGGGATTAGGGCCGTTACGTTACAGAGTGGTATCGGAGCATCTCACTATGACGTTGTAATCTTTTTGCGAAAACTTCAAAATGTTTTTTAACAAAAACTAACTTGACTATTTTGAGTCCAAATTGCTTCTCTCATCTCATCTTGTCTTTGGCAACTAGTAGCAAGACAACTTGTATAAGCCCTATGTACCTTACCTTAGTAGTTGCATTGCCTTGTTCCGTAAGAACGATTCATGCATCATGTCACCTTCATTTAAGTTTATAAAAGAGTTCGTTGGGGTTAGTGTGCCTACACCTTTTCTTGCTAGCCTTTCTCATCTATAACCTCTTATCCAGATATGGCCATCATCAAGCGGACTGCCCGCAAGTCGACTGGACCAAACGGTGTGCCGCGTCACCAGCTGGCGCCACGCACCGGAGAAGAGACTGGAGAATCCTCCAATGGTCGTCGCTTTGCCCGCCGCACCCGCAAGCAGCTGAAGGAGGAAATCAAGAATCTGAAGGCTGAAATGGAGAACATGGAGCATGACTTCTACCTTTCCCGCATGGAGTTTTATGAGGCACGAGCTTCCTTGGAGCAGGCCAACCGAAACACGGTTCGCGCTATCCAGCAGCGTGATGCAACATGGATCCGAGAGGATGTCACCAGAGCCCAGCTCCATGGACTGCAGCAATACACCGCCCAGATTGAGCAGTACAATGATATCTTCATGAGGAAGTGCATCAGCTGCATGATCAACTCCACCCCTTGGTACCCCCGGTTATGGAAGAACCCGAAGACGGAGTCGTGGAGGAACCTGAAGTGGACACGAGCCCGATCAGATGAAGAAGTGGACCTGCTGAAGATGTCCACGTTTGAAGATGAAGATGAGGAGGAAGAGCCTGAGCTTATCATTGGGATGATGATGATGACGAAGAGTTGATCTTCATCGACGATGACTAGCCTCCTTTGTCTGTACCATCCGCTTACCTAAAGCCTTAAGTCTAGGTTTGGGGCGTTAGTTGTCTTATGTCTAGCCAAGTTTGTATCTTGTCTTGTACCCTTCCTTTGTCAGTCTGTGGTTATCTGTCAACCTCTGTATCTTTCTACCTTTGCATCTATGATCTTATCAGTCAGTTTCGTTCAAAATCAATCTTTGTTTATGCTGATTTCCAAGTTGCTTTTACAGATGCCTGTGAACACCCGCACTGCCGGAAGTTCCGGAGGTGCCAACCTTCCAAACCCTCCACCAGTTCCTGCTACCCTGACAGATGCCATTGCAGCCTTGGCCGCCGCTGCCAATCTGATGGCTCAGAACCAAGGACAGCAGAATGTTGGACACCGTGGTCGCCACACCAAGAGACCACCTATGTGGACTTCACTGAACCCGACCACCGGTCTTCACAAAGGCCGATGAACCTCTCGAGGCTGACACTGGTTACGCACCATGGAACAGAAGTTCAGTCTCCTGCACTGCACAGAGATCCAGAAGCCTCGGTTCGCTTCACAGCAGCTCCGTGGTCCTGCAAGTGCCTGGTACGCCAACCTGTTGGCTGCCCAGCCAGAAGGTCCCAGCTGACCTGGGAAGAGTTCCGCACCGCTTTCAGAGCACATCACATCCCTTCGGGATTGATGAAAATGAAGTTGGATCAGTTCTTGGCCCCTGCAACAGAAAGATTCCACGTCATGGCAGTACGTGGGACAATTCAATCACCTCAGCCAGTATGCCTCCGACTATGTCAACCGGAGGAAAAGAGAGAGATTGTTTTTCTCAGGGGTCTGCACCCTAAGATTCGTAGAGGTCTGTCCAACAACCTGAACGGATCCTACCATGATGTCGTTGACCGTGCTATTGCTTTCGAGGAGAGCAACCGCCAGTATCAGGAGAGAAGAAGAAGAAGAAGGCTGGGTCTAGCAGTTTCTCCAGCAACCATAAGCGCCCAAGAGTCATCTACCATCCCAGTCACCATCAAAACCGTGCCCCATACCCCCATCAGCAAGTGGTCGTTCGTACCGCAGCCACCACCCATATTGCCAACCAGCAAAGTGCCACTCAGCCGAACGCCCCAGGTGTTCGTGTCACCACCCCACAACAGCTTACAACCTTCCATGCTACAACTGTGGCCAGTTGGTCACTGGGCTCGCGAGTGCCCCAAACCCAAGAAGAATGCCCAGTATATGCACAGAAAGGCCCTGGAGGATCACAGCAGCAGCAGCACCGTGCACCGCAGCAGCACGTCCAGAAGGGCAAGCTTGTCAGGAAGCACGGGCAGTCTACTTCACCACCGCCAGTAACATCCAGAAGGAGAGCCCGTCATGCTCGGTAGGTTCCCTGTTGCCAATCATCCTGCAGTCGTCTTGTTTGATTCTGGTGCATCGCATTCCTTCATCAGTCGCACTTTTGTCATCAAGCATGAGTTACCCATGGGGGAGTTAAAAGAAAGTTTTTGCATACTTTCGCCTGGAGGACGGATAAATACTAAGGAAGTGGTCGTAGTATACCAGTAATGTTGGGGGAACATGTTTTTCCTACCACCATGATAGTACTGCGCGATCAAGAGATAGATGTCATCTTAGGCATGAATTGGATGTGTCAGTATAAAGCCATGATAGACATCTTGAATAGAGTTGTGAGAGTGGATATTCCTAACAGCACTCCAAACTCCTTCTGCAACTTCCTATGCCCCAAAAACCAGCACCACCCAGTTGAATACCGCCTGGATCCGGAAGTCAGGGATATTCCCGTGGTCTGTGAGTTCCCTGATGTCTTCCCAGAAGATTTACCTGGTCTACCTCCCGACCGTGAGGTTGAGTTTGCAATAGAGCTCAAGCCCGGGACTGCTCCTATATCCCGTAGAGCTTATCGAATGCCTCCAGAGAGTTGGCAGAGCTGAAGATCCAATTGCAAGAGCTATTGGACAAGGGTCTCATTCGCCCAGTTCATCTCCTTGGGGTTGTCCTGCTATCTTTGTGAAGAAGAAGGACAAAAGCCTTCGTCTGTGCGTTGACTATCGCCCGCTCAATGAGGTCACCATCAAAAATAAATATCCTGCCTCGCATTGACCTTCTTTTTGACCAGTTATCTGGAGCCAGAGTGTTTTCCAAGATCGACCTCAGATCTGGCTATCACCAAATAAAAATTCGTCCGAAGATATTCCCAAAAAACTTTCACCACCAGATACGGCCTATATGAGTACTGGTCATGTCTTTTGGCTTGACCAATGCCCCGCTCATTTCATGTATCATGAACTCTGTGTTCATGCCAGAGCTCGAAAATTGTAGTCGTGTTAATTGACGACATCCTTGTCGATTCAAGAACCCTGAGACACGCAAAGATCTCGAAAGGCTCTCTCTGTCAGAGCTCACCAGCTGTTGCCAAGTCATGTGAATTCTGGCTAGATCGAATTCAATTTCCTCCGTCTGTCGTCCCGAATCATGCCTATCCAGTCCGGATTGGAAGACTGTCGAAGTTCGCGCTTCGAAATGAAGCATCGTCGCAGATTCTCATGCCTATCTCAGAAGTTGGTTTAGAATTCCGGACTGGTAAGCATGTAGTGAAGCCGAACTCTCACCTTCAATAGGTGATATCACACATTCCGATTCTGGCTATTATCATTCCCATCCTGGCCATCCCACCTCTTCCCCTTGCGAACCACACGCTCACCACGCTTCATCGGTGCAATATGTTTCTCGCACTACCATCATGCAATTTGGTTCCTCACTATCTGGCCATATAAAATCCGTCCCCCATTTCTTCCCCCATTCTCCAGATAGTTCTCACCATCATCTTTCCTCATCACACAGCTTCTGTCACATAAATTTCTCAACATATTCGCCATCCTCATCCTCCTTACCCAGAACCCGTTTGCTCGTCACCAGTCCCCTCCTGATCAACAGCTATCTTGGATTCAGCCTTTGTCAAGATACTCCGTTTCCTCCCTATTCTAATCCACATCCTTCCTTACTGTTCGTTCTCTAAAACTGCTCACGCAGCTCCTAACGAGAAACCCTTTGATGTATACTGTGATGCATCTGGTATTGGTTTGGGTTGTGTTTTGATGCAAGAAGGTCGAGTGATCGCTTATGCCTCACGGCAGCTTAAGCGACATGAGGAGAATTATCCAACCCATGACCTTGAGTTAGCAGCAGTGGTACATGCTTTGAAGGTATGGCGTCATTATCTGTTGGGCAGTGCCTGCAATGTGTACACCGATCATAAGAGCCTGAAGTATATCTTCACTCAAGAAGAGTTGAACATGAGGCAGCGAAGATGGCTTGAGTTAATCAAGGATTATGATATCGAAGTGCATTACCATCCTGGTAAGGCGAATGTAGTCGCCGATGCCCTCAGTCGCAAGTCATACTGCAACTGTCTGACAACGAAGCCCTATGATCTTTCCTTGTGCCATGATCTTGAAAGGATGGGTATTGAAATGGTACCACAAGGAACTCTGAGTAATGTCAGATAGAGACCTCTATCAAAGAATAGGTCATTGCTGCACAAAAAGATACCCTGGAATCAAGCACATCATCGAAAAGGTCCAGACCGGTAAGGCTGATTGTTTCAGGATCGATGATGTAGGAGTTGTTTGGTTCAAGAACCGTCTAGTAGTTCCCAAGGTGCCTGAGTTGAGACAGTTGATCCTTGATGAGGCACACCTGTCTAGGTTTTCCATCCATCCCGGCAGCAACAAGATGTACCAGGATCTAAGGCAGAGATTCTGGTGGACAAAGATGAAGATTGAAATCGCTCGCTATGTCGCTCGCTGTGATACTTGTCAGAAAGTCAAGGCCGTGCATAAGAAGCCTGGAGGAGAATTGCAGCCTTATCTGTACCTGCCTGGAAGTGGGAAGATATCAGCATGGATTTTATTAATGGGCTACCCAAGACCGGAAAGGTTTTGATTCCATCTGGGTAATCATGGACCGACTCACCAAACAAGCTCACTTTCTGCCAGTCAAGACCATTTACACCGTCCCCACATATGCCGCCTTGTACAAGAACACATAGTGAAGCTTCATGGCATACCCAAGACCATTGTCTCTGACCGTGGTACCCAGTTTGTTGCAAGTTCTGGAAAGCGTTCCATACCTCACTTGGAACCAAGCTCTTGCATAGTACGGCATATCATCCCCAAACAGATGGGCAAACTGAGCGAGTCAACCAAGTGTTAGAGGATATGTTGAGAGCATGTGTGCTCACCTTCGCAGATACTTGGGATGACTGTTTGCCCTTGGCAGAGTTCTCATATAATAACAGTTATCAAGAAAGTATCAAAATGGCACCCTTTGAAGCACTGTACGGTCGTCGTTGTCGTACACCCCTCAGTTGGTCTGAGCCCGGAGAAAGAGAATTCTTTGGAGTTGACCTGGTCAAAGATATGGAAGAGAAAGTCAAGCAGATACAAGAGAACATGAAGATTGCCCAATCCCGACAAAGAGTTATGCTGACAAGAGACGTCGACCTCTGAAGTTTCAAGTTGGAGATTATGTATATCTCAAGGTCTCACCAACCAAAGGAGTCACTCGTTTGGAGTCAAGGGAAAGTTAGCACCCCGCTACATTGGTCCGTTTGAGATTTTGGAATGTTGTGGCAAGGTAGCTTACAAGCTAAAGTTGCCCGATCATCTCTCCGCAGTCCACAATGTTTTCCATGTCTCCCAACTCAAGAAGTGCCTCCGAGTACCAGAACATGTCGTGGAAGTTGAAGGTGTCGAGCTAGAGCCTGATCTATCCTACTCAGAATATCCAGTTCGAGTGTTAGATCACAAAGATCGAGTTACTCGAAGAACTACCAAAAGGTGGTACAAAATCCAGTGGAACCAGCACTCTAAAGAAGAAGCTACTTGGAATCTGAAGACTTCTTGGCAAAGAACTATCCCGACTTTCTCGAATCCCTGTCTATGTAAAGTTTTGCCTTTATTCCTTCTTTGTCCTTTCTTAAGACGCAGAATCTCGGGGCGAGATTCCTTTAGGGGGGAAGGCTATAACACCTCTGGTATTTAAGCATGTAATTAACTTGACATATCATCATTAGCATCATTAATCATCTTGATCATGATTTCATGTGTATGATTTGCTTAGTGTATCATTTTATGTGATGTACCTCTATTGCAAAAACCTTATTAGCCCACTTCTTCCTATAAGGGCAAAATAGTAATTTCACCTCTATGCCTAGTTCTATGTAATTCTTGTTCAAGTTTAGTGCCCTGATTTTGTTGCTTGATCTAAGTTTAAAAATCAGATTTGATTTGAATTTTCCTTTTGCAAAACCCTAAAATTCCAAATCCTGGATTTATTCCCTTTTTGATAACTTTTTCAAAATTTGAAATTTTGAGTTGGTTCAAAAGGCAAAGTTGTGAATCTGGTCAAGAGGAAACTTTGGTATTTGCAAATTTTCAAGTTTCAGTACAAAATGTTGAGTTATTTCAAATTCATTCAAACTCCAACTTTTGTCCCCTTTTCAGTTTTCAAAATTAGTTCAAAACTATTGAGTTTCAGAAAAAGTGTTTATTAGCAAAGTTATAGGTTTTGATAAAAGGAACAACTTTCATATTTGCAGATTTCCAACTTTCAGTGTAAAATCAAAAGTAATTTTGAATTTATTCAAATCCCTAAAGTGTTCCCCTTTCTGTTTTCAAATATGGTTCAAAAACTATTTGGATTTGGAAAATGTTCATATTGACAAAGTTGTAGATCTCTTTTTTCTGAACAACTTTGATGTTTGAGTTTTGCTGCACAGTTCAATTTTTGAGAGTAATTTGCAAAATACAGAAAGTCAAACCCTACCCTAGCTACTGTTCTTCTTCTCCGGTAGGGGGGGGGGCCCGGCCGCGCGCCCTCGCCGGAGTTGGCGTTTGCCGCGTGTCCGACGCTCCTTCGCCCAAACCAACTCCTCGCCGATGCTCAGCGCATCATTGCCGCATGCGAAACCGTCCCCAGTTGACAACGCTACCGGCCCCTACCGCCCGCAGCACTTGCCGCCGCGTGTTCACCGCCGGCGAGCACAGCGCCCGGTCCCTGCGTGCCAAACCGCTGACCTCCTGGCGAGTAATCGATCGCGCACGCTTCCCTCGTTCTTATCCGCCTCTGCTCAGCCTTCGCTAGCCTCGTCGCGGCTATAAAAGGGGCCGACTCCTCGCCGGAGTTCCACACCACCTCCGCCACCGTCGCCAGCACTAGCCAGAGCCTCCGTCTCTTCGCCAGCTAGCCCAACAGCTCCGCCTTGAGCTCGTGAAGCTTCCCCACTCCTCAATTTGGTCGCTACCGCCTCCTTTCGCCCGGCGTAGCTCGTCGTTGTCATCCCGGCGAAAATCCCGTCGAGGTCGGATCGTGAAATACTCCCTCTCCGGCCTTGATCATCCTCCACTGACCCCCGCATCACCTTCCTTACTCCTTCGCGCCTCTGACTGACCCCTTGCGGTCGCTTGTGTCGCGCAGGAGCGCCGAGTCGACGATCGCCGCCGTGAAGCTCCCGCCGAGCTCCGTCGACCACCCTCCTCCGTTCATCCCCTCACTGCGCTGAGTCCTCTAATCGACCGCCGGTGAGCTCCTGAACCTCTCCATGCCCTCGGTTTCGCCGCGGAGTGCCCGCAGTGGCCGGCGCAGCAGCGCCGCCGCCGTCGGCCGGCCGCCGGTGAGCGAGGAGAAGAACAGTGTCGTTTTTCTTTTTCTTCAAACATGTGAATAGTGCTCTGATTTCTCTTTTTTGTGGTATTTTCTGTAGACATCCATAAATTCTGAAATTTTGTGGTAGACTCTTTATGCTCTGTAGTATTTTTATAAAAATATGAAACTTGAGTTTTGTGCAAAAATTTGAAAATGTAAATTCCCCTTTTAATTGGAAAATGAAGGCTTTGGTATTTTTGGAGAGTGTTCTATAGCTCCAAAAATCTTGAGATAGAATTTGCAAGCTAGTTATGTCATGATGAGTCTCTGGTAAAATTTTGAAGCATTTGGAGCAAGTTGATTTTGGGCTTTATTTTAATTAAGGAATAGTGCCTTTTGTTATTAAATGTCTAGATTTAATTGAGCACCTTAATGACCTCCAAAATTATGAAATTTGTTTTGCCATATACTTGTACCCTAATGAACTTGTGTGATTAATTTGGTAATTTTTGGGAGTACCTTCATAAATGACCTTTTAAATAATTAAGGAAAATAGAAAAAGGTGATTAGGGTTAGCGTTGAATGCCCTGTGATGTGACTTTTGGATTGATTGATGTTCATAGACCCATACCCCTCTGGTCTATGATGTTTGTGATGCCTTGCTATGCCTACACTTAGGCTTAATAAAAGTTGCTTAATTAAATTTGATAATATTGTTGAAAAGGGATAAGTAATCTATTGACCACTTTAACCACCACTCATACCCTGCAAAGCTATACTCTAGTTTTATCCTATGCACTTGTTCATACTAGCTACTCATGTGCATGCATCATTGCATACGTATAGTGACCGAGGAAGAAGGACCTGAAGTCGAGGTAGTCACCGAAGGATCTGTCCCCGAGGCAACCCCGAGCTCCGACACCCACACCGCCAACCCCGAGTCGTCCTTTTTGCCATTCAAGGCAAGCCCCGGTGCATTTAACCCTTCCCTTGAATTTTATAAAATGATGTCCTTAAATGTTTTTGAGTTAAATTACTGCATTAGGTTTATAGGAGTTGTGTGCTATCCTAATTGATGCATTATCCACCTTGACCACTGATACACCCGATACCTGCTTTCAAAAACTAGTTGCAAAATGCTTAGCAATGCTATACAATAGATTTGCAATAAAAATGCCAATTTCAAAAGTGTGATCACTTAAGAATATTTATGGGAATTTCTGGTTACTCCCACTATTGGCTAAGTATCTGATCCGTACTTAGTCAATGGGAAGGAGAGGTTGTCCTTGCGTACGGTGCCGTCATGTCGTAGTCCGGGACTCGACAGTTGACACCGACCGGGACGGGTTGAAAAACTGACAGGACTGTTGCGCTTGGGTGAGATATAACCAAGGCACAGTTGCTGGCTGGAAAATTAGGGACCATCCGTATGGGGACCTGCTGGGCAGGACTTGCAACTATTCACATACTACGGAAAGCTCTGGCTCCGAGAAATCCATTATTGGACCGACAACCGCGCACTGGGAGTGGAGAGATGGCGGAAGTAGCATGTACCCACGTGGGTTAGAGTCCCGGATTGGAGTGGTGTACTGTACTTCCGGGTGGCGTAGGACCGGGCCCAATAATGGAGGAATCGTGGAAGACGAGTTGGCATATGCAAGCTTGGGTGCTACATATGCAGTGTGGATAGGGATCCTCAGCTGAGTATTATTTATCCGGATTAACGTTGCTCCTCGGTTATGGAGACTTGTTCCATTGACTCTCAACGGAGAGTGGTTCTCAACTAGGAATGTTTTGAAATGTAAATGAATCATGAATGATGAAGAATTGAGGGATACTGAATCTTTCCAAAATAAAATGAGGTTTACAAAAAAAAATTTTTCTGCAAATACTTGTTCTTGCTTAAGCCTTACCTTGACTACCCTAAGCCTTCATTCCTGAGTCTTCTCCCTTTTTCTTTAGTCGGGTAAGTCTTGTTGAGTACCTTTGTACTCAGGGTTTTATTACCCATGTTGCAGGTATGGCAGATTCCTCAGTATGCCTTGGACCCTGCTGTGTGACTGTTGTTCAGGAGGAGGCCGATGAGGCCGATGAGTGATTATTCACCCTCGGGCTGGGTGATGTATCTTTAAGTTGTTGTCATATGCTACCCTGCCAACTCTATCTATTTGAACTATGGTCTGTAATAACTTCATTTAAATTTTATGTTGAACCCTGGTTTGTAAAACTATTGTTATCTAAGTCTTCCGCTATTTACTCCGATGTTATTTGTCAAATGTTAAAGAGATTGTAACTGAATTGTGAGATGATCCTGCGGACAACGGGCACTGATGTAGCCCAGTAGCGGAACCGGTCTTAATCTCTTGGCTGTACGGATCGACTGTCAGTGGTTGACGGTGGTCAGTGGGCCATGGGATTAGGGCCGTACGTTACACAAATGGGCCATGGTGAGTGGTCTCGGCCCCTGGTGGGTCCACTCTCCAAATTTGGTCAAATCCTGCATTCAAATAAAAATCTATGGACATGTGGAATTTGGTTAGTTTGAAACCTATTTGACTACTTTTCATGCCTTTTTGGTGAATTTTGGGTAAAATGTTGATGGTAAAACAAGTGTTTAAGGACCATCAACAATGAGACTTCCTATACTCTTCTTTTTCGAGCCATCTTGATACTCTTGTTCATCTCTTTCCCTTTGCATTGGCTCCTTTCCTTCTGACGTTGCCACTTGTTCAGTAAGATCCTGACAGTTGGACGCCTTCTCGCTTCACCAGCCCTTGAAGTCTCAGGTTGATCATTGTTTTTCTTCCCTTTCATCTCCTGATACTCTCTGGCTGTTAGTTGCTTCTTTGGATCAACTGTCCCGGCTGCCTTGGCTTTATCAGAAGTCAACACCTTGATTTCGCTCCAAGGTGCTAGAGCTACCATGTGTTTGTGGGGAAAGGATGACCGTTGATGCCCATGCCTTTGGCTTTTTCCAACCTATTCTTCCTTTAATGATTGCCCTCTGTATCATATCTCTAAAAGCTCAGCAATCATTAGTAGTATGGGTACCAGAATTATGAAATTTGCAGTACCTTTTTGAAGGACCGAGAATGCAATAGCAAGGCGACCAGAGGGGGGGTGAATGGGAGCCTCAAAAAATTCCTCTCGAAACTTTGGCCTTTGTCCCAAAAATCAACCCCAAAAGCTTCGACTGAAACCGTGATGCCCACGACCCTTGGAAAAGGGTGGATGATCCCTAGGATCATAGCGAGGCACCACCAAACGATAGCAAACCAAATGCCAAAAGCACCGGCACAAGTTCGACCCCTGAAAACCGAGTCCCGAACGTAGATTGAAGACTACGTCGAGAAATCCCCAAAAACTGATGCTAACAAGTAGCAAAGATACCTAGAGAGGTTCTTGGTTAACTATAGGGCCAAACGAGAAGTCCGAAAACCAAGCGGAAAAGCCGGGAGAGCAAACGCACTAAACCGAGGCTTCAACCAAGTCCCGGACTGTCCGGACTTTGAGTCCCGGACTGTCCGCGGCTACTGCGGACTGTCCGCCAGCCGATCCCGGACTGTCCGCCGGCTAAAACCCAAAAACAGCAAAGCTGCTGAAGTCCCCTGGACACCTCCCGGACTGTCCGCGGGTGACAACGGCGGACTCTCTGCCGGTCAACCTGGACAGAAACAGCCGAGCTGCGCGACCACTGGTTTGGCCCGAGCCCGACGCGCGGACTGTCCGCGCCCTGGTGGCGGACTGTCTGCCAATGTCCAGTGAGGGCTATTTTGGTCGCCCTCAACTCAAATCTTCTCTAAATCGATTCAAAACAAAATCCCTTGATCCCAAACTTGGAGGGATGATCACGAGGTAGTTGGGAGACTATCCCCAAGAAATCATCTGCTCAAATCAACTCAATCAATGGGAAATCGAAGGGGAAGGTGTATGAACCGAAAAAGCGCCATGAAAACGAAATCGACCCGATCTACTTGTTCGTGAGGGTAGAGATGAATTCCTTCGGTGGAAATGTTCTCCTCACTATAAAGAACAAGTTGATTCAAGTGGATTTCAAAAAGACGCAGTATAGAGAGAGATCAAGTGACGGGAAAATCGCGGAGAAACGAAGAACACGAAGAACACGAACAAAACGCGAATCAAGACACCGATCTGCAACCGTGTGGCTACCACACGCTACAATAGTGAGATACGGTCTCACTTCCTCAAAATGTCATGAAACAGAGGTATGGTTCTCTACGGATCTCAGTGGCTACATCAGGGATTGGGAGAGCACGAAAACCCTAGAAGCAAAGAGCAAATGACTGAGATAGTTTGGGAGGTGGGGTCTCCCCCTACTTATCCTAATTCTAATTCCCACTCTACCCCTAATTATTTACAGAGCGAACTAGCTAAACCCTAGGGTTATTCTGGACCAACTCGGAGTAGATGCTGATCCAACGGCCACTCCCACACAACTGGTAGTGTTGCCTCGACGCAACCTCACCGATTGTCGCCACGTGCCGCCATCGCTCTGCTTGTCCTTTTCACGGACTCCACCCCGGTTTTGAGGCTGAAACCGGGAAACCAGGCTTCACGTCCAACCCCGATTTTGAGGCCCAAACCGGGAAACCCACCGTCCATCGCCTGAGTTTGTGGCCCAAACTCAGAAAACCCGCCAGCGCCCAAGTTTTGAGGCCGAAAACCTGGAAACCGTCCTCAGCCCGAGTGTTGTGGACAAAACTCGGCAAACCCGAAGCACCCAGGTTTTGTGGTGGCCCAAACCTGGAAACCGTCCACCCGATGGTTTTTCTGAGGCTCAACCATCAAACCGACGCTGTAGAGGGGATGCACCGCCCGTGCACCCCGTCCACCGACACGAGCCCTCAGGTCCACGACCCGAACAACTCCGTGCCACACAAGTCTCCACTCGTCGCTGTCCCAGGCTGTCAGCCACCACAGCTGATCCTCAGGCCACCGGTCCCTCAGTCCAAGCCTCATGTCCGCCCTTCACCGCTCCCGGTCCGTCTGCACGGCACGTCTCTACTTGACCTTCACCTTGCCCTCGATCACTGTCTCCGTGCTCGACATCTGCACAACACAAGCCAAAGAACATGCGCATCAAACCCATTGACAATCACTCATCACTCGAGACTCGGCATACACCCATGTATCCGCACTTTTATTTTTAAGCTCCTTGGCCGATGGGATAATATGATTCCCAGTTAATTTAATCTGACCCTTTTCCAGCAAGTAGTCAAATATTTTGTCGGCCTTAGTGATGTCAAAGCTATATTTTACATCCTTCTCGGTACTTTTAGCCTTTGCCCAAGGCATGTACTCATTGTTTCTCCAAGCCCAGTCTACAGCAGCCACTTCTTCATCACTTTCATCTTCTGAATCATTGTCTTCATCTTGCAGGAAGACATGACTTTCTGCATTGTAGGCTTTCTTAGGTTTAAAGACTTGATTGTACCGATTTTGGGCATCAATACCTACTACCTTTTTAGCTAAATCGGCCATGTTGTTACAACCAAAGCCGATTTTCTCCCTGATAGCAGGTATCAGTCCTCGAATCGCAATGCTAACCACCTCTGAATCTGGCAATGTCAAGGAATAGCATTGATTCTTTACTTCTCTGAACCTTTGGAGGTATTGGCATCCAGACTCATTATTTGTTTGCCTTGTATCGATTAAATCTACTAAGCCTTTTTCCAATACTCCAAAGCCGAAATATTTATGGAATTTATCTTCCAAATCATCCCAACTCTGAATGGATTGGGTGGTAGAGATGAAAACCATGAAAAAGCCAAACCAGATAGAGAGAGAGGAAACATTCTGACTTTGAGTGCTTGTTCATCACCAATTTCTCCGAGCTGGACCAGGAACTGGGTTATATGCTCCATGGTTGTCACTGAACCGGTTCCTGTGAACTTGGTAAAATTAGGGATTCTATATCTCGGAGGAAGAACAACCTGATCAAACCATTCTGGATATGGCTTTTTGTAACCAGTCACTGTGGATTTGGTGTCAAGCCAAATTATTTCTGAACTAGGTCAGTTACACGACTCATTAGTTGATCAATTTGACTCACCGGCCTTTGATAGCCGATGTTCTGCCCCCGAGGGTATTGCCTTTATATCCTGGGTTTTCTTGAGCGTCTAAAGTATAGAAATCAGAGACATAATGATACCCCTGAGGTATATCACCAGGTGCTACGCTCCCTTGAAACGATGGTGCATTGAAATCTCTTCTGATGCGCCTTGCATGCGGAGCTATTCTTGTAGCCGATGAGTACATGTTATTACTCATAATCGGTTGTTGCACTGGCTGCGGTGTCACGCCCCCAGGGTTAATCATCATTTGATTTCCATTGCCATTTGGACCATTGATCTGAGGTCCAGTGGAAGTTCCAGCTCCTTGACTGTTTCAATAGTATATGTTGGGCCCCTTCTGTCACCACCCAAATTGAAAACCTCTTTAATGGCATTTGTGAGGCTGTTGAGAAAAACCTCATTATGATTCATCAAGGTATTCGCCATTGCCTTGCTGATCACTTCCTGCATAGCATTATGTTGGACCTGGACCATCGGATCCACATGACCATCAAAGACCCTGGAAGGTGAGTTTTCTGAACGATCTTCTTTATCCCTGGTCTTGCTGTAGCTCAATAAGGACAAGTGTCGATATTGATCAACAGTCTCATCTATTAAGCGTTGAGTTTCCTCTAGGAGGTCCCCTTTTCCACAGTACAGTATTCTTCATTATCAAACGTCATGATTCAGACGATTATGTCCCACCAGGCGTGCCAAAAGAATGTGTTGACGCAAAATCTCGGTCGGCAGCGCCAACACACTCGAACGCATGGTCCTCAGAGGGGTACAGAGCAAGTCCTGACCTCCTGGACCTTCAGCAAGCGGTGGTGCCGATTCTCAGCGAAATCGACTTCGGGCGTGCCAGTCAATTGACTTGTAATTGACAAGGAGAAGAAAAAGATTTATCAAATCGTGGAACGTGCCGGTTTGGTACCAGACAGTTCCAAATTATATGGCTCTGATATAGCCATTTGTCTTTAGGACATTGACTACAAAGTCAACTCCCATGAGATTGCATGGAAAGTGTTGAAAAAAGATATGAAGCATAACGGCTATGATATATGTAAGATAAATATTTATAATAGATAAACAGCCGATAAACTTTAAAGGTCTTAACAGAAAAGATCTATGTGTACATTTAAACAACATGAAAACAACGTATCGACTAATTGCACGAGCAATTCTATTCATTAACAGTGGGGTGTCTCCATATAGCCATAATAACAAATAGATCGATAAAAAAAGCTTAAACATCAACAGTGGGGTGTCTCCATGCAGCCGTGATGATGGCCAAGCTAGATCACGTCTTATGCCAAGAGTCGATCCAATGATTTCAAGCCATTTAAAACTACACATATATGAGGAAAGCATAACTGTATCGGCTATTTCAGCCGAAACACGGTCCATGAAGCACGAACAAGATCTACCCGTCAAAACCATGATCCAATCTAAAACCAAACACATCTAATCTATCATATATATCAGTGGGGTTTCGGAAATACAGCCGTGATAAACATGCTAGATTAAACCTATTCACTCTTAGATCAGACTGTGGTTTTACCGGATATCTCAAACGCACAACACGTAACAACCAAGATTAACAAAATAGTCGATGAGAGGCTTGTATCGGCTATTTCCTCTGTTATGAGCGTGTAAACCTCAGAATAGCCGACACTAAGCGTCCTTTAAGCTTGGGCTACTTTGTCAATCTTGATTGGGCAAGATGTTGTTTAAACGTAAATAACAAATTAAATCATAAAACAACATCGATAACTTAATGAATCTACTAGCCTGCCAAGCCAGTAGAGCCGATAACTAGTCAAGATCGACTAAAGTAAGAGATTGATCAGAGTCAAGACAGTCTCACAAAAGACGAGCTTAGACCGAAAACTAGCCATGCCATAGCTTAACAAGAGTTTGGTCGATGCCAATGCAGCCTTATTACACGATGGCACAAGCCATTGGTGAAACTTACAAGCAAACCGGAGGTCCGTCGATGCCGATGCAGCCCTACCTGATTGAAGGTCTCGCCGAGATCTACGTTACTCCTACTCCTAGGGTTTGGGCTGAGGGCCGGTGTGTTGATTGGTTGGATTCCCCTACAAAACCCGGGTTTCCAGCTATTTATAACCCGGTTGATTCCTGCCCTAACACGAGTAGATTACAAAAAAGGTAAAAATAAAAGACACTCGAACTTGAACTCCCTGGTCGAGTCCGATACGCTTCCGAAGACCATCGCGTTGGCCCACATAAATCTTTCTGGTTACGCTTGACCACATGAGCTTCTTTAATTTTCTGGCCAATTCTTTCTTTAATAAACCAGTCGTTTGTGCTTACAAAATATTAATCTTCTCGGTCCAAAATCTGGTGTAAACAGAACCCTAGGGGCGTACACGCCCTGGGCGCCCCCAGGTGCCGTCGCCACCGCTAGGTGGAGCGTACTCCACCCGCTTCCCCACCTGCTCCGCCTCCCGATGCCCTCCACGCGTCCCATCACGGCACGGACGACGAGGATCATCGTCCTCACCTCAAAGCCCTAGCCGAGGAGCCCTACAAGAGCAACATCAGCCGCCGCCCTTCCTCTTCTCCCCATCTGCGCCGCCAGCCGTCGTGCCACCTCCTCTCCCTCCCTGTTCCTCCACAGCGCCGTCATGCCCTCTCTGCCTTCTTCACCGGCTCCAGCCGACCGCAAGCTCCGTTGGCCGGCCGAGGACGTGCAGGCGCCACACGCATCCACCATGGCCGTGCTGCACCAAGCACCGGTCATGTCATGCAGAAGTCGTGTCGACCGCACGCGCATCCGTGACCCGGCCCTCCTCTAGCAAAGCTACGGCCAGACATAGCTGCCACAACGCCGGTCGGCCCACGGCGTCGCCGCGCCGCGACGTCGCTTAATGTTCGTGGCCTCGCCTTGGCCAGCTGCGGTGGCCAAGCACGTCGGCGGCCACAGCCTTGCCTGTCGGCCGCGCTCTGACCGCGGCCGTCGAGAAGCTGCTACCCCGCCCGAGCACGCACGCCGGACCAAGAAACCAGAGCTCCAACCTCGTCGTGCTCCTCCTCGACGACGTCATGGCCGCGATGCCATGCCCCCGGGACCACGTCCTCGACGCCGAACGCCATGCCATCAAGCTGCAGCGCCCTCGACCTCCTCCGACCGCGCCAGCCAGCTGCCTCCTCGCTCGTGTCAACGGCATTGGCGCCCTGCATCAAGCCCCCAACACCCCCTGTTGTCCTCGTCGTGACACCGCTCCTGCCGGCCTCACTCGGCGCCTCCTCTCCGAGCCGCCACAACGCTCGGAGCTCCGACCTCGCCGTCCTGCTGCCGCCTCGCCAGAGCCTCCTTTGCGTCATTGGTGAGCACCAATGTCGCAAGCCTTCATCCTTTTTCTTCCCAACCGGTGATCTTGTCTGACACCGGCCATCGTGTCGAGTTTCATACCCCACAGGAAGGGTGTGACCAGGGTGCTCCCCTTCACCGGATCGTTGAACGCTACTACTGCCCTGCTGACCGCCTTCCCCGCCGACTACATCCTCAACGTTGTAGCCTCGCTGCGCTCGGGACCGCACCAACCGGGCCGGCCACATTTCGTCTCTGCTGGTCAAGCTGAACTTCTCTGCCTGGGTCATGTCCCTGCTGGAGTCGTGCCCAGCCGGCAGTGAGCAAGCCAAGACCACACCATGTTGGATACGGCCACTTCATCGACCATGACACCCCTGCTGACCTCACCATCTCCATCGTTAAGGTCGAACCCATGAACTCCTATAGACGCTACCCTCGATGTTAGCGCGACTCTCGTTCAATTGTACATCTTATTCATCCGTACGATCTGTATCTGTCTGAGTCCAGCCTTCGCGTCGGTCTAGTTCGTTATCGCTATGGACATGTGCTACTCCCCGTTGTGGATTTGCGTTAGTCGTCATCGTGTTCGTGTCATTGGTAGTGGACGGTGCCTTCTAGTTGGACCTTTGTTAGTTTTTCTGTGGACCGAGCCTTCGAGCCGGTCGAGGGATCGTCTCTCGCTCGGAAGTGACGATTGTGGGTTCATCCCGCCGTGGTCGTAACGCTGAGCGTAATTCGTTCCTCATAGTCATAGTCGTTGTGCATTTTGTTGGCCCTTAGCGTCATGAGTGTTGGCCTCTGCCCTTAGCCCTAAGACAACGACCATGGAACGACGAGTGCCAACTCATTTGGGTGAAGAAGCTCATGGTCGTGGGATACCTCGCCATGACCATTGGGCTCCACCCATTGAACTCTTTTCTGACCTAGCCACCTCGTATGCTCGCACTGTTTTGACCGTAGCATTCCTCCATCCCTTGCGATGACAACCGCACCGCTACGAGCTGTAGGAATAGCCTGGTGCCGATTTAGTTGCACGGAGGTCCTGGTGCCCTACGAGATGGCTTAGATCAAGCGTCTTATTCTTTGGCTACCTCCCATGTCATGGCATGTCAGTTGAGATAATGCAAGAACCACTCTTCTTTCTTTCTCCTTTTGTTTCGATGCCCACCGATCCAGTAAGGTGTGGGATGAGCCCCTTTTTGTTTCCAGTTGCTCCGATTCCTGTCAAATGCAATGCCGCTGATCGAAGCCTCGTGGAGCCAAGTTCCTCGCTTTTAGTTTGTCTTTTTGCGCGTTGTCGTGTTTGTGTGACAGTCATGCTCTCTTGAACACAATCATGCGATTCCCGCCTACTGCTATGGCGTATGGATCAAAGGAAGGTGGATCACCATTTTACTTTCTTCATTGCTTCTTCACGTTTGAGCCCTCGTATGCTTGTACCTATTTTAGACCATAGCACTCCTAAATCCTCGCAGTGACAACCACACCACGAAAGATCTTAGGAATGTCTGGTGCCATTTAGTGCACATGGGTCGAGGTACCCTACGAGTGGTTTAGATGCTTGTGTTCTTGGTGTGTCGCTTCCTTCAATGCCCGTCTATGCCATGGCTGTGCATAGAAGGAAGTAGACCACTATTGCCTCTCTTTTCTCAATTCATCTCCTCAACTTGATCCTCGTCGATTACAATGGCGTACGGATCGAGAGATACCGGAACTGTTTTCTCTTCTCGATGGTCGTTCTATTCGATTCTGTCCTTAGTCGTGACGAATGGATCAAGATCAGACCCTCATTTTAGTTGGCAAGGGTAAGGTTTATGTTGTGTTCTCAATACCGTGCGAGTCGACTCGATCGACCGTAGGAAACCATATACACCGAGAACATGACATAGACGTGCTTATCCAAGTCATCCTTCCTTCGCCACTTTTGAGCCCGAGGAAAGAGAACCCACTTCGTGAGGGCTAGTATTATTTTGCATGATGATTGCTTAAGTCGAGATCTAGTCTCAACCATTTTACTTGAGCCGTACAGGTTGACTCGATCAGCCCGAGAAGTACGAGTTGTGTTGTGACTTGAGCTTGTGCTTAGCAAGCCTCCGCTCCTACATTTTTTTGAGCCTGAGGATCGAATGTCCTCCGTGAGGGTTGAATCCTTTCTCTATTTTGTGTCCCTAGAATCCTCTGAGTCTAGATGTCGTGTCAGTGTTTGATTACGCTTTGTCTTGTTTGTCGGTCTCGCGAGGTAGTTGCATCAGGAGCAACGTTGGCCCAAACTAAAACCCGCTGGAGGAGACAAGGACTACAGCAGGAATCGAGGAGAACGACTACAAGGACATCGGAGATCTCAGACTAACTACGACTACTTCATAGGTGTCATGGCAGCACCCTCTTTTTAGAGAATCCTATTAGACATTGCAAATATGTAGACTTGCTAGCGCTTTATATTTACTCCTTTGCTAGTTCATTGATGCATGATACTGTTGACATCTCTTAGCATCACTTTAGATAATAGCGCCAGAAATGCAGGTAGACAAATCTAACAACATTACCTTTACGCTAGGTTGTCACCACTAGCAGCGACACTAGAGACGTGGATGGTATTTATGATCTTGCCCTTATAAAATATGAAATGAGATTATCTGCAAGCGCACAGATAAAATACTGTTGTAGCATTTCACCAAGGAAAGAGTTTCCAAGGTATCGTTATTTATAACAGAGCAATGCATATCGTTAGTTACTCGGCAGGAGATAAACATCTACAACTATGACACACACATGTATGATTATGATAAGAGTTCCACTAGCTCTATACTCAACACAAGAATCAATCATGAATGATAAATATGATAAATGTAATAGAACAGAGTAAACCATATAAAAGAGTTCCAACAGGCATTCTCACCCCAAGGTCGGATCGTAGCCAAAACTAGAAAGCGATAGATTAACTTCCTAACATGGTTCTAACTATAGGTCATAGACTACATCAATTAGTGCAATTATGTTTAGCAATCATGGTTAGAATAACTTATATTTATACGCAGGAGACATCACGCATGTGGTGATCAGATCCAGAGTCTATCACCTCCGGGTGACTAGGTCTTACCTGCCCTACATTCGGGGAGTGGACTACAAAGGACTCAACAAGGCTATAATAGTCACCCTCATGATCTACCACTTGCTGGCCCGGAATATAGGGTGCATTCGTAGGTAAACAACGTATAAGCACCACGCTTACACAATGTTGACCACTCACCCCGCGATCGACAGAATGAGCGCTATACGAACAAGAGCATAAACATAAAGATACCCTAGCTATGCTAGACATATAATCAAAGTAGATGATGAACATTATAATTATGAACATGAAATAGTAACAAGTCATGACATGTATCAACTAGAACACAAGTAGAAGATAGATTAGAACACAGAGATGAACTAGAGAGAGGTAATTAGAAGTAGATTAGAGCACAGAGATGAACTAGAGGGATTAGAAGATGAACTAGAACACAATTAGAATGCAAAGATAATGAAATAGAAGACAATTAGACAATTAGAGGAACAATTAGAAGAACAATGTTGATACAAGAGAGAAGACAAGGCTAATTACCTAGCTCCTCCTGACTAGATCCAGAATCCGAGCTTCCCTCGACTCTTCTAATTCTATTCTAGCTACGCCCTTGGATGGTGGAGCTCCTGGTTGTCTAGGCTACCTCTACTCTAAATGATTGAAGACTAAGATTCGATTGGATGTGATGTCTCCAGGAGGGGTCTGGGGTTTCTTATATAGCCCGGATGAACCGCAGCCCTCGGATCGAACCAACGTCGAACACGGTTGAGATAACAAAGTGAGAGGTCGATTAGGTCATGTCGCGCGGAGGAGGTGGCTGCGTGGCGCCATGTGGCCAGGCCGGCCGGCCTAGGGTGAGGTTGACGGCCGGCCTCCCGGCCTGCGCCGCCCTGCCTCTTCCTTCTTTCTTCCTTCTCTCTACCTTCCTTGTTTGTCTTGAGTCCTTGTTCGGTTGGTTTGCACAACGGTGTGGAAGGATTCATGTCGTCTTCTTTCTGTCTGGTCCCTGGATATCTCTGATATTCTGTAGCTGTTGGAATCTTGTCTGTTACACCCCTGATCTTCATATGAATAAGGCTTCTAAAGGGTTCCAGAGTCTTCCTGGTCGTATTCTTCGAGGACTCTTGCTTCGGGACTCCAAATATAGCAAGTGGCATGTCCGTTGCGATCGTCTCGACGAGCTCGTCTCACTGGTGTGCTCTGATTCTTCACTTGAGATACTTTCTTATGATGAAATATTGAATATCCTACAAAACAAGTGGAATCGACACAACTCGTGGAATCGTTAGAATCAAACCCTATAGCTATACTCTTTGGATCATTGCGGGTCATTTATGAGGTTAGTTGACAGTTTAAAATAGGAGTTATCTACAGGTCAACAAGTTCCCCCAAGCTTAACCTTTGCTAGTCCCTTAGCAAACATTTAGATGATGATGGATCAGGAGTTGCTACTATGCTTTCACGCCTCAAAAGTACACAAGTGTTCAAACAAAATTTTCCTCCAAATTAGAATCAATCGTTTCAACTTTCAAACTTACCTCTTACCTTCAACTGTGGTGCTTGTAGCTTTCACTTGGGTCTTGAGCAATTTGAAAAGCAGAACGATCAAGTTAAACCACTATGTCTCAAGTTCTTCGATCTACCTTCATTTGGAGTTTTGTAAAATTTTCAAAATAAAACTCAGAGATTCCTTCATATGATCCTTTCAAGTCGCTCATCTATGGTATTTGTGGATTCTCTCCAAGGCAGTGAATGTTGTGCCTTCTCTCACCCTATAACTAATAAGCTTTTGTGGAGTTCATAGGTGGGAGACAACCTGTACATACTTACATAGCATATATTGCAAAGTCAAATCATGGATCCAGAGAAACTTGGCATACAATCAAATCAAGATGTGCAGTGTGTGGACCTATATGTGGAATGGATGTGTATGGTGGAATAATGATGGTAAACAAATGTCAGGGTGAAAACACAGTGATGATGAAAAATGATGGATGATGGGTGTAGACCTTTGCTCAACTTTACTCCTTGTAGATACTCTCTCTTGTATAACTTCTGCTAGAGACAACATGGGCAATCATCTTTTCTCTTTTTCAGGTGGGTATCGAAATACCCCTAATTCTACTGTCGGACACTTGTTCATTTTTCATTTCTCTTTTCTTCTTTTTTTTAAGATAACTTTTGCATAACCCATGTATCTTTTGCAGCATAATGATTAAAGAGATAATAATGATAACTTGGAGCATTTATGAATGGCAATGAAGGCATAAAAAGGTCATATGGATGAAGGGAAATATTTTTGGTTGTTCACTCCCAGTGTAGAAGTTTAACATTTTTGAGTGAATCTAAATGGAAGGCATGTTGTTGCGTACTCCCAGTGTAGGAGCAGCATATATGGTGGTGCGGATACATGGGTGTATGTCGAGTCTCTGAGTGATGAGTGATTGTCAACTAGGATAATGCGCATGTTCTTTGGCTTGTGTTGTGCAGGTGTCGAGCACGGATACAGTGATCAAAGGCAAGGTGAAGGTCAAGTAGAGACGTGCCGTGCCGATGGACCAAGAGTGGCGAAGGGCGGACGTGAGGCTTGGACTGAGGGACCGGTGGCCTGAGGATCAGCTGTGGTGGCTGACAGCCTGGGACAGCGACGAGCGAAGACTTGCGGGCACGATGTTTGCTTGGGTCGAGGACCTAGGGACACGTGTCGGTGGACGGGGGTGCACGGGCGGTGCATCCCATCTACGGCTCGGTTTGGTGGTTTGAGCCATAGAAAAACCACCGAGTGGACGGTTTCCAGGTTTGGGCCTCAAAACCTGGGTGCTGATGGTTTCCGAGTTTGGGCCACAAAACTCGGGCTGAGGACAGTTTTCCAGGTTTGGGCCCTCAAAACCTAGGTGTTGCGGTTTCTGAGTTTGGGCCACAAAACTCAGGCGATGGTCGGCTGGTTTCCCGGTTTGGGCCTCAAAACCGGGGGTTGGTCGTGAAGGCTAGTTTTCTGGTTTGGGCCTCAAAACCGGGGGCGAAGTCCAGGAAAAGGACGAGCGGAGCGGTGGCGGCACGTGGCAGCAATCGGTGAGGTTGTGTCGAGGCAACGCTACTTGTGCGGGCGTGGCCGTCGGATTACCAACATTTTCGAGTTGGTCCAGAATAACCCTAGGGTTTAGCTGGTTCGCTTTGTAATTAGTTAGGGGTAGAGTGGGAACTAGAATTAAGATAAGTAGAGGGAGACACCCACCTCCATCATATCTCAGCCATTTGCTCTTTGCCTTCTAGGTTTTCCTGCTCTCCCAATCCCCTGCTGTAGCAACTGAGATCCGCAGAGAACCATACCTCTGTGTACTGGAGATTTTGAGGAAGTGAGACCGTAATTTCACTGTTGTAGCGTGTGGTAGCCACACGGTTGCAGATCGATGACTTGATTCACGTTTTGTTCGTGTTCTTCGTTTCTCCGCGATTTTCCCGTCACTCGATCTCCCTCTCTCTACTGCGTCTTTGCGAAATCCGTTTGAATCAACTTGTTCTTTATAGCGAGGAGATCATTTCCACGAAGGAATTCATCTAACTCCTCACGAACAAGTAGATTGGGTTGATTTCGTTTTCGTGGCGCTTTTTCGTTCATACTTCTCCCCTTTCGATTTCCCGGTGTTTTGAGTTGATTTGAGTGGATGATTTCTTGGGGATAGTCTCCTAACTACTTCGTGATCATCTTCTCCAAGTTTGGGAACGTGGGATTGAGTTTTTGATTCGGATTTGGGAGGATTGGTGTGAGTGGCGACCGAAATTGCCCTCTCTGTTCATCGGCGGACAGTCCGCCAGTGCTACCGGACAGTCCATGCGTCAGGGTCGGTCAGACCAGTGGCCTGACTCCGCGCTGTGGGCAAGTGTTTTTTGAACCGCGGATAGTCCGCCGTGGGACTCGCGGACAGTCCGCCGTTGGGACTCGCGGACAGTCCGGGAGTTGCCTAGGCACCGTTCAGAAGCCTTGCTGTTTCTGGTGTTTGGCCGGCGCGACAGTCCGCCAACCCCTCGCGGACAGTCCGCAGTAGGGGCGGATAGTCCGGGACTTCAAGTCCGGACAGTCCGGGAATCGGCTGAAGCCTCCGGTTTAGTACGTTTGCTCTCCCGGCTTCCTCGGTTGGTTTCCGGAGTTCTCGTTTGGCCCTAGAGTTGATCAAGGAACCTCTCTAGGTATCTTTACTACTTGTTAGCATCGGATTTGGGGTTTCTCGACGTAACCTTCCATCTACGTTCGGGACTTAGTTTTTGAGGGTCGAATTTGTCCGCTGCTTTTGCCGATTGGTTTGCTATCACTTTGTGGTGCTCCGCTGTGATCCTAGGGATCATCCACCTTCTTCTTAGGGTCGTGAGCATCATGGTTTCGATCGAAGCTTTTTGTGGTTGATCTGGGACAAAGGCCAAAGTTTCGAGAGAAATTTTGAGCTCCCATCACCCCCTTCCCTCTGGTCGCCTTGCTATTGCATTCTTGGTCCTTCAATTGGTATCGGAGAGGGTAAGGATCTTCCACCTTAGCCAGCTCCAGATCCACCGAAGGTGACATGGATCACGGCGTGGGCAAACCGTTGTTTTTCGATGGGACGAACTATGCGTATTGGAAGATACGCATGTCGGCCTATCTGCAGAGTATGGGTGCTTCCATCTGGGATATTTGCAACTCTGCCGATTACATGGTCTTGGCTGCTCATGTCACTCAGCGTCAGATCGATGAGCACGATGCCAATAGCCAAGCCCGTAAGCTCTTTTCTCATGCTTGAGCATGATGGAGTTTGATCATGTTTCTCACTCGCTACGGCTCGGGAGATTTGGGCATCCCTCATGCGTTTCCATGAGGGAACCTCTCAAGTCAAAACCCGTCTCTACGAGTCGCACAAGCGAGAGTATGAGAACTTTCGACATATGCCTAGCGAGAGCATAGAGAGTTTATTCGCTCGCTTTTAGGTGATTGTCAATAGGATGAGGGCTAACAAGGAGTTGTTGCCTTTCGACGATCATGAGAGAGCTTTGAAGCTTTTGCATACTCTTGATCGGTCGGTATGGGACTCAAAGGTCCAGGCGATCATCGAATCGCCTAACTATGAGACTCTCACATGCGACGAGCTCTTTAGTAAGCTCAAGTCCAGTGAGATCGATGCCATGGCGAGGGCTTCTTATGAAAATCCTTCTGGCCCGTCGATGGCTTTGCTTTCTGGCTCTTCTGCTAACCCCTCTGGAGGCTCTGCTAACCTCTCCAGTGAGATCTGTTTTGCCATTCTTGTAGACATGGGAAGATGGTAGCCGCTCCCCACCATCCAGTGACTCAGGTCATGACCAAGCGCCCTGGAGAGCTTTTGCACATGGACCTTGTTGGTCCGGCTCGGGTGAGCTCGGTTGGGGGGGTGGTGAAGTGGTATGTGCTTGTTGTTGTTGATGATTTCAAGATATTCGTGGGTCTTCTTTTTAGCTGAGAAGACCAAGACTTTCTCCTTTGCTCGCAATCTGATTTTGCGTCTTCAGAATGAGTTCCCTTTGAACTCAATGCGAGCAATTCGGAGTGATAATGGTTCCAAATTCAAGAATTCGGATTTGAGAAGTTTTATAACTCCTTGGGTTTAGAGCATCAGTTTTCTTCTCCTTATACACCGCCACAAAATGGTGTTGTAGAGAGGAAGAATCGGACCCTTGTAGAGATGGCCAGGACGATGCTCGATGAGCATAGGACTCCTAGCGATATTGGGCCGAAGCTATGAGCACTGCATGCTATATCTCCAATCGCATTTTTCTCCGAGCTTTCTTGAAAAAGACTTCTTATGAGTTGCGTTTTGGAAAACTCCCCAAAGTGAGTTATTTAGAGTTTTTGGTTGCCACTGTTTTATACTCAAGAAAGGAAACCTGGACAAATTTGAGTCTCGTTCTTCAGACGGTGTATTTTTGGGTTATGGCACTCACACTCGTGCATATCGTGTACTTAACCTTGATACTAACCGAGTCATGGAGACATCAGATGTCACCTTCGACGAGACCATGGTTTGTCCCTTCTTCTCATTTTGAGCGTGCAGGTGATAATGAGGTTGGCGAGCTCTTTTTGATGATGAGGACGAGGGTGCTGAAGGGATGGATGACCCAGCACCACCTCCACTGCTGAGCCGCAAAGAGCGGCCTCGACTACGACTCACGGCCCCGACCCTTCTTCCTCTACTACATGGGGGCTGTGGGATCCGCCACCTCGAGCGTAGTACTTTTGTACCCGAGGAGGCACCAGCGCTGTTGAGGGGGAAGCTACATCAAGCTCGGGAGGCGCCACGACACATCAGCGCCAATACCGCCTCAGCAGATGATCGGACAGCATCGGGTGAACGTGTCACTCGGTCAAGGTCACAACAAATCTCTCACTTGCTCATTCTGCATTTGTTGCTGATTTTGAACCCCGAGATGTTGGACACGCTTTATCTGATCCGGATTGGGTCAATGCCATGCATGAGGAGTTGGAAAATTTTGAAAGAAATCGGGTTTGGGTTCTTCTTCCACTTCCTCCTGATTGTCATCCTATTGGGACAAAATGGGTTTTCAAAAACAAACAAGGAGAGGATGGCCATGTTGTGAGAAACAAGGCCAGACTAGTAGCCCAGGGGTATAGTCAGAAGGACGGGATACTCTTGGCTTTTGCTGCATCCAAAGGTTTTAAACTTTTTCAAATGGATGTCAAGAGTGCCTTCTTAAACGGCTACATAGAAGAAGAAGTGTATGTGAAACAACCCCCTGGTTTCGAAAATCCCAAGTTTCCAAACCATGTTTTTAAACTTCACAAAGCTTTGCATGGTTTGAAACAAGCCCCTAGAGCCTGGTATGATAGGTTGAAACCTTTTTGCTTGCTAAGGGTTTTAAAATCGGATGTGTGGATAAAACGCTTTTTCTCTTCAAGCAAGGCAATGACACTCTCTTGGTCCAGATTTACGTGGATGATATCATTTTCGGTGGTTCTTCTCACGCTTTGTTTGCCAAGTTTGCAGACACTATGAGCAGGGAGTTTGAGATGAGCTTGATGGGCGAGTTGATGTTTTTCCTTGGGTTGCAAATCAAGCAATCCCGAGAGGGGACATTTGTGCACCAGAGTAAGTATACCAAGGACATTCTGAAGAAGTTCGATATGGGTGAGGCCAAGCCTCTTCCAACACCCATGTCGACCACGACGGCCCTGGATGCGGATGTGGATGGAGAAGCTGTGGACCAGAAGGAGTACCGGAGTATGATCGGGTCGCTGCTGTACCTGACGGCGACATGCCCGGACATCCAGTTCGCTGTGTGTCTTTGCGCGCGATTTCAGTCGTCGCCGCGCACCTCTCACCGTCAGGCAGCCAAGCGCATAATGAGGTACTTATCCTTCACTCCAGAATTGGGATTTGGTATTCTGCTTCCTCCACCCTCTCTCTTTGCGGTTATTCCGATGCCGATTTTGTTGGTTGTCGCATTGATCGCAAGTCCACTTCCGGGACTTGCCAGTTTATTGGTTCTTCTCTTGTTTCATGGTCTTCTCGCAAGCAGTCTAGTGTCGCCCAGTCTACCACGGAGGCTGAGTATGTTGTTGCGGCTAGCTGCTGTTCCCAGTTGCTCTGGATGATGGCCACTTTGCGTGATTTTGGTCTGAGCTTTTCTCGCGTTCCTTTGCTTTGTGACAGCACGAGTGCGATTAGTGTTGACACTTACTAACGTCACTACCAAGAGTAGAGATAAACTCTATCCCCGGCAACGGCGCCAGCAAGCTTGTTGGGTATTTTAAATGCACACAGAATAATCCGCAAGCGCACGGATACCGATGTAGCTTTCACCCGAGAGTATTCCAGGGTATCGATTTCCACGGGAACGCGAAGTGTACTAGAAGAATTAAGAACGTCCAAGAAAAGAATGGTAATGTGGTTAGAGAGGGATATAGGGTTTTCTAAGCGGGTCTATTTAATCAAAGGCTCACTATACTTTACTTACTTCGGAGCAACAGTACCTTTCCGATTCTCGAAAAAGACTGGGAAAAGGGTAATCGGGAGAAGGCTGCCAAAAAGCTCTACGAAAACACCAATCCTAACATGGTGGATTATAACAATCTACAAAGCTGTCACCCCTGTAGCTACCACAACTATCCGGAGGATTGGGCGCAAACTCAGGTAAACCCTAGTCTAGACACCAAGTCTACACTAACGCTTACTACTCTAATCAGATATCATAATTAGAGCACTCAATACGAGCGGATCCAGTAAATAAAATAAAGTAAGAACTGAAATTAAATAGAATACTTAGAAGTAGTAAATGAAGACCTGGAGATTACTTGAAGACGAACCAGATGCTGCACCAATACAATGTCGAGGAAGATCCGACAGATCCGGCTCCTCCTCAGCTCTCTCCTTCTCCTCTCTCTAATCCGATCTCTAATTACAACTAGATGAACTAGACAACTAGAACAAGAAACTAGAACTAGAAGAACTAGAACTAGATCTAGATGAACTAGAAGAGATTGATCTAGAGGACCTCTACTTCTAATTGAAACCCTAGTTTCTGATGTGGAGATGAATAATGAAGATGGAGATGCCTGGAGAGGGGGGTCTGGGGTGCTTATATAGCCTGAGGTGGAGTAGGGGGCAAGGAATCGCCATGTCATCGATCTGCGTCACGTTTATCGGCCACCGTTGGATCAAACCGACTTCGGGGATGGTGGAGATGCATCCTAGGAGGCGGTGGAAGAATGTTCTAGAAGGCGGAGGCGAAACGGGCTCCATGCCCGACCGGTCGGTCTCCATGTGGGACCGGTCGGTCTGGCCCAGTGGGCCCACGTGGTGGCCCGCCTCGTGGTGTCTTCTGGTGTCTTCTAGATCCTTCTTTTGCAGATTTCGATGCGAAATTAATATCTTTTCATCTGGGACTCCGAATATAGCAAATGATATGTCTGTTTCAATCATCTCGACGAGCCCTTCGCAATGGTGCACTCCAATTCATCACTTGAGATACTTTTATATGGTGAAATATTGATGTCCTATAAAATAAGTGAGAGAACTAAAACTTGTGGAACTTGTTAGTTTCAAACCCTACAACTATGCTTTGTAATTCATTTAATGTCATTTCATGCAATAGTTGATGGTTAATTATGAGCATTAGTGAGCATCAACAAGTTCCCCCATGCTTAACCTTTGCTGGTCCCGAGCAAAGCCAATCTCAACAATGGATCAGGAGTTGTTGCAATATCTTCACTTCCAACAAGTACACATGTATTCAAACAAAAGTTCTCATATGGAATAGAAAAAAGTATCATATTATTCATCACGGGGCTTAGTACTTTACCTTGAATCCTGAGTAATTGAAAGATAGAATGATCAAATCAAGCACTATGTCTCTTGTTATGTCACTTCACCATTATCCCGGAGTTTTATGAATTTTTCAGAAAAGATTAAAAACATATGTTGCCAATTAAACAATGGATCCAAAGAGAAAGTTAACCACACCATTGAATCGAGAAGTGCATGTGTACAGAAAAATGGAGTCGGATGCTCTTTTGAATATATCACTCTCTTCTGCTTATCAGAAACACATGGCTATCAGGCTAATTCTACTGACGGGCACATGCCCATTTTTTTTCTCATATTCACTTTTTTCATTTTTTTCGAGGTTCTGGACACTTGTCCCTTTTATTTCCTTGGGATCTTTCTTTTTGAGGTTTCGGACACTTGTCCCTTTTTATTTCCTCGGATTTTTTTCTCTTTTTTTCTTCTTCTTCTTTTTTTTCAATAGCCACATGCTTCCAACAAACTTTTGAGAAGATAGGAATAAATAATCATGAGCATTTATGCGGAGATGGATGAAATGTGTAAGTGATCTCAATTCAATAGTATGATAACTTCTCATAGGGTCAACAAAGCTTAATTTAACTCAATGCATTTTTTAGTCATATTAATATTGGAAACTCTCCGGAACTCTAGTGTTTGTTAGAACAAGATAGTAGTAGCTCAGATCATCACATGTCATATCTATCAGTTACCTAGACTCTAGGTCAAGCATTTACTACCCATACATTTAATTTTATTTTTAAGCATCATTATAATCAGGAGAACTCATGCTTTGAAGGCTAGGTACTTGAAAGAAGTTAGATAGAGCAACTATTCATCATTTCCATGTAAAAGATTAGAGAGTTCTTCTTTTATTATTAACTCTTAAAACAAACTAAGCAAACTTAACACACTATTTATTTAACCTAACACACTTATTATAAATAACTAAGATAGTGAATAAGACATACCTGGATCACGAAGATAACGAGGGTGCGTCTCCCCCAAGCCGGTTCCCTTAATAGCGTTGAGCCTTCATGTGCCCATATATTTTTTTCTTTTTAATTAATGGTGAGCCTTCATGTGCCCACATTTTTTTGTTTGTTTTATATTTTATTTTAGATTTATGTATAGAAAGGAAACTTAAGAGGATAAGGATACTTACCTGGATACACGGGGGTGCTTTCCCCCAAGCTGAATGTTGTCATAGTCGTTCAATCTTGCCATGTAGCGGACTGACGTTGGAAATATGTTTCCTCTATCAGAGCTTTGATTGATGTTGATGGTTGTGGAAACAATGCTCCAACAGTGGATAGAACATCCACTTGCTTGTCAGCTTTTCTTGGTCTTTTAATCCTGTGAAACTCAAATAGACAACGAGACTTGTGGAACAGATTAAGCGTTAGTGGTTGGCCACTTAGGCCTTAGTTGTCTAGAATTTCAGTAAGATCTCTTTTCCAATATTTTTGTATTTTATATTTTTATGATGCAAGAGAAAATGCACAGGATGAATGCATGCATATTTATTTTTATTATATTTTTTTTATGCCACCACGGTGAACATTCGTGTGGGTTTTTACACACCATAGAATTATTCACATGGGGCTTCATAGTTTATGATGTAGTGTAACAAATGCAATATTTTTATTTTCCTTTCTAATGCAATGCAGAAATTAAAATGTTTGTGAATTAAATATGATGATGCAATGATTAAATATGATGATGCAATAAATAACTAAGAATTAAATATGAGAAATATGCAGGAAAATAAATATGAGGATAACTACAAATTTTTTACCTTTTGGCGAAGGTTCCGATATTTAGGTCCGACGAACCGGACCTTCCCTTGGTTCAGACCTCCCAAGGTATGTCAGACGTTTGGAAAGTTGTTATTGATTGTACCTCTGAGGTGCAGACTTTTTCTTCCATACTTTCTTGGTCTGAGTCTTCACTTCCTGTGGTTCACTGTCTTGAGGTTTTTCTTCTTTCTTTTCTGGGACAGTGTTGATAGCTTCTTCTTCGTGATCGGCCTCTCTATTGTTGATAGTTTGTCTTCTTTGGCATTGAGAGCGGCATCTTTCACTTCTGTTCTTCTTAGGTGCTTCATTGGGCATGTAGTTGGTGAAGTTGCATTGTGCCTTTTCTCCAGGAAAGTGAAAAATGGATTTCCTCTTGTAGATGATTGTACTTGTAGCGTAGAGGAATGGTCTTCCTTGGATGAGGTGGACATCATCGTCTTCTCATGTCGAGGATCAAGAAGTCTGTGGGGACTTCATGGCCTCTAATTCTGACTACGACGTCTTCCACCATTCCTTCTTGTTTATACCTCTTGATATGGTGTCACTCATGTTATTTGTTCGTCCAGTAGTTTGAAATGAAGCGTTAATTGTGGACGCTGGCAGCATCATGCTCAGTGTGCATGTTCTTGTAGATCTAGGACCTTCACTCTGTAGAATTAGGGAGTGACAAACTTCGCCATGTTTGCTTAAGAGTGTGTCCTGCTCATAAAGACAAGGTAGAGATCAAGTGCATGGGCTCTGTTGGTGGAAAAACACCAACAGAACCAAAAGTTTTGTTTATTCCCCTCTAACTTTGGCACATTGCATAAGACAAACTTGTTGTTTATGTGTCCTCTTCAATCTTAACATGAGTGATAGGATCAGAGGATGAGCATGAAAGTAGCATCTTGAAATATTTAACAGATCAGATTGTTTAACCCAAGGAAGGATAATCTATGCATAATGTGTCGATATTTTCATGATTGTGATATATCATCTTCAAAGGTTAGATGCATAACATTTTAGCTCATTGGTTAAGAGAGTAAAGCTAGGAACAAAGAGTAAAGAACTGAACATGTTGAGTTGATTAGGTTGGATCAATTAATGTGCTACTAAAACATGTTTGGTTCTTATTTATGCACATACCAGAATTAAGGAGAAGCTTTTAAAGTGATGGTCACATACCTTGAGATGTTACCTTTATCATTGAAGAGTGATGTGGCGAACCACCTTGTGGAAGCTTCTCTTGTCTGGCTGGTTGTTCTTCATGAATAGCTTGTCTTCTCTTGCTTATCTCATAGTGAACCTGAGTGATGGGAGCTTGAGAGGAGGAAGGTATAGTAGAATCATCTTTAGAGGGATCAACCTTCCTTCTCTGTGTGTCAACCTATCAGTGAAGATGTGTTGTTCCTCCCACGATGGTCTTTATCTTCTTGTGACCCAGCTCAGACTTGTTCACCTACTTTCATGGAGTGAGTGCTTTGATTGTAGATATTGTTTTGTGGCACTCATCTTTTGTCTTGTTCCATGGATCACATTTCTCCATGATCAGTGAGTTGTGTCTCCCTTGCGCAAGTTGTTGAAGTTCATGTGTCTCTTCATCTCCAGTGTGAGTTCATCTCAGGACTTTCCCATAATTGATATTGAATTTTTTTTCTGCAGGGGTTAGTCCAACAAAATATCCAGCATCCACTATAGTATACTATGGCTCAAAAAAATCAACCTAGACACCACGTCTAATTTGATCTAGGAAGGCATTTTAAGCTAAGCACCATACTTAATTTAAAAGCCTTTAGAGGTAAAATCAGGACACCTTTTACTCAAGAATCAAACCAGACACCATGTCTTACTTTAATTCATGAAAACAGCTTAAACTAAGCACCATGCCTAATTTAAAAGGTGTATGAGAATACTTCAAAACCAAAGCATATACTATAGCAAATGAAGGTAGCATTAAAGCATTAAAGAGATTTACTCAAATGGTGATGAGAGAGCATGATTAGTGTATAGCTCATGAGCATGTCTTAAAGGTAGGGACAACTAACATAGCAACATGACAAGAGTTGTTCTTATGTATCCCCAAGCTTGTGTTTGTCGTTCCTTCGAACTTTTCGCTACAGACCTGCAAAGGTTAGTGACAAGAATACCCGAAGGAATATTTTAACAATTATATCCTTATGCTCATTACACAAAGGCAGTGTAGCAGGAGAGTGAACACTGATCTAAAAAGTGCTTGTTTTAGGACACTGAGCTTGCCTTTGGGAAACCTTCAGAATGAGATTTGGTGAAGTGGTTTCCCCTCCAACACCAACTTAAGAGCACTACGAGATCTACAAAATTTGTGATAAACATATGCATCGACAACCACCCCCTTTTGAAGTTTTTGTAAACAGAAAGTGTGAGGGGGTTGAAAATCTCGAGTGTGGCAATGTTAGACACACCAATTGAATCAGGAGATGTTTCATATGAGCATGGATTTAAGAGGTGTTTATGATGTAGCTTCCATGCTCTTTGATTTCATCTTCCTCGATTTCAGAGAAGAACACCGAAGGATAGGGTTCATCATTTTCTAAAGTGTGGGGTTTTCTCTATGGGAGGTTCTATGACAACCAAATTATTAGAAGGATTTGAAGGAATTTCAAATTTGGTTGGGTGTTTCTCCTCGTGTTGGTCGGGGTTGAGCTCGACTTCTTCTGGGAATTCATCAAAAATGCTAGTGTAAGGAGTGTTTTCATGGATTTTATTTAGGATGTCTCCTCCTTCACTAACAAGTTTATGTGAGAATGATCCTCCAGAAGCTAAATCGAGATGTAGAGCACCTTCCTTGTTAAGACCACAATAAAAGTAAAAGTGTAGCACATGGTCTGGCAAGGAAAGGTTTGGGCTAGAATTGGTAAGGTGTTTGAACCTAGCCCAAGCTGCTCCTAGCGTCTCCTTCTCTTTTTGTTTGAATGTAAGAATTTCGATTCTAAGATCAGAGATTCGAAAAAGAGAGTAGAAGAAAGACAAAAGTTGTCTCGAAGTTTATCCCAATTTCCATTTATGCCCCTTACGGAATGATCATACCATTTTCTCGCTCTTCCAAAAGGGAGAACGGGAATAGTTTCCATTTTATGATCTCTTGTGACATGCCAGCTATAGTCTGACAAGAACACAACTCCTCAAATTGCCTAAGGTAAGTGTATGGATCTTCGTCTTCTGATCCAGAGAAGGATTTCTCCCGAACCATGGCTATAAGAGCAGGGCGAAGCTCATAGCCATCTATAAGAATGGGGTGTGATGATGGTGGAGGCTCCAACAAGTCACCCTTTGGAGCAAAGAATTTTAAGATAGGAGTGAAATCCATGTGGTAAGAAGTGTGGTGGTGAGGTAAAGGTGGTGATAAGAAAACGATGGTAAAAGAAAAGAAACACGGACGATCCTGGTTCGATTCTAGAACAGCTACCGTTCCCGGCAACGGCGCCAGAAAGCTTGTTGACACTTACTAACGTCACTACCAAGAGTAGAGATAAACTCTGTCCCCGGCAACGGCGCCAGAAAGCTTGTTGGGTATTTTAAACGCACAGAGAATAATCCGCAAGCGCACGGATACCGATGTAGCTTTCACCCGAGAGTATTCCAGGGTATCGATTTCCACGGGGAACGCGAAGTGTACTAGAAGAATTAAGAACGTCCAAGAAAAGAATGGTAATGTGGTTAGAGAGGGATATAGGGTTTTCTAAGCGGGTCTATTTAATCAAAGGCTCACTATACTTCTTACTTCGGAGCAACAGTACCTTTCCGATTCTCGAAAAAGACTGGGAAAAGGGTAATCGGGAGAAGGCTGCCAAAAAGCTCTACGAAAACCCAATCCTAATGTGTGGATTATAACAATCTACAAAGCTGTCACCCCTGTAGCTACCACAACTATCCGGAGGATTGGCGCAAACTCAGGTAAACCCTAGTCTAGACACCAAGTCTACACACTAACGCTTACTACTCTAATCAGATATCATAATTAGAGCACTCAATACGAGCGGAGATCCAGTAAATAAAATAAAGTAAGAACTGAAATTAAATAGAATACTTAGAAATAGTAAATGAAGAACCTGGAGATTACTTGAAGACGAACCAGATGCTGCACCAATACAATGTCGAGGAAGATCCGACAGATCCGGCTCCTCCTCAGCTCTCTCCTTCTCCTCTCTCTAATCCGATCTCTAATTACAACTAGATGAACTAGACAACTAGAACAAGAACTAGAACTAGAAGAACTAGAACTAGATCTAGATGAACTAGAAGAGATTGATCTAGAGGGACCTCTACTTCTAATTGAAACCCTAGTTTCTGATGTGGAGATGAATAATGAAGATGGAGATGCCTGGAGAGGGGGGTCTGGGTTTGCTTATATAGCCTGAGGTGGAGTAGGGGCAAGGAATCGCCATGTCATCGATCTGCGTCACGTTTATCGGCCACCGTTGGATCAAACCGACTTCGGGGATGGTGGAGATGCATCCTAGGAGGCGGTGGAAGAATGTTCTAGAAGGCGGAGGCGAAACGGGCTCCGTGGCCGACCGGTCGGTCTCCATGTGGGACCGGTCGGTCTGGCCCAGTGGGCCCACGTGGTGGCCCGCCTCGTGGTGTCTTCTGGTGTCTTCTAGATCCTTCTTTTGCAGATTTCGATGCGAAATTAATATCTTTTCATCTGGGACTCCGAATATAGCAAATGATATGTCCGTTTCGATCGTCTCGACGAGCCCTTCGCAATGGTGCACTCCAATTCATCACTTGAGATACTTTTATATGGTGAAATATTGATGTCCTATAAAATAAGTGAGAGCACCAAAACTTGTGGAACTTGTTAGTTTCAAACCCTACAACTATGCTTTGTAATTCATTTAATGTCATTTCATACAATAGTTGATGGTTAATTATGAGCATTAGTGAGCGTCAACAATTAGCGTTGCTAAGAACCCCGTGCTGCACTCTAAGACCAACACATTGATTTGCGCTTTCATTTTCTGTGAGACCACTATGAGAAAGGTGATATCGACCTTCGTCATGTCGATACTCATCATCAGTTGGCTGATATTTTCACCAAGCCTTTGGACCAATCAACTTTTGCTAGGTTGAGAGGTGAGCTTGGTGTGTGTTTCCCCTTTTAGTTGGGGGAAGCATTTTGGTTCGTGTATTATAGACTGACTCTTTTCTCTTTTGGTTTCATCATGCATCTTTGCATGTCATTTTGCATATTTATATTCAGAGCTTCATTAATATAATCCTTAGAATGCGACTATGCTCGGTTTAGTGTATGCTACGATGTTATTTACTGATGTTTATAGCTTATGCTCTTTCTGATCACTGATACATGTTGTGAGCTGGGCTATTTTATGATGGTGAATTTGCTTAATGAACATAAAACTTTTAAATGTTCACCATTGATATGCAACTAGCATGTGTAGAATGTGTTGAAATCACTTGTGCTATTCATTTATGCTAGGTTGCTATGTCTCTAGTTCTGAGTCATTCACTTGCTTGGTCTGTTCATATTCTGTTTTCAATTTGAACCAAGTTAAGTGAATTGGAAGATCGAGATGGGATTGCTTGTCAGCACATCACAGTTTCGAGACTGTTTCTCATTGCACTTTGAGTTAAACTTGAGTTGTGTAGTGTATGACCGAAACTGTTGCTTTAAGCTTCTAATTGCTTCTGCATAGGCTTCGCACAGTTGAAAAGTTAGGAAATGACAAGCTTTCAACCTCTCGCAATCATATGCTGAAATTTGAACTTGTGTAATTTAACCGCTGCAACTCCGATAAAACTTGAATACACAAGTCTATGTTTCATTCTATAGCATGATGATTGAACCTAGCTAGGGGTAGTTCACCTTGTATACATGTTTAGCACTTGTTTGACTTCCTGTCTATACATGATTAGTGCTATTTTGATGGTGAATACCTTTTTGGCCAAAAACTGCTCACTTTGCTCACATGTTCATATTTCGTCCTTGGTGATCATTTGAGCCTTTGCTCGCATGTTATGCTTATTGATTGAGTCATCGGATCAACATTTTTGACAAGCATCTTCATATTCTATCGACTATATTCCTGAAGCTGCTAACTTGCATTCTGACTCATATGCATTTGGAGGGAGAGTTCTTCTGTCAAAGAGGAGAAATCTGTTTTGATGGTGCATTTTCAACTAAGGGGAGATCATGTGTGCTCTCTGTGTTCGATTTGCTTTCCAAGTTGAATTTAAGGGGAGACTTCCTAGTTGTGTGCACTATTGGAGGGGGAGCTTCAGTTGGAGTTGGCTCGGATTTTGAGGTTGTTTGAATCTCCCAACTGGTTCGGAGCTTTTCTGCTAGTTGTGTTGAGCCTTTGTGCCTCTGTCTTGAGGGACTAGCATTTTGGCTTTGTTGTCCAATTGGTTCGGAGCAGTTTTGGTAGCTAGTTGTGTTGAGCCTTTGCCTCTTTTTGATGGACTAGCAACCTTGTCTTTATGCTCTTCAGTTGGTATCGAGCTTTCTCGCTAGCGGTGTTGAGCCTGTTCTACCTCTTCTTGAGGGCTAGCTTTGCTTTGCTTGGTTGCGTCGAGCCGTTGTTCATGTCTTTGGGAACCAAGTTGTGTTGCTCTTTCCACTTGACCTTCTTCGGCTTTGATATGCTTTTGGGTCATTTTGTCGAATTCTCTCTTCTTCTTCCTCCCTTCCTCTGTTCCATTATGATTTGTGTTGGTAGTTGACAATTCACTCATCAAGGGGGACATTGCGGATACATGGGTGTATGCCGAGTCTCTGAGTGATGAGTAATTGTCAACTAGGATAATGCGCATGTTCTTTGGCTTGTGTTGTGCAGGTGTCGAGCACGGATACAGTGATCAAAGGCAAGGTGAAGGTCACGTAGAGACGTGCCGTGCCGATGGACCGAGAGTGGCGAAGGGCGGACGTGAGGCTTGGACTGAGGGACCGGTGGCCTGAGGATCAGCTGTGGTGGCTGACAGCCTGGATAGCGACGAGCGAAGACTTGCGGGCACGGTGTTGCTTGGGTCGGGTCGAGACCTAGGGACACGTGTCGGTGGACGGGGTGCACAGGCGGTGCATCCCATCTACGGCTCGGTTTGGTGTGGTGAGCCACAGAAAAACCACTGAGTGGACGGATTCTAGGTTTGGGCCTCAAAACCTGGGCGCTGATGGTTTTCCGAGTTTGGGCCACAAAACTCGGGCTGAGGACGGTTTCCAGGTTTGGGCCTCAAAACCTGGGTGCTGCGGGTTTCTGAGTTTGGGCCACAAAACTCAGGCGATGGTCGGCTGGTTTCCCGGTTTGGGCCTCAAAACCGGGGGTTGGTCGTGAAGGCTGGTTTCTCGGTTTGGGCCTCAAAACCGGGGGCGAAGTCCAGGAAAAGGACGAGCAGAGCGGTGGTGGCACGTGGCGGCAATCGGTGAGGTTGCGTCGAGGCAACGCTACCAGTTGTGCGGCGTGGCCGTCGGATTACTAGCATCTTCGAGTTGGTCCAGAATAACCCTAGGGTTTAGCTGGTTCGCTCTGTAATTAGTTAGGGGTAGAGTGGGAACTAGAATTAGGATAAGTAGGGGAGACACCCACCTCCCATCATATCTCAGTCATTTGCTCTTTGCCTTCTAGGTTTTCCTGCTCTCTCCCAATCCCCTGTTGTAGCAACTGAGATCCGTAGAGAACCATACCTCTGTGTACTGGAGATTTTGAGGAAGTGAGACCGTAATCTCACTGTTGTAGCGTGTGGTAGCCACACGGTTGCAGATCGATGACTTGATTTGCGTTTTGTTCATGTTCTTCGCGTTCTTTCGTTTCTCCACGATTTTCCCGTCACTCGATCTCCCTCTCTACTACGTCTTTGCGAAATCCGTTTGAATCAACTTGTTCTTTATAGTGAGAGGATCATTTCCACCGAAGGAATTCATCTAACTCCTCACGAACAAGTAGATCGGGTTGATTTTATTTTCGTGGCGCTTTTTGTTCATACTTCTCCCCTTTCGATTTCCCGGTGTTTGAGTTTATTTGAGCGGATGATTTCATACGGATAGTCCCTCCTAACTACCTCGTGATCATCTTCTCCTCCAAGTTTGGGAACGTGGGATTGAGTTTTGATTCGGATTTGGGAGGATTCGTGTGAGTGGCGACCGAAATCGCCCTCTCTGTTCATCCGCGGACAGTCCACCCACTGCTACCGCGGACAGTCCGCGGGTCAGGGTCGGTCATACCAGTGGCCTGACTCCGCGCTGTTGGGCAAGTGTTTTTTTGAACCGCGGACATCCGCCGTTGGGACTCGCGGACAGTCCGAGAGTTGCCTAGGGACTGTTCAGCAGCCTTGCTGTTTCTGGTGTTTGGCCGGCGGACAGTCCGCCAACCCCTCGCGGACAGTCCGCAGTAGGGGCGGACAGTCCAGGACTTCAAGTCCGGACAGTCCGGGAATCGGCTGAAGCCTCCGGTTTAGTACGTTTGCTCTCTCCCGGCTTCCTCGGTTGGTTTCCGGAGTTCTCGTTTGGCCCTAGAGTATCAAGGAACCTCTCAAGGTATCTTTGCTACTTGTTAGCATCAGTATTTGGGGATTTCTCGACGTAGCCTTCATCTACGTTCGGGACTTGGTTTTTGAGGGTCGAATTTGTTCCGGTGCTTTTGCCGATTGGTTTGCTATCGCTTTGTGGTGCTCTGCTGTGATCCTAGGATCATCCACCCTCTTCCAAGGGTCATGAGCATCACTGTTTCGATCGAAGCTTTTGGGGTTGATCTGTGGGACAAAGGCCAAAGTTTCGAGAGAAATTTTTGAGCTCCCATTCACCCCCCCCTCTGGTCGCCTTGCTATTGCATTCTCGGTCCTTCAGGTGGTGTGTACGTGATCTTGATTTGAACTGTATGACGAGTCTCTAAGAGTCAACACGATTTGACAATACTCAATGCATATGCAAGCAGTAAATATGAAAAGTGGACTTCCTAGTCTAACAGGCATGTATATCAGGTTGTGGTAGGAATTTCAAACACTCATCATAGAGGATCTCATCATGTAACATTTTAAGTTTTCAAATGATAGTCTCCAGAACTCTAGTATCACTAGGAACAAGATAAATAGCAGTTCAACTTTTCATATACTCATCAAACACCTAGACTTAGGTCAAAACTTTTACAACCCACAAGTCTCAGATTCAAAGTAAATTTTTATGTTATAACAATCTCATCCAAAACTCGGGAAATTCAAGACTGAACACTAGGCACTTGAAAAGAATTAACGGCAGAGCAACTATTCATCATTTCCATTCAAATTAATTTTATTATCCTAGAGCTCAATTATTTCAGGGCAAACTTTTATTCTAGATCATCATTGTTCTTTTTATTGACTCTAATAAAACACACACACTCTAAGATATAATATATAAGACTAATAATATAAAGGCTAATAATAATAATTATAGTAATAGTAGTGATAATAATAAGAGTAATAATAATAATGACATACCTTAATAGCGAGAATAACGGAGGTGCGTCTCCCCCAAGCTAATCCCTTCGATAGCGTCGAGTCTTCATGTGCCCGAATATTTTTGTTCTTTTTCTTTTTAAGAGTGAGCCTTCATGTGTTCACATATTTTTGGTGTTTTTTTAAGAGTGAGCCTTCATGTGCTCACATATTTTTGATGTTTTCTGTTTTTATAAAATTCAAATATATATATATATATATATATTACCTCGGATAACGGGGGAGCCTTTTCCCCCAAAGTCAGATGCTTTCGTGTTCGTTCTCTTGGTAGCGTCGATGTACTTCACTCCTCTGGTCCTTAATGGAAAGTTGTTTGTTTCGTCTCTCCAGAGTGGATGAAGTTATCTGGCCTTCTCATTGATTCCTGCTAAACTCAAATAGACAACAAAGCTCGTGAAATTAATTAAGCGTTAGTGGTAAAACCATTTATGTCTTCCCGAGCCTTATAGATGTTTAAGCAAGTATGATTCAACAATAGTTTAATACTTATTTTTGATTTTCTATTTTTATATACAGATGCAAAAAAGTAAGAAACATTTATTTTTTTGTGCCTCCACAGTAAACAGTTGAATTATTCACTGGGGCTTAAAGAGTTTTTATTATATGTTTTTTAAATGCAATGTGATAATGCAATATGATATGATTATTTTATTTTCTTTTTCTAATGCAATGCAAAAAAATTAAAATGTTGATGAAAATATTAAATATGATGATGTAGTAAATGACTAAGAATTAAATATGATAAATATGCAGAAAAGTAAATATGAGGATAACTACTGATTTTACCTTTTAGCGAAGGTTCGGATATTTACGTTCGACGAACCGAACATTCCCTTGGTTCAGACCTCCCAAGGTGTGTCAGACGTTTGAAAAGTTATTTTTGGTTGTTCCTCTTTAGGCGCTATCTTTTTATTCCATACTTTCTTGGTCTGAGTCTTAACTTCTTGCTGTTCACTGTCTTGAGGTGTCTCTTCTTCTTTCTTCTCTGGGATAGTGTCACCAGCTTCTTCTTTGTGATTGGCCTCTCCATCCTTGATGGCTTGTCTTCTTTGGCGTTGATAGCGGTGTCTTTCACTTCTACTCTTCTTAGGTTCTTCATTAGGTACGTAGTTGATGAAGTAGCATCGTACCTTCTCTCCAGGAAAGTGAAAATGGATCTCCCCTTGCTTCATGTAGATGATTGCACTCGTAGTGTACAGGAACGGTCTTCCTAGGATGAGGTGGACATCATCGTCTTCTCCCATGTCGAGAACCAAGAAGTCTGTGGTGACTTCATGACCTATAATTTTGACTAAGACGTCTTCCACCCTTCTTTCCAGAAATCGGAATGTTTGGTCTGCTAGCTGTATCTGCAAGTATGTTTGTTCCAGTGGTGCATCATGAATAAATATTTATATGTTACCGTAGACATGATGTTGACACTTGATCCGATGTCACAGAATGTGTTGTAGAAGGTACTCTCCTTGATCATGGAGTCAATGGTAGGTACTCCTACAGCTTCTCAAGGCATAGTTGAGGTTGAGTGGTGTCTTTTGGTGGCTCAACAGTGTTGACCATCCATACTGGTTCTTGCTCTTGTGGCTTCATCTTGTTCCTCATCCTTCTATTGTTGTTCTTCTTCTTCGGGGTAGCAGGTGCATCCTCGTACTCATATGATGTCTGTGGGTGTACACGAGTCTTGAGTGTGCAATTCTTGAAACTGAACCTCTCCTTCCTATTGTTGATCGTGAAGCTGATCTTGGCGCTTTCGGTGTAGATGATGGCTTTAGCTGTACTTAGGAATGGTCTTCCCAAGATGATGGGTGCTCTTTCATCTCCTCCAGTTTCCACAATCACAAAATCTACTAGGACATAAGAGTGTCCAACTTGTACTTGAACATCTTCAAAGATTCCCTTGGGGTAGCAAAGTGTCTAATCTGCAAGCTGCAAACACATGGTTGTGTACAACAATGGTTGACCATTAATTTTCTCATAGATTACCTTAGGCATAATGTTGACACTTGCTCCAAGATCACAGACAGCTTCGTCAAAGGTATGGGGTCCAATGGTGATCGGGATTGAAAGGATCAAGATGCCCAAGAGGGGGTGAATTGGGCTTTTCTAAACTTTTTTGCAATAATTAAATCCTAACGAGCCCAATTAACCACTTGTGCCTAGAAGTGTGTTTCTCTAGAACCAACCGCACAAAAGATCAACACTATGTCATTTTTACTCTACCATGGCATTCAACTACGGATGAACAAAAGTAAATGGCGGAATTGAATTGCTCAAAGGTAAATGCGTAAGTAAAGAGAGTAGAGATGACACGACGATCTTTTTCCCGAGGTATCGAGGTGTGGCACACCCCCCTAGTCCTGTTGGAGCACCCGTGCAAGGGTATCGCTCCCCCTTGATCCGTGCAAGGATCAAGTGCTCACTATGAGCTGATTCTTCGCCACTCCGGCCTGGTGAATCGCTCAATACCGGACACAACATGGCTTGGGTCATCCACAATGCCTCCGGATGATCACCAAGCTCTTCGATCACCACCAAGCCGTCTAGGTGATGCCGATCACAAGAGTAACAAGCAAGAACTCTCACTTGACCAACGCAAAGCTAATGAGATGGGTGGATGCACACTTGCTACTCTCTCTTCACTAATGAGGTGTTTGATCACTCAATTATCAAATCTCTCAACTCACTAGGCCTCTTGCACTCACTTGCAATCACAATGTGTTTGGCAACCTTTCAAATGAGCAAGAGAGACAGCATGAATGAGGGGAAGGCATATTTATACCCCCCGCAACTCAAAACATGCACGAAGGGGTAAGTCCAGCCAGTTACAACACTGACCGGACGCCCTGTCAGGGTGACCGGACGCGTCCGATCAGTGCCCAACGCTAGCATACGCCAGCACTAACACATGTACGAAGTGTTGATCGACGCTCCCATGCGTCCGATCCCAGATCGGACGCGTCCGATCGCATTTTTTTTCTCTCTGGAACCTCTCTGAGTTGGATCGGACTCACCCCACTGGTGCGTCCGATCGCTCACTGTGGATGAGTCCGGTCACAACCAAAAATATTCACAGTGAACTGCTCATGACCGGACGCATACCCTAGCGTCCGATCAGAGGAGCACCAGAGTCCGGTCGCAGTTTGAAGTCCAAAACGACTTCGGTTTGACGCTCCCTTCACGAACTTTCTTCCTTATGATCTTAGGGACCTTCTAAGCTACCAAGGGCTTTGGTTAACAAGTGTGCACCACACCTAACTCAAAAGTCTCACCTAGGTCAAGCTACCCATTCAAACTCCCCTTAATAGTACAGCCAAAGATAAAACAAAGACCTATGCTACTCTAAGTGTCCTCCAAACACCATATGACACTTAGAACTAGCCTGTCACCGTCTTCGTTGTTCACCCTTTGAAAACCGAACGAATTCCATCATCAAGGGACATGAATACCATAGTGCCCACACGATCATCATTACCATGACCTACTCAACTATTTCTGCAAAACACATGTTAGTCATAGTAATTTACCATTGTCATCCAATCACCGAAACCCACTAGGGGCCTAGATGCTCACAATCTCCCCCTTTTTGGTGATTGATGACAACCTCAAGTATGTTTGAAAGAGAGGTGAGGTTTTCAATTACTTGGTTATATAAGCATGTGACACTAAGATCAAAAGGGTTAGGCATGCTTATACTACAAACCAAGTCCACATAAGTACTCAACATATAAGAATTAGCACTAGTACTTATGAACAAGCTCATTTATCGGAGAATAAGTGGCGGAAGCAAAGTAAATGAGCATAACCAAGTGACATGTAATATATAATGAGTGAAGCATAACATGTCACAACCAAAAGACATACGCATATCGTACAAGTGCCATAAGATAAACATGTATGCATATGAGTGCAAGGATCCCACAAAAGAACCGAGACCCTCTCACAAGCTCCCCTAAGTCTAACATACGCTCTCTCCCCCTTTGGCATCAAGGACCAAAACATAAGGGTCTGAAGGTGGGACGGGAGCAGACGAGTCGGGCGTCGAGGTACCCGGGATAGCCTCAAACTGAGCAAGTAGAGCCTTCCCGTCGGACGATGAACTATGAGTTGGCTGACCCTCAGACACTGGACGTGGTGGCGAAGCAGTCTGGGTCGACTCAACAGTCTCTAGTGCGACCTCGGGCTCGGGAACCTCTGGCTATGGGAGCTCTGGCTCTGGAGAAGGGTCCACTATCGCTGTCGCTGCCACTGACACAGTCAAAGAGGCCTCAGGTGCTGAATTGACTGGCAAAGTCTGGCTCTGAGAGACTGGTGGCTCGGACAACGCTACTGAGGAAGGAAGAGTCTCTGTAGTACCAGTAGCGGAGGGCAGGAGCTGGAGCGGAAGTCATCGGCAAGTGAAACTCTGGAGGTGTAGGCTGGCCGGTGAGCTCGCTGAACGTAGCCTAGAGGTCACTACAACAGACTCCGTCTGAGTAGGAATGAAGCCCGAGTGGAGCGGCGTGAACCCCGGCAGCTGCCCTGGCACAGGTGAGGAGAACCACTGAGGGTACTGTGGGAAGGGTGAGACGACGACGAAGGAACTATGGAGTAGTACGAGGTCAACGGTCTAGGCGCTGCTGCTGCTGAACTGAGGTGGCTACGGTAACTGTGGAATGGCTGCCATCCTCTCATGACGGCTAGAGTCTAAGTCTGAAGCTCGATCATCTGCGCTGGAGAGCGTCCTGGCACTCCTGAGCCTGAGCTGCCCACTGCTGTGCCTCTGCAAGTCAAGCCTGCTCGTGAGCCTGACGGCACTGCTCCTCAACCTGACACTGAACCTCCTCACTAAAGGCGCGACTGCTGCTCTCCATCCGGAGAGTATAGCAAGAAGAGCTGGGTCGGAGCCAGCCATATAGGACGAGGAGGCCTCTGAGTCGTGTGCTACTGGACGCATCCTTGGAAGAGGAGCGTAGTCGTCATCAAGAGCTGTCAGTGGGGATCTCTGGAAGATCAGGGTCGTCGGCCTCGGCCTCAAGACCTGCTACCTCTGCCTCTGCGCTGATGAACGCCTCGTCCTGCTCTGCCTCTATCTTGTGACCACTGGTCGCTGTCGCTGCTACCTGGGACGAGTGTCTGGAATGACCCCCATGATCTGGCGAGTGTCGTACCGGGGAACCTTAGTCAGAGAGTGTGTAAGCTTGGTAAGCAGGGCCGGAATCACTTCCTCAGAATGACACAATCCAATGAGCATATGGAAGCTCCCGGTGACCCTTGAACCCTCTGCAAGTGTGTCCTCCATCTCTGAAATGATCACATCCCAAATATCGAACTGTAGCTGGGAGACCAGGTGGTTGAACAAGCCAAAGCTGAAGTCGTGTCAATCCCTCTTTGTAGCCTGTCTGAGGTAGAATAGTGCGCCTCATAACCTCGTTCACGAGATGGGCCATCGACGTCAAGTCACAAGGACGCCGGTTGGACCCCTCTCCGACGGCTCTCAGAACAAGCTCGAATGAGATCTGCTGGTGGAATCTCCCGACATGAGACGTCGTGGTGGCTCTGTATCGCCGTAGCACAAAGTGTGAATCCGTGTCTCGTGTGTCGTCAACACGAGGTACTCTCTGGCCCTGGCGCTGTAAAGCCTGTACAGACGACCCTGAAAGCAAGTGCAAGAACCGTTGATCTGGGGAGATCCACAGGGACCGCGTAGAACTGACGCACCCCCAATCCTCGACGTACTGACCACTTCGTCCAAGTAGATCTGCCAAGCCGGGCAGGTAAGTGAGCATAGACGAATGGCTCGCCTCTAACTGCAATGATGTCCTCCAGTGGACAAACACGGTGTGGCCTGATGTGAACACCACTATTGAAAAATGTTGTGTAAAAGTCCTCCTGAAGCACTGTGTAGAATCCCTCGAAGGCCTGAGGGTGCCTAGCTGCTGGGAACCACTCCCTCGTACGGGATGAGCTGAAGAGCCTGCATCTGACGTGCTGTCGTGGTCTTGCAGGTCCAAGTGCTCCACAGGCGGGGGTGTCTGTGGGCCTCGAAGGGGGTCGACCACCTGTCCTCTGTCCCTCAGGTCTAGGAGACACCTGAGTGCGAGTACGGGTGGACCTGCATACCGGCTGCTGAGCTGGCTGCTCCTTTGTCGGACCTCTGCCTGGGTCTTTGTGGCTTCACTAGACTCTGGAGCTGAAGCACAGGCTGAAGCTGCGGCTGCCGCTGAAGCTGCCTCTGACGAGAAGCGGAAGTCGGGGGGAAGGACCTCGGCAGGGTCATCAATGAGTACTGCTGGCTTGAACATGGAGCACTCCCCTCGTCTGAAGCAAGGCCTGTTACTACTGCTGCTCTGTAAGCTGATCGCGAATCCGCAATCCGCTCAACTAACCACCCTACTCTGCTCTCTCGGCTGCTCCTGCCACTGCCAAGCCATCTCGGAATCACGATCTAATATCTTGACGCTTCTTGGTCACGAGCTTCTGCTTCCCCCTTCACCTTGCCACTAGAATGAGGGCGAGGGAGGAGGATCTCCCAGGACCTCCACCAACATTCTTGCAGCGTGCCATCGCTACAGAAAAGAACCACTGCAAGCTGAGAACCCTGCCACTGGACAAGTCCCACTGTCAATCAATCCACAATGCTGAGAGAAATCACTGCCAAGAACCGCTGACGAAGAAGCAACTGGACTGAGCCTCAGAGGCTTGGCCCCATTCCGTATCCGCGAGTTGGCCCCGGATTAAGCTGACACTGTCACACTGTCAAACAGAGCTCACTGACACGGTCCTGACTCGCTGCTGGAGATGGATAGGGATATATAAGCAAGGTAATTGTGACACCCCAATTTTAAGAACAAAATTGGAGCACAATATATGTATGCCAGGTGATCAATTTTCATACATATATCCACATCATAGTAAATATCAAAACAATGCTTTATTGATAATATCGAACTTTGTTACATAAATGACCCTCGGGTCTGAAATAAAAGTACAGACTCTCATGATAATGGACTCTAATGAAGACGCTGATGTAGATGCGGAAATCGGGACTCCATCTCCACAGGAAGGTCGACCGGGGGTAGCGCCATCCTAGTACAGGTCGTCAGGGTCGTAGCCTCCGTCTTCTGGATATACTCCTGCTCCTCGTACGTGTAGTCTCCAGCGTCTGGGTGGGGTAGCAGGGGGACAAAGAGGAAGGGTGAGCACATCGAAATGTACTCCGCAAGTGTAGGAAATATATGCTTATGAGGCTAATAACAAAGGTAGGCTGACTTTGTTTGACTCAAGCGCCTAAAGCGACACACCCTATTAATCCTATTAATCCTATGCACCTATTTACTAGGTTATAGACAGACTCTGTAGAAAAGTAACAACACTCGGAGTCACACCGAGCAAACCACACTCGGAGTCACACCGAGCAACCAACACCTGAAGTCCATCGGATGACCCGAACCCAAAACCAACCAGTAACCAACTAATCTCAAAGAAGTCCAAGCCGCTCGTGACCGTGAGCACGGCTGATATATCAGTTTTACACTCTGCAGAGGTTGCACATCGTTACCCATGAGTCGTGCATTACCCGTCACGCTAAACACTGCCGAGGTGCATAGCGGGTTGCACTGCAAGGCCTTTACAAAGCCCCTCCAAGCCTGTGTTACACGTACTCTAAGGTTTCATCCCCGTACATAAGTCAGCGACCCCAGGGACCCCCTCTTGAGCCACTAAGCAAACCCCGTGTAGCATAACTCGGAGGAAACTAATTAGTTAGCCAGGTCCAGCCCATCCAGATCTCATGGTTGCGCTGTCAAGCCGGGTTACATGCTCTGAGAACCGGGTCCTAGGGATCCAGGCAGGACAAATCTAGCACGAGCCCCGAACCAAAACCAAATAAGAGCTGCCAAGTCCATGGCACAAAACCACCAATACGGTTCCATCCTGCCGGATTTACCTAATAACCATGTTACTACAAAATTACCATGTCCACATTCGTTTCATAGTTCATTAATCAAGATTATAAACATTTTAACTCCCATCCCAATCATGACTGCAGGAATAAGCAAGACACCTACCCGAACATCCCAAAACAGGCGACAAGGAAAAATAGAGCAAGATCTAGTAAACCATAATATAGGATTCAAATTTGACATTGCATGCATCTACTAGATCTAAACTACTCTAATACCAAAAGTAAAATAAAGTAGGTGCAAGATGTTCAAGGACACTTGCCTTCGGACTGGGTCGAATCAACTGGGTCGCAAGGATGGTCTGGAGCATCCTCGTACTCCGCACTCTCTGGCCCAAGCAACATACATGGCACAATACATAGAAATAAATAACAGTACAACAAATAGTAAGGAAACAGTAAACTAATAGATCTACTGCGTAGAGAACGAAATTATGAATCTAACGCAAGTTGAACGGGTCAAATCGGAGTTAAAACGCAAAAGTTATGAGCATTTGAAGTTGGATGGCAGTTCTGTAAATAATTGGAACTCATTTTGGATTTTAATAAATAAATAAAAGAAAAGAAAGGCGGTCGGACTGGCCGTCATTTTCGTAGAAGCACAGGGGCTAATATGGAAGTTTTCATAGACTCAGTGCATAGGAGTATTGGACGGCGGGTTGATTTCGGAAAAGATCAAGGTCTTCTGCGCAAAATGGCCGATGACGACCGGTCGCGCGACGCGTGGCGTGCGCGGATTGCGCGGTGCACGCCTGTGCGGTGGACAGAGCGCACGGCTCTCCGGCTTACGGTCTTCCGTGGACCGAGGACTGCGCCTCGTTTTCTAAGAAGTGCAGGGGCTAAACCGAAAGAAAATCTAGACTCAGGGAACAGTGGATCTGGATCGCGGGTTGGTTTCACATATCAACAGGGACTCTTTAGCAAATAAGCCAGGGCGGTTGCGGCTGCTGGCGTGGGCGCCACGTTGTGCCGCGTGTCACTGCGTGACTGGCTCGGTGCGCTGCGTGGCTCGTGGACCGGCTGACGTGGCGACGATGGACCGAGTCCACGGCTTCATGGACGCGGCTCATACCGTTTCTAAAATCGGTCTAATCTTGGCCACCCAACCCAGATCAGACGACCAAGAGGTGAGGGGAAAAAGGGGAGGCGGTCGCCGGCGAAACCGCTCAAGGCGGCGCCATGAACGGGGGTGCCGGAGCTTGCCGGAGTAGCCCTAGGGATTGGTAGAGACTGCGGGGAGAAGCGGAAAGGAGCGAGGAGCTCACCGGGATTCAACCGACGTGTTCTCGATGACCGGAGTGCGCCGAGAGAGGAGGGAGACGTTGGCGGCCGTGCGATGGCCTCCGGCGAGCTCGGGAAACGGTGGTGCGGTCGTGGACGTATGCCGAAAGGTGGTTCTCCGGGTGCGGCTTGCCTCTGCGAACTTGAAGGCGAGGTCCTCGGCGCCGGTCGATGTACAGAGAGGGAGGGCGAGGGCGCGATGGAGCTCAGTAGCAGCCGGCCATGCGGCTATGGCGGCGCTAGGGTTTTCGGCCGCCGAAGGAGCTTGGTGGCGGCGGTTGGAGGGCGTGAGCGAGATGGGAAAGGGAGCGGTGGTGGCCGCGGCTCTGTTCTTATAGCGCGGAGGCGGCTCGATAGGCTCCAGGCGCCGGAAGAAACGGGGCGGCGACGGAGATGGCACCCGGGGATGTCGGACGGAGGTTGGGGACACCTCTGACAGGTGGGTCCCTCCTATCAGCGAGCGCGGGTCGCGGGCACGCGTGCAGCGGCGCTGCGGCTGCTCGGGCCGGATGAGGTGAGGGCGCTGGCGGGCCGCTGCTGCCATTCGGCCCAAGGCGGAAGGCAAGTGGGTGGGGAGGCAGATGGGCCGGGGAAAGGTTTCGGGAGAAAAGGGGGAAAGGTGGACGTGGGCCGGCTGGCTTGGCGCATGGGAAAGAGGCGGGCCGGACGGTTGCGCGTGGGCCGGAAGCGGGAGAGGGGAGATGAGGTCCAGTTAGTACTTTGCCTTTCTCTTTTTCTTTTCCAAGTTTTGCAAATCCTTTTTGAAAGCAGATTTCAAACCCATTTCAAAATCAAATCAGTTTTGAAAACTTTTGAAAATATTTTCCGTAGGTTTTAGAAATAAAATTTGAGTTTGATTTCGCAAAACTTTTATTAATCATTTTGTTAATTTTCTAAATAGAATAAATTCGATTCGCCCTATACGGGTTTAATAAATTATTTTCCACTCAATAAAAATATGCAATGGCATGAATGCAACATGAAAATGATAAATAAATTTTATTTTCCTCCTCTAATAAACTAGCCAACCTATTTAGTTTCTAAATTCTTTAATTAAATTGGGGAAAATTAAATCAGGGTGTTACAGTAATCTAGAGAGAAGAAACCCTATCGGAAGCAAAGCAAAGGAGACAAGAAAAGAGACATGGCTTTGCTACCTTATGAGACGCGACAATCGACGAAGCGAAGGGGTAGGGTAAGATACCGACACATTCGGGCACCACGAAGTCTCGCCAGAAGGATCTATGCGAGAAATTTGCCAACAAATGGGTTAATTAGGCATGGACAAGCTGTTGGGGCATTTCAATGAACACTTGGCACGCAGGGGGATGGAGTGGGGGTGAGCTCCCTATGGGGAGAAGCTGCAGATTGGAGAGACGCACGCCAGAGTTGAAGAAAAGAGCAAAGAGAGTGATGACAAACTCCAGCGACGTCGGGGGGGGTACCGCCGGCGACGATGAGTCTCGAGCGATCGGTCCTCGGCTGCAGGGCACGGCCGCGGGGGCGAGCTGGCGAGAGGGAGGTGCGGCGGGGGTGCGAGTGCGTAGGCGATGGCGGACGCGCGGGAGGGGCGCTGAGACCTGGCGGGGGCGGGCGGCGGCGGTGAGCGAGGGCGGGTGGGAACGGCGCGGCGGGCGAGCTAGGGTTCGGGTGGGGCGGCGTGAGCTCGGAGGCGAGCGAGTCGAAGGAGGAAGGAAATGGGACCCACGTGTCGGTTGGAAGAGTTGACCGCGTCCTTTAAGTGACGACCGGACGCACTCGCGTAAACGACCGGACGCACGCTCCCATGCGTCCGATCGAACACAAAGATCTCCCAAAACGCATTTTTCGTGATTGGACGCGTCCTGTCCAACGTGACCAGACGCAAACCAGTGTCCAATCACTTCTCGGCCACTGACCGGACGCACCTCCCTTCACCTGACCGGACCCGACTGGGTTACTGTTCATCCATCGCACATTATCCATTGACCGGACGCACAGGGTGAGTCCGGTCACAGGGGAAACCCTGTTTTGACTCGATTTTTCGCGTCGACTTCTCCCTACCAAGTTCCAACTCAAATAAGAAGCAAATAAACACCAGTTGGAACCTAGTGGAGTGACCTCTCTCAAACCCTCAATTTTTCAAATAATTTGTCATAGGCTAATTTAGTTTTCTAGATAAAATAGGCAATAAAACCCGAGGAGACAACATGTGGCCACCAAAACTAGGGGTCTTAACCAATTTGAGCCTCAAATGCTCCCCCTAGCAGTGGACAAACACAGCGGTTGCTCAAGCTTAACCGAAAAGAAAACGACAAAACAACAAGCATGCATATGCAATGCAATACAGAATTTGAATCTAGGTTGTTTGTCAAGTTTGCTCATGGGTAGCTTCTTCACACGCTTTTTAGGGCGGTTATCTTAACCACGTCTGACAAGCCTATGTGCATAACATAATTTAAACATGGCATATTATACAATGCAATGCAAAGACAACCCCCTTTCACCTTTTGACAAAGTTACTTAGATCAAGCACATTAAGCTCACTTCGCAATCTACAAAGGATGTTCTCATCTAGGGGTTTTGTGAAGATATCCGCCAATTGATCTTCGGTTCTAACTCCTTCTAAGGATATATCTTTCTTTGAAACATGGTCTCTTAGAAACTGATGGCGAATATCTATGTGCTTTGTGCGAGTTGTTGAACCGGGTTGTTAGCAAGCTTAACCGCGCTCATTGTCACACAACAAAGGTACCCTTTCTAGAACTACACCATAGTCTAAAAGGGTTTGTTTCATGTAAAGGATTTGTGCACACAAGCTCCCGCAGCTATGTATTCCGCCTCGGCGGTAGACAAGGCCACACTATTTTGCTTTTTCGAACTCCATGAAACTAGTGATCTCCAAAGCAAATGGCACCCTACGGATGTGCTCTTTCTATCAATTTTGCAACCCGCGTAATCCGAATCGGAATACCCAACGAGTTGGAAGTTAGCTCCTTTGGGATACCAAAGGCCAATGCTTGGGGTGTGCTTCAGGTACCTAAGGATTCTCTTCACGGCTATGAGATGTGATTCCCTAGGATCGGCTTGAAACCGAGCACACATGCACACACTAAACATGATGTCGAGCCTAGATGCGATCAAATATAACAAGCTACCAATCATAGAACGGTAGAGAGTTTGATCAACGGGTTACCTCCCTCATCTAGGTCGAGATGTCTATTTGTTGGCATTGGAGTCTTGATAGGCTTGCAATCATCCATCTTGAAGCGCTTGAGGAGGTCTTTTGTGTTTTATCTTCTTGAGATATAAAAATCCCCTCCTTCAATTGCTTGACTTGGGAACCTAGGAAGAATGTGAGCTTGCTAATCATGGACATTTCGAACTCCTTCGACATCAAGTCACCAAATTCCTTGCAATATGCTCATTGTTGACCCGAAGATGATATCATCAACGTAGACTTGACAAATGAAGATCTCTTCATCAAGCTTCTTGACGAATAGTGTGGTGTCAACCTTCCCAATGGTGAAGCCCTTCTCAATGAGGAAGTCCTGGAGGCACTCGTACCACGCTCTAGGGGCTTGCTTGAGCCCATATAGCGCCTTGGACAACCTATAAACATGATTAGGATATCTAGGGTCCTCAAACCCGGGAGGTTGATCAACATAGAGTTCATTTATGAAGCCATTTAAAAATGCACTTTTCACATCCATTTGATATAATTTAATGTCATGATGTGATGCATATGCAAGGAGGATACGGATGGCTTCTAGTCTTGCAACCGGTGCAAAGGTCTCTCCAAAATCCAATCCTTCAACTTGAGAGAACCCCTTTGCAACTAGCCTTGCCTTGTTTCTAACAACCTTGCCTTGATCATCTTGCTTGTTCCTAAACTCATTTTGTTCCAATGACTCTTGCGCCTTTTGGTCGCTCTTCAAGTGTCCAAACTTGGTTGCGGGTGAAGTTATTCAATTCTTCATGCATGGTATTCACCCAATCCGGATCACTTAGAGCTTCATCTACAATGGTAGGCTCAACAAGAGAAACAAAGGAGTGATGTTCCATAAATAAAGCAAGTTTTTTAGATCGAGTGATTACACCCTTGTTGGACTCCCTATTATGAGATCTTGAGGATGAGCTTAGTAGTAGAGGAGTAGTCCTTCAATCAAACACTTGAGGGGCCGCTTGTGGAGCACCAACATCTTGAGCTTGTACCACCATTCGATCATGGGAGACATGAGTGTCTTCATTTGGATCTCTCCCATCTTTGTCATCATCAAGTGGTACATTTGATGAGGATGGCTTGTCAATGACTTGCACATCATCATCATCATCTTTAGGCTTGATGGCTCCAACTGGCATGTTCTTCATTGCTTCCCTCAATGGTTCATCACCTACATCATCAAGATTCTCATGCTCTCCTTGAGAGCCGTTAGATTCATCGAATTCCACATCATATGTTTCTTCTACCATCCGGTGGCATGGTTGAATACTCGATATGCTTTGGACTTCAATGAGTAACCAACAAGAAAACCAAATATCACATCGACGTTGGAACTTCCCTAGGTGTTGGCGCTTCTTGTAGATGTAGCATTTGCACCCAAACACTCTAAAGAATGATACATCCGGCTTCTTGTTGTCCAGTAGCTCATAGGGGGTTTGCCAAGGAGACGATGGGGGAACAACCGATTTGATGCATAGCAAGCGGTGTTGATTGCTTCTGCCCAAATCTTTCCGGGGTAGAGTACTCATCTAACATTGTTCTTGCTAGGGTGATTAGTGTCTGGTTCTTCCTCTCAACTACCCCATTTTGTTGTGGTGTGTAGGTTGCGGAGACTTCATGTTTGATCCCAACTTCATCACAATATTCCTCAATGTGGGTGTTGTCAAACTCTTTCCATTGTCACTTCTTATTTTCTTGATCTTCAAGTCAAACTCATTTTGGGCTCTCTTGGCAAATTTTTTTGAATGAAGGGGTTGCTTCGGATTTGTCATGAAGAAAGAATACCCAAGTGTATCTAGAGTAGTCATCAACAATCACAAGGCAATAGAGATTTCCACCCAAGCTAGCATATGTTGTTGGCCCAAATAGATCCATGTGAAGTAGCTCCAACTCTCTTGATGTTGACGAAAAGGCTTTGGTTGGATGAGTATTTGCAACTTGCTTGCCGGCTTGACATGCACTACACAACTTGTCCTTCTCAAATTTGACATCCTTCAAGCCCCTAACCAAATCCTTCTTCAATAGCTTGTTGAGAGTGTTCATTCCCACATGTGCCAATCTTCTATGCCATACCCAACCAAGTGATTGCTTAGTGAACAAACATGTCTTCAAGTTGGCATCTTCGGAGGAGAAATCCACAAGATAGAGGTTGTTGTATCTAAAGCCTTGGAATATCACTTGTGTATCATCTTTCTTGGTCACAACCACTTCCTTGTCGGTGAATAAACATTGAAAGACAAGATCACATAGTTGCCCAACGGATAGCAAGTTGAAGCTCAATGAAGCGACAAGAAGCACATTGGAGATGGTATGATCATTTGATATTGCCACTTTGCCCAAACCCTTGACATTGCCCTTTGAATTGTCACCAAATGTAATCTTTTCTTGGTCATTGACATTCTCTTCTAGTGAGATGAACATCCGGGGATCGCCGGTCATATGTTGTGTGCAACCATTATCAATCACCCAATGAGATCCACCGGTCTTGTAGTTCACCTACACACAAAGAAATCAAGCTTGAGCTTTCGGGACCCAAACTTGTTGAGGTCCCTTAACCTTCTCAACTAGAGACTTTGCAACCCAAATTTGCTTTGGCCTATTCTTGTTAGGAGGCCCCATAAACATGACTTTTACTTTGCCACTAGAGTCTTGTCTAAGCATGTAGTGAGCATTGAAAGCAAAGGGCCTAGCATGCTTGGGCAAGGGTGTGGGTTTTGGCTCTTCACAATTATGAGCAAAGTGTCCTTCCTTTCCACACTCATAGCATCTCCCCAACTTCTTCTTCTTTGGCTTCGTAATGCTCTTTTGTTGCTTCATCTTTTCTTCAAGAAAGCCAATAGTGTTTCTATTTGTCTTCATTACGGTGTTCATGAGTAGCTCACTTTGAAGACATTGACCCTTGGTGAAGTTTCTCAACCCGGTGGTGAGGTGCTCTTTCTCCTTCTTGAGCTTGTCATTCTCTTGTTGGAGTTGCAATTGGGATGGTGTCATCTTGTAATCCCTCTCCATCTTCAATCTCTTGTTCTCTTCTTTTAGCATGTCTAGCTCAAGTGTCATGCTATAATCTTCATCATGAGTCTCAATAACAACTTGCTTGGTGGTTGCTAGCTTCTCTAGATCAATCTTGAGCTTTGCATTCTCATTCTTGATCTTGACATAGTCATCATAGTGATCGGCCACAACCACTTTCTTGCCCTTGCCACTAGCACTTTGCTCATCATGTTCACTAACCAAGTCCTCACAAGATGTTGCTATGTCACACTTAACAACAAGGTTAGGAGCATCATGTGTCTCATGAGAAAGCATATCATAAGCAATAGTGAGAGTATCATGATCAACTTTAACTTGAGTGTATTTTCTTTGAGCGAAGCATAACTAGTGGTAAGGTCACTATGCATCTTATCAAGTTTTTCATTTTAGCTTTGAGCTCCTTGTTAGAGGACTTGAGATCCTTATCGAAGATGACATAGTAGCAAGTTCATTTGTAACTCATCACTAGCATGTGTAGCATTTTTGTATTTTTCAACAAGAGATTCATTGTCATGAACAAGCCTTTCATTTTTAGCTCTAGTCTTTCTTATGATTTTAGAGTAGTGTTTAGCAAATCAACAAGTTCATCATAAGAAGGAGCTTGGAACTCTCCATCACTCTCATCATCACTAGAGTCATCATCACTTTGTACCTTCCGGTCACCCTTTGCCATGAGGCATAGGTGTGTAGAGGATGATGGCGACGGTGGTGGTGGTGGTGTAGATGTCCCAATGACTAGAGCGGCCACCTTCTCCTTCTCACCATCACTATCTTCATTTGATGAGCACCGGAGGAGTCAATGTCGGTGAGCCAATCACCAACAATGTAAGCCTTGCCACCTTTCTTGTGGTATTGCTTCTTCTTCTTGCCATCCTTCTTGTAGGGCTTCTCACTCTTCTTCTCTTCTTCACTAGATGAGTCATATTTCCTGCCCTTGTTCTTGTTATTGTAGCTTTCTTTCTTGGGCTTGGTGCATTGATAAGCAAGATGGCCAAGGTCACCGCAATTGTAGCAATCCATTTCGGATAGTGGCCTTCTCTTGCTACTTGTGAAGAACTTCTTCTTTCTTGAGTCAAAGTTAACTCCATTCTTGTGAAGCTTCTTCAACATCTTGGTGGTCTTCCTCAGCATGAGAGCAATGTTGGAATCATCTTCATCATCGCTTGTGCTCTCATGATGCACCTCAATAGCCTTGGACTTGCCCTTCTTGTGATTGCTTGCTTTGAAGGCCAAGTCCTCCTTCTTGTCGGTGGAAGAGCCACCAATTGGTGTGATGTGCATGTACATCTCATGAGCATTGATCTTCCCCAAGACTTGTGTTGGTGTGGATGTGGAAAGATCACCTTGATGTAGCACCGTCACAATGTGTCCATACTTGTCAATTGGAAGGACACATAGAATCTTCCTCACAACATCGGATGGTTGCATTTGTGTGAGGCCAAGTCCATTGAGCTCCTCTACAAGAACATTCAAGCGTGAGTACATTTCATTGGCACTTTCATGAGCAAGCATTTCAAATGAATTTAACTTTTGCATGACCAAATGATAACGCTCCTCACACTCACTCTTTGTTCCCTCATGGAGTGCACAAATGTTATCTCATAGCTCATGGGCATTCTTGTGGTTCCGGACGCGGTTAAACACATCCTTGCAAATCCCTCTAAAGATGATGTTTTGGCCTTAGCATTCCATTTCTCATTTTCCTCCTCATTAGGAGTTAGGCTTGTGCCCTCCTTGGGCTTGGGAAAGCCGGTGATCACAGCTTGGCGGCATTTAACATCTAACGCTTCTAGGTACGACTCCATACAGATTTTCCAATATGGAAAGTCGTCTCCCTCGAACATGGGAGGTGGTTCATCACCTCTGGACATCTTAACTCTAGGCGGTTAAGCCTAAATCGAGAGCACGAGGCTCTGATACCAATTGAAAGCATCAAGATGCCCAAGAGGGGTTGTGAATTGGGCTTTTCTAAACTTTTCGCAATAATTAAATCCTAACGAGCCCAATTAACCCCTTGTGCCTAGAAGTGTGTTTCTCTAGAACCAATCGCACAAAAAGATCAACACTATGTCATTTTTACTCTAATGGCAATTCAACTATGGATGAACAAAAAGTAAATGCGGAATTGAATGCTCAAGGTAAATGCGTAACTAAAGAAAGTAGAAATAACACGACAATCTTTTTCCCGAGGTATCTGTAACACCTCAGGTGTTACATGAATAAAATGTTGTCATGTCATCATAAGCATGTCATAGCATCATGTGCTAGCCACCTTGAGATGCATTCACTAAAATGAGTTTAATTCCTAATATGTGAGCATCTTTGGTTATATGCTTGTGATGCAGCTCAAAAACCTAATTTAGAATGTCATTATGAAGTAACTTGTGTTCATTCCCATTTGACTAAAGTCATGTAAAGGCATGAATCCAAGTTCAACAATTCAAAAGAATATAAAATTTATTTAGCCTAAAAAATGGGAAAATCATTAATTCCATATAAGTTAATTAGCCCTTTCTAGTTAACTCAAAATCTATGCATAATTAGGGGTCGACCCTAAAAGATTTTTGGTAGATCTTGAGGAGAGGTACAACTTGGTATTCAAGTTTCTGTACAAAATTTAAAGTAATTCCAATTTACTCAAACCCTGGAAATGGTCACCTTTGACTTTAAACTTGCATTTCAAAAACTATTTGAAATCTGAGTTTGAGATCTACATCAAAGTTGTAGAGAATTTCAAAATGAACATTTCATTCATTGACCATTTTTCAAAGTGTCAATGCAAAATCAAAAGTAATTTGCTTCTACTGCAAAACCCTAGTTCTGTCCCCTTTCAAATTTCCGATTTGAAATTGATTTGAACTGTTTTGATCAAATTGACCTATTTCCAGTTGAAATCAGACAAAGAGTGTTAAAGCAAAGTTGTACAACTTTTCAAGCTCTACATTTTATATTTGACAAATCTGAAGTGTAGTTCAAATTTCAAAAGTAATTTTGAAAATTCAGTAAGGGGGGAAAGAGCAATGAACAGTGCATGAAGAGGGGAAGCTCCTGGAGCTCGCCAGCGAGCTGCTTGATCGCGCTGGGGAGCATGCCCTGCGCCAGCGAGCTGCTTGCTAGCTTCGCGCGCGAGTTCAACACGCCGCCGCCCTCTCCTTCATCCCTCTCGCACGCAAAGAAACGCTGTATCTCGCTTTTCTCCTCTGTTTGCTCGCCGCCGCCGCCGTCGCTCTGTTCAGCTACGCCGGCCGCGTGAGAGCTCGTCCGCCCCGTTTAACCGCGTCACGTGTTCGCCTCACCGTTGCGGAGTGTTGAGCTAGGTCGTAGCCTTGCTCGCCCCGCAACCGCCCGGCGTAGCCGTGTCTTCGTCTCCGGTCCCGGACACCTCCATCGACGCTGCCACCGTGGTCAGCAAGCTCGGAGTTGTTTCATCCTCACTTGAGCTTCGTTATCGCTTTCTAGTCTCTTCCTGATGCTCTAACACCAAGTCTTTGACCTTATCTCCCTCTATCTCAGCCGGAAGGGTCGTCGCCGTCGAGCCGCACCGCTGGAACCCGCCGCCGTCGTCGTCCTCACCGTTCGGAGCCGCGTCATCTTCGGAGACCTAGCCCGCTAGAGTCGTGGTGAGCCCCTGGTGCTGATGCGCACGTCCACAGTTTCGGTAGGGCTCTCAGTGGCCGGCGTGTCGTCGCCATGCCGCCGCGTCCGCCTGTGTCGTGTCGGAGTAGAGAGAGAGGCCGAGGGAGGGAGTTTGAGGGTTCATCGAAGCCGTGAGGTGAAGGGGAAGGCGCTGAGCCGGTTGGTTTGGCCGGAGAAGGTCCCGTTGCTCCGGCGGTGCGCGAGCCGAAGCTCGCCGCCGTCAGCCATGGAGTCGGGGACTTGTCGTTGGGATTCGACAAAACCCGAGGGCCTAGGTGCAAAGTCTATGACTCAGAGGAATAGTGCTCAATAGTGTCAAAGGCTTAGCTGTAGTTTTGTTAAAGCCAGAGGGCTTTTCTGCAAAAGCGGCAGTGCAGCGCGGGCAGGCCCGAGTTGGGCCGGCTTGTGTGTGAGTTGGGCCGAGCGGGCCAGTTTCGGCGGCCCAACGGGGTTTTTCTTATTCAAACGCTTTAATCTATTTTCTGTTATGTGCATACTAATGCTGATTTTGTTATTTTTGGATGAATTAATCTGTTGATCCATAAATCATGAAAATTTTTGTACATGTTCTATGAAATGTGTAGTTTTTATGAAACATATAATATGTGCAGTTTTCTGTATTTTGGTCTGCAGTAAAAATTATGCCTTTTAATTCTTGAATAAGTATTCAATGATTTTTATAAAATTGAATTTAACTCCAAAAATGCTGAAATTTATTTGTGCACTGCTTGGATCATAACCAATCTGTGTGTACCAAGTTTGAACTAATTTGAGCATAGTTTGCTTCACAACTTAATTTCCGCTAGTTAAATGCTTTCTTTATGCATAAACAATGTTGTGAAACATAAAACCTAAGTTTCTTTTTGATAGATTTGAAGGTTAAGATAAGTGAATTATCTTGATGTGCTGCTATGCGGCAAGTGTCATTCATGTAAACCATGTATGTTTATACAAAATTGGCTTTTTTGTTGGTTTGCAACTGTACCGTGATGGAAAGTTGTTACAAGATAAATGTTTATAGCTTAGAAAATTTCCATCTTTACCATGATCATGACATGAGCATCTCATCAAGCATGCACTCTGTTATCATGTAGCTTCCGAAGTGGTCGATTGTCCGGACGAGGTTGGTCCAGGGAGTTCGGAGTGTCCTATTGATCCAGAATATCAGGAGTTTCCGACTTTTTCGATCAACGAAGACAAGCCCCGGTTCATTTAACCATTTCCTTGGATTTACAATTACACTTATTTTTGATAACCTGATGCATTAAATGTTTATCAAATAAATGCTTTAAACCTGTTGATGCATGATCAACCTTGTTATCGATATATCATTCCTTTATATCTGCTTTATGCAACTGTTAGAAATGCTTAGTCTTGCTTTATGAAGCTTTTGATAAATATTTTCAATGCTTATCGTTTTGGAATGACAATGAGAAAGAATAATGGTTAAGACCAGACGGGCACATACATCGAACCTTGTGTTGGTGTAGGGTGACCCGGATGTGTCGAGATAGGGTTAACCGTTGTTGGCCTGCTAGATTGAGAAACTGTGAAGTACCGATCATATGCTACGGTAAGCTCTGCCTTGGTGGTTCTTAAATGAGAACGGCTAATCGCGCACTGGGAGTGGAGAGATGGCAGGAGTACTAGCTACCCTCCTGGGTTAAAGTCCCGGATTGGAGGTGTACGAGTACTCTCGGGTGGCGCAGACCCGGTCTTGTTTGGAGGATTCGAGGTTGGGGTTGGTATATGCGTGATCTAGGGTCTACATATATCGTATGATCGTGGAAAACTCCCAGATCTGGTTGAATCGGTTCGAATCGTCGTGCTCCTCAGTTAAGGAGACTCAATCTTTCGACCCACATCGTAGAATAAAAGGGAACTTGCTGAAGAAAGAAGGATAATGATATTTCATTGATTTTCACTTTCAATTCTTACCAAGTACTTAAATGAATAAGTAAAAATTTGGATCTAGAACTACTTTAGTAAGCTTTTATGCAAATAAAAAAAAATACTGTTGAGCCTACCCAAGCCAGCATACCTGTTTCTTCTCTTCTCTTGTCGGGTAAGCCTTGCTGAGTACCTTTGTACTCAGGGTTTGTTAATCCCCTGTTGCAAGTGACGTTCACGAGCAACCTTGCTTTGAGGCTTGTTGCGTGACCGTCATTGAGGAGGGCGTGTCCGGGGAGGAGTAATACAACCCTTAGGCGGGGTTGTTTGTGTGAAATACAGTTTTATTAATGTTGTTTCCACTACCTAGGATAAAGTTTGAAACTATGGTTTGTAATAATGACGTGAGTTTGAACCACTGGTTTGTAAAATTTATGGTGTAATACTTCCACACTCTTATCTCTGATGTATATTATTTGTGAAATGTTATAATACTGCATGACTCTTGCAATGATCCTGGGAATGTAAGGAAACGTGGATGAGTCGGGTTACCCGATGACACATGGGGTCTTTTGGGTTATGGGGCACAGGGTATGACTGTCTGAGGCCTGTAGGACAAGGACAGGTACACGTGGGCCTTATTAATTCAGGAGGTTCTGTCACAGTATCGAGGTGTCGGCACACCCCCCTAGTCCTCGTTGGAGCACCCGCGCAAGGGTATCGCTCCCCCTTGATCCGTGCAAGGATCAAGTGCTCACTATGAGCTGATTCTTCGCCACTCCGGCCCGGTGAATCGCTCACTACCGGTCACAACATGGCTTGGGTCATCCACAATGCCTCCGGATGATCACCAAGCTCTCTGATCGCCACCAAGCCGTCTAGGTGATGCCGATCACCAAGAGTAACAAGCAAGAACTCTCACTTCACCAATGCAAAGCTAATGAGATGGGTGGATGCACACTTGCTACTCTCTCTTCACTAATGAGGTGTTTGATCACTCAATTATCCAATCTCTCAACCTCACTAGGCCTCTTGCACTCACTTCAATCACAATGTGTTTGGCAACCTTTCAAATGAGCAAGAGAGACGGCATGAATGAGGGGAAGGCATATTTTACGCCCCAACTCAAAACATGCACGAAGGGGTAAGTCTAGCCAGCTACACACTGACCGGATGCACCTGTCGGGGTGACCGAACGCGTCCGGTCAGTGCCCAACGGCTAGCATACTCCAGCACTGACACATGTACGAAGTGTTGATCGGACACTCCCATGCGTCCGATCCCTCTGATCGGACGCGCCCGATCGTGTTTTTTTCACTCTAGAACCTCTCTGAGTTGGATCGGACTCACCCCACTGGTGCATCCGATCGCTCACTGTGGATGAGTAAGGTCACAACCTAAACTATTCACAGTGAACTGCTCATGACTAGACGCATACCCTAGCGTCCGATCAGAGGAGCACCAGCGTCCGGTCGCAGTTTGAAGTCCAAAACGACTTCGGTTTGTGATGCTCCCTTCACGAACTTTCTTTCTTATGATCTTAGGGACCTTTCTAAGCTACCTAGGGCTTTGGTTAACAAGTGTGCACCACACCTAACTCAAAAGTCTCACCTAGGTCAAGCTACCCATTCAAACTCCCCTTAATAGTACGGCCAAAGTTAAAAACAAAGACCTATGCTACTCTAAGTGTCCTGCAAACACCATATGACACTTAGAACTAGCCTATCACCGTCTTCATCATTCATCCTTTGCAAACTGAACGAATTCCATCATCAAGGGGACATGAATACCATAGTGCCCACATGATAATCATTACCATGACCTAACTCAACTGTTTCTGCAAAACACACGTTAGTCATAGTAATTTACCGTTTTCATCCAATCACCGAAACCCACTAGGGGCCTAGATGCTCACAGGGATGACAGGTCTCCCTGGATCTCCTTTCTTCTTGGGCAGATTCTCATCTCCCCATCCTCTGTACTTTGGCCATGGCGGAGCTGTGAAGTAATCTCCTGCATTGAAAATGTCTACAAGATTTGTAGTTTCTAATTCTTCCGGATTCCCCAGAATCTTACCTTTTTCGGTCACAGGTACAGAAGCGACTAACTAAGAAATTTGTGATTCTATCATCTTATTAAAGCTAAGCTGATTCTTAATAGCAGAAGTAAAGCTTTCCATTCTATTATTAATGGTTTCAAGTATTTTATCATTGGAAGCTATTTTTCTAGACATATTATCAATAACTTTATTTTGATTAACAATCATTTCTCTTAAAGGCGGTTGGTTGTAGTTATTACCTTGGTAGTTACCTGAGTGATTACCTTGGTAGTTGGGCCTCTATTGCTGATTCCATCCTTGATTCTGTTGAGGACGATAGTTGTTGTTGTTGTTGATGTAGTTCACATCTTCTTGGACTTCAGGATAGTTGCTTCCTATGTGGCTAGTGCCTCCACACTCTTCACAAGTCATGCGAGAATCGTGGATGTGCATGACTTCCTTCTTCTCTTGGTGTCGTTTGTCGAGCTTCTTTATCAATAGGTCTATCTGAGCAGACAACATGCTACTTCCTTGAGTTGATGTATTCCTCCTCTCTTCTTCGGTTGAGTGTGTTCTTCGTTCCATCCTTGGTTGGAAGCTATCTTCCTCAACAAGAGCAGTTGCCTCTTTGATAATGAGTGACAAGAACCATCCTCCAGCAGCTGCATCGATATTATCACGAGCACTCGAAGTGAGCCCATGGTAGAATGTCTGCATAAGTAACCAATTCTTCATCCCGTGGTGTGGGCATTCTGATATGTTATCTTGAAAGCGTTCCCATGCCTCAGGGATAGATTCATCATACTGCTGCTGAAAAGTTGAGATCTTCGCTCGTAGGGCATTCGTCTTGCCTACGGGAAAGAACTTTGCTAGGAAAGCAGTGGAGTAGATCTCCGATGAAGTGTTTTTGTCTTTGTTGGAGTAGAACCATTGCTTCGCTATTCCCAAAAGTGAGAATGGGAATAGGCGGAGGTGAGGTAGATGGCGTCTTTACTGACTCCCTTGATAGTGAAGGTGCTGCATATCTCCAGGAAGTGTTGGAGATGGGCACTTGCATCTTCATGTGCTTTCCCACAAAACTGGTTGGCTTGCACCATGTTGATCAGAGATGGCTTGAGTTTGAATCGCTCGGTTCCTATATTGACTGCTGGTCCAGTCCTGATGTTGGCAGTGGTTGGCGCAGAGAAATCACGGAGAGTCTTGTCAGCCATGTCTTCTAACACCGGTGTTGAGCTTCTTGCTTGAGTGTCTTCGGTCAACGTGGTTGGTGGTTTCCTGAGCTTGGCGTTGGCTTTGGCTTTTCGGATCGAAACTTTAGGATTGTCAACGTAGTTTTCCGGTCGATCAAATCCAGTCATACATCACCCTGCAATAAGATATTCAAGAAATAGACAAAGGACAGGGTGAGCTTGTTTGAGAAAAGATCAATCGTGTGCCTCGATTATCATAAACATGTGTGTGCAGTTTTCCTATGTATTCAACTTATATCCTATTATCTCCTGGGCGTAACTTAGAAACTCGAATAACTTAACGATTGGCTCCGGCAATGGGATTTCCTTAAGGGATTTCCCAAACATCGGGGAATGTGCTTTGGAATCACACATTTGGTTCCCCGGCAACGGCGCCAGAAATGCTTGTTGCATCTCTTAGCATCACTTCAGATAACGGCGCCAGAAATGCAGGTAGACAAATCTAACAACATTACCTTTAATGCTAGGCTGTCACCACTAGCTGCAACACTAGAGACATGGATGGTATTTATGATCTTGCCGTTATAAAATATGAAATGAGATTATCCGCAAGCGCACAGATAAAAAACATCTGTTGTAGCATTTCACCAAGGAAAGAGTTTCCAAGGTATCGTTATTTAAAATGGGAGCAATGCATATCGTTAGTTACTCGGCAGGAGATAAACATCTACAACTATGACACACACATGTATGATTATGATAAGAGTTCCACTAGATCTATACTCAACACAGGAATCAATCATGAATGATAAATAAGATAAATGTAATAGAACAGAGTAAACCATATAAAGAGTTCCAACAGAGCATTCTCACCCAAGGTCGGATCGTAGCCAAAACTAGAAAGAGATAGATTAACTTCCTAACATGGTTCTAACTATAGGTCATCGACTACATCAATTAGTGCAATTATGTTTAGAAATCATGGTTAGAATAACTTATATTTATACGCAGGAGATATCATGCATGGAGGATCAGATCCAGAGTCTATCACCTCCGGGTGACCAGGTCTTACTTGCCCTACATTCGGGGAGTGGACTACAAAGGACTCAACAAGGCTATAATAGTCACCCTCACGATCTACCACTTGCTGGCCCGTAATATTGGGTGCATTCGTAGGTAAACAATGTATAAGCACCACGCTTAAACAATGTTGACCACTCACACCGCGATCGACAGAATGAGTGCTATACGAACAAGAGCATAAACATAAAGATACCCTAGCTATGCTAGACATATAATCAAAGTAGATGATGAACATTATAATTATAAACACAAAATAGTAACAAGTCATGACATGTATCAACTAGAACACAACTAGAAGATAGATTAGAACACAGAGATGAACTAGAGAGGTAATTAGAAGTAGATTAGAGCAGAGATGAACTAGAGGGATTAGAAGATGAACTAGAACACAATTAGAATGCAAAGATAATGAAATAGAAGACAATTAGACAATTAGAAGAACAATGTTGATACAAGAGAGAAGACAAGGCTAATTACCTAGCTCCTCCTGACTAGATCCAGAATCCGAGCTTCCCTCGACTCTTCTAATTCTATTCTAGCTACGCCCTGGATGGTGGAGCTCCTGGTTGTCTAGGCTACCTCTACTCTAAATGATTGAAGACTAAGATTGGATTGGATGCGATGTCTCCAAGAGGGGGTCTGGGGTTTCTTATATAGCCCGGTGGGATGAACCCAGCCCTCGATCGAACCGACGTCGAACAATGGTTGAGATACAAAGTAGAGGTTGATTAGGTCACGTCACGCGAAGGAGGGGTGGCTGCCATGTGGGCCCAGGCCGGCCGGCCTAGGGTTGAGGTCGGCCGGCCTCCCCTGGCACCGCCTGCCTCTTCCTTCGTTCACAAGTCTTCTAACACCTTCCTTGTTGTCTTGAGTCCTTGTTCGGTTGGTTTGCGCAACGAGTCATGGCGTGGAAGGATTCGTTGTCGTCTTCTTTCTGTCTGGTCCCTAGATATCTCTAATATTCTGTAATTGTTGGAATCTTGTCTGTTACACCCCTGATCTTCATATGGATAAGTCTTCTAGAGGGTTCCAGAGTCTTCCTGGTCATATTCTTCGAGGACTCATGCTCTAGGACTCCATATATGGCAAGTGGCATGTTCGTTGCGAATGTCTCGACGAGCTTGTCTCACTGGTGTGCTCTGATTCTTCACTTGAGATACTTTCTTATGATGAAAATATTGAATATCCTGCAAAACAAGTGGAATCGACACAACTCATGGAACTCGTTAGAATCAAACCCTATAGCTATACTCTTTGGATCATTGCAGGTCATTTATGAGGTTAGTTGACAGTTTAAAATAGGTGTTATCTACCGCCAACAGATACTACCTAAGCCATTATTACCTGATTGCAACCCACTCTACCACAACACCCTGCTTTGCGCATTCGCTCACTTATTTCTGCTTACTCGCCTGTTTGCTTGCATGTTTCACCATTATATTATTTAACTCCACTTCGTATTATATCTGAGATGTGATGCTGATGGTGAACCCTTAGGAATGGTTTGGCGAGGGATGTCGGACTTGGTGATGGGTGAGCGTGTTGTGTGTGTGACTTGGGTGTGTTGAGGGTGAGGGTTGTGTCGACCGAGCCGAAATATACGACGAGCATGGTGCGAGTCTTGTCATGGGGCATATCTGAATGCCCCTGTGATGTGAAACCTATGGCGGGTTAAGTGGTGATTTGAGGTGGATCCGGGTGTGAGCCGCTGGTGGAGCCCGGGTCAGGAGCATGCTGTGGTGGCACGAATAACGAAAACCCTTGAGAAGACATTCTGGCTTAGTCACCCTAGATAGAGCGGAAACTGGACCACAGGGAATACCTTTACATGCCACTTGCTCTTTATGGACAGGGACGGTCGGACTACCTGGTAGGGTAATACCACTACTGCTAGGCGAGGAGAGAGTGCGAGGAAGGTACAGGCATGGGAGTCCCACACCCTTCCGAGACGATCACGGCTCCCACTTCGGGAGAGGGAACGTGACTTCATAGACTTAGCCATCCCAGACGGACTTGGGGTTTTTCCAGGGCTGAGTGGTAGGGTGGCATTACTCTAGGCTGGCAAGCGATCGGAATCAGCCTAGGCATCCCCAGGGTGTTGATGATGGCGATCTTGTGGATATTGTAGAACCTCTGCAGAGTGTATGGTTGATCGATCGATACGTTAGCCAATTCGTTGGTTGCGGACCTTTTCCCTGACTTGTTTCTGACGTAGCGAGAGTTCTCTTTCTCCCCCTGGTATGATACTGCCGGTCATGAGTTATTGAGCTGCGGGCCGTTGAGGTAAGGACGGGAGGGAGTTGTCCTTGTCAACTTGAGTGTATGAGATGAGATGAGGTGATGGTGTGGAGATGATTGGGATGGATATGGATATGGATATGGATATGGATATGGATATGGATATGGATATGGATATGGATATGGATATGGATATGGATATGGATATGGATATGGATAGGTGGATGGATGTGGATGTGTGTGAATGGGAATGTGTTAAAACTTGATAACATTATTTACATTGATTATTATTACTGCTCATGCGCTAGGATGCAAACCACAACCAAATCTTAGGATCGCCAGATCCCTTGTTTTATCTTTTCCACTAAAGCTCATCGGTGCTGACCATGGCCTACACACATCTGGCGGTGTGCAGATTTCCTACTTCAGAAGTACCGACTCTAGGAGGATTAGGAGGCTTCGTGCATACGTGAGGTTCGTGCCTATGCTCAAGTTTGGTTCGGATGATGGAGTCGATGCTGCTCTATGACAACTCTGATGATGCCCATGAAGGAGGAGCCTTCACTCGATAGACTTCTGCTAGCATAAACTCTGTAATAGGTGATATTCCAAATGATATAATGCTTATAACCATGTAACATTACGATGTGATATCGGCTGATATATGATAATATGATAAGATCAGTTCCTGGTTTTATCATATTATATCTCATTCTGTGGATTTTCCCTTCGTGGAAAAATTGAGGATGTTTCAACAAACGAGCTACACATCGGCGAACCAACCTAAATTGATCTATTTGTACGACACACTACTTCGACGTGGAGAGATGGCTCATGCAACTGTCTCCCTTCTTGTGTCTCATATCTCCTCATCGTACTGTCCAATCCAATCACAATCTTAGTTGCAGAATCGACTAACAATTCCAAGATAGACCGACAAGCCCTCCTAAACTTTCCGCTAAGGCACCATCGATCCACAATGATAGATTGGTGGGATGGAGTGGGATAGTCCTTGTTTTGATGGTGTTTGGTTGGGGGCGAGTAGAAACGGGGATGTCCCCGAGGGGAATATTTGTCTCAGATGCAGAACGTCCGTGATCCAGAAAGTTGGGTGGACATGTCACTCCAAGTGGGACAGCCGGTGCTGCGCGTGAGGAAGAAGAGAGATCATACTATGGAGGAAGAAGAGGTCACCGTGATGGTGGAAGTGGCAGTGGCCACGCAACCTAGATCCGGTTCCAGTTGTGACCGGGTTGGCGAGGTTGCCCCCCAGCTTCGAGTTTGACCTCCGGCGAGCTTGCGCAGGAGTTTCAGGCTGCCACCGTCGATGCCTACGACCTCCGCCCTTTGTGGTTTACCAGTGTGCTACCACTGAAGACAAGTACAAGTCCTTTGATTTAACTTGACAATATGCCTCTCAACTTTGTTGCCATGGTCCAATACCTCTGCACTCCAATTAGCCCCTGGTAGAATTTTTAAGTGGCCCAACCCAATTGTATTTGCCTTCAACCGAACCATAACAGCTGGAAGTATAGCTTATAAGCCATATTTCTTCTCTTGTTCCATAATGTCATGATCATTTCTCTAGTTTTATCAGCAAGGTCAGCAACAGGTAAGTCTTTGTGGTCTCTAATCCAGTTATTGAATGACTCTGCAACATTACTAGTGATGTAATCATATTTAATTTCTGGATTAAAAGCACACCTATACCGTAAATAGATTATGATGGGTTTGTAACCATTTCTACTTCTGGCGATTCACTTACCATTTTTGCCATAGAGTCATAGAATATGTCCTCTTTGTAAGCCCTTGCTGCAGGATATATTTGCCTAAACCTTATAAAATTCTTCTGAAAATTTTTGACAAGATGGTAAAAATAGTCTCTTTGCTCTGCATTTGGGAACACATTCTTCACCGTGTTCTCTAAGCCCTTGCAAGCATCAGAACAAACAACAAGGAGTGGAGGATTAGCTATAAACTTCTTTAGTTGTTCCATAAATCAAGTCTAGTTGTGTTGTTTCAAAAGCTATGAAGCCATAAGAAAGTGGATACATCCAACTGTGACCATCAACTGCTATAACTGCAGCCAAGTGGCCATTCCACCTACCATTCAATGTTGTAGCATCTATGCTCAAATGAGGTATACAGCCTTCTAAAAACCATCGATGCATGTTTTAAGAGCACAAAAAAAAACGATGGAAATATATTTCACCTTCCACCGTTAGTACTTCAATCTCCACAACACTCCCAGGGCACCTTTTCATCATGGCCTCATGCTAGAAACATAGGTATGCTCATCAACCAAAACAGTAACCTGCAAACACACAAGTAGTTAGAACCATAATAATTTGCATAAAAATAAATTCTCATTAATTTACTCACCTCTATTGTGCTTTGTCCCTTACGTCTAGTTCCATTAATTCTCCACCTTCTCTTATCTGACTTCTATGTCCCTAAATAAAACTCTTTATTGATAGCAAATTGTCGCACTGCCATCTTGAACTCCTCTATTGATGGATAGATAGTACCAACATCTATAGGTGGGTTGTTTTTATCACATGAAATCACCATCTCACTATCTATGACATCACTAGTAGGGATGGCAACACCATCATTACCACTAACAGGGTCATTATCATCCATCTATTCATCAATTTGGCAATCAAAGACATCATCACTAGTAGGCACTACATTAGTTGGGTCGTCTTCTCTAAAGCCTAAAAATTGAAAAATCTATTTTTCACTCATAAGTGCAATACAACGTTCCTTGTTATGTGTTTCCACTATTTATAAGCTATCCCAATCGATATGATCTACTTCCAACCTAAATGAGTACAATAAATATTTAATAACATGACTCTACATTGTACGAGATCTTACTACACAAGAACAATAATAGGAAAAAATTAGAGCACCACCTTACATATCAATCACGGGAAGATTATACTCTATTGTCGGATGAAAAGTACTGGGCAGCAATGACCTCGCTTGGGCAATTGCAGCAGCCTTCGGTGAAGCACAAGCCTGTGCGACCGGCCCATCCTCCGGCTGGCACGGCTAGCCCAGCCTCCTGTTCGGCCGGTGTGGCCCCTAGCACGTCTAGCACGGCCTGCCCAGCCACCTTCACGGCGGTCAGGATGGCCCGCGCAACCCTCGGCGCGGCCGGCGCGGCCGCCGCCCCCGCCATGGCCCGGCCACCAGGGCACCCCATGTGGCCCCTGGCGCGGCTCGTCCAGGTCCCGCGTGGCTAGGGCGGCGCCCCCGGGTTTTCCTCCATGAGCGGCGACGAGAGGAGGAGAGAGGAGAGATCGAACGAGAAGGGAAAACAACAGCGACACATGGAATTGAAACGTTGGAGAAATGAAGGGTCACGGTCATGCACAGAAGGGTAAAATGATCAAGTCTGGTATCAAATACATATATTTAATAGAGAAAAAAATACGTATAATGACAATAAAATCAAGAGCGCGGCGTTTAGAGTCCTATTTTAGGAAGTCAATGTTTGGAGTTTCAAAACTGCAAATAGACCTGAGCATTTTGCGACTCGGCCCTAGTTCGGGCCAAGCCGAAAAAAGCCGGGTCACAAAAAATCTCGTCCATTACCGTCCACTGGGCAAGCGGGTCTGCTATTTCGGATCGGGTCCGGACCTGAGCGGCTGCATAATTTATAGTGTAAAACTGCTAAAATGAATATTTCGAGTTCAGAAAATTTTTTTGGATGGTAAGATCTTTGTCCAGCCCTGTCCATTAAGGTCGATGAACGGCCCAAAACCTAACGAGCCAAAATGCTCCGCCGAGTCCATTTTTTGCAATTTTCTCTGCATCTTCACCGCCCGCGACCTCCCCAGGTCGCGCACCATGGCCGGTCACGACCTCCACCGGCACCGCCGCACCCGCCCGCGAGCTCCATCCACTCCACTCCATCCATCATCTATGGCCCCGCCCGGCACCAGAGACGCGGGGGTCCGACGCTCGCCCCAGCGAGGCTGCGTGCGCCAGCTCGCCCCTACACCGCCCACTGCCCTGGCCCCGGCCACGGACCCCGCCGTGGGAGGCCACGAGCACATGCCCGCCCGCCCGGCAGTCCACCACCGCTTCGCCCTCAGCCTCGACCCCCGCCCGCAGTGTCGGCAGGCAGCGGCAGCCGGCCGGGCCACGGTTACAAATAAGGATGAAAATGAAACGGAAATATCCCGAACCGAACCACATCGTTTTCTATATTTAATCCGATTGAATTCGTATTTTCTTGTTCGAGTTTACCGTTTTTGTTTCCGTTTTCGTAGTTCAAATGTAGAAGTAGAAAACGGTTGAAAGGTTTTTCGACCGAGCCGAGTTCGACCGTTTTCTACTTTTCTACTTTTAATCCGAAATATCATTAATTCAAAAATTCATTTTAAACCGAATTTGGTTGTCGGTCATTACTGTCCAGGCAAAGGTAAGTGTAGAGTACTAATGTCCATAGACCGTAATACATAGGTAGCTCACCCCGTCACGCCTTCCTGAGTCGTTGAGGTGGGACTAATCACTCGCACGGTGGGCTTTATGCGGTGCTGTTGTTGCGTTGCAACTGACTGTGCCGACCAAAAGAGAGAGCTGAATGGACTAGGCCTTGTTGCTATCCTTTCTAGTCTAGTTGCGATGGCATCTCAAATTTTTGTCTTGTTTTTTTTCTTTTTTTCTCTTATGAAAGAAATTAAATTGATAAGTGTTCTTTCTTGCGATCCAAATTTGCCACAATAGCACTTGTTAATTGTTATGCATTGTGGGTCGGTATTCCGTATTGATTTTTCGTATACCGTTCGTGTTCGGTATAATTCCGCTCGAATTGGTCCGTTTTCGAAATTCAGGGTATTCCGCAAGTTCGTATTCGTTTTCGTGTCCGGCTTTATCGCTTTCGTTTTTGTTTTCATATTCAAATGTAAAAATAGAAAACGGTTGAGAAGTTCTCCGACCGTTTTCGACCGTTTTCACCCTAGTTACAAACATGTCCTTATTTTCTTTTTTAGTTCACTTGTTTGTTGTTACAACAATTATTATTATTGGAGCTTCCATTCGCATATACCAAAATATTATTCAACGCAGTGGCACGCGTTTTCCTGGTCCAGTAGGGAGTACTAGTCAACCGTAGCGTCAACTCCATTTCAGTTGACAGGTAGTTCCTCAAAGATATATGAACGCCAGAGCTTTGGAGTTTCTAACTTCCTATCAGAGAACTCCAAGTTTTGCACTCGACTTAGTGTTTCTTAGAAGCTATGTGCTCCATCGCTTACATTCTCTTTCTTATGCTCTTGTCTAAGAATATTGTAGTTGTTGTCACAGCTGCTGAAGCAAACAAAACAGAGATCGACCGGCAGGCACTCCTTTGCTTCAAGTCCGGCATCTCCTCCGACCCACTTGGCATCTTGAACTCATGGCGCAACAACACCTCAGGCAACTCCTGCAGCTGGTCAGGGATCACTTGCGATGCGAGGCATCCAGCCCGTGTGGTCTCGATAGACCTCACCTCCATGCATCTCACTGGACAGATAGACCTCACAGACAATAGCCTATCTGGAGCCATTCCTGACGAACTGGGCAGGCTTCCTAGCCTCCGACATCTGATGCTTGCCGGGAACAATCTTGGAGGTAACATCCCTGATTCGCTAGGCTCTTCTAGCATCTCTCTCAGCTATGTTAATCTTGCAAACAACAGTCTCACCGGTGGTATCCCTCACTCGTTGGCCAGTAGCTCCTCACTCAGCACGCTAATCCTCTCGCGTAACAGCCTCACCGGTGAGATCCCTGCTACTCTGTTTGCTAATTCATCTACACTTACTACGGTTGATCTCCGGATGAATTCTTTAACCGGCGTTATCCACCTTTTGATAAAGTCAGAGCCCTCAGTTACCTCTGTGTTACTGAGAACTTCCTTTCTGGAAGCATACCTCCTTCTATAGGAAACATTTCTTCTCTCCGCTCTATATTACTAGGCCAAAATGAACTTACAGGGTTGATTCCAGAAAGTTTGGGTCACATTTCAAAGCTTGTTCATCTGGATCTGAGTTTCAATAGCTTGTCAGGCCATGTCCCCATTCCCCTTTACAACTTGTCTTCACTCAAATACTTTAGCTTAGGCAGCAATGGCCTTGTTAGGCAGCAGTTGCCATCTGACATTGGCTACACACTACCAAATCTCCAAGTCCTTGTTATGCAAAGCAACAGTCTGGAGGGCCTGATCCCTGCTTCACTACAAAATGCGTCGAATCTCCAGGTGCTTGACCTTTCAAATAACTCCCTGCATGGCCGGGTTCCATCTCTTGGGTCGTTGCGAAATTTGCGCCAGGTGCTTTTAGGGAGGAATCAGTTAGAAGCATACGGTTGGCAATCCTTGTCTCCCTAACAAACTGCGCACAGCTGATAAAATTGTCCCTTGAGGGAAATATGATGAATGGCAGCCTACCTGGATCAATAGGCAATCTTTCCACAAGCCTTGAATATTTGTCGCTTGGGTCCAACAAAATATCAGGCGCCATACCTGTTGAGATAAGCAATCTTGTTAATCTCGGTATGCTTAGCATGGAAAGCAATTTGCTCTCAGGAAGCATACCTGATACGATTGGGAAGCTGCGGAACCTGTTTATCCTGAACCTATCCAAGAATAAATTATCAGGACAGATCCCTTCCTCCATTGGTAACATTAGTCAATTGGGAAAGCTTTACCTTGACGACAACATGTTATCTGGACACATACCAGCAAGTCTAGGACAGTGCACAAGGTTGGCTATGTTAAATTTATCAGTCAATAGCCTTGATGGATCCATACCAAGTGAAATCCTTAGTATTTCTTCGCTTTCTTTGGGGTTGGACTTGTCAAACAACAATCTTACAGGAACAATACCACTAGAAATTGGAACACTGATCAATCTTGGCCTACTGAATGTTTCCAGCAACAAGTTATCTGGTGAAATACCATCTGGTCTTGGCCACTGTGTTTTATTGTTATCCTTAAGATGGAAGGCAACATGCTCAGTGGGGTTATTCCTGAGTCTCTCATTACACTGAATGCCATACAACTGATGGATCTTCTGGAAACAACTTATCTGGAGACATTCCGGACTTTTTCGAGAACTTCCAAACCTTAAATTATCTTAATTTATCATACAACAACTTTGATGGCCCAGTTCCAACTGGTGAGTTCTTTCAGAATTCAAGCATTGTAATTTTGAATGGGAATAAAGGACTCTGTTCAATGTCCTCCACACTACTAGCACTACCAGTTTGTGATGGCGTTGGCGCCACAGAACCAAAGAACCACGGCGTGCCACTGCTGCCGGTAGTAATACCATCAGTTACTATTGCTTTACTCTTATCGTTTTGGTTTTTGGTGACTCTTTGGAAGAAAGGGGTGTTTGAGTTCCCAAGTTGGGAGGACATATTCAGAATGACCCATTTGGTTGCCGAGACAGAGAGAAGAGAAGTAAAAACTTCTGCACACAGCAATGAAACTCTAAAGAAGGTATCATATGGTGACATCCTAAGAGCTACCAATTGCTTCTCTTCGGTCCATACTATCAGCTCAACCCACACCGGATCAGTTTACATCGGTAGGTTCAACTATGACAGAAGCCTAGTCGCCATCAAAGTGTTCAACTTGAATGAACCTGCAGCGTACGAGAGTTAACTTTGCAGAGTGCGAGGTGCTACGAAGCACACGCCATCGTAATCTGATGCGACCTGTGACTCTTTGCTCGACATTGGATACAGGAAACCATGAGTTCAAGGCGCTAATCTTCAAGTTCATGGTTAATGGCAGCCTTGAAAGCTGGCTGCACTGTGAGCACCACCACAGTGGTGGTGCTCTGCCGGTGAGAGTGTTAAGCTTAGGCCAGCGGGATACGCATCGCAGCAGATGTGGCTCTGCTCTGGATTATGTCCATAATCAAGTTACTCCTCCTTTGGTCCACTGCGATTTGAAGCCAAGCAATATCCTTTTAGACAAGGACATGACCGCTCGTCTCGGTGACTTGGGTCTGCAAAGTTTCTATTTCCAGGCCTCAGTGTTCCAAAAAGCCTGGCCGCCGAAGTTGGCGGAACAATTGGATATATGGCACCTGGTGAGTACACTTCTTTCCTTTATGCAGATTGATCAGTAGTTTTTCTCATACTTCTCAAGGCGTCGCCTAGGCGTCCAGGCGCTCCCCCATCACCTTGCCAAATGGGCGCCTAGGCGGGCAAGGCGGGCGCCTAGGCGTCCAGGCGGTGGTACACTGCCATGCCTCGCCTAGGCGCCTAAGAACTATGGTTTTTCTTCAACTCAAAGCTGTCTATTCCGTTATTTGCAGAGTATGCCATGGGCTCGGAGATCACCACAGAAGGTGATGTCTATAGTTTTGGAGTGCTTCTTCTGGAGATGCTCACAGGAAAACACCACAATGATGATTTGTTCGTCGATGGACTTAACCTTCACAGTTTTGCTGAATCCATGTTCCCAGATAGAGTTCAGAGATTATAGATCCTCACATGTGGATGCGGAATCTCAACCGTGTACAGAAGAATGGATGCAGAGCTTCATTGTTCCCCTGGTTGCGCTTAGCCTGTCATGTTCCATGAAATCTCCAAAAGATAGACCTGGAATGCGAGATGTGTGTGCAAAACTATCTGCTATCAAAGATGATTTTCAGAAGTCTCATGGTCAGTTATTGAACTTCCTTGTCCTTGACAGCAGCAGCAGCACACTTCATCAATGTGTCTAAAATATAACAATCAAACATTTTACAGAAGGAAACAAACATTGCCTTTTTTATTTAGGTTGTAGCGCGGACATCACTTGCTTCACTAGACCGGTTCTAACTCGCTATATCAATGTGTCCAAGGATTTTGACAAATTGACAGGCGAGTTAGAAACCATGGAGACAAATGGTCTCCAAGGATTGACAAACACAATGATCAAGATCCATGCATACTTGGATGTCTGCTACGTCTAAATTACATTGGTCCCCTAAATTAAAGGGGGTATCAGAACAGTTGCCCTCAACACAGAGCTCATGCTATATTCGCCTTTCCAACAAGCTCACACATGATAATAGTAGGAGTTTCAGATAGTTTGAGAGAGTGCTCTGCACTGCTGCTGCTACTACTGCTACAGCTGACTGCCGAGTCCATACAGCAAGCGATTCAGCATAAGGTCCGACGATTTTAGGTGTAGCAACTGATGACAACCTCCTCCATCCAACAACAGCAGCTATTTGGCTGTAATCAAAGCAGTCCGATGAAATAGACAGTAAGTTATGATAATGGTGATGATGAAGTAAACAGTAAGTTATGAATGCAAATGGAGTCAGCGAACCCTCTTTCCAATAATCATAACACTTTCGAAAACCCTTGGTCACAAAACTAGGTTTTGACAACTACTTTTCACACCAACTGATCTTGTTATATACATACATGATTTCTATATTACTACTAATTAGCGGGTTGTAAACTATCTAGCTAGCTGGTGCTCTCTCCCAATATTCCTTTATCACGTACCTATCCCCTAAAACTGGTTATAGAAGAATCCCCTTCAACATATAGGGAATATAGGTGATGGTTACTCCAGCAGCTCCCTCATAATTTATCTCCTATATCTTTTTAAAAAAAAAAAACAAAATCCTTTTTGCATATAGCCACATACACCCTTCAAACTCCATTTCAACATCATAATAACTCAAAAAAAATTGGAATCCATAATTTAATTCATGTTCGAAATCCATAATTTGGAATCTAATTTAAATTCAAGTTTGAAATTCAGACACAACATATGTCCAAATGGACCAGATGATCCACATAAGAATGAGGACACATATTGTCAAATGCATCAAACATAGAGCATCACACACTGACTCCATTCGTTCCACTACTGAACAAGATCCAATCCACTACTAAACATGATGCAATGCAATGGGACTATAATCATCGAATTTGACAATAGAAAAAATTACATTAACAAACAAGAACACATGGACTAAAAACGTGAGACAAACATGAGTCTTGAGGGAGAGGGGAATGGCCATGTGACGATGAGGGGGAAGAAGGGCATGACGAAGTCGGCGAGGTTGTAGCTTTCTAACAGCATGTGCTCGATGACTGTCCATTGGCCACGGTTCTGTCCACCAGTATCATCAGCTGCATAGAAAGAAGGACACAGCAAGACCCTCAGGATGTTGTTGTTAAGGATGTCATTCAAGCTAGTAACGTATTTCAACTTATGTTATCGTATTCATCTTATGTCACGTCGTTTCTTCTAAATTAAGTGAAACTCAACTTTTATTATTTGTGAAATCTATTGTAATAATATTTCCGCTGTAAAGCTCCGTGGACATGATTTGTATTTGCTTGACCAGGCGATCTTGGCTAAGATGTTGGAAAAGTTTGAAATCTCTCAGCATTTCATGGATTACTGGGTTTTTATGGGCTCAAGTATGTTAATTCAGCTACTCCGGCAGAGGTTTTTGCACTTGTGCTTGTATAAATTAGTCGATTCTGTCACAACCGAGATCGTCGCGGCATTGGGTAGTGAGTTTGTGGCGCGTTCAGAGCTCTGCGACAAGGTGGCGCAGCAGCTCGAGACCGTTGTGGCCTCCGCGCCTCCTCCAGCATCGAGGAAGGTGCTCGCCTTCGCCTTCCCATCGCGGGACGGGAGGAAGGAACCGTGCCGAAGATGAGGGAGACGGAGAGGTAATTGTATCGGTCCACCCAGCATAGGGAGCACTCAAAGGAGCCGGCCTCTGAAAAACACACTGAAGGGTTTGGTTTTGGGAGGATTATTTATTTGGCTCTAAAAAAACTCTGGTTAGAGCATGTCCAACGGTTTTGCAAATGAGCTTTGCATTCTTGTTTTTGCAAAAAAAGTCTAAAAAATTCTTATCCAACGGTTTAGCAAATGGGCTTCGCATGTTTAGCAACTTGACAAACACCGAGTGATATTTGACATATATGTCAAGCCGCGGTTCACTTGGCAATCGCCCTCGCGTGCTACTCCTGTGGGATATTTCGCTCTCGCGTGTACAATTTTTTAGTTTTGCCAAGTCTAAATGCAAAACCGTTGGAGATTGACACTTTTTACCGTTGTTATATTAATTTGAGAGTTGACAAATACCATATTTTGCTAAACAAAAAAATGCAAAACCGTTGGAGTTGCTCTTACTTATGTGACTTTTTATTTTTTGAAGTTTTTGTAACACCTCTGGATGTTTTAAAATGTAATTAACCTGACATGTCATTATCATTAGTCATTAATCATTCTTGCCTTGCATTTATGTTTGCTCAGTACTGGTGTAGCAGTCTCTTTTCAAAACCCTAAAAGCCCTAACCTTCCTATAAGGGCAAAATGGTAATTTCACCTCTGTGCCTGGCTTTGTGTAATTCTTGTTCAGTTGGATGTCTTGAAGTTTTGTTGTGTTGGCCAAAGTTCAAAAACCAAAATCAGATTTCAAACCCCTTTGCAAAACCCTGATTTCCAAACCCTGGATTTTATCCCTCTTTTTGTAATTCAAAAATTATTCAAAATTTGGGGTTGGTCCAAAAAGCAAAGTTGTAGATCTGGCCAAGAGAAACAACTTTGGTATTTACAAATTTTCAAGTTTCTGTACAAAGTTTGAAGTAAATCCAAATTCATTCAAATTCCAGTGTTTGTCCCTTTTTGAGTTTTCAAAAATATTTCAAAAACTAATGAGTTTCAGAAAAAGTGTGTATTAGCAAAGTTGTAGGTATTGACAAAATAAACAACTTTCATATTTGCAGATTTTCAAGTTTCAGTTTAAAATCCAAAGTAATTTTGAATTTATTCAAATTTCAAAAGTGTCCCCTTTTCTGATTTCAAATATAGTTCAAAACTATTTGGATTTTGAAAATGTCCATATTGACAAAGTTGTAGATCTCTTTTTTCTGAACAACTTTGATGTTTTGAGTTTTTGTTGCCCAGTTCAAATTTTGGGAGAATTTTGCAAAATACAGAAAGTCAAAACCTAGACCTAGCCCTGTTCATCCCCTACCTCTAGCCGGCACAGAGCAGGGGGGGCCCGGCCATGGCGCCTCGCCGGCACTGCGCACGCCGCGTGCCTGTCAGCCGCACGCGCGCCTCCAACCTGCCGCCGCTGACCCCGTGATCATTTCGCACCCGCTCGCGAGCGCTGACCCTCGCCCCCGTCCCCTACAGTGCCCAGGGCGTCGCCGCCGCGTGGCCGTCACCGGCGAGCCTTCGCCCAGGCCCTGGGTGCACGCCCGTCCTCCCGCCGGCTTGCAATCGAGTGCGCACGCCTCGGCCGAGCTCATCCACACCATCCCGTGCTCTCTACCGTCCCCGACCGTGCCTATAAAAGGGACCGCCGGAGTCCGAGCTCCTCACTCGTCTCCGCCGCCGTCGCCAGCCCACTCCGAAGCTCCCGCCGCCCAACCAACTAGCCCAACAGCTCCGTCTTGAGCTCGTGAAGCTTCCCCACCCCTCAATTTGGTCTCTACCGCCTCCTATCGCCCGGCGTAGCTCGTCGTTCCCGTCTCCGGCAAAAACCCGGCGAGCTCGGGTTCGTCAAATACTACCTCTCCGGCCACGATCATCTTCCCCTGACCCCTGTGTCAGCTTCCTTGGCTCCGTGCGACTCTAACTAGGCCCTTGCGGTCTCGTGTGTTGCGCAGGATCGTCGGAGCGCCGATCGCCGTCGTGAACCGTCCGCCGGTCACCGTCGACCACCCTCCTCCGTCCATCCCCTCACCTCGCCGAGCCCCTTAATCGACGCCGGTGAGCTCCCTGAAGCTTCCCATGCCCTTGGTTTCGTCTGCCGAGCCTCGCCGTGGCCGGCGCAGCAGCGCTGCCGCCGTCGGCCGGCCGCCGGCGATCGGGAAGAGCACAGTGCTCTTTTCCCTTTTCTTTCAAATATGTGAATAGTGTTCAGTTTTCATATTTTTGTATGATTTTCTGTATTGCTCTAAAAATTCTAAAAATTTTACAATTGACTCTCTATACCATGTAGTATTTTAGAAAAATATGAAACTTGACTTTTCTGCAAGAATTTAAAAATGTAAAATCCCTCTTTTAATTAATAAATGGATGGTTTTCGATTTTTAGAAAATCATTTATAACTCCAAAAATCATGAGATAAATTTTTGTGAGCTTCTTATGCCATGTTTAGTCTCTGGTGAAATTTTGAAGTCTTTTGGAGCAAGTTGATTTTTGAGCATTTATTTTAATTGTTAAATAGTGACTTCTGTTAATTAATGTCTGATTTTATTTGAGCACCTTAATGACCTCCAAAAATTATGAAATTTGTTTTGCCATCTATTTACACCATAATGAACTTATGTGATTAATTTGGTAATTTTTGGAGCAACAGCATAAAATGACCTTTTTAAATAATTTAGAAAAATAGAAAAAGTGATTAGGGTTCATGTTGTATGCCATGTTTTGCATTGTTCATGCTAGCATACTCATGTGCATGCATCATTGCATTCGTATAGTCACCGAAGAAGGAGTCAAGATCGAGGCAGCCGCTGACGAACCTGTCCCCGAGGCTACCCCGAGCTCCGACAACTGCTACGCCGCTCTCGAGCCTGCCCTCTTTGCTCTTCAAGGCAAGCCCCGGTGCATTTAACCCTTTCCTTGAATTTATAAAATGATTTCCTTAAATGCTTTTGAGTTAAATTATTGCATTAGGTTTATAGGAGTTGTGTGCTATCCTAATTGATGCACTATCCACCTTGACCACTGATACACCCGATACCTGCTTTTCAAAAGTATTTGAAAAATGCTTAGCAATGCTTATTGAATTAGACTTTGCAATAAAATGCCAATTTCAAAAGTGTGATCACTTAAGGAATGTTTATGGGAATTTGGTCTTACTCCCCGGCTGTTGGCTAGGTATCTGATCCGTACCTAGTCAATAGCAAGGAGAGGTTGTCCGAGCGTACGGTGCCGTCATGTTGTAGTCCGGGACTCAACAGTTGACACCGACCGGGACAGGGTTGAAAAACTGACGGGACTATTACGCTTGGGTGAGATATAACCAAGGTATAGTTCTGGCTGGAAATTAGGGACCATCCGTATGGGGGCCTGCTGGTCAAGACTTGTAACTATTCACATACTTCGGAAAGCTCTGGCTCCGAGAAATCCTTGATTGGGACCGACAACCGCGCACTGGGAGTGGAGAGATGGCGGAAGTAGCATGTACCCACGTGGTCGTCGTACCTGGAAAGGAGTGGTGTACTGTACTTCCGGGTGGCGTAGGACCGGTCCAATCTTGGAGGAATCGTGGTAGACGAGTTGGCATATGCAAGCTTGAGTGCGACATATGCAGTGTGGATAGGGATCCTCAGCTGAGTATTATTTATCCGGATTAACGTTGCTCCTCGGTTATGGAGACTTGGTCCACTGACTGTCAACGGAGAGTGGTTCTCAACTAGGAATGTTTTGAAATGTAAAATGAATCAGGAACGATGAAGAATTGAGGAATACTGAATCTTTCAAAAATAAAATAAGGTTTACAAAAATGCTTTTCTGCAAAATACCTGATCTTGCTTAAGCCTTACCTTGACTACCCTAAGCCTCTCATTCCTGAGTCTTCTCCCTTTCTTTAGTCGGGTAAGTCTTGTTGAGTACCCCAGTACTCAGGGTTTGTTACCCATGCTGCAGGTATGACAGAGTCCCCGATGTGTCTTGCACCCTGCTGCGTGACCATCGTCCAGGAAGAGGCCGATGAGGCCGAAGAATAGTTGTACACCCTCGGGCTGGGTGATTATAAGTATCTTTGCTGTTCTCCACTATGTTGCCTATGTCTATTTCTATTATCAGAACTTGGTTTGTAATAACTGCACCTTAATTTCTATTTGGAACCCTGCTTTGTAAAACTAATGTTATTTAAGTCTTCCGCTCATTATTCCGATGTTATTTGTAAAAGTATGCAATGTTGTAACCGAATTGTGAGATGATCCTGCGGACATTGGGCACTGATGTAGCCCGGTGGCGAACGGGTCTTAATCACATGGAACATGGGTTCGGCTGTCAGAGGTTGACAGGGACACGTGGGCCATGGGATTAGGGTCGTTCCATCACAGAGTGGTATCAGAGCATATCACTTTAACGTTGCAGTGTTCGTTTTTGCGAAAACTTCAAAAGACCTTTTGAGTCCAAACAAACTAAACTTGACTATTTTGAGTCCAAATTGCTTCTCTCATCTTGTCTCTCATATGGCAACACTAGCTAGTGGAACAACATATTTTTAAGCCCTATGTACCTTATTTAGTTATTGCATTGCTTTGTTCCGTAGGAACGATTCATGCATCATGTCATAATCACTTAAGTTAACTTCCTCTCTAAGTTCGTTGGGGTAGAATACTTATACCTTTTCTTGCTAGCCTTTTTCTCATCTATCTTCTCTTGTCCAGACATGGCTCGCCTCAAGCTGACTGCTCGCAAGTCGACTGGACCGAACGGTGTGCCGCGTCACCAGCTCGCACCCCGCGCTGGAGAGGAGACGGGTGAATCCTCCAATGGTCGTCGCTTTCCCCGCCGCACCCGCAAGAATCTGAAGGAGGAAATCAAGAATCTGAAGGCTGAGATAGAGAACATGGAGCATGACTTCTACCTTTCCCGCCTGGAGTTTTATGAGGCACGAGCTTCCCTGGAGCAGGCCAACCGGAACACGGTTCGCGCCATCGAGCAGCGCAATGATGCTTGGACCCGCGAGGACGTCACCAGAGCCCAGCTCCATGGACTGCAGCAGTACACCGCCCAGATTGAGCAGTTGAATGATATGCTTCATGAGGAGGTACACCAGCTACACAACCAACTTCACCCCGTGGCTCCACCTGTTGCTGAGGATCCTGAAGACGGAATAGTGGAGGAACCAGAAATGGAACAGGAGCCAGACAAGGACGAAGAAGTTGAACCTGCTGAAGATGTCCACGCCGAGGACGAGGACGAGGAAGTAGAGCCTGAGCTCATCCTCGAGGAAGAAGATGACGATGAAGACATGATCATCATCGACGACGACTAGACTCGTAGTGTCTGTACCATCTGCTTACCTAAAACCTTAGTCTAGGTTTGGGGGTGTTAGTCTGTCTGTTGCCAAGTCTGGCATGTATCTTTCTTTTCGTATCTTTTCCCTTTATCGGTCTGTTATCATCTGTCAGTCACCTTATCAAATCATCTGCCTTTGTATCAGTAAAGCTATCTATCAGTTGTTTCAGAACTTTGTCTATGAATGCTGAGTTCCAAGTTGCTTAAACAGATGCCTGTGAACACTCGCACCGGAGCCGGAGGTGCTGGGGATGACCGTCTCCCAAACCCTCCACCTGTCCCAGCTACCCTAGCAGAGGCCATTGCAGCCTTGGCCGCCGCTGCCAACCTAATGGCTCAAAACCAAGGACAGCAGAACATTCTCCGTGGTCGCCACAACATCAACCAAGAGACCACCTATGTGGATTTCACCGAAACTCGTCCACCGGTCTTCACCAAGGCCGATGAACCCCTCGAAGCTGATGATTGGCTCCGCACCATGGAGCAGAAGTTTGGTCTTATCAACTGCACCGACATCCAGAAGCCACGGTTCGCTTCACAGCAGCTTCGTGGTCCGGCAAGTGCTTGGTATGCCAACCTGTTGGCTGCCCAGCCAGAAGGTCATCGGTTGACCTGGGAGGAGTTCCGCACTGCCTTCCGTGCTCATCACATCCCTTCCGGATTGATGAAAATGAAGCTTGATCAGTTCCTGGCTCTCCAACAGAAAGACTCCACAGTCATGCAGTATGTGGGTCAATTCAATCATCCCAGCCAGTATGCCTCAGAGTATGTCAACACAGATGAGAAGAAGAGGGATTGTTTCCTCAGAGGACTGCACCCAAAGATCCGCAGGAGCTTGTCCAATAACCTGACTGGGTCTTATCACGATGTTGTTGACCGGGCTGTTGCTTTTGAAGAAAGCAATCGCCAGTACCAGGAAGGGAAGAAGAAGAAGAAAGCAGGGTCAAGCAGCTTCTCTGACGGTCACAAACGCCAGAGAGTCATCTATCACCCCAGCCACCACCACAATCGTCTACCTTACCCCAACCAGCAAGTGGTCGTCCGTACCGCGGCCACCACCCATAATGCCAACCAGCAAAGTGCCACACAGCCGAACGCCCCAGGTGTTCGTATCACCACTCCACAAACAGCCTACAACCATCCCTGCTACAACTGCGGCCAGCTTGGTCACTGGTCTCGTGAGTGTCCAAAGCCCAAGAGGTATGCTCAGAATGCTCAGAAGAATCCCGGAGGATCTCAGCAGCAGCAGCACCGCGCCCAGCAGCAACATGCCCAGAAAGGCAGGATTGTCAAGAAGCACGGGCAAGTCTACTACACCACTGTCGGCGACATTCCAGAAGGGGAGCCCGTCATGATCGGTAGGTTTCCCGTTGCCAATCACCCTGCAGTTGTGTTGTTTGATTCTGGTGCATCGTATTCCTTCATCAGTCGTACTTTTGTCATCAAGCATGAGATATCAATTGAGGATTTAAAAGAAAGTTTCTGCATATTCTCGCCTGGAGGGCGTATAAGTACTAAGGAAGTGGTTCGCAGTATACCAGTAAGGTTGGGGGAACATGTATTTCCCACCACCATGATAGTGCTTCATGATCAGGAGATAGATGTCATCCTAGGCATGAATTGGATGTGTCAGTATAAAGCCATGATCGACATCTTGAATAGAGTTGTGAGAGTGGATATTCCTAACAGTGCCGCCAAACTCCTTCTCCAACTTCCAATGCCTCAAAAACCAGCAGCCACTCAAATAAATACCGCCTATGTTCTGGAAACCAGGGACATCCCCGTGGTTTGTGAATTCCCTGATGTTTTTCCTGAGGATTTGCCTGGTCTGCCTCCTGACCGTGACGTTGAGTTTGCCATAGAGCTAAAGCCCGGGACTGCTCCTATATCCCGCAGAGCTTATCGAATGCCTCCCAGAGAGTTGGCAGAACTAAAAATCCAATTACAAGATTTGTTGGACAAGGGTTTCATTCGCCCAAGCTCGTCTCCTTGGGGCTGTCCTGCAATCTTTGTAAAGAAGAAAGACAAGACTCTCAGAATGTGCATTGATTATCGCCCACTCAATGAGGTCACCATCAAAAATAAATATCCCTTGCCTCGTATTGATCTTCTCTTTGACCAGTTAGCTGGAGCCAAAGTATTCTCCAAGATCGATCTCAGATCTGGTTACCACCAAATAAAGATTCGCCCAGAAGATATTCCTAAAACAGCTTTCACCACCAGATACGGCCTATATGAGTACTTGGTCATATCCTTCGGTTTGACCAATGCACCTGCCCACTTCATGTACCTCATGAACTCTGTGTTGATGCCAGAGCTTGATAAATTCGTGGTCGTGTTCATTGACGACATCCTTGTCTACTCAAAAACCCCTGAAGATCACGCCGAGCATCTTCGTATCGTTCTATCCCGTCTCAGAGAACATCAGCTGTATGCCAAGTTCAGTAAATGTGAGTTCTGGTTAGATCAGATACAGTTTCTTGGTCATGTCCTATCCGCTGAAGGTGTGTCAGTTGACCCTGGTAAAGTGGCAGACATTCTGGATTGGAAGCCACCTACCACTGTTCATCAAGTCCGCAGTTTTATGGGAATGGCAGGATATTATCGTCGATTCATCCCAGATTTCTCAAGAATCGCCAAGCCTATCACTGAGTTAGTAAAGAATTCTGTGAAGTTTGTCTGGTCACCAGCCTGTGAGCAAGCCTTTCAAACTCTGAAGAAACTGTTAACTACATCACCAGTGCTAGCCCAGCCGAACATCGAGAAGCCCTTTGATGTCTACTGTGATGCATCTGGTACTGGTTTGGGCTGTGTTTTGATGCAAGAAGGTCGAGTGATCGCTTATGCCTCCTGACAGCTTAAGCGACATGAAGAGAATTATCCAACTCATGATCTCGAGTTAGCAGCAGTAGTGCATGCCTTGAAGATCTGGCGTCATTATCTGTTGGGCAGTACCTGTAATGTGTACACTGATCACAAAAGCCTGAAGTATATCTTCACTCAAGAAGAGCTGAATATGAGACAGAGAAGATGGCTTGAGTTAATTAAGGACTATGATCTTGAAGTGCATTACCATCCGGGTAAGGCGAATGTGGTCGCCGATGCACTCAGTCGCAAGTCTTATTGCAACTGTCTGATGAAGAAACCCTATGATTCTTCTTTATGTTTCGAACTAGAAAAGTTGGGTATTGGAATGGTTCCACAGGGAATTCTGAGCAATATCAGAATAGAAACCCCTATCAGAGAACAGGTCATTGCTGCACAAAAAGATAACCCTGGAATCAAGCACATCATCGAAAAGGTCCAATCCGGAAAGGCTGATTGTTTCAGGATTGATGATACAGGAGTAGTATGGTTTAAGAATCGGTTAGTAGTTCCTAAAGTGCCTGAGTTAAGAAAGTTAATCCTTGATGAAGCACACTTGACTAGATTCTCCATCCACCCCGGCAGCAACAAGATGTACCAGGACTTGAAGCAAAGGTTCTGGTGGACAAAGATGAAGATTGAGATCGCCCGGTATGTCGCTCAGTGTGATACCTGCCAGAAAGTCAAAGCCGTGTACATGAAGCCCGGAGGAGAATTGCAACCTTTATCTGTACCTACTTGGAAATGGGACGATATCAGTATGGACTTTATCAATGGTCTACCCAAGACATCAAGAGGTTTTGATTCCATCTGGGTGATCGTGGATCGCCTCACTAAGCAAGCTCACTTCCTGCCAGTGAAGACCAGTTACACCGTCCCCACTTATGCCACTTTGTACAAGAACAACATAGTAAAACTCCATGGCATACCCAAAACCATTATCTCTGATCGTGGTACCCAGTTTGTCGCAAAGTTCTGGAAAGCGTTCCATGCCTCACTTGGAACCAAGCTCTTGCATAGTACAGCATATCATCCACAAACAGATGGACAAACTGAGCGAGTCAACCAAGTGTTAGAGAGCATGTGTGCTCACCTTCGCAGATACTTGGGATGACTGTTTGCCCTTGGCAGAATTCTCATATAATAACAGCTACCAAGAAAGCATCAAGATGGCACCCTTTGAAGCACTGTACGGTCGCCGTTGTCGTACACCTCTCAGTTGGTCTGAACCCGGAGAAAGGGAATTCTTTGGAGTTGACCTAGTAAAAGATATGGAAGAGAAAGTCAAGCAAATACAAGAGAACATGAAGATTGCACAGTCTCGACAAAAAAGTTATGCTGACAAGAGACGTCGACCTCTGCAGTTCGAGGTCGGGGATTATGTGTACCTGAAGGTCTCGCCCACCAAAGGAGTCACTCGTTTTGGAGTCAAAGGAAAGCTAGCACCCCGCTACATTGGTCCGTTTGAGATTCTGGATCGTTGTGGCAAGGTCGCTTACAAGCTGAGTTTGCCCGATCATCTTTCAGCAGTTCATAATGTGTTTCATGTCTCCCAACTCAAGAAGTGCCTCCGAGTACCTGAACATGTGGTTGAAGTTGAAGGCGTTGAGCTAGAACCAGATCTGTCATACACTGAGTATCCAGTTCGCGTGTTGGATCACAAGGATCGTGTTACCCGAAGAACCACCACAAGATGGTACAAGATCCAGTGGAACCAACACTCTGAAGAAGAAGCCACTTGGGAATCCGAGGACTTCTTGGCGAGGAACTATCCCGACTTTCTCGAATCTCTGTAGATGTAAGGTTTTGCCTTTTTCCTTCTTAAGACGTGGAATCTCGGGGCGAGATTTCTTTTAGGGGGGGCTGTAACACCTCTGGTGTTTTAAAATGTAATTAACCTGACATGTCATCATCATTAGTCATTAATCATTCTTGCCTTGCATTTATGTTTGCTCAGTACTGGTGTAGCAGTCTCTTTTCAAAACCCTAAAAGCCCTAACCTTCCTATAAGGGCAAAATGGTAATTTCACCTCTGTGCCTAGCTTTGTGTAATTCTTGTTCAGTTGGATGTCTTGAAGTTTTGTTGTGTTGGCCAAAGTTCAAAAACCAAAATCAGATTTCAAACCCCTTTGCAAAACCCTGATTTCCAAACCGTGGATTTTATCCCTCTTTTTGTAATTCAAAAATTATTCAAAATTTGGGGTTGGTCCAAAAAGCAAAGTTGTAGATCTGGTCAAGAGAAACAACTTTGGTATTTACAAATTTTCAAGTTTCTGTACAAAGTTTGAAGTAAATCCAAATTCATTCAAATTCCAGTGTTTGTCCCTTTTGAGTTTTCAAAAATATTTCAAAAACTAATGAGTTTCAGAAAAAGTGTGTATTAGCAAAGTTGTAGGTATTGACAAAATAAACAACTTTCATATTTGCAGATTTTCAAGTTTCAGTTTAAAATCCAAAGTAATTTTGAATTTATTCAAATTTCAAAAGTGTCCCCTTTTCTGATTTCAAATATAGTTCAAAAACTATTTGGATTTTGAAAATGTCCATATTGACAAAGTTGTAGATCTCTTTTTTCTGAACATCTTTGATGTTTTGAGTTTTTGTTGCCCAGTTCAAATTTTGGGAGAGTTTTGCAAAATACAGAAAGTCAAAACCTAGACCTAGCCCTGTTCATCCCCTACCTCTAGCCGGCACAGAGCAGGGGGGGCCCGGCCATGGCGCCTCGCCGGCACTGCGCACGCCGCGTGCCTGTCAGCCGCACGCGCGCCTCCAACCTGCCGCCGCTGACCCCGTGATCATTTCGCACCCGCTCGCGAGCGCTGACCCTCGCCCCCGTCCCCTACAGTGCCCAGGGCGTCGCCGCCGCGTGGCCGTCACCGGCGAGCCTTCGCCCAGGCCCTGGGTGCACGCCCGTCCTCCCGTCGGCTTGCAATCGAGTGCGCACGCCTCGGCCGAGCTCATCCACACCATCCCGTGCTCTCTACCGTCCCCGACCGTGCCTATAAAAGGGACCGCCGGAGTCCGAGCTCCTCACTCGTCTCCGCCGCCGTCGCCAGCCCACTCCGAAGCTCCCGCCGCCCAACCAACTAGCCCAACAGCTCCGTCTTGAGCTCGTGAAGCTTCCCCACCCCTCAATTTGGTCTCTACCGCCTCCTATCGCCCGGCGTAGCTCGTCGTTCTCGTCTCCGGCGAGCTCGGGTTCGTCAAATACTACCTCTCCGGCCACGATCATCTTCCCCTGACCCCTGTGTCAGCTTCCTTGGCTCCGTGCGACTCTAACCAGGCCCTTGCGGTCTCGTGTGTTGCGCAGGATCGTCGGAGCGCCGATCGCCGCCATGAACCGTCCGCCGGTCACCGTCGACCACCCTCCTCCGTCCATCCCCTCACCTTGCCGAGCCCCTTAATCGACGCCGGTGAGCTCCCTGAAGCTTCCCATGCCCTTGGTTTCGTCTGCCGAGCCTCGCCGTGGCCGGCGCAGCAGCGCCGCCGCCGTCGGCCGGCCGCCGGCGATCGGGAAGAGCACAGTGCTCTTTTCCCTTTTCTTTCAAATATGTGAATAGTATTCAGTTTTCATCTTTTTGTATGATTTTCTGTATTGCTCTAAAAATTCTGAAAATTTTACAATTGACTCTCTATTCCATGTAGTATTTTAGAAAAATATGAAACTTGACTTTTCTGCAAGAATTTAAAAATGTAAAATCCCTCTTTTAATTAATAAATGGATGCTTTTGGATTTTTAGAAAAATCATTTATAACTCCAAAAATCATGAGATAAATTTTTGTGAGCTTCCTATGCCATGTTTAGTCTCTGGTGAAATTTTGAAGTCTTTTGGAGCAAGTTGATTTTTGAGCATTTATTTTAATTGTTAAATAGTGCCTTCTATTAATTAATGTCTGATTTTATTTGAGCACCTTAATGACCTCCAAAAATTATGAAATTTGTTTTGCCATCTATCTACACCATAATGAACTTATGTGATTAATTTGGTAATTTTTGGAGCAACTGCATAAAATGACCTTTTTAAATAATTTAGAAAAATAGAAAAAGTGATTAGGGTTCATGTTGTATGCCCTGTTTTGCATTGTTCATGCTAGCATACTCATGTGCTTGCATCATTGCATTCGTATAGTCACCGAAGAAGGAGTCAAGATCGAGGCAGCCGCTGACGAACCTGTCCCCGAGGCTACCCCGAGCTCCGACAACTGCTCCGCCGCTCTCGAGCCTGCCCTCTTTGCTCTTCAAGGCAAGCCCCGGTGCATTTAACCCTTTCCTTGAATTTATAAAATGATTTCCTTAAATGCTTTTGAGTTAAATTATTGCATTAGGTTTATAGGAGTTGTGTGCTATCCTAATTGATGCACTATCCACCTTGACCACTGATACACCCGATACCTGCTTTTCAAAAGTATTTGAAAAATGCTTAGCAATGCTTATTGAATTAGACTTTGCAATAAAATGCCAATTTCAAAAGTGTGATCACTTAAGGAATGTTTATGGGAATTTGGTCTTACTCCCCGGCTGTTGGCTAGGTATCTGATCCGTACCTAGTCAATAGCGAGGAGAGGTTGTCCGAGCGTACGGTGCCGTCATGTTGTAGTCCGGGGACTCAACAGTTGACACCGACCGGGACAGGGTTGAAAAACTGACGGGACTATTACGCTTGGGTGAGATATAACCAAGGTATAGTTCTGGCTGGAAAATTAGGGACCATCCGTATGGGGCCTGCTGGTCAAGACTTGTAACTATTCATATACTTCGGAAAGCTCTGGCTCCGAGAAATCCTTGATTGGGACCGACAACCGCGCACTGGGAGTGGAGAGATGACGGAAGTAGCATGTACCCACGTGGTCGTCGTACCTGGAAAGGAGTGGTGTACTGTACTTCCGGATGGCGTAGGACCGGTCCAATCTTGGAGGAATCGTGGTAGACGAGTTGGCATATGCAAGCTTGAGTGCGACATATGCAGTGTGGATAGGGATCCTCAGCTGAGTATTATTTATCCGGATTAATGTTGTTCCTCGGTTATGGAGACTTGGTCCACTGACTGTCAACGGAGAGTGGTTCTCAACTAGGAATGTTTTGAAATGTAAAATGAATCAGGAACGATGAAGAATTGAGGAATACTGAATCTTTCAAAAATAAAATAAGGTTTACAAAAATGCTTTTATGCAAAATACCTGATCTTGCTTAAGCCTTACCTTGACTACCCTAAGCCTCTCATTCTTGAGTCTTCTCCCTTTCTTTAGTCGGGTAAGTCTTGTTGAGTACCCCAGTACTCAGGGTTTGTTACCCATGCTGCAGGTATGACAGAGTCCCCGATGTGTCTTGCACCCTGCTGCGTGACCATCGTCCAGGAAGAGGCCGATGAGGCCGAAGAATAGTTGTACACCCTCGGGCTGGGTGATTATAAGTATCTTTGTTGTTCTCCACTATGTTGCCTATGTCTATTTCTATTATCAGAACTTGGTTTGTAATAACTGCACCTTAATTTCTATTTGGAACCCTGCTTTGTAAAACTAATGTTATTTAAGTCTTCCGCTCATTATTCCGATGTTATTTGTAAAAGTATGCAATGCTGTAACCGAATTGTGAGATGATCCTGCGGACATTGGGCACTGATGTAGCCCGGTGGCGAACAGGTCTTAATCACATGGAACATGGGTTCGGCTGTCAGAGGTTGACAGGGACACGTGGGCCATGGGATTAGGGTCGTTCCGTCACAGTTTTGTATATGGCCTCAAAATGAAACTTTATTACTTATTTGGCATTTCGTTAGATTTGAGGGTATAACGGTGTTACGTGTTGAGTAAAACGACCATTTTGCCCCTGCGCCTAAAAAAATAAAAAAAACAGTGTATAAAACAGTATATATATAATGTTTATATATATATATTGTTTATATATAGACTGTTCATATATATATATATATTGTTCATATATATATACTGTTCGTATATATATATTGCTTTTTATATATAAATATATATACTGTTTTTATTTTTTTAGGCGCAGGGACAAACTGGTCTTTTTACTCAATACTTAACACCGTTATGCCCTCAAAACTAACGGAAAGCCAAATAAGTAACAAAGTTTCATTTTGAAGCCATATACATAACTTTAAAAAATAAAGGATCACATAAGTAACTAGAGTTTTTTTGAGAGCCAAATAAATCTCCCTTTCGTTTTCCTAGGACGTGGCCCCTTCTTTGAGTTTTATGTAGCACGAGCTCCGAGACTAGGCCACCAACACTAAGGTGTTGTTTGGTTCACTTTAGGGCCCGGTAACGTAAATGGGAATGGATGACCCCGATACCTGTTACAGAGCAACAGAAAACTGATTTTGTTTGGTTAGCTCCTTTAACGTTTTCCATTCCCATTACGCTGTTTGGCAGATAACCAGTTGCTGCGGTAACGTTCTGGCTGCAGCTCCACTGCTAGCACCTGACACTACAGTAGGCTAGTATTTTACTAATAATATTGTTGCTTGATGAGCACTAGCACTTACGAAATAAACAAACAGTACAGACATCCATCAAAATTTGACCGTGTAACACTATCAAACAGAATACAACACAGTTTTGACATATGTAAAATCTGAAATGATTACTTGAAATCTGAAATACAACACAGTTTTGACATATATAAAATCAGAAATATGTCTTAGGGCTTCAAAGACCTTGTAAATTCAGTGTACGAAACTTGAAATTAGAGCTTCAAATGCCTCATAAGTTCAGAAGCTCAAATGATAATTTAGCATATGTTGATGTAACGGCTCTTCATCAAATTTTTGTGAGACTCTTTGGTGAAAATTTGTCGACCACTCCTCACTTCTTCCTTTGAGCCTCATCTAATGAAGAAAAATAATAGAAACATGAGTATATGTGCAAAACAAAAATGAAGGAAAGGCCAATATGCAAACTGCCATACAAATAAACAATATGCAGTCAAGTTTATGTACATGAACATCCAGGAGAGCACAGGAAAGGCCATCATTAAATTATATGAAAATAAAGTGATTGCCTTGATTTGGGACATAAACTTACCAGCAAAATAAATTACCAGCAAGCATGAAAATAAAGTCTCAGGAAGAATAAGTACATGAAAATAAAGTATTTTAACTTACCAGCAAGCATGCCCAATATGAATTCCCTCCTCAAAGTCTCAGGAAGTGCAAAAAGCATGGTCATTTGATTTGGGACAGTCACAAAGATGTTTGCAGCTTTAACTAGTTCACTACCAGCGAAACCAAGCCTACTCAACTCAGTTATGGACTTCTTTTGTAGAGTTTGCATAGGATCTTCATGTGTCGCTGCTTCTTCTTGGACCTTAGCTTCACGCTCCATGACTTCAGCCATTTTCCCTAAGTAACTTGAAGCATTTTTAAGATCCCCTCGAAGACCACCAACCATGTCTAAAAATGGGTCACTTGACACTTCTCTGACTTCTTTGTCTCGCTTTCTTCTCTTGGAGCTTGATGAAGTTGAGTCAATAGAGTTCCTGTCTGATGTCCATCGTGGTGTTGTGGATGTACCATCATCTTCCACTTCCTGATAATGACTCTCTTCCACAGCAGTTTCTTTCTCCATATTTGAAATAGCCTCAGTTAAACCCTCTGCTCCTTCCCCAGTAGCAATGTCCCTCCCATATATAGCAGCTAAGGTATCAAAGAATGTGAATGAAACACCATACAAGCCCTTTGCATCAGGGTGATCCTACAAAATCCATTTTAAATGATATCAGCTTATAGATTAAATTAAATGATGAACAACAAGTGAATAATATTAGCTCATAGAGAAATTAAATGATGTGTGTTTACCTTGGAGTGCTTATCATATTGTTGTTTCTCACATTGTATCATCTTTCTGTTCTCGTCCCAAGAAAACCCACTTTTTCCCAACATATTCTCAATAGCGCCATACTTTGTTCTAAAATGTCTCACCCTATACTCAATATGCAGGACAGCAGTGAGACCACAACGTGGTACATTTTTAGCAAGCACAACTTCCAGAATACAACAATAGCCATTCTTGAAAACACCTTCACCTTTCCATTTTGGGTCTAAAGATAACTCATATAATGCTTTTATTAACTCTTCATCCTCAACAGAAGTCCAAATTCTTTTATTCCTCCCTCTTCCACGGGCAGAAGTTGAGTTCCCAGCAAGACTCATCCTACAAGTATTTATGTTATTTAATTTGCAAGATATTCTAATTTACATGATTCATAGAAATTCAAAAGTAATACAGTAAAAGTACAATGCACGTACACAAAAATGTGCAAACCTTAGTTAGATCTAGAAGCTCTATAGCTATTATACATCCCTTGAGCAAGATTATTGCAAAAACTAGTCCACTCGTTAGATGTTGATACAGCTGTGATAAATTCTGGTTCGCTGATTTCTCCTTCCAAAACTTCAAATGATGCGTCCATAGCTGGTTCTTCAAATTCAAGTGGGTCTCTAGACATCTTTTGTAAGATTAAATTGTTCAACAAAGCACATGCCATTATGATTCGACACTGTGTCTTGACAGGAAAATAAGATGCAGACCTCAAAATTGCCCAACGACCTTTGAGCCATCCAAAAGCCCTCTCAATAATATTCCTAGCCCTAGCATGACACTAAGTTAAAATACTCTTCTACACTACGTGGTGGATTTTGTGTAGTAAAGCCTCCTAGATGGTATCTTTGGCCTCGATATGGTGCTAAAAATCCATTCGCATTAGTGTAACCAACATCAACAAGATAGTAGCAGCCTTGAGGGACACGCAGTCCATCTTGCCTTGAAATGGCATCTCGAAGCACACGACCATCATATGCAGAACCCTCCCAGCCAGGTAATACATATATAAATTGCATGTCTGGTGCACAAACACCTAAGACATTTGTCACAATGTCTCCCTTTCTTAATCTATACCTCCCCTTCAGCTTAGTTGGGACAGTAACCTTCACATGTGTACCATCCAATGCACCCAAACAATTCTTGAAATGCTTCCATCTAAAGTCTGTGCAGTCCTTAGGTATAGGTTCTGGTCTCTTAAGTAGTAAGTGGTGAAGTTTCAGAACAGCTAGAAGGCAAGAATTGAAATGCCGGCTCACAGTCTCACCACTTCGAAAGAAAAAATGTCCTATCGTCCTATTCTTCAAGTGATAAGATAATGTGTATAAAAAAGCTGCTACTATCTCTTCTAACGGCATATTTCTTGTGCCCTTCAAATCAGAAACATCTCTAAGCATCTCACACAACATATCAAAGGTCCTCTTATCCATGCGAAGCTCACTTATACATGACACATCACTCTCACGAATAAGACGATACAAACGATCACTTCTCAGTTCTCTAATTTGTATCCTCCTTTCTATTTTCCAACACTTCCACTTGTATGACAAGACTAATAATACTGAAATATAGTAATACATAAGCATGATGGCAGAAGCCATATTACGAAGGAACAAATTCCTTCTCCGCATTTGAGTAGTTAAGGGAAGACGAGCCATAATGTTGTACAAAGATAATACATGGATAAATTAGATAGTACTCACAACAAAATAGTATTGTGCAGCTACTAGGTGAACTGAAAATACAAAGGTACTAGCTGAACTGAAATTTCACAAACCTACTGAAACCAGTAGCCTTTTTTTACCCAGGATTAGGCTTATTCTAGTGATAGGCATATACTACATTAATTAAGACAAACCTACAACTGATATCAGAGAATCAATCAAGTCAACCCAATTGGTTCTGCTATAATTGGTCAGAAGCACTCCTAGCTGCTAATAAATTTGCTAAAAATGACATCAGTTGGGTGTATGAAATTCCAATGCAAGCCTACCAACCATCCCTATCACTGAACGGCACCATCCCTATCACTGAACGGCGTGTGATTGGGCATACATTATGCTCTAATTAATGACATTGCAACCAACGACATGTGGATTTATCCCTATCACTGCATGACAGAGCTTCCACAACAATCATAGGACATCCCAATTGAGTTTGAAAAATTAGAGGTTTCAATCAATCTTTTTCTCAACTAAGGAGATTATCAGATTGGAGTATTGGACAAGTTGTACATACCTCATCGATGAGTGGATTAGAGAGTATTTTAACTTGTGTCAGCTTCCTCCCAACCTCACACACACCAAAAATCACCACTGATGCTCCTCTTGAATCTGTTTCTTGCAGATCCCCTATTGCACAAGCTACATTCAAGAACATAACAAAGGTAGGGAGGTAGGGGAAAATACGGTAGGGGACAAATTCAGGGAGGTCCTCACCGATGAGACTCTTCTTGCAGCAGGGGCTCCTTCAAGAACACAAAGCTTGGTACAAATCTCCTCCTAACAGTAACTCTTTCAAGAACACAACATTAGTTAGGTTTGGAAAAAGAAAAGATTGAGATCTGTGAAAGAGGAGTATGGAGAGGGTTTGCGAGATAAGAGGAAGTGAGGGCAGGATGGCTCTTACCGGTGACATGGATCCAGTGAGCTTGTGGTGGCGTCAACCTTCAAGAACAACAATGGTTAGGGTTTGGGAGATTAGTGGATCCAGCGGATAGAGGGAAGAGGAGAGAAATCGTCCTCACCGGCGCGACCTGCCTTGGTGTGGGGGCACGAACCTGCTGCCGGCAAGGGAGTGGCAAACCTGCCGGAGCTTACGCTCACGGGGAGTCGCGGCTTCGAGCAGAGTGCGGCGTCGGCGGAGTCGCGAGTCGAGGGACGAGGGGAAGAGTCGGGTTGCGTTGCAGGATCGGATAAGGAGAGTTGAGCAGCGGTAATGAGATTGTATGGGCTAGGATCCAATAGCGCTGCGATCGGTTACGGGCCGCTCCAACCAAACAAGACCAACGGGACCTGATTGTGCTGTGAATGGATACGGGCCAGAAATCACCGAACCAAACACCTGGTGAGTACACTTCTTTCGTTTATGCAGATCGATCAGTAGTTTTTCTCATAGTTCTCAAGGCGTCGCCTATGCGTCCAGGCGCTCCCCCATCGCCTTGCCAAATGGGCGCCTAGGCGGGCAAGGCAGGCGCCTAGGCGAGCAAGGCGGGCGCCTAGGCGTCCAGGCGGTGGTACACTGCCATGCCTCGCCTAGGCGCCTTAAGAACTATGGTTTTTCTTCAACTCAAAGCTGTCTATTCCGTTATTTGCAGAGTATGCCATGGGCTCGGAGATCACCACAGAAGGTGATGTCTATAGTTTTGGAGTGCTTCTTCTGGAGATGCTCACAGGAAAACACCCCACAGATGATTTGTTTGTCGATGGACTTAACCTTCACAGTTTTGCTGAATCCATGTTTCCAGATAGAGTTTCAGAGATTATAGATCCTCACATGGTGGATGCGGAATCTCAACCGTGTACAGAAGAATGGATGCAGAGCTGCATTGTTCCCCTGGTTGCGCTTGGCCTGTCATGTTCCATGAAATCTCCAAAAGATAGACCTGGAATGCGAGATGTGTGTGCAAAACTATCTGCTATCAAAGATGATTTTCAGAAGTCTCATGGTCAGTTATTGAACTCTCCTTGTCCTTGACAGCAGCAGCAGCACACTTCATCAATGTGTCTAAAATGTAACAATCAAACATTTTACAGAAGGAAACAAACATTGCCTTTTTTATTTAGGTTGTAGCGCTGACATCACTTGCTTCACTAGACCGGTTCTAACTCGCTATATCAATGTGTTCAAGGATTTTGACAAATTGATAGGCGAGTTACAAACCATGGAGACAAATGGTCTCCAAGGATTGACAAACACAATGATCAAGATCCATGCATACTTGGATGTCTGCTACGTCTAAATTGCATTGGTCCCTAAATTAAAGGGGGTATCAGAACAGTTGCCCTCAACACAGAGCTCATGCTATATTCCCCTTTCCCAACAAGCTCACACATGATAATAGTAGGAGTTTCAGATAGTTTGAGAGAGTGCTCTGCACTGCTGCTGCTACTACTGCTACAGCTGACTGCCGAGTCCATACAGCAAGCGATTCAGCATAAGGTCCGACGATTTTAGGTGTAGCAACTGATGACAACCTCCTCCATCCAACAACAGCAGCTATTTGGCTGTAATCAAAGCAGTCCGATGAAATAGACAGTAAGTTATGAAATAATGGTGATGATGAAGTAAACAGTAAGTTATGAAATGCAAATGGAGTCAGCGAACCCTCTTTCCAATAATCATAACACTTTCGAAAACCCTTGGTCACAAAACCTGGGTTTTGACAACTACTTTTCACACCAACTGATCTTGTTATATACATACATGATTTCTATATTACTACTAATTAGCGGGTTGTAACTATCTAGCTAGCTGGTGCTCTCATCTCCAATATTCCTTTATCACGTACCTATCCCCTAAAACTGGTTATAGAAGAATCCCCTTCAACATATAGGGAATATAGGTGATGGTTACTCCAGCAGCTCCCTCATAATTTATCTCCTATATCTTTTTTTAAAAAAAAACAAAATCCTTTTTGCATATAGCCACATACACTCTTCAAACTCCATTTCAACATCATAATAACTCAAAAAATTATTTGGAATCCAAAATTTAAATTCATGTTCGAAATCCATAATTTGGAATCTAATTTAAATTCAAGTTCGAAATTTAGACACAACATATGTCCAAATGGACCAGATGATCCACATAAGAATGAGGACACATATTGTCAAATGCATCAAACATAGAGCATCACACACTGACTCCATTCGTTCCACTACTGAACAAGATCCAATCCACTACTAAACATGATGCAATGCAATGGACTATAAGCATTGAATTTGACAATAGAAAAAATTACATTAACAAACAAGAACACATGGACAAATACACTAAAAACGTGAGACAAACATGAGCCTTGAGGGAGAGGGGAATGGCCATGCTGACGATGAGGGGGAAGAAGGGCATGACGAAGTCGGCGAGGTTGTAGCTTTCTAACAGCATGTGCTCGATGACTGTCCATTGGCCACCGGTTCTGTCCACCAGTATCATCAGCTGCACAGAAAGGACACACAAGACCCTCAGGATGTTGTTGTTGAGGATGTCATTCAAGCTAGCAACGTATTTCAACTTATGTTATCGTATTCATCTTAATGTCACTTTGTTTCTTCTAAATTAAGTGAAACTCAACTTTTATTATTTGTGAAATCTATTGTAATAATATTTCCGCTGCAAAGCTCCGTGGACATGATTTGTATTTGCTTGACCAGGCGATCTTGGCTAAGATGTTGGAAAAGTTTAAAATCTCTCAGCATTTCATGGATTACTGGGTTTTTATGGGCTCAAGTATGCTAATTCAGCTGCTCCGGCAGAGGTTTTTGCACTTGTGCTCGTATAAATTAGTCGATTCTGTCATAACCGAGATCGTCGCGGCATTGGCTAGTGGGTTTGTGGCACGTTCAGAGCTCTGCGGCAAGGCGGCGTAGCAGCTCAAGACCGTTGTGGCCTCCGCGCCTCCTCCAGCATCGAGGATGGTGCTCGCCTTCACCTTCCCGTCGCGGGGCGGGAGGAAGGAACCGTGCCGAAGATGAGGGAGACGGAGAGGTAACTGTATCGGTCCACCCAGCATAGGGAGCACTCCAAGGAGCCGGCCTCTGAAAAACACGGTGAAGGGTTTGGTTTTGGGAGAATTATTTATTTGGCTCTAAAAAGAACTCTGGTTAGAGCATGTCCAACAGTTTTGGAAATGAGCTTTGCATTCTTGTTTTTGCAAAGAAGTCTAAAAATTTCGGTTTGGCAAATGAGTTTGGCATTTTTAGCAACTTAACAAACACCGGGTGATATTTGACATATATGCCAAGCCGCGGTTCACTTGACAATCGCCCTCGCGTGGTACTCCCGTGGGATATTTCCCTCTCGCGCGTACAATTTTTTAGTTTTGCCAAGTCTAAATGCAAAACCGTTGGAGATTGACTCTTTTTACCTTTGCCATATTAATTTGAGAGTTGACAAATACCATATTTTGCCAAACAAAAAAATACAAAACCGTTGGAGTTGCTCTTACTTATGTGACTTTTTATTTTTTGAAGTTGTGTATATGGCCTCAAAACGAAACTTTATTACTTATTTGGCCTTCCGTTAGATTTGAGGGTATAACAGTGTTAAGTGTTGAGTAAAAAGACCATTTTGCCCCTGCACCTAAAAAAAAATAAAAAAACAGTGTATAAAACAGTATATATATAATGTTTATATATACTGTTTGTATATAGACTGTTCATATATATTTATATATTGTTCATATATATATATACTGTTCGTATATATATATTGTTGTTTATATATAAATATATATACTGTTTTTTATTTTTTTAGGCGCAGGGACAAACTGGTCTTTTTACTCAATACTTAACACCGTTATGCCCTCAAAACTAACGGAAAGCCAAATAAGTAACAAAGTTTCATTTTGAAGCCATATACATAACTTTAAAAAATAAAGGACCACATAAGTAACCAGAGTTTTTTGAGAGCCAAATAAATCTCCCTTCCGTTTTCCTAGGACGTGGCCCAACCTTCTTTGAGTTTTATGTAGCACGAGCTCCGAGACTGGGCCACCAACACTAAACATGAGTGTCGCAGCCAGGGAGCGCAACCGGGCTACTGGGCCACTGCTCCAAAGACGTCCTTAGAGACTGAAACGAAGATTTCTATATAACATAGACTTCTGCAACTGGTAAGAAAATACTTCAACGGAAAGTAAATCCCTGCTAACCATAATGACTTCTTCTGTGAGCTGCTTCATGTTCGGTCGGTACCAAAAAAAAAGGCTTAATAAGAGCAAAATAGAGAAAGTAAGTTTAAAGTCTGGCTTTGGCTAGCTAAAATAGTCAAAGTATCGACTATTAACGGTGTGTTTGGATTGACCGACGTACCGATCCAGTATATCCGAGCCTAGAATGTCTGTTTGTTTTGTAGCATGAGTTGAAGCCATCTATCATCCATCTATCCTTGTACGAGGTATTTGGTTTGTAAAATTAATCCATGCTTTATGAGGTTATACATTATGAGTCGAACCAACTCAACTCATTCCTCATGTATATATTAATTATAACTTATGAGGAATGAGATGATAATCCAAATTATTAGACAGTGCGCGTGCGCTGCATCACGTAACAGTGCATGGACGCGTGACGTAACGAGAGTAGGACCGAGCGATAAGCGTACAACATTGTGATACGTGGACCAAACGATAAGCGTGGGGAGAGAGAGCACACAAAGTTGTGTGTTAGATCTGATTTTTTGACATTTACAAATGGTTTACAAACTTTAAACTACGATAACCTTCTCGTGGAACATCTATTTTTTTATTCCGTTTGCACTATAATCTTCATTGTGACGAGATCTACAAAAGTAGACCTATGTTGAATATGTTTTGAGATAATTTACATAATTATAAAGTTTTGCGCTTAGATCTACAAAGTTTTAAATATGGTACTTAAAAGTTTTCAAAATTTAATATAAAATTTTAAATTACAAGATTTCACTTTAGGAGTATAAAGTTCATAGCATGTCAGTACCGAGTTTTAAAAAACTAGAAAGTTTCTAAGTTTAGGTGTAGAGTTCTAAAATCACAAAGTTTTAAATTTAACAATACAAAGTTTATATTGTTTTACATGTGTTGGTAAAAGTTTCTACATTTAAAATGTAAAGTTAAAAATTCTAAACTTTAAACCTTGAAATACAAAGTTTAAAAAATGTTAGTATAAAGTTTTTTATTTTAAAAATAAAGTTTTTAATTATAAAGTTTTAAATTATGAAATTAAAAATTTAAAATGTGCTAATACAATGTTTGCAATTACAAAGTTTTAAAGCTAGAAATACAAAGTTTTAAATGTGCCGGTATAAAGTTTCTCAATTTTAAATTAAAACCTTTAAATTTTAAAATACAAAGTTTTAATTGTGGTAGTATGAAGTTTTTGAATTTAAAGTATAAAATTTAAAATTACAAAGTTTTAGATCTTAAAATACAAAGTTTCAAATATGTTAATATAAACTTCCTGAATTATAAAAATAAAGTTTGTATAGAGTTTTCGAAAACACAGTAACAAGTTCTTTAAATATATATACATGTTTTTTTTCAAGTATGAATGTTGCCTAAAAAAATTTAAAATATGCATCTTTTCAATACATAAAAATAAATTTGTTGTATATATATTTTGACAACAACCTAGTAGTACAAAGTTTTTCTATAGCACCAATAAAGTTTTCAATATCATAGTTCATATTTTGTGAATTCTAAGTTTAAATTTTTAATGTAGCGATATAAAGTTTATAATGTCATAGTTCAAAGCATTGAATCTAGCATTACAAAGTTTGTAATGTCATAATTTAAAGTTTTCAAAATCAAAAATCAAATTTTATTTTTTGTTCTATTTTATATTTTTTTTTGTACCTACACAAATGTAAAGTTCAACATAACTTCATTCATTTTAATATTTTTTTACATATTTTATAATTTTACATAATTCAAAACTATTTCATGTTTTATAATTTTAATTTCATTGCTCTACGTACACAAATGTAAATTATAAATATACACTATTTTTTTTGATAACCTTTCATGTCTTTTATAAATCGTTTTTTATTTTTCTATTTCGGTTGAATCATTAATAGCAGACTAAGTATTATGGAACGGAAAATAGCATGGATCTGTATTTCTGCATCTATATACATTTCAAACTATCTTCCCGCTCTTTTTATCTCCCTCGTACCCGCTATCCCGAAAGACAAATAAAAAGCTTGTAGAATGTAGAATCTGAATCGACCTATCAGTCTAGAATCTAGTTCGGAGAAACGTCATTGGACTGCTATTCTAGAATGTAGACGTGACAAGGAAGGAAGAGGTTACGTACGGGTGCTGCTATTCTTTTTCGTACGTGTGCGTCTGGAATGTTACGAGCGCACGTCTATCGAAGAAGAGTCCCGAATGATAATGTATCGACTCATTTTATTCCATTAATCAAATAGAAAAAGTGAGAAATGAGAAGATGATAGACCACCTTGTTCCTCGAACCACCGAATACACTCCCCACCGCCTAATTTTCCCACTACCTAATTTGACAGACCGACCAATTCCTAAAAAAATGGCCGGACAACATGACTCCATCTCATCTCATGACGGCTGGACCGATATTCTAGATGAAACGCCGACGGATGGACTGATTCATGCAAACAAAATGTAAGGCTAATCTCAGTGATGAGTTTTATTGTGAATGTGTTTGGTTCGGGTGTTTTACTTGGTTATCGGTTCACAACAACAACCACTTTACTTGTTGTTTGCTTGGGTGTCGCGGTATCTAATACGATGTTTGAGAACCACAATATTGTCCGTTTCCCAATATTATCGATTACGCTACATACGTGTTGCCTAACCAAACAAAAGCTGCTAACTATTGCAGAGTAACAAGTAGCGGTGTGAGCTGTTTCCATTACCGTTACCATCCCAAAAATTAAACCAAACAACACATGTGTTGTTTCCAAGACTGTCACGTCATATGAAATAAAATAAAACTTAAATAAAACTCTCCATTGAGAGTGAGAGTGAGAGTAGTTTCATTCTAAAATTTTATATGCATTAAATTTCATGACTTATAGAGAGTTGGTATTCGTGCCGAAAGAGTTTCATTTAGATGAAGCTCATTTCTTATCTCTTTTCTTAAATACATTGTCATGTCATAAAAAATATTTATGTGACACCATATTTAATGCAAATGAAACTCTCACTAAGACTGACCGATGTAGATGGAATTCTTGACTCTAGTCAATAGAGGGAACATAGTAGGTTATAACACATATGCTTTTGTTCCAAAAAGAAAATTGCTCCAGAATCCAGAGCAGAATGATTTAGTTTCCCAAAGAAATGTCAATTTTTGTGATATAAATGATATAGTTAGGTTAAGCTGATAGGCCTAATTAGACTATCTTGTTTGCAAGCTAGAAGTAGAACATCCTCCGTATATGAAGTCTTCATTCAATAACGTCAGTTTCAATGGAGTTTTGTGAGAAATTTTCCATTTCATGGGAGGTTTTATATATATTTAATAGGGTACCACATTATCAAACTGAATGAAACGAGGATGAGGAGAGACAAAAAATTTGTTTCATGACCACGAAACAATAGACACGACATTTTCAACAGTACGAAACCGGGATGAAACCTGCATTGAGGAGCTCGGACGTTTTATCGGGCAACACCACTGCATAAAGAAAAGAGGCAAGAGAGAAGATTGGAACAATGAGACCTACAAAAATAGTAAAATACACTATAAAAACGTACGATGAAACTTTACACTAGAAGAGCCCTATTTCATATTAAAATTTCACGTGTTAAAATCCGAGATATGAAACTTAGCATTGAGACTAACATAAGAGGTACTTCGGTGGCCAGGTTAATACAACTGCGTGGACAAGTTGGAACGGATATTTAATACTGTGTGTCCATGATATTATTGCTACACGCTGAGTAGTCCAGCAAAAGAGCCACGCTTAACCGTCTCCAGAGTAAAGGTACAGATAAGGACAGCATTTACATGTCACGAGTTCTAGGACATCAAATATACATTCTTGATGATTCTTCGAGTTCATTGTTGCTTTCTTGCGCATCACTATTGTGATCAGAACTCAGTCTCGAACACGGTCCTTTTTCCTGAAAGAAAGGGTGGATGCATCAATGACCACCAAGTTCATCACCAACCCCACATGAATACAAAAATCACAACTTTCTGGATCTAACGTCATGGTTTGGTGATTTACCTGTACTGGGTGTGCCCCAGTAAGCAGTTTCAACATGGCTGCCTGAGCCGCCTCCAACACTGCCACCACCTTTCTCCTTGTAATGCCATGGAAAACTCAGCACCTCAGGCCATTTAGTGACACACAGTTTGCGACCATCTCCCAGGTCCAGCCCATCCCGCTCAAGTGCTGCGACTAAGTCAGTGTGGCTATTGAAACACACAAAGGCTTTCCTGCGAGATAGACCACCAAATAAAAAAAAAATCAGTACCATGAAAGTTCATGCAGAGGACAACCAATCAATGAACAGGCTGGTCAACTTTGTTGCCCTGTGCTTGTGCCATCTGGATTCTCTGGGGTGACAATTCGCCCACTATGTGGTCCATTCAGGCAGAAATGAGATCTAAGCATCCTTCTGATCTGCAGTGGGGGGAGAATCAGTGAGCCAGGTGGAATTACAACACAAAGGTGGAAGCCCTTGTACACAGAGATGCAAGATTAATTACCTGTGTGATACTGAGAGATGTATCGAAGCCCACAACACAGATGGTGCGACGTATTCTACCAGGGAGTAACTCCATCACAGGAAGAGCATCTCTGGGAAATAAAATTAATCAAGGAAAATTGAGCCGATTAGTTATCACAACAGAGAGCATTCAGCGTGGAGTTTACCTGTTAAGATCATGACTGTTCTTATCGAACCATGCAAATTTGAGTGGACGACCCATCAGAGAACATCCGGTAAGCTGGTAAAGTGCCTACAAGCATATTAAAACAAATTACAACACCTCTAGAGAAAAGAAACGACACAATAATTAATGTAACAACCACAAACATAGAAAATAATTCATCAGACCAAAGTGGCATGATATTGATCGAGAAACTTCAGAAATACTATTGGTGTAACAAACATAAACAAGGGAAATGAATTGGAAACATTTATTTTTTACATTCTGAGCAGCATCTTGTGTAGCAAAGTGCACAACTGCACAGTGTTTTGTAGTACTGAAAGAAATGTCAAGAACCCCACTAATCTCCTCAAAAAGATCTCTCCTGTACAGGTAACAGAGTAATAAAAGTTTAATAACGAAGATTTAAGTCCAAACTTCTGGAAGCAAATTAAGCTCATCATATGAGCTTACACTTGATCATAGCCAACATGTAGGGCCAAGTCCCAACAAACGACTGTTGTCATGTTTGACATTGGCTACAAACAGGGTCAAATCATCACACACAAAAAAGAGAGTTAATACGCATATGATATTTGATATTTAAAAGAATAGCCATCTAATCTTCAAGCAGTTAATCTGCAAGTACAACACAGTTCCACAGATCGAAAACATAAGAGCAGCTGCTGTTTTAGTACAAGGAAGTTATACAAAAGTGAAAATAAATGCTAATTATGCAGATCTCAAATGCATATGGTTCGACCAAGGAAAAACACCCAGTGCTCCAAGGTGTGCACAGTGCCAAACACACTTGGTTCCTAGAGAAGGCATCAATTTTAGTGAATGATGAAGATTGGTTCGCTAAAGAAGTTTGTTTATCTGAAGCACCTGCTCCAATGCAGTCTTTGACCACTGCAGATAAGAAAGGGCTTGAATTGTTTTTTTTTGTGTACAATGCAAGAGCCACCAGATTACTATGATGCAATACTTGTCAAGGCGCTAGGTTCTATTAGTGTAATAGAGTAGTACATAATAGTCTGAACAACAGCCAGTTATAAATGGGGTTAGCAATGCTTGGTTTGGTTGGCAACTTGGCATGTATACTATACTAAACTGAACGAGCCGTCTAGCTGTTACAGTACGTGTATTCTGCACAATCAATCAATTACTCTAACAGCAGAAGAAACAGTAATTCGATTTGTTGTACCAATACCCAAAAACTACTCGCCAAACCACCTAGTTGCAGTCTATTCAGCAGAATCAAGCGCACGACAGGCACCTTTTACACATCGGAAACAGAGAATAACATTGTATACTGACGGAAAGAAAACTGACGCATTTCAAGCACACAAGTTTCAACATATCGAATCGGACAAAAACAATTGGATCAAATTTAGTTTCAACATGTCAAATGGGACGAGAGGAATGCCTCAAATTTCCTTTCTACTTGTAGGCAGCAAAACTAGTAAATTTCCGAATCGCCTTTGCCTTCGATCGGTACCCAATGGTCAGGCCTCGGTCGCTTAAAGTATTCTGGGATACGATCAAGTGGAATCCTGTCGAATCTCTTCTTCATTCTTCTTGCCGGCGGCTACTGATAGCGCCCGAGCGAAACCCTAGATTATGGCTCTGGACGATTTGGGGAAGACGAGGGTCGGGATGGGATGAGGCCGGGCGGGTGGGTTGGAGGAAACCGTCGGCGCGCCGACCCCCTACCAATTGCCAACCCATCGTCCCAGAATACCGCAGATTCAGCACCCCACTACGACTGTGGACTTGGGACGCGGGGAAGGAGCAGGCGGGGACGAAATCGAGCAGGTGGAACTTGCTGAATCTGCGGCGGAAGCCGGTACCGGAGATGATGGAGCACCAAGGATCTCCTTCACCAGCTCCTCAGTGTATTTAATCTTTTTATTAAACTATAAGCATGGATAAAAGGAGAATGATGTGAATCTGTAGATCAATAGAGAAGTCCTTGACCTAAGAATTGTCATCATCCATTAACTGTTTTTTTAACAAAATTGCATATTTAGAACTCCAAATATCGCGCTGGCCAGAAATAGAATTTCAAACATTAACTTCGTAAAAATAGTACTCAAAATATTACACTCTTTTATAGAATTATGTGTATTTTCTCTCTATTTAATTCTAAATACATGTATTTCTCATCTAAAAAGATAAAACTGCCCTTCAATACTTAGGCAGATGCCCAGAGCCACGCGTGGCGGCTAACCAAGCGGCAGCGGCGGCAGTTAGCCCAGTGCATCTGCCTAAGCACTGAAGGGTAGTTTTGTCCTTTTAGATGAGAAATACTTGTATTTAGAATTAAATAGAGAGGAAATACATATAATCAAATTAAGAGTCTAACTACTATTTTTATGAAATCAATGTTTAGAATACTATTTCTGCGAAGCGCAATGTTTAGAGTCCTAAATATGCAATTTTATCGTTTTTTTATTAGGCCATCCTCAATGCAAGTTTCATGTCTCAGTTTCCAACGTATTCAAATTTTGAAAACAGTGCAGACGAGTTTTATCCCATTGAAACTATCTCTACTCCCATAAAACTCTTATCATTTCTCTCTTTATTAATATAATGATATGTCAGCATATTTAATGCTCATGAAATTTTATGAAATCTCTATTAAGACTGGTCTTAGTAGTACTACTAGCTTATTTTTTCTACAACTCGTTGATGTATGACCCGGTACCTGTAGCCGGTTATATGAAGAGTCTACTAAAGCGTGCTTGGACTTGGTACACATGTTTAAATATCACTTGAATCTAGAACGTTTCTTTCAGGACAACTATAAAAATGAAATAGCATTGAAATCTGCAATATGAATTGGTTATTAGGTGATATTTTATAATCCAATATTTGTGGCGGTCATGGTGAAATCTGCAATATGAATGATTTGAACTGATAGGTTGAGTCAACTTGATGCAAGATTAATTAAAAAAGAATCAAGCTGAATTTGTATTGTAAACACAAGATATAATACAACAATGACTTTGTTCGTTTGAGCTACAATCCGGTTTTAATCCGTACAAATTAGTTGTGGAACAGTATTTTTCTGTTACAGCAAATCAGTTATTTCAGCTTATTCGCGGCTCGTAAGGGCGAACAGAGCCATATATTAATAATAATATGGTACATACACGAGATAAAATGCTACGTCAAATTATGTACAAATTTGTGATCTCACGTCTCTCTCATCAAAGATGTTCACTTGTTTTACTAGACTTTTCTCATTGTCGGGAAGCGCAACTAATAGGGTGTATGGTTTGTTGAATCAAGTCATGCTTTATGAGGTGATGCATTATGAGTTCATCACATGAATTTTAGTGAAACCAACTTATTCCTTATCTCTATACTAATTATTGGCTTATGAGGAATGAGGTGGTGATACATCAACCAATTCCATTCCACCAACCAAATAGAAAAAGTGAGAAGTGAGAAGATGATGGACCACCTCATTCTTCGAACTAAACACCCCATAAGCGGACGATGTCATGCACAAGACGCAAGTGAGAAAAGTACAAGTTTCTCTACTCTGCACACATACAGTACTATCTCAAAACAAACACATGACATGCGGGCTGCGGCCTCGAGCACACACACAAATCACAAATCAAAAGCACACCATCACAACGGCGACATGGTCCTTCCTCATCGCTATGCACACTTCTTCCTGTGCAGCCTCTTCATATTACTGTCCTCCAACGCAGTAACACTCTCGTCAGCACAAGCCAGCAATAGGTCCGAGGACGACCGGCAAGCCCTCCTTTGCTTCAAATCTGGTCTCTCCGGGAGCTCTGCTGGTGTCCTTGGATCATGGAGCAACGAGTCACTGAACTTCTGCATCTGGCGAGGGGTCACCTGCAGCAGCACAGCCCTCCCAGTCCGCGTGGTATCTTTGGAATTAAGGTCAGTGCAACTCAGAGGGAAACTACCAGGCTGTATAGCAAATCTTACTTCTCTAGTGCAGATGGACCTCTCAAACAATTCGATTTCTGGGAACATACCTGATGAAATAGCTTCACTACCTGGACTTCAGACTTTGGTGCTTTCTGCCAATAGACTTGAAGGTAACATCCCTCCATCATTGGGCATAGCTGCATCTAATAATTCATTGCTTACCACTCTAATCCTCTCAAAGAACAACCTGTCAGGGGAGATCCCAGCTAGCCTATTCAATAATCCGTCCAGACTTGTGGTGGTTGACCTTCGAATGAATTCTCTTTCTGGGGCAATTCCACATCTCCACAAGATGGCATCTCTGCAATTTCTTGGCCTTACTGGAAATCTGCTTTCCGGAAGTATTCCGGCATCTTTGGGAAATATTTCATCCTTAACTTCCATCCTACTAGCACACAACAATTTAGGAGGACCAATTCCAGAAACTTTCAGTCAATTCCCCAAGTTGAACATTCTAGACCTAAGCAACAACGGATTGTCCGGGAATGTCCCAGACTTGCTTTACAATGCCTCATCACTCACATCCTTCAATGTAAGCAATAACAGGCTTGCTCGAAAGATACCATCTGATATTGGCACCTCACTTCCAAACCTCGTGTCACTGATCATGAGCGGCAACGCTTTCACTGGAGAGGTTCCAGCTTCATTGGCCAACATTTCAAAGCTCCAAGTGATTGATCTCTCAAGCAATTCCCTAAGGAGCTCACTGCCATCACTCGGATCCTTGAGACACCTTAATCAACTGCTTCTAGGAAGTAACAAGCTCGAAACTGAAGACTGGGCGTTTCTTACCTCCCTAACAAATTGCAGGCAATTGTTAAAGATAACACTGGATAGGAATGCTCTGAAAGGAAGTCTTCCAAAATCAGTCGGCGACCTTTCTACAAGTATGCAATGGCTAGACTTATCAGGTAATCAAATTTCAGGAACTATACCAGCTGAGATAGGAAACCTTGTGAATCTCACTCTACTTGCCTTGGACCAAAACATGCTTTCAGGAATCATTCCCTCAACTATTGGGAACTTAAGAAATTTGTTTGTCCTGGAACTGTCCATGAACAGATTGTCAGGTGAAATCCCATCCACAATTGGCAATCTTCCTCAACTAAACAAGCTTTACCTGGATGATAACATGTTATCTGGACACATACCAACAAGTCTAGCGCAGTGCACAAGGTTGGCTATGTTAAATTTATCAGTCAATAACCTTGATGGATCCATACCAAGTGAAATCCTTAGTATTTCTTCGCTTTCTTTGGGGTTGGACTTGTCAAACAACAATCTTATAGGAACAATACCACCACAAATTGGAAAACTGATCAATCTTGTCCTACTGAATGTTTCCAGCAACAAATTATCTGGTGAAATACCATCTGAACTAGGCCAGTGTGTTTTGTTATTATCCCTTCAGATGGAAGGCAACATGCTCAGTGGGGTTATTCCTCAATCTCTCAGTACACTGAAGTCCATACAACAGATGGATCTATCTGAAAACAACTTATCTGGTTACATTCCAGACTTCTTCGAGAACTTCAAAACCTTGTATCATCTTAATCTATCGTACAACAAACTTGAAGGACCAGTTCCAACCAGTGGTATCTTCACAAATTCAAATGCAGTCATGTTAGAAGGTAACAAGGAGTTATGTCAACAGATTGACATATTTGCATTGCCCATCTGCCCCATCACATCAGCAACAAAAAGAAAAATTAATGGACGCCTGCTGCTGATAACAGCTCCACCGGTTATTATAGCTTTCTTGTCACTTTTATGTGTTGTCGTCACTGCTATGAATGGAAGAATAACCCAACCATCTGAAAGCTACAGAGAGACAATGAAGAAGGTGTCGTACGGAGACATTCTTAAAGCAACCAATTGGTTCTCTCCAGTCAACAGGATCAGCTCAAGTCACACGGCATCAGTCTACATAGGTAGGTTTCAGTTTGATACAGACCTTGTTGCCATCAAGGTATTTCATCTGGATGAGCAAGGTTCCCTCAATAGCTTTTTCACTGAGTGTGAAATGCTAAAACATACCCGCCATCGCAATCTTGTTCAAGCAATCACCTTGTGCTCAACAGTTGATTTTGAGAACAACGAATTTAAAGCTATAGTATATGAGTTCATGGCAAATGGTAGCTTGGACATGTGGATACACCCAAGGCTACACCAAGGTAGCTCTAGGAGGGTGTTAAGTTTAGGCCAAAGGATTAGTATTGCTGCAGATGTGGCCTCTGCTATTGATTATATGCACAATCAGTTGACACCTGCATTGATTCACTGCGATTTGAAGCCTAGCAATGTTTTGTTGGATTACGACATGACCTCGCGCATTGGGGATTTTGGGTCAGCAAAATTTCTCTCTTCAAGTCTTAATAGTAGCCCAGAAGGCTTGGTTGGAGCCTCAGGAACCATTGGATATATTGCACCTGGTAAGTTGTACACCTCATTCTTCTATGGACTATCAAACTTAAATTATTTTTCTAGTTTACGAATAAATGATGATACTACTCCTGTTTTGCCAGAATATGGGATGGGATGCAAAATCTCAACCGGTGGTGATGTTTATGGTTTTGGGGTGTTCCTACTAGAAATGGTCACGGCAAAGCGACCAACTGACACACTATTTGGCAATGACCTCAGCCTTCATAAGTATGTAAGTTTAGCATTCCCTGACAAAATTAATGAGATTTTAGATCCCCAAATGCCACATGAGGAGGATGTTGTGGTTGCTACTCTATGCATGCAAAGATATATCGTACCATTGGTTGAAATTGGGCTTATGTGTTCCATGGAATCACCGAAAAATAGACCAGGAATGCGAGAAGTTTGTGCAAAACTTGAGGCCATCAAAGAGGCTTTTGTCGAAACCTTTTGATAATGCAATGGTAATGGCAACGGCAATGTAGTTATGTAGATGGAATTTTGGCGAGGAACAATGATTTAAGGTGACTGGAGGGATGTATCATGCACAGGGAGAAGAAAAATTGCTCTCTCTAATGTAGGATATATCTTTGCATGCATAAATGGCCAAAAGTCGTCAGGAAACACTAAGCCTGGATAGATGACCACTAAGCTCATCAAACATCACTGCATTCAGATTTGTAATAACATTTACAGTCAAATGTTTACTCAAGTGATATTTTTTTTTCTAGAAGTTAGTGATGATGATATATATAGCGGGCTTCCAAGGCATGAATAGCTCTGTAAACTATATCGTATATTTATTCTCAGGTACATTATTATCTAAAAATTTATTCTCAGGTATTTGTAATTTATACAAAATCGCACAGTGATGTTGTTTCTCCAATTGGAGGTTTGTACTTTAGCGTATTTGGTTTGAGCTAGCATATGCTTTGATTCTTTTTTCATTTGACCAGTAACTGTTCAAGTTCATAACCACACATCCTGGTTGCTAGCTCCACCATTTTGGAGATCCTCATGAAATTTAAGTCCACTTTATGTTCTGAAGGAAACTTGAGACAAACCATCGTAAACACTGTTTAGCTTATGGAAGAACTCATCATTTTTTTTCTAGAATACGATTTTACGTGTAATTCGTTAAGAAGAGAGGCCGAAACCTAATACAAATGAAATGAACAAGCCAGGGTCGCGAAACAAAAAGAAACAATAAAAAAACAAGAGGCTGCAACTGCAACAGAAGGTTTGTTGACATCTATTAGCATCACTTTATATAACAGCGCCAGAAATATGGGTAAATAATTCTTAACGTCATCACCTTTAAAGCTAGCTAGGTTGTCACTACTAGCAGCAATAATAAGACATGGTTGTATTTATGATCATGCCCTTATAAAATATAAAATAATATTATCCGCAAGCGCACAGATAAAATACACTCGTTGTAGCATTTCACCTAGGAGAATTTTAAGGTATCGTTATTTATATTATGCCTCTACATCTAAGTTCTCAAGAGAGTGGTAGGAGATAAACTCTACAAACTAAGACACACATATTTATAATAAGAGTTCCACTAGATCTTCTCAACATAGGAATCATTCATAACAGACATAAGATAAATAAGATAATTAAATAGAACAGGATCATAACTAAAACTAGAAAGATCAATTAGTGCAATTATATTTAGTAATCATGATTAGAATAACTTATATTTATACGTAGGAGACATCACTCGTGGAGGATCAGATCCACAGTCTATCCTCTCCAGGTGACCACGTTTTACTAGGCCTATATTCGGGGAGTGGACTACAGAGGAATCAACGAGGCTATAAGAGTCACTCTCACGAACTACCACTTGCTGACCTAGGGTGCATTCGCAGGTAAACAACCTATAAGCACCGTGCTTACACAATGTTACCACTCACCCCTTGATCATCGGAATGGGCGCTATACCTATAGTGCCACAAGAAAATTAATTCGCTGCACACGAAGAAGGGAGGGAGGGAGATGAAGAGTAGAACGAGACCTGAAGTCCTCTGTGTTTGCGTTCACACAACACTGGTCACCTGCCCAATCTCCGGTCACGACCACCGTAGCACACCAGCACACTAAAAGAGGAGATAATTTTTGCAGCAAAAAAATGATTCAGGGGAGAAATATGTAGTGAGAAATAACCAGTATAGAATATCAATTATGACTAATGCAAGACAAACACTACAATATCAGTATGATCATCTAACTCTTGAAGTTTCCCTAATTGCTAATGGCCAGATTGTACATCTAAAGTACCACATATTCAGAATCCACATATGCAAAAAAAAGATAGCAGATCAGTTGTGTACTTGTGTTCCTTGGCAACAAAAGGATTTATGACTTTACCGAGAACTCAAACTAGCAAGTAATTGAGTGCATATACTCAAACTAGCAAGTAACTGAGTGCATATCTAAGCCCCAGTTTCTAATATGTAAGTATGCAGCAACATACCTAGAATTATTTCTTTTCCTTACATTTCAGCTTTCTATTCAGTTTGCTCTACACAACTAATCACTTGGCATCTTATAAGTCCAACACCAGGCTATCTCAAACAAGCAACTAACTTAACGACAAGAATAAGATAGCAGCAGTCAGACAATCAGGAATGTTTAGAAATTATAAATTGAATAAAAACCCAATAAAAATAATTACCATTGATACGCAAATAACAAAAGTAGGATTGCAAATTTCTTTTTACAAATTGGATTGTCTAATTACAGATCCATCTTACAAGCAAGCATATTGATACACAGAAAAGGTTTCGCGTTGTACCTTGCAAACAAAATGATCCAATATGTCGGAGCCTCACTCCGACCTACCAATCGGATATTTGCAGGAGCCAGGCGTCTTGGCGGATAGAAGAGTTGGGCGTCTCCTGTCCCGCAGGGCTGGGAACTCGATAACCAATCTCCAATACAAATAGATCTGTTTGACTAACAACATCTCCAAGAGTCTTTCTAAATCTCACTCTCTAAATCATCATTTAGAGAGTCATTTGCATAAAAATCATTTTCTATATCTTTGCAATCTCCAACAACTTTTCTATATATATTGCATGCAGTCTAGAGAGCCATTCTCGTCTTCTATTTTTGACTAGCGAAAAATCCAAAATAGAAGATGACTATATTTGAACAACCATTTAGTTAAGTTGTTGGAGTGTAATTTTTGGATAAAATTTCTATTCTTAGTATTTAGGAAGAATATGGAAAGGCTGTTGGCGTTGCTCTGACCAATTCCAACGGTTTTGCATTTTTTGTTTGGCAAAATATTGTATTTGCTAACTCTCAAATTAATGACAAAGATGTCAATCCCCAACGGTTTTGCATTTAGACTTGGCAAAACTAAAAAATTATGCGTGCGAAAGGAAAATATCCCGCGGGAGTAGCACGCGAGGGCGATTGCCAAGCGAACCGCAGCTTGGCATATATACCAAATATCACCCAGTGTTTGCCAAGTTGCTAAAAATACTAAGCTCATTTGACAAATCGTTGGATACAAGATTTTTAGACGTTTTTGCAAAAACAAGAATGTCAAACCTATTTGCAAAATCGCTGGAGTTACTCTAGTGAGAAGATAAACTTGTTTTCCAAACGTGGAGGCAAGATCTACGCGAGGTGGCGGCATTATTGGACGCGGCAGCGGGAGATTATTTTCGTATTCGCGCTGCCACTAAAACTCGTCGACCTCTTGGTCCCTCTGATTTTGGGTTTTGGGGTAAGGTGCGTGTATTAAAATTCATTAAAAAATATTTTATCATTAGTTTGTCATGGAAGCAGCCTCAGCTTAGTTGGTAAGGCCCTGTTTGTTTCAACTTATCTGAGTCTCGTTTATAAGCTGAGCAGATTTATCTGAAAAGCCATGATCTGGAGAATCTGTTGTCTAAATAAGCTAGGCGTTTGGCTATCTTGATTATATCTGGAAAATTGTATGTCCTGCATATAAAATGACGTATGTACCCCTGAGGCTGATGATACCTCATTTGGTTCATCGCAATGATCTTAAGGCATTGATGGCAATATTTGTAAAGTTTGATATACAAATATTGTTGTACAATAGCACTTCAAAATAATACCTAGTTAATTAATGTAATTGCTACAAAATAATCAAGTTCCTAACAATGAATCACACAACCAAAGCAGAAGCAATGCTATCTCGGAAAGCACCCATATCCATATCATCCACCGAAACACTACCATCATCTATAGGAACTTGGGACCCAGACCCAGCAGCACTGCTATCTTCCACATAGGTTTCAAAATGTTCATCATTTATGGCATTGTCTCTAATGAAATTATAAAGAGCCATACAAGCAACGATAATCATTGACTGCTTCTCGATTGGATAGCTAGGTAAATGCAAGAGAATGCGCCACTTCATCTTGAGAACTCCAAAGGACCACTCAATCACATTTCGGAGGGATGCATGAGCATAGTTGAACACCTCCTTCGATCCTACTGGATGGCGACCGTGTTGCCATTCGGGCACATGATACCTTTGTCCCTTGTAAGGTGCTAGATACCCTTTTCTATTAGGATACCCAGAATCAACGAGGTAATACTTGCCTTCAGGTGGATGTGGAAATTTATCTTTATAGGTGACTAAAGTATCAAAAAATACACGAGTGTCATGAGCGGATCCAGCCCAACTCGTGACAACAAATGTGAACCGCATATCGAAGTCACAAACCGCCATGAAATTTTGTGAAGTATAACCATGTCGTCCCATGTATTTTGGTTGTTCACTTTTTGGTACAGTGAGAGGTATATGTGTACCATCAATGGAACCTATGCAATTGTTGAAATGAGGCCAGAACCTAGCTTGTTTGAGTTTTGTATGGACTGTACCAAAATGTGGATCCTTAGGTCTAATGATGTCAACAGACATTCTACAAATTGAGTCAAGTACCTCACCAAACTTTCTACTGACAGTTTCTAATGAATGACCAAACTTATTCTTGATTTGTCTGAATGATTGAGGTGCACCACATGCCCATAAAAACATGCCTAAGGCCTCCTTGGTACAAATCTCATTAGTTGATCTCAAGCCATAATTCTGAACCAAAGTATCATGGAGGCGATGGAACACTGACCTTCTCATTCTGAACATATTGTAGCACTCAACTCTGTCATTTAGTTGGACTTCAACCCACTGGATCCATGTCATACTTGGTACAGTTGGAACCACCTCCTTTCGAGCACTAGTACTGGACCCCATCAATTCTAATGCGACATATGCAACCATGAAATCATGGTCAGTTTCTGATCCATCTTCATTTCCATTCCTAGATAATGCACTACATGAGCTCATCTTGATTACAACACATCACAATTATCTTTTTTTTAAGAAGTTGGGTGGCATAGTAGTGTTCATCACTCCCTTCTTTAGCCTCATCGTTAATGACTTGATCCAACATAGCCCCAATCTCATCTCTAACATGATCAACCGCATGAGAAGTTGCTGAATTTTTACTACTACTTTGGGCCTTCTTCTCATATGTGTCGACCAACCTCTTCATAAGTTGATCTCTATATGTCTTGTTTTTCTTTCCAGAGGGGGAACCTTCAGCTGGCCTTTTGTTTGCATTTGGTGTGACATGTGGTGAACCACTCACTTGTACTCTCTCACTGGGAGCATCATCATGAGTAGCATCCTGCTGAGCAACATCTCCTTCATCAGGACCACTTCCAGGAACATATGATGTCTCATTAGTCACACTAATAGCATCAAACATTATCCGCATCATATCCTCATGCTCAAGAACTGCAGTTTTGAAAACTATACAACCTGGCATAGCCTAAAACATTAAATAAGAACAATTAGAGGATGACAACTTAAGTATTGAAATACAAAATGATAACTACTAACCGCATTTTGTTTAGCCCACCATTCATCACTAGTAGAGATACATCCGGTCATAGCATCCCTTCCCAAACCAGTGGCTCTCGTGTTCAAGATCTTCCAATGTGTATATTTTTTCTTGAGCACATCCCACCTGTTCTTCATTTGCTCTTTGTCGTATGACCTCTTTGTTCGCTCAAAAAACTTTCTCACAAATTAGCATAACCCACACTATTCAAGCAATTGTGTGGCCTGTTGTGGGCAAGCACTTCTTCTACTCATATTTCATTGTAAACTTTGGCGACAAAAGGATCCCATTTTGCTTGAGACTTTGTTGTTTTTTCCATCTATAAAGTGTAACAAATCTAAATTTGTAGCAGTAAACCATCCAAGCACTACTGCCTATGTTGCTGTTGGGCTATGACCTAAAAAAATACAAAAACTACTGCACTTGCAGGTGCTCACTTTAGCAGCTTGGTGGACAGTCGACGGTGGGGAGGGCAGGGGAGCCGGTGCTGTGCAGATCTGGCGTCCTGCAGGAACCCTTGTTGGAGAATTAGGAGGTCAAGATCAGGAGTCAGCGGTGTCGATCCTTGTTGCTGGAGTCGATCCAACCGGCCGCCGGTGGTGGGGAGTGCATCCAACCAGCGATGTTGGGTCACTGCCGGCCGGTCCCAAAGAGATCCCTGCGAGCTGCCTGACAGAGGATGGGGACAGGAACCTGCAGCAGGGGAGGGGATGCAGACGGAGGAGTGGAGGTAGGTGGCGACGGGGAGGAAAGAAGGGAAGCGGCACGGAGTCACGGTGTCGGCAGCGGGATGTGCGAGCGCACGGGAGGGACGGGGGCGGCGGGATGTGCGAGCGCACGGGAGGGACGGGTCGGAGGAACGGGTCGGGAAGGAGGGGCAGGGAGAGGAAAAGCGCCCACATTTTGGAAATCGCGCAGGGGTGCTCGTGATTTGGTTGTGCTGCGGGCAACTGGGATTCGAGGTTGCGCGTTCGCGATGAGCAGCTGGTCGCTAGGCGTTTGGGTGGGTTTATTTGCTTATCTATGTCAGAAGTTAAGCAATCGCAGAAACAAACAGGGCCTAAAGCTTTTTATTAGGAAGTTGGTGAGTTGAGTTCGAATCCCCTATCTTTCTTTTTTTGTAACTTTATTTTCATGTCCGCATCATATCTTTTCTTTTCATAAAAAATTCTAAAAATATATTAACAATTACCACAGTGCACTACAAATTTTATCACTGAAAAATATACTTTTTTTCAAAATCAAATTTTACACTTATAATTCTAAATATTCTAAAAGCTTATTATATTTTTTCTTATATGAAAAATTATTATAAAACCACCATTCATTTCATTTAGAGAACCATCTAGCCTCTCAACAAATGGGGAGCGAGAAGAATGATTTTGAAGAGCCGAAAATATGGAGAGCAATTTAGAGAGTCCATTAGAGCATGTTTTTCTGGTTTCTTTTTAAAATTTTGTGGCAATGAACCATGTAGAGAGTCTTCTAAAAATGGACCAATAGTTAAAATTAAACCGTATACCTTGATGAATGTCATAGACATATAGAATAAAATTAAATTGGAATTTAATTATCCCAATACAAAATAAACATCGATATATTATGTGCTAATAAATATAGATATTGATGAACTCACCATCAACGTCATGCTATTCATGGGCATATCAGCCACTGCTAAAAAATAATTAGTTACAAATGCAAGCACATGTGCTAAATCAGTGGCTTCGAGATGAGCAAGTTGCGTATCAACCTAAACAAATGAGTTATGCTTGAATGAAAAATCTTGAGTTTCGTACAAAATTTATATATGATCAATTTTCTGTTAGATTAATTTAACAAATTTATAACTATTTAGGCCTAGCTATCAAAGAACAACCGATTATTTTGCTTTTTTGCAAAAAAAAAAAACTATAACTCCTATGATCCTAATTTCATGAAATATATTTCTACATATCTACAAGTCCGCCACACAAGTTATGTGTGGACTCACATGGATATGTGTTGCCAACAGATGGGTTAGCAAGAACATCGTATGTCACTAAAACTAGGGACCTAATTAATTGCATCTCTATGAAAGTCAACACAAAAAATGTTGGTTCATTCCTTTATAGTTTAATAATGTAAATAGTTATTACTTATGTGAATATTTAACTATTGCACCGTTAACACAAAAATTACATGTTCCTTTATAGCATGTTGTGAATATTTAACTGTCAGAAATCTATTGCACTGTTGGCCATTGGGGTAGAAGAATGACGGGTTACCTTTTAACCGTCGGCAACATCTTAACCGTTGGCCATTTGTAGTCTCTCCGACTGCCTGTTGGTCATTGTGCTTCCCCATAGGCATAGGTTGTGTTTCTAGTAGTTATACATTGTTTTATGATGGAACCTTCATATACACATGTCATGATTCAAAATTATTGAGAACATCTGATGGTGCACATGTTTTTATGCTTACGGTCATATGGTTCTATGCACTCCCCTCCAGTTAATAATATATCCTCTTGTTGTAGTGGACCCGATATGATTTTCAAAACAATAATCCCACAGAGGAGAGGGAAGGGGAGAATGATTCTATGCTTTGTAAAGTTTTTATGTATTTTCACTTGCTAATTATGCATTGCTTTATGATGAAACTTTCGTATCAATGTGCCTTGATTCAAATTTCAAATTTTTAGAGATCATCGGATCGTCCACCGGTTTCCATGCTCATAGTCACATGATTCTATGCTTAATAGTCAGAAGCACAAAACTTTATACTTAAAGTATAAAATTATGAATTTCAAAATTTTTAAAAAAATATTCAAAATGGATCTTCAATCATGCATAGAAATGTCAGGATTCAAATGCTGAAAACCGTTTTTGAATTTGATATTTCGTTGAAGAGTTATCATAAAAATAGAAGAAATTGGATTGAATTCCTTGTATGCACGTATGCGTCAGTGCTGTCAGCCCTGTGTCATCCTATGTCAGGTGAGATGTCCATCCCTGAGAGATTTTTATGCAGTAAAAAGTTAGTTTTGATACATTCAACTACTAGTTTTTATGCAATATCGGCGAAAAAACTGTTTTTACGCAGCACGACCTAGAATTCTACGCATTCGGTTTGCTGGGTGCGCACCGATCCCCCACATGCGCGTGCGTACAATAGTTGGTTCCACAGGAGGTTTATAGAGGGTTCCCTGTAGCCATCTTCAGTTGGTTTCAATACCCAGATATTGCAGAGCTTGAAAATCCATATACCTTCAGATTTCAGAGAGAATGTGATGATGAAGGCTTGAAAATTCTATGTTAATTGATGAAGCCTTGCCTTCTGCCTACTGAAATCAGGAATGGTAGGGAAAAACCTCCCATGTCCTATGAATTTTATTATCCTGTCATGGCAGCTAGGCAAATGGGTTTTGGCCAAGTGCCCCCAGCTCTCTACTTTGCCGACAAGCTCAGACCAAGGGAAGCAGTAGACTCTGCTTCATAATACAACAAAAATTTTCAACTGGAGCAATCTATCTCCCTGAAGATGGCCAAAGAATGGAACTGCCACCCTTTTTCTTCATCTTCTTTCAACAACTGGTGGCAGCAATGGAGCATCCATCTCTTTAATGAGGCTGTGGCCACTTACTGCCTCAAACTAGATTCAGATTTTCAAGCAACCGATGAGATATGACTCCATTCCTTCCAAGTTCTATATTCTTACCATTTGTTCTTTTCTGATATCACTTGGCAAATACTTGTAGAATTTGGTCACTTTGAACCCTCCAGAAATAAACTACAATGTATGGTGTCTAAATCCAAGAATTGGTTGTGATGCTCCTACTATCAAAACTTTGATGAAGAGGAAAGCTTCTGACATTCCAGATGACCAAACTCTTAGTACATTCATAAAAGAAGTTGGTTCTTCTAAGAAGCAAAAAACTGACAAGCCAATCACCAAAATTACATCCAAGAAGAAGAAGAAAGATACTTCTGATGGCAGCCAATCTTTGATAAAAAATGTCATTGTAGAAGTGAGAAAAGTTGTCTTATCTTCACTCTTTTTCATCATCTAGTTTGTATCTTCTTCTGACTTTTATCTCTAGGAGCAGGTTGATACTCAAAATGTTGAGTTTGAAATGCTTCCTCTCCCTCACATTGATCAAGAGCTTCATCAACCAGGTATAACTTTTAGCTGATGACCTTACTTTTAATAAATAAACCTGAAACCTAATGAAGATTTTTTTCAGATGCTCTCCCTGAGTCTTCATCGACTACTCCTGAACTTCAAATCATTATATTCCATCTGACCAGGTACTTCAAACAACATCACTTTTTCTTTCAACAGCCTTAATTTGTGATTATTCACACACCCATATGTTTAGGAACAAGGACAGTCTTCTTCTCCTATCATCCCCTTTGATTTGGAAGATTATATGGATGAAGAAGAAACCTCTGTACCGGAATCTCTTAGAAGGCTTTCTAAAGAAATCAGGGCTCGGCTCCAGCTACTACTCCCTCTTTGCGGATACATGGGTGTATGCCGAGTCTCTGAGTGATGAGTGATTGTCAACTGGGATAATGCGCATGTTCTTTGGCTTGTGTTGTGCAGGTGTCGAGCACGGAGACAGTGATCAGTGGCAAGGTGAAGGTCAAGTAGAGACATGCCGTGCCGATGGACCGAGAGTGGCGAAGGGCGGACGTGAGGCTTGGACTGAGGGACCGGTGGCCCGAGGATTAGCTGTGGTGGCTAGCAGCCTGGGACAGCGACGAGCGGAGACTTGCGGGCATGGTGTTGCTTGGGTCGAGGACCTGGGGACACGTGTCGGTGGACGAGGTGCACAGGCGGTGCATCCCCTCTACAGCTTCGGTTTGGTGGTAGAGCCAGAGAAAAACCATCGGGTGGACGGTTTCCAGGTTTGGGCCTCAAAACCTGGGCGCGGATGGTTTCCGAGTTTGGCCACAAAACTCGGGCTGAGGACGGTTTCCAGGTTTGGGCCTCAAAACCTGGGTGCTGCGGGTTTGCTGAGTTTGGGCCACAAAACTCAGGCTACGGTGGGCTGGTTTCCCGGTTTGGGCCTCAAAACCGGGGGTTAGCTATGAGGCTAGTTTCCTGGTTTGAGCCACAAAACCGGGGGTGCGACGTCCGGGAAAAGGACGGCAGAGCGATGGCGGCACGTGGCGGCAATCGGTGAGGTTGCGTCGAGGCAACGCTACCAGTTGAGCGGGCGTGGCCGTCGGATCCACCTACCATCGAGTTGGTCCAGAATAACCTTAGGGTTTAGCTGGTTCGCTCTGTAAGTAGTTAGGGGTAGAGTGGGAATTAGGAATAGTTAGAATTAGGATAAGTAGGGGGAGACACCCACCTCCCCATCCATCTCAGTCATTTGCTCTTTGCTTCTAGGTTTTCCTGCTCTCCCTCTCCCCTGCTGTAGCGAACCTGAGATCCACAGAGAAGAGAACAATACCTCTGTGCCCGTGAGATTTTGAGGAAGTGAGACCGTAATCTCACTATTGTAGCGTGTGGTAGCCACACGGTTGCAATTTCGTGGTTGTGATTCGTGTTTTGATTGTGTTCTTCGCGGATTACTTTTCTCCACATTTTTCCCGTTGATCGATCTCTTTGCTCGGTGCATCTCTTGCAAATCCGTTTGAACCAAGTTGTTCTAGATCGTGAGGCACTTCTTTCCACCGAAGGAATTTTCCTCTAACCTCACGAGCTAGTAGATTGGTCGATTTTTGTTTTGGATCGGTTTTGCTCCCTTAGTCCCGGATTCTTCCAATTCACCGATTTGGAGTTAGGTTCGAGCCATGATTCTTTTGGGATAGCTCACTAACATCCTTGGAACTCCTCATACCAAGTCTAGGCCTTAGTGCTTTTGATTCGGAGGAGATTGAGTGAATTTCGCGGAAGAACAGCGCTGTTTCGGGACCACCGGACGCTGAACCTGGGAGCATCGGACGCTGAGTTCGTCACACCGGAGCGTCCGTTGCCACGTGTCACCTGACAGTGATTTTAAAGGAGCATCGGACGCTGACCATTGGAGCGTCCATTGCCATCGGACGCGCCGGAGGTCAAACATCGGACGCTATTGTTTCACTGTAGCAGCGTCCGATGCCTATGCAGTAAGGTTCTAGATTTGCTCTGTTTGCATCGGATGCATCCGTTGGTTGGTCATCAGACGCTGCTAGCGTCCGATGCTGCTGAGTTTGCGCAGTTTCGTCCGCGGTTTGATCGTTCGTTGTCGGTTTTGATTTCCGGCTTTTCCGTAGGATTTCCGACTTCGTGCTCTACAGAAATCGAGGTTGAGGTTACCCAAAGTCCATCCTGTCACTAGTTGACTTGCGTGAACTAGGGTGAGGAAGCTTTTGTGGTGTCCCGCTGTGTTCCTAGGGAACATCCACCCATTCTCTTGGGTCGTGGACATCACGCGCATCGGTTTTGCTCTTGGGGTTGATTTTCTGGGACAGAGGCTATTATTTTCCGAAAGGAAAATTTGAAGCTCCCATTCACCCCCCCTCTGGTCGCTTTCTGGTAGCACTTTCGATCCTTCAATTGGTATCAGAGCGGGTTAAGGATCTTCCACCTTAGCCGGTTACGGATCCACAGAAGGCGACATGGATCGCGGCGTGGGCAAACCGCCGTTTTTCGATGGGACGAACTATGCGTATTGGAAGATACGCATGTCGACCTATCTGCAGAGTCTGGGTGCTTCCATTTGGGATATTTGCAACTCTGCCGATTACGTTGTCTTGGCTGCTCGTGTGACTCAGCATCAGATCGACGAGCACGATGCCAATAGCTGAGCACGTAATGCTCTTTTCTCATGTTTGAGCATGAGTGAGTTTGATCGCGTTTCTCACCTCGCTATGGCTCGGGAGATTTGGGCTACCCTCATGCACTTTCATGAGGGAACCTCTCAAGTCAAAACCCGTCTCTACGAGTCATTCAAGCGAGAGTATGAGAACTTTCGACATATGCCTGGCGAGAGCATAGAAAGTTTATTCGCTCGCTTTCAGGTGATTGTCAACAGGATGAGGGCTAACAAGGAGCTGTTGCCTTTCGATGATCATGAGAGGGCTTTGAAGCTTTTGCATACTCTTGATCGGTCGGTGTGGGATTCCAAGGTTTAGGCGATCATCGAATCGCCTAACTATGAGACCCTCACGTGCGATGAGCTCTTCAGTAAGCTCAAGTCCAGTGAGATTGATGCCATGGTGAGGGCTTCTTATGAAAATCCTTCTGGCCCGTCGATGGCTTTGCTTTCTGGCTCTTCTGCTAACCCCTCTGGAGGCTTTGCTTTGCATTCTCTTCTTTCTATCACTGAGGAGCAGTTGGAGTCTTTGGGAGACGACGAGTTGGCTTTGCTTGCCAACCGATTCTCGCGGTTTCACAACAACCGCATGAACCGTCGCCGCGGAGGAGGACGCTCGGGCTGTTTCGAGTGCGGCGACCCCGACCACTTCATCGCCAACTGTCCCAAGAAGAACAAGCATTCTGGGAAGGGCAATCATGGGCACAAGTACGACTCCGGCAAGCGCAAGGAGAAGTACGTCTCCGCGAAGCACAAGCGGAAGGGCGGCCTCAACAAGGAGTACATCAAAACCAAGTACTTGGAGAAGGCCCAGGCTGAGCAGCGTGCATTCTTCGCCACGCTCAGCGACGTCGACGACTCGGACAATGACTCCGCTTCTTCAAGCGACGACGAGTCCGAGAAGAAGAAGAGGATCGAGGACAAGCTCAATGGCCTCTGCTTCTTCGCCGACGACGAGGGCTTCTGCACCATGGCTCTCGGCAAGGAGGTCAACGGCGAGCTGGAGGACACTCCTCGGAACGACGACGACGACGACACCTCCCAGGTATCTCTGAACCCCGATGAGCTTTCCGCTGAGGTCGAGAAACTTACTGCCGCGCTTCTTAGTCAAGACAAGCTGCTTAGGCGTGCTGCTAGAGAGCACAAGGAGTTTAGGGAGAAGTGGGAGGATACAGTGAAGGAACTTGAATCTGTCAAGTCCACCGTAGTTGTTACCGATGAGGAGGAGTGCGAGATGTGCACCACGCACATGACTGACCTTCTCACTTTGAGAGGTAAGTATGTGGTGTTGGTAGGAGAGGTGGATGAGCTGAAGGCTAGATCCTCGCTGTTGGGTGCGTGCAAGTCTTGTGCTGGCTTGCAAACCGAGTTGGCAGAGAAGAATGCCAAGATTGTGTCTCTTGAGAAGGCCAGCTCGGGTAGCACTTGTGTGTCCAGGTGTGTTTTGTGTGAGGGCCTGGAGATGGAGATAGCCAATGTGAAGCATGACAAGATGCAAACCGAGGAGGAAAACACATACCTTCGGACCATCTTGTCATGGGTTCTCAAGATTGACACCTCTTCGCTTCCTTATTTTCTTTTACTTATAAATACAAAACGTCGGCTTCCCGAACACACCACACATTCATCGCCTTACTCTTCGGCTCTTGCTCTCCTCAACCGCCGACTACTCCTCTTCTTCAAACAGTAACCAAGGCCAGTGGCGGACGATCGTGGCAAGTGTTGATGGTCCTTAAACACTTGTTTTACCATCAACATTTTACCCAAAAATTCACCAAAAAGGCATGAAAAGTAGTCAAATAGGTTTCAAACTAACCAAATTCCACATGTCCATAGATTTTTATTTGAATGCAGGATTTGGACCAAATTTGGAGAATGGACCCACCAGGGGCCGAGACCACTCACCAGGGCCCATTTGGGCCTTAGTGGGGTGGCGCCCGCCACCCCTAGGTGGCGCCCGCCACCTAGGTGGCGCCCGCCACCTAGGTGGCGCCCAAACTTCTCCCCTGCCACGTCACTGATCCGTGTGACCACCCCAGGGCCAAATATTAGCCCTCGGTCTCTAGGTCGGTGGCATCGGAGGGCTCAGAAGGGAGTGGCGTGGATCATGCATGCCGCCATGCAAAGAAGCACATGTTGAATTAAAGAAGCACATGCTTAATTCTTCTCCACCATAGATCAGAAGGAGGTTACGATCCAAGGGCTCTCATCCATCATCACGCGGATCGATGATGTGGCGGTGGAGTAGCCCCTACTCCACCTCTCTACTATAAATCCCCCCTGGAGGTGTCACTTCACATCAAGCAAGAAAAGCAAGGAAAGCAAGGAAAGAAGAAAGCAAGGCTAATAGCTTAGGATTTAGCCAAACTTAGGCAAGTAGGTAGCTAGTAGAGCAAGGGATCCTTGCCTCATTGCCCTCGCGGAAGCGCTGCTCCAGGCTTAGCTCAAGAGTAGAGGCGTGCGAGTAATCGGTCCTGGAGTTGGGAAGAGTCTTCCTTCATCTCCGGTTCAGGTTTTGCTCTTGTAACTCAAGCACTTTACTATATTCTAGTTCATCATTTCAAGTATTACTTTATTCTACTTACCAGTATTGAGTAGTATACTTGATTGATTGCTTGAGTACCTAGCTATCCTACAGTTCAATTCACTTAGCCATAGTAGTTAATCTCTAGTGTGCTTAGTGTTTGATCTTTGCCAATAGGTTGCTTAGTTAGTTTAGTGTTTATCTTATTAAGTCAAGTATTTGCTCTGACGTCCGCAAGGGTGTCTCTATTCAAGGCCAGGGTAGAGATAGTTAGAATATAATTAGGCGTGGTGCTTAGTTATAGACTTACCTTCAGATATGGCTAGACCCCCGGATAGCTGTGGTAGCAAGCAGGTGGTGACAGTCCTGTGCGCCTTGAATTCCACCACGTAGTTGGTCTAGTTTAACAGTAAGGCTCGTTGTGCTAGCGTTCAACCTAAGTCAGTGGTAAAGGCTAGTACGTCTCGGTACTTGACAGGATAGGAATAAAACTATACTTAACTTGGTTGCTTATTTGGCATTTGCCTATCTTGCTTCGTAGTTATCTAGGAGTAGTTATTAGTTATTAGTTAGTTATATTAGTTATCCTTAGTTATCTTTTCCTCTTATCTACCTATCCATCCACCTTACCTTAACCATTCATTTCATCCTTACCTATCCACTCATAAATTCTTTCTAGCCTTTCATCTCCTCTCTTCTCTTCTCTCCTTTTCCCTTTCTTCTTCTTCGACTCTCATCCCCTCCTTGACTCGACTCATACACCACCCTAGCCTTCCTTTGGGATCAAATAAATCGACACCTGGTTCTCCCAGGCGAAGTGCTACTACGATAGTTCTGTGCGCTTGCAGAATCTCCTCTAGGTAGATTGCAATCTCTCTAGCTAGCTCCTACTAGTGTCGGGATTGACAACCCCATTTGACATTAGTAGATAGCTGCTTTAGCTTCACTCCTTTAGGTATAGTGACTGGACTTGCTACAAGCATTTCTGGTGCCATTGCCAGGGATAGATTCCATAGTCTACTCCTAGTAACGACGTTAGCAAGTGTCAACAAGCATTTCTGGGCCGTTACCGGGGATAGTTGCCTAGCTCTATCTTTAGTGAAGCTAAGAACTACCAACAAGCATTTCTGGCGCCGTTGCCGGGGAAGGCAATCGGTGTATCCTTTGAGTCCTTGCCGAATTTATCTTCGCTTAAGCTTCTGCTTAGCGAATACCATCTTTCCCATTCTTTCTTTCCTTAGTCCTTCTTATCTTTTTCCTTCATCTTCTTCAACTTCTTTCTTTCTTATCTCGTTCTACCTTCACGATGGCCAACAAGGCCATTCGTGAGTTTTCTGCTCCTTCTGCCGCTAATGTAGCGATAGGACCAGCCGTGATCGATGCCAACCTCAATTTTGAGTTGAAACCGGCTCTGATCACGATGGTCCAAGCTAGCCCATTCTGTGGCAAAGCTCATGAGGATGCCAATGCTCACCTCCAACAATTTTTGGAGATTTGCGGCACCTTCACCATTAAGGGGATAACCCAAGAAGCCATCTGTCTTCGTCTCTTTCCCTTTTCTCTCCTAGGAAAAGCGAAGCAATGGTTCTATACCAATCGCAATGCTGTAGACACATGGGACAAGTGTTCCAATGCTTTTCTCGCCAAATTCTTTCCGATGGGCAAGACGAACGCTCTTCGCAACAAAATCTCCAGCTTTACGCAACAAGCCGAGGAATCTATTCCCGAGGCTTGGGAGAGAATGCAAGAGTACGTCACTGCTTGTCCACACCATGGTATGGAGGACTGGCAGTTGATCCAGAACTTCTACCATGGCCTAACCCCACTCTCTAGAAGCCATTTGGATGCCGCCACCGGCGGTGCATTCTTTTCTCTGAATGTTGCAGATGCTAAGGCTCTCATAGAGAAGATGGTATCGAACCAAGGATGGAATGACGAGAGACTGCAGCCCCGTAGGCGAGGTATGCATTCCCTTAAGGAGGCCGACATGATCGTGGCCAAGATGGACCTGCTGGCAAAGAAGCTGGACAATTGTGAGAAGATGAACCAACAAGAGAGTGTCCAATCTCTGGAATCCTACATGACTTGTGAAGTCTGTGGAGAAACCGAACATTCTGGGAACCACTGCCCCGAGTTACATGAAGATTTGAACTTCATCAACAACAACAACAACAACAACAACAACGGTTTCCGTCAACAAGATCAAGGATGGAATCAGCACTCCAACTCTCAAGGCAATAATTCATTCCCTCGCTCTAATTTCCAAAGTACTGATAATTTCTCATTCTTAAAGAATCTAGTCTACTCTCAAGGTAGAACTACTGAATTTTTGAATAAGAAATTAATGTCAAATGATAAAATACTTGAGAACATAAATGCTAAATTGGAAGATTTCTCATCTGCTCTGAAAAATCAACTTAGCTTTAATAAGATGTTAGAAACCCAATTATCTCAACTTGCTGCGATCATACCATCTTTTGAAACTGGCAAAGTTCCGGCTAAACCTAACATGAAAACTGCAAATATGGTTGAAATAAAATATTTTAACTATTATGAAGATCAAACCATGACTGTTAAAAAGGGTGATCCTGGTAGTCCCATAATTAGATGCTCAATCTTTGGTGAAGTCTTTAAAAATGCCATGTGTGATTTAGGATCGAGTGTGAACATTTTATCTAAGGATTTCTATGAAAACTCGTTCTTTCCACTCATGTCATCCACATCTGCCTATGTCGTGCTAGCTGATCAATCAACATGCTATGTAGAAGGAATAATCACTGATTTACCTGTTCATATTAGAGGTTCATATGTTCCTGCTGATTTCATAATACTAGACATGGGAAATAGGAAAGATGTGCCTCTAATCTTAGGTAGACCATTCTTGAACACTGTTGATGCTTGCATATATGTGGGGAATGGTAAAATGCAAATGACATTAGGAGGGAGGAAGGAAATATTCTCCTTCTCCCGTGGTCCCGCATATGCCGCTAACATGCAGGAAGCAAAACCCGTTCGTACCAAGAAGAGGCGCCTAAGAACAAGGTGGAACAAAAAGAAAGAACCACCTTCTCCTGAGTTGTGTAATTCACATAACAAAGGAGAGGTGCCAAAAGAAGAAGAACCCGATGAAGTACTTAAAGAAGAAGCACCCAAGGAAGAAGATTCACCCAATAAGGATGAAATTCCATGGATCTAAGGTATGGATTTACTTTTAAATTTCCCTTTTTCAAATAAATAACATATGTCATGCATGTAACTAAAAAAAATCAGTTATCATTAGTTATATGCATAAGTATATGTTAACTTAGCTAGAATAATAAAATATCATAATAGGATAGTTTCCCTTTTTCACAACATTAGATAGTTTCCTTTTTAATAAAATAAGAACAAAAGCTCCGACCGAGAAAGTTGAAGACCCTTCACCAAGCAAGAAGCCAGCTTGGGGAAGATCCTCGCGCCAATAAGGTATGTTTCAACCTTACTCTTTATGTTCGGTTCTTAAATTCTATATCTTTTAAAACTTTTGAATGTTATATACTTGCCTAAGTAATTATCCCATGAGTAAAAATGATAAAATCTGCTTAAAAATGTTTGAACCTGAATAAGAAATAAAATATGCCATGCAAATGCTATTGTTATAGTTAGAATAACTAGTTTTATCTAAGTTGTAGCTTTTGTGGGTTGCACATGTTTTAACTAAAATCATGCTTAGTGAATAAAGTTAGTTAGAAATGAAGTAATTCTTTAAACTTGCTAAGGTGAAATTAGGACCTAATCTGGAGGATTTCTTTTAAAAATCATGAAAACCTTGCTAAAAGTTCCTCCTAGATTTTATCCCATCCCACCACTAGCCAAATATTTGTTAGTCAAAACCACAAAGAGCTTTGTTTGTGTTGAGCTTTGTTAGACCTCATAGATCTTAGTAGAGAAGCTTATCATTTCTTTTGATCAAGATACACACACCCACCATAAATTGCTTACTCTCCACTTTGGAAGTTTGCAACCACCAAATAAATTGCTCATTCTCTACACTGGAGATATGCAATACCTTGCCAAACGTTCCATTGCTAGCCTTATGCTATTCCTACACTGGGAATAAGCATTTCTCTCTCTTCCCCCTTTTCATTTCTAAAATCCTTTCCTATAGACAATCTGGGGAAATCTAGAGCTAAAAAAGAGAGATATGAAAAAAAGTGAGCAAAGTAGCTCAAGAGAGGACTATGTCCTAAGAAAATGTGAGGACACATTTTTGTCTACTCACTATGTATCGAGTAAAAAAAAGAGAGAGAGAGAGATATCATTAGCTCTAGACCCCAGAAATTAACTAGGAAGGATTATGAAATATCTCTCTATACACTTCCACATAACCACACATGCACATCTTGATCAATATTTATGATTTGCTGCTCCTTATGATCTGAGTGTCTAGCTTAGCAATAAACATTGTGCAATTGCTCATGATTCTTAGCCTACCTATAACTCCACATATCATTCTTTAGAAATAGGAGAGGCTACATTTTGGCCTAAGTGAGAATTTAAACACCATTGAGTGATTGAGTGAATCTTGGAGGACTTAAGCAAGTTTTTATCTTTTGAAAACCTTAAAAAACCTACAGACAGAATCCTAATCAAACCTAAGGAAGATAAAAGTTTCCTATCTACTGCTTTATTTCACCCTTGCATGTTTGAAGTGAAAAGCTATAAGCCCCACATTGCTATGATTAATGATATACACTAAGTTATTTCTCACTATACAATATGCACTTGTATGCATCTTAAGTTGCTATCTATTTCATGCTCGATGCTTAAACCGCATTGTTGCTCGAGGACGAGCAACAGGTTAGCTTGGGGGAGCTTGTTGATGGTCCTTAAACACTTGTTTTACCATCAACATTTTACCCAAAAATTCACCAAAAAGGCATGAAAAGTAGTCAAATAGGTTTCAAACTAACCAAATTCCACATGTCCATAGATTTTTATTTGAATGCAGGATTTGGACCAAATTTGGAGAATGGACCCACCAGGGGCCGAGACCACTCACCAGGGCCCATTTGGGCCCTAGTGGGGTGGCGCCCGCCACCCCTAGGTGGCGCCCGCCACCTAGGTGGCGCCCAAACTTCTCCCCTGCCACGTCACTGATCCGTGTGACCACCCCAGGGCCAAATATTAGCCCTCGGTCTCTAGGTCGGTGGCATCGGAGGGCTCAGAAGGGAGTGGCGTGGATCATGCATGCCGCCATGCAAAGAAGCACATGTTGAATTAAAGAAGCACATGCTTAATTCTTCTCCACCATAGATTAGAAGGAGGTTACGATCCAAGGGCTCTCATCCATCATCACGCGGATCGATGATGTGGCGGTGGAGTAGCCCCTACTCCACCTCTCTACTATAAATACCCCCCTGGAGGTGTCACTTCACATCAAGCAAGGAAAGCAAGGAAAGAAGAAAGCAAGGCTAATAGCTTAGGATTTAGCCAAGCTTAGGCAAGTAGGTAGCTAGTAGAGCAAGGCATCCTTGTCTCATTGCCCTCGCGGAAGCGCTGCTCCAGGCTTAGCTCAAGAGTAGAGGCGTGCGAGTAATCGGTCCTGGAGTTGGGAAGAGTCTTCCTTCATCTCTGGTTCAGGTTTTGCTCTTGTAACTCAAGCACTTTACTATATTCTAGTTCATCATTTCAAGTATTACTTTATTCTACTTACCAGTATTGAGTAGTATACTTGATTGATTGCTTGAGTACCTAGCTATCCTACAGTTCAATTCACTTAGCCATAGTAGTTAATCTCTAGTGTGCTTAGTGTTTGATCTTTGCCAATAGGTTGCTTAGTTAGTTTAGTGTTTATCTTATTAAGTCAAGTATTTGCTCTGACGTCCGCAAGGGTGTCTCTATTCTAGGCCAGGGTAGAGATAGTTAGAATATAATTAGGCGTGGTGCTTAGTTATAGACTTACCTTCAGATACGGCTAGACCCCCGGATAGTTGTGGTAGCAAGTAGGTGGTGACAGCCCTGTGTGCCTTGAATTCCACGACGTAGTTGGTCTAGTTTAACAGTAAGGCTCGTTGTGCTAGCGTTCAACCTAAGTCAGTGGTAAAGGCTAGTACGCCTCAGTACTTGACAAGATAGGAATAAAACTATACTTAACTTGGTTGCTTATTTGGCATTTGCCTATCTTGCTTCGTAGTTATCTAGGAATAGTTATTAGTTATTAGTTAGTTATATTAGTTATCCTTAGTTATCTTTTCCCCTTATCTACCTATCCATCCACCTTACCTTAACCATTCATTTCATCCTTACCTATCCACTCATAAATTCTTTCTAGCCTTTCATCTCCTCTCTTCTCTTCTCTCCTTTTCCCTTTCTTCTTCTTTGACTCTCATCCCCTCCTTGACTCGACTCATACACCACCCTAGCCTTCCTTTGGGATCAAATAAATCGACACCTGGTTCTCCCAGGCGAAGTGCTACTACGATAGTTCTGTGCGCTTGCAGAATCTCCTCTAGGTAGATTGCAATCTCTCTAGCTAGCTCCTACTAGTGTCGGGATTGACAACCCCATTTGACATTAGTAGATAGCTGCTTTAGCTTCACTCCTTTAGGTATAGTGACTGGACTTGCTACAAGCATTTCTGGCGCCGTTGCCAGGGATAGATTCCATAGTCTACTCCTAGTAACGACGTTAGCAAGTGTCAACAAGCATTTCTGGGCCGTTACCTGGGATAGTTGCCTAGCTCTATCTTTAGTGAAGCTAAGAACTACCAACAGCAAGCGCCCCACCAAGGAGTCGGAGTCCGTTGACGGTCCTTCGGTGATCCGTCGTCGTGTGCTCGGGTAATAATCCTTTCCTCGACCATTCTTCTCATGCTCCAAAATTTCTTCTTTATTCGAGGAAAACCCTAACCTTTTTACAGTCTTTCTCCTCCGGCGGACGACCAAGGTCCTAGCCGAGCTCCGACGGGTCATGGACTGGCGCCGGATGAGGACGCCTGGGCTTTCATCTGGGGCTATTCCAACACTCGGCGCCTCTTAGAGGAGAAATGCCGTTGGGCCACTTGTGCCGAAGAAGTGCTGGGAATCCTCCGCACCCGCCGGAACAACACTTTGGAGCACTTAGAAACCTCCGACGCCAGGGTCGCCGGTACCACATTCTCAGACCTTGATTTGAATCATTTTTTTCCGAATATTTAGCCGATTCACTTTTTATATCTGATTAAATCGGCTATCTTTAAACTTCAATCCCTTATGTTTGAATGTAGAACTTTAACACCAGCTCGACTGACTCCCAGGGCTGGCCACGACAATCGCCGATTTTGTGAACGCCCGCGGGGCGACATTGAAGGAGCGGCTTGAAGACGTCGGGACCCGCACCAGGGAGCTTGTTCTCCACGCCATCTGTCATGGCGCTACCTTCGCCCTAGCCGGAGCAGAGCTTAGCGGCGCTGAAATCTCCAGGGAAGTCGCCCCCACCTTCGTTGGCACCAGGACGAGGGATGACTTCAGGGAGCTGGTGGAGGAGTTCGAGCCTGTGGGACTTGCCGTGGCGGAGGTGACGCACCTGGAGGACCTCCTGAACAAGCTTCATTTAGATTAGTTTCATTTTAATGTTCTTTTGTAAGTTCGGTCTTTATGTCCGAACAAATTGAACATCTATAAGACTGTCCCTACATCGTCAGGCTTAAATAAGTTTAAATATTTCTGCTTGACATCTTCTATGCCGTTATTGATCTTCAAAGAAAACTTTTCCTCTGATTTTATTTCTTTGTTGAATGTTCTAAAGGCGATACTTTCTTGGTATCGGCTATTACTTAGGTACTAAAGACGATACATACATATCCTATTTTTATTCTGAAGGCGATACACTGGTATCGGCTATACAATAGGATCAAACCTCTGTGTAAATTCAAAACTAAATACAACTGTTAAGAATACATCGGCCTCGATCTATCACTGTTCTTAAAAACAATAATCCTCAATTCCTTGGCCGATGTAAAACTTCTACCCATCTTACTTTCATCCTCATTGATCGTATAATCCATTAGATACATTTTTTTAAAACCGACTGCTTGGATCGGCTGTTGGCTATCACCAGATGTTTTGAGATAGCCTTCTTCGTGAATCTTCCCAGAAAAACACTCTACATTGTCAAAGTTCCAAACATCAGGGTCAGAGTAAGCAATGCTAACAGTTGAATCGGCTGGTACCACTTCCACAGTGTCTCCGATCCACTGAATCACATTCTGATGCATGGTAGATGGAACACAACAATTGGCATGAATCCAATCTCTTCCAAGCAGTACACTATATGATCCTTTTGCATCGACTACGAAGAAAGTAGTCGACAAACTCTTGCTGCCAACTGTTAGCTCGACATACACTGCTCCTTTAGTAGCCGATACGTTGCCACCGAAGTCTGTCAACTGTGACAGAACCGGCCTATTTATAAGAGCACAAGTGCAAAAACCTCTGCCGGAGCAGCTGAATTAGCACACTTGAGCCCATATAAACCCGGTAGTCCGTGAAATCCTGAGAGATTTCAAACTTTTCCAACATCTCAGCCAAGATCGCATGGTCAAGCAAATACAGATCATGTCCACGGAGGTTTGCAGCAGAAATAAAATTACAATAGAGTTCACAAATAATAATACAAGTTGAAATACTTTGAAACAACGTAGCTTTGAAATGAATATGATAACATAAGTTGAAATACTTTGCTAGCTCGCGTGACATCCTCCAACAACAGCATAAAGAGAAGAAGTGTGGAACTGCCGAGCCCACTGGCACTGGCCATCACCTTTCAGTCGACCTATCCTTCACCTGCAACAAGGTGGGATAAACCCTGAGTACACGAATGTACTCAGCTAGACTTACCCATCGGAAACCAAAAATAAAGTGATACCAAGGAGTATGCAAGGCTGATATAAACAGTGGAGATGGCTAACTTTATTTGCAAAAGGAGCTTAAGTTAAAGGGTTCATCATTTAATTATATGAGCGGTCATCTTTTATCCTATTCCTTAAACTCTAGGTTTTGCACCTGCACTAGAGCATTCACTTGAATCTAGCAAACAATAATATAATACCATATCAAGTTTTCTTATCAATATTTTAGTTGAACCAACAAATGTCACATGAAGTTGTATCGTGGTGAAGCTCGACATAGTTTCCCACTAACCGGGGGAGACGGCGACTCGAATCGAATTACAAACCAGTTGGCGAGAAACCTTTGATACAAACCCACACTTTCCCCGTCGGGTCCATGCATTGGGTGACCGCTCGATACTGTTCGTGGTGGTAATTATCGCGGCCCACAACACGAACCACCCAATTGGAACTAAATGATGGCCACGCGAGGCAGATCGTGTTTCCATACTAGAGGGTGCGACATGGGTTGAGACCGGCCCGAACAACGTCTAACCGGCTTCGGGGTCGGCGATTACGGTACCGACAACCCTAAGTAAAAGGGCGCTTTCAAAAATGAACGAGGGCCAACATCCATACAAACCTACACGATCCAACGGACGAACTGCCCCAAGTTTCCAAACTTGGTGCCTTGCCTTCCAGTTGACCATATTTCATTACTACTCAGGTTCTTTTCCACGATAGCAAATATAGCCAACCGTGATCCGGTAAATACCCACTAAGGGCATTACAATAACATCCTCAAATTACTACTTTTATTATGCAGACTAAGCAATTCTACATTTGAATAAATAACAGGATAACAAGACAGGTATAACAATAATCAAGGAATGGTAATGCATCAAGTAGAATTCAATCAACTCCTATACCTAATGCATCACAATATAAAATACTCAATTAAATTGATTGTAAATACTGGGAGACTTAAAATGCTCCGGGGCTTGCCTGGGAACCAACACTAGGTTAGTGTTTGTTAGGTGATACTCGCTTGGCGAGTATCTCCGCTGTAGCCCTTGATTAACTCCGCATCTTCCAGATAATCCACCAAACACGGAACCTAAATGAGATGCACAATGCAAGCGTATGAATGCAAGGGAAACACCTATGAAGCAAACATAAGGCACAGAACACAGGGATTACTAATTACTTCTCATAAGGAATCAGGAGAACTACTAAAAGAAGACATAGCTCTAACACCCAAAATCACACAATCTCTTCAACAAGTTATAATTAAAGTAAAGTATGACATATGATTCATTAGGCACTCAGAGAGGCTAACTATAGCAATTAATCAAGACTACATCACAGATGACATAAATGGAACACATGTATGCGCATACAACTCCGATTTTAGTTAAACATGTCGACCATCATTATCTAACATATTTATATAATATATCAGATTGATTAACTTAATAGCATGGAATCAACATGCTCATCATTAACAAGGCAGAGGTATCACTGAAGATCACATAAACAACTATCGAGTTACATCAATCAATTTAGGCTTATTCACTGAACAAGGACAACCACACAGTAGGTACTTTAAATAGACATAACTAGAGCTACACACATCCAAATAAGGTGATCCTAGACTTTATGGAAAGATAATGAAATCATCTATAACTTTGTTATTATAAATTAAGCATAATTCAACAATTAAAAAGACCAAACATAACAGACAAGAACTTATGTTTAAACTTTGGACAGAATATTATATTCATCTTCAAACAACCATAACTAGAGATCTAAAGCACCAAAATACTTGACATAAGACTCATTAAAAAGCTTATTAAGTTGTCTACAACTTATTTATAATCATCTCAAGATGATTAAGCAGTTATCAAGGCTAACTTAACTCAAACAAGTAAATCTATCCAGACTTGGACAGATTCTGACTTCTTACTTTAAACACATGTAACTCAAGTTCTAGACCACCAAAAGTAGCGATCCAAGATAATTAAGAAAGCTTATGAAAAGCACTACAACTCTTATATTAACACAAAGATATGATTAATAACTTAAACTAGCCAAACAATTCATTCTTTCAGATCTGCTCAGAAAGTATGCAAAACCTAACAGCCAAATTACAAAAACTATAACTCCTAAACCACTTGGCCTAAAATCATGCAATTTTAGGAAAAACAAGATAACGAAGTTATCTACAACTTTTGTATAGAACACATCTACAGAAAACATCATTTTCCTCACGAACTAATCACCACTACAGAAACTATGCATGCAGTAATTTCAGCATATTAATAAATCACTTTATTCCTTATTTGATTAGCATGTGAGCACACATTTGAGCTATGAACAACATCAAATACTTATAAATATGAGCACACAATATTTATCTCAGATTAATGTGCAACAAGACAAACATAGAAACATATACATGTTTATCCATCACTAAGCTTTCATTAATTAAATAATTAACAAACATAGGCATTATTTTTAAGTGATGTTGTAAACATATAATTTGGGGCTCATATTTTTATTGATGATAGATAATGACAAATAATGACTACTGTAAAAATATTACATGTTCAGGTATTATAATTTATTTATTAAAAACAGGGCAAGTTTTATTCAAAAAATACATGTGAGAGCAAAATAAATCTACAAATCAGATTTTCTGCAAACACATGACCATAATAAAATTACCTAAGCTACAAAAATATCATAGAAAGGCAGTGGAGCCATCTTTTCTATTTTTACATGCAGATATTTACCACAATTCATTTTAATTCATATAATGAGCTGAAAGAAAGATAAATACATAACGAAATCTTGCATGCACCAAAATTTCTGAAATTGTTATCGCCACACACATATCACATAACAAGCCTACCATAAAAATTTCACAGTAAACTAAGCAATACAACAACAGATATCATTTTCTCTCTATTTAATGCTATTTAACACAAATAAATCACCACAACACAAACTTTATACTAACAGCCCATAGATTAAACATTCACTGGACAGTACAATTTGCAAGGATTCCAAAAAGTCCTCACTCGCAATTTTTCGACATTCCTACGATTTACTATGCATTTTACAACTTTCAACCATATTTGCTATTTAAAGGAAAACGAAAACAGAAAACCCTTTTTTGCATCGGGAAACCTAGAACCTGCAGAAATCAATTAGGGACTAGTTATCAAACACATGTGTCATGGAATATATGCAGAGTGAAACAACAAAGAGTTTCAACTTTACTAGATGACCCTTCATGATGGATTTCACGGAAGAAACAAGGGGAACCCAAGGGAGATCGTCGCCGGGAAGGGAGAAGGCAGGGTCGGCTTAGGGTTTGAGCTGGGGCTGCTTCGTGGCGACCTGCTGCCTGCTGCCTTTGGCCTGCTGCCTTCCCTGCGCTGCTGCCCGACAGAGGCTAGAGGAGGCGCGCAGAAAAATGTCAGGACCTCTGGAGGCCGCGGTGTTCTGGACATGGCGCCGAAAGGGGAAAACAGGAGAGGGAAAGGGAGAGGGAAGGAGAGGAGGAGCGCCTGCTGCTCGCTGCTGGAGGACTTCCGGTGCCGCTGCTTGGCCGCAAGCGCGAGCTGTCGGCCAGAGTGGCGCGGCCAGGGAAAGGCCGCGACCTCGCGGCTTCGCGCGACACTTTCTAGAGGCGAGAGAAAGAGAGGGAAACAGGGAGGCGCTGCCTGCTGGTGTTTCTCTGGTGTTCATCCAGGGACAAGGGAAAAGGAGAGGAGCGGTGGCCATGGGGAGAATGAAAGAATAGAGCTTTCATGCTGTTGGTTCCCTTCTGCTGGAAGAAAGAGAGAAGGGAGCTGCTGCTGATTTCCTTCTGCTGCACGGTAGAGACCGAGGGAAAGGGAGAGACCGGCCTCGGTCTTTTGTGTGAGGAGAGGGGCACCGCCCTGCTGGCCAATGAGAGAGCGTTGCAGGCCTCAGGGAAAGGCGCGTCCTTGGGAGGAGAGCCGGCCGGTCGACCACGGTATTTTTCCACAAAATTTCTTTCCCAAAATGGCAGCTTTCCAGAAACTTTCGGTCAAAATTAAAATTGCGAATACTGATCAAACGAACTATGATTCTGATGAAATTAATTTTATTGTCGCCGTCTCGACGAGTACTTTGACTTTCGTTAAAGATGCTCAGTCAAATTCTCAATCATTTGACCGGTAACGATCATCGACGGCAGCTTCGTGGTGACAGAAATTCCAATTTTCGCAGTCTAGACTTTGCCGATTTCCGGAACCTGAATTCAGCAGTGTATTCCATCTTGCGATCTCGTTTTCACTATTTTCGGCACAGATCCAGGTCTTGACCATAAAACAGAATTTGTTCATCCCGATCTGTACTACAACTTTTGTTTCGGGCGCACTATCATGCAAGCACACAAAAAGGCGGTTCAACGCTGGTCAAAACAGTCACCCGATAGGGTCCGGATTACGGTCTCTCGTCGGTCGGGATATTTTCTGGTCGTCTGTTCAACACAAAACTTTTATTACTTTTGCTTGTGAGTTCATAAATAATTGATTGGGCATAATTGCAAGACTCAGTTGAACTCAACTGATCTCCTTCACTTAATTCGTGATTATAGGTCAAGCTGTGACTCGTCATTTTCTGCGACTTTTTGATTCCAAACTTCGCGAAACTTTTGTACCAGTCACTATAGATAGGAACTGAAGCGGGGCACATGAAAAAGTCATGTTCAGCAGTAATCATGAATTTTCTGGAATTGGACAATCATTATTAACTGACTCTGTTAATTTTCTCCCGAATAATTCAAACTGGGGTTCCGCCCCTAAGATTGATTCTGACACTTCTGTCACCACTGACAATATTGGAATTTAGGTTCTTGATTATTACTGAAAATACCACATTGGTGCTCAAACTCACTGCTCAGCTAACGACAAACACCTAGGGTGTTACATCCCCCACCCCTTAAAAGAATCTCGTCCCGAGATTCCGCACGAAAGACTTTTCAAGGGAAGAAGAGCACATCACTTATCCTTATCGGCTACCAACAACTCAAGATACCGACTTTCTCAGCAGAAAAGAAACTGTCAGGAATAGAACAACTTTCTGATCTTTCAAGTCATTTTCTAGTTACTCTTGTGTGAAGAATTTTCTTTGCTGATTCACATCGAACATTGAGATACAGTCAACACGCTATTGATAAGTTGATAGGGAAACCAAAATTGTATGATCACTTTAGGAGGAATCCAAGATAATATTGCCAAAAATACTAGATCTTCGTTTGGTTGACATTATTACAAATCAACTTCCTTCAAGACTGGGAGGAGCTGACTGACCAAAAACCATGGTGCATACCATTGGTGAATATTTGTTCGATTAGATAGCAATCGATGAAAAGCTACATAAGGTTCCTTGTGTGTAGTTCTCTTTCTCTGATGGAAACACTGTATTATCTAAGCCTCTTGAGAGAGCGGTGAATGTGAAAGCTGACTCTATCAATTTTATGCTTTTACTAATCCTTCATTGCGAGAATTCTCATCTCTTAACCAATGACAGTCACTTAGGTTGAATTTGATGCAACCTCTTTGGTAAAAAACACCAAACTACTAAATTCCGGAGAACACTACCAAGCAGGTCCATACCATCTTCCTTCATGACGTAGTTACTATTTAGCAAAACTAACTTGTTGATCTACTCAGGTTACAAAGTAACCCTCTCAAATTTACTCAGTAATGCAGGAACACAATCTGAAATTTGTTTTTTGACACTTCACTCTGTCATCAATTTACACTTCTTGGAGTCGATTTTTGTCGAACACCTTGACCGCTCAAGAATAAGGGACAGATTCTGATTGTCCTTTTTGTTCTTCATCTAATACAATCCAAAATAATCTTCCCATAGTACTCCGATGTATTACCAGATAGGCCTTACTTGATGTATATTTCTGACTGAGTTACTAGGCTGGTGTTGACACTTACTAATGTCGCTACCAAGAGTAGAGATAAACTCTGTCTCCGGCAACGGCGCCAGAAAGCTTGTTGGGTATTTTAAACGCATACAGAATAATCCGCAAGCGCACGGATACCGATGTAGCTTTCACCCGAGAGTATTCCAGGGTATCGATTTCCACGGGGAACGTGAAGTGTACTAGAAGAATTAAGAACGCCCAAGAAAAGAATGGTAATATGGGTAGAGAGATATAGAGTTTTCTAAGCGGGTCTATTTAATTAAAGGCTCACTATACTTTACTTACTTCGGAGCAACAGTACCTTTCCGATTCTCGAAAAAGACTGGGAAAAGGGTAATCGGGAGAAGGCTGCCAAAAAGCTCTACGAAAACACCAATCCTAACGTGGTGGATTATAACAATCTACAAAGCTGTCACCCTTGTAGCTACCACAACTATCCGGAGGATTGGGCGCAAACTCAGGTAAACCCTAGTCTAGACACCAAGTCTACACTAACGCTTACTACTCTAATCACTGCAGATAATTAGAGCACTCAATACGAGCGGAGATCTAGTAAATAAAATAAAGCAAGAACTGAAATTAAATATAATACTTAGAACTAGTACATGAAGAACCTAGAGATTACTTGAAGACAAACCAGATGCTGCACCAATACAAGATCGAGGAAGATCCGACAGATCCGGCTCCACCTCAGCTCTCTCCTCCTCCTCTCTCTAATTACAACTAGATGAACTAGACACCTAGAACAAGAACTAGAACTAGAAGAACTAGAACTAGATCTAGATGAACTAGAAGAGATTCATCTAGAGGGACCTCTACTTCTACTTGAAACCCTAGTTTCTGATGTGGAGATGAATAATGAAGATGGAGATGTGTTGACGCAAAACGTGACACCTCGCGCCAAGCACACAGCAAGCCGAAAAGTTGGCTTCAATCGGGTGCCCGGAGTGTGTTGATTCCGAAGACGTGCCAGTCGGTTTGACCTGAAAACCATCAAGGGATAAAAACGTGAGAATACCTCTGGAACATGCCAGGTGAGACCAGACAGTTCCATATGTATGGCCTTAAAAGCCAATCACGACGGCACACAACTATAGAAGCTGTCTGTCAGAGCATGTTTATAAAATCATTCGGCAAGTATGAAAACAGAGTATGTAAAGCATATTAACTGCCAAATACACATGTAAGGAAAGACATGCTCGAACAGATTACAAATGATGTAAACAGGTAACTTGCCAAAATAGATCTACTCAAATAACACATGCATAGGCCAATCCAACTAATCTGCCGCACATTTAGTCTTCATAAACCCGTCAGGTATAAACTCAAGCAAAGCTAATCCACCGCATGATACCACTTGCTATGAGTCTATGCCACTTCTTATAATTAGATTAATCCACCGCATGATACAATCTAATTATAACAAGCTAAAAGCATGCATATATTTGAATAGATCTATAAAAGCTCATTACTCGTGTAAGCGTAACCAAAATCGGCAAACCAGCCGAATTGGGGTCCATGAAGAAGGAACAAACAAGCAAACACGGTTAAACTAATCTAAAACCTGCATCTGCCGCACGATACCTATTTTTATCAGAGCCTAATCGTAAATGACATGCGTGAACCCGCGACATGTAACAATCTGGATTGAACTTTGATCCGGCCACCATGATATTATGATTAGCAAAAGCACAAGCAAACTTGTGAGAACAAAGCCGAACAAAGATCAATCTAGATTGAGCAAAAGAGTGTTACAAAAAATAAATAAATAAAACATGTAACACATGATAACTTAATAAATCTATCCGATCTGCCAAATCTAATAGAGCCGATAACTATTTTTACTCATGACTCAATCCGCCGCACGATACAAGGCACAAGCAAAAACTTCCCGTCATAAGCTTAAATCCGCCGCACGATACTAAGCTTAACATACAAGACTACTTGCATCATATCTAAATCCACCGCATGATACTAGACATGATAGCAAGGTTGCTGGTACTTACGGAGGTCGACGGATCGATGATTCCTCTTGAAGAACTCGATGACACGACTAAGGACTCGAAGACGGCACGGGGCCGGTTTGTATTGATATGGTTGTGAACAATTTTACAATGGTCGAGGGTTTATATTTATACCCTGGACGAAATACGAATCCTAAAGGATTACGATTTACATAATAAAATATGGAAAGATACAAATCCTACTTCCTAATCCTTTTGGCGTCTTCCATTGTCACGTGTCTTCTCGTGCAAGCCGGCTTTGCTTGCGACATTCATCTCCCGAATGGAACCACCGCCTTGTAAAATAGCCGACCGCACAAGCATGCACCGAAAACCTGAAGACCAAATAGTCATCCGATTGCTTGCCGAATCCTTTCTTCTCTGCTGGTTGGGTCCACCTGTCATATTCTTGTGCGCGCAAAAATATGGTGTCAACACATGCCCCCTAATTTTGGGACGAAAATTTGTTCCAAAATTCCTTTTCTCATATACATACGTGGAAATCCCCGGAAGCATCCACCTCTGTAGAAATCTCGCATGTCATAATTACTTCACCTACCGATTCATCTCCCGATGCACCTCTTGGGATCCTTTAAAATATTCCGTCACTTTGTTCCGACTTGTGCATCCTAAACTCCCTTGCTTCGTTTTCAAACCAGAAAAACCCTCTTTTCTCCTGTTATCCCCTAATCAATCAGAAGATGTCTTCCGAGGCGAGCCGTCATAGCTCTGAGTTCGGAGCTTCCAGCACTTCTAAGAGGAGGTTGCTCCTTTCCCCCTTCTCTTGATTGTTCCAAAAATGATGTAGTAGTTCTTACATCGTTGCTTCCTTTAGGAGAATCAGTGATGACCTCCCCAAGGACCTGACTCGGAAGCTTGCAGATCTTCAATTTGATCTGGAGGGAAAGGATTGGGAGATTACCCGAATCTCTCGAGAGCGTGACGCTGCTCGGGAACGAGCCATCGGTAAGTATTTTCTTCATTTCTTTCCTTATTCTCTTCTTTCTCCTTTATTCACTCTTCCTCCTTTTAGCTCTAGCAGCCAAACTTCACGCCCTTGAAGCTGCCATCACCAAGCTCGCCGTCACGGCCGATGTAGCGGGTACGACACCCCTGAAGCGGGTGAATGAAGTTAACCGAATCCTCCCCATCATCTCTAGGGCCGGCATGGGGTACGGCGCGACGCTCGCCTTCTCCGCCGTGAGGATTCATTCTGGCACCGATTACCGCAGATTTGATGTCTGCGAGCAAGAACTGGAGGATACAGTAGAACATTCCGTAGAAGATATGAAGGAAGCCGGAACAGATCTGACCGACGCCTTTGATCACTTTCTCCCGATTAGGCGTAGGATGGAGTGGACGAACTGATCCTCCTTATTGTAACCTTGCATTTTCCCTTTGTAAATAAAAATCCTCTGTTCGTCCTCTTGAATCCAATCTGTGATTGATCCTTCAAGATCAACATATGTTCTGTTTCGTGTACCAGCTACCGATTTTCTCTTTACCTTAACGGCGATGTACATTACATCGGCTATCGCTGATAATCATGCTGATTGTCCCCTCCCCGCAAGTAACCGTTAGTCACCAAAGTTGTCAGCCTTTTCCTCGATTTCTTGATCCATGATGACATTAGGATAAAATTTCACGGGACTCTTTCGTTTTCAGCTTTCTGCCCTTAGTGTCAATCGACAACATGAATCCTTAAATGATCAGCCGAAACCGAACACTTCATATAGCAACCATTTTCAGCCGAATTCTACTGGTTCCATAAGCTCCCCAGGTCTCAACAAGACTTGGTCCGGCCCAATAACGGCCCATAAACTGTGAGAACCCTAGCCCGATGTGTGACTCTCCAGTGCGCAAGCTATGGCTTTAGAAATATGTCCTCAGACAGGCCATTCCCCTTGACTCTAATCAATCAGTTTGACTTGCAAACTTTCTACTTCTCGGCTTTTAAGCTCAAGCCAGGGAAAAAAAAATCTTTCGCCTGCATTTCCAATAATGGCAGGCAACAGCAATCACTGCAGACACCCTACCGGGAGCGAGGCAGGAGGAAGCCAAGCATCAACTCACTGGTGTTATGGGTAAAAACTGATTTCTTGCCCCCTTGCAGTAGCTTTTCTTGTTCATCCATCCTTGACTTACTGCTTTCTTTCCTTTCAGGGTAAGGCCTATCTCCAACCAAGCTCAGGTTCTTTCTCCAGAAGACTTGTCTAAGAGATATGATATTGAGGAAATTAAACAGACATACCAGTGGAAACAAATCTGCAACGCTACCAAAGGTTAATGAAACCCTCACTTTGACCCCCTTCTTTCGATTGAGCTCATGCCTGCCTGACACATCTTCCCTCTTTCGCCAGCTCCTCCTGCGAAGAATGACTGTCTTGATGCTACGGATGGTCGCACAGATCGGGCCGTCATCGAAGGTATGCATCTTGATGCTGAAAATGGCTACATAGATCAGGCCATCATCCAAGGTGTGCACACTGAGATCTCCCTCGGACCAGCGGTGATGAATTCTTAGTTCAAGGAAAATATCCTTTTCCACCAATCAGCTCCGCAGATGAGCCCCTGGACGACTTCAAAGATGATGATCACGCCGTTGCCCTTCGCTGAAATCACTAGTCTTCAGTTTGTTCTGAACAAATCATTCCAAAAGTAATTTGGACCAGGACAGATTTGTAATTGAATAAATGAAGCTTGTTCTTCTCTGAGCAATGTTTATTTGCATCTCTCGACTCCAATGATCTTTTTTTATTGTAACATTCCCCCAGAAGAACATTTGCCGAATGTATGACGTCATTTTAGTCGACTAGATCCGTTTTTGATGTGTCATGTCACTCGGCATCTTATTTACTGCACTTCACCTTTCTCTTCCTCCAATAAACCTACCACTTGAAAAACACTAGGATTACCGGGTCATGAACACTCTTGCACTAAAGGCGATATAAATAATATCGGCTATAACTTAAACTTCTTGGAACATTTTTTCTGCTAAAGGCGATGTTCTTTCACATCGGCTGTATATAAGTATCCTTGAATCTGCTCCAGATACAATCTCCACGCATTCGGCTTTTAACAAATAGTGTCGAAGCTTTAGTCCACGAGTGACGCATATATGAACAAAATTTCTCTACAGCCGAATACCCTTCTCTGGGTTTAACATTTTCGGCTAAAGCTAGCTGCTACTTATCTTCTCCCTTAAAATAAGGGCCGATCCTGCTGTAAGGCTATCGGCCGCCACGTACAACTTGAAACGATCACCAAGTTGAGGAAATGCCTTCATATACTTTTCAATTTCACCAAGACTCTTTGTTGTACGTCACTTCGCGTGAACTCTTGACCTTTCTCTAGCTTTGACAATGGAGAAGTAGGCAGATCCTTCTCAAAAGTTTACCAACTTCAACCTATACCGGACTCAAATTTGCACATGTCAATCATGTCCTCGGCTTCATCATCAACACTTTATTCCCTGTCAGCCGACATAGAACTTGGTCCTGATTCCTCTCCATTACCTCAGTTATATTACTTATTTAAAAATTGCTCTGAGAGCCGATTGTCTGAATCGGCTACTGGTCCTCGCCGAAAACATTCACAGGACCCACTTCCCAAGCTTTTCCAGAGAAACACTCGACACCATCATATTCCTAGTAGATGGGCTCTGTATTAGCAACACTCACCGAATCATCAGCATGGACAATTTCGATGTCATCTCCAATCCACTAGATAAGGAATTGGTGCATAGTTGACGGCACACAACAGTTTGCATGTATCCAATCTCTTCCTAATAGCAAACTGTATGCCCCCTTGCCATCAATGACGAAGAAGGTAGTAATCAAAGTCTTGGATCCGATCGTCAACTCAACATGGACTGCTCCCCGAGTATCAGAGGAATTACCAGCAAAGTCTCTCAACACCATGTCAGTCTTCAATAAGTCTTCACTTGCCATCCCAAGTTTTCTGAATGTGGTATAAGGCATAATATTTATAGCAGCCCCCCCATCAATGAACATCTTGGTCAATGGCTTGCCATTAACATAGCCTCTCATATACAATGGCTTCAAGTGTCGATGCTTAGCTGGTTTATCGAATACTGCTCGTTGAGCCAAAACAAGATGAGCCAACAACTCCTGGAATTCATCTTCATCAAAGTCTGAATACACCTCGTCTCGGACATCCTGATCTTCGGGAGCTATAAATTCTGATGGCAGAAAGAAAGCCATGCATGCTTCAGCCGAACAATCACCTCCATCCGGCTTTTCTTTAGGTTGCCAAACTCGCATTATCTTGGCACTTGCTTGCTCTAACTCTCTGTTTCTTAGGCGCTGCACCCTTCTTTTCTGGCTCCTTCTCAATCCTGGCGGACACCACTGTCCTCTCTGCTAGACATACTCGCGGTATTCTTCTTCTCCAGTGCGAGCCCAACTGTGATTGGCAAATCCTCTTCCCTGCCAATCTTCAGAGTTATTTATTTTTAAACGCCGATCGCCCTCAGGGACTCGTGCCCCAAGCCTTTCATGGACAGAACGACAGTTGACTCGAGACTGCCTATACTCAGAGTATTGATCACTGCACTCAGGGCAGTTGTTCTTAACAGGCAGCTTCAAGCCTTCGTTCCAACAATACTGGAAGAACGAGCACTCCCAATGAGATTGTTCTTGCTCCCTCATATCTTCTCGTTCTTCTTGGTACATCTCTTCTTCGTACCTTCGTTGTTTTTCTAGGAACTTCTGTTCTTCATAAAATCTCTACTTCTGGTACCGTTCCTGTTCCCGACGCCATTTATTCAACAGAATACGCGTCGTGACCCTGGGTCTGGAAGTTTCACCCGTCTCAGCTCGGCTATTTTGGAACCGAACCCTCTGCTGAAGCTCTTTATTTGTAATCTGCCGATCAGGGTCAACAGCACCAGCTTCCCTCGCTCTATCAGAGGTTAACACTTTCATTTTGCTTTTACCCCTGGGATCAACTGCATTGACCATATTAACAGAGAAAGACACAGTATTCTGTCCAAAAGGGCTATCATCAACCTTCATCTTTCCATCAAACCTCAGATGCCCGTCATGGATAGCTTTCTGGATACGCACTCTGAACACTCGGCAATCGTTTATGGAGTGGGACCTAGTGTTATGGAAACCACAATACTTCTTGTCCTTGACCCCTTCAGGATGCAGCATAGGATGACCGTCCAACAACTTGATGCATCCTTCCTTCACCAAATACTCAAATAATTTATCTGACTTGGAAACATCAAAGTCATAAGTACCTTTTTGTTGCCTCATCCATCGCTGGTTGACTTGAGTCGGCTCTTTAGCCCAGACTATTTCGGCTGCAGCTATTTCATCTTCATTATCGTATTCAGTTGCCTCTTCCAGAAAAGCCCGATACATCTCAGCAGCCACATCACCCTTCTGGAATTGATTATTCCTCTTGAATCCCTGGGCTTGACTGCTCATCGTTGCCAACCTCTGTGATAACTGCCCGAGGTCACCAAATTCCATGCCGAATAGCTTCTCTTTGATACTCGGCAACATGCCAGCTATAGCTATCCCCGGCAACTGGTCATCCGGCAAATTCAGAGAATAACAAAGATTCTTGGTTTCCCTAAATCGGCGCAGATATTCTTGTGGTGTCTCGCCAGGTTTCATCCTTAGGCTCATGAGGTCGACCAACTTCCTCTCACTGGTACCCGTGAAGAAATACGAGTGGAATTTCTGCTCCAACTCTGCCCACGTATTGATAGAATTTGCTGGCAGAGAAGCAAACCACGAGAAGGCTGGTCCTGTCAACGACAATGGGAAGTACCGAATCCTCCAAGCTTCATCCGTAGATGCCTCCCCAAGTTGCATCAGATAGCGGCCGATGTGTTCCATCGTACTGGTGTCATCCTGGCCTGAAAACTTGGCAAAATCAGTGGGAGGCTTCACCCTTGGAGGAAGTGCTACCCGATTGTACCATTCCGGGTAAGGGGACTTGTAAGCATATGACTGACTCTTTGGTTTTAGGCCGAATTGATTTTGCATCATATCAGCCATCCTATGCATGATGAGGTCAATATTCGAATCAGGAGCTGCTTGTGCTTGCCCCTCAGGATGTAGTCCCGCCGAACTTTTGTAGCCTGGATTTGGAAGAGCATTAATTGAGCTATAATCGATGAACTCCTGATATCCATCTCCAAACATATTCCTTTGTATCCTGTTTGCTACTGGAGACACTTTAGAAGCAGATTGCGGGACGTTCCCCGTCGTGCCGAACGTGACCTGGCCATAAGTCTGGGGAGGTTGTTGCGTCTCATGAGGAACCATCCCACCTATGCTTGGGCCAGCTCCGCCTTCTTCAACGATTTTTCGACGTTGAGGTACCAGGAACAATAGTGGACCTTGCATTGGGCCGGCAGTTTCTTCAAAGTGTTTATCCGTTGTTGGACCGAAAATGCTAACCATGACAGCATGAAAAGTATTCAAGAAAGCTGCCTGATGATTGGTCATGGCTTCTGATACAACTTTGTATACTAATTCAGTCATCTTCCGAATAGCTTCCTCTTCATCGTTGTCAGACGGCTCGGATTGGTGATGAGGAATGATCTTTGGGAATTCTTGCTTCTGGAAAACTTTGCCGCTCTTGTTCATGGAGAAAGACGTCAAGCATTTGCGCTAGAATTCATCACAGGCCTGCTGTACTAAACTTTTTAACTCTGGCGGCAAGTCGTCCATGACCACATCCAGAATTTGATCATCGCCGATCCCAGGCATCTTGAAATGAAGTGGTCCCACCGGGCGTGCCAAAAAGTGTGTTGACACAAAACGTGACACCTCGCGCCAAGCACACAGCAAGCCGAAAAGCTGGCTTCAATCGGGTGCCCGGAGTGTGTTGATTCCGGAGATGTGCCAATCGGTTTGACCTGAAAACCAACAAGGGATAAAAACGTGAGAATACCTATGGAACATGCCGGGTGAGACCAGACAGTTCCATATGTATGGCTTTAAAAGCCAATCACGACGGCACACAGCTATAGAAGCTGTCTGTCAGAGCATGTTTATAAAATCATTCGGCAAGTATGAAAACAGAGTATGTAAAGCATATTAACTGCCAAATACACATGTAAGGAAAGACATGCTTGAACAGATTAGAGATGATGTAAACAGGTAACTTGCCAAAATAGATCTACTCAAATAACACATGCATAGGCCAATCCAACTAATCTGCCGCACGTTTAGTCTTCATAAACTCGTCAGGTATAAACTCAAGCAAAGCTAATCCACCGCATGATACCACTTGCTATGAGTCTACGCCACTTCTTATAATTAGATTAATCCACCGCAAGATACAATCTAATTATAACAAGCTAAAAGCATGCATATATTTGAATAGATCTATAAAAGCTCATTACTCGTGTAAGCGTAACCAAAATCGGCAAACCAGCCGAATTGGGGTCCATGAAGAAGGAACAAACAAGCAAGCACGGTTAAACTAATCTAAAACTTGCATCTGCCGCACGATACCTAGTTTTATCAGAGCCTAATCGTAAATGACATGCGTGAACCCGCGACATGTAACAATCTGGATTGAACTTTGATCCGGCCACCATGATATTATGATTAGCAAAAGCACAAGCAAACTTGTGAGAACAAAGCCGAACAAAGATCAATCTAGCTTGGGCAAAAGAGTGTTACAAAAATTAAATAAATAAAACATGTAACACATGATAACTTAATGAATCTATCAGATCTGCCAAATCTAATAGAGCCGATAACTATTTTTACTCATGACTCAATCCGCTGCACGATACAAGGCACAAGCAAAAACTTCCCGTCATACGCTTAAATCCGCCGCACGATACTAAGCTTAACATACGATACTACTTGCATCATATCTAAATCCACCGCATGATACTAGACATGATAGCAAGGTTGCCGGTACTTATGGAGGTCGACGAATCGATGATTCCTCTCGAAGAACTCGACGACACGACTAAGGACTCGAAGACGGCACGGGGCCGGTTTGTATTGATGTGGTTGTGAACAATTTTACAATGGTCGAGGGTTTATATTTATACCCTGGACGAAATACGAATCCTAAACGATTACGATTTACATAATAAAATATGGAAAGATACAAATCCTACTTCCTCATCCTTTTGGCGTCTTCCATTGTCACGTGTCTTCTCGTGCAAGCCGGCTTTGCTTGCGACATTCATCTCCCAAATGGAACCACCCCCTTGTAAAATAGCCGACCGCACAAGCATGCACCGAAACCCTAAAGACCAAATAGTCATCTGATTGCTTGCCGAATCCTTTCTTCTCTGCTGGCTGGGTCCACCTGTCATATTCTTGTGCCTGCAAAAATCTAGTGTCAACAAGATGCCTGGAGTGGGGGGTCTGGGGTTGCTTATATAGCCCGAGGTGAAGTAGGGGGCAAGGAATCGCCATGTCATCGATCCGCGTCACGTTTATCGCCCACCGTTGGATCAAACCGACTTCAGGGACGGTGAGATGCATCCTAGGAGGCGGTGAAGAATGTTCCAGAAGGCGGAGGTGAAACGGGCTCCGTGGCCGACCGGTCGGTCTCCAAGTGGGACCAGTCGGTCTGGCCCAGTGGGCCCACGTGGTGGGCCGCCTCGTGGTGTCTTCTGGTGTCTTCTAGATCCTTCTTTTGCAGATTTCGTTGCAAAATTAATATCTTTTCATCTGGGACTCCGAATATAGCAAATGATATGTCCGTTTCGATCGTCTGGACGAGACTTTTGCAATGGTGCACTCCAATTAATCACTTGAGATACTTTTATATGGTGAAATATTGATGTCCTACAAAATAAGTGAGAGCACCAAAACTCGTGGACGTTAGTTTCAAACCCTACAACTATGCTTTGTAATTTATTTAGTGTCATTTATGCAATAGTTGATGGTTAATTATGAGCATTAGTGAGCGTCAACAAGTTCCCCAGCTTAACCTTTCTAGTCCCGAGCAAACCAATCTCAATAATGGATCAGGAGTTGCTGCAATATCTGAACTTCCAACAAGTACACAAGCATTCAAATAGAAGTTCTCGTATGGAATAGGAAAGGTATCATATTATTCACACGGGGCTTAGTACTTTACTTGAATCCTGAGTAATTGAAGATAGAATGGTCAATCAAGCACTATGTCTCTAGTTCTTTCACTTCACTATTATTCCGGAGTTTTATGAATTTTCAGAAAAGATTAATGACATATGTTGTCAAATTAAACAATGGATCCAAGAGAAAGTCAACCACACCATTGAATCGAGAGTGCATGTGTATGGAGAATGGAGTCAGATGCTCTTTTAAATATATATCACTCTCTTCTGTCTATCAGAGACACATGGCTATCAGGCTAATTCTACTATCGGCACGTGCCCATTTTTTTTAATATATATTTTTTTTCTTTTCGAGGTTCCGGACACTTGTCCCTTTTTATTTCCTCGGATTTTTTTCTTGTTTTTTTTCAATAACCACATGCTTCCAACAAACTTTTGAGAGGATTGGAACAAATAATCATGAGCATTATGTGGAAAATGGATGGAATGTGTAAGTGATCTCAATTCATTAGCATGATAATTCTCATAGGGTCAACAAAGCTTAATTTAACTCAATGCAATTATTAGTCATATTAATATTGGAAACTCTCCGGAACTCTAGTGTTGTTTTAAAACAAGATAACATTAGCTCAGATCATCTCATATCATATCTGTCAATTGCCTAGACTCTGGATCAAGCATTTACTACCCATAAATTTTATTTATTTTTAAGCATCATTATTAATCAGGAGAACTCATGCTTTGAAGGCTAGGTACTTGAAAGAAATTAGATAGAGAAACTATTCATCATTTCCATGTAAAAGATTAGAGAGAGAGTTCTTCTTATTATTAACTTCTTAAAATAAACTAAGCAAACTTAACATAGTATTTATTTAATCTAACACACACTTATTATAAATTACTAAGATAGTGAATAAAACATACCTGATTCACGAAGATAACGGGGGCGCGTCTCCCCCAAGTTGATCCCTTCGATCGCATCGAGTCTTCATGTGCCCGAATATTTTTATTCTTTTTAATTAATGGTGAGCCTTCATGTGCCCACATTTTTTTGCGTTTTTTTATTATTTTTTATTTATGTATAGAAATAAAACTTAGGATGATAAGGATACTTACCTGGATACACAGGGGTGCTTTCCCCCAAGCTGAATGTTGACGTAGTCGTTCGATCTTGCCATGTAGCGGACTGGCGGTGGAAATATGTTTTCTCTGTCGGAGCTTTGATTGATGTTGATGGTTGTGGAAATAGTGCTCCAACAGTGGATAGAACATCCACTTGCTCATCAGCTTTTCTTCGTCGACAACAAGACTTGTGGAACAGATTAAGCGTTAGTGGTTGGCCACTAGGCCTTAGTTGTCTAGAATTTCCGTAAAATCTCTTTCTCAATATTTTTGTATTTTATATTTTTATGATGCAAGAGAAAATGCACAGGATGATTGCATGCATATTTATTTTTATTATTTTATGCCACCACGATGAACATTCCGTGGGTTTTTACACACCATAGAATTATTCACATGGGGCTTCATAGTCTATGATGTAGTGTAACAAATGCAATATTTTTATTTTCCTTTCTAATGCAATGCAGAAATTAAAATATTTATGAATTAAATATGATGATGCAATGATTAAATATGATGCAATAAAAAACTAAGAATTAAATATGAGCATATGCAAGAAAATATATGAGGATAACTACCATTTTACCTTTTGGCGAAGGTTCGGATATTTAGGTCCGACGAACCGGACCTTCCTTGGTTCAGACCTCCCAAGGTTGTCAGACGTTTGGAAAGTTGTTATTGATTGTACCTCTTAGGTGCGGACTTTTTCTTCCATACTTTTCTTGGTCTGAGTCTTCACTTCCTGTGGTTCACTGTCTTGAGGTTTCTCTTCTTTTTTCTGGGACAGTGTCGATAGCTTCTTCTTTGTGATTGACCTCTCTATTCTTGATAGTCTGTCTTCTTTGGCTTTGAGAGCGGTGTCTTTCACTTCTATTCTTCTTGGGTGCTTCATTGGGCATGTAGTTGATGAAGTTGCATCGTGCCTTTTCTCCAGGAAAGTGAAAATGGATTTCCTCTTGTAGATGATTGTACTTGTAGCGTAGAGGAATGGTCTTCCTAGGATGAGGTGGACATCATCGTCTTCTCATGTCGAGGATCAAGAAGTCTATGGGGACTTCATGACCTTTAATTCTGACTACGACGTCTTCCATCATTCCTTTTGTTTATGCCTCTTGATATGGTGTCACTCATGTTATTTGTTCGTCCAGTAGTTTGAAGTGAAGCGTTAATTGTGGACGCTGACAGCATCTTGCTCAATGTGCATGTTCTTGTAGATCTAGGACCTTCACTCTGTAGAATTTGGGAGTGACAAACTTCTCCATGTTTTGCTCAAGAGTGTGTCCTGCTCATAAAGACAAGGTAGAGATCAAGTGCATGGGCTCTGTTGGTGGAAAAACACCAATAGAACCAAAAGTTTTGTTCATTCCTCTCTAACCTAGGCACATTGCACAAGATAAACTTGTTGTTTATGTGTTCTATTCAATCTTAACATGAGTAATAGGATCAGAGGATGAGCATGAAAGTAGCATCTTAAAATATTTAACAGACCAGTTTGCTTAACCCAAGGAAGGATAATCTATGCATAAAGTGTCGATCTTTTCATGATTGTGATATATCATCTTCCAAAGGTTAGATGCATAACATTTTAGCTCATTGGTTAATAGTAAAGCTAGGAACAAAGAGTAAAGAACTGAATATGTTGAGTTGATTAGGTTGGATCAATTAATGTGCTACTAACATGTTTGGTTCTTATTTATGCACATACCAGAATTAAGGAGAAGCTTTTAAAGTGATGGTCACATACCTTGAGATGTTACCTTTATCATTGAAAGAGTGATGTGGCGAACCACCTTGTGGAAGCTTCTTTGTCTGGCTGGTTTTCTTCATGAATAGCTTGTCTTCTCTTGCTTATCTCATAGTGAACCTGAGTGATGGGAGCTTGAGAGGAGGAAGGTATAGTAGAATCATCTTTAGAGGGATCAACCTTCCTTCTCTGTGTGTCAATCTATCAGTGAAGATGTGTTGTTCCTCCAACGATGGTCTTTATCTTCTAGTGACCCAGCTCAGACTTGTCACCTACTTCCATGGAGTGAGTGCTTTGACTGTAGATATTGTTTTGTGGCACTCATCTTTTGTCTTGTTCCATGGATCACATTTCTCCATGATTAGTGAGCTGTGTCTCCCTTGCGCAAGTTGTTGAAGTTCATGTGTCTTTTCATCTCCAGTGTGAGTTTATCTCAGGACTTTCCCAAATTGATATTGAATTTTCCTACAGGGGTTAGTCCAACAAATATCCAACATCCACTATAGTATACTATTGGCTCAAAATCAACCTAGACACCACGTCTAATTTGATCTAGGAAGGCATTTAACATAAGCACCATACTTAATTTAAAATCTTTAGAGGTAAAATCAGGGCACCTTTAGCTCAAGAATCAAACCAGACACCATGTCTTACTTTAATTCATGAAAATTTTAAACTAAGCACCATGCCTAATTTAAAAGGTGTATGAGAATACTTCAAACCTAAACATATACTATAGCAAATGAGGGTAGCATTAAAGCATTAAAGAGATTTACTCAAATGGTGATGAGAGAGCATGATTAGTGTATAGCACATGAGCATGTCTAAAGGTAGGGACAACGAACATAGCAACATGACAAGAGTTGTTCTTAAGTGTATCCCCAGCTTGGATTTTGCAAAAAAAAATCAAGATTAGATGAATGTAATTCAATGTTGCATGATGATTGGTTGGACATACCTTGTGTTTGTCGTTCCTTCGAACTTTCGCACAGACTGCAAAGGTTAGTGACAAGAATACCCGAAGGAATATTTTAACAATTATATCCTTATGCTCATTACACAAAGGCACTGTAGCAGGAGAGTGAACACTGATCTAAAAAGTGCTGTTTTTGGACACTGAGCTTGTCTTTGGGAAACCTTCAGAATGAGATTTGGTGAAGTGGTTTCCCCCTCCAACACCAACTTAAGAGCACAACGAGATCTACAATTTGTGATAAACATATGCATCGACAACCACCCTTTTGAAGTTTTTTGAACAGAAACAGCGTGAGGGGGTTTTGTGAGAATGCTCGAGTGTGGCATGTTAGACAGACCAATTGAATCAGGAGATGTTTCATATGAGCATGGATTTAAAGAGGTGTTTATGAAGTAGCTTCCATGCTCTTTGATATCATCTTCCTCAATTTCAGAGAAGAACACCGAAGGATGGGGTTCATAATTTCTAAAGTGTGGGGTATTTTCTCTATGGGAGGTTCTGTGACAACCAAATTATTAGAAGGATTTGAAGGAATTTCAAATTGGTTGTGTCTTCCTCCTTGTGTTGTTCGGGGTCGAGCTCGACTTCTTTCTAGGAATTCATCAAAAATGCCAGTGTAAGGAGTGTTTTCAAGGATTTTATTTAGGATGTCTCCTTCACTAACAAGTTTATGTGAGAATGATCCTCCAAAAGCTAAATCGAGATGTAGAGCAGCTTCCTTGTTAAGACCACAATAAAAGTGAAAGTGTAGCACATGGTCTGGCAAGGAAAGGTTTGAGCCAGAATTGGTAAGGCGTTTGAACCTAGCCCAAGCTGCTCCTAGCGTTTTCTTCTCTTTTTGTTTAAATGTAAGAACTTCGATTCTAAGATCAGAGATTCGAAAAGAGGGAAGAAAAAAGACAAAAGTTGTCCCGAAGTTCATCCCAATTTCCATTTGTGCACCTTACGAATGATCATACCATTTTCTCGCCCTTCCCAAAAGGGAGAATGGGGATAGTTTCCATTTTATGGTCTCTTGTGTCATGCCAGCAATAGTCCAACAAGGACACAATTCCTCAAATCCCTAAGGTAAGTGTATGGATCTTCGTCTTCTGACCCAGAGAAGGATTTCTCCCGAACCATGGCTATAAGAGCAGGGCGAAGCTCATAGCCATCTGTAAGAATGGGGTGTGATGATGTGGAGGCTCCAACAAGTCACCCTTTGGAGCAAAGAATTTTAAGATAGGAGTGAAATCCATGTGGTAAGAAGTGTGGTGGAGGTAAAGTGGTGATAAGAAAAAGATGGTAAAAGAAAAGAAACACGGACGAACTTGGCTCAATTCTAGAACAACTACCGTTCCCGGCAATGACGCTAGAAAGCTTGTTGACACTTACTAACGTCGCTACCAAGAGTAGAGATAAACTTTGTCCCCGGCAACGGTGCCAGAAAGCTTGTTGGGTATTTTAAACGCACACAGAATAATCCGCAAGCGCATGGATACCGATGTAGCTTTCACCCGAGAGTTTCCAGGGTATCGATTCCACGGGAACGTGAAGTGTACTAGAAGAATTAAGACGCCCAAGAAAAGAATGGTAATATGGGTAGAGAGATATAGGGTTTTCTAAGCGGGTCTTTTAATTAAAGGCTCACTATACTTTACTTACTTCGGAGCAACAGTACCTTTCCGATTCTCGAAAAAGACTGGAAAGGGTAATCGGGAGAAGGCTGCCAAAAGCTCTACGAAAACACCAATCCTAACATGGTGGATTATAACAATCTACAAAGTTGTCACCCTTGTAGCTACCACAACTATCCGGAGGATTGGGCGCAAACTCAGGTAAACCCTAGTCTAGACACCAAGTCTACACTAACGCTTACTACTCTAATCACTGCAGATAATTAGAGCACTCATACGAGCGGAGATCTAGTAATAAAATAAAGCAGAACTGAAATTAAATAAATACTTAGAACTAGTAAATGAAGAACCTGGAGATTACTTGAAGACAAACCAGATGCTGCACCAATACAAGATCGAGGAAGATCCAACAGATCCGGCTCCTCCTCAGCTCTCTCCTCCTCCTCTATCTCTAATTACAACTAGATGAACTAGACAACTAGAACAAGAACTAGAACTAGAAGAACTAGAACTAGATCTAGATCTAGATGACTAGAAGAGATTCATCTAGAGGGACCTCTACTTCTACTTGAAACCCTAGTTTCTGATGTGAGATGAATAATGATGCGGATACATGGGTGTACCGAGTCTCTGAGTGATGAGTGATTGTCAACGGAGATGATGCGCATGTTCTTTGGCTTGTGTTGTGCAGGTGTCGACACGGAGACAGTGATCGATGGCGGGTGAGGTCAAGTTGCGACGTGCCGTGCCGACGCCGGGCGCGATGAAGGATGGGCGTGCCGTGCGGCGGACGTGCCATGCCGATGTATCGGACGGTGAAGGGCGGACGTGGACTTGGACTGATGGACTGGAGGCGGAGGATCAGCTTGGTGGCTGGCAGCCTGCGACAGCGACAAGCGGAGAAGTGCGATCATGTCGGTGGAAGGGGTGCACAGGCGGTGATCCCCTCTACGACGCCGGTTTGTTGGTAGAGCCCGGGAAAAACCAACGTGGACGGTTTCCAGGTTTGGGCCTCAAAACCTGGGTGCTGGTTTCCAGGTTGAGCCACAAAACCTGGGCGTGACGGTTTCCAGGTTGAGCCTCAAAACCTGGAGTGGGCGGTTTCCGAGTTTGGGCCTCAAAACTCGGGCGCTGAGGGTTTCCGAGTTTGGGCCACAAAACTCGGGCTGGAGGCTGGTTTTCCGGTTTGGGCCTCAAAACCGGGGGCTGATGGAAAAGGCTGGTTTCCCGGTTTGGGCGCAAAACCGGGGGTGCAGAGTGGTGGCGGCACGTGGCGGCGATCTGAAGGTTGCGTGGAGGCAACGCGGACGATTGTGCGGGCGTGGCCGTTGGATCTACCTACCACCGAGTTGGTCCGAATAACCCTAGGGTTTAGCTGGTTCGCTCTGTAATTAGAATAGAGAGGGGTAGAGTAGGAAATAGACTTAGACTAGAATAGGATAAGTATCCAGGGGAGACACCCTCCTCCTATCTCAGTTAGCGCAGTCATTTGCTTCCTAGCATTAGGGTTTCCACTCTCCCACACCCTGCTTTAGCTAGTTGAGTCCTCAGAGAGACTCCACTCTGTGTACTGTTGATTCGAGGAAGTGAGGCCGTATCCTCACCTTGGAGCACTGATCGATGGGTTGATTTGCGTCCTTGATTCGAGTTCGTGGCTGTGATTTCCGTTTTGCTTGTGTTCTTCGCGGAATCCTTTTGGCTCCACGATTTTCCCGTCGCTTGATCTCTTTGCTCGGTTCATCTTTTGCAATTCCGTTTGAACCAAGTTGTTCTAGATCGTGAGGCACTTCTTTCCACCGAGGAATCATCCTCTAACCTCACGGTCTAGGAGATCGATCGATTTTTCGTTTCGGGTCACTTTTCTTCTCCCCCCCCCGATTCTTCGATTCACCGATTTGGAGTTAGGTTCGAGCCATGATCTCTTAGAGATAGCTCACTAACCTCCTTGTGACTTCACTCACCAAGTTTGATCCCTAGAGGATTTGTTTTGGGTGAGTTCTAGTCGAATCGGACGAACAGTGAATTCGCGGGGTGACCGACGCTTCATTCAACGACCGGACGCTGCTACAGTGCGTCCGGTGGTTGAACTCTGTCTGAGTTCTTTTGCTTGACCGGACGCTCTGTTCAAATCGACCGGACGCTCCCTTCAGTGAGTCCGGTCAGAAACAGAAAGGTTCCAGAAACGTTTTTCTGTGACCGGACGCGCCCGATGCCCAGTGACCGGACCCTCTGGTGAGTCCGATCGTTTTTCGGTGTTTCGTTTTGCACGACCGGACGCTGGTTTTTGGAACTGATCGGACGCGCTGCTCGCACTGTTCCGTGTTTTTGTCTCATCTGACCGGACGCTCAGTGAACGACCGGACGCTTGAGCTCCGTGCGTCCGGTCGCGAACAGAGAGCTCCCAGAGCTGTTTTCTGACGACGGACGCGTCCGGTCCCTGCTGACCGGACGCAGGCCAGAGTCCGGTCGCTGCTGTTCGCGCTTTTCGTTCGCGCGTTCGTTCTTTCTTGATCGGATTTGAGTCCGTCTTTTGGGTTGGCTTTCTAGGGTTGTCTAGTGTCCCGCTGTGCTCTAGGAAGCATCCACCCTACATCTAGGGTCGTGGACTACAGCTCTAGGTTCGCTTTGGTTTGCTTTTGGGGTTGATCTGGGACAGTGGCATCTAGTTTCCGAAAGGAAATTTTTGAAGCTCCCATTCACCCCCCCCTCTGGTCGCTTTCGGGTAGCTTCTCGGTCCTTCAATTGGTATCGGAGCAGGTTAAGGATCTTCCACCTTAGCCGGTTCCAGATCCACCGAAGGCGACATGGATCGCGGCGTGGGCAAACCGCCGTTTTTCGATGGGACGAACTATGCGTATTGGAAGATACGCATGTCGGCCTATCTCCAGAGCATGGGCTCTTCTGTTTGGGAGATTTGCAACACGCCAACTACGTTGTCCTGGCTGCTCGTGTCTCTCAGCTTCAGATCGATGAGCACGAAGCCAATAGCCGAGCCGTAACGCTTTGTTCTCCTGTTTGAGCGTGGGTGAGTTTGATCGCGTTTCTCACCTCTCTACGGCTCGGAGATCTGGGACACCCTCATGCGTTTTCATGAGGGCACCTCTCAAGTCAAAACCCGACTCTACGAGTCGTTCAAGAGAGAGTATGAGAACTTTCGACATCAGCCTGGCGAGAGCATAGAAAGTTTATTCGCTCGCTTTCAGGTGATTGTCAACAGGATGAGGGCTAACAGAGAGCAGTTGCCATTTGACGATCATGAGCGTGCTTTGAAGCTTTTGCACACTCTTGACCGTTCGGTGTGGGACTCCAAGGTTCAGGCAATCATCGAATCGCCAACTATGAGACCCTCACCTGCGACGAGCTCTTCAGTAAGCTCAAGTCCAGTGAGATTGATGCTATGGCGAGGGCTTCTTTTGAAAATCCTTCTCGCCCGTCCAT